>CM070007.1:26353116-28753116 GCA_036247105.1 Cirrhinus mrigala
TTGGATTCATTTATTTGCCTTTTTTAATATAAGCTTCTATTTGAATTAATATATGAAGAGTTTGAGATGCAAAACCAGCTAAAAGCCATCTCGGTCAAAAATGAGATAATGATACTGAGTGAATGCTCCTGACACATAGTATACGTCTATCAAATACTTTTACTTCAAACTCGCTAAATTCCAGAAACCTATACAAAGTAACCAGAAAGAAAAGCTAATTTTAAAGAAATACGTCAGATGGATTTAGAGGCTTTTGCATCTGAACTCTTCATATTGTTTCCTATTTAGCGTTTTATTTTATTTAACTGAAACTTATTTTTTTAAAGATTTTTTATTTATTTATTTTTTTTATTTAATGGCGTATACAGTTGCTATACTCTAGTTGCTATACACTAGCAGTGCAATCTTTGTATGGAATGTGAGTTTAATCATTTTTGGGGTCATGTATTAAAAATTGTTTGGGAAGACCAATTATAGTCGAGTTAGCAGGTACATTGATTTGTTCACCATTTTCATTTTATGGTCCACGAGATTGAAAATGCAGAATGCAATCTTTGCATTTTTATTCATTCAACTGGAGTCTAAGAGCTGTATTCTGTATTCAAGGTGAGATGTTTGACAATTTAAATTAGGCTTTCGTAACCCCATTTGTTCCTCCAGGTGACTTTGATCATGTTGGCCTATATCCCGGATACCTCAGGTACCAGGATTTTAGAGTTCTTGCTGAGGCACCTCAACAGATAATTTCTCAATGGTGTGGATGGTATAGGTTCTCAGTTTACAGCAACACTATCATACTAAACTGCTGTCTGTTAGTGCATTACGTAGCTGCTTTCAAAGAACACATGGGAACACATTACATCACTGGCCCAAGATTAGACGGGTACCGAGTCACCACTGGGGTTTCTGTTTGCTCTTGGATTTTGTTGGCAAAAGCCTCTCTGTATGTATGAAAGTGACCGTGTTTCAGCCAAATCGAAATTTGTTGTCACAGCAGGTGTCAGGGTTTTGAATGCTAGCAGGCATTGCGTATTTATTTTGCACACTTGGCCTTACTCATAGATTTTGCTGTGCATGTAGCCTCGGATGAGAGTGCGCCTTTACATGCCTTATGTGGATTTGAGTGTATCTGCGTGTATCTTGTCCAACGATGAATCAGATAAACCAGAAATGTGTAAGAAAATGGGTCAGTTTTGATTTCATATAGACTTTATTTAGCCATGAGCTCAGTTTAGAATCAACAATGCTGCTTTTTTTTGTTGCTTAAATCTTGGTCAACATCATCATGTTTGTTCTTGTGTGTTTTTGCTTGTGTTCTTGATCATAGGAATCAGTGCTAGATCTCCAGGCTTGCTTTGACTGTCATGTTCAGGAGTTTGAATAGATTTTGATTGTATTTATTTAATCTCTCTGCAGAGCCCCAGAACTATTGTCACACATAGGAAAACTTTGTACATGTCCTATGAACAGGCAGAATTTTTTACAGAATGGGATTTGAAGTGTAATAAACGGGATTAAACTGAGGTTTAAAGTGTAAATTTGGCATGTATCTTTTTAATTTTTATTTACTTTATTAGGGATGCACCGAATGTTCGGCAGCTGAAATTATTCGCCCGAAAATAGCAAAAAAAAAAGATGATCTTTTGGTGTTCGGCCGATTAAGTAAAAAAGACCGATTTATTTATACCCGAACAATGACGTGACGCAGTTTAATAGAGGCGTGCACTAAAGCGGCAAACATGTCGGCGATGTGGAAGCATTTAAAACTGTCCGAGAAAGAAAATCTTTACAAGCACCGATAGCGAGAGACTGTTTAGTACCGCGTCGCATGTCTTTGATGAGAAGAGAAAAAGGAGTGGTTGTTGCTGGTTACTGTATGATGACTGAAATCGCAAAATGGCCTTAAACCATTAGTAAACAAACGACAGAAGGTTATGTTTTCTAATACACGCACGAATTGTATGTATTCTGGCAGCGCTGCACGAGCTCGTTAATCAGAGTTCAAAGTTCAAAGCGTGAGGAAAATCTGCGCTAAATCATTCATAAATCTGCTGCTGACAACAAATAGAAGTGCTGAGGTCTTCTTGCGGGTTTCCGCCAAAATAAAAGTCAGCATTCATAAAAGTTAATATTGTAATTTTACTGTTGTTCGGTAAAGTAAAATAAAATAAAAAAAGACAAAAATAATAACAATAATTATAACAGCTCAATTAATACATTTACTTTAACATTCACACATAGTGTACAAATTGGGATCTGTAATATTTTCTGATGTTTTAAAAGAAGTCTCTTCTGCTCAGCAAGGCTGCGTTTATGTGTACATTTAAAAAAAAAAAAAAAAACAAACAAACAAAAAAAAAAAAAAACATGCCTGATTCAAGAAGGGGGTCTTTTAAAATAACCAAAGATTATTATTTTACTAACTTTGTCATTCTAAGTTAAATAATGTCTACTAGAATGTTAAAAATGTTCAGTGTCAAGTAAATATTTTTCAATTGTTGTTTTTTTTTTTTTTGTTTTTTTGTTTTTTTTTCTTTGAAAAAAGATACAAAACTGTAAAAAGCTATTTAATTTATGCAGTGGTGAAAATAAATAAATAAATACCTTGCTATTTTGTATGACCGTAACTTTTTCTCCCTCAAATATACCACTGTTTATGGCTCCATTTCACACACCTTGGTATGTTTCCTACATTTTAGTGTTTTATAAACACTAGCAGTTCAATGGAATTGGAGCCATGCAAAAATAATTTAAGAGTTTTGCTTGTGAAACACAAATTAGACTAAAAAATATCACAATTGTCAGGCTTGGGAACTCATGTGGTGGGCATAACGGCAACTCCAAGTAAAGAGGAAAAACCCATGGCAGCTGTACTGCACTCATACTAAAAGCAGACTGTTATCCAGCGGTTGTTCTTTTGTCTGTCTTATCTAATATTCATCACTCTTGCCTAATGCTGTTTCAGCCTCCCTGTTGTCGATTTTGTAAAAGGTTCTTGAGAAAAATCCTGGGAAATTCCTGTAATTTCAAGCTGAGGCACCACTTTTCTTTTTTTTTTTTTTTGATCTAGGTGCGTGTAGATGGTCACGTTATCTAGTCTTGCAGTGATAGAGGTGTGTTTTTGTTTTTGTTTTTTTTTTGGTCCTCTACTGTCTTTGTCATGTATTAAGCTAGCAGGAAGTTGCTTGTCCTCATATTACATCTGGGATCAGAGTAAAATAAGTTGGAATTTGGGTATGAAAACATTTCTTGTGGTGTAAGTTACAATGAATGGTGTGTGTATAAGCTTGTTTCCTCTCGGTGGCCCCTGTTCTCTATGGTTACGCCTACTGTGTTGTTGAACAGCATCATCGAGTGCATTTCAGGTCATATTTGGAGGTATGTTTTGATGCTGGTCTTTCAGTGATGTTTACTAAAATACCGCACTGATGACATTTTTTCATTTTTGTAGGCTAAAACCAAAAAATTAGTTGGTTTTAACACTTCCACTGCTGTCGTTGAATGAGTTTTTGAATAAATGCCTGAACCGAGGTCTGTGATTTAAAAACAGTCTCAGGATATTTGCTCTTTTCGTTCAATGTCATAAAATACATTATGGTTTTGTTTGTTTTTCTTTTAAGCTTGTCTTGAAAAAGGCAGTTGCTCCAAAGCTGTAAAAAAACTCTTTTTATAATTGTGTTCTTTCAGATTATTCAAACTTGAAAAACCTTTCAGGAAAATGTTTTACAATAAAGACTGAAGGAGATGTTGGAAATTTGCTTGGGGTGATATGGAATTCATGCGACCGTTATGCAGTTTGTTTAGCCATGTTTATCTTTAATTCTTGCCATTGTTTTTAGGTTTCATAAATTCATAAATTCATAAAAGTTGTTCATTCGTGATGGTTAGCAAAAAGTGTAATCAACAGCTTTCTTTAATAATCCAAAAGCCAATGCAAAAATCCTATGTTCCTCATCAGGGTGATGCTAACTTCGAGGTTACCCTACAAAAGCGCTCTATATTAACGTTGTCAAAATGCAGCACGCTAAACTAGTTCAGTTCAGCAGTTTTGTTTAATATTATGCTAATGAGCAGCCACAGCAGTGCTCACGATCAGTCTCGTGAGATAGTGTTGGCAAGATGATGAAATAACAGAGCACAATTTTTCACTATTTAATTTGTCTCTGATTACATGGATGTAAGAAGTGGTTCATGGAAAATGCTATCAGAAATTGTCAGCATTCTTAAGTTTCTTCCATGTGTTCACAATCATTTACCTCTTCCCACATGAAATGTATGAGGCCCTGCTGTAATTTATGCAAACACATTCTAGCCAAATGTTAAAGTTACCATATAATGGAAGTAGCGATGAACATTTGCTTTCATATTGTGATGAGTTTAGCAGATAATCAAGAAAAAATGCAGAGCAGAGACTTGATTCTGTCCATCAGTTGTTGGTTTGGATGAAGGGAGATGTAAATGTGGGCTTGCAGTCAATTGTAAGGGTTGGGGTTTAAGCAGACTAAATAATTGGAGAAGTCTGGCATGCATCACCAGATTATGAGGTAAAAATGGGGTAAAAAAAAACCTTGTGCATTGACGAGCCCTTCACAGTAAGATTAATCAAATGCATTTAGAAAATAGGTGATTTTCCGTTTCATGAAGACTTCAGTACTGGCAATCAAAATGGCAAACTAGAAATGAGGTTTCTTAATATTCCGCAGCGTTTTGAATGAAATTATAAGGGTTTGTGTGTCAGTCCTTCATAACAACAAGAGAAAATGAGCTGGTTTTTAATACCTTTTTTTTTTTTTATTTATTCACAGAAGTCAGAGGTGGAGAACCACATTTGACGGACTCTCAGCTGCCAGACGTGTGAATCGTAAGTAACTACCTAATGTACAGATTTTATCTTCTGTTACTAAAGAAAAACCTGGTTTCAGGACTTCACTGTCATTCAAAAGGCTGTATTTATTTGATCAAAAATACAGTAAAACAGTAATGCATTTAAATTACTCCACCCATTACTCCATTCTCCAGTGTCAAATTTCAAATTCTTAAAAAATGTATTCTTGTATGTTGATTTGGTTCTTAACAAACATTTCTTATTATCATCAATGTCGAAAGCAGTTACTAAATATTAGGGATGCACGATATTATCGGACTGATATCGGAATCGTCCGATAATGGATTTAAATGTAAATATCGGCGTCTGCCCGATGTGAAAAATTATGTCGATGTGTCTTGCCCATGTTTTGCCTGAATGATGATTATATTCACTGTTTTGGATTGCTGCATTTAATCTGAGAATGCGCTACAGAATAAAGCGTTCGGTCTGTGCCTCCACTGGGTCCTAATGCCTGTTGGCCTACTTCTAATAAAATGAAAGTAAAATACACAAATAACATTTAGACTGTTTCTGATTAAACAAAGCAGTAACTGATGTCATGAAATCATGAGCATGTTTTGATTTTTAAAGGTCAGAAGCTATAGCTTACATAAAAAAAAAAAAAATCACAAACATGACACACACACACACACACACACACACACACACACACACACACACACACACACACACACACACACACACACACAGATAGATAGATAGATATATTTTCAAAGCTTCAATGTACTGTCATTTATAAACTTAATTATTGTTAAAATTATTGTAAACTTAATTATTTAATTCTAACAAATAAGTTCTCAGTAAACACAAGTTGTTAATAAGTTCTTAGTAAAAACTAACCAAGATGTAAAATAATTTGTTGTTTTGAGGAAATGTATCAGCATACTACTAAATATTTTTATGGAAAAATTTTATGGATTTTTTTCAGGATTCTTTGAACAGAAGAGTACTGCGTATTTACAATAATTTTTGTAACATTATGCTTGTCTTCACTGTCACCTTTCAATTTAATGGATCCTTGCTAAATAAAAGTATTAATTTCCCAAAAATTGACCCCAAAATTTTAACAGTAATGCATATCCATATTTTCTTTAAGATTCTTCCATTTTTTTTTTTTTTTTTTGTTTATGGTGTATTAGACATGCTGTCGTTTCAATTTTTGCTTATGCTTGGGTTTTGTTTTGAGATTATGGGCAATTTGGTGGCAATTGGCAAATGTTGGTGGAAATTGATTCACCCCAGTGACTTGAATCTTTTTAATTAGTTTTCCAAGATTTGTTCAGATTCAATACTGTTGTTTTTATTTTTTTTGCTTTATTTGTTTTAATTTTTGTCTTTATTTGTCATAAATGAATCTAATTGTTGGTTCTAAATCTTTGCACTATATTTGCATTGAGATACTGCGTTTGGAAGCTTCAGATACTGCACCTTCACAGTTGCTACAAACGCTTTTGATGAGACGAGCAGTCCATTCAGTGCACTTTGAACCATTTGTTGTCTTCTCCCGGATGTGATGGCTGTGCCATTTACAGGATGAAAGACAGGAGGAAGAAAATAAAGGTGGAGAGACCCACCCAGCCACCCATTGTCCTTGGTGTTGAAGCAAGGAAGTGAACTTTCACACTTCCCCTCAATGTCGGTTACAAGACCCACTGTGTGCAGCCCTGATACACTAAAGAAGGGTTTTTGTGAGACAGATAGCTTCATGTTCAAGGGTCCATGTTTGTTTTTGTGTGTCTGCATTTGGTTGGGGGGAGTTGTGTGGTTGGCCGGTCGTGCAGCTGGTTAATAATGTATGTCTCGTCACGCTTTTGTGAATTAAAGGTAAACTGATACGGTGCAGAGGAGGGCAGCTCTTTCATTGATGAATTTTTAAAGAGCTGCACTGCCAGAGGCCACTGGGCTGTTTATAATACCTTGCTTTAAAAAGATGCGCTGAGCTGAGAGAGAGTCCACGGTAAATCGTAAGAGAAACGACAGGGGTAGAAAGAGGCTGACGGCCCCGTAATATGAAACGTTATATATCAGTGATGAATTATACATAAGCTCTGAATGCCGTATGAGCTGCACAGTATTATTTGATAAGTGTGTGTTTTTTATATATAAATCTGCAGGCAGCACAAACAGACTAAAGAGTGTGAATCTCGGAGGGATTCCAGCACATGGTATGGACTAATCCAGTGTGTAAAGGCCACATAAAATCCTGATTAACCCTGTTTACTTTCTCAATAAAAACTGCTGGTCTTAGTGTTTATCAGTGCATATTATTCTAAATGTATAACAAAACAATTCCCCCAGTCGGCAGTCAGTATAATAATCTCCTAACTACTTTTTTGTGGGGAAAAAAAAGAACCCAAGTAAACATCATAAACTAAAATCTGTAGCAAATCAAATCTGCATAATAACCCGGCCACACTAACATTATTTTACTCTGCATATTGTTTTATTCAGAAATGCATCAAATTTTGAAGGTGAAGTGCATGTGTTAATAGTTTCATGTCATCTTCAACCATGAACTAATTGCGTAGTATATGTGAAAAAACGCAGTGAATCATACTGTTTAATACGAGACATTTTAATATTTGTATTCTCATTCACATCATATATCCTTAACTGTGTTAATTATCTGTTTACTTAGAAATATGTGCGTTTGCATACATTTGCTGATATATAAAACCTATATTGAATATTGTTATATACTGTATTATTGATGAAGGACCATGAATATTTCGGAAAATCCCCTAACCAGCATGTTGATGATAAATATAAATATCTATTTGTAAAAGTCTTAGTTGTTCTCTGACCACTTCTAGGAAGTTCTTGAAGTTTTCAAGAATTCAAAACTATTCTTTTAGTAAAATGTACATTACATTTGTTCAATTAGGAACTAAAATAAAATGCTCACTAAGTGCCAAATGTGGAGTAATTTGCTGGTGACTGCAGTTAAGTGGTGTAAAAAATTATGGCATAATCCATCTTTCAAAGAAAGCATGTCACAACACAATTTAACATTTTAAAAAGTAGGTTTATTAAGGAAATCTAACCATCTCTGCCATAGAAATTCTGTCTGCATTGGGTGTTCCTTAATGATCTTGCTTTTTCAGTTATGATTTTGCATCAGTATCTTATGAATGGCGTGAGAATGTTGTTGTTTTTTTTGTTTTTGTTTTGTCATTTCCATCCGCATCAAAACCCACCCAAGCTGTCTTGAATCGGTTAAGGCTAGAATACGTTATGCAATTTTTAGCCTGATTTCCCCCCCAATTTGTAGTCTGAAATAGTTGATGTTAGTTGCTGAAATTCGAAGCCAGTCTGCAGATTTGAGTTGACAGATTTCATAGAAATTGTGTAGTGTATGATGGTCACAGAATCTGAATCTGTCCAGTCAGAGGATATCAACCATTTTTGATGTTTTTAACCTATTTTAGAACCATTTTACTACTTATTCGCCTACTTGTACTATTCCCTAAAAGCTTGCATGTAGCAGAATAGTAAGCAAGCTTTGGTACATTGCACTTTGTTGCAACCTCAACTGTTTCTGAGGAACTACATCGTTTAGTGGAAGGATGCTGTTTTTATTAATATCATTACACTTTATTGGCTCCGTTTTATTTTGTGAAACCTTACTATGTGCATGGAATAACCATTTTATAAAAATGATAAGCCCCGTGAAGCCGTGGTTTACAGTGAATTTATAACAGCTAAGGTGGTTTTAGGCACTCTACTTCCTGTTGTACCTATCAACGCCCCTTAGCTGTTATAATTTCACTGTAAACCACAGCTTCTTGGGGCTTATTGCTTTGTTAGCACATGTATTATGCAAACTGGGACACAACACTATTGTTTTCATTTGTGACTCCTAGCAACAAGGAACACACTTCTGTGTGAGTTTGTTGTGATCAGAATGACTTTAAAGTCCCCATGAAATCAAAATGTAAGGGTTTTTTTTTTTGGCTTTTAGCATGAATATATTAGCCTCAAAGTTATTTGTAAGCTTCAAAACAATGACAAAATTCACTTTTACAAGATATAAACATTTAAAACTTACAGTCTCTAACTTTCACCAATATAGATCAACAATTTTGATGACATCACCCTGCTCTTCAGCTTCTCTTCAAACTTTGTCCAATCAAATGCTATCTAGAATCCAAAGCATTCCGCCTCCTACGCTATAAATAGACGCTGAAGCTTTGGGTGAAATTATTCACTTGTTCACAGAGTTTGTATTTTCTGTATGGTGGATGACATGTAGTGCACTATATAGGGGATAGGGAACGATTCAGTGTAAATATGCATTCCATTGGGGCGAATAAAGTCTGGTTTCGCTTTGCGTTGCACAGACCGCCACAGCGCGCACAGTCTATTGTGGTCCAGAGACACGATAGCACATAGCGCATCATATGCAAAGTCGACATAGACCACAAGATGTATCGGACACATTTGAATTCTACACAGAATGCTATTTTATGTAGATTATGCGATTATGGATGAGATTGTGGCTGTCATACGCTGTCAAATGCGGATTTACCCAGCTCAACAAATCTGGTCCAAGCTGTGATGTAAACCAAACTCTATTGGCTATTTTTTTTTAAAAGATGGAGCGGGACTGCTAGATATGCCCCGCCCTGTCTTCCTGTTTCAGTTCAAATTACGTCAACACAGTGGGCCTTTAATGTCTGGTGGTTGTAATCCTCAGTCATACAGGATACGTACACACTGCAGCTAAATTTGGTTGTCAGTTCACCTTTTAACTGTGATCTGTGTACACATAAATCACTAAAGTACGGGAGTGACAACTGCATTCGACAACCACATTAACTCCCAAAATATATTGACAACTGCATTTACAGAAATTCTACGCAGTGTGTACGAAACTGAACTGAACAAGTTGTTAATGGTGCATTTAAATGAGCTTCAGAAATGTGTCTTTGTTTGCACAGTATGTGAGATGCAAGAAAATAACAGTGAAATAAGTCTTAACCTTAGCACATTTTGACACAGGGCTAGTAGCGCTCCCGAGCCCTGCGGTAAAGTGATAGTGTTGCCAGATCTTCATAGGGAAAAAAAACAACAAACAAGGACAATCACAAAAAAAACCCCCATATATCTCATATCCACAACAGACCACTTTATTAACTCCATAAAGTGCCTGGCTTTATGAGCTAAGACCAAACATCATGCCTAAAAGCGCTTGTAAATATGAGAACATGGCAACACTACAAGACCTCGCTCTCTGAAGCAGCCTCCAGAGCATAAACAAAACACAGCACATCTATCAGTGGTAGTTTAGTTAAAATCGACAGACAAAAAGAGTCTTTAGCCAAAAAATGGCAGATACCAAAGGGCTAAATTCTTATTCACTCCCGCAAGATGCCGAAATGTTGCTATGGTTAGAAATGTGGGAGTGACTGCTGTTCCATGTACACATGGAACGGTAATTTACAGGACTCACTCCTGAAACTTGCAGTGTGTACGTGGCCATAGTGTATAATGGCCAGTTTTCTTCTGTGACAATTTACAAAGTCAGCATTTTAAAATCTGTTTAGATTTTAAAAGTCGAGTAGTGTATTCCAGCCTTTACACAACTCCCTACAATGACCCGAATCTCCATCATGCAAGTGTGACTGTCAAACTTAGAACCTCTCCAACAGTGTTTCCCTTTCATTTGGGCTGTTCTTCTATTCATTCCTCTTTAATAATTCAAGCTTTCTCTGCGTGGCTCACAGGAGAGGCCACTGACGGCAGCCATTTAGTCTGCACGACTCCACAGTGCTGTAGTCCAACTGTCCATTTTTAATCAGCCTTGAGCTTTAACCACTACACCACCTTACTTGCAAGTGCAGGTTTGGCCTGTTTGTGGGTTGATGCCACTATGAGTCTGTCATGGACGAGAGCTTTCTGTTCTGTTCGTAGTCCGAGCCGTTCTGACTTCAGCTTGTCTACATCCTTTTGTTCTCAGCTTGGCTTACAGCAGTCAAGTCTTCAGGGGGTTTTCAAATGAGTTCATCTCTCAGGATCTTTACAGTAAATGTGATGTAAGATCCATGTAATTTGACTTTAACTGAGATGTAAACACCAAACACTTGGCTTTTCATCTTCATATACTTTGTCATCTGGTAGAGAGGAGTGAAGAATTGAAAAGATTTATTTTTAGTGTAAAATTCTTCTTTTTGATTCTTAATTTTGTGGACATGCTATTATCTTACTGATGGAAGTGTGTTTAAAGGAATATTCTGGTCATTGTGTTATGTTATAATAGTGTTTATAGTATTATGTTTTCAGTTTTCACTAATTTTAAAGTTTTATTTGTAATATAAATAGTTTTAATAGAATTAGAATTACTTTTAATTAAAGATTCACATTTTTGCTTTTTAAATGCCAAAAGTGTATAGTGACAGTAAAGTCATTTTATAATGCTACATAAGGTTTCTATTTCATGTTGTAAACTTTTCCATCAAAGAATCCTGAAAAAAGTGTCATGGTTTCCACAAAAATACTAAGCAGCACAGCTGTTTTCAACCTTCATAAGAAATGTTTCTTGAGAACCAAATATGCATATTAGAGTGATCATGTGACACTGATGACCGTGGTAATGACCTCTAAAATGTGGCTATACAAAATATTTATTTACACTGAAATCAGCATTATGATACAAATGCTGTCATTTGATTATAACCTGGAATATTCTTTTAAGGCACCTTAGGTATGTTCAGAGACAGCAGCTTTTTTTCTTTGGTATTTTTAGATCCAGCAATAGGTTTCCCTCTTTCCAGTCCATTGAAAAATGCCCAGTTTTACTCCGGTCAGTATTCTCATTCATGTTTCGGAAACGCTGCTTGAAAACAGGAAATGCATTCAGCGAACAGCAGTTAGCCCACCCTGCCCGGCTGTTGTGGTGACAGGAAGCTATGATTTCGATCTGGTGCGCCTGTGCAGGGCATTGTTACCCTGGTTACACAGTGCTTGGTTTACAACCCCACTAGAGGGCAGTATATACAGATATATACAGGTGCATATTCTCAACCAGTCCTGTACAGGTAATATTTAGGCAGTACTGCATTGAAATATCTAAAATAATTATTATCCCTGTACGCATGCTGCTTATTTCGGTCACCACTGCTATGCAATTTCTCACACTCCATAACATACAGACTTCATTAAAAGTGAGTTAATAATTTCATGTCTACTCTAGTTATGGAGTGTTTTTTTTTTTTTTAAATTTTAAATTTAAAACTTTTAAATTTTAATTTATATATAATCTCAGTGATCTTTAATATACATATAGTGAAATAATAACATACAAATACACACAGTTTCAGGGAAGCTTAACAGAAAATCATAATGTTAATGTTAATTATAATATCTTAGAGAAGTCCACTTCCAAAACAGAGACTCACATATAATGTACTCCACCCCCTTGTCATCCAAGATGTTCACGTCTGTCTTTCTTTCGTAAAGAAATTTTTTGAGGAAAACGTTTCAGGATTTTTCTCCGTATAATGGACTGATATGGTGCCTCGATTTTGAACTTCCAAAATGCAGTTTAAATGCGGCTTCAAATGATCTTAAATGTGGTTGTAAACAAGTCTAGCCAAGGAAGAAGGGTCTTATCTATCGAAACGATTGGTTATTTTCATTTAAAAAAGTTTAAATACTTATTAATCTCAAGCGCTCATCTCGTCTCGCTCTCCCTGAACTGTGTATTCTGGCTCAAGACAGTTAGGGTATGTCAAAAAACTCCAATCGTATTTTCTACCTCAACTTCAAAAATCATTTCAAAATTACCCTAGATCACTGCAAAAGTGCCGAAACAGTCGTTGCAAAGTGAACATGCAAAGAAGATCAAACACCCTTAACCAAAAAGGTAAAACCGTGATATAGGATGATTTTGAAGTTGAGGGAGAACATGAAATGTTTTTCGCCAAACCCTAACTGTCATGAACTGGAAAAAAAACAGTCCAGACAGAGTAAGACAAGACGAGCGTTTGACATTAAAAAGTATATAAATTGTATTATTTGTATGAAAAAAACAAACAAAAAAAAAAACAATCGTTTCGCTAGATAAGACGCTTCTTTCTCGGCAGGGATCGTTTGAATCTGCATTTAAACTACATTTTGAAGGATCATTATAGGGGCACCATTGCAGTGCATTATATGGAGAAAAATTTCAACCATATAAACAAATCTTTTTCTAACATCTTTCAAGACTAATGTCAGTGCGTTTTTGTTCATGATCATATTTATATCACTTATAGAGGGAACAACGGGTAGTAACACTTGTATGGCTTAATACAACGTAAATTATGTCTCTTACTGAAATATGTAGTAGAAATCCCATGAAAGACTTGCGTTATTTAAAAAAAAAAACACATTGTTTTATACATATTTTGGACTATAGAGGCGCCATTATTTCGATTAAATGAAATGGTTGCACTCGTGAGCTAGTCAAAGTCAAAGTCAAAGTCAACTTTATTGTCAATTTTGCCATATGTGCCAGACATACAGAGAATTGAAATTGCGTTACTCTCAGACCCTAGGTGCATACACGTAACATTAAATACAAAAAGTACAATTTTAAAGATGCAAATAAATATGATTATACATATAATATATAGAATATATAGAAATATCGTGCAAAAAGAGCTTAAGTAATAAAGTGACATAAAGTGACATAGTCTTTAGAGGTAGTCTGGGGGTAGTAATTGAGTAGTATGAGGTAGTTAGCAGAGCACCAATACTACACAAAGTGACTGGTGCCGGTCGGTGGGGGGTGTGAGTGTAAGTGTAAGTGCGTGAGTGTTTGTGAGTGTGTGTGTGTGTGTGTGTGTGTGTGTGTGTGTGTGTGTCCCAGTTCAGGAATATCGTGGGGCAGGAGAGGGGAGTGGGGGCAGAGCTGGGAGAGAGTTTAGCTTCCTGACGGCCTGATGGGTGTCACAGTACAGGAAGTCTGTGGGGCAGAAGAGGGGAGTGGAGGCAGAGCCGGGAGAGAGTTTAGCTTCCTGACAGCCTGATGGAAGAAGCTGTCCTTCAGTCTGCTGGTCCTGGCCTGGAGACTCCGCAGTCTCCTCCCTGATGGCAGCAGGCTGAAGAAGCTTTGCATAGGGTGGGAGGGATCAGCTGCTATACAGAGGGCTTTTTTTGGTGAGACGGGTGCTGTAAATGTCCTGGAGGGAGGGAAGAGGGACACCAATGATCCTCTCAGCTGCTTTCACTATGCGTTGGAGAGTTTTTTGGCAGGAGGCATTGCAGGCTCCAAACCACACAGTGATGCAGCTCGTCAGGATGCTCTCGATGGTGCCTCTGTAGAAGGTGTACATGATGGGGGCCGGTGCTCTTGCTCTTCTCAGTTTGCGGAGGAAGTAGAGACGCTGCTGTGATTTCTTAGCCAGTGCAGTGGTGTTGTTCGTCCAGGAGAGATCCTCAGTGATTGGCGCTACCTGTTGCTATTTTTACCGCAATACAACTCGAAAATGAAAATACTGATACCGCATTGTGTGCCTTTTGGTTGTAATTTTCAGTCAGAAGTGATGTAAGTCTTCACTGCTTTTCCTAGTAATAAGAAGAGGTGAAAAGAGCGGGAAGATGCATGTGGACGAATAAAACTTCCTAAAGACCCGCGTTTTTGTTCTCTCCACTTTAGCGCTGATGCCTTTGAGGCTTTAGTAGACAACAGCTAGATGCCATCCTGGCCAGATTTAAACATATCGACGCTTGTAATGATGCTGCAGCCACTGTAGGAGTTTCTCAGTGTGGATTTCACTTAATATCCAGAGGCGTTTAGACTCTTTGCAGGGGAAAAAACAGTGGTACGGCAATTGGTTTAAGCCTACGCTTATATCCATTGCCACCTATAAGCTCTTTCAGTAGCTGTGGTCATTATTTTATTTTCCGGTGAAAATAGCATCAGGTAGCGGCAGTAGCTCACCAAGTGCAATCATCAACGAAATGATGGCACCACGCCCCCCCCCATAGTCCAAAATATGCAAAAAATAATGAGAATTTTTTAAATGGCATAAATCTTTAATGTTTTTTCTACTACATATTTCAGTAAGGGATATAATTTACCTTTTATTAAGCCATACAAGTTCCCTTTAAATGTATAAAAATGGTTCCAAGCAGGATCCACTGCTGCACATCTGAGTTTCGTTACTGAGTGAGTCAACAAATCTTTTGATTTTAAATGATTCAGTGACTTGAATAAAACTGCAGAAGTCTTTATATTCACCTGAATTATTTCATTTTACTCTAGAGAGGGAGTATAACTTTATTTTCAAACCCTTTTTGCTTTCTTATTGTTGTAGTCCTAACTTATTTAACTGCCACCTAATATCCTGAAACACTGTTGCTGTCTGTGTTGCTCTGAAATCGATCAACCTTCTAATGACTGTAAACCCGTTTAACTTTAATCCTCATTAACTGGCAGTGTGCGTTCATAGATGAGAGAGCAGCGGACACGTTAATGAAATGCCCATCTGTAAGAAACTTAATGAGGAGAGGAGAATATCGAATGTTGTGTTCGAAGGTATCACTACTTTTTAATAGAAGGGATGCAATTAGTATTGCAATCAGTATTATTCCCCAGGCCTGCACATGGATTGGAAAAGCTGGCTCAACTTTGAAAGAACCTTTTAAACTTCAGTGAAACTTTATGAACGCTGAATCATTTTCACAACTGAGAAAGGCTCACATGTTGTTCTGTTTGCATATGAATTACTATGTATGAATGATAACCAGTTCTAAAAGGCCATGATTTTGCAGTGTCAGGAGTGTCGGGTCATGAATCTTCATACAGGCATGAGATTGTGTCTCAGCTCGTGCAGGTGTTCGGATGACTCACATTGGCTGCAGCATATTGGCACAGTCTGTCTAATAAATGGCAGGTAATGATCCCCCCCTCTGCTCTTGGCGCTCTCTTGCTGTTGAGCCGCCGCAAACCACTCGTTTTGATGTTGGCATTAGCAGGTGTGCTTTCATGCCAGCCAGAATACCAGCTGACTGTTAGACTGAAGCCACCCATTCATGCAATTTTGGCACAGGCAATTAATCAAGGGAAATCATATCACGGAAGGTTAGAGGCTCATTTTGTTAAAAGAGGAATATGTCCGTGGCGTTCTCTGTGGCTATGATATTCTCTTCAGAATAATTCTTAAACTAAGAATTTGCCTAAATTTCAAAATCTAGTCTGTAGGTTGATCAAACAACTAGTCGCCTTGCCAGTCTTAAGCGATCAGACAGACCTCATAGGGAGAGTTCAGAAATGGAGCATTCTTGTGTTCAAAAACAGCGGAATGAAGAGGAACTAAACGGAACAGAGAATTTGATTTAGAGCATTTTATGTTTTCAATTTTCCAACTTTTTTTAACGGTGCTACAGGGTTCATACAAGGTGCTTAAAGTGTTCCAAGTAATTGAATTTGACTTTGAAGTTTAAGGCCTGGAAAACCCTTGAAAATAGTAATATTCCTGACGAGGTACTTGAAAAGTGCTTAAATTATTGAAAGACAATGAAAAATTCAAGCAATTCAAATAAAACATTAATAAAAAATATAAAACGCAAAACTAGCAAGCAAGCCAGTGGTAGTGCTGACAATGTTGTGTAAACATGGCTGAAGTTGTGAAATTCAAACTTGTGACTTTGATCATACATTTAAAGCGATTCACTAGCAAAAGAACAGATCAAATTAAAAGAGGCAATAATTTTTTAAATTTTGACATTGCTTGGAGCGATTTTAAAAAGCACGTAGTGGTGGGTGAAACTCTGAATCAGTTGCATCAACTGCAATCAATTGCATCGCATAGTGATTCAGTGTTTTGAAGAGCTCCAGTTGGATCGCAAATCATTCGATTCAAATCGGGACTTCAGATCGCGTATTACGAATCACTTGATTTCGATTGGGACTTCAGAGCGGGTTCACGAGTCATTTGATGTTAGATTGGAACTCTCATATTGTGAATCATTTGATTCAGATCAGGAATTCCGAGCACGTATTGCAACTCATTTGATTTAGATTGGAACTTCGAAGCAGGCTTGCAAATCTTTTGCTTCACATTAGAACTTTGGAGTGCAGATCACAAATCTTTTGATTCAGATCAAGACTTTGGTGCAGGTTCGCGAATAATTTGATTCAGTGCACAACATCAGAGCAATAATTTATTTCAGATCAGAATTTTCAGGAGTGGTTTTGTGAATATATATATATTTTTTTTTTTTTTTTTTTTTTTTTTTTTTAATTGATTGATTGATTTATTTATTTTTTTTAAACAGTGGAAAACATCAGACTTTTAAGGCAGCAGTTACAAATCCCATACAAAAATTTGGTTTTAATTTGAAAGAGTCAACATTGTTTGATTAATTGTGATCTCTGATTGAAGTCCTTGAAAATCAGAAAAGTAGTGCTTGAAGTCCTTAAGTCTTGGAATTTCAGTTCACAGTATCTGTATGAACCCTGATGCTATTCAAGTCAAAAAAAATAATTTTCATGATCAGTCATTGCCATCACTTCTACGTACTTTAAATATTGATGTACACCATTCGTGGCTTTATCTATTCAGGTCATTAATAATTCACTCTTATGTTGTTCCAACACGTAAGACCTTCGTTTATTTTCGGAACACAAATGAAAATATTTTTGAAATCCAAGAGCTTTCTGACCCTGTATAGACAGCAACGCAACTACCACTTTCAAGGCCCAGAAAGGTAGTAAGGACATCGATTTAAAAAGTCCATGTGACATCAGTGGTTGAACCTTAATTTTATGAATCTACGAGAATATTTTTGTGCACAAAAAAACTAAAATATGACTTTACTCAACAATTTGATAATGAACTAAGGTATTAAGGGTTTAGAATGACATGATGGTGAGTAATGACAAATTTTTAATTTTTGAACTATTCCTTTAAGAATCAAGAATTCTTTGCTCTCTGAATATGTGTGTTAGTTTTTATGCTGTTATATCATTGTCACTGGTGTAAAATGGTCTTAAAGTGACATTAAAACTATTTATTGTCAAAAAAAAAACAAAACTGACAGGGATATTAAGGTGTCTGGTTTATATGTTAGTCAACCTAAATATGCATAATAATAATAGGTCTAATAATAGGCATAACTGATAGATCTTGCTCCACTAGTTATTTGACAGCTAACTAGTTGATCATTATGGCCTATTTCAATTTTAAACTAACCCTGCTGTATACCAATCACTTTCAGTTTGTCCATATACAAGCTTTTCCTCTCTGGTGTTGTTTATGTTGCATCGAAATTCAGGATTTATTAAAACCCCTCCAGGTTATTTGGAAATCAAAGGGTGTGTGTCTTAAATTGACCTTGCGTGTCTGTTTTATTAAAGACTTTTCCTTCATATTCAGCACACTAGCCACATCTGTCTAAAGGTCATTTGAAGTGGTTGTCCGTGAATGTAAAACCATCCAACAGAACTTTTATCTGGCCAGTTGCCTCTGCACATGGTCTACAGCTTTTGTTCGCCAGTAGTCTAATACGTGGGATATCAGGCACTGCTGCATTCCTGATTACAGGAAATTGATAACTCTCACCTGGAACAATGACCGTTGTGTAGGTAAAACAATGGTGTAATGTTTTGGGAGCAGTTGCTACCCTATGCCTGGGTTTCCTGATATGGTTCTAGCTAAATGATCCTTTGTTGTTTGTGTTTTTACTCCTGATAGCCTTTTGGCCTAACACTTTCTGAAAGAACTGGAAAAATGGTCTGGTTGCTTGATCCTATAACTAGACTTGGACCTATTAGCAAATACTGTAGTAGCAAGTGTTGTTTTTTTTTTTTTTTTTTTTTGCTTTTTGCCAAGGATCATTAATAATTGCACATACTTCAAGCACTTCAAGTTATGTTTTTGGGTGAACTGTTCAAGGAGTTTAAGGAGAGGTGTGGGATCAAAACTTCATAGACTTGCTTTGTTAATGCGAGGACACAAGCCATGTTTATTAGTTGGGCACTTTTGACTTGGGCCGATAAGGAACCAGCTAGCAACAACTCAGAACACCCTAACAAATTTTCGCCAGGAAGTGTAAGAATCAAGTTATTTACTCTAGATCTCTTTTTATTGTCCAATTTGCTTTTTTTCAAGTGCCTTTTTTCATTGTCACATTCCATTCTGTTATCGAACGCCTTTCACCTTTCCTTATACTTGTTTATAGAGTAATCTGAAGTTCTCTTCCTGTCCCTCTCTGTCTGTCTCTCAGTGAAATCCACACTCTCAGACCTTGGATCGCACCGGATCGATGTGAAAGCAGGGAGCTGACACAGTGAAAAGCAATATTCATAAATAATGTACACAGAACACAGCATGATCTTTCACCTCTTTTCTCAGTCCTTCTGCAGACAAACTGTTTGCCATCATATCTTTAAATCGTTAATCTGCAGCTCAGAGTCAGTTTATTATTTCTTTTTTTGTGGTTAAACACAAGTACCAATAGGTCTTTTCTCTTCTGTATTTGTGTGTAACAGATGATCATTTGGGAAGATTTGGGAAGTTGCACTTAAGTGTTTGAATGTGAACTTGCAGGGCCAGAGTTTAAGTAGACAAAATGTTCGGAGAAGTCCTGCAATTGTTGCCAGAGAAGAATGTCATTTTCACCTGAAGATCCAGATGTCATTTTGATTAATATTAAAAATAATCACTTGCACTAATGAGTAGTTTACAAGATCTATATAATGCATATATAATTACAGTAGTAATGTTGTGTCATTTATAGTTTACTTTTTCCTTTTTCTTAGAAGTGAATCAATCAATCGAAGAGTGTTTTTCATCGTCCAATATTTCTCAATCCTGTAATTGGTGTTTGGCCGATCCTGCTTAATTTCAGTACCGATCTTTATATACACACAACCAAAAGTTGTTGAACAGTATGATTTTTAATGATTTTTCAAGAAGTCTCTTCTGCTTACCAAGTCTGCATTTATTAGATCAAAAGTACAGCAAAAACTGCTACATTTTGAAGTATTTTTAATATTTAAAATAGCTTTTCTCTTTGAATATATTTTTAAAATGTAATTTATTCTTGTGATCAAAGCAAAATTTTCAGCATCATTGCTCCAGTTTTCAGTGTCACATGATCCTTCAGAAATCATTCTAATATGCTGATGTGCTGTTCAAGAAACGTTTATTTTTATTATTATTAGCTAATAATAATAAAATCCAAAGATCAGCATAGTAAGAATATTACTATAAACATAATAATATACTTTTTTATTTTATTTTTTATTTTTTTTTAAATTTTAAACAGTTAAAACTTTTCAAAATCTTACTGTTTTTACTGTACTTTGGATCAAATAAATGCAGGCTTTGTGAGTAGAAGAGACTTCTTTAAAAAAAAAAACATTCAAAATCTTAAAACATTCAAACTCAAAAACTTTTGAGTGATTATAAAATGTATATTATCTTTTGCTGTATGCTATTCTAATGAATAACCGCTTACCAACCACAAGCACAACATAACTGCTAAGAGAGCTGAATCATTGTCAGCAGTCTTAACTTCACAGATTAAATATTGTGATTGATATCAATATTGGACGATATTGGCGTCAGTGATTTGGTACTGCCTCGGGGGTTGACCAATTTGCTTTTTTTTTTTTTTTTTTTTTTTTTTTCAGGGCCCATGCCCTTCAGAGAGAATTACAGATCAAGTAGACCGATAACTGATATTTTTTATTTTATTTTTTTTAATTTATTTATTTATTTTTTGAACCGATATTTCTGCTGTGGGGGGAAAAAAAAAAACCTCTTTAAATGCTTTTAATTTTATCGGCAAATCGTTTTTTTAAAAATGACCGATACCAGTAACCCTAACAATGCTTAATATCGGCGCTAATAATCGGTCAACCCCTACTCCACTGTTTGTAGCAGGTATGCGTCTCCTTTAGTCTTCTTTATATACCCAAAACCCTCCAGGAGGTCTTAAAGGAATGCTTGTGTTTAATACAACTTGGGTGCATCGTGTAAATCATCAGTGGCATGCAGCAAATTAGAAAAAAGCAGAAAATAATTTAAACTCTTCTTTTTAGTTTGTATGTACTCACAAAGGAAGGCCTTGAATCACGGCACTGCGGAGGTGTAATGATTTAATCAAAATAAGAATAGAATTGCTGACTAACTGTCCAAGGTTACACTGTATATCCAATGTTTCAACTCTTGTCATGACCATGTAAAGACAGTAAATGTTGGTACTTGCCCAAATCTTTAAGGTTACTAGACTTGTCATAACGATCCATTAAATGTTGTTTATATGTAGCAAACTCCACCCACGGGAATTGCATTGAATATATAACTAGGCATCAATCTTTTTAAAAGCAATTAAAAAACAATTTAGACATTTTAACAGCTCAAATAACACATTTTGCATGGAAGCACTATTGTAAATGCTTTAACAAAAATGCAAGCTGCACTTTTCAGCTTTTAAATCCATTTGAATAGCTTCTCAATTGACTTCCATTTTAAGTGCATTAGAAGACTAAATTATTTTCTGTGGCAATCGGCAGCATTTTAGAGATGCTGTTGTTACAGCTTAACTTGCATTGAACCCTTAGCATGCATTTTAAATATTACTTTCTCCTCATTTAAAATGCTACCACTCTGTTTTCGTAGAGGAGGCTAAGACTTTTCAACTGTTTTGAGATTATTGCATTGTCCTATAAAAAATGGTGCTGGATGCTGCATGCCTTTGATATCATTATGCAAGCCCCACTGTTGAGACTGACTTTCTCTTTTTGTTTTATCTCTGATTGTGTCATGGTTGGGAGAATGAATGAGTTTCTGTCTGTGTTGCTGGGCTTTGTTGATTCGGTTCATTTACTCTGGCAACAGGGATAAAGATTCCACAGAGAATACACCGTGTGTAATGAATCACAATGTCAAGACTTCTTATAGTGAAGCCCCATGTTTCTGTCGGTGAGGAGTTTTACTTTATCTGGCCCGTTTTGGTGGGATAAGCAGATCTAGCTGGTGTTTGAAAGAAAGGAAAGGGGTGGTAGGAAAGAGAATTTATTTTAAGGCCTATTCATAAGTGACAACTAATTTGACCCAATCCATTAGCACCAAGCCTTTCTCTAAAAAAAAAAATCACACCTAGATGTGAAATGCACCATGGAAGTTATTTGCACCTTGAAGCGATAACTGCAGTTCATTTCCAGGCTGGTGGAGCCGTGGACGTCCATGCATGTCCTCTGCACGCTTGGTTGATTGCACCTGACTTTCTGAATACTGAGCGGAAAGTCTCTTGCGGGGACCACATCTTGGCATGGAAGCAGCTGGTGTGGACTGAAAAATCGAATAACGATTCAACACATTTCCCAACAGAACCAGTACAGACTTGTCTAAGGTGGCAGTCAGAGTTCATGACTGTGTTGGGTCACTTTGCAAAATAAAGCTGTTGTGATCGTTTTCGCATTTCAGACTGGTTCTGTTTGAATCTTTATGATTTTAACTATTTGATCCCATCATGGATGCCTATAAGGCACGTGCCCTTTTTGATATTGGTTACGATGAAATGTGATTCGTCCTGATTATACTTCCCTATTTTTAGTTTGTTGGCTGGTTGCCTGGAGCTTCATGTTTTGCCCACCTCTGAGACACCACTGCACCTTGCAATATCTTCCCCCTCCATTCCCTCAGCCAATGGGGTGATCCCTACAGTGGAATCTCTTTATCATCTGTCATATTATTCGCTGATGAGTCAGGCGATTTGCATATCTCCCGCAAGGCCCAAGGGAGCCCGGTCTGTTCGCTAATCAGGTTGGATGTGTGAGATTAGGTGAGGGAGCTCAACATTTTGAGAGATAAGGTTAGGATGGGGACGGACTGCCATGTTGTGTTTGGGCTAAAGATTCTTTGCTCTGGCAGAATTGCCTCCATTTAGTTTTGCTCATAGCCTGTCAGCATTTTTATCTGTTATTTCTTTCCTAGTTTTCTAAATTGGCTGGGTAATAATGCCACCTGCAAAATGTTGATGTTGATCTCTTTTTACTGCTGTGAAGTAATTTTATTTTAAGTGTTAGTTCACCTAAAAATGAAAATTCTGTGATTTAATTACTCATCCTTATGTTGTTCCGAACCTGTGAGACATTTGTTGATCTTTGGAATACAAATTAAGATATTTTTGATCATTTGAGAGCTTTCTGACCCTCAAAAGACAGCAAAGCAACTACCACGTTCAAAGTCCAGAAAGGTGGTAACAGCATTGTTAAAATAGTCCATGTGACATCAGTGGTTTAAACTTTATTTTTGCTTGCTTTGCGCACAAAAAGCATTCCCATAGCTTCATAAAATTATGGTTGAACCACTACTGCCACATGGACTATTTATTTATTTTTTTAAGATTTACTTTTGGCATTTTTGTATTTATTATGATGATAGGACAGATCAGAGTTGACAGGAATCAAAGTGGGAAAGAGAGGGGGATGTGATCGGGAAAGGTCCTAGAGGGGGATTTGAACTCGGGATGGCCGTAGCGCAGCTGCGCTGTATGTCAGCGCACTGCCCACGGGGCTATTGGCGCCGACCACAAGGACTATTTTAACAGTGTTGCTGACTGTTGAGGGTCAGAAAGCATTTGGACTTCATCAAAAAATCTTAATTTGGGGTATGAAGATAGACAAAGGTCTTACAGGTTTGTAACGACATGAGGGGGAGTAATTAACAGCTTTCATTTTTGGGTGAACTGTCCAACACATTCTCACTCCCAGGACCCTTTGGCATCACTTTTTGACGCACAGGGTACACCCTTAGCGTAATTTGACGTGCAGGGTTCTCCGTTGCTTTAAATAAGAAACCCTTGGTGTCAACATGCTGACACGAAAAGCATTGGGGAATTTTAGCGTCATAATCAGATTATATATTGTGTAATTGTTTTGCAGTTTATTGCATATATGTTGGGGTGTGATTTTATTTATTTATTTTTTTCCCCCAATGTAAACAGTCACAACAGTTTTATTTGCATTACACTGTTTACACATTTATGACCGTGTAACCCAACCCCTGCCCCTAAACCTAACCATTTGTCAAGAAAATACATTTATAGTTTATTAAAAAAATACTAGTTTTCCAAGTCTTCCGAAGCAAAGCAATTGATTTGTGAGAGGAATAGACGTGATTGCAGTCTTTATCCGCCGTACAGCTCATCCTGTGTGCTACAGTCTGTGTGCAAATTGAAACTGAAATTGAAATGCCATTGGCTCTTGTGTGTCTCGTGTCCGATTACGTCATGCTAATGTTCGGGAGTATCTTTTCGAATGAGATGTGAGCGCGTTAATGCAGCAGAATCATTTTCAGCCATTTTACTCTTCTTCGCATGAAGATAACGTATGGCTTCAGAAGACTCGGAATGCAATGGGATTTGTTTGTAATGCTTTAATACTGCTTGTTTATGGTCATTTTTTGCAATAAATACCTGTGACTGTACTTATATTTGCCCGTTATGTGTTTTATATTGTTCAGAAGTGGGTAGGTTTAGGGTGGGGTTGCGGTTAGGCGCTCCAATGAAAGTACAACTTTATATGAAATTTATTTCTATTTTTATGCATGCAAAACCAATAAATTAAGGCAAACAACTGAAAACAGTGGAGGACCCTGCACGCAGAAAAATGATGTTAAAGGGGTACCCTGTGCGTTAAAAAATTACGCTAAAGGGGTCCCTACCAAGCGTCAATATTTGACAAGTTGGGAGTGAGAGCGTGTTGAACTATCCCTTTAAGTCATTTCTAATTGAATTCTTCATTTGTTTAATACACCCACTCTTTTATACCCCTTCTAGAGTAGGTGGCTGACAATCATGAACTTTCTTGCCACTGGAATAAGGCAAAGACATTATTGGTAATTTGGTTTGGAAACAATTCTTAGGAAGATTAGCACTAACTGCATTATAACAGAGAACTGTGGCCATATTTGGAGTGAAAACCTTGCATACTTCATGGAATTTGTTCTGTATACTTCAATCTGTTTTTAAAAATAGAGTTTGAAACTGTATCTGACGTTAACATACTGTATTGTTACATAACATTTGGCATGATTCAGAAAATGTCTTTCAATTATCTCCACATAAATGTCATTCCTTTGTGTCTAATCCAAGTTTTGTGTTCAAATTAATTTTTTGGCTGTCTGCTCGGATAATGAATCATGAAAGAAGTTATGCAATCCGTTAGCTTCTGGTCTATTCGTCACACAGAAAATAAAGTCGAGGACATTACGTTGTTAGATATAACATTCCACACAGAGCTATGCTTGATGGTATACTGTACATCTATTAATGTTACACTGTGTGCACAATACAAATTCTTCATACAAAGTAGCCCTGTGGTACTATAATATTCTGAACACGCTATAACAGTGTTAAACTACAAATCCAGAGACTGCTTTGTAACTAGAGGCAGTCCTGCTGTTGAGATTAGTGTGAGGAGGAGAGACGGAGGGAGGGGCTTCCAGAGCTGCTGTTCATCGAGATGCTCGGAAGAGAGGACTGTGTCAGAACGAGGGAGGGGGTGGGAGAGAGAAGGAAGAGATGCAGCTTCATCATAAGCAATTGAGGGAAGTGCTGGGAGGGTAAGCTTGGCCTGTTTGAGAGAGATACTCACTGGCTACCTGTGCCGGAGTCATCTGAGGATCATCACCCACCTGCAGGAACTACTGCATCTTCAGGCTCTGCATTACAGGCATGGCCAAGCTTCCAGCACTTGAAGGAGCCGCAAAGGTATCTTCCCCACCCTGAACTACTAAGTACTGAAAGGGGGAGGACTTGATCTGGAAAACTGTGTCCTCGGGTGAACTCTCAAACCGTTGTCTTCTCAATTGTCCCAGGACCGCCCTCTAGAACTGTGGAGAGGGTCTGTGTACCTGAGACATCCTTGGCTCTGACTTTACTTTCCATGGCAGTTTTCCTCCTGGAACTGCTGGAACTCGCTTTTTTGACGCAACCACTTGTGACTCAAACTCTGCTCCCGGTCTGTCACTTAAGCTGACAGCACGCTCTTTCAAAGTGAGGGCTGCTGATTGCTGAGAACCTCTTTCACCTGGGCTTGAGTCATCAGTCTTCTCCTTGTTCAACCTTTTTTGGGTTTCTGATGAGCAAGTCAATGTGCGGCTGTGGCTGCAGCATCATCTCGTCGCTGATGAAGAGGCTTGGCCGCTCTGCTTGTTGCTCAGACCTGCTGTCCTGCAGCCACACTTCTGAGCACCTGCAGCGCCTGGCTACTGGCTGCCCACCTCAGCATAAGGTAACCTCCAGCTAAAACCAAAAGTTGTAGTGGTGTAGCAGAAGTGTTTGAAACTTGCTGTATGAACTTGGTTTTGTAGCCTAGTTTCAAGAGCTATGGATAGGGTAGATTAGAGGATGACCGATATGTGTTTTTCAGGGCCATTGGCATTAATGATTAATCAAGTACTGATATTGATATATATATGTCTGGTGTAAAAATGAAAAATTACTGTCAAAATTAAGATTAACAAGGGCTCTGACAAAAGCTATCATTAATTACTTTTAAAATGATTTTGATGCCATTTTGATGACAGCAAGGCTTTGAGTATAGATGTGCTTGTCTGTTCAATGGGTTATTTTATTCTGTACTTCAGTGTTGGTAGTTCTCTGAAAAAATTTGTCATTCCAAAAACTTTGTAGTGGAAAGAATGGGTGGAGAGAATTTGAGATGACCTTAGTCATTTCCAGTCTCGTTTTCATTAGTCAACCCAGACTAAGGTCAAGAAGGCCAACATGATGCATAGTCTTAAAGTTGGTCTGTTTCTGGGTTGCGTCACAGATTTCTAATTAGCTATATGTTCAGAACAATGTACTTTTATGGTGGAAGCACTCTGAGAAAGGAGCTGTTAGCAGTGTCTTGATGAAGATTTCAGTCTGTCTGGATCAGCACAGCAGGACTGACCTTGCAGTAGTGTCTCCATTGTTATTTGGCCATTAGAGGGACCGGAGAGACCATGCAAGCACACTGCAGTAATTGATTTTGTAATGGAACCAGGTGATTTAATGGCTGTCTTGCTACCTTGACAACCGTAGAACTGTCTTTGAACCGACATGCATTCTTAATGGACATCTGTTAACGGCTGTCTGCAGCTGATTTTTAGTTTGCTGCTTTTGAAGAGAGTTTTGAACAGAACAGTTTGCTCGCAATGAAGATGAGTGGCATACGAGGTCATGGACTCTCATATGTGACCTATAGTCAATATCGTCTGTTCTGATTGAACTGTTCTGATGAACAGTACTGCCAGTCTTGAAAAGCACTGGTTCTGGGCTGATCACTTTCCACAAGATTGATCTGGTGCATCTTGAGGAAATATTTATGCCCCAGCAAATGAGATAAAATGCTATGAAAGGAAAAAAAGCTTTTGCAACTTCTCTTATATAATTTTAAGTATATTGCAAGATTAACTTTTGTCACCAGAGTTGTTTGGTCTCTCTTTTACAATAGGCGCAATCATATAAAATGAAAATGTATTTCTACTTTCAGATTTTTAATCATACGTTTATTAGAGTAGCAAAGTAGCAAAGCCCGCAAGTTTTAACGTCCAAAATGCAGTTTAAATGCAGCTTTAAAGGGCTCTAAACAATCCCAGCCGAGGAATCTTATCTAGTGAAATGATCGGTTATTTTCTAATAAAAAAAAAAGTATATACTTTTTAACCTCAAATGCTCATTTTGCTTGACAAGACATCTTGTCTTTTTGAATCTCAAATGTTCGTGTAGTCTAGCTCTGTGATGCAAATGCGTCAATACAGATAGGGTGTGTCGAAAAACTCCAATTTCATTTTCTCCTTTTTTTTATTATTTTTTTTTTTGTAAAGGGTTTGACCTTTGCTAGTTCGCTTTGTAAACACTGGGTCAGTACTTCTGCAGTGATGTAGGATGATTTTAAAGTTGGAGGAGAAAATGAGATGGGAGTTTTTTTTCCACATACCCTAACTGTATTGACCCAGATTACACAGTGTATGGCAGAGCTAGACAAGATGAGCATTTGAGGTTAAAAAGTGTATATACATTTTTATTTATTTATTTGTTTATTTATAGATAAGATCCTTATTCCTCACCTGGGATCGTTTAGAGCCCTTTGAAGCTGCATTTAAACTGCATTTTGGAAGTTTAGACTCGCCGGCACCATTGAAGTCCACTATATGGAGAAAATTTCTGAAATGTTTTCCTCAAACTTAGTTTTTTTTACAACTAAAGAAAGGAAGGCGTGAACATATTGGATGACAACAGGGTGAGTACATTATCTGTAAATTTTTGTTGTGGAAGTGAACTTTTCCTTTAAGCCATGGTACCTAATAGCACACACAGTACCCGATTCTTCCTTGAACTGCACATAAAGGAGTGTTCAATGCTTCGCTGATTGGAAAGGCAGAAAGGGCGATTCGCTTTCATGCTTTTTGTCTTCCTCTCTGTGGCTTTCTGATTGCTATGTAGGCAGGTAGTGGTTTTCTCTCTCTGAGTGAGGCGATGCTCCATCCTGGGTAAACCTTGTCTTGAAGGGTTGGGTTACTTCTTTTCAAACTGATCTGAATCCTTTCATGGCTCTGGTATTGATTAATACCTTCCTCAAAGAAATGTAGACTCAAGGGCAAAAAGGAGGCATTAGTCTTGTATTTATAGAATTACCAGACTGAATGCGTCCTAGACTCTGCTATTGCTCCCTGTGACTGCTGAAAAAGTTTAATTACATAGATTAGCATCCTCTGTAATATCGCACATTAACACGGGGCGTCATGATAAAGCTAATTGCTTAGCTGGCAGGAAGTTTTATTCAGGCTTTGAGCCTTGTGAATTGTCATTGTGACACTAGGCAAATTTGAGATGCTAAATTGGGGTTGTCACTTGTCTATCAGTTAGAAGTAATGACTGGGGTCATTTGACTTGCGTTTACATGCATCGTCTCACACAAAGACTAAAGTATTTTGTTTTCATTTAAAAATTAGGCTAGTTTGTCTCACCAAACCAAATACATATGTTCATTTAGTGGATGTTTGCTGACCCCAGACAGTTTCGAATTTGTTGTTTTAGGGAGAGGGTTTTTTCTTATGTTTCATGCTACACATTCACCACCTGGAAATACTTAATAGTTTAGTTTAACCAAAGATTAAAATGGTCATTATGTTCCAGCCCCCAAAGACTTTCGCTCATCATCAATATTTTTATTGAAACTTGAGATATTTCTGTCACTATATTAGTACACAAATTTTGCCAAATATAGCAAACAGAAACTTAAATTTGCTTGTGTGACATGCGGAAACAAACCTCATTGGTGATGCATGTCAAGCAGTCATGTGTAAACTTCAGACTAACCATATTTGATGTAGACTAGGCATTGATTTGGATTAAACCACTGAATCATGTGAATTACTTGAACTTTTTGAAGAGTCACATTTTAGTTGAATGGACTTTAAAGGATTAGTTCACTTCCAGAATGAAAAATTTACAGATAATTTACTCACCCCTTGTCATCCAAGATGTTCATGTGTTTCTTCCTTCAGCCGAAAAGAAAAAGGGTTTTTGAGGAAAACATTCCAGGGTTTTTCTCCATATAGTGGGCTCAATGGGAGCCAATGGGTTGAAGGTCCAAATTGCAGTTTCAGTGCAGCTTCAAATGGCTCTACATGATCCCAGTTGAGGAATAAGGGTCTTATCTGGCAAAAAAATTGATAGATTAGTCAGGTGCAGCGTTAAAAGTAAACTTCAACCTTTCATTTCTAATGCCTCAGATCTTTAGGAAGGCTATGCAGAGTTTTTGGAGGCGCAGTTTCTTTACATCCTCTGACAGAACAACTGAGTCTTAAGCCCTATTCGGATAGGACTAGTTTTCCAAGGGGATGTTAGAAAAATTTGTGTTTCACAGACGTACTTTGCAGTTTTATTCCCGTGCGAATCTGCCAAGTCTGTGTTTTTCTCACACACCCTCCATGAAAATTCCAGAGCAAATTGCCTACTGTTTTTCGGCAAACTCAATGGCCCTCTGAGAAATCCCGTCTGAATGTAAAAGTCTGTGTTTGCTGATACTGTATTATCGCAACGCTTCTTCTCATGTATTTTTTGGCCTGTCTGAGCTCCCATTTGTGCAGCAATTTTACGCTTCCACTTTTCGCTATGTATCGGATGAAAAAAGGAAATAATAAAATTAATAAGAGCAGCAAAATCGCGCCCAAAAGACTTGCCTTTTTTAACATCAGTATCAAGTAAGATACTCGTCTAGATTTCTCTGCTCACTTATGTAGAATTTTACGCAGCCACTTCTATAAACTAATGTGAAGTTTATTTAAATAATGTTTTTTGTAATAAATTATTAATACATATTTCATTAGACATATGCAACATATGTAGTGAGCTCAACTACATCACATCTAGAAAACACACCCACCTCTGTAATAAACATGGAGATGTTAGTCCTGTCCGAATTGGAAAATCACAGATGTTGGTTGAAAGAAATAAAAATAGAAATCCGACCAGTATCGTTCTTATGATTGGTGGACAGACATGAGCTGTTCAGGACAGGCCCGGTTCACCCTCAGCATCAAATCACTGAGAGCGCTACTGAAAATTGAGGGTGTGCTATCCTTAATGCAAATCTATTTTGACATTTTTGTGCCGTCCATTGCTATCATTAAAAAGATGTCACGCATCTTAGTTTGTCACAGTCTCATAAAGTTCTGTATGTCATCACTGAGCAATAACTTGAGTGGATTGCTGTCATTTTAACTTAAGCACCTCTGGTTGACAGTTGGGTTCAGGAAAACAACAGGTATGTCTTTGATTTGGCTGCATTGTTCAATGCTGCAAAAACATTAGTTTTGTCCATATACTATTATTATAGCTTAAACTGAGGGTGCTCTTGCTTTCGTTTGGGTGTGTTCATCACCCTCTAGCACCCCTGTGGAACCAGGCCTGGTTCAGAACACAGTTTCTGGATTACGTGAACGAAGATGAACAAAGGTCTTACTGGTTTAAAATGACACGAGGGTAGAATAACCAGTTATTGGTAGGGTTGGGTATCAAAAATTGATTCCAGAATTGGCTATTTAAGGTCAGGAATCAGATACTACTTGTAAAATGAAAATTTCAATTCCGCCTATCAATTCCTATATGCATGTTTTTTTTTTTTTTTTGTTTTTTTGTTTTTCCCCATCTGTGAGGACCTGACCTAGCGATCTGCCAGGACCTTGCTCGTTAATCATAGCGCTTCAAGGTATGGCTACACTTGCGTTCAGAAGTCGAAAAAGCAAAGTAGCCTATAATGTTTGTGATAACCTAAACGTGTTGCAATAGTTGTGTCACTACCAATGTGACAAATAATTTTCATTTAACAGATCGTTAAAGATCACAAACATGATTCAACAACGTGATTCTGTTCCTAAATTACAATGATTCATCTGTTTGATTCCTCAACTGTTCTTCCGTGCAGCATACGATCATACTAGTGTGATTTGAACATTCAAGTCTGCGTTTGTGCTGCCGCTGACCTTAAGAGACCAACTGTCATGTATATGAATGAAACGGTTTCACAGTCTTTTCAACCACACAGTTCATTATTTCTGTGTTACAAACATTCAAATAATCACAGAAGTACTGGGATAAAAGTTCATAGTCTGGATATAAACTCTGATATGTACGGTAGAGATCAAAATAGAGAATCATCCTTTTGAAAGTTAATTTGACATTCCAAATAATGTTAAAGATTTATTGATTACATTGTTATGCCAGTAGATGGCAAAAGGGGGCTGTTAATAATGTATTTGTCTTTGATCATTCATTCAAAAACACTGATTCATCCAGTAATGAACCAAGTAAATCTTGAGTGAATCGCTGTTTCATTTACTTATAAATTAGGCCTACGTGTGATTGTTTAGTTGTATAATGTTTTTTTCTTCAGAATCATGAGAGAACCACAACCTCAATTTAAAAAAAAATAAAAAATTATCCAGAATCACTCAGCTTTATTTTGCAAACAGCTCTTAAGTGAGTATATTTATGTGGCCTGTTAATTTTTGTTCATGGTATTCAGCTGCAACTAAATGTTTAGCAAAAAAAAGAAACAGAATAAATATCCTTGATATCATCTTTTAATAACATTGGAATCGAAACTTTGAATCGAAAAGAATCCATAAGCAGAATCTGAATTGGAATTGATAATATTCTAACGATACCCAACCCTAGTTATTGGTGTATATGTCATGACCCCTTTAAAGTCATCTGTATGCTTGTGTACTCCTAAAAGTTGACACAATTCACTTATGTAGTCTCAGTCTTCTGGGAAACGGACCAAAAATAATGATTTATCCTGTTCTTTGATCACAAATGAAATGCAGTTTGATTGGATGAAAATCTGTCTAGTGTAGGATGAGTCTTAAATAATTTGGTCTGTTTTCCCAGAAGAGAAGTGCTGTAAATTTTAAATATCTACTGAGGGTGAATTTTAATCAACTTTTTGAAATACACTAGCATTTAGATGGCTTGATTTGCTGTCAAAGGCTAGAAGCCACAATACTCCAATTTCAATTTGATGGATTCTTTAATGACTTTGATACTTGTAGTCTGGTGCTCTTTTTTGCAACCGCATGACTCCCACTGGTTTATGTTCTCTCCATCTATGCCTCATTTATTTCCTCTGATATCAGCGAATGCCAAGTGAAATAGTTCTATGAAAATCCTTGTAGCTATTGAGTTGATTCAATGCCAGCATGTTCTGTGAAACAGATTTCTGTCTGCTTGGCCGTCTGCCTGTTCTGTTGGAGAGGTACTCCGGATTATCAATAGTACTAAGGCTTGTGTTTCAATCCTGACAGAGCCACCATAGAGTGGCCCTTTGCAGTACTTCAACTGCACATCTGTGCCTTTTGTTCAGGGATGTCAGAGCTTGGTGCTACGGTCTGCCAAAGCCATACAGACACATCCACAATAGCACATGGTTGCTGGCTGGGTACATATTGCCTAAGCACTTAAATGCAAAGAAGGCCCGGCTGTAGACTCAGGCTCTTTGGCTAAGTGACTGGCGCAAGCTTTTAGTCAATACCACTGTCAATTTTTTTTGCCTGTGCAAAAATGTTGAAAGTAATGCTCAAGTGAGCTAACAAGCTATACGTAGGTGAGACCAGAACACCTAATGCTGCACTCAGCTGAACAGACATTTAAAAACTAAAGATCCTTTTCATTTGGGAGGTCGTTCAGTTGTGGGTGTTCAAGGATGTCTTGGATGTTATATATTTTAAGCACATATGCTTAATTATTATTTATTAACTTGCTGAGTATGTTCAACCTGCCTGTTTTTAAAGTGCCAGCCAGTTGTAAATATTTGTGCTCAGAAGTTGTATGGGTCAGGTTAAATTGTGCATTGCATTAGAGTGCATGTCTTAGCTGAACGGTGAATTGATTTGGTGATTAAACCCAACACTGAGAGACAGGCGCACTTCAGGGACTGCTTCAAATCTCTCAAGTTTTTATCTGCAGCTCATTGCTGATTACCAGTGGAGTTTTGGAAGGAGGCATGGGAGGCTGTGCTTTCTCCAAAACATTGGCTGTGAAAAATAAATTGCAGCATAAAAATATAACAAACATGCTATGAAATATGATATCAAAAAGCATCTCTTTTCACTCATTCTAAACTTGTGTTCTTATAGATGTCCTGAATGTCATTCCAAACCTGTAAGACCTTCATTCTTCTTTGGAACACAAATTAAGACATTTTTGATTAGATCTGAGAGTTTTTTGATCCTCCATAGACAGCAAGGGAACTACCACGGTCAAGGAACAGAAACATTGTAAGGACATTGATTAAATAGGCTGCGTAATATCGGTAGTTCAACCGTAATTTAAGAAGTTACGAGAATAATTTTGTGTGCGAAGAAAACAAAAATAATGACTTTTCAGCAATTTCTTTTCTTTCGGGTGAGTCCGCCGCCATTCGCGAAAGTACCACGAGGGTCAGAAAGCTCACGAAGTTCATAAAAAAATAGCTTAATTTGTGTTCTGAAGATGAAAGAAGGTCTTACGGGTTTGGAACGACATGAGGGTAAGTAATTAATGACAGAATTTTCATTTTTGGGTGAACCATCACTTTAACGTTTACTGATTACCCTACAGGATCACATATGAATGAAATTGTAAATATATTTAGTTTACTACTAATTCATTTTCATACCTTTTTAGTAACGCTTGCGGTCACATTCAAGTTTAAATGAACCAAAAGCCTGCCACAGAGCAGGTTTTAATGATGATGAATCTGCTCATTTAAATAAACCTGTTTCCAAACAACATTTTTGACAACCTCATTTCCTGAGTAAAAGTTGCAGCTGCAACTATTACACCAGTTAAAGTAGATTCATTGACCAAAAAGACATAGTAGTAGTAGTAGTAGTATTAATAATAATAATAATAATAATAATAATAATAATAATAATAATAATAATAATAATAATAATAATGACTTTTTAACCTTTTTGATTTGTTTATGCCAGTGTATTATTTAAACATAAGTGTTTTTCAAAAAATCTTATTACAACCCTGACTGCCTCTCCCCCCCCTTTTTTTTTTTTTTTTTTTTTTTTTTTTTTTTGGAGTGTTTGTATTAAGTTACTGATGAATCCCAAGAAGCTTGTTGCTTTATCTTCATGATTTACAAATTAAATTTGCAGGAGCTGGCAGCTCATTTTTGATACTAGTCTGAGCTGAAGAGCTGAACATGATCTGCACACATTGCCTGTGGGACACAAACAAATTTATTTTTGCACTGAATTCCTTTGTTGCTGCAAATGGCGTCCTACCTGCTTAATAGCGCTTTCTTTGTGTGTCTCAGAGGTTTTCCTGCTGAATGTAAAATCACTGCTTTCAGGAAACCTAAAATTACTTGAACGGGAAGAGGAGGAAAACTTCAGAAAACATTATGAATGCACCAATATTGACATTTAGTGGAGTCCCAAATGCAAACAATTATAGTCTTTTTATGTTAGAGTTGAAATCAGTTGCTATTATAATAATCTGATGCCGATAAATATCAATAACTGATATGGTCATGATATGTCTTGCATTAATGGAAGACTGCTAATTCATTCTGATCTCACTCCGTTGTCACTAAAACTCTACACGCAGCCACTGCTGCAGCTAGCCGTTTTGCTAGCCAGAAGCTTTTTCCAGTGACCTTGTCCTTATTTTGTGAATGAGGACTACTTTCCCCTCAGGACTGTGAGTCATTCTACCACAGTAGAGCTGTGTTTACACCTGTCCATGTCTCTGTCCTTTAGCGGATTTTTACTCCTCTGTTCTATAATGCCTGGAGGCGAGGCGGAAGGCATGGACAAAAGCGTATTTGTGTGTGAAAAGGTCTCGGGTATTAACCTTGTGCAATTTTTGGATGGTAAAATCTTTAGCTGTTCAAGTTTTCAGTGGCACTAAGGTGATGTCTGAAATATCAGCTTAAGCCAGTTAAGTACTAGTGATGACAGCTGGTATTTAATTAACTGAAAGAACAGATTTGACACTTTCTTTTGGTTGATTAAACTTTTTTTTTTTTTTTTTTTTTTTTTCTCATTTGGGTTTGCTAATGTGCTTCCTCTTTCTTTCCTTCCTTTCTTCTTATTTCCCGCCATCCTCTCCACCCCCCCCTCCTTCCTTTTTTAGTTTTAGTTGCTCATTACTTTTCTACTTTTTTTTTTTCTTCCTTACCTTTTTCTTCCTACTCAATTTTCCTTTTCCTGCACTCTCAGAAAAAAAGGTACAAAAGCTGTCACTGGGGCGGTACCTTTTCAAAAGGTACACGTTTGTACCTATTAGGTTCTAATATGTACACTTTAAGTACTAATATATACCTTTAAGGTACCGAAATAGACTCCTTAGGCACCAATATGTACCTTTTAAAAAGGTACCACCACAGTGACAACTTTTGTACCCTTATTTCTGATAGTGTGCTTAATTTTTCTGTCATTCCTTACTACTTTCCTACTTCTTTCTTAATTCCTTTTCCCTTCCTTCCCGCTTCATACTTTCCTGCTTCCCTTTTTCCTTCCTGTCTACTTCATTTTTCTCTCCTGCTTTCTTACTGCATTCCTACTTTATTTCTTTCCTACTTCCTCTTCCAACCTGGTCCTATAATGAAAACGTACCTGTGGGAACTTTCTCACAAGATGTGAAATGCATGCCAATAAGTATATATCACTGCACTTTTTAACAGAAATGTGCACTGAGTGGCGCTAAAAGTGTTTGTTTTTTTTTTTCCCTGGAACAGATGTACGTACAAGCGATATGTTTTATGTGACGTTGGCTTTGTACGTATTGCCGCAGTTCTGAATGAGTTGCTATATAACTCTAATGCTCCGTGATGTTTTAAAATACCACCATCTGTACCATCTGCACTACACCTAAACCTAACTGATATTGTGAACAAAAGCAAATGTGACGTAAAAACGCAATTGCAAGCATGCCGTTTAACTTTTATCATGAGTCATGTTTTTCACGGGATTCGTACCCGAGGATTCCACATCCTAAGTCCAGTGAGATCAGATTGTCTATTTGCCATTTCCTTCCTTCCAATTTCCTTCCTACTCATTTACTACAATTCCTGCTAGGATTGGACAATATTTGGCCAAGATGCAGCTATTTGAAAATCTGGAATCTGAGGGTAGAAAACTATTGAGAAAACACTGAGAAAGTCGCCTGTAAAGTTGTCCAGATGAAGTTATTTGCAATGCATACAAGTTTTGATATATTTACAGTAGGACATTTACAAAATATCTTCATGCAGCATGATCTTTACTTAATATCCTAATGATTTTTGACAAAATATCGATAATAAATTCGATAATTTTGACTGTAGTTTACAGCATCATTTGAGTCATCTCACTGCCATTCAGAACTCCTCTCCAGTGGCCTCATGGGATAGTAAAGTGTTTATTGTTTGCACACTTCAGAATCTTGACGGGAGTAATTAGTCATTTTGGTACTTTTTTTTTTTTTTTTTTTTATGAATATGTAAAATTATATCTGAAAGTATAGCACTGTTTTTCACCTGCTATCTAGTAGGAGGTATGCATATTTGAACACAGGGAAAATCTTGCTCAGCCAAGTACACATGGTCATTACATGAATATTGGATGATTGATCCACCTCATATTTCAGTCTGTAACTGTTCCTCGCTCTCTACTTCCTCCTTTTCATCTCTTCTTTTCTTAATAAACATGCTACAGTAATTTGGAACAAAAATCTCTCTAATGCCAGGATGTATGGTTTCTGCATAAGCTAATTATGGAGACTTATTGAGGTTTTCCAGTATGACGCTCATAGCGATTCTTTGCCTGTCAATGAATAGTCTAGATGTTTTAATAGCTTATTTACAGGAGAGTCTTTTCAGTCAGTTCTGCCTGGCCACTCAAGGTCAGAGAAACTGTCCTTTCCATACAAACCATTTTTCTTTAACAAACTAATCCCCTATTCTTGCTGAAACTAAACTACAACCCATTACAAGCACTAAATGATGTTTCTAACAAGGTTTTTCAGCAGGAGATCTGTTTTCCAACACTGGCTGCACTTATTTACCCAAGTTTCTGTTCATCTTTGTACTTGCGTGTCTACCAAATGAGCCATTTCACCAGTTATCCTGCTGCTAATGGAACAAGAGGAATTGGAGCAGTTCTGTATGAATGAGTAATTTGCCAATCAAGGTGATGGGTTTTTCTCTTTATTTGGTTTGGTTCTTATCACAAAGCCCCTTCCAGGTAGCTTTGAGGTTAATAAAAATAACCCTCTCTTTTCTCCCTTTTCCTGTTCGTGTAATGTTTCCTGTAACTGAGGTGTCCAAGAGGAGATGACAGCCTGGCAGCTTTGTAGGAAATGACATCGTAAAACCAATAATACCACTACTCTCTCCTCCTCCCCTTCACCTCCTTTGCTAACGTTCTCTCTGAGAGGATGTGCCAAAACCCATTTTGGCTTCACCTTCCTCTCAGCCCCTTTAGATGTAGATAAATGACCTGCCGCTGAAGTGTACACAGTGGTAATAACTAAAGAAATGATGCACCTCACTCTCTTATCAGACTGCTCGGCTACGGCAGGCTGGCCGCATTTCCCGGGAGCCAAGCCAAATGCTTCTCTTTTTAAGGCAGTGCTTCCAGTTTTCCATATTAGAGCGCATGTCTGGAAAGCAATGCTATTATAAACCTTCTGGAGTTTTTCCTGTGTCATCGCATAAACTCTGCTGGATTCATTAGTTATGTTGGTTTTTGGTTCACTTTGAAGGCATTTTGCTGGCTTTCGATGCAAGAATTTGATGAATTTGTTATAGAATTGTTTGCTTCAAATCTGTGTTTCTCTAGTTTCCTTGGAGTACACTTACCACTGAATCAAACCAGGCACTTTGGGTTATTTTGTGGTGGTGTAATACCCAGCCTGAATGATTCATTTGTTTTCCCAAGTGATTTGAGGGTCAATGACAAATGAGAGTGTCAACAATAAAGAAAAGAGAAATTCTTTTTTAAATCTAGTACAAAACAAGTGTGCCAAGGTTTTAGAAATGTACTTTTTGTTCAAGTATGGTTTTGATAAACCATTTTTAAGAAAATGTCATGTGGCGTAAATACTCATTTCAAGTTTACATGTATTTTGAAGTGTCTGAAGTGCTTTTTTTTTTTTTTTTCTTCAGTGAATTAGAAATTCATAAATATTAAGCTTTTGTTGAGTTGCACCACATGGGGTTTTACGATCTAAATTACCATTCTGCTATCGAAGTCAGATTATCTGATTTTTTTTTTTTCTTTTTTTTTTTTTTTTGAGGCATACTTTGACCATGACTCTTGAGGGTCTTCAGGGGTCCTGCTGTATTTCCTTTTTTCCTCTCTTTTCCTGCTATACGCTGATGGATTTTGATTAGCTGTCAGTGATTTTGTTCATCAGCTAGAAGAAAATATGCTTTCCTTTATTATATTTCTTCATTTTTGACTTTAAGATCCCCACAAAAAAAGGTATGTTTATATGAATTTTATTTTCAATGTAAATAAATCAATATCTCATACATCAGGGAGAAAAATTTGTATCCTGTCATTAACCCTTAAATGTCTTTATTTCTGATAATTTCTTACTGAGACTCCAACAGTCCTTAAAGGTTTAGTTAACCCAAAAATGAAAATTGCCATTAATTACTCGCACTTATGTCTTTCCAAACCCATAAGACCTTTGTTCATTTTCATAACAAAAGTTAAGATATTGTTGATGAAATCCGACTGCTTTTTGAGCCTGCATAGTCAGCAAAGCAACTTCAAGGCCCAGAAAGGTAGTAAGGACATTGTTAAAATAGTCCATGTGACATCAGTGGTTCAACCTTTATTTTATGAAGCGACTAGAATACTTTTTGTGCGCAAAGAAAACAATAATAACAATTTATTCAACAACTTCTCTTCCATGTCATTCTCACACGTATGCATGTATGTCAGAAAGCTCTCGAATTTCATCTTAATGCACGAAGGTCTTACAGGTTTGTAGTGACGCAAGGGTGAGTAATTACTGACAGAATTTTCATTTATGGGTGAACTTTCCCTACCTGCAACTTCTGACCTTCATTACCTCACTTGCTGATGGTGACAGAACATAGACTTGCTCATCTGTTTTCAAAAAATGCAGAAACCTACGGCGAGATGAGACGCAAGCAACATCTGTGAAGCGTACTAAACCAAATTACTGTTGTTAAGGCAGTTTTCATACACTTTAACAGTCTCGCCCTCAATGCAAATGAGGTTTAATGTAATCGTGTGTGTGCGTTGCGGGTTAGATTGCAGAACTGTCACTTGATCACACACTAGTTCAGTTGTGCAGTCTAACAGCACTAATTGTGTTCCGAGTCTAATGCAGTTGCACGGATAGACCAGCATGCAGGACATGAATACTAACAGGCAGTCCAGCACCTTCCAGACACAGAGCAGCCCACTTCACGGCGCAAGCCGTTTTGTGTGCATTGAGTTGCATCTGATTCTTTGCCAAGTAATTGTGTTTTAGCACGCTAATACACTAACCAAATTTCAGTTTAATCTCTAGAGATGCAGATCGCAGGTTTTCTTATAGAGCTCACCTTGTTTGGCCTCTGTATAGGAAGGGAAATTGAAATGTCTGTTTGAAGTTCACCGCCACATGATTATTTTCCAATTGGATCTCGGCTGATTGTGCTCTCATCTTCCTTGTTATAAAGGAAGTGATTCGGTAATCAAAAAGCTCATCTAATCAGATGCTTTAAATGGTTTTAAATTGCCCTGAGATCTCTGCCTTCATATATTTGCTATGATTATACCCTAATCCAGATCTTAGAGAGGAGTAAGTGCATAGATCCAATGGATGAATAGATTATGGGTGTTTGCATTAAAGAACAGGTACAGAGTTTAGCAGGGTGTCATGATTTTTATTGGTGTGGACATACTGTAACTACACCATCTAGGCTCATAAAGCATGTTGCTCACAATTATCGGCAACACTTTACAGTAAGGTTCGTTTGTTAACATCAGTTACATTACTTAACATAAACTAAGAATTAACAATATTTGTACAGCAGTTATTATCTTAATGTTAACGTCAGCATTTATTAATGCATTAAAATCACAAGTTGTTTGTTAACATTAGTTAATGCACTGTGAACTGACATTAACAATGAATGACTATTTTATTAACTAACATTTAACAAAGATTATGAAATAGTGTAATGTATTGTTCGTTTATGTTAATAGAAAATCTTCCAGGTCCTGCAGATTCTTCAGTTTTCCAGCATCTTTTGCATATTTTAACCCTTTCCAGCGGTGACTGTATGATTTTGAGATACATCTTTTCACACTGAGGACAATTGAGAGACTCTGATGCTCCAGAAGGAAACACGATGCATTAAGGGGGGTTGAAAACTTTTTGAATTTGAAGATTAAGTTAAATTGTACTTGATTTGTCTTCTGGGAAACATGCAAGTATCTTCTTTTGCTTCCGAAGGGCATTACTAAATTGGAAAAATTTATTTTTCCAACAAAATAAGAAAAATTTAGACATCTTCATCCTGTTCAAAAGTTTTCACCCCCAGGCTCTTAATGCATCATGTCTCCTTCTGGACCATAAGTGAATGTTTGAACCTTTTTTAATAGTTGTGCTTGAGTCCCTCAATTGTCCTCAGTGTGAATAATAGATGGATCTCAAAATCATAGTTACTGCTGGAAAGGGTTCAAATATGCAAAACATCCTGGAAAACTGAAGAATCTGCAGGACCTGGAGGATTTTTCTGAAGAACAGGGCTCAGTTTAACTGTTCAGAACAAACAAGGAGCTCATGAACAACCATCACAAAATTTAAAAAAAAAAAAAAAAAAAATTGTAGTTCATCCAGGTAACCACGCTCGGTATTAAGAACCAAGGGTTTCCAAACTTTTGCAGGGGTTATTTTAATAATTTAATAATAAACAGGGCCACTTGTTCAAACTTGTTACAAAAATTTACTTCTGCTTGGTGTTGTGCCTTGTCAAATAGTAGCTGTATTTGTATAGCAGTATTTCTTGTGTACTTTTCTCATTGATTTTATGCACACACAAGAGCATTTGTGCAATCAGTCTTTCATCACTTACCATCTCAGCCCATCTGTGCGCGAGCTCCATTATCTTAATCAGGTCTTTATCAAACTCACGTGCTCTCACACTCCTGATTGGATTACACAGCTCATCCCTGCTTTCGCTCACACTATTATCTACAGTTTTTACTGACTTCTGTCTATGTGAAGTAAGCACAAGGTTTAATTTAAAGGTTTAATAAGGATTTTTTCCCTGCTTCCACAGTCTTTTATTTGTTAAACTTGACTCACTGAAATTTCACTATGGTCTTGCAGCTAAATGGTGCACACAAGCATATTTTGCATCATTCAAAATGTGACGGTGTCCCTGTTTTCAAAAAAAGTGACAGTGCAGTAAAGGGTTAACGTGCCAGAACCTCACTGTCACTGGTGGGGCATCCTTACCGTAATACGATATTGTTTACATCCTGCTGCAGGCGTGTGGTATGTGTCTGGGAGCTGAACTCTTATTCATGAACTGCACTTATTTGGCAGTGGTGCCCCCTGCTGGCTATTTGTGGTTGTCAGTGAATGTATTTGATCTGTTGTAACAGTCATTGGAGTTTTGATAGTCAAAATTGTACTTGAATAGTGAATCTGGTGCTGCAGATTAGCCAAGTCCAGCACAAGTTATGCAAAAACTCCCGTTATAATCACCGAAGCTATAAAATTAATCTTTTGTTTACATTTGTATCTGCACTGTTGTTTATGATGAGGGAATATGCGAGCGTGCGCACTCATCAACAGCTCCAGCATTTTCAGCGCTGCCTAATCTAAGCGCCTCTGATTGGCCAGTGCATTCCTAAGTTCAACAGAAACACGTCTGATTGGTTATAAGGCTCAACGTTGCACATAACAGCGCGTAAAAGCAATCTGATGCAGTGTGAGCGAATCTGTAATTGTAAATTGACACTCTTAATTAATTTTAATCACGACAGCCGTGATACATTGCTTACTTGTGCAGGGGCATATTTTACCCCTTTGTCTTGAATTTATGGGCATTTTTATTCATTTTGGTGGCGTTTTTGCCACAAGCACTTGTTAATTTCTCACTCTGGTTTGGCATCTGTAAGATGTTGAAAAGTGTTTTTGAATTATGCTTAAGGCAGCATTTATTTAATGAAAAATACAGTAAAAACAGTGTTATTGTAAAAAAAAAAAAAAAAAAAAAATACATGTATTTAAATGCATGTAATTTGTTTTTGTAATGGCAAAGCTGAATTTTTAGCAGCCATTATTACAGCCTTTACTACTTCAGTGTCTCATGATTCTAATATTCTGATCTGATGCTCAAGAAACATTTTTATATCAATGATGAAAACTGTCAAAATAGTTTTAAACAGCATTTGTTTGAATCAGAAATCTAGAAATCTTTGTCACTTTTAAGTTGAATGTATTCTTGCTGAAAATAGTTTCTTTGGGGGGGAAAAGTCCATTTTAATGGTAGTGTATTTTTACAGTACATGTGCAATTAAACAAATGAATGTTGTTTTATTATTTTCATGTGCAGTAGAATTGAAATGCAACACAGTAAAAACAGAAACTTGAATAGAGAAAACAGAGCAGCGATGAAATGTTTGTTTGCGTTTGTTGAAGTGATACTGTTGCCGTGGTTTCCAGGCCAAGCCTAGTGTAGATGATCAGCTGCCAAGCAGGAGAGGTGCCCATTGTTTGAGGGATGCTCATACTGCATCTTTCCCAGCATAGATGCAAATGTCCATTGTTTTATTTCACAGGCATGAATAGAAGAACGGGTTGCCCACTTTCAGCACACTTTGAATGCAAACAGAATGATTAATTTTTTTTTTTTTTTTTTTTTTTTTGGTACAGCCAGCCCATATACATGCATTTATTGCCTTTTTTTATTACTATCCACCTATACTCCTCTCAACCATTTCCTGTCTTCATCTCTTTTAGAATGCCAAGCCTTTGTCCTCCTCAGACAGCCTAGCGAAGGTGCAGGAGGTAGCAAGCTGGCTTTTGGAAATGAACCAGGATCTGCTGTCGGGGGGCAGCGGCAGCAGGGCGGCCCAGCAGCAGAGGCAAAGGCCTGGGGCAGCGGGGGCAGGTAACAGCACCTCCGGCCGCACACCTCAGCCCCAGGCGGAGCACATGAATCGAGTGCTGGAGGAGCAGGAGCAGGAGGCACAGCAACAGAGAAGGGAACCGGGCGAGGAGGAAGAGGGTGGACGAGAGCGGCCGAGGGAGGCAGAGGAGGAGCCATGGCCTTCCGGAGGAGAGCCGGAAGAGGAAGGACGGAGGAGCGAGGTGAACGGAGCAGAGAAGGGTGCCCAGTGGATGTGGGAGCAGGAGCAGCGCCGGCGGCGTAGACGGCATCGCGACGAAGAGGAGGAGAACGAGGAGGAGGAGAATAATAACAGCGGAAGGGAAGGACAGGTCGGGCCAGGACTTCGTTCAGAGGAAGACGACGACCGGCCGGAGGATGAGGAGGATGGTGAGGAGGAAATGGACCAGGATAGTGATGAGTTTGAGCACTCAGAAGAGAGTGGGAGGGAAGAGGAGGAGGAGGCGGAAGATGAGGAAGAAGGAGAGGAAGGCCTCCACTCTCCCTCCCTCAGGACCGGTGTGTCGGACCTTAATGATAACACGGACCAGTCCTCTGGACGACAGCACCAAAGCTCACCCTCTGTCTGCAAGAATAAGGTAAGCGACCACATTTAACTGTTATCTGGTTTCTAAAGTCCAAATGGATTTCTCTGGGCTTAATTGCGGTGTTTGTCTCCCTCTACTGGCCATTTTTGGCTTTACAACAGATAAGCAATCATCTTGTTGTGAGACTTGATTTTATGGAGTGACTAAGGAAAGATAGAGCTGTGTCATTCATCTAAACAGAGGAATATGCTTTCTGAAAAATGGTTGCTTTGATAATATTGTCAAGTATTGGCTTGTATTGAATGAGTTCAAAAGTATCTGGATAGGTTTTTTTTTGTTTGTTTTTCATTTTAAAACTAAATGTCTCATTTGGTTCTGACTTTCTGTGATCACTTAGATGATGGAAGTTCTTTAAGTTAAAGCAGGGATTCGCTATTCTTTTATTTATTTTTTTACAGTACAGGCTGCACAGTTGTTTTTTGTCATTATAATGATTATATTGCGTTTTGAGTTGTGATATAAACGTTTATACTCAATAAAAATGCCTCATTGTTGCGACTTAACCATCCTGACACTTTTAACTCTGATTATAAAAAAATTAAGATGGATACCACTCAAAAGTTTTGAACAGTAAGATTTTTAATGTGTTTTTTTTTTTAAAGAAAAACTGCTCACCCAGTTTATTTGATCCAAAATACAGCAAAAGCAGTAATATTCTAAAATATTTTTACTATTTATATTAACTGCTTTTTATTTAAATGTATTTTAAAATGTAATTTATTCCTGTGATCAAAGCAAAATTTACAGCATCATTACTCAAGTCTTTAGTGTCACATGAGCCTTCAAAAATTATTCCAATATGCTGATTTGCTATTCAAGAAATATTATTATTATTATTATTATTATTATTATTATTATTATCAATATTTAAAACGGTTGAGTACATGGATTTTGGATTCTCTGAATAGAAAGATCCAAAGATCAGCATTTATCTAAATTTTTTTGTAACATTCAAAAGCTTGGAGTCAGTATAATTTATTTTTATATATATATATATATAAACAAACAAACAAACAAACAAATAAATTTATTTATTTACTTACTTATTTACTTATTTATTTATTTATTTATTTATTTATTTATTTATTTATTTATTTAAGCTTTAATTTGATCAAGTGATGATAAAGACATTTTATAATGTTACAAAAGATTTCTATTTCAGATAAATGCTGTTCTTCTGAACTTTCTATTCATCAAAGAAACCTGAAAAAAAAATTTCAACATAATAGTAAATACTTTTTTTGACTGGAGTAATGATGCTAAAAAATCCACTTTGAAATACAGAAATAATTTTTTTTTAATTTATTTATTTATTTTTTTAATGTTTGAATAGAAAACAGTTATTTTAAATAGTAAAAATATTTCAAAATTGTACTGTTTTTGCTGTACATAAGAGACTTTAAAACCGATAAAAATCTTAATGTTCAAGAACTTTTGACTGGTAGTGTATTTATTTATTTATTTATTTATTTATTTATTTTTTATTTTATTTTTTTTTTTATTAAAATATAAACATTTATGCATTTATTTTACATTGTATTACTATAGTAATATCTTTTAGAATCTTAATTCTCAAGTATTAAGCCCTCAAGCTTTTATTTAGGTAAACATTTGCAGGGAGACCTTTAAGTTTGTTTAGTGAAAAACAGATTTATAAATAATTTGTTACAAATCCGACATTACAAAAAGTGCTGAAACTTATTTCCCAAGAAATGTTGAAAATTGTGCATGTGAAAAAGCGATACTGGCGCACAGTCTTTTGCTTTGATAATTTCCTTTGCAGATGAATGTCTGAGGGTTCAAACACCAGGCTTGTATTGTGCTGCAAGATGACTGTTATTGCTTGTCATTGACAAAAAAAAAAAAAAAAAAAATGCTTTTGTGCTTTATTTAACTGGACTGGTTGTTCGTAAATGCTTGAGTATGATCATATTTATTTTTATCTGTATAGATATGTATTTGATGTTGATGGGGTCAGACGGAGGTGACCTCTAATACCAGGTTGGTCAAAAGGAGTGACATACTGACTGACTCTTCAGCCAACTAAAATAATTGAGATGTGTTTCTGTGGCTTTGAATTGTATGATCGAGGTTTATTGGCCACAGTGGTGGTTCATTAAATGTAAACATCAGAGGCCATAGACGTTCACACCAGTGATGTGTTTTTTGGCAAGCCATGTGGGTACACACAAGCAGTTTCTTTCACACGTTGTGTGTCGGTTAGCTTGAATCAAAAGAGATTGGGTCTGTTTTTGAGCAAAGAGGAAATACAAATGAGCGGAGATGGAGAAGAGCGAGGGGAGGGAATGCAAGAGTGCACAGACCCTCCTCATCCTCATGATGTCGACATGCTTGTCAGCGCACTGACAGAAGACAACCTGCGAATCTTTCTGTCTCTGACTGAGCGGAGTCTCTCTGAGCTGCCATGGGGAATCGCAGTATGAAGAAGGTCGCGCTGTTACTGGTGAGTGAATCTCCAGAGAACATCTTATCACATCTGTGTGGAGAGTGTCTCATCCTCCTTTTGAAGCCGCTGTGTGTTTTGGATGAGAACACAGTGTTTATCTGACTGAGGCAGTCACAGCAGGGCTGAAGTTCACAGAACAGTGATGTGTGGAGTGTGCCTTTTCAAAAGGACGTGAAGGTTTTGTCATGATTTGTTTTCAACAACATTTTGGCTCAAAACCTAGTGAGCTGCCTGTCGAGTAGGGACGGGGTCAAGATGGTTGATTGGTTGACCTGGCTAAGTTTTAGATTGTAGTTTTTTTTATTTTAAATGACATTATTGATTTAATTAGCCTTTTGACTGTGTTGTGTTTTAGTTGGTAGCAGAAGTGGTTTTCAAACAGGTCTCTGGACACACTGGGGGCCGCAAGAGGGTGCTAGGGGTCTACATAAAATGTTTGGAGAGAAAATGTGGTGGTAATAAAAATAATTTGTTGGAATTTAGTTTAATATGAAATTTTGAGATTAAGTAAAGATTTGATAATACGTTAGTATATATTTGTAGTTTGTTTCTAAAAAAGATTAACCTGGAAAATGATTAAATGTATAAAGAAGGTTTTGTACACTGGGGAAAAAAAAAAAATCCAACTTGCAGAGTTCTTTAACAAATGTTTTAAAAAAAAAATAAATAAAGTTTGAGCAAATATTTAGTAGTAGTCTATTATGTGTCAACTGAACAAGAGGTTTCTGACAAGTTGTTTTGTTGACTTGTTTTGTTACTTGGATACTTGGATCCAAATTTTCTTTCAGCTTTCTAAACGGAGTCATCTGAACAAACAGTTTTACGTTGCACAATGTTATGCGAGTTATCCAAGCCTGCATTACAGCTTGAAAAACAAAACCGATAACCATTATTAAAAAAAAAAAAGGTAATCACCTCACATTTGACTAATTTACTAATACATTTAAATTGTTCAGAGTATATAGGCTACAGTATACTGTATGTGTAGCTCATTGCAACTGTTGGATTTAAAATATTTGAATTTAAGATGTATATCAAGGTTATATGTTTGCCTCTAGCTTTAATTGGCAAATATTGCCCAAATCATTTAGTTGGCTTTGGAAATTAGGTTTGTAGCTCCTTGCATTGTTAATAAATGCTAAGCAATCTTTGGTTGACTTGACAAGAATTTTTCAATTTAATTAGGGCTGTCACTCACAATTATTTTGGTAATTGAGTAACCTGTCGGTTATTCTGATGATTAATCGAGTGATCGGATAAATAATTTTTTGTGTAGTTATAAAATTAGACCTAAGTAAACAACAGCCTTTAAAATGACTTAAAATACATATATAATAGCAACGAGGCAATAATAATTAGTTCAAATAAAGTATCAAAAGCAAGTAATCAAATCGTTTTATTGAACAAAACTTAAAAGCTAATGTACATTATGCATTATATCAAATGACAAATGATTTTACACTTTACTGTGAAATCTAATCAGTGTTTAATATTGACTCAACAACATTTAATTCAAATGTCCACTTAATCTTTAATATTTGGCCATTTCTTCCTGAAAGAGATGCTACAGCCACTGTAATTTCTTGAATATGTAGACATCAAAACGTGTAAATTCGGAATGAGGGTTTGAGCTTTTATTTTTAAATCCAGATGAACAGTTAGCATATTGAGAAAGATATTGATGTATTCTCCCGTGTTTGCGTAGATTTATAAAAGATTTATCTTACCAGTCTGATGATATAGCGCACGTTGCGTTCCCAGATAACCGCGATGTTGTTATAATAAACCCAAACTCACAACAACATACAGATAGTTTGAGACGCTCAAAACATGTAAATCATAACAGTTTGTGGAGCAGCATTTACCGTGATTTGGAGTTGCTCTGAGATGCACGTACATTATTCTAAATAGCATTATGCTTTATTATGATTTTTAAAATGGGTTTAATATGTAGAATGTGCCACTTCTGTTTTTTTGCCAATTACATGACACAGGATTTTTAAAAATTGAATACTCGAATAGAATCGAGGAATCGTTGGAGGCCTAAATTCAGTGGACTGCCTGTTACTTATTAGATGAACAAAACAATTTAAATTGGCAATTGTTATAGACTGCCTTTATTTTTATAGGGCCTTATGAAATTCCTTTTTATTTTTTATAAAATTCTTTGTTTTCCATTTAATTTTCTAGATTCCATTTTAATAGTTTCATTAATTTTAATCAAAAGCATCTTTAATTACATTAAACAAATTATTTATTCATTTGAAAATAACAAATTATTATTATTTTTTTTTTATTCAGAAATACTACTAATAAAATCATTTTATAAATTTTTTTTTTTTTTTTTTTTTTTCTTTTTTTTGGTAAATATATTCTGGTAAAACACTGCAAGCGTCACTCGCTCTTCAGTATGTGTGTAGTAAACGACACCGCGCATCTGCAACATTCATTCACGCGATGACACCCAGAATATCGGGGATACATATTTCATTTTTGCGTCTTAATATTCAGACGCTAGTCCATATTGTGTTTTGAGAGATTCATCCCAAATTTGTCAAACTCTGTGACATTCCGCGTTATACAGTAAATTCCATGTTTATGACTGTATTCTGTGATTTCATCTGCGCTTTGTGCATAATGGATATCATAGGGCCTTATTTTTATTTACCAAGTTAGGTCCATCTTTCTACCAACACTGTGTAAAAGTTGGTCTTTATACTTGGAGATATATTTGTAGCTGCCTTAAAATTTTAGGAAAGGGGTTCCTATGCAAGGCATTTTAATTGGAATGGAACTTTGGCTGTTTTATAGTGACTTTTGTTTTGTTTTTGAGCATCTTACACAATGAGCCCCCTCCCCAAGCCAAGGCTTCCTTTAAATGTGTTTTGTTGACTAGTCGACCTCACTAACTAGTCAATTTTGAAAATGTCATTTTGAAAAAAAATTCTTTGCCAGAGTGTGACTTACAGACTCAGCGGTACAGAGCGCATCTGTGGCTAGTGTCCTACTCCTCTTGGCTAATCAAGATTTCATTAACACCATGAATAGGGAATGCTGAACCTTTGTAAATGAGGTCGTTCTAAAATATTTTCCTTGAGGAAATGTTGTTCCACCGTGTTTTATCTCTAGCTTGGAATTGTGCATTCAGAGCTTTTCATAGTATGCTAATGTTGAGCCTTTGAAAAGGCTATGATAGAAATAACTGTAGGTTTTAATGCCAAATTTGTATTCAAAAGCGACGTCCTGTAACTGATGGTGTTTGCGTTAAGCTCAGTAATGATTGAATTCCCTCATGCAGTGTAAGTCAACAGAATAAAGAACTGAAACACTAAATAGAGTGCAGCACTTTCTCATCTGACATCAGTTCCTGAAGTCACAGTCTTGACCCTCAAGGTTGATTTCACAGGACTGAAGAAATGAACATGGAAGCAGGTCCATATAAACAAACATAATGGTAGAGCATGAAACCTAACTACTTTTAAGCTTGAAAAAGTCTCCCTTTCCTTTTTTTTTTTTTGTTCCTGATTAGCATAATTTTCAAAGAATCCTAGTAGACTGCCTGATTAAAAATGGATTTTGTCACTTTTTTTTTTTTTTTTTTTTTTTTTTTTTTAATTTTTAATGTATTTCATAACTAGTCAGTTGTGGGGACAAAATAGATACAAATTACATAATGCTGGTATCCACATTTGATTTCAACATGCAAAAAGAAAAATCAACAAAATTGGAATTAATTTTTTGATTTTGGTGAAATTATAGTCTAGTGTCTAGTCATACACATACAAAAAAATTATTGCATGTTTTCTTTAACTTTTAATTGCATCAACTGTGCATAACCAGCCCATACTGTACTAAGGTACTAGGATTTGTTTTGGTAAAGGAATGTACTGACCAGTCTTAAAGATACTTTGTGTTTTCTTTAAACATCAGTTATATTAGTTTTAGTTAAAGTGCTCCTATTATGCCATTTTAAAGGTTGCTAATATTGTTTTATGAGTCTCCTGAAACAGGTTTACATGTATGCAAGGTCAAAAAGTTTTCTCCAAAAATAGACTTAATTTTACCGCATTTCTAAATGATTCGTAAACGACTCGTGCGAAGCAGTTAGAAGAATCGGTCTCTCTAAACCCCTCCTTTCCGTGAGCCCTCACTGCTGTGATTGGTCAGATGGCGCAGTCCTTTATGATTGGTCTACTGCGTACAGCGCGTTTCGGAAAACGATACGCCCACTGCCATAACTGAATGACAGCCCTGGAGACTTGTCAATACATAGAAAAGATTGCATCTGTTTTACCTTACCAATTTGAGTTGAAGTTTGACGATGAAATGGTTGAAGTGGCTGATCGACAAGTTAACACAGACTACCGTGGAAAGTGCTCGCAATTTGCTTATGTAAGCGAACCGGGCACACCTCTATGTTGTAAACTTCAACATTATATAACGCATTTAGCGGCTTTCACACCGAACGCGGAAAGCGCAAAAGTTCAACTCCGCTGCGCGTGCGCTTTGGTCAACGCAGACACAAGACGTCCTCGAGCAGCGCAAGCATTAGAAAAGAATGGGTTTCATAGCGCAGCGCTTTCTGCATTCGGTGTGAAAGCCGCTTCGTGCGCCATCCTTTATCATTACTCCAGCTAATGAGACAGACAGACAGTCAAGCTGCATCAATCACAAATTTTTAGACTACAGTGGGCCCACAGCTGAACAACAGAACTACAGAAGCGTGAGTTAGCCGGTTAGCAAGACACGTGCAGGGTTGTTACACAACATAACATACACAACTAAGTATTTTAAACGATCGCTAGAAAATACAATCTTTGTAGATTCATCTTTTGGAAGTGAAATATAAAACAAATTTACTCTCACAGCGTAGGATACAGCGTCTTCTCGACATGACGTAAACCAAATGGAAATCTTACTGTGTTTGTGGGCGGGCAAATTGTTGCCACGTAGAACAAGTAGTACTCACTGCAGAGCCAAATAAGCTCCAGCTCCCCCTCTCTGGATGTCCAGCTCCACCTCTGTGTGCTAATGGGTGGAGGCTTTTGTCTAATATATTTCCATCCTGCTGGCTCCTATCTACTTTAGGTTTCAGACTTTCTGTGATTTACAGAAATGGTTAATTATGCAGAAATCTGATGAGTGCTGTTTGTTCCCTTGCATTCGTTGTTCATAATTTATGTAATATCTAAAGTGTAATTAACTTCTGTTGCCAAATTACTATGTGACTGATTAAGCTGCAGAAACATTGAGGTTTCCCATCAGAAAGGAAATGTCATTTCTCTAGAAATCCAAAGACGGAGATGAAAGGAAACACGTATTATGTGTTATGTGAACCGGGAGCCTCTTTAGATCTGTGCTGAACCCAAGCCACAAGTTTTATGGATTCAAACAGACTATTGAATCAGGCAATGGATAAACACTCTGAAAAATGAACAAGCTGGAAGAAAATGCCCAGAAGGCAGTTCCTTAAATTAAATCTGTAATTAAACATGAACTAATTAGAAATATATATTTTCACCCACCTCCCTACGAAACCCATTTTTTCCCCTTTAATTTTTTAAGAAGTTGGCATAATTGGGACATACATTGAAAATTCTTTGAATCCTCAGAGTAAATTGATGATTATAAAATGTGACACTGTTTGAATGTAACGTATAATTAAGTGTGGCTAAAAACAAGCGGCTTTTCTTTACATTTTCTCTTTTAAGCTGTTGCCGTCTGAGACTAATTTAGGGAGTTTTAACGACACCCAATTAATTGGCTCTGAATCCTACTGTCCTCTGAAGTTCTTGCAGTGTCATTTTAGGTCACAGTCCTGCAGTGTAACTTCTGTGTCAGCCGTCTGATGACGAACCAATTTGAGTACAGCGGCTGTTTGACATTTAAGAGAGACATTTAACTGAAAATGTTGATGTTAGCTTGTCAATACAATACGAAGTCATATAGATTGGCATAAAATTAATACACGCTTGGCTAAAGGCGGTGTGGTTCTTTGAAGACACTGTCCGCATCAGACAAGCGCATTAAGAGAGCCAAGTGTATTTAAACGGCCTGTGTGGGTACGCAGATGGTCTTCAAAGAAGGGAAGATGAAATGGACATGTTATGGTTGGTAACTGAGTTGATGTTAAGCCTCTGCTGTCATCAAGTGGAGTGAGAAGTGGGCCTTATCGCGTTCTGATTTCAAAAAATGATTGCAGCATCAAAAGATCCACTTTTTTGATCTGGTCTCAGACTTGTGTTTACTGAGGCATGAAACACTCGCTGGCCTCTGACCTGTATGTTCAGAACCACTCAAGAGCTGTGTATATGGTGTTTACAGTGTTATTCACACTGGAGAAGTCGTGTTAGATTTCCTGTGTTTGCAGGCGTCACTGGATTTGCAGTCTTTGGCCTTGAATTGTGGTTTGGGAAAATGACTGCAATTAATATAGAGTCAGCTTTGAGCTCAGAAAATGCCCTGAAAACAAGCAACACAAAAGTGACCCTATTTAGTGGTCTTATTGGTTTTAATCAATAATACCATAGCCTACTTTTCCTGATCCAGTTGAATCCCAGTAGATGACGTTTAGCCCCACCCTTCATTATTTCCTTCTGTTATTGTCCAATGTGCAAGTTGTTTTTTTAAGTTGTTTTTTTTTTTTTTTTTTTTCTTCTGCTCTCCAAGCCTGCATTTATTTGATCCAAAATACAGCAAAAGCAGTAATATTGTGAAATATTCTTACTATTTAAAATAACTGCTTTCTATTTGAAAATATTTAAAAATGTAATTTATTCCTGTGATCAAAGCTAAATTTTTTCAGCATCATTACTTCAGTCTTCAGTGTCACATGATCATTCTAATATGCTGATTTGCTGTTCAAGAAATGTTTTTTTTATTATTATTAATATTTAAAATGGTTGAGTAATTTTTTTTTTTTTTTTTTTTTTTTCAGAATCCTTTGAATAGAAAGGTCCAAAGATCAGCATTTATCTGAAATAAAAAGCTTCTGTAACATACACTAGAAAGAAATTATAAAAAGTAATGCTTTTATTTAGCAAGGATGCTTTAAATTGATCAAAATTAATGATAAAGACATTTATAATGTTACAAAAGATTTCTATTTCAGATAAATGCTGTTCTTCTGAGCTTTCTATTCATCAAAGAAACCTGAAAAAATTCTACTCATCTGTTTTCAACATAATAATAATAATGATGATAATAATAATAATAATAATAATGTTTTTTTAAGCAGCAAATCAGAATATTAGAATATTTTTTGAAGGATCATGTGACTCGAGTAATGATGCTAAAAAACCAGCTTTAAAAACAGGAATAAATCGCATTTTAAAATATATTCAAATAGACAACAGTTATTTTAAAAAAGTAAAAATATCAATATTTTATTGTTTTTACTGTAATTTGGTAAATAAATGCAGGCTTGGTGAGCAGAAGAGATTTATTAAAAAAAAACAAAACATTAAAACTGTTCAAAGACTTTTGAATGGTAGTGTACATATTTATACACTTAATACAATTTTCATTACATTTAAATTATAAATAGTAAACTTGTTTTTAGATTAATTTATGAAAAACAACGTGGTACTCATAAACCCAACGTGGAAGACTGACACAGAAGAGAAGAAATTGTTGAATAAGGTCATTGTTTTTGTTCTCCTTGCACACAAAGTATTCTCATAGCTTCATAACATTACCGTTGAACCGCTGATGTCATATGGACTATTTTAACAATGTGCTTACTGCCTTTTGGACGTTGTTGTCTATGCAGTGTCAGAAAGCTCTCAGATTTTATCAAATATATTTTAATTTGTGTTTGAGATAAATAAAGGTCTTACGGGTTTGGAACGACATGAGGGTGAGTAATGTCAGATGTTTCATTTTTGGGTGAACTATCCCTTTAAGTGTAAAGTGGCGCATCTTACCCCAACCTCCTCTATGTGCCGAGAGTCAAGGGTAGACTTTTTGGTATGCCAAGAAGCACAAACACGCCCACTTTTCCCTCGTCCTCAGGTGAGAGCGGGATAGCACTGGCACTTTCCCACTCTGGGATCATCTGACTGGCACCATCTGTCAGGCTCAGAGCCTGGAGCTGCTACATCACAGGAAGAGCGCTTGAATGTTTCATATGCACGTCTCATTACATATGCCCTTTCTCGGGACACAACACCACACAGTCATATGGCACAGCTCTGTCTGAGCCACTCTCGGGTCTTACTGCAGTATATTTTTGTAGCGTGAACCTAAGAATGTGAGATCAAGCTCGTGAAGAGCAATGCGTGTGTTCGACTCTTTGATCCGAGTCAGTACAATATGTATATACTGGTCCTTTATTCTTATTTTAACAGTGCGTCAAAACCGAGTAATAATATTTGCTTGTGTATACTTTGTCTGAACTTCTGTACTTGTTCACTAGTATATCAGTTAGAGATGGCCATTTAGTTGTCTTTTTTCTATTCTGTGAGATTCGGGTGAGAATTGGGTGTGCCTGTCCATATTTATTGTTTTTGAACTTTTAGCTTGTTTATCAGACATGGTGTTGCATTGTGATTCGGTTGGTTTGGCATTTTACAGCATGAACTTTGCAGTTTCAAATGGTGTCAAGAAAAATGGCTCTCAAACGTGCTTAAAAACACATCTCCATGTTTAAAACGCAGACCTGCGTGTTCCGTTCTGTTGAGTTATATCCCTTAGTCTGGCTGTTTGAAAGGAAGAACACGTCCTGTGTGAACGCCCCCTAATCCTCTCTAGGGTGTTGAGTGCTGTCCTGGACTGAAAGTCAACATGAACAGTGATGCAAATTGCTGTCTGATGCTGTAACCAACCACAAAATTAAAAATGAGGGGCCATTTTATCATGCTTGCACATAATTGCTGAATAATAATGACTGGTTTTGAGGTTATAAGAAAAGTAAAGTCAAAAGTTGTTTTCATGGTCGATATGCTCCATGACTTCTAAATATTTGAATATTTCTGTCTAATAGACAATTGATTTTACACTTTTTCGAGAATCTTGGTTTTGTGAGCATTTTTCAGATTTACTTTGCCCTCATTTAAAAAAAAAAAAATCCTCAGTGCAGGGTTCTAAGCCATGAACAAAACCTCTGAGATGGGTCACTGATACTAACCTTTGAATAAAAAAGACCAAGTTGCTAAACTGTGTTTTTAAAGAAATAGTTCAACCAAAAATGAAAATTGTCCTTTACTTACCCTCATGTCTTTCCAAACCTGTATGACTCACTGACCTCTGTGGAATATATATTTTTTGTTTTTGATTGGTGGATTTATACAAATGAAGTCAATGTACCAAAACCACTGAATTACCAACATTCTTCAAAATATTATCTTTTATTTTTTTTATTTTCTGTAAGTTAGTCATAAACATTTGGAACGACATTAGGCTCAGTAAATGATTTTTTTTTTGGTCTGTGGCAATGCAGTAAACAGCCCATGAAGCATAGATTTTATATATATTGGACCCCTTTGACTTTCAGTTTTGGAATGACATTAGAGTGATCTTTGTTGTCTTATTTCTTCTTTCATTTCCCACAAATCATAGATTATCATTGCTCTGACGTTTGTTTCATCAGGAATGGTAGCCGAGTGGATATGATGGATTTGAGAACAGGGCTCATTAATTTAACCTGTTCCTGCACATGCATGTGGAGGCGGATTGTCACACTGTCAGCGAAGCTGCGTTTGGCTCGTTGGCATGTCGTGCGGTAGAGGCGTCATGTGAAGAGCTGTGAATTATCGCTGAAGGTCTGTGGGTTTAAGACATATCATATAGCGTTGACATTGTGTCATGAAAGCTTCTGTGCTGAGCGGCAAGCATATGCTAAGTATGTTTATAGACAAGGATTACTTGAGTTTCATGCTTGCTTATAGTTTCAAAATTTCAGATTTGCTTCATTGCAATACTGTTACAAAGCAATACTGTTGTACAGTTGCAATACTGTACAAAGGCACTTAAACACTTTTTGATTAGTTTAGATTTTTTGTATAAATTTCTACATTTGTGTTTGCGTGTCATCTGAAGAAGCAACAGAACATAAGCCAGAATTGATATTTACATCTTAAGTAAACAAGTTCTGCAAGGCATGAGGCTGCATCTGTACAGTATGTTTGTGATTAGTAGCATGCCATATTGCCATCTGCAGTTGGGATGTTCTCTCTCACAACCGCACAGTTGAGATTATTCCACCATGTGATGAATAATTGATAATTGATGACCATGAAAATGATTTCTTTTGATTCATTTTATTTTTACAAAAATGTTAAATGTTTTTTTTTTAAGTTTCTTTGTTTGGATAAAAAGGCCAACTTTTATTTTCTGTATTTGAAAAAGTGTTATTTTTCATGCCAAATATTGTCTTATAATGCTTATATTTAAAGCTATGAATACAAATTCATAGAATTCAACCAATCTGGTGGCGACTTCAAAACTCCTGAAGTGTTTTCACATTTGTTCCGTATGCGTCAGACATTTAGCCAACAGTCTGTGATGTCTGAGGCTGAGACTAAACTGTTACCTATCTTTATAATTATTCTGGAGCTCTTACTATAAATAATGTCTCATGGTTAGGGGAATTTGGGTTATGCACTTTTCTTACCACAGCTCACTCATCTTATTACCTCATCCTATATAGTGAAATTATAACTATATGTCGTGCAAACTTGATATGCTGCCCAGCTCTACTTCAATATCCCTCACTGTCCACAGCAATATTTAATGCCCCATCACTCTTTTTTTTTATTAATTTACAGAAATTAGGTGTATCTAATTGATTAAAATAAGAAGTTATAATCTTATTTTCAAGCTTGTTTTTTTTCCCTCATTTTAAAACATTAATCCCCTTTGAGGGCCCTTGGTAGTTTACTAAGGCCCCCAGTTGAGGATTTGTCCTAGGGGTGTATGAGAAAATTAATAATGAAAAATTTGAACTGCAAGTATTGAGTAGGTGTTTTGAGAAGAACTTTGGGAAAGATGAGGAGTAGGCTTTTTTATTTTTTATTTGCTTAGTCCATTACCAAATTTAGATGAACTGTCACTAGTCAATTAAAATTAATAATTTTTTTTTAAGACATTTATGGGCCTTTCTACAGAATTGGTGCAAACTGCTGTGCCACAACCAAAAAAAAAACACATTTAAAAAACATTTAAATCTTGGATGTTTACTAAGATCCTTCTGTTATCAATTTAAACTCACAGTGATATTTAAAATTTCAGCAAGCCTATATAAAATCAATTTTTTTTCCATTGTTGTTTTTGAAAGTATTTTTTTTTTTTTAATCAGTTCAGAAGTTCAAGTTAAATTTTTTTTATTTTTTGTAAATTGTGAAACTTTATGTAAAAAAAAAAAAAAAAAAAAAAAAAAAAAAGTGTCCCGCATTTTGCATCTAGTATCTAAAATTGTCACTACCAAAACATTTGGTGGCATTTTTTTCTTGGCATCTTTTTTTTTTTTTAATTTGTGTGTGTTATCCCATAAAATTGTCACTACCTAAGCAGTCACGACTGATTGGCTCAGTAGTGACAAAACAGAACACATAATCCGTTATTTGGGGGAAATAAACAATTTTAGTACAGTTATGCAAATTTTTACTATTTTAGTATGTTAATAGCGTTTTAGTATGCAAGTTAAAATTCTGTGATGTGATCGCTACCAAAACATTACTGTCACTATTGAAAATGTGCAGTCAATATTGAAACATGGGGTATTTTGTAAAAAATAAAGCATACTGAATTATGTTAGTGTTATGATAGTTTTTGGTATATTTATATAATGAATCCTTACCTTGAAATCAAGTTTGTGCCTTTTACAAAGAAAAATTGGATTCAAAATACAACGTCTCATAAATTACATTTGAAATATTGTTAATGTAATTATTGATTTACCTCTGAAAAAAATATATAATAAAATGGCAAAAGCAAAATCTTAATAGGTCAATATAACCCTTCTACTTAAAATTATTTTTACTGTGTTTCGGTAGTGACAAATTTGGCTAGAGGACAAATATTCCAAAAATTTCTGAAAATACAATACGAGAATTAACTGCACAATTACTAGAAATGTGTACCTTGGATAATATACAATTTGCATACATACAATTTATTTTTTTTTTTTTCAGGATGTTTCCAACTCTGACTTTGGACATATATAAAATGGACACGTGTATTTTTAAAATAACCAATTAGACCCAATTTTTTTATATATTCGCTGACTGTTGCTGCATTTTTGGTGTGTCGTGTTTGTGTACAGAAGCGAGAACGTGAACACAAAGCAGTAAGTGGACACCTGTCCTCTGGGAAACTGTTGGGTGAAGCTGAATCAGAGGTCATGTGAAGGCTCTTCACAGTTGTCTTTTGAGTGCTAATGAGAGTGAAGGAATTTCCGCTGCATACTGAGCTGCTGTTTTTGACAGGATGTTTGTAAAGTTACTGTTTAAAGTTACTAAATTTTACCACTGTCTAGAAGGTGGTTCTCTTGCTGTGTCTAAACACCACCGAGTGAAGTGGTTAATAATGAAAGTCTGTGTGAATCTGTCATTGTGTGCTCAATGGGGTGGTCTTTTTCCTCTGGATATAGATTGGTATCATTCATATTAATAGTTTCGATCGTTTGACTTCTGTATAGCTGTTTTCACGCTCACGCCCTGATTCATGTACTCTAAACTCTTCTTCAAGGATCTGAGTGTCATTCACCAGGCAGAACTGAAGGAAACTAACACGAGATTTACACACCCACAGCCTCATGCATCTGTAATCTACAGCGCTCTGCTGTCTTATTTGAATATTTTGCCTTTTTTATATTCAGTGTCAGGGTTGTTTATACAAGACTGTGATCTTTTTTTTTATCAAAAGATGGTGTTTCAAACCCATTCCCATAATAAGGTAAAAACCCAAATGGGTTAATCTTGCAAAAAAAATTTCCCAATTAGATTTTACTCCAATATTTAAATGAAATGGTTAAATTATTTCAGTCTTCCACTTTATTTAATTTTAAGATCAAATTTAAATCACCTTACCAAATTTTCTAAACATGTTTTTGAGGTTCACTTGTATATATTAAACACATTAGTGTTCATTCTTATGGTTGTTCATTTCCAGTTTCATTTTTTTGATTCTGTGCTTGATACAGGTATTTTGATTCCCAGTATATTTGAGATGCCAAGAATCAATTACTGATTTGACTCTCAGTCCTTGTCATCGTACCATGTGGTTTTCCACCTAAATATGGTTCTGCTTGCGTGAACTGTAGCAGTGTAGTACATTTATATGTCAGTTTTAACCTCGAGACAGAAGTAAGGACATCAGGAGTACTCTGACATCATGTCTGGCTGGGCAGATGACTCCTTCCACTCTGCATCGCTTCTGTTTCCTGTGAGGTGGAACTTTCTTGTGGGAGCCCTTCAAAACGTTGCCTGGCAACACCCATTATCAGCCCACCCATCTGCGCAAAGACTCACTGAAGCGTAAAAGTTAGATGATGAACAGGTGAAGAGTGACTGGACGGTGCTGCAATGAGGAAACTGCTACATTTTTGGATAACAAAGTAGTGAGGCAGATTGTCAGAGATGATGCAAGGGCAGACTAACCTGAGTATTTTACTATGTTTGCCACCAAACTAAGAGAATTTGGTGGCTGAATTGTAAGTGTTTTTAAATCCAGGTCCTTTTATTGGAATTTTTTTTTTTTTTTTTTTTAGTTAAACTGTTAATTTATTTAGCCTTTTAATGCAGTTCCACTCTTAGTCACAAGAGGCCACCAAAGACTTGAAGTTTCAGTTTGATTTTAGATTTCAAGCAAAGATTGTCCATAATAACATGCACAAGCTCTATCACAGCTGTCCTGGGAGAAGTTATACGATGCCGGAGCAGCTACATCAGGAACAATCACAGGCTTCTTGGTTAATTAGTGATTTACATATTTCCATCATAACACTTTAGAGCTCTAGGCTATGGCCACAGTGCAGCTAAATGTGGCCCAAATGTGTTTTTATCCTTTTTTTTTTGGCAATGTGATATGCTGCTTTTAAACTGTAAAAAACACAATCTGACTTTTTCAGTTTCAGTGTGGACCACTTTCACATATGGAAATATTTTTACTGCAGTGCCTTTTTTTGTCAATTTAACTCAACATTATGCCATTATGATCCATTAAGTTAATCAAATATGGCCGTAAGAGTTTTACATTTACATTTATATTGAGATGGTCCTCGCTGCAGAACACAAGATCCAGGGGGTGGGGTTGGATCCAGATCCAACTCCTTCCACCTTACATATACCTAAACCTACCCGTCTCCACCCACTGATCCCTAAACGCACCCATCTCCTTCCCCAGATGTGGATCCAACCCTGGCCCCTGGATCATGTGTTCTGCAGTGAGGGGCTACTGAAAATATTAGTGGCACAGCTGTTTTCAACATTGGTAATAAGAAAATAGCACCACACCAGCATATTAAATTGATTTCTGAAGGATCATGTGACACTGAAGACTGGAATAATGGCTGCTGAAAATTTAGCTTTACCATCACAGGAATAAATTACATTTTAAATAAACAGTTATAAAAAACGCAATATTTCATGATATTACTTTTTTTACTCTATGGTGAGAATAAGAGACTACTTTCAAAAACGTTTAAAAAAAACTTACCAACCCCAAAGTTTCTTTTAAACATTCTTTTAAAATTACATACTTATTCCTTACACCTTACTCATTGGGTTTCCATCCAAAGTTGCAGATTGAACTTATGCGCAAAGTTGGAATATCAGATAAAAAATTAGCAAAAAAGCAAGGATTAATTTCAAACACTCGACTGACGTTATGAAGTGAGTTTGGAGTAAAAACATTATTAAATGTGGTATTTTCCTGTGCTTTCAGATGTAGCAGCATTTACATTACTAAACAGAGCTGTAGTTCACTGAGAAGCTACGCAAGCAACTTTATTATTGCAGCGTGATTTGTTTAACGTTATAATATCAGTGATATCGTCTGTGTGGTTTTGCGTAGATTGTCAGTGATTTACGGCTCTGTATAGTGAATGCTGCACTATCAGAAAGTACACACGTGATGGAGATTTACCACTAATTACAGAACGGCTTTACTGACAAAATGTGCTTGGATATCACATGCGATTTATCGTGCAGCCTTAATTTTTATACATAGCATATTACCTCGGAGCAAACAGTCGCGAAACAAATGTGGTCATTGCTTTCGTGGATGTGGATCCCTGCTATTTGGGAACACAGACCGTTCTATGAGGCAAATATACAAAAATGTTTTGACGACAGACTTTGTTTGGGCATTTAAGAATGACCATAACATTTCAGATGCTGTATAATATTCAAATTTTTGAAAGAGAGGTCTGATGTAAAATGAAAATGTGCAACTTTTTGCTTTGCTCTTACTGAAAACTGTAGAAAGAATGTGATGCTATGCAAATGCTGCTTGAACTATTATTAGATCTTTGACAAAACTTACAGCGGTTTTATGAATAAGTGTTCAAATGCCCTTGCAAGCTGTCCATGTGGAAAACTCCCGTTTTAGAGCTTCACCGGAGGATTGCCTTTTGTACTAAATGTGCTATTGTCATAAAACTTTGTCCCTGAAGAACCTTGTGAAGAAAACTTTTTCCCTCAAGCTGCTTAAACATAAATGATTCATGAGCATTTGAAATTTTAATCACTCATTTGGTTGTTTTACTCTCAAATGAGTCGACTGCAGATTTTCGGCCCTGTCTGCATTCGAGCACTACATAGTTATGCTGTATGTAGTGTCATGCTCTCAGACACAATAGTCTCTAATACTTTATTATTTTGTTTTGGTGCGGTAGAGGAAGAATGTGTATGGTTTCTTCCGTCTCTGTACTTTGAGTAGTAGGCGAGTGGAGTTTGCCGCAAAATGACTTTATTTGCCACAAATAAAAAAAAAATCAATTTTATGTCACCCAATTTCAAATCAAATCAATGTTCATGTCCTCATTTAATGTCACAGTGTCACTGTTTTTTGTTTTCTGTCTGCGAGTGTTAACCCAGTACAGTGGTTGAGTTTAGAGGAGATCTAATTTGTTTAACCAGTTCTTGCACATAAATGTGAAGGTGGACTGTCACACTGTCAGGGGAGCTGCGTTTGCCTCAGTCATGAGTGTGGTGCCATACAGGCGTCATGTGAGGTGTTGTGAATTCCTGCCTGCTCGCCTGTGTCAATTCATCAGTGCAGCGAAATAAAACTTAAACTGTGTGTCTTGATGTACTTTTTGCAAGTGTATGGAGAATTGGGTCTTTTAACATGGTTGTTTGAGTGCAGTCTGCTTTTCAAGACGACCCCTGTGACCTTAAGAAATGCCTCATGTCTTCGCTTCAGGCAACTGAAGTGAAAGTATGTCAGAGCATGTGTCTCTGTCTGTCTCCTTCACTGTAGGTATAATAGAACAGTGAATAAGGCCAAGACTAGCGTGCAAGATTTCAACTAAAAGTGAAAGTTGTCATTTATTTGTCCTCATGTTTTACCTTTTCAAGGAAAACAAACAGCTGATACTTCTCCAAATATTTTTTGTCCATACAGTGAAAATTAGTGGAGTCCACAGTTTTAATGTTAGAAAGCAGAAGTCTCTTCTGCTCACCAAGCCTGCATTTATTTGATCCAAAGTACAGCAAAAACAGTAAAAATTTTAAATGTTTACTATTTAAAATATCTGTTTTCTATTTGAATATATTTTAAAATATAATTTATTCCTGTGATTTCAAAGCTGAATTTTTAGCATCATTACTCCAGTCACATGATCCTTCAGAAATCATTCTAATATTTGGATTTGTTGCTCAAAATTTTGAAAACGGCGGAGTAGATTTTTTTTTTTCATGTTTCTTTGATTGAATAGAAAGTTCAGAAGAATGGCGTTTATCTGAAATATAAATCTTTTGTAACATTATAAATGTCTTAATCATCGTTTTTGATCAGTTTAAAGCATCCTTGCTAAATAAAAGTATTAATTTCTATCATTTCTATCATTTCTCCCCCCCAAAAATAAAATATTACTGACTCCAATTATAATGCATAATATTACAAATATTACAGCTTTTTATTTCAGATAAATGCTGATTTTTTTGGTCTTTCTGTTTATCAAAGAATCCTGAAAAAAAATTTACTCAGCTGTTTTAAATATTGATAATGATAATTAATGCTTTAAAAATTCTGACAGCAAATCAGCATGTTAGAATGATTTCTGAAGGATCATCTGATATTAAAGACTGGAGTAATGATGCTGAAATTTTAGCTTTGATCAAAGGAATAAATTACATTTTAAAATATATTCTAATAGAAAGCAGTTATTTTAAATAGTAAAAATATTTTACAATATTACTGCTTTTGCTGTATTTTGGATCAAATAAATGCAGGCTTGGCGAGCAGAAGACAATTCTTTAAAAAAAAAAAATAAAAAAAAAAAAATAACATTACAAATCTTTCTGTTCAGAAACTTTTGACTGGAAATGTAACTTCATATTTGATTTGTGCTTGAATTTTGAAACTTTTGGAGCCTTTTGGTGACATTCTGTTAATATTGGGTTTTAGTTTTCTTCATAGAGTTAGGTTTAATTTTCTCAGAAGTAGCCCTTGTTTTCTTTGGAGTGAAGTTGTGGTTTGATCTGTTTTTGATCTCCTAAATGGAAAATTCCTTTTTCTCGCTTTCCAGACCCTAGTTTCTTCCCCGAACAGCCCTAGAGAGGCTATATTTAAAAAGCGACGGGCATGCAGAATAAAGGATTCCTCCTAACAGAAGGCTGTGCCTGACATTCTGCAGGAGCCAGGGTTAAAGCTCTCGCATTTCTGGCATTCCCAGCAATTACCTTGTGCCAGTCATGCTAACAGGCCGAGGCTCAACACTGCACATACGGCACATAGTTGTGCGCCATGAGATTAGGGGAAGGCTTATGTGGGTCTGTATGAAGTGAGAGGACCGAAGCTTTTGGGTTTCCAGGGCAGGGCTAAAAATGAGATCGGCCCCCTCGGGTCAATTTGACTCTAATAAACCCTGTGTCTCTGCATCATAAGATCACTTTATATTCCACAAACGTACTTTGTACTAGAGAAATTGTTTAAATTTAGACCTTAGAAATGTTGTAGGGTTCCTAAAATGCAGATATTGATGGGTTTCGTTTTATTTAACATTGACACTCAAACTCACAAACCCCAAAACCTAAATATTCTTTTCTCCGCTGAACCCATGAAGTGGGCTTGGCTGTGTAGCATTCATTACAGTGTAAAAAGCAAAGTAGTTTTGCAGTCCTGTGATTTGTTTACAGCAGTATTAATCGATTAATCTTACGATTATTAGAGTGATTAATTGTTGATTATTTCATTGGTTTATCAGCAGGCTTTGCTTATTCATCTTTTACAATTAGTTAATATTGAGTGATGATACGAGTAAGATTTTTAATGGTTTTTTTATTTTTTTTATTTTTTAAATTTTCTTTTGTTCACCAAGCCTGTATTTATTTGGTCCAAAATACAGCAAAAATGAAATTGATTGCTGTGATCAAAGCTAAATTTTCAGCATCATTACTCCAGTCTTCAGTGTCACATGATCCTTCAGGAATCATTTTAATATGCTGATTTGCTGTTCAAGAAACATTTTATACACTGTAAAAAAACAATTTGTTGAGTCGAGTAAAAATAATTTGTTACCTGGCTGCCTTAAAATTTTAGGTTCAGTCAACTTGAAAAAATGTATTTAGCTTGAAATGTTAAGTTATACTAAGTGACAACTTAGATATTTGACTTGATTCAACTTAAAATTTCAAGGCAGCTGGTTACTTACCAAAGTTTAACAAACACATATCTAAGTTGTTACTTAGTACAACTTTACATTTCAAGTTGACTAAACTTATTGTAGTTGACTGAACTTAAAATTTTAAGGCAGCAGGGTAACAAATTATTTTTAGTCGACTCAACAAATTTTGTTTTTTATAGTGTACTAGTAATATTATGGATATTTAAAACAGATAAGTACATTTTTTTTCAGGATTCTTTGAATAGAAAGAGCCAAGCATTAGCATTTATCTGAAATAAAAAGCTTTTGTAACATTATACACTATACTATTCAAAAGCTTGGAGTCCATAAGAAATTATAGAAATGATATAATTATAAAAAAATAACACTTTTATTTAGCAAGAATGCTTTAAGTAGATCAAAAGACTGGAGCAATGATTTAAAATTCACCTTTGAAATCACAGAAATAAATTACATTGTAAAATATATTCAAATGGAAAACAATTATTGTAAATGGTAAAAATATTTCAAAATTGTACTGTTTTTGCTGTATTTTGGATCGAATAAATGCAGGCTTGGTGAGCAGAAGAGACTTCTTTAAAAAAAAAATTTAATTAAATTTTTCTGTTATTGTTTTGATTGGTAATGTATACATATTCTAACTAATAAAATAATGTAATCACTTCAGCTTTCAAAATGGTCAAACAATAATATTCCTGTTGTACAATTACAATTATTATTTTTTTTTACAATACAAATAAATATATTAGGCTGACAGAGACTTTTTCATTCACTGTTTAATTAACTGTATGCAAAATTATTCAACGCATCATTCTGCCTATCATCTCTTTTGTAAGTCATATGGATATGGAACAAAATAAAGGTAAGCGATGAGACAGTTTACTTGTGGATAAACCTCAATTTTATTTACAACATTAGCGCTCTTAAACGACTTTATTGCATTATGATAATCAAAACAGTCCTGAAATAAAGCACCTTATAGTGTTATAATTATCAGTGCTGAATTTTGTGGAATTCAGCAATGCTAAATTAAAGTCTAGCGCCACACTGATCAAAGTGCGAAATTGCAGGGCCTTACATTAGGTCAAATGACTATTCGACAGCCAAAATATTTGAACTATTTTTTTTATTGTCGACGTTGTCAATAATGTCGACTAATCATTTTAGCCATAGTATTTTCTGTACCAGTTTTTAGTGGTGGTGTGATCACCAGTTTGTCTCTTTATCTGTGACTGCATCCGAATAGGCCTACTTCCCTACTTTATAGTAAGCGAAAAACCGTGTTATCAGTAGATTTGTTAAACAGTAGGCAAAAAGTAAGTGGAAAACTTACTACTTCAAGCTAAATTTGAAAGTGTGCATGCAATGGACAAGTTACTCTTCCATGAGGCCACAGGAAAGGAGTTGTGAATGACAGTGAAACGACGCAACTGATGCTGTCGGCCAAATGACTATAACAGCACGATGAAAATAGTAATCTGGATTACATTCATACTATATTAGAGCATGTTGTTGTTTTGTTTAGTTTTTTTTTAAGTCACAAAGTACTTGCTCAAAAGGTAGAATGATTTTGCATTTAGTCTATGTGAATTTGAGAGTTGTCTTTGTTAGTGTTTCTCAACTCCAGACCTTTGAACCCACTTCCCAGAATGTTTTAGGCATCTCTGTTCAACACTCTACGAAATGAGACATCTGAAACATTCTGGTAGCTTTTATAACAGTCACATTTTCAATGTGTTGTCATCATGGGTTGAAAAACACACATATGTTGTAATGATTCATTAACCTGTGACTGTTACTATTTCAGAGTCAGAAGTTCATATCAGTCTGATGAATCTTTCCCTGAATGAATTTGCTGAATCACTGAGTAGAATCAACATCTGACTCACTTACTGAACTGCAAGTCATTACTATCAGCAGTGAAGTTGTGTGTACTAGTGGATTATGAAACTTGTATCATATGCTTGTTTATGACTATATTATGAGAGGAGGATTTAGGCTCCCCTGCTGCTTAATGCAGAATTCTGTCGGAAACACTGGTTTACAAGCCTTTAAAATATTAGTAGACTGTCAGTCAACTGATGACCATTTTAAATCAGTGACTCATAGACGCTGTCCGTTTAAGCCAGTGTACTTATCCTCTTTTTATTACGCATACTGATTTAAACTTCTGTCTGCCTGTTCATAATGTAATATTTTGCAATGTTAGCGGTCCATTAGGCCCCTATGTAGAGTAGAAGTTCTCATTTAATCAAACTTGGTGTTTTACTGTAAAGGTAGAGATGTAAAGAAATATGTTTATCTCTGATGTGAATCTCAGAGGTTACATTGCTCTGTGGTGGGCTAGGGGAGTAGATTCCTGTTCTCATGTGCTTAGGTGGGGGTAGTCCAGTACAGGACAGCTGCCACTGGACCCAACAGACTCACTGACATCAGACCCTCTGATATTTTAAAAGGGGCCGCAAACCAGGGCAGCGAGCTTGGTGTGGACTCTTAGAGCTGTTGTGTCTCTTAAAACTCAGAAACATTCTAGTGAGTTGGATTCTGGAGAAACTCAGTGATTCTGCCACTGACCAAATCCCGCAAATTTGCCTCTACTGGGATATATGACCTACTAGCTCTGGGTTGGCAATGCTGCGGCATTGCCCCATTCCCCGTTTCTCATCAGCCAGCCCGAGGAGAAAGATGACCAAGTCCTCGGGCAAGGAGAAGGCTCCCCAGGCTCTCCCGGAGAGCCAGGCACTGGAGCTGGCTGACCCCAAGGATGTCACCAAGGAGCCTATTCCCCCTCAGAAGGTCCTCAAGATCTTCAGCATCAACATCATAGCTCAAAGTCTGCCCTTCTGTCGCAGACGGGTGAGTCCCAGGAATCTAAACACGACTATGCCCTACAGCACGCCTGGTTTAATGGCAGTTGCTTTGGTCTGGAATCTAATAGTTCACTTTATTGCATGCTTGAATATTTATTGTCTTGTCAAAACGTTTACTTGCATGTGTAAATCAGCAAGGCAGAAATGCATATTTATTATCACACTTGATGTGCAAGTCTGTACTGGCTGTTTCAATCATAGTGATTTTAAAACAAAAATATTTTTCTTTAAACATTCCGATTTGGAATAATGTCAGTTTATACACATTTTTTTACCACAAGAAATATATTTACTTCACAACCTCAATTTATACATGTATAAATTCGTAACTGTTCCCTAGGATATTTCAATCTTAGTATTATGCTTTTTGATTTTGAATAGGATAAGTGCTTTCTGGTGCCGTTTAAAATGCATCAGGAACTGCTGGGATTGTGAGTCATTGTTCAACCTTCAGTCTCCCTGTCGTTCTTAAACCAACAATAGCAGTAATTGCTCGGGCACAGTCAGGAGTCTCAATATAGCAGTGACGGTCTATAAGCATGTCATACTGTGCTGCATTGCTGTCATTTTAATGCTGCTTTCTTAGACGTTGCATGCATTATTCAGTGTCGCGTAGCGACATTGACAAAATGATGTTTTTTTTTTTTGTTTGTTTTTTTTTTAAATTGGAAATGCATATGTGTAGTTATTCTGACCAAAACAGATATGAGAATATAAAAATAACCTAAATTTGCGTAGCTTATTCATCATGATTTCTTTAGTCACCACCAGCAAGATCCCATCCGGTGACCTTAAAAAGACTTGCCTGGGAGTTCCTATTTTTAACCCTGCCCAGATCCAGAGAAAATGTATTGATTGGCTCGGAAAGCAGCTGCTCTCGGGTCTTCGTAACGTTCAACCAATCCCATAATACTGCGACGCGTGTGTTGCATAGTCGAAGCGGGAGAGGCCGGAAGGACAACAGTGTTCATGGACAACTCGTTGCAATGTTGCACCTCGCCAACTGGCTTAAAGTTTGACTCATGACCTTCCGGTACCAGCCGTTTCGTTAAAACAAGCTGTCTTGTTTGTTGGAAAATAAGGGCGCGTTAGGGTACAGCAAACAAACATGTTTGTTTCTTTAAGTGGGTCGGCTGTAGATAATGAGGATGTTCATTTTCCTCATCACTAAATCGTACTTTCAGAAACTTCTTTTTATAGACATTGCCATTTATGGCAGCCTCTATTGTAGTCTTAGGTGTCTAATGTCGCTGGCTTTTGCATTTAGCTTCCAGATATTGGCATTACAAATGGTCGCAACCTTAAACAACCTTTATATGGAATTTGAGTGATGAAGAGTTATAAGAATCAAGGCCATTAGTTGTATATATAGAGTATATAAAAATATATATTTAAATTTAGATCTTTAAAATTAATGCTTTCATTCAGCAAGACATCAAATTGAGTGACAAAGACATAAAATATATATATATATATATATATATATATATATATATATATATATGTATGTATGTATGTATGTATGTATGTATGTATATATATATATATATATATATATATATATGTATGTATGTATGTATGTATGTATGTATATATATATATATATATATATATATATATATATATATTTTATTTTAAATTAATGTTGTTCTTTTTAGCTTTGTATTCATGATTTCCACAAATATATTAAGCGGAATAATGGTTTCCAACTCTACTAAGAATCTAGATCTGATAAGTTGATAAGAAACCAAATGAGCATAATAGAATAATTTTAAAAGGATCTTGAGAAATCACAATTACAGGAATACAATACATTTAAAAAAAAAAAAAAGTTTGAATTTAATTTTACTTTTTTACAAAATTACGCTTGCGCTTATACAATATACGCAATATTAGACACTTATTATATTGTAAAATATTATTTTACTGTAGCATTAGAGACTTTTAATAAATCCTACTGACCTCAGACTTTTGAATGGTAGTATGCATAGCTGCTTTTATATTTCAGTAATGTAAGCGGAAACATGATGTCTTATCCATGATATGTATTACTAAAGCACCATAGTAGATAACAAGGTGTCCTTGCAGTATTTGCTGTAACTATGGTCTCAGTGCTTAATTTTTCTGTCCTACCGCCAGTGTTCTCCAGGGATTGAGGATGTTGTGGGAACTAACCAAATTATAGCGCAAGGAGAAAGCCAGATAAAATGGTCTGTATCACTAATGTGCACATGTTCCTTCCAGAAGATTAACTTCCAAAAGCATTCCTCTTGAGACCTGTCTTTGTTCTTGAGGAGCGGCATTCAGAATTATCATTGTCCCTTCTTTCCTTGTAAAATCAGGCCTCCGTTGAGACTGCGGAGTCTCTCAAACCGAAAGGAGGAATAGATGAGTGAAAAATAGATCTGTAAAACCTCAACATCACAAAACAGGCATCCCCATGCCTTTCCAAATGAGCAGCTGGTTTAGACGCCAACTTGCAGAAGTGACTTGAGATCCACCAGCTGGCCCCAGTGAATGGAATAGCTTGAATTTTTTTATGGTCCCCATAGGCCAATATAAGATCCATGAAACTTTGCTCAGCAGGTTCTGCAGAGTCCACTGAGAATAAAGAAGCAGCAGCTTTTATCATTGTAGAAAGGAAATAGAAAAGGCGTCCAGCAGGCATGAAGTTCAGAATGACAATACTCTTATATTCTCACCCAGATATTCCTTACTGCAAGTCTTTATATGGAGTCAGTTTCATGCCAAAAAAGTTTGTCTCCAGTTTGACTTTTTTAGTCCTTGTCCCATCTCGGAGTCACTTGTATAAATAGCTGGCAACTTGAGTTTCCAATGAAGACATGCTGAGAAGACAAAACCTTCTATTTTTCCCAGGCCTGGGATAGAAGACAGCTGTTTCTGAAAAGACCCCCAGGAAATGAACTTGAGTTTTGACGCCAGAGCACTTGGGTGCGTATTGGTTTTCTATTCCGGTTTTGCTTTGCCATTTGGGTAAAGTGATCCGGTCCTGCCCATCAGTGCTATGCCACTGCCATGGTCACCATCAAGAGCCATTTGCTACTTGAGCTCTTACCTTTGGCCTGTAAGTCTAACCATGCCAGTTTCCTTAAAGGGATAGTTCACCAAAAAATTTAATTCTTAACCAAAATAGCTGCTGGCCCCCACTGACTACAGTAGACATTTTTTAATTTTTTTTTTATCTTTTTATCCATACTGTGGAAGTCAGTCAGGACCAGCAAAGTTTTAGATACCAGCATTCTTCAAAAAAAAAATCTTTTGAGATTAATTTTTGGGTAAACTATCCCTTTAATGAAAAACTTCTGCGTTCCACTGAAAATAACAGCATACGGGCTTGGAATGATTAAATGGGATGAGTAAATAACTTGCCTTACCCATTCAAGCACTGGTGTTTCCTAATGCTTGTGTGGTTAAAAGAATAATAAAAAAATTAGAAAAATAAGAAAATATAATAAGAAAAATAAAGTAGATAAATGCAAATAGCAACTTGTCTCCCTTAATCTTTCAATAAGAATTTCTTCCAGTGGATCCACGGCGCTCTGCCGTTTTACTCCAGCATGAAGCAGTTGTTTTAATTTGCAACTTAAGGTACGAAAAAAAGGATCTTACATTTGATTACCAGGGTTCTATACTTAGTCTCTTTAAAGTTTCTTTAAGAAGTCGTCTTTATATTCTGAAGTGTGCAAGAACTAAAAGGCCTTCTGTGTGTTTTTAAAGTGAACCATGTGCGAACAATCTCACACACACATGTGCCCTGCAGCACATACAAACACATTTAAGTGTGGTAAATGTTACATGCTCTACAGTACAGGCTTTTTTTAAGCTCTGGCTTTGAAGTTTGTCAGTGCACTCTTTGTTTTGAAGTGTTTGTGTTTCTATGCACTGTGGTTAGTTTACCATAGGGGCTTTTTTTTAAACTGAGACAAGATGGTGCATGTATTCAAGAATAAGCAATTTAAAGCTCACACAGGTGTCATCGTGAAGTCTTTATCATGTCTCATTTGGAAAAACAAATCTTACCTAACATCCTTCCTTTTTTTCAAGATACTGTAAAATGGATTGTAACATTTTGATGGCCATATTCCTACCCAGATTACTTGGCAAGCTGTACACATCCTTACAGTTTCCTCCTCTTGCAGACTATCTGTAGTCTGCCTTTACATGAGAATATTTCCTATACATATTATTTGTTTTGGGTTGCCTGTTACTCATATAAACAATAATTAAGCAAACTAGGTAGGTGGCTGCACTACAAGCTATGAACTAAGTTTTATAGCTAGTAATTTAAGGGGACATTACCTTTTTTTTTTTTTTTATATTTTTTTTTTTAATGTATCAAATATATCAAATGAACAAATGTATTTATGCACTCAAAGCATTTTTACCATACTGAGAGGATCTCCATTAGGGTGAATTTTAGATAAATTTCCTCTACATAACTAATGAAACTCAAAAACAATTGTCGTTTGATTAAATTCATGTTCCACTCCCCTGGGACTTTTTTCCCCTGCAAAACACAAAGACATAACAGAGAGAAATGAGAATCTGGTTTGGTAAATTCAGTGCAATGGCAGGTTTTTTTTTTTTTTTTTTTTTTTCCACAGTTTTGAAAAAAAAAAAAAAAAAGATTTAATGTTTATAATTGACATTAATAATGAAACTTTTTCTAAACTTTATCTTATAGATGCAGCATGTTGCCCAGTGATTCAGATGAATCATTAAAGTCCCTATGAAATCAAAATTGAAGTTTTTTTTGGCTTTTGGTATGATTATGTTAGCCTTAAGGTTATCTATAAGCTAGTGTGCTCCAAAACAATGACAAAATTAGCATTTAAAAGATATAAGCGTTCAAAACTTACAGTCTCTAACTTCCACCTGTATCAATCAGTGATTTTGATGACATCATCCTGCACTTCAGCTTCTCATTAAACTTTGTCCAATCAAATGCTCTCTAGACTTCGTCGTGTCTTGCCCCTTCGCTATATAGATGTTGAAGCTATGGCTTAAATCGGTCACTTGTTCGCGGAATTTGTAATTTTTTTCTGTACGGTAAATGGCACGTAGTGCTCTAGGGAATTGGAAACGATTCAGACAGTGTAAATATGCATTCCGATGGGACGAATGAAGTCTGGTTTCACTTTGTGTCACATGAACCGCTGCAGCGTGCACAGTCTGCCCCGGTCCAGAGAGACGATAGCACATTTGAATTTTACACAGAATGCTATTTTATATATAGATAATGCAATATGGATGAGATTGTGGCTGTCATATGCTGTAAAATGCGGCTTTACCAAGCTCAACTGCTCTGGCCCAAGCTGTGATATAAATGAAACGCTATTGGCTATTTAAAAAAAGGGGACGGGGCTGCTGGATACGTCCTGCCCTGTCTTTCTGTTTCAGTTGAAATTACGTCAACATAGAATAAGCGTGCGTGTTTCATGGCACTTCAGTGGACCTTTAAACCCCTCTTATGAATTATTCATACTGTTTTAAAACGGAGAGAGATTTCAGAAGCACACATTTATTACCTTGCCTCATTTTAAGTATATATTCTGTCATTGTACTGTGGTTATAGAAAATCAGCCCAAAACTCGTCGTTCTCGATCTTGAGGACAGTTCAAAAAAGGGCAAACGTAGTTTTCACATATATTGAAACTCTTGCCATACTGTCTTGGCATTATCTCAAATGAAAATGGTTTTACCTAAGTGACCTTTTCTCGCCTTGTTGTGTATGAGCACTGTTTGAGTATCCAGTCAGCTGATGTGTCCTCCCGCCCTTCCGTGCCGACTCCTATGGGAGGAAGATGATGGGATTGCATTGCCCTTGAGCTCCAAATAACGCTCTGTGAAGGCATCTGCCCAAAGCTATTCTGAGCAGGCCCATTCCAGCGCTGGACAGACAAACAGAAAGCATTAGGCAAACAGTATTGCGGCATTCTCCATATGGCAAGGCTGGACCCCCACTAACAGACATGATGGGAAGTCAGCTTATCTGTCACATGTTGTCAAGATCATTTTGAGTGTGTAGCTTGTAACATAGAAAAGATGTAATGCCTACGCTTTTGTCAAGTCATCATGGCAAACAGAAGCTAAACTACTTGTCAAGCTAAAGGTAAGTGCTGCACATCTAGTGTAATCTGTGCGAGCCCAGCTGGCACATGATAGCAGCGCAGCCACCTGCCAACAAAGCCGCCAAGGAGTGCTGACATTGTTTTTCAGGTTGCCCTTTGATGCTGATTTTGGGCCTCCCTCAGTATTCCAACAGTTCGAAAAAAAAACAAAAAACACCAAAAAAAAAAAACCCTGCTGAACCCAGACAGCAACTTTTACCATGTGTTTGAAGACCTCCCACCTGCTGCAAGACTGCCAAGAGGTGCTGACATGGGTGAGAGGCTTTCTCCTGGCCTCGGAATGTGTCACAAGCTCCCAGCATCTGCCGAGAGCCAGGGGCCGTAACTGAAGATGGGGCTGCTCGGTTTAAAATGCTTGTGCGTTTTAATATCCGGGACCCTGCAATAATGAATGTTTGTGCTAAATGTGCTTTGTCAGCATATTGTTGCTGTTGACAGCTTGTAATCCGAGTCTGGTTATCAGGATAACTTGAGAGGTGGTAGTTAGTTCGCTTAGAATGGCAGATCAAGCAGTAGTTACACTGAAACAGCGTTCCTTCATGGATACCCCCATACCTGACCTGACAGAACCTCAACTGCCCTGAGAAAATGTTTTTTGACTCGTTGCTGTGATGGTCTCCAGCCTGTTAATCAAGCACTCTTGTTGTTAAGGGGAACATTTACCGCAAAATTAAAATTGTCAACATTTACTCACTCTCATTTAGTTCCAAACCTTTCTGGCTTTATTTCTTCTGCAGAATGCATAAGATATTTTGCTTACGCTTTACAGTACATTTGCACTCTACACTTTACAGTACATTTGCAAAAAGATGCTGGGCTAAAAACGACCCAATGGTTGGGTTAAATGTTAACCTTCCGGATAGTTTTAGTAGACTTAACTCTTATTTAAAAATTGCTATTTGGCTGGCTTCAAATGAACCCAAAATAGATTGTAAATTAAAAATCAGACACATAATTACTAGAGGCATCAGTAATAATCAAAAGCTGAGCATTTATTAATAAGCAAATAAAAAATATTTAATTATTTATTAATAAAAATGTTTATTTAACTCAACTATTGCTTTAAAATTACTATTTCTTACTTAAAATTAGTCCAAAATAGGTTGGAAATTAACATTTGTCAACATGTTAAAAAAAGAACATTTATTAACATGTTCAATAAATAATCAATAATAAATAAATGAATAATTTATTTATTATTGATTATTTATTGAACATGTTAATAAATGTTCTTTTTTTAACATGTTGACAAATGTTAATTTCCAACCTATTTTGGACTAATTTTAAGTAAGAAATAGTAATTTTAAAGCAATAGTTGAGTTAAATAAACCCAACAATTGGATCAAAACAGCCCAATCGCTGGGTAAGTCCATATTTCACCTAGTGCTGGGTTGTTTTTAACCCAGCATTTTTTTTTTTTTTTTTTTTTTTTTTTTTTTTTAAATAGAGTATATTCACCCAAAGTACTGGTGTTATATGGTAACTATATGGGTTAAGGTTGGGTTTAAGGGTAGGTTCAGGTTAGCACCTAGTTATTACCCAGTTATTGTAAAATGTTGGTAACCAAACACTTACTTGACTTGCATTGTGTCAGCAAAACTAAGAGATATTTCTCAAAATATTTATGTGAGTTTTGTCTGATGATTCTATCAGCCTAGGTTATAAAAAGCTTTCCAATTCCACAGTGGCCCACCAAGGCCGGATTTGAGGAATCCTGGCCTTATAACAAAGTAACCACAAATTCTTTCGGGGCACTCATGCAGTCCTCATAGTTCAGCACAATGAAGGTCTTCATTGTGAAGAATCAATCTCACCCATTTATTACTGCCAATTACAGTTATCTTGACCTGTGGTTGAGTGAATGGGACTCGTATTTTTGCAGTACAAATTGTACTAGCCTGGGAGTGGAGCCCAGAACCTGGCTAAACACCATGTCTGGTCTTTATCCCTAGGTCTTTGGGAGCATTTCTCACCTTTCACTCCTTAACTCTTCTCCATCAGCCTATCCTCCCTACCCATGGCAGCTTGGCTTGTCTGCTGTCCAGCAGCAGTCAGATGGCCACGGTGTAACTGGCGCAGCTGTCTACATGGTTCGTTTAATTTGGGCATGAAGCCGTATGCTACTGCTTGTGTGGTCCAGCCCAGATTGCCCTCTAGATTGATTGTGTGAAAGAAGGCATTTCTCTGGCTGGCTTTTTGAATTGAGTGAAAAAGCCAAGACAGATTTATAGCAGACACTGGTGTGGAGGACTGAACCCGTGCAGCCAGCCGCATAGCTGGTTGAGGATATCCTTTCAAACTGACCTCTGATCGGTTCCTCTATTTCAGTCCCATGATTTTATCTCCATTTCTTGCACAGAACAGTGTTGTTTTCAGTATGACATCACCACTGGGTTCCATTATCAGAGGATATTTTGTTTGCTTTATGGCATCCTTGCTTTTAGTTGTCGCAATCATTGAAAAATTCAGTTGTCGTTCAAAGCCGATTTGGACTTTAACACCTTGTGTTGAATTGTTAAACAGTGCATGCACTGTCACACACAATCCTCCATATGCAAAGACACCAGAAAGATAAGAGGTGCTCCAAAATGTTTGGCCCTTCTAAGTGTTTTTATGGATGCAATTTCTCATCTCTACATGGAGTGGCCTTTTTCAAGCCTTATAGCTTGGCTTAGGAGAATGCATAATTTAGCGGTTATATTTTCTGCACAGTATCCAAAAGTGTGATTGAGATCTTTGCCTCAAAAGATTGATGCTCTTTAATAGGGGTGGGTTATATACTGGTTAATGAGCATGATTAACCGGTAGAAATTTGTCAATTGGTAGAGATTTCAGACTGTCGTCTCTATCACGGTTAGGTCATTCATGTTAATTAAACAACAAAAGAGAAAATCTCTTACTGCTCTTGACTAAATCAATTTTGTAACTTTAATAAGAAGAAATGTATATTTAATTTACACAGTAAAGAATATGCAGTGTTTTTATACATTTGATTACTTTATACAATGTATGTAGCATTTCTTATTTGTTCTACTGTAGTTTTTTCACTGTTGCTTGTAATTAGTTTCTTATTTAATTGCTGATGGTTTGCTTGTTATCAGTCAGCTTGTTTTTATTTATTTTTTATTTTTTTCTTAATTTTTTTGATATTGACACTGATAACAAGAATAATGAAATAATGAAATTTGTTAGTGAAATAAAATTATTAGGGATGCAATAACATTTTCCAGATCCGATCCCGAAAATTTAGTATCTGCCGATATCAATCCGATACCACTTTTTTTTTTTTTTTTTTTTGTGTGTAAATCATAATCTGACAAAAATACTATTCTAAACTAGGTTAGTGCAGCAAAAGTTACTGTAGAAAAATCATGGGTGCACAAAAATGTTATGAAATCTAAACATTTATTGAAACATTATTTTGTGGGGAACAAATAAAAGTTGAGCAACAGAGTCACAACGTGCAGAGCTCAGCATAAAAAAAGTTCAAAACGCAAGAGAAGAGGGACTGATGCCTAGTGTACATCTGTGCAAGAGTTTGAGCCTTTTCTTTTAACAGTTTTAAATCTCAGTTATTGTGCGCTCTTGAATAGTTTCATCGTTTTGACTGTAGTAACTGTAACTGTAGTACTACCTAAAAATTACTCATGTCGTGTTAAGGTTTTGGTCAACACTGACTACAATTGTGTCACAGTGCTATTTTCATAATTGTCGTTATATTTTTTATTTTGTTGAATTTCATAGTTTCAGTACTGGTCTAATGAGACATCTATCATGGATACATTCAATACAGCAAGTCAAGTTGGAGCAGCCATGTTGAGTTTGTTGCTCAGCTCAGGAAACTTGACTCGGATTCCCAGATTGATCAAGAGCATGTATCATGTGGGTGACGGAGCGCAGGCATTCTCCACGCCTATTTATAAAACCTGTATATAAGCTTGCATATCCAATAAAACATGCGCTCCCACCCCTACCTGATGGTGGAAGGCTTATAGCTTATGATGTGTAATAATTCAGAATTTCCAAGTATGCAGTATAATTTATGATTCTTGAAGTAATTTAAAGTTGATTTTGGCCCAGATACGCAAGGTTGCATTTTTTTTTTTTTTTTTTCTTGGTCCTTGTCCTACTTTATTCTAATCCCAATTAATTTGATTTCAGTAATGAGATCTCACTGAGTTGAGATGCTGAATAAACGGTTTGGCCTTTCACGTGTGCACGAATGTAACCCATTGGCGTGCCTGGTTATTAATAGGATCCTAGCATTACCATCAACTAAACTGGAGCATTGGAAAGTAATCACTCCGTTTCACTCTAGTCACACAACCGATTATTTCCGTCAAAGTGGTGCGTCACAGCAGCAGTAAACAGCATCCTTCTGGAATTTTACTTTATTTTATTTATTTTTTTAATACAGTAATTCCTAACATTGTAGCCCACATATCTCTTAACTATATACCAAACTAATCTGTGCAGTCATAGCTGTTGCAATGCATTTACAAGGATAGAAGTTTGCCAAAGGGAGGAAAGTTGCTCTTATCAGGTTTGATACTCTTATAATAAAATGCTACTGCACTTGTATCCTCTGTTTTGGCATGGTTAGTTTCTAGAGACTTTCACATATCAGCAATCTCTGCTGTATGAACACTGAGCTAGGATTAGATTTACCACAATTTGTGGTTTTTGCTGTGGCAGAAGTGTCTTATCTCTCATGTACTTCAGACAAAAATGTAGCCCTAATCTTTTGAAGAGATGATACTTTCATGTACTTTCATAATTTTCATTATGTATATTCTTGTGAGACGTTTAGGCATAAACATTTAGATTAGGCATGTTTAACTAAATAATTTGAATAAACTTCGTTAAGTCAAGTTTGATGGCCTCACTGAATATGAACGCTTAAGTTGTTGTGTTGTATAACCATGCTGAGTTAAATATTCATGACTTGCTCATCCAGCACATTTCGAGAACACTTAGTGCTGACTTGACATTAGGAGACCAGACCTGCCTAGTCCGCAGATTACATGCGTGTCAAGTGATCCATGCTTTTTATATGTTAATAAGACAGTAGAGAGATTTTACACACAGCCTACTTGGTGGTTTACTTAGTAGGTGAGGTTATGTTTTATCTTTATGTAATGTCTCTCTATATGCATTAATTTTGTTTTCCAGTTTCTGTGTGTAAAGGACATTCAGGATCACCCTGTGCTAGATCAGCATGTGATGATCAGAGACATTAATTCTTAATTCATGCATTGTAATAAAATTAAATAGTATCAAATTATGTTAAACCTGGTAATAAACTGTTAACTCTGCATGAGGCTAATTGCATTAGGTCTGTAGAAGATCCTGATTATTAATTTATGGAAGCCCTGACTTAAGCAATCCTCCGCACTTTATTTATTTATTTATTTTTCACGTCATTTCTTTTTCATTTCTTATAGGGTCATTCCGTATCCAATCAACCAAATTTCAGAAACTTCTCCGGCTCAAATTTTTGATTTTGCTAATATTTTTTTCTGAAAAAAGATAAACATGTATAGTGATGAAGGCCAAAATATTAAATGTTATGGATGAATATTTACAGAGTAATTCAGTGTTTTGTAGAGGGGGGTCAAAATGGCCATTTTCACCTGAGATTCAGAGCCAAATTACAAAAAAATGACTTGAGAAAGATGGCAGCATCATAATGTTATTTTACACAGTGATTGCTAGTTCTGTTAGTAAAGTTTGTTGACTTTAGCAATCGTTTTTACATTATGTGCCAATGATGACCATTCAAAAATGGGGAAATGGCACTTTTCAAGTTTACTCCAAATTGTTTTGGTCGAAGGCAACATGATACAATTCTAATTTCAACATTTATTTCCTCAGACATTGTTCTTTAAATAAAAGTATTGGCTGTATACAAAATGACCAACATTTGGTTTTCAACCACTAAAAATGGGAAAAATTGAACAACGTGGATATAGAGCCTCATTGAGATCCCCATATCTGGAAATGAATGATGTAGGGCCTTGAAAATAATAATATTCCAGAGGAAAAATTCATTTAAGAACTAGAATCTGAAGTCATTTTGCAATATCTTTAATACTACTTGAGTTATAAGCACGCAAACTTTGGAAAAAGAATATTTATGGCACTCAGACAGGTATGTTCCATGCAGTTGTTTTGACAGAAGGAAACGAGATATGTCTGTAGTTTCAATTTTGTTCTTTTAGACATTCCTCTTTAAAAGAAATAAAGTCTCATATTTTTTTGAAAATTGACCCACATTTGGTTTCTGACCACTAAAAATGTGTACAATTTAACAGTTTACACCTGGAGCCATATTGAAATTCCATTATCTCTGGAACTGAATCATGTAGGGCCTTAAGAATGAAGATGCCAAAAGGAAAGTTTGTTTAAACCCAATATCTAAAAGGGCATGAAACATCTTAAATACTTCTTGAATTACAGACATGCAAACTTTGGAGAAAAAAAACTTTTAAAGTGTTCTTTTCCCATTTTTGAATGGTCACCATTGGCACATAATGTAACAAAGATTGCTAAAGTCAACAGATTTTACTAATAGAGCTTGCAATCGCTGTGTAAAAATAACATTATAATGCTGCCATCTTTCTGAAGTCATTTTTACCCCCTTGTAATTTGGCTCTTATTATTATTGCTATTATTGTTGTATGATTTGTTGGTTGTTTTTTGTTCCTCTGTTGGATGAGGAACTAAAGAGAAAAACCTTAACTACATTACATGTACAGTATGTAAAATTTGACAGAGGACTTTGTACCTTGATGACTATTATGTCCACAGAACTTCTAAATTTCAGCTGTCTTAAAATTTTAGGCAGCTGACTAGAAAAAAAAAAGGTCAAAACCCTACATTTATTTACAATCTGACCACCAACAGCAACTTTTTTTTCAAATGACAAAGGTCTGTTTTGCAGGCAGCTAGCTTTGTGATTCCTCCTTGTCTTGCAGCTTGTAGGTAAATTGTTACAGTTTTTAAATCAAAGTTTTGAAGCAACGTCTTTTTGGTTGAAACGATGGCTTCTCTAATAAATAAAAATCATTTAGAATCCAAAATCCTTTTTAAAACAAATGCATAAATACTGAAATAATGTTTCCACAAGGCTATAATGTCCAGTCCTGTTGTATTCTTTAAAAGATCAGTACGCCTTCGTGTCTCAGTAACTGCGTTGTGACTACAACTCTTAATACCTCATTAAGCAGCAATCTCCATAAAAGACCCTCTTGTCATTTCACTTCCCTAAATTAAAAATTAAGTTAATTAGTGCAGAGTCTAGTCTTTACAGTGTGAATTTCTAAATTTCACAAACTTCTGAAAGTATCCAGTCTCAGATGATTTGTGCAGTGCTGAGCAAAGCAAGAACACGATGTCCTTTAGACAAAAAAATATTTGAATTGCGGTTGGCTTTGCAGATGAACATGAAATGGAAAGTTAGTCGCATTTGCATTTTCTTGCTGTGTAATATTTGGATGATTGGTTGTTATGGGATTCTCTTGGGCCGGTCTCTGAAGATCAATCATGAGGGATGACTTTGAGAATCTAGCAGGTCTTTTGATTCTGTGTTTAGTCTTAAAGTCAGTCCCTGGATCCTGATCTTCATCTCATACAGTCTTTTTAGGCCCACATTACTCCCTATCCTCCTCCTCTATCCTCAAAAAGCACGGTGTTCAATGGAAGATGCATTCGGAAATGTATGATATCGTTATAACACGGATGAATCTTAATGCTTGTGGTTTGGGGCTCCGTTAATAAGCACTAGTGTGTTTTAGTATACATGAAAGCAAGCTAATGGCAACATTGGTCAACCCTGAAGGATAAAGGAGGCGTGTGAATTCTTAAAAGCTTCTCAGATGAAGTAAACAAGCGTGTATGTCATGGAAATGTGTAGTGGATGCATTTGCAGACTTCATTGTTGGAAGACACATGGACTTGTTTCTGTCTAGTTTCCACCATCTGTAATCTTGTGGGCTTCTAAGGTCAGAGAGGAACGGCTTGTGTGTGTTCAGAGATCAGAAGTGTGGAATCTGCAGGCTTTGGCCGTTCTTAGTGCTTGGAATGATGTCAGGAGCACAGTATGTCTTCTCTAGGGTGGCAGAAGTGACTTCAGGCCAGATAACTGCTGTCTGAGCCTCCTGTCTCTCTTGGAGGACATTAGTTCACTGAAAAGATCAGCTTTATTGGTGTCCTTTTCACTTTGTGCCTGTTTGCTGTTTGGAGAACTTGCGAAAATTGTACAATTTGTGCTTATAGCAGTGAGTGTGATATGAACACCTTAATGCAAACTACGCAAAGAATTGTAAACAACATTAAGAGGCTTTAGATAAATGTTATTTTGATACACAATATCAGGATAATCAATAAGAGGTAATGTTAACTGAGAAATAATTACCCTCCTAACTTGAAATGTAAAACAATTCATTGAACAAAGTATGTCCAAACAACCATATGCTCTATTAACAATGTAATCAATATGAGGCTTGAAAGTAAGTTCAAGGTCAATCCAAAGACCAAGATATTTAAATAAACAACATTATCAAGAGGTAAACCATCATCAAAAGTGACATTCAAATTATTCAATATCTTATATTGAATAAGCATATTATGAATCAATTTTTGAACCAAGTTAAAATCAGATTGTAAAAACATTTCTACATTTGAAACAAATCAGAATTAGTGGTGTAAATAACTGTGTCATTGGCATAAGTATGTACAGAACAATTCAGACATATTTGAGATAATTTGTTAATAAAAAATTGGAAAATGTAGTGGTCCCATGGTAGAACCTTGAGGAACACCTCTTTCAGCAATTACATAATTAGACTGAAAACCCTGAAAAGCAAAACACTGATGCCTGTTATTGCAAAAAGAGCATGTGGCTTGGCTTATGTCAACAGATGAAAACACTTCTTTCGAATTTTAGAAGAGCTAAAGCATTCTTTGTATTGATTGTTTTTTTTTTTTCCATGTAATTTTATACACATTTTAAGGAACTTTTAAGCACTCTAGAAATCAATCTATATGACACATTTGAATACATGTATCTTAATTATTTTTAGAACATTTTATGGTAAAAACATGTTAACCCCATGCAATTTTACAACCTGGACTAGCCTTATGTTGTCATTAACTGATAATCAAACTATCTGATATTTTAAGAGACGTCCGTTTTCTTTTTCTCCATGTTCTGGCTTAACTGGACCACACTGATTGATTTGTTAAACAAAAGTTATGTTAAAATATTTATTGTTCTAACAGACAAATATTATCATGCACTGAATTCAATGTTTGTATTTATATTTTTTGAATGAATTTCAGCTTTTTGAATGGATCAGTAGACGTATAATTCTTGAGTTTCAGTTATGATTTTACTTGTCATTCTTTTTCGTCAACTGACTAATAGGCAATTTATTGCAGTGTTTATGAGGGACTGAAAGCAGTTGCTTTCACACTTGGCACACTTTCCCTCGCTCCTGTTCCATTTATATAAATGTTGTGTCAAACACCTTGTGTTTTAGTTTGCTAATTAAACTCCTTATGGAGTCTCCCGGGGTGTTTGTGTAAGTGGCCCATATCCGCACCCAGAAATGCGCACACACTCTACTGCATTACTCCTCCATCAGCATGCACAGACGCCCTGGCCTGTTGTTTATCTCGCTCTCCCCTGTTGATTTCCATTCCTCTCTGTCTTCAGTCATTCTGACGGAAGGGCTGCAGAGAATCGGCATACTGATTTACTGATTCAGCCCGCTCCATCTGTGCCACTGATTATTAAAGGCAGTCCTAGTGGTTTTTTTTTTTTCCACAGTATTTTTTTTCCCCACATGAAAAGTGGTGCATTTTGTGTAGATAATAACATTTGATGCGCTTCTTTTTAAAGACATATTGCGTTCTAGCTGTCATCAAGTTCAAAGAGGTATTTGGTTTGGAAAAAATGTCAGTTGTGCTTCAGTGGAAGCATAACCTGTGAACTTGATGCTGAAAACTAGTGACTGAAATATCTTTTTCTTCTTTCTTTTTATGTTTACCTTCCACTTCTGATGTCTTCGCTGGATTGGTTCATGATAGGTAAGCTGAATCTTTTTTAACAAAGCCCACATTTCGATGCACTACATACATTTCCCCAAGTGTCTATGTAAATCAACAAAGCATTTATCATAGAAGCGCTGTTTATTCTTGTGCGCTATCAGTTGGTGAACAGCAGGTGGCAGTGTGGTCTAACAGCTGATGTTTTCATTGAGTTTGGCAGCTCCCTACTATAATCCCTCTAAATGCTCCCATCAAGATTATTCTAGTCATTGCTATTCTTTGCTTTTTGTTTGTTCTAAACTTCTATTTGGAATCCATCACAATTGTTCCTTACTTGTCAATCGCTGCAGGTAGCATAGTTGAATGACAGCACTGGTCATGGTTGACCATCAGGTTAGAAGTGTTCTATCAAATGTGACTCTGAGTCTGGACCACAAAACCAGTCAAAAGTAGCACGGGTATATTTGCAGCAATGGCCAACAATACATTGTATGGGTCAAAATTATCGATTTTTCTTTTATGCCAAAAGTCATTAGGGTATTATGTAAAGATCATGTTCCATGAAGATATTGTGTAAATTTCCTATGATAAATATATCAAAACTTAATTTTTGATTAGTAATACACATTGCTAAGAACTTCATTTGGACAACTTTAAAGGCGATTTTCTCAATATTTAGATTTTTTTTTTGTTGTACCCTTAGATTCCAGTTTTTCAAATAGTTGTATCTTGGCCAAATATTGTCCCATCCTAACAAATCATACATCAATGAAAAGCTTATTTATTCAGCCCTGTATATGTCTGTGTATGACTGGTTTTGTGGTTTTAATATATTTTGTCAGGTTCATGATGTGAGGGGTAAAAAGTTCATAGTAGTACCTCAAAGCTATAATACACTATACAGTCTACAATACAGCCTAAATTTTGCCAATTTGCTGTCTAGAATAGTCAGCACTAGTCGCCAAAAATCAGAGCCCATCTGGAGATTCTGGATGCTCTGAGAAAATCTTGTAGTATATGATAAACACAGACTTGAGCACACGATTTGAAACATTTTTCATTTGTTGTGTATTTCCTAGCAAAAAAAAATGTTTCTGCATGACTCCAAAGTACTAATGCACATTTTAGGGTAGATAAGGTTTTACCCCTAAAGGCACTATTTTTGCAATTGTTTTTTTCTGTCCGTGTAATGAATCAGACCATGAAATTAGTCATTTTGTTGTAGAAAAATTAGCAATTTTCCCTTGGCATTTTCCTTAATCTTGCCTCACTGGTGAGAATATATCTGGATGTTAGTCATTGTGGTTAAACTGTTGCTACCTATAACTTCTGTTATGTTCTGTTACTAGCAAATTCAGAGTTTCTGAATAACATCGTCATTCACTGTTTCACACTTAAAGGAGAAGTTCACTTCCAGAACAAAAATGTACAGATAATTTACTCATCCCCTTGTCATCCAAGATGTTCATGTCTTTCTTTCTTCAGTCATAAAGCAATTGTTTTTTAAGAAAAACATTTCAGGATTTCTCTCCATGAAGTGGACTTCAATGTTTCCCCCTGATTTCCAAAATGCAGTTTAAACGCAGCTTCAAAGGGCTCTAAACAATCCCAGCCGAGGAAGAAAGATCTTTACATAGTGAGGCGATTGGTTATTTTCTAAAAAATTGACTATTTATATACTTTTTAACCTCAGATGCTCATCTTGTGTAGCTCTGTGTGAGCTCTGTGTATTCCGGTTCAAGACCTTAAGGGTATGTCTAAAAACACCCATCTTATTTTCTCCTCCAACTTCAAAATCATCCTACATCGATGAAGAAGTACCAACCCGGTGTGAACATGCAAAGATGGTCAAACACCCTTTACAAAAGGTAAAACAGTGATGTACAATGATTTTGAAGTTGGAGAATAAATGAGATGGGAGTTTTTCGACCTACCTTTTTAGGTACCTTTTTAACCTTTGAGGTTAAAAAGTATAGAAATTTTTTTTTTAGGTGGCACCACAGAGAAATCCTGAAATGTTTTCCTCAAAAAAATTTCTTTACGACTGAGGAGAGAAAGACATGAACATCTTGGATGACAAGGAGGTGAATCAACTATCTGTAATTTTTTGTTCTGGAAGTGAACTTCTCCTGTAAGCATTCGGTCTTGACTTGCTGAAGCCTGCAGCGATCAATTTATGTAGTCGCGGCTTGAAATAACTTTCTCTTGCTCTGAAATACCGTCACTCTGATGGTATGGAACTCACGTAGTCCAGATAAGATAACACACATAGGTTCTTCAGGAACGTAGCAAAGACGCTTGAGCTCAGACGGCATGAGCTTGTTGATGCCTGCTCTTGGCTTTGAACAAGGGTGCCATTGTTGGCATAAGCAGAATTGTTCTGCCGTGCACCGTGGAGGTGGCTGGAGTGTTGTGTTAACCTTGGGCTGTGAGTCACTGATCCAAGGCCAGGGAGCGATCAGATAACTGAATTTTCCTGCCGCGCACTTTGTGACGGCACAGTGGGGGCACTGTATTTTGGAACCCCCTGCAGCCTCTGCAATGGTTCAGACTTAGCGAGCTGAGTGGCCGACACGTGTCATGGGGGCAGAAGTCATTGCCAGCGGAGGGGTTGTTGAGATGAGGGACCTCGGGAGCCTGGCAGAGCATCAGAAACACTGCGTCTTTACAAGATGGTGGTTAAATCCCCTTCTGCCTGAATTTCTTTCTATTAGTTCATTTTGCTAGGCTATTTTCAGCGACATCCTGTTAGAGAAGTGTTTTGTAGTAAAATGGAGGTCTATGACGCAAATACCAGCCTGTGAAACAGGGCTTGTCAATCCACAATAGTAACCAGAGTCTAACTCAGCAGACCATAAAAAGAAACGAACCCTAATGAATTAGCATCAGGACCAGCCAAATTGAATGGGAAAGTTGCGTTTAAGAGCCGTAAAGCATTTTAACGTTCTTTCTTATAAAAGCTTTACTTTTCCATTTTATCAGCCTGAGACAGAGCCGCAGAAGCCTTTTTTGTCAAAGCTAAGCTAAGATCCAGAATGTGGCGAACACTTTCTTGTCTCTTTTTTTCCATTCGCATAAAGTGATTAAATGGAGCCTTGTCTTGTGATGAACTAAACAACAGAATTGTTTAATGGCAGTAAAAAGTTATTTGTTTTCTCTCTGCGTTCAAGTTGCAATCTACCAGCCCACATGAAATGAAATTTGAAGTCAAAAGCTGCTTACTAACACGTGAATATTTAATTGGAGATCATTTGTGAGATTGTGTCATAGTAATTTGGTTGGATCATTACAGTGACTAATCAAAGAGAGTAGGTTTGGAAACCGGTTCAAAACCGGTTCCTGTCTTTAACTACCGGAACCAAATGACATTCAGATCCATTAGCACTTATACTGAATACCTTATTAAAATATAGTGAAAGGACTATTGAATCTACCGAACAACCAACCATTGTAGTCAGATTAACGAACAAATGACTTAAATTAGCAGGTTCTTGATAGGGATTGAAAAATCTCAAGTCCAACGGATTCATGAACAAATGGATTTTATAAGCGGAATTATTTAGTCCATCAAAACCAGTGTGATCAGTGTAGCTCAAACACTTCACAAACTATACATTTATGAGCTAGTGCTTTTAAGTGAATCTAACACCTACATTTTACAGCTTACTACAGGTTTTCCAAATATTTCTTCCTCAAAAGAACTAAAATCATTGCATATCACTTTAAATCTGGAAAGTTGCTGTCACTATAGTCGTTACAATTTCCTGTTCCATAGTTCTGTCGACCATTTCAGTGTTTTTGTTTTTTTTTGTGGGCGGAGCTTATCTGGTTGTAGAAAATGACGGTTTTCAAGTAGCAGTCTCTGAAGCCAAGGGGGAAAAAAAAAAAAAAAATGTACATTTGAGTTTATATTTTAAAATTCTGACTTTATTCTTGTAATTCCAAGATTAAATCTCACAATTCTGATAAGAAAATCAACTCGTCATTCTCTCTTTTCCCCAGCGTTGCCAAGTCAGCGGTGGGCTACTTTAACACGTTGCCGCGGGTTTTTTTCATGTCTGAGGGTTGAAGCATCCCCAATGACGTAATATTTCACCCCTGGATTGGTAATTTTACCAGGGGAAGCCCACCAAAAAATTTATATTTTAAACCCTGGAACGCGATTTTTAACGGGAGAGCCCCCCCTCAAAACGCGATTGGGCTAGTTTTGAGTAGCAATCGGGCGGGTTTTGTCATGAAAACCTGGCAACCCTGCTTTTCCCCTCAGTCTGGCTTTTTCGCCTGAGAATTGACAAACTCACTATTGAGTTAAATTGTTATAAAAGTTATAGTCCGAACTAGCAGATATAAACTTGCATTTGAAAGATAAAAGTCAGAATTATGAGATAAAATTAATAAATATTATGTAAAATGTTTTTAGTAATGGGTTTAAATATGTCATGCTGTCACTGTAGAGCGTATGCGAATATTATGACATGTTTAAATCAAATGTATGCTTTATAAAAGTAATCATAGCAGTTTTCATCCATAGTCTGTCAGTTTAAACGTCTGCGTTCAACTTCAAATGGCGTCTTTGACAATGATATTCTCTAAAATTTATTTGCATTCCGATTCTGCCGTCAAAAGGCACAATTTTTTTTTTTCTCTTATTCCATGGAGTTTCACTCCACTTGTTACCAGTGTTTTTCTGCCACCACTATGCACACGCAGCTGCAAGTGACGTAACTATGACATCTACTGCAAACTGGTCTATTGTATGTCAATGGAGATTTTTATTTTGGACTTTTTTTTTTTTTTTTTTTTTTTTTTCAAACTGTGACAAAATGAACCAAGGACATTCAGCTTCAAATCCAGTTGCTATAGCAGCAGACAGACTTATTTTCCACATCCGTTTAGATGGCATATAACTGCATCTGTGCTTCGATGTAATTTTGATTTTTTTTTTTTTTAATTTATTTATTTTTTTTATACCAGTGCAACCACATCTGCATACTTGACCTCTGTGGCCACCAGTTATAGTTCATTCCCACATTCCCTTCAGTTAGAGGAAGTCAGACCCACTGTTGTCATTGCTCGGACAGTGCAGTGTCTGCCAGTTATCCGGCCTTTCCCTTCCCTCAGACGCTTAGGCGTTCCGACTGAGCGAACATCACAAGAATCTCAATGAGAAACAGGTGGACTTCAAACACTCATCTCTTGAGACATTTATCACACTCTAGCAGAGAATTTACACACTTTACCATGGACCTTTTTAAATGAGGGGCAAAAAGAAAAACATCTACATGTAACTTAAGTTAAAACAAATAATCATCTCCTCATGGAGCAAGTCAGCCTGATTTTCTATTCATCTCAGGAACCATCTTCGTTCAGGGTGTCATCACATCGCCCAGTAGATGTGTTTTAAACCACCCACCATCACATCCACATCTGCTCTTGATTAAGTGGTTGTCTGCGAACCGCCCCTTTAATAAATATACATCTCCTGTTTGGCCACCTTCTATTATACTTTCTATATTATATCTTTCTGCTTTTTTCTTTTTCTTTTTCTTTTTCACACAGAAGCTTCTAAACTGATATTCATCAGAATATAAATATTTTATATGTGTGTGTGTGTGTATATATATATATATATATATATATATATATGGGGGATGGAGGCAATGCTGCCTGGTGTCTGGTTATATTCGGCTGTGATTGGTTCATGCGATAAATCCTGCCTTTTGTGTGCGTTGCGTGTTTGATAATCAGTCTGAGTGAACAATATAATGGTGTTAATAGGAAGACTAATTTAAAAAAGTAAACAACTCACAGATTTAGATATAACCACATTGTTACATCAAAATAAGGCTTAAAATGACATTAAAACACAATCTGTAGGCGTTTTAAGTGAGTAATCAGCTTGGTAAAATTTAAAGTGTCTGTGACCAATTTTTTACGAAGCTTCAATGACTGATAATCCGAAACATTCAAAAATAGTTTAAATAAAAAAGAATAGCTGCACATAAGTTGATACATATTGTTTAAATTATTACAGCCTTGATTTTTAGTTTGGAATAAATGTAAAATGCTTAACACCAATTTAATGCATTTCATACTTGGCTTTAATTAATAGAATATTGATTACATTGTAAAAATATAAAACAGATTTTTTTTTTTTTTTTCTTGATAGTGTATGTTTAACCAAGAAATTATGACTGGGACATAATTTTATGTAATATTTTCATTTTTAATAATTGTATTAAAACAATATTCTTTTAAAATGTAATGGTATAATTTTTTACTAATTAAATAAAAATATAATATTTGTTCTCCAAAAAATTACTGAAAGTTATTTGGATTTCATTTTCAGTGATAGTTGGAAACTTAACAGCTGTTATGTAACTTCATGATGGCTATAAAATCAAACAATTGATAATTTCCTTTGTATTGCAATTTTTACAAACCATTCTATCTGATGATTTTAAGCCTACAAGTCATTCTTGCAGTTTCAACAAAACGTATGTAACAGTTTTAATTATTCATGTTAGCCAGAATGTCTGTTTGTTGCCATTCCAGCAGAACCTTCAAATGTACCAATGCAGATCAACAAGTCGCGTTTACGCATTTATTGTTCAAAAGCCATTATGGTCTCAGTGTAGGGTATTTAGTGTGTCTGTATCTAGGCCTTTTCTATTTGATTACTGTTGTCTGTTGTTTATCTGCTTGTGTTCTACAAAGCAGCAGAAATTTGAAGCTGAGTTAAATTCCAATTAATTTCCGCTAGTCAGTGCGTATTAAACTCTTCTCTGTGGATCTTGGGTTACTTTTAAATTGTCAGTCTATTACCTTTTAAAAAGGCATTGTAGTACTGTGGTCAATATCATTGAAAGTAAACCATTGAGGATAACTGCTGCAGGTTGAGAACATTTAATTTGCTAAAATAAAAAAATCAATGAAAGCCACCTAGTGTGTTGGAGGTATGTTGGGGATTTGTTTTATTTGGATGTGTTCGTGACATGCTGACCCCAGATTTTTAAATGGTAGTGATTTTTTTTTTTTTCTTAAAGAAAATGAAGACATAGTGATGTTTAAAAAAAGGATACAGTAAACAATAAAGGCATTTCTAATGTTTATTTAAAAAAATATATTTCAAATAAATTCTTTTAAACTTTATTTACCAAAATGAGTAGTTTCCACAAAAACTAAGCAGCCCAACTAATTTTAACATTGATAAGAAATATTTCTTGAACACCAGATCATCATTTTAAAATGATTTTTGAAGTATCATGTGACACTGAAGACTGGCGTAACAGGAATAAATTACACTTTAGAATATATTTTTATACAAAACTTTTGTCCTCTGGTGATGGATTAATAAAACGAAAAGAGAAGTTTGTTTAATGTGAGTGCGAATCATAGTTTTGTATAAAAGTGAATTAATGGATTGACACACCTAAACGAAAAACTGAACTACGGAAGTGCGCAGTGCAAACAATTTGTGGAACTTTAGAATATATTAAAATAGAAAAGTTGTTTTAAATAGTAATTTTTTTTTATTACTGTTTTTACTGTATTTTTGATGGTGGGCAAAGATGACGACATCACCAACCTCAAACATTTAAACAGTATCTGATGTCCATCTGATGACCCTGCTCTCTGGAGAAGCGTTCAGCCTTTGTTCTCGCAAATTCCCCCATTTAAATGGCGAATCCGCCATGGCGCGAGCGCGACTGGCTCTTAAAAGGAAATGGGAGATGAGAGTGGTTGGTTTAATGCACGTTACGCCCAAAACACACCGATGACTCATTAAGAGAATAGGGACAACCCTTTTAGACAATGTGCCGGGCACACAGACCGTTTTTCCCGTCCTTAAAATAGCAAAAGTGGATTCGGATGTGCCCCAAGTGCACCAGCGCAGTGCGCTTTAGACTATGCGCTTAATCACTATAATAGGGCCTCAGGACTCTAAAACTTTTTTGCATTACCTGTGAACTGATAACTCTGAGCTCACAGATCTGGAATCAGTTTTTGGATCCTTATTATTAGAGGGCCAAACTGCATAAGAGCTTCACTTTAACATCTCTGAGACTTGAGGTCAGCAAGATGATAATGAATCTGATTATTTGATACATAAGGGACTTCCTTTTCTTGATTTGATTACCTCGCTGTCTGAGCAGAATCATGCCTAAAATAAACCTCTGATGTGATTTACCCAGCTCTCATTACCAACATCATTATCCTTCATGCTTGTTTAAGATATCCTGAGTGAAAAACCTGCTTATCTGTTATACAAAGAACCATTAGACATCTTCATTTCAGACCGTACCGATTACAGCTTTTCATGATAGTCTCGCTAACCCGACTTGATCCAGGCTTAATCATTAATACATCTAACCTTTTATATACATGGCTATTTTCAGCCTCTACTGCTCTTAAGTTATTTCTGTCTTTACAGCTGTATATTTTTTATTAGGGATTCACCAGTTAAATGGCTTGGCTCGTTTCTGCACTAATCCTGACCTTTTTTAACGGTTTTACTGTCAAACAGTAAACACTTTAAAGTTAAGTCATTTTTAGTTATTAACTTTTATTTAGCAAGAATGCATTAAATTCAAAGTGACAGTAAAGACTAAGTTGTTCAAATAAATGTTATTCTTTTGAAGTTTTTATTCATAAAAGATTCTGAAAAAGTATTAAGCAACGCATTGGTTTTCAACATTGGTAATATGTAGTAAGAAATGTTGAGCAATAATAATAGTAAGAAATGTTAAACACCAAATCCACATATTAGAATGATTTCTGAAGGATCCTGTGACACTTTTAGTCAAAATGTTAAAATACAATAAAATAGAGAGCAGATGCTTTAAATTTCTATAATTCACAATATCATTTTACTGTATTATAAATCAAATAAATGAAGCCTTGGTGAGCACAAAGGACTTTTCAAAAACATTAAAAGGTCTCACAACTTTACTAACACCTGAATAAACATATATTATATTATATTATATTATATTATATTATATTATATTTTATTATATTTTATTATATTATACGTTATAGCTTGTTAACACCGTATGTATTAGGTATTATGAACTAACAAATGAATGTTTTTGCAACATTTATTATGAATATGAGATTTGTAATATCCTACATTTTAATTCTTGTTTGTTTTACAGAGTGGAATATTCCATTTTTTTTACAACTTAAATATTTTAATGTATTAGTACACTACCAGTCAAACATTTTTGGACAGTAAGTTTTTAAAGTTTTTAAACTTTTAAAAACCAAAGTACGGCAAGAACATAAATTCTGACATTTCTACCATTTTAAAGTATCTGTTTTCTATTTGAATATAAAATGTCATTTATGTGATGTTTTTTTTGATTAATTAATTTATTTATTTATTTTTTTAAAGCTGAATTTTTACCATCATTACTCCTGTCACATGATCCCTTCAAATCATTCTAATATTATGATTTTCAACATTTATGTTGAAAACGGTAGAATTTAAAAGTATCATCACTTTTAATCACTTTGCTAAATAAAAGCATGAATTGAAAATTTTATTAAAATTAATTGAATTAAACATTACACTGACTCCTAGCTTTTGAATGTTATAGTGTATAATGTTAAAAATAAATGAAAAAAAAATGTACTCAACTGTTTTAAATATTGCTAATAATAATAAATGTTTCTTGAACAGTAAAATCGGCATATTAGAATGAAGACTGGAATAATGCTGAAAATTATCACAGGAATAAATGACATTTTAAAATATATTCAGTTATTTTAAATAGTAAAAATATTTCACATTTTCAAGAACTTTTGCTGTATCTTGGATCAAAAAAATGCAGGCTTGGTGAGCAGAAGAGAATTCTTTAAAAAAAAAAAAAAAAAACATTAAAAATCTTACTGTTCAAAAACTTTTGACTGGTATGCTTCATATGTAAAAAATAATATACAGTAATTAATCATTGTAAAGTTATTGTTCTTTGTTAATGGTAGTAATGCTTGAATGTTAATGATTTCAACGTGTTGCCTGTATATTCTAAAACGATCAAGAAGCGAATAGTAGCGTAGAGTTGGTTTAAAAAAAAAAACAAAAAAAAAAAAAAAAGTGGGATCATTTCAACATAAGTTCAGCATAATTACATGTGCCATCTTTCTAAATAAACAACTCTCATTTATGCTTCTGGACACATCTGGCAAATGCCGTCCCGAAAATGTCCCGAGGTCTGTTTGCATTGAACGTCTGGCATGGGGTCAGGTGTCCGTTCTATCTCCTGCTGTGTGTCTGATGGACTGAAACCTCTGTGGAGCAAGCGAGTTATCCCGAGGCTACCCAGAGTCCCGTCTGCTTACCAACCAACTGTGCTGCCCATCTCATGTATCTCTTTTCATATGTATACATGTGTTACTCATGAGACTGCCCTGATGACTGTTTGCGAGGGCTGTAGAGGTGTTGAATTATATACTTTCATCTATTCAGTATTCAGAACAACTGTCTTCGTGAAGGTTGTGGATGCAATATCTCATCTCGCCACATTTGATGCCATGTTGTCACCGACAGTGACCTGATATTTATCTGCACGCACTTTTTGGAATGAAGTGCACTTGTCTGAGGAAGATGAGAGCGCTGATAACGCTAACAGGAGCGACAGAACGAATGAGCTCTTCTAGGCTTTCCCTTCATCCCACTGTCATTTTCTGTTAGTTCCTGCAACACGCAATGGCTGTTTTCTCGCATAAAAACAAGCCCCTATCGCTTGATACGGCACACCAAAGCCTAATCCCGTTTGATGAATAAACGCCCCTCCACCGGTGTTATTACCGGTGTGTTGCTGAAAGCTCTGCATCTCTAGGGTCATTCCCCCTGTCAGAACCTGCTGAGAAACACCGTCTCAGATTCTTCACTCCGATATTAGCTTTGACAGAGTAAACAGGAAGTACACGCGCACACACGCGCTCTTAGTCACGCACAAACAGGCTTGAATGTGTAAACAGACCTTGAGCATCCTAATCCCGTAAATTTGAGTGCTGGTGCAAAGAATCCTCTAGAGATGCTGTGTTTTAAATGTGCAGCACACATACGTTGAGATATGCTAGCATCAAGAGACACTGGCTCGCTTTGCCACAGGTTTTTCAATAAACAATCCCACATCAATCTTGTTCAAAAAAGGCTATTTTTATATCGCTCTTCTTAGACCGTTAAACTTCCAGCTCGGTATAAACAGTTGAGGTAACCAGTAAACACGGCGAAGAACCTTGTTCTTTGACCTGTCAGTCATCTCTAGACAGAAGTAGTCATTCTGTTTGGAATGTTTTCAGAACTGCCAAGCGGAATTTGGGGTTTTGAGGTGATACGGTAGGAGTGAATAGTTTTAGAGCTCGTCAGAGTGGAAGTACGTGGAAGAGGGGAGGATGATTTGAGTTTAAAACTGTCAGGTCCAAATTTAATAAGGAGACACCAATATGTGTTTTATTTGTCGAGAAGCTTTAAAACTTTCTACATTTCTGGTGATTAGACATCATTAGAAAAAGGGACATCCATCATTTGTGAGTACAGACCTTCTGGACAAACTGATTTAACAAGATGGATGTTTTTGTGTAGTGTTCATCAATTAGGGCACCTGGGTTACACTCTTTAATTAAGTTTGCATTAAATTGATTAGAAAAAGACAGTAAAAGCTTTTTTACAGATAAAAACGTTTCTTTTTATCAAAGAATTCTGGAAAAAAAAATCATCAATGTTTCAACAGAAATAAAAAGCACAGCTTTTCATCATTGATAAGTCTTATTTAGGCAGCAAAAGAGCATGCTATAATAATTTCTGTATGATCATGTCACACTGAAAACAGAAGAAATTTAGCTTTTCCATCACAAGGGTACAATTATGTCTTAAAAATATACTAAAATGGAAAAATAATTCAGAGTATTACAATTTTACTGTGGTTTGATCAAATACACTGCCTTTCAAAAGTTTGGGATCAGTACAGTAAGTCTTATGCTCACCAATGGTGTATTTATTTGATCAAAAATACAGAAAAAACAGTAATATTATGAAATATTATTTAGGATTCTTTGAATAAAAAAAGAACAACATTTATTCAAAAAAGAATAACAGTGCAACAATGTAAGTCCTTACTGTGACTTTTTTTTTTTTTTTTTTTTTTTTAAGCAATCTAACATGTCCTTGCTGAGTAAAAACATTAGTTTACTTAAAAAATAAATAAATAAAAATTACAGAGCCCAAAATTTTGAACAGTAGTGTGTACTGTTACAAAACATTTCTATTTTGAATAAATGCTGTTCTTTTTAACTTTTTATTCCTTAAAGAATCCTGAAAAAAATGTGTCACAGTAATATATCTATATAATCAGCACAACAGTTTCCAACATCGATAATAAATCACCATGTTAAAATGATTTCTGAATGTTCATGTGACACTGAAGACTGGAAAAATCATGCTGAAAATTCAGCTTTCCATCACAGGAGTAAATTATATTTTAAAATGTATTCAAATAGTTTTAAATTACAATATTATTTCACAATATTAGTTTTTTCTGTATTTTTCTTAAAATAAATGCAGACTTGATTAAGCATAAAATGTCTTTTAAAAAACATAGAAAAATCTTACTGGTCCAAAACTTTTGAGTGGCAGTGTATATGCAGCATTGGTGAGTATAAGAGACTTCTCTTGAAATCATTACATTTATTTTTGATTTATTTTTGGAGAACAATTGATAATTTACATTTTAAGAAGGTCTTACTAATTCACCTTTAAGTACATACTAATAAGCAGTCTTATTGTAAAAGTTGGATGCTTGAAGAGCTTTAGCTAGACTGTGAAGGATTAAGGTTCTTTACTAATTAAAACTTCAGAAGAGAAGCTCTCTGGAGGCCAGACAGAAACTCAAGTCACTCCGCAGTTGTTGCCAAAGATGAAAGTACTTTCATAGCCTCTGAATGTTTTGTCTTCTCAAAGTCATACAAACTCTTTCTTGGATATGGTGACCTGGTACTGATGTTGGTTGGCATTCCACCTATGCAGGTTTATCATTTTTTTTCCGGAACGTTTTAGGTCAGGGATGCCCAGTCCTGTTCCTGGAGAGATGCATTCATGCAGAATGCAGTTCAGACCTGTATGTAATTATCAAGAAGACCTTATTTAAATGGTTAAGGTGTGTTTAGTGCTAGAGGTGAAATTGCAGAAAGGTACTGTAGATCATAATTCATATGACGTTTATCTTGAATTGTTTAGGTAAGGAGGTTAATCTGTGGATTGAGTAATAGATATAACAATTAATTTTGTATTTAACTAAGCAGTCCTCTTTCTGCATTGTATTCACAGCCTGTTTCAAAGTGTGAGTTCTGTTAGAAACTGTTTAATTAAATGCCTTTTCTTTGCCTAATAAATGCGTGCTCAGAGCTGCCCGTCTTTAGTGGTGTCATGCCATTGTGCTTTTTCTTCCCTTTGCCCTCTTAAAAAAATCAGGATATTAAAATGCATGTTATCTGGCTGCATCATAATTTGGCCGGATGGCCGGAAACCATGTGGCTGTTTGTGTCCCTACATTTCCACAACGGTTATTAACACACATCAGCACACAGTGAATCAGAGACAGATGGCCGGCCAATAGGAAAAATGAGGGCTGAGGGAGGGTGTAATTAAAAAAAGAAAAAATATTCTAATTATGAGAAGCATTTCCACCCTCAATACACAAGTTAGATATGTTTTTGTTCCTGGACTTTAATTCAGGAATGCCTGCTTTAGCATGCAACAGTTGGTTAAATAATAAAAATAGATATTGTTTCCATGGTATTCGTCTAAAGCTTTAAGTGATTTTGTGCCTAATTGTTAGGACATTTACATAAGATCTACACACAAACTGTTCATTTTTGTCCTTAGAGGTAGGAATCACCATCAGGTCTCAGCAGTAATCAAGAGTTTTGAGCCAGTGCTCCACTGCTACTGACAATTAAAAAAAAAAAATTGAGCTTATCCAGTTTTTTTTTTTTTTCTTTTGTCACCAAGGTAATGTAATCTAGCTGGCTAACGTAGATAGTTTTGTCAAAGCTGATTTGTTATAATTCTGAAGGCATCAGGGAATGAAAAGTAGAACAGCTGCACATCAGTAATGTGTTCCATTATATGCCAAACATTTGTTTTGCAGCAGTCTATTGTGAATGCGTTACATTTTATAGCTGTATATTTACTTGTTGCAAATCCTCTTTGTAAAAATAACGAAGTTCTGGTTTAAAAATAAATACAACTGTAAAGACTTTTGTAAAAAAAAAAAAAAAAAAAAAAAAATTGTAAAACAAATTTGCTAAAAATTCATGGATCTTTTAAACTTTATTGCAATTTTTTTTAATAGATATTTAAATATTTTTGGCTCCAACACTTCATACTGTACATAGAGCGAATCAAATAAGTTAAATGGAAACTTCAAGGGGATGTCAGATCCCCTTTTTCCACAAGTTGGTATGATTCTTTAGGGTTTTCATGAAATGTCTGCAACATACTAAGGTTAAAATTCCACAATGGTCATTTAAAACACCTTTTTACCTTGTCAAAAACGGCTCTGTTCACAGCGAGCCATTTTGGTGCATGTCTCTTTAAATGATAATGAGCTACTGCTCACTCCGCCCCTCTCATTTTTTTTTTTTTTTTTTTTTTTTTTTGTGTATTCGGTGGCGTTACCATCAAAAACAAAACTAATTCACTAATCACTAACTAATTCAGTGGCTCTGATGTCAGGATAAAATTAAGACTGTTCACTTTTACATCAAACTACAAAACACCGGCATTGCTTATGAAGAGCTACAGCTGCTCAAGCGTGGAGACTAGGGATGTCAACGATTAATCGACTCTCGATTAATTGTCAATAAGAAATTAAATTGATTAAAGCAATCAATGTGTAGCTATGAGTGACGGTGACAGGGCTGGATCTTTTGCCAAAATAACTCACTAATATACAAATTACACTTTTTAATGTGATCCAAACTTTAAATTAAAATAGAAACATTACAAAGTCCTTCAACATGGGAAGCAATAGAAATTTAGTAACTAAGTCATGTCTAATTATAATTTCCCCTGATAGGCCTAATTGTTTCATAGCGGGTACTGCACTTTGACAGGGCTGCGGGACACGAGCAGGACATATGTAATTCATTCCTACAACTTGTTAATTCGTTCCTACAATTTATTCATTTGTGGCCACGGTCCATGTTTCAGTTATTTGTTCCCTAGATAACCCATGATTTAAGTTAAATGAGGGAACGAATTAATAAGTAGTAGGAACAAATTCTTAATTCATGCCCATGAAATCTTTCATTTCCCACCCGCATGTTTACCACAGCATGTGAAAACAGTGATTAAGAGTGAATGACAATACAACAAACCTGTGAAATTAGAGAGGTGAGGATTTGGGAAAAGAAACCATAAATATGATTAAATTCATGGAAATTTGTGACCAATCGGCAAAACGGAACACAGCCGCGGGTGGCTTTTTTTAATGTATGGGCTCGAATGGCATGAATCCAAAAGTATGGCCGTGATGTAACATTTGCCTGTGTTATTTCTCTTATAAGCAAAGCTTTGTACTTCATTTGTGTCATAACACTCGCATAAAAATGTTTAATGTGAGCAACAGTGTGTTTTGCTGTAGCTCCGGTGGCAGTGGTTTACTACTGACTGTGCGGCACAGCAGCAACGTACCATAGATACATTTGGGATCATTTTATTTTAAATGTTGACAATGTCAATTGCAAACATTGTGATTGTGTTTTAAAATACAAGCAGCACCATGAAGTTATTTAAAAAGGCGCATTCAGTGGTCTCTGTGACAGGATATGACACAGCCAACAAAGTATAATGATTGCAAACATAAGTACGACATGCTCTCTTTATTTCATCAAATGATCATGATCACATTTATTCATGCCGGTGACTATATATGCCACTGCAATAGGTGCATTTTGCAGTGTTAAAGAATTAGTTCACTTCCAGAACAAAAATTTACAGATAATTTACTCACCCCCCTTGTCATCCAGGATTTTCATGTCTGTCTGTCTTCAGTCAATAAGAAATTGTTTCTTGAGGAAAACGTTCAGGAAGTATCTCCATATAGTGGACTTCAATGGTGCCCCCAAATTTGAACTTCCAAAATGCAGTTTAAATGCAGCTTCAAAGGGCTCTAAACAATCCCAGCCTAAGAAGAAGGGTTTTATCTAGCAAAACTATAGGTAATTTTTGAAACAAATTGACAATTTATATACTGTTTAACCTCAAATGCTGGTCTTGTCTCGTCTCCGTGATACCCATGCGTAGTTTTTGTAATCCGTGTGAATACGGTTAGGTTATGTTGAAAAACTCCCGTCTCGCTTTCTTCCCCAACTTCAAAATCGTCCTACATCGCTGCAGAACTACTGACACCATATACAAAGTGAACATGCAAAGATGATCAAATGCCCTTTACAGAATAAAAGGAAAAACAGCGATGTAGGACGATTTTAAAGTTGAAGAAAAAAACGAGATGGGAGTTTTTTGACATAGCCTAACTGTATTGACCCGGATTACACAGACTATGCATGTGCATCGCAGAGGCGAGACGACCATGTGAGATTTAAAAAGTATATAAATTGTCAATTTGTTTCGAAAATGGCTGATCGTTTTGCAAGATTAAGGCCCTTTCTTCCACAGCCCTTTGAAGCTGCATTTAAACTGAATTTTGGAAGTTCAAATTTGGGGGCACCATTGAAGTCCACTATATGGAGAAAATTTCTGATATGTTTTCCTCAAGAAACATAAATTCTTATTGACTGCAGAAAGACAGACATGGACATCTTGGATGACAAACGGGTGAGTAAATTATCTGTAAAAAAAAAAATTCTGGAAGTGAGCTAATCCTTTAAGGTTAACAATTAATTAGTTAATTGATCATTAATTTAAATGGCGATCGTTCATGGAAAGATCGAAAATTTACATCCTTAGTGGAGACAATGGTGGACAGCGTACAACTGGCTGAGGGTGGAAATATGCTAATACGGGACAGCCTATTAGTGGTTGTGGGTGGAGCTTGAGCAGTATGACATACTGCGCAGAAAGTTTAAATGGCTTGATAGAAACTGTTTAGGTCTTTTTGGAGATTTAAAAAAAGGAGTAAATGGTTTTTTATCATTGTAGTGTGGTTGTGTCCACACACTGCTAAGACATTTATATGCAAACACCATGTAAAAGTGAGTTTTGCACCTGATGTCCCTTTAAACATCCCTGCTTGACACAAGAACCAATGAGTTGTTGTTTTTTTTTTTTTCTTCTCACCTGTCAAGCAAAAATTTAGGCCTTCGTACAATATCTTATAGGGGTTTTTATTTTTAATCGTGAAAATGTTAATTACCTAATGGGATGATAAATGCTCAGAGAATATTAAATATCTTTTAGTGCTGCAAAGATGACCAAAACTAAAAGAGGGTGAGTAGTTGAGAGGATTTGAATTTTTGGGTGAACTATCGCTTTAAATACTTTCTAACATTAATCATATTATGTACTGCCTTTTAATGATAACTTCAGGTGATTTGCTCATCTGTCAGTGTCTGTAAAATCTCTTCATTTGGGTGTTTTTCCTCAGCGAATGTTTTTTTTTTTTTTTGTTTTTTTTATTAAATTAGGTTCTTTTCACTAATTAATCTGCATATGTAACTAATTTGATTAAGTTGATTGACAGCCCTAAAAGAAGTGTTGATTGAGTTCCTTAATGATAGTCACATTAATTTACCGCATTTTGCATTTCATTTTCCTCATCACCTCTAGTAAATATTCATAAAACTCGATGTAGAGTTTACTCACGAGTGGCCAGAAGGAGAGCACTACAACCCTCCGGTTGGCCAAAGCTCTGTTCGTGTTGCCTGGCAACCATGTACAGATAGAGGGAGGTGGACAGCGTCCTTCTCGCTGCCGCCCACCGTCAGTGGCTATGGAGCGAGTTAGATCTACAGCCCGCCCGCTCTCTGTGTTCATCAGAGTTTTACCGACAATGAGCGAAGGATTCAGCCAGCCTCTTCAGCAAGAAACATGTGCTACGGTCCAATCAATAGAGCAGCGTAACCTTAGCGGTATCTGCTGCATGTTAGATCTCACACCAACACGTTCCAGCAGAAGTAGCAAAGGAGTGGGCGGTCGGCTCTGTACTTTTTACGATTTCTCTCGTTCAGAAATTTCTACTGCTCGTTCAGAGATGTGTACCCTCTGTTGTTGAGCACTTTAGGGTGCACATATCCTGTTATAATACAATGCCCCAGGGCTGCTTATTTACAACCTTGTTAAATATCACTGCTTGTGCATCGAGAGAGAGAGAGAGAGAGAGAGGCGAACGAGATGGGAAAACAAGCTCACCGACAGAGGAGCCTCCATCCCTCAGACACAATGTCTTTAGAGGGAGGAAACTTGGTGTTTTTCAGGCCTCTTGTCTCCGGTCGTAGCATTCAGGTTGTTTTTATTTCTCCCTTTCAGGGGGCCGTCTGTGTTAGAGGGCTTATTTGTTTCCTGAATGGCTAATCTGCCAAGTTCATGCCTGAAGCAATGGTGCTGAGAGAGCCGTTGTTCTGAGCGCTGCCAGGGCGGGCCATGTAATGGTGCAGCCCGAGCTCTCTAATTTCCATACAGCTGTCCTGGTGGGCAGGTCTCAATGCAGATATGCCAGCACTAGGGAAAAGCTGTTACCTTTCATGTACCTACATGCTAAGGTGTTACGGTGTACATAAAGGCTAATCGGCTCTTGGAAGTTAAGCCGAAGGTTCAATTAAGGGTTTGTAGGTAAATCCAGTTGACCACTGAGGCGCTAATGTTGACACATCCATTGTTATACTGTAGATTAGCAACAAATTTCAATATGTAACCTGCCATTTACAGTCTTAACGCTTTTAAAACAGCTGTGTCAGATACTGGATTTTCAGGAATGGGAAAAATGGAAATTCTGACATCATCCTTCAAGTTCTTACAAACAAGAATGACTGACTTTTTCCATTGAACATAAAAGGAGAAATATTGAAGAATTTTTTTTTTTTCCCTTTTTTCTTTGTTCATTCCCATTACATTAAACGGTGGCTGGAGTCAATAAGTGAAAGAAAAATGTTTTTTTTTTTTTAAGTTATTGTTCTCTGAAAATCTTGACATCCATCCTACCTTCGTAGTGCATTCATGAAAATGATCTTTTTTTTCAGTGAATCAGTTGATTTGGTTCTCAAAACCATGCTGAATAGTTCAAGACTGATCTGCTTCTCTGGTTTAATTCACCAGATGTGTCTGAAATCATGTGTTACTGATTCTTTTTATTATATTTGATGTACTCTAAGCCTAAATAAAAAAAAAAAAACAAAATAAAGTGATTCAGAAGACTTGGATTAAACCACTACATTCATTTAAATTGCTTTTACGATGTATTTGTTCATTTTGAGCTTAAAAATGTTGGTTTACTCAGACTTCAACAGATGGACAACAAATGCACGGAGAATATATATAGTTTTTGTTTTTGTTGCCAAGATGACCAAAAGTCTTATTGGTATGAGGGCGAGTAAATGAAAACCAGGGGGGAAAAAATAATAAAATAAAACTTCTGAAATCACCCCATACTCTTTATATAGTAAACTACTTGAGATGATTTGTAGTAGAGCTGGGTATTGACACAAATTTCAATTCGATTTAATTTGATTTCTATTCACAAGCTTGTGGTTAGATTCGATTTCGATTTTTTATTCCATTTTTGGATATACAGGGGTTGGACAATGAAACTGAAACACTCGCCAATATAGTATTGGAGGTTTCATGGCTATATTTGCGCTGTCTGGTGCCCAATCTTCACTTATTGTACATTACACCAGTTAGAGCAGAGTGTAAAGTTTCATTATGTGCACCCAATGGTTCAAACATTGTACCTTGAAGGTAGTGCTCTGTATCAGGATAATAATGCACTAATACACACAGCAAGACTGGTGACAGACTGGTTTAATGAACATGAAAATTAAGTTGAACATCTCCCATGGCCTGCATAGTCACCAGATCTGAATATTATTGAGCCACTTTGGGGTGTTTTGGAGGAGCGAGTCAGGAAACGTTTTCCCACATCAGCATCACATAGTGACCTGGCCACTGTTCTGCAAGAGGAAAATGGCTCAAAATCCCTCTGGCTGCTTTGCAGGACTTGTATTTGTCACTCCCACAATGAAATGATGTTGTATTAGCTGCAAAAGGAGGCCCAATATCATACTAATTGTGATCTAAAACCAGGTGTTTCAGTTTCATTGTCCAACCCCTGTATATCAGGTACAGTACATGGCAGATTTTCTCAAGAAAAAAAAAATCTCTCAACTAATGCTATAAAATATACATGAGAGTCAGCTGGTGCTACATTATATTATTGGGGTTAAAATGAAAAGGTGTACAAACACTTAAATTACAGTTTTTATAAAAAAAAATGTATAACTTTACAAAGTTATATTATAAAGTTATAACTTTACAATTTCATAATTATATTTCTACTCCAATTTGTTTTTTGAAATATAAACATTTAAATGGTGGCTGTCATAAAAACATGATAGATTTATTCAAACATAAAATTAAACGGAAAATTGTAATTAGTGTTTATATGGTGCATATATTTAGCCTGTTAAAATCTATTTTAAAAAAATCTATTAAAATCGAGATTTTTTTTTTTTTTTTTTAAAAACCCAACCCTAATTTGTCGTGGTGTCTCAAGCCGTGGTGAACATAATCAAGTCCACTTATTTAATTTCATAATGCACCTGAAAATGTGTACAACCAATGTACACTTAAAGGATTAGTTCACTTTTAAAGGACGATTTTGAAGTTGGGAGAAAATGAGATGTTTTGCGACATACCCTAACTGTATTTAATAGAGTTCATAGAGTACACATGTGCATCACAGAGCTAGACAAGAAGAGCATTTGAGGTTAAAGAGTGCATAAATGACCATTTTATTTAAAAAGAAAGAACCGATCGTTTCGCTAGATAAGACCCTTCTTCCTTGTCTGGGATCATTTAGAGCGATTTAAAGCTGCATTTTAACTGCATTTTGGAAGTTCAAACTCATGGGCACCATAGAAGTCCACTATACGGAGAAAAATTTGAAATGTTTTTCTCAGAAAGCGAGTTCTTTACGATTAAAGAAAGAAAGACATGAACATCTTGGGTGACAAGGGGGTGAGTAAATTTTTATTCTGGAAGTGAACTAATCTTTTAATGGCTAGCTGTTGGAGAATATCCATACAAGTGTCATGCCAGATAAATTACCATGCCTTGCCAGAGGGCGTCCGTAGGTTTTTTTTTTTTGCCATACATTGACTCATTCGTTTTTTAATAAGGTGGATTTGTATCAGTGAATTTGAATGTGCAAGTCTTCAGATCCATTATCTGCTATAGATAAATAACTAGAACAGTGCCATAAATGGTTACATTTATTTGCAGTACAAACCATTTTTTTTTTTTTTACAAATATGATAATGAATTAAAATATCATGAATACCAGTTTGCAACATCAAGAGGCATAACAGACTGTTTTTGTTCAGCTAATATAACAGAAAGCAGGAGCTGTGCACATTCAGGTCACAAATGGCCGCACACTTACTTAATGCATTAGTTTTGAATTTTTCCCTTATATTCTGAGTGTTCATGATTGATTTAGCAAGGGATGCTTCATGAACAAGCCCATTGATTCAACCCTTATCTACCCAGCCCCAAGACATCGGTGTGGAGCCGTGATTATGAAATGAGAATATGCAAATGGTTGTGAAACAGAGATATCAGCCTCAGTGTTATAGATGATTTATCTCCTTTCATTCAGTGGATCTTACCTGGCTGTTTTTAAAACAGAACCTGTCCAGTGATCCCTGGAAAAAGCAGCATGGCCTTGAAGCAAAAATCAAGGAATCCTGCTACGGAAAATTGACTGCCGTTGTGGTATGAAAGCAAGACGAGCAGTCGACAGAGGAGCGTCTATTTTTGGGAAGCCGTTCTAACCTCTCTTTCTGGCTCCCTGGATCATGTAGTGTCTTATCCTCAGAGGAGGATGGCCAGCTGGCGTAAAAAGATGCTCTCTCTTTGTGGTGAAGCTGATGGAAGGAAAAGGAAGTCATGTTTGTACTGAATCTATCTTCAGTAAGGCAGCTCTGTACACTGTGCCAGTGCATGCTTGAGTCTTTCTATACACACGTTTATTGACACTTCTTGCCTTGTTGGATCCTGTTGGACTTAATCAACAACTCTGTAGCCAAAAGCAAACTGAAACCTCGCAGTGCCTACGGCTGAGCGGGAGATAGCTGCATAGACTGCGTCACTGACCCAGCATCTCTCATCACGTAAAGCACCCTGTTCAGTTTGCATTTCTCAGCATGTACGGCTGAGGGGTGCGGCCAGCCCAACACAAACTCCTTAATCAGCATCTCTAATTCAGGTCTGCTGCAGGCTGCCAGCATCTATGCGAGTGCAATTGTGGTGTTTTATAGTGTCACTTATGGCTGGATGATACAAACTTTATATGTTTCTGCAAATCTGGCTAATGGTCTTCGTTTAGAAACACAGTATTGGCATTGATTTTGAGTTTTTGTAAATAATGCTCATGATGATATTAATATATCATAATGATATTAATAATGATAATGATTGTTTTAGAATTTCAAAGTTGCCACCTTAAATGTAGTTAGCAGACTTTTTTTTTTTTTTTATTCACTTAAGCATGCTGTAGCAGTCATTCATATTTCAACCACAGAAATTAGATATTTTATTTTTATTTTAATACAGTCATTCCTATTGTTGGTTGCACCACATGATAAGTGGTCGCTCCAAATGACAAAAAGGCCTTATATCATTAAAAATCAATTTAAATTTTGTGTGTAAAGTGCAGCACATGGCATTAACTGCATGCATTTCTTTAGCTCCATTTCTGAACTTTGCACAGTCTTGGCTGCTCAATTGACCCTTCACCGGGAGTTTTACATACCAGCTGTTAAAAAGTTTTTTTTTTTTTTTTTTTTTTTTCTTCCAAATTCCAGAAAGAGTTACAAACCTGCTTGATGCTTCCATTGGTCTTTGGCAAATTGCTCTATGGTGCAAAGTCCTATCTTTGAATGGATTTCAACATAAAAGTCCCAAAATGGTAGTTTCTTGATGGTCGCACCAAGTGATATTTCATAAAATGGAAGCTATCGGAAAAAGTTTGTTTGTCTATTATGATGGAAATATAAATACAAATGCTTTGCAATTTTATACAGGATTGCAAAACACTTTGGAAATGATGCCAAATAGTACAGAAAATTAATCAGAGTAAATTTAGGGTAAATTTAAAGACATTTCCAAAACAACAGTTATGGCCGGACAGTCACACCACATGATATTTTGACACTTTACATAACAGAATTACAAATAACTAATCTTTTTTTGGAAACTTATAGTGGGCCCATACATAGGAGAGGTACTTCATCTATATGGCTACTTTTTAATGCATTTAAACCAATTTTTTTAACTGAAAAGCAATCTGGCAAAAAACTGTAGGCATCACATCATTGACCCTTATATTAATTTATTTATTTTATAATATTTAAATAGTTATGAAAATTCTAAATAAAAACTAATTTTAATAATTAAATCCTTTCTGTCTTCTTACTGCCTGACCTTCTGTGAGTAGCACCTTGTGGTATTTAAATTATGAATATGTATTTAAAATTATTCATCCCTTAGTGAAGGCTGATACTTTTGTTATTTAATTAATTTAATCTTTATACTTTATTTTTTTTTTTTAAATATTTGTTTCTGAATGATAAGGTGCAGCACTATCATTTTTGGGTGAAAGGAAATGTTTCTTTTAAAGGTCACAGTTTTGTTACTGGTCCAGCTCTATTAATCATTAGATACGATTCATTAAGAATATTCATTAAGGATTATTTATCTGTGTATCTAGTACTTAGCGATTCATTTTTTTGTAATGAAAGAACATTCTGTGTAATAGCTTTGCCTTACCACTATGTTAATGCACTTTGACATGAAGTATCATTAGGAGTCTGAGAGGTTTTATTTTTAGCAGATGCTGGAGTGTTCTCTGAGAGGAACTGGGCAGAGATTTGAACGCAGAGACTTTTAGGATTCAGTGTTGTAGATTCTTCCAGAGGAGACATTTATGACTAGAAATACGTAGCTTTTTAACATTTGCTTTTTATTCTATTCTAAGTAGCATATGGGATGCATTTTCATTGGCTGCTTTCTGATTTGTTCATCCCTGTAACGTCCCCAGCATTAAACAAAACATGTTAAAACCAGCGTAAAGTGTTACTTTACCAAATGTTCTGAATAAGCTTTTTCAGAATCCTGTTACAACCATAGAAAACTCAGAACAATTTAGCACTTCAGTTGTAGCTTTTGATTGAACTTCCTTATTAGGAGAGTGTACTGACACAGATTTCCAAATTTGAATGTTGAAAATTTGTATGCAGATTACATGTTTTTACATATGGTGTTGATGTGCAACAAAGAGGAAAAGATTGGATTTTACGTGTTCTTATTAGGGGCTCAAGTGTGTAGCACTGAATCTCTCTCGTAATTGTTAGAATGGTCATGGATTAGCGATTTCCATGTAAACTGATCATGCAGACCAAACCATAAGACTTGAAACTTTAGGGTTTGGTAGTACTCACACCGCCTACAATGTGACTGAGGTTTGCCCCAATCGGCCTGACGGGGGTGCTACAGTGATCGAAATTATGAAATCGCTCGAATAACTCCTAAACCATCAGTCGCAGGCTCAAGTGTCTGATGTCATTGGAATCCTTGGCTCATGCCGGACACAACGCATGCAGTCAGATTTGATCATGAGCCTGGCAAAATTTTTGTGTATTTCGCATTTTTTGCAAAACCTACTTTTGCGAACTAGTCCTAGGTTTTTCGCCCAATTGGAAGCAGTGCAGAATGATTCTCTGGAGAGTGAATATAACTTTTGATTCACTGTGGCAAAGGGACTCAAAAACTTTCAAAGGGGGCAGGGCCACTTTTAGGCTAGAACTAGGCAACCATTTGTCCTATTAACATGAAAATCGCTGTGCACGGTCTTGGTCCAAAGTGCCACAAGTGGCTATGGGGACATTTGCGTATCTCTAAATAAACAGCCACTGGGGGGTGGCATCGCATTTTTTTTTTGAGGGCATGAACAATTGTACATTGTGCAGTTTTCCCGCACATACACGCGATATTCGTATCGTATGATAGACCTCCTCTTTCTGAACAACTTTGCCTCTACAACCACTGCGGTCAACTGATTGAAAAGATGTGAAAAACCTACTTTTGTGAACTAGTCCTAGGTTTTTTCGCTCAGTCTGGAAAAAAACGCCGCAGTGCAATTCTCTGGACACCGTAGGTCAATAATTGTCAGAAACATGTTGAAATTTACCCTTTGGGAAACTATGACGGGGTCCTTTAGAAAATGGGTCTGTCCTAATATACCCTAAAGCCTAAACAAAAACTCAAAACTTCACGAAACCAGCTGAGCACATGCGACAGGTGATTCTAAACAAGCATGCAAAGTTTCAGGGAGTTTGGAGCACAGCTGGCATTATAACAGTCATAAATATTTCTATGGTAAATCACCTGAATTTGACAAAAATGCTTTTTTAGTAATTGATTTAGGTGGTTACAGTCTTGCTAAATAATTTTTTTTCCTTATGTGCCTAAATACCTAAAGCGTTTGAACCCTGGTAATCGCTGCTTGCAGCTCTATTTTAATTTTTTTCTCATCAAATTCGAGTAATTATAACATTTACTTCACTTCCCTTAAGACAAAGTAATTATGCTGGTAAAAGTACACAAACATGTTGGCAGTCAGTACAATATAGTTTAAAATAGTTGGTGATGACCTCTATTATAGAATTATGGACTTCTGGCTGTTTGAAGACTGTCATGGCTGAGCGAGAGAAGAGATGAACGCAATTGGTTTGCATTCGAGTCACGATTTTTCAAGACCTCAGCAAACTGACCCAAGACAATGGAAGTAGTTCATTATATCCCAGCTCTCACTCAGTTTCAAAACGGCCATTTGTCTTTATTCTGGTCTCTTCTTGCTAGCACACTATAGAAAACTTGAGCTCATACCTACATTCCTCAGTAGATTTTTGAATGGCAACACCACAAAGGAACTTTTAGAAACTTCAAGACTAAAAGCCCAATCACTGAATAAACAGAAACTTGCACCTTTAATGAGCAATACGTTCCTTTTCTTTCATTCATAGTTGGACCTCACAACGCTGCGGGCATTGCGGTTCTCCAGCGCTCTGTGTGGTCTATCTGGACGAGTGTTTCTCAGAGCTGTTGGATTCATGAGAGAGGAGGTTGATGGGGCAGTTCTGGTGAAGTCATGCGTGTTAACAGGGATACATAACCACGATTCCCCATGGGCGGCCGTTTAGAACACGAGGTGGCACGCAATTCCTCTCCAACCCTAGACTCATTAAGAATACATGAGCACTTAACGTTCTGCTGCCACTGGCAGACATCTATTATTGATGACGGGCAGATTGCTCCCTTGAATAATATAAGACGCTTTTGTGTTGTTGTGGACCATGAAGCCTGTCTTTGGAAGTGTTAATGCGGAGAAAATCTTGACCCGTTCGACTTTGCCGAGAGAACTTGTGCACTCTTCATTTCCCGTTGCTATTCTGAGATCATTAAATAGAAAGACAACTTATCGATCTGCTTTTCTCCAAACAGTGTAGTAGTGTTGCACCAGTACTTAAAAAGTATTGCGATACCCTGCTTTTAAAAACGGTACGATTCCGCATTTTACTAGTACCGGTACTTTAAGAATGCATTTTAGTAAGAGCCGTATTTCTGCGTGTCTGTGTTGGTTAATGGCGCAGTTTTGTTTACTACAATATATACACGTGACGCTCACGGTGTTTTCAGCCTCTGTCGCCTGAGAACATGAACACATGAACATAATCTCTAGAACTGCTCTGAGGTTTTACAGTTTCTTTTGCAGAAAGCTATCGTCATATAATGAAGACCCTAAAGGCCATCACAGCAACCCGTCAAAATAAAAATTCGATTTAACTTGATAGTCAGAAATGTATTAATGTATTACTTAATGAAAAGAGAGTATTACTACTAATAAAAATATTATTAAAACAATGTTTAAGTAATATTTACCAGAAAAATATATTTACCAGAATTTATTTACCAGAAAATTGTAAAAAAAAAAAAAAAAAATGAATAGCCTATAATAAATTAATTCTTCATCAAATCTAATTATCTTTTATAAATTTATAAATTATAAATATGAATTTTTGAAAAATAATAAAACGTATTTCATATGGCCTTAAAAACATGTAATTTTTGTTAAACTTTTAATAAACTGCTGTTAAATTCTGAAAGTTTCATGATTAATTAATTAGACATGCTTTTTGATAAATATTTTTTTTTATGTAACCAATAAAATGGAGTATAGAAAAATGTAAATAGAATTTAGGAAAAAATAAAACGGATTTCATAGGGCCCTCTTTATTTCATTTGTGTCTTTGTTTTGTTTATAGTTGTCCTTTAGTTTGTTACTTGCATCTAGGTTCTTATTATTAATAACAAAGATAAAATAACTAAATGACTGTCATATAAATTGTTGTTGTAAAATAAAATTACTATATCATGCAATAATATTTGGCTTTATCCTTTTAAGCTAACTTACCAATATAGCAAAGATCTCTACATACCTGTAGGCTTTTTTGTAATTATCTTTGGTATTTGTATTGTTACATACATGTAGATTTTATGTGTCAATATCATTACAAATATTCTTATTCTTATTATAGTTGTATGATTAGAGTTGGTTTCTTTTTTTTTTTTTTTTTTTTTTTTTTTTTTTTTTTTGGCAAGGAAAGCTCTAGCCACTCCCATTGATTAACCAGCTGCTAGTGATTGCCTACTGATTGTTTAAGAACACTTGTTTGAACCTTTGTGTATCCTGAAGAAGGCTGTGAAGCCGAAACGCTTTTATTTGTTTTAATGATTTAGCCCAGTTAATTAAAGGCTTTTTATTATACGAGTGCCTTGGAGTGTTTCATCTTTTCAACTATGATCTCCATTTGGATGATCTATTATTAATTACTTTTCCTATTGTTCTCTGTTTTTTTTCGTGGTTTCGGTTCAGTAGTAGTATCGTGATCAGGTATCGTATCGAAGTCAAATTTTGGTATCGTGACAACACTACAGTGTAGTACTTCTCATCTATTTGTAGTTCAGTGTTTTTTCTCTTCTTTCTCTCTCTCTGATGTTCCACATTATATGTAACGAACTGTCTGTCCTTAGTGGTTAAAGGGACTGTTTAGATGGATATCACAACTTAATTAGTGAATTTCCATGCCTGTGGTCCAGCTGTTTCCTATAGCATGAAATTCAGCAGAAATTATAATCAAGTACCTAAAACACCCTGAAGGAAGGTGTGATGGAGCTTTTTTCCATACCCTTTTTTTTTTTTTTTATACTTTCAGAGGCCCACATTGCCCTCTTTCCACATTCTCAGTGAAACCTGGTTTATGCAAGGGTCTGTGTGTGAATTATGTCATTGAGGTGCTTGTAGAAGTGTTCGTTGAGTCTCTAAAGGGTTAGTTCACCAAAAATTGAAAAGTCATTAATTAATCACCCTCATGTCGTTCCAAGCACAAGACTTTCTTCGTTCATTTTCGGAACACAAATTAGGATATTTTTGATAATCCAAGAGCTTTCTGACCCTGCATAGACAGCAATGCAACGTGTTTCCAGGCCTAGAAAGGTAGTAAGAACATTGTTAAAATAATCCATGTGACATCAGTGGGTTCAACCGTGATCTTATGAAGCTACAGTAGGAGAATACTTTTTGTGCGCAAAGAAAACAATAATAACAACTTTATTCAACGATTTCGTCTCTTCCATGTCAGTCCCTGCCACCATTCACAAGAGTACCACAGTGTATACATGTGGTGCTGCTGACACAAGGAAGCTCTCAGATTTCATTAAAAATATCCTAAGTTGTGTTACAAAGACGAACGAAGGTCTTGTGGGTTTGGAATAACATGAGGGTGAGTAATTAATGACAATTTTAATTTTTGGGTGAACTATCCCTTTGAGGCTATCCCCTTGAAGTATCTGAGTTTGTACTTTCTGAGGCAGAGTAAAGCACCAAGCTTTTTAATGAAATTGCCTCTGCAACCTAGAAAGACTCAAGAGTTTGACCACTACCTTACAGGGCTCTACAGTGCGACTGAATTTGCGACTAAAAACTACTGCGCGCGACTATGGAAAAAAATATTTAGGAGCACCAGTCCGACTGACCCGATCGGCATAAAGTATTTATTTGCACGCTAATTCAGGATTCTGGATGGAGCTTCAAAGATTACTATGTGTTTTTACAATGTTGAGTAATGTATCACAAACATATCTCACAAATCTTTTCATAAACCAAGTGCAGAGAGAGTGTAAATAAGATATTCATTGTGCAGTGTAGAGAGCTTTAATTATATTTGGAACTTTGTGAGATTGCGATGAACTATGACAGCTTTTAATGATTTTTAAGGGAGTTTGTAAATGAGATATTGATTTAATACAACTGTTAAATAAAAAAGAAGCTAATATTAAGTGAATATTAAATTGTCTGACTATAACACTATTGCCTGGTTTTGCTCAATTTTGTCATCAAAAATAGTTTGAAACAAGTCACAACTGAGCCACTGCGCATCTCCATTCAAACACAGCGGTTTTATGAATGAACGTGCATTTTTAAACAAATCTAGTGAGTCAGTGATTCAATTTCCCATTCATAAAGACAGTCACTTGCTTTATTTCTGAATAAATCAGCCGTTCAAACTAATCAAATAAATGAATGATTCAGTAATTAAATCAGTGACTTGCCACCACCAACTGGTAGTTTTAGTTTCATTTTTAAAGTATCTTTTCAGCTATTAAAACCATTTAATATATCTGTATTCAAAATTTTATATTTAAAACATTAATCTCAACATGAATTTATGAATTTGATTGCACTCATGCCACCTCTGAGCCTCATTAAACATGAAAATATACCAACAAGCCACTTTTGTGTTCTTCTGTGCCACCTCTGTAGTACAAATTAATTTTGCTAATACTGATTTTGTTTCATTAGTAACTTATTCTTATTCTATTTGTTCTTATTCTGTTGTTTTAATTAAAATTTTAGCTAAAATATTTATTATATAATAGCTTATATATATATATATATATATATATATATATATATATATATATATATATATATATATATATTTTATAATTTTTGACATAAAATATTACGTACTTTTAATAAAGTTAGAAAAATGACGTTACAAAGGTAAAAACAAAATTCCAATTTTGAATTCTGAAATCTGAAATTTTGACTGTGCACCTACATATTTTAAGAAAGAAAAGTAAGCGTAGAGCCCTGCCTATGTACAAAGCCAAAAATCTCCAAAGAATATGTAACCCTGGACCACAAAACCAGTCATAAGGGTCAATTTTTTTTTTAATTGAGATTTATACATCATCTGAAAGCTGAATAAATAAGCTTTCCATTTATGTATGACTGTTAGGATAGGACAATAGTTGGCCAAGATACAATCATTTTAAAATCTGGAATCTGGGTGCAAAAAAAAAAAAAAAAAAAAAAAAAAAATTGAGAAAATCGCCTTTAAAGTTGTCCGAATGATGTTCTTAGCAATGCATATTACTAATCAAAAATTAGGTTTTGATACATTTACAGTAGGAAATTTACAAAATATCTTAATGGAACATCATCTTTACTCTATATCCTAATGATTTTTGCCTTAAAAGAAAAATCGATAATTTTGACTCATACAATGCATTTTTGGCTATTGCTACAAATATACCGGTGCTACTTACAACTGGTTTTATGGTCCAGGGTCACACATGTTAACACTTGACCATTAAACCAAAACATACATCTAGGATTTTAAATAATGTTTATAAAGCATAAAAAATCATTTCTTAACATGTTCATATCTACATGTGTCCAATGTTACCTGGCTAAGAAATTAAGTTCAGCAAGCTACTACTCACTCCTGTTCTTCCTGGTTTAACTAGTGTTGAATGTTGCAACCATGTAATTCGTCCTATAAACTCAAATGAGGGCTATGTGCTGTGAAGTGTCATTCAACACATCAGACAAATGCACAAAGTATTAAATAAAGCATAGACTGGATATCTTTGTTCATCATAGCTTATTTTCATCCTGCTTTCTGACTCGGTACCTCATTCTGTCTCTTTGATTGCCACATTTGTTCCTCCCTTACTTAAGCCATCACCCGTGGCATTAGGTTGGGAGTGTCTCCGCTCGTGACTGACTGCTTTCTCAACCCTCTGGAGATGTAACCAAACGCCTGATATCATCCAGTTAGTGGCTGTCACTCTTTGTCCTACAGGGCCTGACTAAAAGTAATTACTTCATCACACTCTCACATCTTGACCCAGAGTCACGGGTCTCTCTTATGTCTCATGGGACAGTGGTTTGTGCCTCTGTGCCTCAAGTGATTAATCTCGCTCCAAATTCAAACCATGTGTAATTAAGGCCTGTATGTGCAATTAGAAAGTTAGCACCTTTCCTAGCAGGCCACACCATTTTTTTAACAACATGTGCTTAATTTGAGTTGTTTGTCTGAAAGCTGTTTGAGATAACGGAGCGAGCGAGAGCTCCTCCAACCCCTGAGGTCTTTCCTGAGGCTCTTGAGGAGGCTGCTTGTGTTTACTCTTTCTGTTTGCGTGTGGTTAGCGTTTTAAACCTTCGCCACAGGCACTGCTCCATAATTGAGCTAAATCTGATCCTTACTGTTATTTTGGAGTCACGCCTACTCTATCTGGTGCTCTTGAATGAAGTCATTGTAATAGGTTTTGTTTGTTGGTATACACTGATTGAAGCTCTGACAGCTGTCTACAGAAAAATTTACTGGACTTGAGTCAGTAGAACAACATTTCGTCAATATTTGTGCAGCCAGCCAGAGCAAAAACATGATTTTTATTCCTAATAAGAGAAATGATCATAAGCACAACAATATTCATCTTTTAATCATCTAGTGTTAAAGTTGCAATGTCTTTCACTTAACATCGAGACAGGCCAGCGTTGCTGTTGTGTTACATCATCTGACTTCAACAGACACACACCATCCAAAACAAGTCAAAAAACGTTTGTTTTTTTGCCAAGGTGTTTTTTTTTTTTTTCTTTTTCTGGAAGACAGCAACCAGTACATTTTAGTTATGATTGATTTATTTATTTTTTTCAGGTATTTTTCCATTCCTCATTTCAAAGGTTGTTGTTTTTATGAAAAGAACCTTGTAGTGGAAGTTTGACACTGATATCTGATCAGCTTAGGCGCTGCTTTTTTGTGGAGGAGTAAGGTTTAAAGAGGTGAAACTGGTTCAGAATCAGCGTCAGCGTACATGGATGTGAAAGAGCTGCAATTGTGGTTTAACCACATGGTTGAGATCCTCCCTCAGCGCCAAAAACTATGTATTATACCAGCCCAACTGGAGTGTCTGGAACAGGAGCTAGTGTAAGAGGAAACACCTAATGACAGCAGCAGCAAGACTGAACATGCTCTCCGCAGGTTTACATGTTTCAGCCTAAAGGTCTAGATTAAGACCTGTCTAGTAGTTAAACCACAAGTTAGTTTGTCAGTTTTCTCAATTCCACCCTCATAGCTGGAAATGTTTTTCATGTTAGTCGTGACATGTGACTGTTCCTATGTTTTGTCAGTTTGTCGGTTAGGACTTTTTTCTTGGCTGCGATGTGTATCATACAGTCTGATATAAAAGTCTGTTGATTTTTGGACGGTGTGCCATGGCTTTTACCTAAAATCTCACTGGGATCATATTGAACAATCTGATAAGTGTCCATAAAAATCATGTGTGACCCTGGACCACAAAACCAGTTAAGTAGCACAGGTATATTTGTAGCAATAGCTAACACTACATTGTATGGGTCAAAATTATGCCAAAAATCATTAGGATATTAAGTAAAGATCATTTTCCATGAAAATATTTTACAAATTTCCTACTGTAAATGTGTCTCAACTTAATTTTTGATTAGTAATATGCATTAAGAACTTAATTTGGACAACTTTAAAGGCGATTTTTCTCTTTTTATTTATTATTATTATTATTATTATTATTATTATTATTATTATTATTATTATTATTATTATTATTATTTTATTTTATTTTTTTATTATTTTTTTTTTGCGCTCGCAGATTTCAGATTTTCACATTTATTTTGGCCAAATATTTTATTATCCTAACAAACCACACATCAATAGAAACTTATTTATTCAGCTTTCAGAGGATGTTTAAATCTCAATTTCAAAAAACTGACCCTTATGACTGGTTTTGTGGTCCAGGGTCGCACATACTATGTGCTCAGGGTTGGTCATTGAAAGTTTGCTGATTCAAGTCTACAAGATTCCATAAACACTGAACCATCACCATTGCACCCTTAATGTTCATTATCACTCAGAATGACTGTCCCTGTAAATGTGTACTGCAATTCACTTTAGATTGAAGTGTCTTCTAAGTGACTACCTACGCTTAAGAATAAACTTCTCACAAAGGCCATTGTAAATGAGTGATAAATGAGTTAATGCTCATTTTTGGGCAGACATCTCTGGCAAGCGTTGCACACTTGTTTTGCCAAGTTGTTCCACCTGCATTCCTTCCACGTGAGAGCATCTCTAACTCACCTGTGAAGCCATATATCACTCTGAAACGTGCGGCATAGAGCACAGGCTGTTTACTTGTAGGTCCTGTGATTGCTTTCCTAAAGTTCTAGCTTCTCCAAATCTGTACTCTATCAATTTGTCCACTTTCACAAACTCTAGAACATTAAAATTTTGCTCAGGTATATCCAACTCTGGATACACCGAATCCATCACAAGAGTTTTCTTGGAGAAGACAAAGTACTGCCGAAGTACAGTGAATGTGCTAATGGAACAATCTTTCACCTCCTCCTATAAAGTTCATCTTCCTCATTGAGTGTTAGAACTGGTAACTGGTGTAGGGGGTATTTCCTTTTTCTTTTTCTTTCTTTAGCTATGAGCATGGGCCTGTTTTATAGGGGTTTTATGAGTTGTGAGTCTTTCTTCAACAATTCAACAAAATATTCAGAATGGATTCCAAGTTTATTTATTTTCTTGCATTGATAGCACTAGAGATGGTTGTGTTCTGCTTGCTGTCGGTTATAAACAAATACACAGGACAAAACATTATAAATGTTAAAATAGATCTATGCATTAGCATGAATGCAGCCTCTATACTTCTATAAGTAATTTAAAAAATAAGCCGGTAAACTCTCAACTCATTAAAAAATGTAGACCAAGAATTGTTTTTGCAAAGTACTTTTACTTCAACATTTTCTTCATTCATTGTCCGCTATAGGGAAATAACAAGAATAGCAACATGCAGTAAATGATAAAACTGTTTGCACTACAGACTGGTGTGTTCATAATTAAGATAATATGGTAAGACACACCAATTTGCAATATCAAGCAGCAAAACAAGCTATTTCGTACAGTTAAAAATAGCTGGACGTGGTTGAGACCGGAAGCCAGACCCATAAAATGTACAAATGGCCATGCCCACCCTTACAAGAAGAAAAAGGTGGATATATAAGTAATTTAAAAATATTTACGAATTTCATATTCAAAGTCTGTAAACTCTTAATTCATAAAAATTAAAATATACAGTCAAACCAAAAATTATTCAGATATCGGAGATGATTTTTTTTTATATTTTATTTTACCACTGGGTGCAGGACACTATAGTTCATTTATATAAGTGACGATAGCAAAATAAAGTAAACTTTGACATATTATACCCACAAATTCTTCATACAGTGGACTACCAGTAAAACGTATAATTTTGGGACCAGAAATTCAAACACTTTGACCTGACCATGTTTTGATTAAGTGTTTTTTTTTTTTTTTTTTTTTTTTTTTTTTTAAGTTGCCGAAGTGACCTTTTTACACCCCACGGACTGAACAAAATTATGCATTTCTTGGTAATTGGTCAGCAAAGTATTGATCATTGTGTAAATATTGTCTTGCTAACAATTGTCTGAATTTTTGGTTGGTTGTAATCCAATACATACATTTGTCAAAAAAGTTATCTGACGTTATCAAGATGAATTTGTTTTGACACGGTTTAACTTTTGAAGGTGTCTGAATAAGTTTTGGTTTGACTGTAGATCAAGAATCATTTTGGAATTGGATTGTGATTCCAAGAATCAGAATTGGATCGGATTGTGAGGTGCCTAAAGATTCCCATCCCTGTTGTTTGGCTCACAAAGAGGTTTCAAGACCACAGCAGTCTCTCGCCTCACAGACTTCATGTCTCCTTTCTTCCGTTTTAAATGCATTCATGAGAGTACAAAACATTGTTAGTGGAGCTCCAGGTCTGTAATCTAGGTCTATTTTTATCTGTTAGTGGTAATCATCATTTTCTACATAGTGTTAGATGACCTTCCATGGCTGACTACTTTTTATTCTCTCTCTCTCACACACATACACACACGCGCTGTTGCAGTCACGGATTCTAAAAAAATGGTCACTTCTCAAGTGTGTTGCCACAAAAACAAACAGCCTATGAAAGGTCAGCTTTTAATGAGACTTTCTTTTAATAAGGAAGATGGTCAGAGATGTTATATCTGGACTTGTCTGCAGTATCTGCACCATGTGACTCATCAAAGTGGGAGATGAAAGAACATCTTCACTTAGAATATCAATAAACTGCAGTGGCACTAGATTGCATCGGTTTACAAATCTATATGCACATGCTCTGAGCAGACTCTAGGCAACTGTCTTAAGATAAAACATCAGACAAATTTCACCTGTTATGTGGAATTTTGCTGTCATGCATTGACAATTCTTCACTAATTGTGTTGGCTACAAAATATTTGCCTTTCTGACTTTAGAGACTTGGATGTAAAGTTTCACATCCTTGACAAAGTTTCAGAGTAGGGCAAGTAATACAGTTTGGCTTTTAAACTTCATTCAAAAAGAAAAAAGTTAGACTTCCACAGTGTTTCCAGTTGACATGAGCTCTTCACATCTCTTTCCTCACGTTACCTACGTTTAACGCTCTTGGAGTGGCCTGAAAATCATTATGTGAAACGAGATCAGGGCAAGACTTTCTGTGGGAATCTGCTATGCTAAAGGTCACCGCACCTTTGAAGAATCCTGTCTTTCACTGCAACATGGAGGGTCAAAAGTGGAGCTTTTAACAGTTTGTTCTTTCATGTTGTGCAGGACTGACTGCTGCCCCTCTGTAGCGGTTCACTTCAAGCTATCAAGGGAGGGGTTAACTTATCATATCCGTTCACTGTATTACTATAAGGTCAGCACCTCAGTTTTGTCACATTGAGGTTCCCTAGAAGAAGGGTATCCAATCCTGCTTCTGGAAGCCTAGTGTTCAGTAGAGTTTGGCTTCAACCTGCCCCAACACACTTGGCTTAAAGTTTCTGATGATCCCTTGATTAGTTCTTTCGGATGCGTTTAATTAGGATTAGGATAATTAGGACTCTTCAGGATAGTGGCCTTCCAGAAGCAGGATGGGACACTCCTGCTTTAAAATTTAAATCTTTTGCAGTGTAAGGTGTTGCCTTAGGCTCTTTTCTCTGTTCACAAGAATGCTGAGGAACCAGTCTGTGAGCAGTCAGTAATAACTACTATAACTGAAAGCATGGAGAGCTTCTGAACTTCACAAACAGCTGGAAAAATAAAGCAGCAGCCACTGTCCCCACTAATTACCCAACATTACTACTACAGGCAGTGTGAAATTACAGTCCTCACATAGGAAAACAACACCTGGAGATTTTTGTAGTCCTCTTTCCTGCTGTTTTAAAACATTTGCCCACAACCTCCCTTCACAAACTAATGGATGTTTCTTTTGCTTTAAGACTTTACAATTCTGCTGTCGATACTATAAGCGGAACAACTCTTTGGGGTTTCTAATAACGGCAGAAAATTCCTTCCCCTGTCTGTTGCTACCAACAAAAATCTCTATTTAGATTTTACGGCATGATGGTCAACAAATGAGTCAGTATGTTTGCAAAGAATTTATGATAGTCATATTGCGAGATTAGATCAGTGTGCAAGGGTCAGTGAGCGTGTATGCTTAAATATTTCAGTTCTTAGCACAAATGGAGCAAATGAAGAATACATTTGCATATATGACCCAGATGTAATTGATTTTCCCAATGTTGGGTGCACATGTCATACTAAATGGCATTATGGCTAATTGAGAAAAACCTTTGCATCAGACCATGATGATATTTACCCATCTCTCATAAAGGAATTAGAGTTAAGAGACTTAAGCCCATCTGTGTTCATTCTGGTTGTAGTAATTGTAAAATTGTAAGAAATGCAGTTTTTAGATCCTGTTTAGAGAATATTTTGTAATAATATTCGTTACTTTGCGTTTGCTTCTCCGTCTCAGGTTAATTAATTTTTCCTGAAATCACAAAAGTAATTTCTCTCTGCTCTTCTATGCTTTGCACACATCTGATTTAATTTCCCCACCGTTGTTGTTTATTCAATTCCTAAATTGGACAATGACCCCACCATGTCTTTGTGTATCATTTCATCTCATCATTCACCCAGCCATGTGTGATGCTGCCTGAACAACATTCGTCATGACCCAATCAAACGTAATGGATCAGGGGCTTATTGTCAAGTTGGTGGCTAAATGCTGAGGTCAGGAGCAGATGGTATCATTGTGCTTCGTAGGACATTGCAGTCCGCAGGCGAATTCATTAACCTCGATGTCATCTGCCCAATTGAAATTTGCGCATTCTCGCTTCGCGCCGGTTGCCCATTCATAGGGGAAGACGCTGCCTGTCCTCTATTTTGTTTTCAAAAAGGTCAAATATACAATATCTAAATGATGTTTGGGAATGCTTTAACACTGTTTGATTCATGCAAGTTTCTCTGTGTTTTTTAAGAGGATTAGTTCACTACCAGAATAAAAATTTCTAATAATTTACTCATCTCCATGTCATCCAAGATGTTCATGTCTGTCTTTCTTCAGTTGAAAAGAAATGAAGGTTTTTGAGGATAACATTCCATCAGTGGACTTCAGTGGCGATCAACAGGTTGAAGGTCCAAATTGCAGTTCAAATGGGCTCTACACAATCCCAGCCAAGGAACAAGAATCTTGTCTAGAGAAACAATCGTTCATTTTCTAAAAAAAAAAAAAAAAAAAAAAATTATGTACTTTTTAACCACAAATTCTCGACTTCACGCATTATGTAATCATGTTGGAATGGTCATGTGTGATGTAGGCAGAAGTACGAACTCGGTGTTTCCCAAAAGGAACATACAAAGAAAGTCAAACGCCCTTTACAAAAAAAAGTAAAACAACTATGTTGGATGATTTTGAAGTTGGAGGAGAAAATAAGTTTTTCGCCTACATTTTTGAACTGAAGTGCACAGATGAAGAACTCATGAAGTTGCATTGCGAATGGGCATCACAGAGCTAGTGCAAGATGAGCATTTGTGGTTAAAAAGTATATCAATTTTAATTGTTTTAAGAAAATGACAGATTGTTTCACTAGATAAGACCCTTGTTCTTCGGCTGGGATCACGTAGAGCCCTTTGAAGCTGCACTGAAACTGCAATTTGGACCTTGTGAGTAAATTAACAAGATATTTTTATTCTGCAAGTGAACTAATCCTTTAATGTTATTTTTTTATTTTAAATGATTCAGGGTCAATGACAAAAATGTCCAAGGTGGAAATCGAAAAGAAAAGCATCTTTTAAAATAAAAATCTAGTTGAAAATGCATGTGCCAAGTTCTTAAAAAAAGGACTCCTTGTATTCATGTTGAGTTGACATTTTCAACTTGATCTCCATGTCATAAATTCAAATTATGTGATATTTTAAGAAATGACACAGAGTCATAAGGGTCTTCAAGGGACCTCTATATCGATAGTTATATTTCATGCATATTTCTGTACTGGCAAACATTTTTTTAAGGTAATTGTTAAGAAAAGAAATAATAGTGCATGCCAAACTATCCAATGAGGCTTTCTTTCCAAGAATTTCATTATTCTACATTATCCTTTTTTCCTCATTATGATGTTAAGACTGACTTTATGGTCCCCATATTAATTCAATTCAATAGATCCAGGCCAAAAAAAATGAGCATTATGGCTTTGGACTCTTCATCTACTAGCTGTTGTGGCATCCACAAATTTTCACAAGCTGTCATCCTGTTTGCAGCATGTTCTTGGTGTTTTGCCTGCTTGATTTGTGATGGTGTCTTAAGGAATTAACAATTTCTTGGAACTTTCATTGCTGCCTTTTCTAAAACAGTATTACAATGTTGTGCGCCATCTATCATGAGTCTGTCACATCTTGTTGCTTTAAGCATATCCGTATCATTCTAAAATCCATGAAATGGAGAGATAACAAAATGGACTTTACAACCCAAACGTTCCCAGGAAAGCACCTGTTTTTTGCGGTTGCATATCAGGGGGAAAGTCTCTCGCCATGGAGTCGGTTAATTCTCCACTGTGAACGCGGGGGGGTCAGAGTCTCTTCAAAAGACACGGGCAGGACCTTCTCACATGCCACACATTCCTATCCGCTGTGTAAAGTTTAGGAGGGTTTTTGTCTACGGAGAGAGCGAGCTTTATACACACAAACTCCCAGTGACCCCCCCACAACATACATAGGCACTGCAGTTTGTTTAGAGGTTGCCATAGTGATGTTCTAACAGTCGAGAGATCATCACACCTGTGTTTTCAGATGAATTCCAACAAAACACAATTGGTGAAGGACAGAGACAACTTATAAAGGTTCACAAATAAATATCCCAAGTTTGTCGTAATACAATTCCTCAGCATTTCATAGACCTTGCTGCCAAGGTTATTGGCGTAACGGCTCCTTATAGTTGCTCTCTCGCTCTCTAGTTTCATTGGCTTCAGGACATGGATTCATTGGAACCTGTGTAAGATGAAGAGTTTTTCCTAGCAATTCATCAACAAATTGCTTGGAAACTTTTGACAGGTGCAATTTTGTCCCTAACGCTTGGTCGCAGTAACTCGGTGTGGTCTTCTCCCTGCAGAATACAGTATGGCTGCAGCTGAAAAGATTAACTCTGTTGTTATTTATTTATAATTTTAAGTGCAAAGGGAACGATCTAAGAAACCCGTGCCAGCAAGCCTAAACCCACAAGTTTTGTTTACCTGTACATACCTTCCTTTCAAGCATTTTCTCACTGCTTGCAATGTCAAGCAGCCACACACTTTGTAAACAAAATTCATTAATACAGTTTCGTACGCCTGCGCTTTCATTATCAGGATGAGGCAACAATGTTATACCCTAAATGGATTTCTCTGAAAATCAGTCTTACTCAGAGGAAGAGATGAGGACGTTGATTCGAAAGTGGTTGTTAAAACGGCTAACTCAACTAACAACTTGCTTACATGCAGAGTTAACTTAGTTTGGTGTTATTTGGAGCACCTAGCCTCTGGTGGTCAATAGGAGGTGTTTGATGCCATGCTGATTGTTTCACAAGTAGATGCCCTATTAATCCTGTTCTGTTCTCCTTCTAATGAATGTCAGGCAAATGGCAAAGATCACATTTGCTAACACTTCCTTGATACATTTCCACTTTTCATTTGCCTTGATTAGGCTTTAATGAGCATTGCAACACCAACCACAGTCCCTTGAGGTTTGTTTAGTCTGGCTGCATCACACTTGCCGGTTTGTTGAGCTAAACACATTTTGGTGAAGTGTAAGGAAATGGTCGGGTTTGAAGCATGGCAACTTCTGTCTGGTTGCTCATGGCTGTTCTGTGCGCTAGTAAATGGATGATATGGCTTGTTACCTGTGAACAAAAGCCACAACACAGAAACTTGGTGTTTGTGTGCTGTTAAGCTTCAGTGACTGTGTTCTCTCGGTTTGCAACGGATCTGTCGTCTGAGTTTTAGATTGGTTGACTTTTACTGAAACTTCATTGTATGGAACGATTAGTAATTAGACTTGAGTAAATTAGTAATTAATTTGTAAGAACTACTTACATTGGACATAATTATAGTACATCAGGGAAGTAACTTCAGTCGTACTAAATACATTTTGAGTCTGGTCATATGCTATTAAACAAAGCGAAATCTGAATACGTGTCTGAAAATATAATTGTGAGTGCTAAAGTACATAATTTAACATTTATCATGGTCCTCTGTTCTTATAAGGTAGTCAGGGTGGTTCAGTATAACATCACTGAGGTGTCTATGAGACATGTCTCGACTTGTCCAGTGAGTCACAGGAGCAAAATAGATGACGAGCAGTCACCTCCTTATGTGACCTCCTTTGTCTTCAGTAGGAATTTTTCCAAATGATCAAAAAATCTTACAAAGTAACGAAAGCTATTTATCTGATTTGTAGGAAACCTTTTTGTCACATGGTGTACCAAGAAAATTGTTGGTAACACTACAGCACGTTCCCATTAGTTAATGTTGCTTATTGTTAATGAGCAACACATTGGTTACAGTATTAATCTTTGTTCATTTTAGTTACAGTAATTAAAATGCTGTTCCTTGTTAGTTCATGTTACCTCAGGCCCATTAAATATTAACAGATACCACTTTTGATTTTAATAATGTATTAGTGAATGTCAAAACTGACATTAACTAAGAATAATAAATGCTGTAGGAGCATTTTTCATTGTTAGTTCATGTTAGAACTGTATTGTGAAGTGTTGCTGATTTTTCTTTACTAGTTTACTGCTTTCTAGTTGTGGGGCTGCTCGCTAAACACTACAGTATATATATATATGTGTATATATATATGTGTATATATATATGTGTATATATATATGTGTATATATATATGTGTATATATATATATATATATATATATATATATATATATATATATATATATATATATATATATATATATATATATATATATATATATATATATATATATATAATATTTCAGTTAAGTTTTTTTTTTTTTTTTTTTTTTTTACATTTTTTACAACCCTTATGTCTGTCTATGCTTGGGCGATCTTTAATCATGCAGTCCACACACAAAACCACCCCGTGTGCCAAATACCACCTGCTCAGTCTGATGGAAATAACAAGAGGAGGGGCCGGCAATCGTCTTCGACGGCTATGGGGCGGGCTCAGGAACCGCAACAAGTAGAAGGCGTGCACCACCCGGTTTCGGTTGAATATAATCTCAGGCTCTTCCACTTTCATCCTCTGGCTGCATGCACAGCCCTGTTCACTGAACTGCACCATTCCCTTCCTCATCTGCAAAAAACCTGTCATCTGATCCCTTTTTGTAATCCCAGTGTATCCTCCTGAGAGCCAGCAATTCATTTCTGTCCATTTTTGTTTTGTTAATAATGTAACACAGTTATAGCAGGGCTCTCTGGAATACTTGATTCCGATTTGTCAATCGCAGAATTCAGAGGTCAGATATTCTGAATAACGACTGTTGTGTAGGACAGCCGCTGTGTAACTGATCCGCTCAATTGGGAAATCTGTTTCCTACGCAGCAGTGTTTGTGTTCTGTCTCACCGCTGTCTCTGCAAGTAAGCTAATAAATTAATTTCAGCTCAAATCAATATTTTATGTCCATGTATTTAAGCAGCCGTGTAATAAGCAGGATAGTGTACCATCAGCCAGTCATTATCACAAAATAAACACCAAGTTCATCATCAACTTCATTCTCGTCCAAAAAATTAATTTCAGTATTTCATGTCTGGGTATTTCTAATGCAGCATTGTAATATGGAATAATATACAGTTGTCAGTAGAGCTGTCACTAATGATTATTTTGGTAATCAAGTAATCAGTTGATTATTCTAAAGTATCAAAAGCAAGTATTTATATAGTTTTATTGAACAAAACTGTTAAAATACATAATGTATTATAAACAATAGAGCTAATGTACATTACACGTTATAGCAAATGACTGTAGAGGGCGCCGATGGCCTGATGATTGTTTTTACACTTTACAGGGAAACCTAATCCTTATGTAATATTTAATTTTTAATTCAAATGTCCACCCAATTACTAATATTTGGCCCTTTTTTACAACACAATTGCTGCATCCACTGTAATTTCTTTAATTTGTTGCCATCCAAATGTGTAAGAGTGAGGTTTATTATTTTGAAATCACAATAACAGCATATTGAGAAAGATATTGATGTATTCTGTGTTTGCGTTGGTTAATAAATTATTTACCTCACAAATCTGATGAAATGGCGTTCCCAGATGACCAGAAGAATGTAATAATAAACCAAAACTCACAACAATATGCAGGAAGGGAGTTTGAGATGCTCTACGCATGTAATTTATAATAGTTCACGTCCGTGGAATACGCCACTTCCCTAGTGTCAGTAGTGCTGGGCAACGATTAATCGCGATAATCACATCCAAAATGAAAGTTTTTGCGTACATAATATATGTGTGTACACTGTATATATTCCTGTATATATTCCTGTATATATAAATACGCACACATGCATGTGTATATATTTAAGAAAAATATATATTAAATATATTTATAAATATAAATTATATGAATATAAATGCATACATGAAAATATTTTCTAAATATGTACTATAGACCATTTCATCAGATGTAAACATACTGGTCCCGATACACTTCCTGTTTCTTTTTTTTTTTAACTTTACACAAACATCACAAAAAAATACAACCAACATAACATTTAACTGGATGAAAATGTTACATTAGCACCTTTAAGATGTATTTGTATATGTGAAATAAGAAAAAAATAAAAAACAAAAAAACAGGAAGTGCTTCTGGACCAGTGTTGTTTACATCTAGTGAAATGGTCTATATGTGTGTCTTTATATACAAGTAATAAATATGCACAGTACACACACACACGCACACACACACACACACACACACTCTTATTATAAAAACAAAACTTTTATTTTGGATGCCATTAATCATGATAAATCGTTGCCCAGCACTACAAGAAAACCCATTAAAGGTGATATAATGCTTATGTTTAATATATAGCTAGGATAGCGCGCACACACGTGTGAAATCTCAAGATTGAGTGTTTTCTATGTAGGAACATAGGAACGTAATTTAAAAAATATATATATATAATAATAATAATTATATACTCCTCTCCCTACTTTCGCCAAAAAAATCTCAAACCAACCCTTAAAAACACGTAATTAATAAAGTAATAGAAAGTCCAGGTTTTTGTGCTGGGTGTCAGGAATAAGGGAGGCTCTGAGGAGGGCAGGGTCTCTCTCTCTCGCTCTCGCTCTGTCTTTATCTCTCCTCCCCTCCCGTCTCTCTCCTTCTGTTCGCTCAGTCAGTCCGCTCAGAGGACGGTCAATGAGACAGACGGGCGAGTCGTTGGTTTCTTCCGTTCGGCTTCATATGCATCCGTCCGTGGATGAGTATGTCCCTGTCGGATCTATCCGGGATTAGCAGAGCCCTTATCACGCAGATATATTTCCATAAATTCTTCATCGACTCTCAGTGAATCACAGCCGGATTATCGTCATCACCGTCACCATGGGTTTCTACGGCACTTTAAAGATGATCTTCTATAAAGTGAGTAAACGCCGTTATTCGTGTTGGATGCACTGCGGCTTTTATATCGATACGGCCGTCCGCCTTCTCTCAGGGGGCTCGCTTTAATACCCCATCAACGCTGAAGCGACGCGACAGGAACGCTCCCATTATAAATCAAAGAAGCGGTGTACACTGCAAGTGCGCGATGTCGGTTCGTGTAATATTCAAAGAGGATGCGCGCCAGTGTAATGTACACATCTTCGTTGACTTATAATGCCAGCGTTCGGGTTTGTCGCGTCGCGTTCTGACCGCGTACGCGGGTAGATCAGTGCTCGTCTTTAAGGGTGCGTCGGTGAAATATGCGACTGTTCTTACGGCCACTGCGGAAAAATCTCCAGCTGACAGAGAGAATCACCTTCCGCGATATTCATTCACGTGAACCTGCGCTGAGTCTCCTTGAGGGGAACCTCATGTAGAAAAGGATGTGGTACGCTTAAATATGGGGTGGGTTTGGAGAACAGAGGCTCCATCACTATTTCTTCACCATCTGCCCATCCTAACACACACACACACACACACACACACTGCACCTGCGCTCCATACATCATACATATCCATCCATCCCCATACATCTCACCAGCACCGCATCCTTTCTTGTCTTACGTACTTGTATAGATTATTTATTTGATCTCATATAAGAGTTAACTGCTTTATGTATAATCGACTCTTATTTGATAGTTCAAATGAGTATGATGCTATCGTATGTGATACTCGTCTTCCTGCACCATTCAGAGTAAACCTGTTGGTAATATTAATTTGTGCTTTGCAGTCATGTAGGCTGGAACAGTATCTGGACTCTCTCACTGTTATTGTAATAATGTTAACATGGAACGTACAGTCATGAGCTATCCTATAGCTTCAATGTTGTGATATGTGAATGATTTTGTAGCGATTTTGAGTCAGTCAGTGTGGTAAAGCATCAGTTTATGTGCTGCCTGTTGAAGGGTGTGTATATCCTTCATTGCCTGGTGGCATCAGACCACCCGACAGTGATTGGGTCACTGTGTCATTGGTTTTGATGGAGGAAATGGAGCCACATCTGTCCCAAAACTCTCACTTTATGATAGTAAATTTGAGTGAAATGAGCATTTAAAGCAGAGAGCTTATCAGAAGCTTGCAGCCACTGCAGTTTTCAGGGTGTCCTCTGATCAGAACAACATCGAGTGAAGTACAGTGACGTTGACGGATGCTCCAGGCAATCTCTTTAATTGTTTGGTTATAAAAATGAAGCTCATTAAGGATGTTGGATGCTCTTAGATGGACAGAATGTGAAAATAGATACTCACAATACTCAGTTTTTGACTTTTCGTAATTCATAATTGTTAGGGTTTTGAGAAGTTCAGCTAAATACGTAATCGTGACCATTCTAAGAAGCTTCTGAAATAAACAGCAAGGTTGTTCATTCATAAATCACAGGATTTATTCACTAAAACAGTTTATATGCCAAGACTGTACCGGTTTCCATGAACACAAGCATTCCTGTTAACCACAGACCAAGCCATTTTTGCTCTGTGGTGTCAGACATAGAGAATGATTACACAGTGACTCATCTAAAATCAGATGGCTCTCGCTGTGAACCCAAGAGAGAAGCGACAGTCTAATCCACTCAGTCAAATGAATGTATAACTAAGCAAATGAATGCTTTTACTTCGTTCATGATATTGTGCATTAAGTAGTTTTTACCAAGTAGGCTAGACAGGTTTAGCTTTTAGAGTGATTAGCAAGTGTGGCATTCCCTGTGTTTTGTGTTACACATTCCCATGGAGTAAACTGAGAGTTTTAACACTCTCGAAAACACAGGCTCTTGAGTAGCTACAGGCATACACTTTCATACGTATTTAGTGTCGTGCCATCTTTTTACAATCTTATCTTAATGCATATTCACACACACACCCTGCCTGTCCTATCTGTTGGACTACCTTTGCAGTGAGATCACTGCCTAAGGAATGAGCTGCAGGTTCGTCTGAAATTATCCTTGCCAAGCTGTCCTGTAAAACAAACTTGATTTGGAAGGGGTTAATAAATAAATGGGACTATGTTTTAGCTGATATACGTTTAATTAATTTTCTAATTATTTTTGTGATTTTAAAATATTACATTTGGTCTTCACTATTTATGGGCGTTTCTGCTGCACTTCATCTGTGTTGCTGTTTTTTATTTTTTTTTCTCTCCAGCCCCCATTTACTGTGAATCTCACAGCATGTGATCCCTTCAGAAATCCATACAGAGTTTCATTATCACACACACCTTTCAGCTCAACCTCACTCAAGTGTATCAAACACCTGGCTCGTCTGACATTAGATCAATTGCAGCAAGTGTGATCATGCGAATCTTTTATTGGTTTCATTTAAATATCAAGACCAAAAAAATGTCGTCTTTACTCTAGGCCAAAACTCTTATTTAGCCACAAAAAGGTCAACCGTGCACATGTTCACATGCGTAATCTTAACCATGCAATCTGTATGGTCACCCTAACTCCATGAAATGTCACGAATGTGTTAAGCAAAACTAGGAATGCATTAACATAAACATTGTCGCGGGTAGTGATACATAAGTGATTATTTTCATGTTATGACCAATAAGAAATGAAAAGTAGTTACCATTTTGTTTTATAAAAATGAAAAATGATAGAATCAGCATTTCAAAATGCTGCAGGTGAATTTAAGCCACATTATTATGCATATGGTATGAAAAATGAGTGTTAAGATTTTTTTTGTAACAATGTAGAAGTCTTTACTGACACTTTTGATCAATGTAATGCATTATTGATGAATATATGTATTAAATATATAGATATGTATATCAGTATTTATATGTATAAACATGTAAGTGCTACAAATTACATTTTGTAGCATAATAATGCTTTTTCCTCAAAAGTTTTAAAATATTTTTAATGTTTTTTTTTTAGTCTTAAGTCTTGTCTGCTCACCAAGCCTGCATTTATTTGATCCAAAGTACAGCAAAAACAGAAAAAAATTTGAATATTTTTACTATTTAAAATAACTGTTTTCTATTTGAATATAGTTTAAAATGTAACTTATTCCTGAGATCAAAGTTAAAATTCCAGCATCATTACTCCAATCTTCAGTGTCACATGATCCTTCAGAAATCATTCTAATATGCTGATTTGCTATTCAAGAAGCATTTTTTTTATCAATATTTAAAACAGTTTACAATTAAATAGTTTTCTTTAGCAAGCGTGCTTTAAATTGATGATAAAGACATTTATACTGTTGCAAAAGATTTCTATTTCACATAAATGCTGTTTTTCTGAACTTTCTGAAAATTCTACTAAGCTGTTTTCAACATTAATAATAATAATAATAATAATAATAATAATAATAATTGTTTTTTGAGCAGCAAATTGGAACATTAGAATGATTTCTGAAGGATCATGTGACTGGAGTAATGATGCGAAAAATAAAGCTTTGAAATCACGGGAATAAATTACATTTCAAAATATGTTCAAATAGAAAACAGTTTTAAATAGTAAAAAAAAATTCAAAATTGTACTGTTTTTGGTGTACTTTGGCTCAAATAAATGCAGGCTTGGTGAGCAGAAGAGACTTCTTTTAAAAAAGCATTAAAAACCTTACTGTTCAAAAACTTTTGACTGATAGTGTACTCTTCAAACACTTAAACCAGTGTTCTGGTGGTTTATTCAGTGTACACCTTTTTGATGTTACCTTTTTTTTTTTTTTTTTTTTTTTTAAATAGTCATTAGTATATAGTACAAATAACTAAGTACTAAATGTTCCTTACAAGCACTGTCATTGTGATTTGAGTATAATTTCAGACCTGTTATTTACCAGTGGCGTGATACACAAATGCATTGTAAATGGCGTGTGCCTTTTTCAGTAGTGAAAATCTTTACTCATCACTCTTAATTTGTTTAAATCCTTAATGACTCACAAACCCTTGGCACGGCACAATGATTCATAACTTGGAGTCTATCACTGAGCTCCTCCTGAAAGTGAACTACACAGATTCACTGGCAGCTCTGTACCCTCCTAAAATAGTTTTATTCAAATGTGCTTTAGGACCTCATTGTGTTGAGGACACTGAACCCTTGTTTTTCCAGAGTAGATGCTCCGTAGCCAGGCACCAACTATGCAGCAAAGCCAGGGCCGTTTTAGCTTGTGCGGGGGGTGGGTGACATAGAAAGAGACAGTGAAGCATAGGGTGGCTCTTTTTTCTCCCCTTTATGCCCATATAAATTTAGACTGTTGTGAAAGCATCGTGCCTGTCACGCCCACACAGATGTGTGTTTGTGTGTACGTGCCCCCCTTTGCAACTCCTGTGAGGGGTGTGTGTTTATCCCATATACCTCTTTGAAGACTCGCATGACGAGCGTTAGCATCAGCTGTCAGACTTTATCTTTTCTGTGCCATGTCACTATAAAGTGGACATGGCCTTCCTTTCTTTGGCCTACATTTGGTGGTGAGAGAACTAGCACAATGGCCAGCACACACTCTAGTACAATACCCACTCGCTCCATAAACTCTTAACACAGGTGGATCAGTAGCATGTGGTTTGAGGAATGTTTTAGAAATGTTACTTAAACATCCACCCTGTCATTACTGTCAAATTGCTTTGCTGGTTATTTGTGCTTTCGTAATTGTCATGTCCTCTACAAGCCCAAACTAACCAGCACTCTCCCTGTTGTTTGTTTTAGATGAAGAGGAAGTTGGACCATGGCCCTGAGGTTCGACCTTTCCCTTCAGGAAAAAAGCCCTGTCCAAGGTAAATCTTCCACCTCCTTACCTGGAACTTGCAAAATGTTTTAGCCCATGTTGCATTAAATTTTATTGGGCATATTTACCTTGTAGAACAGTAACGGATATAACAGGCATAGGCCTCTTTGTGATTTTTCTCTAATTTTTGATCCTGGACCACAAAACCGGTCATAAGTAGCACGGGTATATTTGTAACAATAGCCAACAATAAATTGTATGGGTCAAAATTATCAATTTTTCTTTTATACCAAAAAGCATTAGGATATTAAGTACAGATCATGTTCTGTGAAGATATTTTGTAAATTTCTTACCGTAAATGTATATCAAAACTTAATTTTGATTAGTAATATGCATTGATAGGAACTTCATTTGGACAACTTTAAAGGTGATTTTCTCAATAGTATTATTATTTATTAATTAATTTATTTTTATTTTATTTATTTATTTATTTTTTGCACCTTCAGATTCCAGATTTTGAATCTCAGCCAAATATTGTCCTATCCTAACAAAGCATACATCAGTGGAAAACTTATTTATACAGCTTTTTGATGATGCATAAATCTGTTTAAAAAAATTGACCCCTATTACTGGTTTTGTGGTCCTGGGTCACATTGTGTTATTTTATTATTATTATTATTATTATTATTATTATTATTATTATAATTAATTAATTAATTAATTAATTAATTAATTAATTAATTAATTATTTTTTTACATTTATTATTAATATATTAATTCATATTTTTTTATATTAGTTTATAATGTATTTATTCAATAAAATTTGAGATTTAAGATTTTAATTAATTTAAATGTGGTTACAAAAATACTAATACTAGGATACATTAAATCAATTACAAATCACATTTTTGTTACAAAAAAAGTTATTTTGGGGGGGGAAAAAGGGGAAAAAAAAACAAGTAAAATCAAGTAGCACAAAATCTTTTCAGTATATATTGCATCTAATCAGCAATATGTAATGGATGCTAAAATTTCAGCTTTTCCATCAGAGGAATATTTTTATAAATGTATTAAAATAGTAAATAGTTATGTTAAATTGTAATAAATTTTGAGTGCATTTTTGATCAAATAAATACAGCCTTGTTTGAGCACAAGATTATTATTTTTATTTTTTTTTTTTACAACATTGAAAAATCTTATCAAACCCAAACTTTTCAACAGTACTGTATTTTAAGTGTGTACTGTATATTCATTTTAAAGATTGTTAATCTCCTATTAGCTTGGTTTCCAACCACATATTTTAATGCAAATTTTAAGATATAAAAAATGCTGGATGGAAACACTGCTAATGGAAAGTGAGGTGGGGAAAAAGATGAAAAAGTAACACATACAGAAACTATCAGAAACACATTTGCACAATAAATTCCTTAATCTCATGTTTATCCAAAACGTCAATGTCTCCCAGAGATATAGCATTTGCTTTCGATTGCTTCGATTTCAGTGTTTTGTTTTCATGCTCTTAACCACAAGTATTCAGTAATAAAAGGGCTGTAAATGCTTTTCCAGTTTTGCCTAAATTTCTACAAAATGATAATGTTATTTAGAATCCATGGGATAAAAATGTAGCTTTATTCATAGTTTTTTTTTTTTTTTTTCTTTTTCACCTAAATGAAATTGGCAGATTTGATGGAAAAATTTTTCTGCATATAGAATTATAATGTAAATGTAAAAACGTTTTCTTTTGCTGCCTTGCAAGTAGTAATATATACATCAGAAAATGTAAATCTAGCTTATTTTGGTCTTGCAATGCCACACTGTCACTCTGAAACCACTTAAACATGGAATCGCCACCCGAGAGGTTCCTTCGTCGGCAAACCCAAGCTTAGCAGTCAGCTCTGACGAGTATTCATGCATTATTGTCAAGACGCAGGTGTTCTTTTGGTTTATATTAGAACAGTACACGACCAACCAGGCGGCAGTTGCGCGCTGGGTAATTGAAGCATCTTGGCATCTTGGTCTCAAATCCCATTAAATATGAATCCATTATGAAACGGACCTCACGTACGTGCTCGCCTGCACTATTCCCTCTCTTATCCGTTGGTTTCTTGCAAGGTATCCGTAGATAAGCAGAATGCAAGGAAGGAGTGCTGAATCGTCTTTTTGGTGTTAGTGTAGGGCCCCAGAGACACAAGTGCTGTAAGGACTGCTGACATGGGACAACTTTCTGTGTCCCCTCCTCACCACAAGTGGAAAAAGGAATGTGCTTCAGTTCTTAATAGTTTGCATACATTAAATGCTTTTGAGTGACTATAAAAAAGAAGAGGGTTTCCATGAATGAAACAAGGATGAAGATAAACATCTGAATGAATTGATTTGAAGCAGGTGGCTGAATAAAATCATGCTGCCTGATTGAGTTCTGAGGCTGAAGTAAATGGTCATGTTGTCTAATGTTGAACCACAACAGCGGCTCAAGTGGACTGTAGTGTTCATCTGGCACCGATTCAGGCCAACTCACCACTTTGGTTTTGGCTGTAATTCCTCAAGCTATTGTTCTGAAATAAAGCCTTAGATTTTCATTGTAGCTCCATCCAAAGAACCATTTTGTTTTGGAATCTTCCATAAACTCCACTGGCCTTTTTATATTCTTGAATTACCACAATACAGATGTCTCTTGTCAGAGTGACATACAAGTTATTCACCAGAATGTCCTTAGAATATTTTTTGCCTCTGACATCTAATTAGTTTTCCGTTCTCATTCTTCTCTCCTTAACCTTCACCGAACAGTCCCACAGGACTGCCATACCCAGCCACCCCCACCACGTTTAGGGACATTCGAGCGGTCAATGGGCAGGGTCAGCAGAGACGACGTATCACATCCATCCAGCCCCCCACAGGCCTGCAGGAGTGGCTCCGGACGTTTCAGGTGAGCTCAACCAAACAATTTGATTTCAGTTTGTGACAAGACTTGCCAGATGTGGTTATCAGTGAACATTATCCACCTTTTTCTTTTCTTTTCTGGGTGAGACTTCCGGTTCATTAGCCACTATAGGAAAATAACGAGATTAACAATGTGCAGTAAACGGTAAAACTGTTTGCACTACAAACCAGTGTGCTCATAATTAAGATAAGATAATTAAGTTCCGTTTAACGATTTCTACGTACTCATTTTTCATTTTAAAGTTTAAAATCAAACAACTGAAGCACAGGAGGGGAAAGAAGTTGCGTACCGTTTGTGTGCAGCGCGCACATCTGAAGCACAAGCACAGTGAATAGCGGTCCTGGCCTGTGTCTGTTCTCGAACCGTTTTGTACATTTCCACTGCAGAAAAGGTCGTTCCGGGCCGGATCTGACTTCTCTTTGACATTTACTGCCCAATATGCACAAAAATACATCAGTATCTTCATAAACACAGCCATTTTTTTGTCGAAAGTGAAAGTAAACAGATGAGAAAGGAAACGTGTGTATTCGGTGTTAAAGAGACAGCAGCCTAATAAATATGCTGCCTGTCATAAATGTTAATTCAAGAACAAAAAATCTTTCACTGATCTTGACTGACTATCTTTCTTTATAATTTATATTAGTCTAGTTTTTTTTTTTTTTTGCGTGTGTGTGTGTGTGTGTGTGTGTGTGTGTGTGTGTGTATATATATATATATATATATATATATATATATATATATATATATATATATATATATATATATATATATATAATATATATATATATATATAAAAAATAATAATAATAATAATTATTATTATTATTATTATTATTATTATTATTATATTTTTTTTTTTTATTATTTTTTATTTGTTGTTGTTGTTAAAACCATAGATAAAAGTTCCTCTTAGGCCTAAGTGTTCTGTAGGCTTCTGATTTTTGCTCATATTATTCAGCTGCAAAAGAAAGCTTTGTAAAAATACAGAATAAAAATGTTCGACTTTTTTTTCGAAACTAGGAACTGTTAAGAATTGGAATCGATCAGCAGAGTAAGAATCAATAAAATTCAAACTATACCCAAACCTACTTATAATAAACCTTTACTACAATTTCTATGGAGCTATATGTGTGACATGCAGTACAAAAAAAAAAAAAGATATTGTGGGCATGATTTGAGAATTTGTTGCTGTAAGTTAGTTTCCACTTTCCAGAGCTTCTGTTAAAGAACAACTTTTGTAGTCTGGTTTTAATGTATTAAGCACTTATTATTTATTTTTTTTTTTTTTTTTTTTTTTTTTTTTTTTACTAACGTCTGACTGAATCTAAACTCTATATTTAAGCACATGTGGTCGTTATGTCACAAGTTTGCAACTATTTAGATCTTTATCGTCATGTCATATCCCTCTTGCTAAAACAACAATTCAAGCCTCAACAGAAAGCTGAGGCTCCACCTTAGTCAGTGTTTGCTCTGCCTTGCAGATAATTACAGGCTTGATCAGTCCTCGGGCTTAACGAAGCTGCTCTGGCATGAAATCGCAGTTACCTGTGTTGACTGAAAGGATAAAGGAGCTTTCATGTAATGAGTAAAGTTTTGCCCAAGATATGTTCTTGCTGCTTCCAAATTAATTTTGAGAGTCATGCTAGATTTCCGTTACTCAAAAAATCCTTTCAGAAAATTGCAGTGGGAATGTGCACGTAATCCTTAATGACGTCAATGGCGAGTTGTTAGATGATGTCTCGGACAAATTCAATAGTCAGGTATAACATCCCCTCAGTTGTGGTCTGTTTACACCATTACGCAATAGGTTCAGATATTGTTTGGCTTATTTGCTCAGTCAGTGCTTGATGAGTTGCTTGTTTTTGTCCCAAGATATTGTAAGGCTTATTTCAGGAGGTGCAAATGACACCCCACATCCCTATGAGTCAGCAGCTTTACTGCTTCAGTATCGCTTACGTGATTCACATTAAATGTCTCGTTTCTGCATTCTACAGTAGAAGCCTGTGGTGATATATCTTAGTGACAGTTCTGTATGTTCAGGGATGAAGTCGGGCACTAGAATTGCAACCTTGTCATTTTTGCATGGAGTTCTGGCAGTGAATGTTAAATATGTGATTTTGGAAAAGGCAAACAGTCTTTTGAAGTCTCGGAAATGTCTACAATTAATATTTATGTCTCTAGTTTTGCTTGGGAAAAGAAATAATAATATATATTTATATTTTGATTTAATAGAAATTAGTTTTTGATTAACAGTGTGTATAAAATATACTACTGCTGCTGCTGCTACTACTAATAATCATTCTGTTTCTGCCACTAAGGTAATTGCAACTGTTTATCTCACAATTTGGACTTTTTTTTTCTTGCAATTGCAAGTTTACATCTCAAAATTCTGAGAAATGATGTCAGAATTGCAAGATAAACTCACAATTCTGACTTTTTTGAGTTTATATCATGCAATTGTACCTTTTTTTCTCAGAATTACAACTTTATATTTACATTTCTGACTTTATAACACTCAATTGCGAGTTTATATTTCACAATTCCGAGAAAAAAAGTCAGAATTGTGTGGGGGGGGGGAAGGTCAGAATTGTGAGATATAAACCCGGAAATGGGCTTCCATATTAGTATAATTAAACTTGCCTACATTATCCAAAATTGCTTATTGTAAGTGCATTATCTATAAAATGATTTTTAAAAATGCTTTTCAAGTAAGCACAAATTGCAGTGTCTTTAAAAAGTAATGAAATTCATTAATATAATTTGGTTGTAAGCTTGTATGCATCTCGGGCTTAGTTTAATTAGTTGGGTTCAATTAAAGAATCGACACAATTGAATATTTTAAGCTGGTTCTCATTCAGCTGTTTAATGTTATCTCATTATTTTGAGCTGTTAAAAGAGGCAGTTATGCTTGCATAAACACATATAGACATAAACCAGCCTGTGACAACAACGCCGAGTTCCCCCAGCTGAAGCGTTTCGGCAGTAAATTACGGGTGCTTTGCCTCCCCATAGTCCTCTTCTGTACATCCCTCTTCCATCATAAACATCCCTGAGCAATCCTCCTCTCTCATTTGATGCGCTTCAGAGCGGAATGACTTTGGCACAATCTCTCCGGTGCAGCACGTCCTCACTGAGAGCGAATTAAGTTCTGAGCACCATGAGATCAGCGAAACATTTTATTCAACTGGATAGTTGACCGCAGCTTAATATGGGGAGAGCAAACTCTGGGTACTTTCCAGCAGCCCCAAGACATGAAGTCTCTTCCGTTTGACTTACGAGAACCTTCATGGTTACATTCATGCCAGAAGTTACCATTTCAAGGAACCGTTTGCTGCTGTATAACGGCTTCTCCAGTCCTAATTGAAATGTAAATCTAAAGCTCTAAATGTAAATGGGTATATGCTTTATATGTTCTTGGTAACACGTGCTGGTGTGTGTTACAGAGCTGGAGTGGCCCAGAGAAGCTGCTTGCGCTGGATGAGTTGATTGACAGCTGTGAGCCAACGCAGGTGAAACACATGATGCAGGTGATCGAACCACAGTTTCAGAGAGACTTCATCTCACTCCTGCCCAGAGAGGTAAATATAACTCTAAAATCACTCATCTTAATATTCAGAAACTTCATCAAATGCACTCTAATCAAAGTTTTGATGCTACTAACCTAGCAAACTTCCAGTCACAATTTCTTCAGTGCTGTATTAGGCTTGCAAATAGAACTTCCCAACTGGTAGTTTAAAAACAATATGCTCTTTATGTAGAAGTGCATAGTCAACCAACCGATTATGACAAATTTGTGTCCAAAAGTGTGCAACAGTCAGGTTCCGGAAGTAAAAATCCCATTCATTTTCTCCATAGTGTTACTGATTTTAATGATAACTCACAAACAGCTAAATTCATACCTACTCTGAGTGAAGAGATTGTTAATGAATGCTTTAAGCCTGCTCGATTATAACTTTTATTTTTTTAAATCAAGTCAGTGGAATTCCTGATTCCTGATAACTACATTACCCAGAATTCATGACAAGCATAAGAAAGTCACACCAAAAGAACACTTTAGTAATACCCATTTTAATACACATGCATATTTGCCATTGACATAAAATATATATTTTTTGAATATACAATCTACATTTTTAACTTGCATTTTTATATATCCTTTTATATATCCATTGTCTGCACTTCATGGGATTGTAGTTCTTTCCTACATTAAAGCCTTTAAGTACAGTGTTGTACCTTTGTCTTTTTGACATGCACTACCTGTCAAAAGTTTTTGAATGGTAAGTTTTGTAAAGAAGTCTCTTCTGCTCATCTAGCCTGCATTTATTTGATCCAAAGTACAGCAAAAACAGTAAAATTTTGAAATATTTTTACAGTTTAAAAGAACTGGTTTCTGTTTGAAGATGTTTTAAAATGTTATTTATTCCTGTGATTTTAAAGCTGAATTTATAGCATCATTAGTCCAGTCACATGATCTTTCAGAAATCGTTCTAATATTCTGATTTGCTGCTCCAAAAAAAAAAAAAAAAAAAAAAAAAATATATATATATATATAAATAAAATAAAATAAAATACTGGCTCCAAGCTTTTGAATTGTATAGTGTATAATGTTTCAAAAGCTTTTTATTTCAGATAAATGCTGATATTTGGATCTTCCTATTCATCAAAGAATCCTGAAAAAAAAAAAAATTACTCAACTGTTTTAAATATTGATGATAGTAATAAAAAAAGTTCTTGAACAGCAAATCAGCATATTAAAATGATTTCTGAAGGATCATGAGACTGGAGTAATGATGCTGAAAATTTAGCTTTAATCACAGGAATAAATTATATTTTCAAATATATTCAAATAGAAAGCAGTTATTTTAAATATGAAGAAAAACGTTTCACAATATTACTGCTTTTGCTATATTTTGGATCAAATAAATGCGGGCTTGGTGAGCAGAAGAGACTTCTTTAAAAAACAGTATAAATCTTACTGCTCATACTTTTGACTGGTAGTGTATATGAAGATGCCTCTAAATCCATCAGACATATTTTTTTTAAAATTAGCATTTCTTTCTGGCTACTTTGTATAGGTTTCTATGCAAGTACTGGTACTTCTGATTGGTCCGAGGCTGGAATTTGGCAAGTTTGAAGTAGAAGTATTTGATGGACGTATACTGTGTGTCAGGAGCATTCACTCAGTATCATTATCTCATTTTTGACCAAGATGGCTTTTAGCTGGTTTTGCGTTTGAACTCTTCATATGTATTTTTTTCCTTCAAACGAAAATGTGCATGTTGTGATTTACCTTGTAGCTGGTTGGTTGGTTCATGGCTTTTATCTCTTTAGTTAATACTTTTTTTTAAAAAAAAGCTTAAAAATAGTTCTGGAGCTAAGGAGGCTGAAAAAAAGGTTGTATATAAAGTTGTAATTCTGTATTCATAAAACATGGTCTCATGGCAGTTTGCAACAGTTATGATTTTGTAAAGTGTCTGCAAATTTGTATGTATTTGTACAATTTTATTTATAGGTTAGGTTTAGGAATGGGCCATCATTCTTATTTTTTTAAGTGAAACTACTAAAGCCCTGATCTTTAAATGGACCTTTTCTTTTCTCTTAATTTTAATTTTAACAGTCTTTATTCTCTGATATTTGACAGGGTGGTTTTAGAACATAGTAAGTGCTGGAGTTCATTTGACAGGCATGTCCTCTCTTACACCTCTTCAGAGAGATGTTACAACTCTCTCAGCTGCTGTTCAGGAATATAGAGAGGAAACTCCCCCATCCCCTTCCCTTCCTCTGCTCTTTTTCTTTCTCTAATGGCAGCTCTCTCTTCCTTTCATCCTCTCATCTTCCTGTCACAGTTTCTGCTTGCCTTTCTTGTTCTCCATCACCTGTCATCTTGTCTCCCCCTTTCCTGGCTCTCCTCCCCATCAGGTTGTTTTTCTTCAGTGTCGGTGCAGTAGTATTCAGGGTGTGTCTGTCTGCCTGATTGAAGCAGATTGTGGAAAAAGCACCTCTAGGCGAATACAGTACACACTGTGGAATCTCAGGCTGCAACCTTTGTTAGATTGCATAAGAAATGGTGGAACTGTTTGGACATGCTCTGTCTTCACTGAGGTCTTTGCAAAATTCAACACACTTGAGATTTCACTTACTGAGGTTTTTTTCTCCCTTTTTTTTTTCCTCCCAAAGTGTTATGATCTAAAAACATTTTTAATTGAATATTTTATTGAAACAACTGTGGCTAGCAGTAGTTTAGTTATTAGTTACTAATATGTTTTGTTATTAGTTGACAGTGATGAACATGGTTGTCACCATATGGAAGTGCTTTTAATATAACATTTTAATATTCTTTCAATGCTTTTGATTATATTTTGATTTTATTCTTTTCTTAAAAAAATGTATCATTTGAGATTTAAAAACATACTTATACTTATTAAAATTGGTTTCAGTTGCCCAGTATTCTGTTTAATCACTTCTGTCAGACTTTCATGTATTTTTGTATAAAATCCTATGTAATAGCATCTATTACAACATCGACATACTTTTTTTTTACAACATCTATCTTTCTCACACTCTCCTGTCTGTCTGTCTGTCTTGTGTTGTAGTTGGCCTTACACGTATTGTCATTTCTGGAGCCAAAGGATCTGCTTCAGGCAGCTCAGACGTGTCGTTACTGGCGCATTCTAGCAGAGGACAACCTGCTTTGGAGGGAAAAATGCAAAGAAGAAGGTGATTTTACTTCTTTCCACCAACTCTGTGACTTTGAAAATTCATCCCTTAACTATATGTGTATGGATAAAATGTGGTTAATACATCATGCACTGAATCATTAGTGTCACCAACATAGAAAACTTCTGTTTTGCAGGTATTGATGAACCCTTGCACATAAAGAGAAGGAAGGTTATCAAGCCAGGGTTCACACACAGTCCCTGGAAGAGTGCCTACATTAGACAACACAGAATAGACACCAACTGGAGGAGAGGAGACCTCAAATCACCTAAGGTAGCTGTGTCGTTCACTACCTATACTCAATCCTAATTCACCGGTACATTCCCTAATAGTGGCCTACGTAGTGGCCTTCTCCGGATATACAGCTATTTTAAATGAGATTCCAAATATTTATGCCTAGTCACAAATGGCAAGTGTACATCGATACATCACAGGAAGTGTGTATTAATATCCAGGAAATAAATAGATTATAATCTTTTTAAAATATTTAATTTCAACTATATATACACTACCAGTCAGTTTTTGAACAGTAAGATTTATGATTTGTGATATATATATAAAGAAGTCTCTTCCGTTGACCAAGCCTGCATTTAATTGATCCAAAATACAGCAAAAACAGTAAGATTGAGAAATATTTTTGCTATCTAAAATGTAATTAGTTTTGTGATTTCAAAACTGAATTTTTAGCATCATTACTCCAGCCACATGATCCTTCAGAAATCTTTCTAATATTCTAATTGGCTGCTTCAAAACATTTATCATGTTGAAAACGGCTGAGTAGAATTTTTTTAGGTTTCTTTGATGAATAGAAAGTTCAGAAGAACAGCATTTATCTGAAATGGAAATCTTTTGTAACATTATAAAAATGTCTTCAGTGTAAAATGTCACAAAATCTTTTTATTTCCGAAAAATGCTGATCTTTGGGTCTTTCTATTCATCAAAGAGTCTTAAAACCTGTACTCAACTGTTTTAAATATTGCTAAAATTAATAATAAAAATGTTTCTTGAACAACAAATCAGCATATTAGGCTTGGTGAGCAGAAGAGACGACTTTAAAAAAAAAAAAAAAAGATTTGACTGATAGTGTAGTCAGTAAAACTAAGTCGGGGGGGTTTTTTTTAAACAATTTTTTTAATAAAAAAATTATAATTTGATCAAAAGTGACAGTACAGACACAAAAATCCTGCTTTTTTTCTGTTCATCAATGAGTCCTGAAAAAATAATTCACCAAAATATGAAGTAGCACAGCTGTTTCCAACATTTCTTACATATTAGAATCATGTCTGATCACGTGAAGTCTAAGTAATGGCTGCCGAATATTCAGCTTCACCATCGCAGGAATAAATGATGTATAAAAAGAATGTTAAAAATAGGCAACAATTATTTAAAATAGTAGTATTTCACAATAACTACTGTTATTAATGTATTCATGATTAAATGCAGCTGTAATGAGCATTCGAAAACATTTAAAAAACATTTAAAAAATCTTTCCAACCCCAAACTTTTGGACAGACCGACAGATAAATTTGCTTCTAGCCTTTTGCCTACGTTTCATTTTCCTCGTTCCTTTTTACTATGAGGCATAATCTTCAATCACTTTAATCACTTAGGCAGAATTGGCACTTAAAACTGATTTTTATTGCTTTGTATAGCCTTAGTCTTTGTCTGACTCATTTGGAATTCCTTTTGAAAGGCACCCATCAGCCTGTCACCTGGGGCCCAGGTTTGGAACAGAAATGTTTAAGAAATTACCTGCACCAGCCTGTAAAAAGCTACTTTAAAAAATCACTCAAAGGCACATTCAAAGGCACACTCAAAGGCACAAAAAATAGCAATCTTCGGTTAGGCATGTACACATGCTTCAGCTGCACCAGACCGACCGGCAGCAGCAGTGGTTTACCTGACTCGTTTGTTACCATGGTGACCATGAACCTGTGGGCTTCTGCTCATCTGTCATGTTATTGAAAGCTGCTGTGTCATTTGCCACATCAGCAGCATCACATCGTTCTCACACATCACTGAAATACTAGCATTTGTGTTCATTTTGTAATTACTCCTTTTTCTCCGCTGTGGTTTTCCTCTATTTTCAGGTGTTGAAAGGCCATGACGACCATGTCATCACTTGTCTCCAGTTCTGTGGAAACCGCATAGTGAGCGGCTCAGACGACAACACACTCAAAGTATGGTCTGCTGTTACTGGAAAGGTGCGTTTTGTTTTTTTCCTTCATTTATTTTAAGCACATAGTAAAAACACACAAGCACTGATAAATATATGAATGTTTAAATACATGAATTTTCACAAATTTAAAAAAATAATTTTAATTACAGCAGATGATTCTGCTTAAAATGAGGTCAAACACAATGATCAAATGCTGTATCTATTTGGGTCACACTTACATATTAGTGGTTAAAATAATTGCCTTGAAATCCACTATCCATGTCAAAGACGATAACTTAATTTTCCTAATTGCGAGTGAATAATTTATTGGTCACGGTATTGTGCAACTTGGCTTTTTACCATTTTTCATTATGTTTGGTAGCTTTGCTTATATTTTTGAAATGTTTTCAGATATTTGATGTATCCGTCTTGACGTGCACATAGATGTGCAGCTGTCTCCTCTCTGTCCTCTTCTCATTCTCTGTCTTCTCACTCTCTCTCATGGGACGTGTGTTTTCATTGAACATGCTTGTACTGCAGCACTCACCGCCATCTCAGTTCATCCAGAAAACCTGCACACGACCATCTTCATCACTTATTCACATGAGAACGTGAGGAGTCATGTTCTATTGAACGCTAAGATGATCACTAACTACAAACACCATGTCTTTCTGGCTGACTGTCTCTCTCTCTTGCTGTCTCACCTCCGTTCTCTGCCATTCCCTTCCTCCTGCACTTTAAGGATTCATTGCACTAGCTGATGCTGTGACATGGTCCTTGTGCTGCAAGTTTATGGCAGTTGTAAAATACTGTGTGTGCATTTCACTCATCACGCCGCGCTGCCCTTTCCATCCTGACCTCCATTTTCATTCAGAGACTAATGAAATCTCTTCTTGTGATGTTCACTATCCTACCAGATACTAATGCTGGCGTTATCTTCCACATTTGTTAGATTTTTCTCTCTTCCATTCTCTGTGTGACTCTCACTAGTCCGCTTTTCACAGAAGAGGATCTCAAATCATTCCCAAGGTTATCAGCCTTTGAGCTTCTGTAATCAAATTTAGCGCGCATTGATTGGCTCTCGTCTTATCACGGCAGAGACGCGATTGGTTCAGCAGCAACATGCTGTCTGATGAGAGACATCATCGTAGCAGATGGCAGATGCGCCATGATTAGGGTCATCGCCGCATATATGGCAGGCTGCCTTTTTGTTCCCATCATGCAGTGCTGTTTGCGGAGCTGTCGAAAAGAAGCACCAGCTTGAAAATGCTTGTAAAGCTTGGATCAGCTTCTGTTGCTGAGAATTATATGCAGAATCTTTCAAATAAGGCTAAAACAGTCATTCGTCCAATCAGAGAGTGAGCAAACCATATTTCCATGAATATATATATATATATATATTCATGTATAAAATGTATTCGTATTTGTAAAAACAAAAAGTTTGTAATCTTAAGCGCAATATCCAATATTGGCATTAAATATTTTATATCAGCTAATAAAAGAAACATCTAAAATAAAATAAATAGCTAAAAGTTAAATATACACTACCAGTCAAAAGTTTTTGAACAGTAAGATTTTCAATGCTTTTTTAAAGACGTCTCTTCTGCTCACCAAGCCTGCATTTATTTGATCCAAAGTACAGCAAAACCAGTAAAATTTTGAAATATTTCGACTATTTAAAATAACTGCTTTCTATTTGAATATATTTTAAAATGTAATTTATTCCTGTGATTTTGAAGCTGAATTTTTAGCATCATTACTCGTTACATGATCCTTCATAAATCATTCTAATATTCTGATTTGATGCTCAAAAAACATTTATCATGTTGAAAACGGTTGTGTAATTTTTTTTTTTTTCAGTTTTTTTTTCTCATTTTTTTTCAGCATTTATTTGAAATAGAAATCTATTGTAAATGTTCTCTTCTGATCAATTTAAAGCATCCTTGCTGATATATATATATATATATAATATATATATATATATATATATATATATATATATATATATATATATATATATATATATATATAATGTGCTCATCCGATTTAAATATTGTTTCTTGAACATAAGAATGATTTCTGAAGGATTACGTGACACTGAGGACTGGAGTAATGATGCTGAAAATTTAACTTTGATCACAGGCTTTGTGAGCAGACAGTAGTCATTAAAAAAAAACATTAAAAATCTTACTGTTCAAAAACTTTTGACTGGTAGCGCATATTATTTTAATTCAAGATTTAAATATAGTTAAATTATTATAATATATAGTTTTAATTGCCGATATCAGACGATAATTTTTCTGTACCTGTGTATTGTTCTTCCCTAATATAAAAGAGAATATAGCTGGATGAATAGTGTCTCAAGTCTGATGCAATGCTTTACAGAGTCCTTCGGCACTGACTGTGGCCAATTAAACAGGAAATGCTGTGTCTTTTGAAGAGCCTGTCAGGAAGTGAAACAGTGATGCAGGAGGCAGTGGGATTTACAGTAGTGCGACTGCTTTTCTTCTACTGCGTTCTTTCCTACTTTCTATTCATTTCTGCGGTTCACTCAGCTGTAAGCTATTAACTGTCTGTTTGAGTACATTAATAACATCCAGTATACATTCTTTTTTGTTTTTAAACATTTGCATTTTCCACATCAAACGGTCACTTTTGATCAGCAGTCTGCAGTCTTGTTGTCATGGCCACAGCCGCGAATGTTATTTCAGCCGCATTGCCTCTCTGAATCTATGGATGTGGCCCTCCCTCCCTTCTGTTTCATTGCTTCGTTCTTCTCTTTCCGTTTCTCTTACAGTCTCTCTGTCTTCTTGACCTTGGGTCTGTTTACTTTTTCCTTTCGCTACACTTCAGTTCACCATTTAAGTGCTGTAAACCCCAGGAGCTAAGCTCACAGGACGCAAGGCGCTCACAGGCAGATACTTACCCTCTGAGACTAAAACCTTCTCGGGTTGGGATCGATAGCAGATCTAGACAAATAGGCTCCTGTGGGTCATAGGTCCAGATTTTGTACATCACCAACCACCATATACACACATTCTCACACAAACACTTTTTTTTTTTTTTACGAGTTGACCTCCATTTTGTCTAAAGAATGAAAGCGTGTGCTTTCTCTTTGTATGGTGGTTGGGCGTCTCATTGTCCAAGTTTCTTTCCATTCTTTGTTTGCTTGGCTCTGATATTGTCTGAGGATAAAAGCCAGGACCAAAGAATGTCATAGTGAGGGAATACTTGGAATTCCTTTGCACACAAGTACTCCGTTCTCATTAAAACACCCTTCGCTGTTTTCCCCCATTATATTGCTGTCCATTTTGAGTTTAAAGATTAAAACAGAAAACCGCCATTCGCAAAAATCTGTCCAAAGGGGCCATTTTGCTGCAGTCCATCTGTTGGAAGCAGCAGGTTTCTTTCTGTGTAGGTAAGAAGGTGCCCTTCACTGCTGATTTGAGACCAGATTAACAGCTTTTCCCATAATAGATAATGTTTATTGGGAGTTGGCAGCACCACCACCATGGGCTGGTTCCCTCTGTTTGTAGAAGTGATTCATGAATAACTTAGAGAGGAGAAGAATCTAGTTTATAGAGAAATTCTCTTGCTAAAAGCTGTTTTAATTAAAGAGATTCTATCTATGCAGAAAGTTCACTTAAATTGGGTCAGTTTAAACTTTTTTTTGATATTTGAGTTTATATTTGTTCAGTTTGCTGGAAACCGATCCTCTAATTTAACGCCATGTTCTACTGCTTGAGTTTTTACGATCATACCCAGATTTGTAACCTAATGGAAGAATTTGCCCGTAAGAGTTTTGAACCTCAGATTTTTTATGAACCTTGCTTCTAAGAATAATTCGCTAGACATGTTTTCAGCTGAATCTAAAAAACTGTGTAGGAGGCGCTTGCATAACCACATTAGAAAATGTATACTGGTTGATAAATTTAAATTGCTAAATTGTTGTTGTTTTATAGCTCATCCCAGTATCATTAGCCAGGTGTGAAAATAACGAAATGTCTGAGCAACGCCTGATATGAGCGGTAGATAAAGATCTGATGGGCGTGCCGTGGTTTACAGACCATCTTCACCCACGCTAGCATGATAACGCTATTACTGGCCTCCTTCCATAGTAAATGAATGGGCCTCATGCTGTGTGTAATAGGAAAGTGATTTTGAGGAAAGATTAAGCTCTAACGCAGTATCCTGCTCATTTGAACGTGTGCCATGCTTGAGGATGTGTACAGCACAATAAGCGTCTGATGAGAGATGAAATGTGACTGAAACATAAGCAAAGAGATGAGTTGTTTTGAATTAGGATCAAGTTAAGAATAGGGGCTTCTATGGTCTTTGGTTTTAATGTTGCTTTCTCAATGTCATGATCAACAAAAACTACACTGTACAGATTGCATGATAAATAGATGAGGCGTTTCAGATATAATCTGCACACCACTTCACAGATTATGTGTAGCTGGGAGCTGGGAGCTGTCAGATTCATCTCCTTGAGTCAAAAAGGATTCTTTCTAAAACTTCAGAGACGATCACTAGCACTCGAAGCAACGGAGGTTTCCTCTCTGCTGGCTGAATGGACATGCCTGACGTCTCGGTTTCAAAACGCCTGTGGAATATTCCTTATATAGTGACAGTGACACTTGGCCAGCATCTCTCTCTTTCTGTCACATCACAACCAGCCCTGGGCTAAAACGTATTTAATCTGGCTTCTGTGAGATGTGTCGACAGGATTTACCCACAGCTCTTTTCACCTGTGCAGTGATGAGTGGCGTGGAAGGTTTTGGTGGCCACAAAAGGTTATGTGGGTATCTTGAAAATAAGACAAAATAAATAGCGAAAGGCTTTTCACGCTGTGCTTAAAGCTGCATTTCTCACTTGTAATTTTTGAAAGGAAAACCTGGCCAGGCTAGCCCTGTTTTTCAGTAGTGAGGTTTCCTAGCCTTGGAAAGGTCATTGCAGTTATTAAAATCATGGAAAACTCTGTAGTTAATAGAAATATTGTAACACTTTCAAATAAGGTTCATTAGTTAACATTAGTTAACAAATTAAGAATGAACAATACTTCTACAGCATTTATTAATCGTAATGTTAATTTCAGCATTTACTAATGCATTATTAAAATCACAGGTAGTGTTTGTTAACATCGGTTAATGCACTGTGAACTAACATGAACAAACACTGAACGACTATTTTTAACTAACATTAACAAGATTAATAAATAGTGTAATGTCAGTCATTGTTCGTTCATGTTAGTTCATATATTAACTAATGTTAACAAATGAGACCTTATTGTAAAGTGTTACCAGATTTTTGTCTTATGTGCTTTTGTAAAATATTTATTTGGTTTAAAAAAAAAAAAAAGTCTCTTGAATGTGTAATCTCTAGGGGGGAGAAACATAAGTAAATAAATAAATTTATAAGTAAGGATATTATATTTATGCACTTGAAAAACAGTTTTTGAGATGCACAGTATTGGCTAAAGTTAGGGTTCTTTTAGGGGTGAGTAATATAACCAAAAAAGGAAAAAATCAAATAATTTTAAAACCGTCACTTTTATGAAAAAGTTACGGAAATTCATAAAATGCTAAGTAGTTAATATAAATATTCTTGTTGTGCTCTGTTATACAATATTTTATTAAAATCTCTGTAAGATCCCCATGATAGATAGACAGATAGATAGAGAGAGAGAGAGAGAGAGATAAAAATAGTCTTGGGGGAAAAAATATTACTAGAAAGTTGCATCAAGTTATTTGTAAACAAACAACTGATCATAAACATTCTCAGTGCTTACTTCATTAAATATTCATGAGTTTTTTGTACCATTTAGTTTCAGCACCTGAGGGGAAAAAATATTATTGAACAGCGGCGACAAATATGTTAACTGGAATAAAGTAGTAACAGTATTATGTTTGTATTTCAGTAGTATTTTAGAAGTCTTAAAGTGATGAGCAGATTTATTTGCCAACATTTCCACAGATAAACTAGCAAGTACTAAAGGAGCTACTTGCTTTTTGTACCCTAAGAGTATGCAAACACTAATGTTAACCTGGTGTTTCCGGAAGTACAGTGTGAAATCTAAAAAATTTTCCAGGATTATGTACTGAGGGTGAAGTATGAATTGTGTGAAACCTTGGGTTTATATCAACAGTTTCACGTCTGAAAGCCCATGAGACTGTTTATGCAATGTTCAAAAGCAGCTCTCTTCCTCTGGAGGTCACCTTTCGTGGAGATGTTTATGCTGTCGCAGGAGGCCTGGGTGTGACAGGACGTACTGTAGAGAGGAGTGAGGAGGTCACAGGGAGAGTATGAGCATATGCCTTTGCTCATACTGTGAAAACAGCCCTCCGGCCTCCATCCCTCCTGTTTACTTCTTTCTTTCATCACATCTTTCACTCATCCTAAAGCCTTTTGGCTCCATTTCACGCTCTCTCCCCTCATTTTCGCTGCTTTATTCTGCTTTTAATTTCCTGCGACTCTCTCCTCCCCCTCCCTCACTCTCTCCAGCCATGACTCAGACTGCACCTTTGGCTGACCACCAACTCCTTAACATGCAGACTGCAGCACTCCTGCCCAAACCCTCCACCCACTTCTGCATCAGAGAAACAAACACACCCAGCCAGAGATTACGTTCTTGCGCTGATCCTGCAAATCATACATTATGGAAAATACATCTAAATCTGTTCTTGAATTAGTGCAAACCTCTTGTTTGCAACCTGATGGTCTTAACACCCTCACTAAAGATATTTAAGTGGATTTTATGGTAGCTGTAGTTAGGTAATTATCTCCATACCATTCATATGCAATGAGGAAAGCCCAGTGTTGTTTTAGTTGTTTAAATACTATTATTATGCATGTTGTTAAATTAGCATTTTTTGCATTTTAAGTATTAGTAATTTTATGTGCTGTGTATTTAGAATTTAGAACTTTTAGAATTTCAGAACATATTTCATTTTTAAGTTTAAAATATTAACAACATTGGTCCAACCTCTAACCAACTGTTCATTCCCAGAAAGCTTGATACTAATTTGTGACCCTGGACCACAAAACCAGTCATAAGGGTTGATTTTTTGGAAATTGTGATTTATTCATCATCTGATTTGATGTATGGTTTGTTAGGATAGGACAATATTTGGCCGAGATACAACTAGTTGAAAATCTGTAATGTGAGGGTGCAAAAAATCCAAATATTGAGAAAATGTTCTTAGCAATTCATATTACTTATCAAAAATTAAGTTTTGATATATTTACAGTGAGAAATTTACAAAATATCTTCATGGAACATAATCTTTACTTAATATCTTAATAATTTTTGGCATAAAAGAAAAATCGATAATTTTGACCCATACAATGTATTGTTGGCTATTTCTACAAATATACCCGTGCTACTTATAATTATGGTTTTGTGGTCCAGGGTCACATGTGGTTTAGTGATGTAATATGGTGGTGACATGCTAGGGTACTACCCATCAATATCCATCAGCCGTGTCGACCCTAGAAACGTTTTATGTTCATGAGAACCATTCCGCACACTATCATTTCCTTTGTTTACCTTGTATACCCTCCTTTAACTCCTTTACAGAGTCAAGGCTCAACAGCTTAACCATATTTCCCAGACAGATGTTGTTCAATCTACAGTTCCCACAAACCATTGTAGTCTGTGGTTTGATAATGAAAAGCTTTAATAATAGCGTTCTTCCAGATGGAAGAGGACTTTTCCAGTATGAAAATAGGCGGGTTAGCAATGAAAACAGCTGCTCCAAACAGTCTGCTCGCCATCTGAGACACGAATGTGCACGCCAGTCCTGGCCATTCACAGATACGGTGGGTTTCGATCACAAGGACGAGGGTGTCGAAATGCGAGCCGCTTCAGTCCGGCGAGCGCGATGTGGATTTTTGGAAGGAGACTAAACAAAATAAGCATTGGCACTTTACCGCCCCGGCCGCAATTTGCACGGTATCTTCTTCCCTAAGATTAGATGTGGACTGTAAAATGAGTGGAATTTGGAAGGGGTTACTCAAATGGATTTAAACCTCGATCCTTGGCTTCAAACGTTTCCCACCAGCCACTCAAACGGAATGCTAATCTCCATGCCTTGTGGGTGCCACAGACTTGCTCTTTTATGGTTTCTCAACGGGCAGATAAACAGACACCTAAGCCATTTGGTTTCAAAGGTCCTCTCCCAGACACAGCCTGAGCAGGCTGTAATCGCCTGAGAACACGGCCTGAAAGCTTTCGGTGCTCGCCGGCATTATTTAAACCACCTCGACATTCCATGGGAAAGATCCATCGCCTTAGTAACACATACTCATTATGGAACACAACACCTCATGCATAATGCAGTAAGAAGTACATTAATATTCATGATTTAACCCCCCTCCCTTTTCTCTCTGGCATGTTATGGACACTACAAACGTGAGTGGCGTAGCTTTTGATCACAAGATGATAAGAAATCATCTTTGAGCACGTTTCGACACGGATTGTTCAGAGATGACATCCCTGTTGTTCCTCCAGTTCCCTTGAAGAGGCATTCTGCTTTTAACCCCTTCGCTTTACTGTCCAATTTGTCATTTTTGCTAGTGCACTAATGGTTTGAAATGACTGTTAATTGGTTTGATTTCCTCAGTCGTTGCTCTTTTGTTCCATCGACTGCCACATACGGCGACGGAACAAAGCAGGACGCGTTAAAACGCTCGAAAGCCTCCGGTGTATTGGAGGTTGGTCACCGCTTCTGAAGATTAATGATGCATTACGGTTGATCATGATCGAGATGGAGACAGAAATAGGAGCAGCTGCATTATGAATTAAAGACCTTGAGACCTCCTCTTTCACATCTCCTGGGTTTATCACCCTTGCTTTTATCGGTCATGGTTCAGAGGTTACGCTTTTGACGCTCGCAACACTTTCCAACCGCCTCATAACACAGTGAAATGACCAAAGGCTCCTTTGATTCAGTGTTTGCCTCTGAAATTAAATTGAATTTGGTTTAATTGTTTTCAGAGGAAATGGCCCTTAGCCTCATGGAGAATTCTTTCATCATGCTGATCAATATCTAATATATCATATGAAATGAAGAGTGTTTCTTTCTTTTTCCATTAATTCTGCTTCCTGCTTCGAATGGACTGTAAAGTTATTTGATGTATGTTGATAAGCAGACGTTATGTCTTGGGTAAAGGTCAAAGTGATGGATCAGAGTGCTTATAATTAGTGTAGGCATCGGGTAATTCATTTGAAATCTTTTTGTTGGCCGTTCTTTCAGAGTTTCTGTTTAGATGTGGCTTTTTAATTCAGTTGATTTACCTTATTTTCTCTCTTTTTCGCCAGTGTTTGCGGACGTTAGTCGGCCACACCGGTGGGGTCTGGTCCTCTCAGATGCGAGACAACATCATTATCAGTGGCTCCACAGACCGAACGCTGAAGGTCTGGAATGCAGAGACGGGAGAATGTATCCACACGCTGTACGGTCATACCTCAACAGTGCGCTGTATGCACTTGCATGAGAAAAGGTAATATATTGTGAAAAATAAAATTAAATATGAATTAAAAGAACTGTTTTCTATTTTTCAGCCATTACTTCAGTCTTCGTTGTCACGTGATCCTTCATAAATCATTTTATATTATTTTGCCCGAGAATCATTTTACATTTATTTTCAATAATCACTCACTAGTTTTATAAGCCAGTAAGTAATTTTGCTTTGTTAAACCTATTAAATGGAATTTAACAGATTTACATGAATTAAATGCAATGTAACTACTGTAGTAAATAAATTATCACAGTTTTTATGGGAAGATCAAAAAAGTACCCTTTTTTCTGAGATCAGTATATTTAGAATAGTGCTGAGTGCTGTCGCATTCAAAATTAAAGTTTATGCTTGCATATGTGCATGCGCTGTGTATATTTGTATTTATTTAAATATGTTTATATAAATATACACACATACATGTATATATTTAAGAAATAAATGTAATATATATTTATAAATCATATATAAATATGAATACATGTATACGTGTAAATATTTATTAAATATATATACATGTCCGTTTGTGTATTTATATATACGTATGGACAGCGCATATATTATATAAACACAAACTTTTATTTTGGATGCGATTAATCGTGATTAATCGATTTGACTGCACTAATTTAAGATTAAATTAATAATTATTTGTGTTAAAAAATAGATATTAAAACATTTAAAATGATTTTAAAAATCTTAAAATGAATTTGAATATTAATGATAATCGAATGAATTGGAAAAAAAAAAAAATTGGTTAAAATACTGAAAGTAAAAAAACACTACTGTAGAGTATCAACTTTGAATAAACAACTACCATTCATGAGTTAATTTACTTTCAAGTATTATATAAAGTACTGTATATTACATTATACTTTAAAGATAATTCCCTTCAATAGCAGCACACAATACTTGATTGTGTGCTAGCTAAACTGCACAGTTCCCATCTGGTTTCAGCTGTACACACTGACCATGTAGAGTATTCTTTGCTGCTTTATGCTCTGTTGTAAAGTACACAGTTGTGTGTCTGACAATATTCTCAGTGTTTTCAATGCCTCTGGGCCTATTGGTGTGCATATTTTCCCTTTGTACCGTGCATGATTGCTTATTTTGTGCAATGACCGCAGGCTTCATTCAGCAACAACAATAGCAGTTTCTGTTTGTGGCTCTTTTCTTCAACAGCACCCATTTTTATGTTCATTTTACTCGTTTAAAAAATATATTTATCAAACCAGACCTAGGGGTCTGGTTTTGTAAGCAAATAATGTTTTTCCTTTGATTTATGTAATGCTATAAGCAAACACATCCCTTGAAGGTACGAGAAATCGACTGTTGTAGACTGCCGAATTAATGCCTGATTAAATTCTCCCATTATAAGTTGAAAAAGAAATCATTTAAACTGTATTGTATGAAACTTTTAATGCAAGCACACTGCTTTAAGACTCTGAGAAGTAAACCAGTTTGTTTTTCCTCTCTTAGGGTGGTGAGCGGATCTCGGGATGCCACGCTGCGGGTTTGGGACATAGAGACGGGTCAGTGTTTGCACGTGCTCATGGGTCATGTGGCTGCCGTTCGCTGTGTACAGTATGACGGCCGTAGGGTGGTCAGCGGGGCCTATGACTTCATGGTGAAGGTGTGGGATCCTGAAACAGAGACCTGCCTACATACACTCCAGGGTCACACCAACAGAGTCTACTCCCTACAGGTAAACAGACATTTACGTAAAATTGCTCAACCATTTTAACTGCCTCTCAGAGGGCAGATTAATTACTGATGAGTCTATAGTCATTTAAAGCAAGTAAAATAATCAAGCAATTTTAGCCTTTTTTAGCCGTCTGAATAAGAAGCATTATCATTCTGCCTATTCTTTTGAAAAGCATTCATGACCTATCGTACTGCTAAGTGTGCAGGAAGTTTACATAAGTGCTATTAGGTGTAACAGTAACAGGGTCTGCAAAACTGTTAAGCTAATGTGTCACTGCCCAATTTAAAGGTTTTTTTTCATAATCAGGAACATTACATTCATTCGAAAGTGCATTTAAATTGCCATTCATACATTATTCATACATATTCATTAGTGATTCATTGAACTTGTTGAAAATGGTATAGAAGTTCAAAACCGTATGAAACTGACATGAATGCAAAGATTACATTGAACTTGATTTATAAGAACTTTGTCATGGCATTATAAACTAAAAGATTTTTGTTATTTTCTTTGTCATTGACTTAGCAACTGTGGGACAAAGCATTTGTGCTGTAGTCCGTACTAATCCGCATTTGTCCTGATTTGTTCATATATCCATAATTTTAAGAGCTTTGCAATAATTACATTAGAAGAATTTAATCAAACATAGTGGCGTTTAATACAATAACAATAGAATGGAAGAATATCTGGAATTTAGCTTGTGCTGCATCTCATTGTGAAATAAATCAAATCCCTGCCATACTCAGCGCAGCTTTTATTGAATTGTTCTTGGCTTTTATTCTAGACAGAGAATAAGCCAAATGACTACTTTGGGTGTTTAGCCACAGTCATTTTCTTATATAACATGTCATTTAATAATTACTGAACAATGATTTATTTAATCCACTCTTTCTACAGTTTGATGGCATCCACGTGGTGAGCGGATCATTGGACACGTCAATTCGGGTGTGGGATGTAGAGACTGGAAACTGCATTCACACGCTCACAGGTCATCAGTCTCTCACCAGTGGCATGGAGCTTAAAGATAATATCCTAGTATCCGGAAATGCAGACTCCACCGTCAAGATCTGGGACATCAAGACCGGCCAGTGCCTACAGACACTGCAAGGTGAGCAGAGATTGATCTCAACTCAACGGAATAGTTCACCCTAAAATTATTGATTTAAAATCACCATATCATCGAATTTCGTAGAATGGTTTATCCATTAACACTTTTTTAAATTAATGCCCACTTGTAGTCCCACCCTATTTATTTTCAAGAAGCTGTTTCACTCTAATATACAGTTGAAGTCAAAAGTTTTCATACACCTTGCAGAATCTGCAAAATGTTAAATCTTTTACCAAAATAAGAGGATCATACAAAATGCTAAATGTTTTTTATGTACCGACCCGAATAAGATCTTTCACATGAAAGACGTTTACATATAGTCCACAAGAGAAAATAATAGTTGAATTTATAAAAATTACCTTGTTCAAAAGTTTACATGCGCTTGATTCTTAATGCGGTGTTGTTATCTGAGTGATAGCTGTTTTTGTTTTGTTTGTTTTTTTGTGTGTATTTAAACCCTCTCCAACAATGACTGTATGATTTTGAGATCCATCTTTTCTCACTGAGGACAACTGAGGGACTCATATGCAACTATTACAGATGATGCAAATGCTCACTTCAGAAGGAAACGCAATGCATAAAGAGCCAGGGGGTGAAAACTTTTTCAATTTAAAGATCAGGATAAATTTAACCTATTTTGTCTTCTGGAAAACATGAAAGTATCTTCAGTTGCTTCTGAAGGGCAGTACTAAATGGAAAAAAAATATGGTATTTAGCCAAAAATAAGAAAAAACTTGTACATCTTCATTCTGTTCAAAAGTTTACACCCCTGGCTCGTAATGCATTGCTTTTCCTTGAAGAATCAGTGAGCTTTCGAACCTTCTGTAATAGTTGTGTATGAGTCCCTCAGTTGTCCTCGGTGTGAAAAGATGGATCTCAAAGTCATAGAGTCATTATTGGAGAGGGTTCAAATACACAAAAATGCTGAAAAACCAAAGTATTTGTGGGATCTTTCATGTGAAATATCTTATTCACCTTATTCAGATCAGTACTAAATAAAAATAACATGCATTTTGTATGATCCCTTTTATTTTGGTAAAACAATTAACATTTTGCAGATTCTGCAAGGTGTATGTAAACTTTTGACTTCAACTGTACATCACGACAGGGAAGAAAATGTTTCTGCTTCAAAAGCAATTTATTCTAATCTGAACATGGATTTAGACAAGGCGCAAACTTTGGTGTAGGATGAGATTATTAGTGAATAATAATTTCAGGCTCTTCCTTACACCTTTAACATATGGCTGCAGAGGACTTGGCATATAGTACACATTTGGACCATAATCTCACCTTTTGTGGAGCTTGACAGCCACTTTGAACTGTTGGTGTATGAAAAGGTTATTCAAAAGGTTCCACTTTTGTGACAAAATAACCTTGTATACTTTTTGGAACAATGTGAATGAGTAAATAATTGAAAAGAAAAATATTTTTTTTGGGTGAATGGTTCTTCAAGAGAATTCAATTTCAAATATAAAATATACATTTTTTTATGTGCCTCAAGCACCTAATGCTTAAAACAGTAGAATATCCCTTTTAGACAAACATTTATACTCTCAGTCTTGAGGCAACCAATCACATTTTAGTACCCAAAAGGCATTTGTGTTTCCAAAGATGTATTTTTCATAATTCCCAGACTCTCTTAGCATCTTGAGCCTTAATCTTCTGGAAGGGTGAGGGATGGATGACATGATGAAAGGAGTTGGAGGGGGTTGGGGTGTGTTGTTGGGGGTGCCCAGAGGGTCCTAAAGAGGGGGGTGGACCATATATCAGTTTGTAGGTCATTTAATTAGGTCATTGAGCATTTCCTGTTATCACTTAATGACTCTTGTTTGACATAATACACAAACACACATTTAACCCCAGACAAGATGCTCAGCTCAGCGGCGGAGCTTTGAAGTGCGAATGCTCAAACACAGAGTCACTCATTAAAGAAAAGGGACTATTGTGGCGCTCTGTGTAGTGTCTTGCACATCAATAGAGAGCGGCCATCTCATTTACATTCACACAGTTGACTTTAGCACTCTGCTAATGGGTATTCATGAACCAAATCATTCCTTTGAAATGGATATTTTTAGTTTTCATTCACTCATGAACTTCAGGCTGTCTTTGTTCTCAGGTCTGGAGATGTTTGATAACGCGATTTTTCCGTGTTTGACTCTGCAGATTGCCTGTGATGTTGCTGTAATAGCTCACCACACCCTTCTGCAGTAACAGGAGCCATTGTAGCGCATCTCTTATGCTCTATATTCCTCGCTGACAGCAGTCTAAGCACTTTTGTTTAGACTCGCATGTTTCTTGGCCTATCAGAAAGACTGGCTCAATTCAGTACCTCAAGGGCATAGAATCAAAGCCATTTATGCCACAGTATTTCCCGTAACCATAGTTACACGTTCTCTCTTCGCTCTCTCTGCAGCAAGTAACTGCAGTTCGATTTCTTATAGAAATCTATTGGTGATTTCAAAGTTGCAGTGTATGTGATAAGCTGCACCATCTGGAATTCCATAAGAAGTACACTGTAGCATATACTCTTTTAAAAAAAAAAAAAAAAAAAAAAAAAAAATGCTGGGTGAAATATGTACAAACTCAGCGACTGGGTTGTTTTGACCCAGTGGTTGGGTTAAATGGTTAACTCAACCATCTCAGTGGTTTTATTTGACTCAACAATTGTTTAAAAATTACTATATGGCTGGGTTAAAATAAACGCAAAATGGGCTGTAAATTAAAAATCGGGCACATCAAAAGGTCAAAGGGTCAAACATTATTAATAGGCAGTTCCAAAAGAGTTCGTTCACAAAAACATATAACTCTGTTTTTACCCATTTTCAAAAATCATGTTTTTTCATTGTGCGTTCCAAGTAATCTCAATCAAACTGCAGTTGGGTAAGTTTGATTAGATAAAGAAAAAAAAAAAAAAAATACAGCTAACACAATAAAACACAATAAAAACATAACATAAAAACAGAACAGTTGTGTTTTTGCAAATAAACTCTTCATTTATTCAACTTATTGATAAATGTTCATTTATTGAACATATCAATGAATGTCAGTTTCCAACCTATTTTGGGTTCATTTTAAGCAAGAAATATAGTAATTTGAAGCAACAGCTGAGTTAAATAAAACTACCCAGAAGGCTGGGTTAAATATTTAACCCAATCGCTGGGTCAAAACAACCTGTTTGCTGGGTTTTAATTTACAACATATTTTGGGTTTATTTCAAGCCAGCCATATAGTAATTTTTTAAACAATGGTTGAGTTAAATGAAACTACCCAGGAGGCTGGGTTAAAAGAACCCAGTCGTTGAGTTTGTTCGTATTTTACCCAGTGCTGGGTTGTATTTAACTGTTATTTTAATATTGAATAACAGTATTTTACACGTGCTTTAGTTTGTACTTCAGTATGTTAGTCAGGAGATCAAAAAGATTATTAAAATTATTTAAAATGTACTTGAGGACAAACCTTTTGATTCAACATATTACAAAGTGCACTTTTTTAAAAAGTAGTTAAGAAACACATCATGTAAGTGTACTTTCTATAAATATTATAATGTCGTTCCAAACCCATAAAACTTAGGTTAGTTTTCTAAACACAAGGATTTTTTTTTTTTTTAATGAAACCTGATAATTTTTTTGTCTCCATTGAAAGCCTCTATTTTAGGTGAACTGTCCTTTTTAGTTGGCTTTCAGCAATATTATATCTGCAAGTTTTTTGTACAATTAAGTGTACTACTGTTTTGCAAGGCATGCGAGTGGCTAACTTCTGTTTCCTTTATTTTGTTCTCAGGTCCCCACAAGCACCAGAGCGCAGTAACATGCCTGCAGTTCAACAAGAATTTTGTCATCACCAGCTCGGATGACGGTACAGTGAAGTTGTGGGACCTTCGGACGGGCGAGTTCATCCGCAACCTGGTCACACTGGAGAGTGGAGGCAGCGGCGGCGTGGTGTGGCGCATCCGGGCCTCCAATACCAAACTCGTGTGTGCGGTGGGCAGCCGTAACGGCACAGAGGAAACCAAGCTCCTGGTGCTGGACTTCGATGTGGACATGAAGTGAAGGGGGTGAACTCAAAGGGGACTTGTTTGGAAAACGGGGAGGGTGGGGGAGAGCAACCTGCCCCAGGTTCTCTCCGCGCCAGGACCGATCGCTCACTTCATGGCATCTCCACCTCCCCGATATGTTGCCGCCAACATTTCTCCCCGTCGTGCCACGGTCCACGACTGCCGCCACAGTTCCGTTCACCTTCCGAAGGGGGGGGGGTGGGGGCAGACGCTCATGCACCACAGCATTCTGGGAAGGAAACTGACAAGAAGGACTTGGGAAGACAGGAATAGTCCCTTTTCCTACCACTCAAGGCGACCTTGCACAGAGACTTGTTCGCTCAAGCCTGACTGAAATTCACACCCATATGTACAAACGTTATTTTTTTGATCAAAACAGTCAACACTGTATACATGAGACCCTAACGCATCAACACGGACACCGAGTGATAAATAGTGTATACAAATTAAATTTTAACGGAGAGTGATGAGAATTCGAAGAGCTTTGTACTGTGGGGAGTGATTCGAAAGAGAGACAAAGGAAGCCAATTTTGTCAGTCCTCATCAACCTCAGCACACGCCAAATATCCCTTTCTTCCTCACGTGTTGATTTTTCTTTTGTATCCGTTTTTTCAGTTCTTTTTTTTGTTCCCCACGACTTGTCTTTTTGGTTTTTGCGTCAACAGCTGTGAATTAAAGTTTTGTGCTTTCTTTTCAAGTTCAGCATTTTTTGTTCACTTCCTGCCTACTGTTGCAAACAACAGGTTTCAGTATTAAGCTAAACCCACTCTGCTGTTTCACACATTTTTGGGGTTTTATTTTGTATTTTTTTTTTTTTCTTTTTTAATTTAGTTCTTCATAAGTGTCTCCGGATCGGAGATGACCTGCGTTTGTTATGTTTTTCCAACCAGTCTGGTCTCATTAGCTCATCAGTGCTGGTGCTCTGTGGGAAATGGGAATGTTTTCCCATAAGCTCCTGGGAATATGCCCCCCCCCCCCCACCACCCTTTTTTCCCCCCAGTACTGTCCATCCCAGTGGCCAAACTGGATTTTATGCTGCTAGACTCACAGAAAAATAAGGTGGAACTTTAAATGGCTGTGACGTTTTAGTCCCAGACGAAATTCTAAACAAAAGTAACTTGTAGAGTTTGAACTTGTAAAAATGACACAAACAAACCTACCAACAAAGGCAAGATATCAACATAACAGCTTCTCTTTTTTTTTTTGCCACTGAAACTTGAGCCAAATGTGCCTCTACGAGGCGTAGAGGAGGGAGAATGTCTGACAAAGAGACGGGTTTGTCTGCTCAGATGAAACGACGGACGTGTAGAAACTATTTTGCGCGTGTTTGCGAGCATGACTGGGTGTGCGTGCGGGTGTGTGTTTGAGCAAATTGTTCACACATTCCTTGGGACAAAAGCTCCGTCAGCCTGTTCTGTGTGGAAATGTATGCTTCAACAAAAAAGAATACCGTTCTTGTTTTTAATTAGTTGAAAAACGAGATTGTTGGAACCGAAGTTAAGTTACCGAAGAAAAAAAAGGTGGTCTTAGTGTACAGAAATCTGATTACATTTTAAGTGCTAGAGCTAACCTGGTTCCGTTGGTGACGCTCTCATGGATTGTTTTTTTTTCTTGTTTTTTTTTTTTTTTACTTTTTTTTTTTTACTTTTTTTTTTTTTTTTGAATGGTAAAGCAGCTTCATAGATAAACAGGACGTAACCGCATCCATAGCCAAACGATTCGTCTCATTCTCCAAGTCACACAACTCAAGCTGAACTGTGAAAGTGGTTTAACACTGTATATTAAAAGAAAAAACAATCTTGTTCTTTCTCCTGTTTTTTTTTTTTTTTTTTTTTTTCTTTCTTTTCCTTTTTTCTCTTTGTTTAATTTATAATCTGGTTTGTAAAATCAGATGTTGGAGCTGTTTTATTTTTTCAGTTTATGTAAACTGCCTGGCATAACAGACAGATAAAAAAGAAACCTTAAAGGGATTGTGTATTTGTTTGATTCATTTAGAATTTTTATTTTCTTATAACTTAAGTGCAATAAAATGTGGGTTTTTCTTTGTTCATTTCAACGATTTTGCTTGTGTGTTTTTCTCAGTGTGTGAAAGTGTCTCATTTGTCCAATAAAGCTTCTAGAGTTTGTTCTGCTTAAGAAAACACCATTCCAACCACTGGGCTTATTGGTTAATGTGATATTCATTTAACAAGGCAGAATAGCTTGTCTTAAGTCTTCTAGACAGGATGACATCTCTTCGCCTTCGCCTTCGCCTCCTACTTCTCATTCTTTCATTAAAGGCCCAGATGCTTGAGTTACACTGCAGTGTGTCCTGCAAAACAGCTGATGAATCAGTGCAAAATATCTGCCTGATATTTCTCAAGGGTAGGTTAGTAATCCTAAACCAGCCAGTGCTTGTTCGTCATTCTTTAGAGTCTGCAACTCATAAGTATCACGTACAGACTTTGTAGGCCTCCGTGATCACAAACCTTCAGCATCAAGAGAATGCAAGTCTGACCTCTTAGACATAACCAAGTGTTTGTCCGTCGAGGGAAGATGTGTTTCTCTGTATCTATTGCAGAGTCATCCTGCCTAAAGCTACAGGATGTTCATAGACTGTTGCCTAGCAATGGTTCGGCTCTGCTCAGTTACCACAGTGTTTGAATACTTGTTACTATAAGTCAAGAATGAGCACTGGAAGAAAATCCATGCTGTAGCTTGTATATTGCGTTCTCAGCATTGTAACACTATTACATGAAATTTACGGTCAAAAAAAAAAAAAAAACTAGCAGTGGTGGTCAGAAATTTACAGTAAAATTCCTGTGGCAAGTTTCTGGTATTACAGGATGACACTGGTGCTTGTATATTTACAACTTAGAACTAAGTTATATAACTACTACTACCTGAAATACTAAAATAAGCTCTGTCCTAAATAATAATAATACCGATTACCAACATAATGTGGTAAAATAGAAAGCCACATGATGAACTCGTATGTAAATTCATATATAAACCAACCATAACACTAAAATAACATTAACAAAAAAATTAGTGCAAAACGCCCCAATGTACATTACTGATAAAAATCAAACTCTCAATAAAATATAGCCATATGTGATTTTACGCAGGGACATCTGGGAATGTCCTTTGACTGTTTTTCACCATAAATTAAGCAGTAAATCATAGTTCTTAAAGATAATCTGGCATTATTATACTGTAAAATTACAAATGTGAAGTTGTACCAGTTGTACAAACCATGTACAATTTTACATGGTATAGGTAAATTTGGCTTTGCTTGGGGAAATGTTTGAAAAAAAAAAAAAAAAGAAAAGAAAAATACCTAAGGCATTGGTTAAAGCAAGAAGCTGTGAATTACAGTGAATTTATAACAGCTATAAAGAGTGTTGTTATACAACACAAAGCTGCTACTAAGCAATGTAAACTACGGCTTCACAGGGCTTATTGCTTTTATAAAATGTTATTCCATATGTAGTAGGTTTCACAAAATAAAACCGAGCAAATACAGTGTAATGATTTAAAACTGACTACAACATGATATAAAAACATTATTCTTCAGCCGAACAATGTAGTTCCTCAGAAACAGTTGTGGTTGCTGAGCAATACACAAATTTAAACAAAGGTGTATGTTTGTAGGGTCATTTACAACAGCTTCGAACGTGGCTCAAACAATCAGAATGAAGGACCGGAACTATTCATTTTATTAAAGCAATAAGCCCCAAGAAGCCGTGGTTTACAGTGAATTTATAACCGCTAAGGGATGTTGTTAGGCACAACGCGAAGACAGAAAATCCCCTTAGCTGTTATAAATTCAATGTAAACCACGGATTCGCAGGGCTTATTGCTTTTATAAAATGGTTATTCCATATACATAATAAGGTTTCACAAAATAAAACCGAGCAAATAAAGTGTAATAATATTAATACAACCATTATTCTTTCGCCGAACAATGTAGTTCTTCAGAAACGGTTGTGGCTGCAACAAAGTGGTTGCCAAGCAACCCAAAAATGTAAACAAAGTTGTATATTTTACAACTTTGTAATTTACAACAGCTTAGAATGTGGCTCAACCATGAAACAGCCTGTGTTCAGATATGTTAAAGATAACATTTAATTAAACTAAGGAGTTTATTTATTTATTGCAAGTCTAAATTTAAAAAACTAAATTTCAGACTTGGCAATGGAGTTGAAAGATTAAAGACCATTACGTGAGATTCAATGGAATCCTTTTATTATTTCTCTGTTCATCTTTTCTGACTTTTAAGAGAGTGAATAAATTACAGCAACTGTAGTGAAATGTAGCAGAAAAAGACACAAAATGGGTGCTTTATTCATTGAAAATAAGGAGTTAAATAAGAGTGATGTCAGGAAAATTACTAAATACTTAACATATTAAAATTTTAAGACCAATTCTGAAAGATTCTCTGCATCTGCCCCTATACAGTGCAACAATATTTATGCATCATGTTGTTTTTATAAAGAGCTTTAGACGTCTGTCCTTTCTGTCAGCTCTGCTTAAATGGTTCTTTATTCATTTCTCAAAAATGAAGACAAACATGCATTAAAAATCAGCCTGAGCCCTGTGAGAGAAGAACTGTTTAGAGGAATTCTAATTCTTGACTATCAACTCAATTTTGGCATTTTAAAGACTGTTTGGAAATCAAACTTGAAGATTGACTCGTTTGACGGTCAGTGACTAATCGCAGTGGACTTTCATGGGATTGGATGTCAGTTGCTGTTATATGGTTCACCTTTGACACATCTACTCTTGACATCACTTGACTCACTAATCTTATTTAGATGCTGGCAAGTCATTTTAAGTTTCAGTTCATGTGAACATCAAAAATTCTATCCTTTTCACTAGAAAAGTTTAGTGAAATCTCACTCGTTCATTAACGTTTGATCTTTTTTCATATCCAGGTAGTTTATTGACTTAAATATATATCCCACAATGCAGACGAGCTTGATTCAGAAGTTCACAGAGCCCTGTCTATTAGTCGAACACAATGTGAAAGAGAAAAAGAGAGAGAGCGTATCATTACTATGATAAGAAGAAAGGGAGGCCTATATTGAAGAGATGAGGAATTTATAAAAGTGGAAAAAGGGGATAAAGGATTAGGATCTTTTTCTTCACCCTGGTTTCTTTGTTCCTGTAATCCTGCCTCCCAGCACGAGCGGCGCTCCATGGGAGAATCCTGTCTGTACAGTCTGATACTACCGGCACCACAATAGATAACTGATCTACAATCATATTCACTGCTGAGATAATCTGAGGGATGTAAAAAACAAAGCAATCTTACCCAGAAGTGAAACCCAGCCAGAGTCATACATTTTGCTCAAGGAAGGAAAACATTTGGTTTTTGCAACACAAAATCGCTTGGTATAATTAGAGGCAAATCTCTGTTGTCCATAAATGTTGATGTAGCTGTTACAATGAACCGTTTAATTTAGAAGAATGCCAGTGAATATGCAAGCTAGGTCTTTGAGAATACACTGTTGGAAATTGGGACAATTCTGCATGGTTTCTAATGTTTTGCTTTATAAAATATATTTCACAGGCGTAGAGCTAACCATTTTTTTTTTTTTTTCAAAAAAAAAGCATTTGAGGATGCTGTATTACTGCGTCATGCCTCATTTACTTGCTATATTGCTGGAGAGATAAAGTGCCAATTAAGTAACAGGCCTGTTTGAGCTGTGCTTCTAACTAAGGGTTAGAAGATAACTGAAGTTAATGTTCAGTCTATTTTCCACTCGCTTTTCATTTCTTTTCAGCTTCATAATGCTGAAAATCAACAACTATACCGTTCAAAAGTTTTAGTTCAGTAAGATCCTTAAATGGTTTTGAAATAAGTCTCTTATGCTTACCAAGCCACATTTATTTTCTCAAAAAGCAGTACTGTATTGAAGTATTAGTACAATTTAAAACTGGTTTCCTATTTTTAACATATTTTAAAATGTAATTTTTTTCTGTGATGGCAAAGCTGAATTTCCAGCAGACATTACTCAAAGCTTCAGGTGTAGTTCATTCTGATGAGTCTGTTCTCTTTTGGTTAATCAAACACATACAGCTAACAATAACTAACTTTCAGACTTGAATCAGTTAAGTTCTCACTGGTTGTTCATTTGACATGTAGTAAAAAATGCACAGAGGAAAGCACACATTCAGAGGAAAGTCGTGGTACTCTGCAAAATGGCACTAGGGTGATGCAAGAGAAGAATTGTTAAATAGTTGATGAATATTGTTGAAAGTTATTATTTTAGTTTTCTTGCACAACAAAAAGTATTCTCATAGCTTCGTAAAATTACGGTTGAACCACTGATGTTACATGGACTATTTTAACAATGTCCTTACTACCTTTCTGGGCCTTAAACATGGTAGGACCCTTGCTGACTATGGAGGAACAATATACCAATAAAGAACCATTTAACCAGAGCTGACATATAAAAACAACATTATGCATAAATATTGTTGCATTGTATAGCTGCAGATGCAGAGCATCTTTTAGAACTGGTCTTAAATTTTTAATATATTAAGTATGTAGTAATTTTCCTTTTAATCTTATGTAACTACTTATTTTCAATAAATGAAGCACCCATTTTGTATCTTTTTCTGCTACATTTCACTACAGTTCCTGTAATGTATTCATTCATCCTCTTAAAAGTCAGAAAAGATGAACAGAGAAATAATAAAAGGACTATTTTAACGATGTCCTTACTATCTTTTTGGACCTTAAACGTGGTAGGACCCTTGTAGACTATGGAGGGTCAGAGAGCTATCAGATTTCATCAAAAATATCTTCATTTGTGTTCCGAAGATGAACCAAGGTCTTACAGGTTTGGAACGACATGAGGGTGAATAATTAATGACAGAATTTTCATTTTTGGGTGAACTATCACTTTAAGAAGAACCATCTCACCTGAAAACCTGCTGATGTCATTTCTCAAATGTCTTTTCAAATCTCGCCAAACCTAAATACTTGTGAATGAACAATTAATCACTCAGTTAGGAGAATAATCTGTATATACAAGGGATTATAGACAATGATCTTGTGCACTGACCAAATGAAAAGAGCATTTCTGTTATGCAGTAGTTCAGAATAATTGCCAAAAATTAGAGCATAGATGATTTTTGAATGCGGTGCATTGTATAAAACCATCCTAGTCAGTGATCCAGTTGTTAAGTGGCACGGATAAAGCTGTGCAATGGGCAGAGTAAGTCCATGAAACAAAAGACTGACTGTGTTTGACTCGCATCATTGAGCTCTTTCTGAAGCAAATGGACAAGCTGGCTTACTGTAGTGCACATGGGAAAAACAGGCGTGATTTAGCGAGCATCAGAGCTTCCCTGGGCACCAAGCTGGCAGAGCAATAACCAATGGTGCCCCAGCTGGCAATGAGCTAACAGGATTATTCTAAAACGGGTCATGGTGATGCAGAATGCCAATATGCTCAAATGTCCCATCCCTCAAGAGCTAAAAGGTGACTGCAAATGTCACTCATCTTTAGGTGCAAATCACGTTTCAGAAAATGTCTAGGTGGCACGGGTCAAGAGTTCAATCCATCCTCTGAAGAGAAAACAAATGCAAACTTCAAATGTTAAAAGAGAAATCAACAAATGTGTTATGCAAAGGTAGCTTAAACCAAAACAGACAATATTTTTACTTATGTCAGGGTTATCGGATTAGACAGACAATTAATTATCGGATTAAAAGACAATTATAATATTACAAAAGATTTCTGTTCCACCGATTTGGAGTAGACGTCACAGTTACTTCACTTGCAGCTATGCACGCATTTTGGTGGCAAAAAAAAAAAAAAAAATGGGTAAATGGGTACAATTATTCATGGAATAAGAAAAAATGTATTGTTGTGCCTTTGAATGTCAGAATCGGAATGCATATCATTTTAATAGAATGTTGTCAAATTGGATTTAACCCTCAAAGACCCAAATATAGAAAAAAGCAGTGAAAAAATGTTGTTGTAGGAGGCCACTGATGCAGAAATAAATGGGGTTTTTACATTTTTTACATTTTAGTGAGTTTTTAGGGAAATGTAATATTGCAAAGTTACGCTCTTGGGGTAGCTGAGTTTCAGTGTTTGTACTCACTATCTGAACAAATGTAGAGGACATCTAAAGATTCATTTGCAGGATGTAATGTTTCTATAACCTTATATCAGTGGCCTATATGAACATATACAATAATAATGACAGAATAATGACACAATAAGTCATATTTTTATAAAAAAATTATTTTATTATAAAATATATACTCAGATTATATATTTACAGAACCTAAATGAAAACTTTCATCACTTGACTTTAAACTTTTATCACTTACATGAAAACTCATCACTTGTATCAGGGTCAATCGCAAAGTCACTGTTCCCATTGTGGACAGCACCAGTGATATCATACACATATGATGAGACTGTCTTTCCTGGCTGATGAAATTCAGAAATATATATATATATATATATATATATATATATATATATATATATATATATATATATAAACATTGGTTAATTTTTATGCTAAATCATTTCAATGCCAATCAATCCAAATCACATTTACACATTTACACAAGAATTCACCCATTCCACAGAATTCACAGATTTAATAGAATTCACACATTACTGTCTGATAGCTTATCGTGCCCTTACTTATCATGCTAATAGCACTGATACCCCCAAATTGCAGAACATTATCACCTGTCCCTTATGCAGCAGGCAGAAATTTGGGCAAACAAGCAAAGGCCAGAAAAAAAAAAAAACAACAACAAAAAAAAACAGGACAAGTTAAGTATATTTTATAAATGATAAGATAGAGATACTGATATTTTAAAAAATTGCTACACAAATACTTTAACATTCTTGAGGAAATAATTTATTCTTCAACTTATTTAATAATCATTAAATATTGATGGAAACTCAAAATTGTAAGAAAGAAGACATTTAAAACTTCTTTAACAGTTTAAAACTCAAAAACAGTATTTTTTTTTTTCTTAAGCACCAAATCAGCATATTAGAATGATTTCCGAAAGGATCATGTGACTGGTTGCGCTGTGCTTTTGATTTACTAAAACTTTTTTGTAAATAGTTACTGAGTTACATAATTATGAAAGTAACAAATTACCAGGGAAAGTAACTACTGTGTTACTTGGATGCCCCTATATTAAATATGCTAAGTGAATGAAATTTAAATGAAATTAATGAAATTTTTAGTTTACTCACCAGACTAATATTAAATATCTGATATACTATTATATAGTAGTCAGCATTTGAAGTGGATCAAAAAGTTAATTTAAGTTGTGGGTATTGCTTTATTTTTAGGACAACTTTGAAATTTTCTGATCCACTCATGAATATTAATCACGTTGTCTGCGTTCGCTCAAACTGATTTGCTGAAATCAAAACGGGGAGGATAATAGGTGAGCACCATCCAATGAGATTGCCATTTGCGCATTAGTTCCGCCTACTACCGGAGAAACCGGCAGTTCTTAAAAGCTGAAGATTGCCAGAGGAGCTCCGTTATTAACACAGCAGAGAATATCGTTTACATGTAGCGCGTCAGTTCTGCATGGTATGTAAGTCTCTCTCGCTCTGTGTCTTTCTTTGCGTGTTTGCGTTATTCCCATCATTATTCGTTCTGGAGTCAGTTAGATGTGTTCCTGGGTCAACATATTTTGTTGACCCTGGAACAACATTTTAATCCAAAAATTTAATCTTGACCACATCCCTACACCTAAACCTAACCTTACCCATGAGTAATCCCTACAATCAGAGGAAATGATAGACGAATGACACTCATGTACAAGCACCAAACACTGATTGTAAGCCTAAACTTCACAAAAACTATAAACTGTTTTTTCAAATTTGATTGGTTAATCACAATGTTGTTCCAGGGTCAACAAAGATGTTGATCCAGGAACATGTCGTACTTGGTAAAATCAGGTTCTGCCTGGTTGGACTGTATATGTTCAAATTTACTACAAAAAAACAAAAAAAAACAAAAACAAAAAACAAATCATAAGTGTCATTTATTCATCAATTTACAACTGAATGAAAATGTTTTTATTCATTAAAAATAACTGACTAATAATAGTCATTTGTTTGGGAGTCAGACTACTACACTATATGTTTTTGATGAACTAAAAAGAACTGGATCATTTTGTGATCAGACCGCTTTGGTCCAGCTGTCTAGTTCACTCTTGTATTTTACCAACTTAATTTGCCAACCCTATTTTTGTGTTTAGTCATTTTGCTTCCCACATCTGCTCAGATGGGGGTCTATTTGATACACATCAAGTCACAACTTTACGTTGTGAGCCCTGAAAGGTCATCACTACATTACATTTTTACCAGCCGTGCTTCATTATACATGCTCGCCTCTGCAGACCAGTTGACGAGAGATGGTTTATAGAGGAGGAGGCTGCATATACGAGCAATTATCACAAATAGCAGCAGGCCAGACTCACCAAGTAATTACACCCTCCATCTAACAGATCTGCAGCATGTTGCCTACCATGACAGCTCTGTTATTACACTGGCATGGCCACCGCTCACCCAAGAGGGAAGGAAGCTCATGCTCTCTTTCCACCTCCATCTTTTTTTTACAGTGCATGCAAATGATTATAGTCAGCCATGCAGCAGGCAGAATCACTTCCAGTTATTGTGCCCATATAAAATGCACAAGCTCTGTTTATTTGCCCATAAACTATTCAGAGGTTTGTGGAGATATTGTACTCCTTAGAATGAGAACTTGGCCTCTGATTGGTTCAGCTATGCAAAAAATACTGCTTTTGTTGTATATCATAGTGAGTGTGTGGAATGCATCTTGTTTCTGTGATGGCTGCCCACATGTACACTTCAGTGCCTGTTTAGTATTCAATGACTGATAAGAGAGTGTGAACTATCCTAGTATGCAGAGGTTAGGTAATCATAACAGTGTTTATTTACATATTGGTACAGTAGCAAAAATAGCCTATTTAATTTTACTGGTATGTGACCACTAGTGTGGAGAAGTCAGCTTAATGCACAGTGCCAGGGGTCTGCCACTTTGGGTTGTGCGTGTAAATTGAAGGTAGAATATGAGTCAGAAATGAATAAGGCTCAGGGCAAAATGTCCCCAAAATGAATAAAACTGACCTCAAAATTTAAGAAATGGGGGCAGGATTATTATGGTTAATTAAAGCCATAAAAAAAAAAAATACTGGAAAAAAAAATAATAATAATATAATGTCCCAACAAGCCTTTTTTTTTTTTTTTATTAAAGTGATAAAATGTTGTGTTGCAAAAATGATTACACCCTCATTTAACCTCTTCCAAAGCCCATATTTACAAAATATAGGCTTTGTGAATCCATACTCTGGTCTCAAGAGAATCCATCCAAAATGTTCTGGTGCTGCTAGAGGAGGAGTACAGTGAGAATTGCCTGGTGCCCACAGTGACATTTAATGGTAGTAAAGCTCTTATATAGGGATGTATGAGTGCTGAAGGTGTGAGGGAGTTGTGCTTTATCAATGCTGTCATGAATTCACACACCACTGTGTGATGTAGTACAAAAACGTGAAATAGACGATGCTACCCTCTCCTCATTTCCTGCATTGTTGGGCATTTTTTCAACATGACAATGAAGATATTCATTCTCTCAAGGTAAAAATCTTTCAATGGACATGTATTTCACTCAGTCTTAATGCTGTGGGAGATTCTGTAGAGACGAGCTGAGCAAAACTCCCTGTTGAAGACACCCTATTAAAAGAGATCATTTATTATATTATTTTAAAAATACAGAAACATGCTGTTTTCATACATGACTCTTTAAATGTAAATGAGCTGCTGCTCCCTGCCCCTTTTCCCGAATAGGACTTTGCATTTACAGCTCTTACCTTGGATACTTTGGTAAAAAAACAAAAAACAAAACAACTGTTTGGTTTTGATTATCATGTCTGTCTCACTGAAATCATGTGTTTTAAACCTTATTTAAACTTCTGATACAGGGTTTTCTGAGTGCACACATCAGAAGTCAAATACACACGCATTTATTTTAAAAATGCACAGGAGTTACAAAAACAGTCAAAAACATGTCTGTGAAGATAAATAGCAAGGGAAAAAATTGCATGTTTATATTAGATCTGTGTGGCGGCAGGGTAATTTACAGTAAATAAATCAATAAATCCACTGCTCTCTTGTCAGCTCTGAGGCTGGGAATCTAAATAGTGTTCTGTGCTCATCTGTGCAGCCAACAACAGAACAGTTAGCATGCTTTGCTTGAACTTTTGCCATGGCGTTAGAACTGGTGCACCATTGTCGATTGCGAAAACAGAATAGTGGCGTCGCTGGTGGAAACACTTGTTTTTTCACAAGCTTGCAGAAAAAGGCTTACCAAAATAAAGTTACTGGGTTGTCCTTTTTCATGTTTTCAGTGTTGGTAGATGCACTGGGGACCCGATTATAGCACTTAAACATGGAAAAATGTCACCTTTAAAACTATCACTGTAAAACTAAATTACAACGTTGGAATTGCATTGCGATGTCTGGTGCAAGAATCCTTGATAAACACCTCTGGAAAGAAAAGCTCTTTACAACATTCACCTGAAACACCTAAGCTGATGTTGCTTTTCTCTCTTCTCTTTAATGCCAATAAACTCCACACAAGATTCCCAGCATACGTATGGCCACTGTACGCCTGACCCCCCTTTTTAGATCCTACTCAATGGCTGAGCCTTTAAATTCAATAAAAACCTATAGTAAATAATAACAGGAGAAATATATCAGGTACACACTGTTAGAGATGAAACTCAGCCAGTAGACAGATATTTGTAGGGTTTATCCAGCTTTAGGAAAAACACTTCATAGCAGAGATGCTTTGGAAGTCGCTGTTAGGCAATGCCGTGTGACCGTGGACCAGTAAATAAAATGATCTGGCATCAGTAATGGTATTTAATTTTCTTTTGTTTAATTGTTTTTGAAGTGTGCAGTCACCAAGAACCACAGTTATGTGTTTAATCACCTCATTCGTCAAAAGAGCTGGTCAGTGTAAAAGACCATTTTCATTTCACAGAACAATAGAGTCAGTATGATTGTAAACACTTAACCCACAATTAATTATTGTACCGCATAATAAGCTGGGATCTACAGATGTGCTATTATGTCTTGTCACATCAAGGGTTTTCACATGCAATGCTGCATGCACTGCAGACTTCTTGTAGCGGGTGCTGTTTGGTTTTAAATAATGACTTTAGATATTAAGCAAAATGGCAACTATGGAAACAGAATTTGACTGGTGTTCATTAAACTCTAGAAGATCAAAGGTCAGTTATAAAATGAGTGTGATTTACTAATGACCTCCTGGTCTCCTCATCTAAAGCTGCCTAAAAGGTGTTAAAATCATAAATCTATTATCTGAATAGATTTAATTATATAATTTGTATAAATATATATATACATCCTTTCATACAATATATTGTGTATAACATTTATATAACTGTTAACTATCTGACTGTAGTGTTATTAAGAAGCTGTCTAAAGGAAAAATATTTCAAATTAAAACATTTTAAACAAAATATTTACCACAAATGAAAATGTTCACAGTTATTTCATCATGTTTAGTCAATTATTTGAGCTGTTCTACTCTACATACTGATACCATCACCATTCTCATAATTCCTGGCTTCATTTGATTAATGGGGTCATCAAAACTAATTTATATAGTTAAATACCCCAATGTTTGCATATCCAATTGGCTTGTCTTTAGATTCCTATTTAAAACAAGACATTACCCAACTTTCACTTGAACAGTTTTATGATTCATGGCCTTTGTAGAAATGGGTCCACTTCATTTTCCTGTATTGTATGTAAGTAGGATTTTGTAAAAAGATGACCAGTTTTTGAACACAAGGTTGAGAAACTTTTCACTTAATAGCATATTGATTCACTGTTGACTCTACAGGGTCAAAAGGTTGGAACCCTGACGTCTATTTGACGTCTGCATTTACATCTACAAGATGTATTTGTTAGAGTGTTTGCTCATCTGCAGTACGACTATAGGATGTTTCCTATCAGATGTAAAACAGACATTTATTAGATGTATTTAAGATGTTTATGACTTTGAATGTATGTAAAACTGACATCTTAAAAATGTCTGTCAGATGTTTGTACACAGCAGATGCTGTCCAGATCAAGCGATCTTTAACAGACATACATGTGCTATCTGAAAAAATTAACAGGGGCTTGGGACAAAATGCCGTTGCACAGTAAGTTAAAATAAATCCAACACGGCTGTCATGAATTAAAAAAAAGCAAATAAAAATTGTTCAGTGCAGCATTAAATTTAAACTCTGGTTAAGTTGCAACATAATTATTTTTAAGCGTTTTTACAGCATTGTGCATTATAACCAATCACACGACTCTGTTGAGTTTATTTATGCAATGGGCAACCAGAAGCGTTCAGATTTTTGGAGTTTTGATCAGTGCGTGTACTCGCAAATTCTCTCATCATAAACAACAAAGTGCTGATGTACGTATGATATAAGTAAGAGATTCATTCATCACAAACAGTGTATATTAAGCTTCAGTGATTTATGATGGGATTTGGGATTTATTATGTGCATTGTTACAGGGGTCATCAGATGCCCATCTTCCACAAGGTGATATGATTCGTTAGGGACTTAATGAGAAGTCCATAACATACTTTGGTTAAAATTTTGGTAGTGTAAAAAACACCCCTCTTACCTTGTCAAAATCAGCCCTTTTCAGAGCGAAATGTTTTTTTGCATTTGCCTTTAAATGCTAATAAGCTCTGCTTGCCCCAGCCTTCTCTTCTGTGATGAGCAGTACTGTTTACTTTAGCCGCATTTAGCTGCATTTAGCCGTGTTTAGCCGGAAAACTAGCTAACTAGCACATTATCAGGAAAGGCGATTTGCAAAAATGCATAAAATACCCTTATACTTACTTCTGCTGTAGGTGAAGCTGGATCACGAATGATTCATGCGAACATAGATGCATTTATGTGGATCACTAGGCGCATTTCCTTCAAAAACGAAAGTTAAGTTAATCCTCTGCATCTTCAGCAGCTTAGATGTCAGGAGTAAATGATGACTGCTATGTTCATTATTACATCCAACAACAGAACACCTCAATTGCTTAGGAGCCGTTCTTGTCTTCCCCTGCACCGGCATCAAACAATGGCAGTCGGACTGTTTACAGCTCAATCAGGGCGGGTCTAAGGTAAGACGGCTGTGTCAATCAACTTTCGTGGGAGCTGCCTTGGTCGGTGTGACGTTACACAGACAAGATGCTGAGAATGGCTGGATTTGAAAGAGGGGATATTACTTATAAAGATTAAAAAAAAAAAAACACTTTTTATCATTTTTATCATTATATCATTATAGGGTGGTTGTGTACACATACTGCCAATAATTTATATTCAAACAACATGTAAAAGTGAGCTTTGTATCCGATGACCTCTTTAATAGATTCCACTAACATAGGCTATTTAGCATTACCCTGGAGTTGGTTCACCCTCCACCCATGGTGAACTTAGTAAAGTGTTCATATGTGTAAACTTGGAGCAGTCTAGTTGCTTTAAAGTTGCAATGTAACAGAAGTAATTACATATCTTGTCCTTCTGTGTGAAACAAATTGTCAAAGTAGAAAATTATGTGGGGTGTTGACTCGGTTCTAGTCATTTGTTGTTGACTGGATGGAAGCAGGTCTGTTTCATTAAAAGGTTGCATGATGATTTTTTAATTTAAAATTACAAGGTCAAAAAATAATAATATAGGCCTAAAATCAAACATGCGTTTGTAATATACAATAAGATCAATGATATGCATTAAGAAAATAAAACTTCAGGATGTTGAACTTCAGTAGCCTATCTCAAAAAAGTGAGTGCTATTATAAATAAAAGGCAAATTTCACAGTTTTATATTCTCTGTGATCATTTCTAGGTGTTAAATTGCAATTGAAGCAACCGAGTCAAAAGGTCCCAGGACTTCAGGAAAAAAACACATGACCCCCTTTAGACATAATTAAAGAAGTACCTGAGATGCTTTTCAACACCTCTGACATTGTCTTCTTCCCTGTTTTACATGCAAACATAAAAGCCCTGTTGCTATTGTTGGTCAAGTTGAAGTCTGTGAAGGAGATACAGATGATCTGCGATAACATCGTCGCCTCTGGCTATGTGGAATGACTTGCATAATAATGTGTTTTTATAGGAGCTGATCAAAGCATTCTCAGAAGAAACCTCAGGGACAGGCAAGAAGCGGCCTGCCTTTGGCTGTCAGTCAAAAAATGACTGTCATGTTTTCTCAGACTAAATCATTGCTATGGAAGGCAAATACATCAACAACAGGAAATATTTAAAGGGAAAATGTAATTTTCTCTATATTTCATTACCACAGTAGGCTACAAAACATACAGAAATGATATCTGAACATACTCCAGGTGGAAGAATTCATATCTTTTAAAATTACAGCATGAGAAGGGATGTGGAAAAACTGTGGCCGATTTCCTAGAGCTCTGGCGTTAACATTTAAGACTTAGGACTTGAAGACTTGAAGAAGGCAAAACATGAAATACATTTTCCTTCCACATCAGATTTGAGCTGTAAATGTTGTAGGGCATAATAAGATCTAAAACAGGCTATTCAAGTGACTGTGTCTTCTCAAAGCTGCTCGCTCTCTCAACCACTTTTATGATTGCATGGTAAAATTGTGCACTCTCAGAGAACAAGCAATGTTAAGTTTGAACACATTCCCTGTAATAAACCAAACAACACCAGCATCAAAACCCATAGTCTATTCATATTAATATTCTGCATACACACAGTTAAAAGCACCTTCTTAGTGTGAGGAAATTACTTGCATGATTCACTAGCTGGCCTCCAAACCGTGAAGCCCTTTATTGAATTGAATAGCCTGATTAAATAACATTAGAACAATCAAATGCAAATTGACTGAGAGGGTTTTGTTTTTGACTCTGTATTTCTTGAAAGAACAATTAGCTGTGATTTAGCCTGTCTGTCTGAAATGTTTGGAAAAATAAAATCACATTAATATTCCATTAGGTGGCCCGACCCTAAACTAGTTACAGATACACTTTAGATGAGAATGTCAGACAGCTGGTGTTATATAAAAGTCTTCTGTATAGTGTATAATATGGAGGAATATCAGTTCAGCAGTCACCTTGAGTTCATTAAGTTTGCAATATATTTTTAGAAGCACTGAATGGCTCACTTTAAAAAGTAGATTTACTTTTTGCATGCATTTCTGCTCTACTGGGAAATCAAATAAGATGACTTCCTTTCGATTACAAATTCAAGATATGAATCATAAGTCATTATATAAATCAAATATAAATAATTTGATTGTCCTTTAAACTGTGCGTAGAAAATGATAAAAGAGAGTGATGATTCATTTTTTTGCCTTAGATATGCGAAACGATAGATCATTAGAGAGCCGTTGCGTAAGTCTGTGGCAACTCCTCTGGAATCCGTAACATCAATCGATCAACACTTCACTTTTTACTAATTAACCCCCGTCCAGTTAACTGAAGATGTTCTGCTGTCGAAACCTGAAAAGCATAACCAAACACACACATACTTTACGTGTGTAAAGAGGTGAGGTCCTGTCTGGATCTCAAGACACAGCTTGTTCAGGAATAATGACCTGAGAACATGCCCGGACTGGACCAGGTCGTACCTGTTCTATAGTCTCTGTATGTGCATGAGGCACATCTTTCCTGGAAGGAGTGAGATTGTGTGTACTGAAATGTCTGCAGTCAATGGGCAGCCCTACAGGCAGTAAATCTGACAGTGTCAGCAGTCCCTCTGGACAACTGCTCTGACAGCATTGATCTATTCTACCTGCTGCACAACCCACAGACTCACAGAAAAGACTGTTTTGCCTCGTGCAAAGCAATTATAGAAGAGGTCTGACCGAATGACAGGTTTCTGTTGTGTCTGATAACAAACAGAGTTATTAAAACCAATTCCAAAGACACCTGATGTTTGCTGTTTAGAGCCGGTGATGTTTGCGTTCCAATATATTTTCCAAACCGCTTTTCCTGTGTAGGGTCAAAGAGATCCTGCAGCCAACCTGTCCATCACTGGGCTAAAACACACATCCACACCTGCAGGCATTTTAGTGTTTCTAGTTCCCATGTCCTGCAAGTATTTGGGTTGTGGGGGAAACCAGAACAGCCAGAAGAAGCCCACTGAAAAGCCTCCTGGCTTGACCGGGACTCAAACCAAACACCTTCTTAAAGTGCTACCCAGCGTGCCACCCTGTTAGCATTATAATTAAATCAATGATTTAAATCAGTCAATTTCATATAGATCAGTAGTTCCTAACTGGTTGGTTGTAACCCAAAAAGTGTTGCAGGTCTCGAGGGCCCCCGGCGATTTCAACCAAGTGCCTGAGGCCAGCATGAAAGATGCTCCGGGCAGATGACTGGCCACTGCTGCGTGTCCTCACGAAAACGTATAGTTTACATGTGTTTTTAAGCCTTGCCAATTTAAATATTCAAGAGATTTTGAATCATTCAAGCACAAGAAGACGTGAAAGAACTCTAAGATGACCGATCTGACTTTTTTTGTCTTCTTGCGTTTGAATGAACAAAATACACCTTGCCAATTTAAACATTAAAGCACAAAAAAGCACAAAAAGTTCAATTTAAATCTACAATATAACATGCGCAGACAGCCACGTCTCACAGCCTGTGGACACCGAATTGAGTTTTGCTTTTTTTAGCGCTTGAATGGACAAATGCGTACAAAATTATATTGAAAAACCTGCCTTGGTGAGTATCCTCGAAAAACTGTTATGTCTTAAAGGAGAAGTGCACTTCCAAAACAAAGATTAACATATAATGTACTCACCCCCCTTGTTATCCAAGATGTTCATGTCTTTCTTTGGTCAGTCGTAAAGAAATTGTTTTTTTTTTTGAGGAAAACATTTCAGCATTTTTCTCCATATAATGTGGAGAATAATAAATAATTAATAAATAATAAATCTCCAATCGTATTTTTTCCCTCAACTTCAAAAATCATTTCAAAATCATCCTACATCGCTGCAGAAGTATCGACCCAGTCTTTGCAAAGTCAACATGCAAAGAAGATCAAACTCCCTTAATAAAAAAGGTAAAACCGCGATTTTGAAGTTGAGGAGATGAGATGGGAGTTCCAACATACCCTAACTGTCATGAACCGGAAAAAAACAGTCCAGGCAGAGTAAGACAAGACGAGCGTTTGACATTAAAAAGTATAAAATGGTATTGTTTTTATGAAAATAACTGAATGTTTCACTAGATAACCACAGAAAAATGTGGTTGTGGTTGTTAAAGTGCTACTCACTGTGCCACCCTGTTAGCATTATAATTAAATCAGTCAACTTCATTCAGATCAGTAGTTCCTAACTGGTTGGTTGAAACCCAAAAGTTTCGAGGTATTGAGGGTCCCCGGCAATTTCAACCGAGTGCCTGAGGCCAGCATGAAAGATGCTCAGGGCAGTTGACTGGCCACTGCTGCAAGTCGTCACTAAAACGTATAGTTTACATGTGTTTTTAAGCCTTGCCAATTCATGCACAAGAAGATGGAAAAGAAGTCAACTGAGAACTCTGAACTGAGAACTCTGAACTGAGTTCTCTTTCGCATCTTCTTGTGCTTGAACAAATACACCCTGCCCCAATTATGGATGTTTGAAAATTACCTTTCATGCAGTATGTAACACAGCTCTAAGTGAATTAAAACATCCTGCAAAGTTTTAAATCTGAAAGTGCACCCATCCCATTTTCTCCTCCAACTTCAAAATTGTCCTACATCGCTGCAGAAGAACCAACTCAAGACGAGCGTTTGTGGTTAAAAAGTGAATAATTTTTTATTTGTATTTTTTGAGGAAAATTACCGATGCCTTGCCTGGGATCGTTTAGAGCCTTTGAAGCTGCATTGAAACTGCATTTTTAATCTTCAATCCATTGAGCACCGCACTGAAGTTCACTATATGAAGAAAAGCATGTGTAGCATGCAAAATACGTATTTAGTTGTGTGTGTTGTGTTCGCTCTGTGCAGCTTGTAGGTCTCTGGCTAACCGGCTAACCGGCTAACAGCAATATCTGTTCGCTCGCATAGTGAATGTTTGTCATTGTTATTACTTGGAGTTATGATAAAGAACAGAGCAATACCGTAGTGTACAAACTGCAGTGCTTTATCAATACGTTTTCAATGCGTTGGGCTAATGTATAGACCATGGCTGTTTGGGTGTTTACCACCGAGCTGTGAGCTAGTAATGGTGATAGGCGTTCCGTTTCCAACATGCGCTGCATGCATTAGACCAATCACAACAGACAGGGTCATCGTACCAATCACCAGAGATTAGCATCATGTAAAGAAGGGGTTTGGACAAATGATTCGTTGAGCAAATCGTTTGGGAGTCGTTGAGCAAAAAAGGTAAAAATAAATGCATATTATAAGACAATGAGAGTGTTTTCTGACCTTGCATGCATGTCAGCCTGTTGCTGGGGACTCCCAAAACCAAAATATGAACCTTTTGTAATCCATTATAGGGGAACTTTAAAAATTCAAGCTCAGTTTAGATATACAATACAGCATGCGCAGACAGTAACGTTTCACAGCCCGTGGACACAGAATTGAGTTTGGCGTCTTCTTGTGCTTAAATGGACAAATATATACAAAATTATGTTGAAATACCCACCTTAAGCGAGTATCCTCAAAAAACCATTGGTTATGTCTAAAGTGAATGTAAACAAATGAGAAAGGATTTGAATGTATATCATTATATCAAAGCCAATGGAAAGCAATCATGGAAACTTTAGCCAAAAAAGCGTAACGGCTAATGCTAAAACTGCTGCTTTGGTGGTACGCAGGGAGGGACACCAGAGGATTTTTTTTAATGGATGTCAGTGGCTTCACTACGCTGAATAAACAGCTTTTGTGAGAAAACAGTTTATCATTTAATAAATTGACAGCCTATGGGCTATTCATCAACATGCTTGGATTGAACTATTTTTAGAGTTTATACTGAGCTTATACCGTTTTATAAAAGAAGTCACAAGACTTTTTTCAAGAAGTAGGATTCAGCTTACAGCACTTATCACTCATTCCTATGGTATTTGCAAATGGCAACTGACTGTCGTACAACTCTGACTGAAATTCAATGACATCAAGGGTGTAATGTGATTGCTTATATATCAAGGCACACATGATCCAAGTTGATGTTACACTTTATCCAATGGTAAGTACTAAAGACCCTCACATCTTTTAGTAATAAGACTATCTCTGATTATATTGGATCCATGCATTATGCCTTTAAGTGACTGTGCTTAATTTAGTAGCTGCTGTCGGTGTCCTTAATGTTAATGCAAGACCCAAAAGAGAGAAAATCACTCACTGTTCTTGACTGAATTACTTTTGTAGTTTAAGAATCAATCCAGTGAAGACTATGCAACACTATTTCATATTTGATTATTCAGTTTCTGTACCTGAACACCTACAACCTTAAAGAAAAAAAAACAAACAAATAAACAAACAAACAAAAAAAACGTATAAACCAATTTTTTAATTTGTATCTTTGTTCTACTTATTTGTGTTCTGTAAACGATTTTAAACAGGGCCTACAGGTTACAACCTGCATCTGCGCCCCGCAAAACCCCAGCTACAGCCTTTTACGCACATTCGTTTGATGTCAGAGTTTGATTCATCTGGACAATGTAAATACTGTTATCTGAACTTGGGTGTGCACCTGGAAACCATATCTGATTCAACCTAAAACGGATGATCTGTTCATGCGAACTGTGGTATGGTTTGTTTCTGGTGTGAAGACACCATCTAACGCTGTCATCATAGAAATGTACCAATGTTGTTGATGTAATTGGTCAAACTGTGCATTTATGTGTTTTCTCACTCACTGACATGCTGCAAGCAGAGAGAATTTAGATCTCTTTTCCGCTCACCTTCAGCAGCAATAGACTTTCACATTCTTCTGAACATTCACATTACATTCGTGACAAATAGACGCATGTTTTGTGTTGGTGTTAGTTGGCCAAATTTTAATAATCTGAAGTACCAGAGTTAACACCAAAAACAAAGTAATACACATGTAATAACATGTTGCCAGATTTGCTTTTTGATTTTGCACATTTAACTCTAAAATGTTGCGAAAGATTCAAGAATCAACGTAATATATATATATTTTTTAAATGTCATCACAGTGGCATGAACAAATGATTGGACTGATGTATGGATTGGAGGTTTGGAGGTTATTTTCGGGTATTAAATGTTCGTCTTTTCATAGAAGGTTAGAGGTCTGTTTGGCTCTCAGTGCATTAAATGATAAAATCTTGCCTGCGGTGTGGTTCAACTCCAGGTTGCTGGGGCAACAATTCTCACCTTTTCATTACTTGCTGATATTTAGCTGTTAAATATCAAAATGCCAAAAGGAGTAGGACCTGACTTTCTGGAACATGGTTTTGTTAAATAGGGGGCTTGATACTTGGTGACACACCTGACCATGACTGTATTACCACAACTAGGGATTAATTTAATTCAAGAAAGTCACTTTACAGGAATGGTTCTCACACACTTAAGATAATTCGTCACTCAAGTTAGTGACATACTCACTAGTGAAAAAAAAAAAGTTTGCACAATAACATTGTTTTAGCATACAGATTAAGCAGGAAAGCCGTATACAGTGTGCTTATCTGAGTTCTCCCTCACAGTAGCAGCACAATCTGCAATATTGATTCAATCTTTAAATAATGCATGTGGCAAAACCATAAAGGAACAACTTCTCTGTGCTGACACGTTATTATCAGATCTCAACTGCTGTGTCTTCACATGCGCTGAGAATAATACTGAAAATATTTCAATCTCAGCCAGTGATTATCTGACCTTTTCTGAGTCTCTCAGGTATAAGATCACACACTAAACTTACTTAAAAAAAAAAGACTTACCGTTTGTGCTTGCTACACTTGATGAGCTTTGAAAAGCTGATATGGTCAATGTTAATCAGACTTAAAACATCATTATCTTTTCAGTTCACATAAAAAGCATTTATGTTTCTGTTAGCTTAGTCTTAGGTAATTGGTTGTTATAGTTGTTCATTTGATTTCATCATTATGTTCAGGTATGTGTGTCATCTCCCCTACTTCAGTTCAGTTGTCTTTGTGTTTGATTGTCGGGTCTTTTCAGTATTTCTGTTGTACTGGATTGTTGGAATTTACAGTGTGGATCTTTAGACTGATATTCTTGATATTTTTTGTGTGTTTCTTTATACCACACAACTTGTAAAAGTGTTAAAATGAAATGGTGTTGGCCCCTCTAATATTAATAAAAATGTTCTTATTTACAGTGGCATGTTGGGAACCCCTTGCAGAATCTGTGAAAATGTGAATAATTTTAACAAAATAAGAAAGATCATACAAAATGCAAGTTTTTATTTAGTACTCTCCTGAGTAAGATATATATATATTTTGTTTTATGATGGTTGTTCATGAGTCCCTTGTTTGTTCTGAACAGTTAAACTGAGCACTGCTCTTCAGAAAAATCCTTCAGGTCACACAAATCTTTGGTTTTTCAGCATTTTTGTGTATCTGAACCCTTTCCTACCTTTCCTGCAATGACTGTATGATTTTAAGATCCATCTTTTCACACTGAGGACAAATGAGGGACTCATATGCAATTATTACAGAAGGTTCAAACGCTCACTGATGCTCCAGAAGGAAACACAATGCATTAAGAGCTGGGGGGTGAAAACTTTTGAAAAGGATGAAGATGTTAAAATTTTTCTTTTTTTGTTGAATTATAATTTTTTTTCCATTTAGAATTGCCTTTCAGAAGCAGCAGAGGATACTTGCATGTATTATTAATAGTTGTATTTAAGTCCTTCGATTGTCCTCAGTGTGAAAAGATGGATCTCAAAATCATACAGTCATTGTTGGAGAGGGTTCATTAATTTAAAAGATGCTGGAAAACTGAAGAATCTGCAGTTTAACTGTTCAGAGCAAACAAGGGACTTATGAACAACCAACACACACACACAAAAAAAGAAACCGTAGATCATCCAGTAACCACACACAGTATTAAGAACCAAGGGTTCCCAAACTTTTAAAGGGAGTTATTTTAATAATTTCAGTTATTTTTTTTGTATTTTGGACTATATGTAAACATCTTTCATGTAAAATATCTTACTCAGGACAGTACTAATTAAAAAAATAACATGCATTTTGTATGATCTCTCTTATTTTGTTAAATTTATTCACATTTTCACAGATTCTGCAAGGAGTTCCCAAACTTTCGCATACCAGTGTATTTATTAAAATATATTATTTATTCATCTAAGATATTTCTATTTGTAAAGTTCCCAAACCCAATGGCAATACAGTACAAAAAATACAAAAGAATGATTTTATATGATATAACAATCCAATAATCTATTTACTAAAGTGCTATGCATAATAATTAATTCATTTTGGCACCTTGCTTTCTATTTGTCTTGGTAGCCACACCCACACCAAAAAGTTATTGGCCCAAAGTATTTATGCTCATGTATATATATTGTGAAACAAACAGGGATGCAGAGAGACTGATTGTGGAAATTCAGAACTGGATTACATATAAGGCCTACATAAGGATATAAATGAAAAGTTCCAAAAGGAAAGCCATAAAAAAGCATATTGTCTGATGGGAAACCATCACTGAAGTCATGAAAATACAAGAAAGGCTTATGCTGTTTGACTGTGGTGCGCGTGTGAGAGTACACGCAAACAAAGCATTTCCGGTTCGGCGTGTGCTTATCGTTTTGCATCATACCTTGTTTTGTGCTCGGCCCTGGATTGTGTGTTATGTCTATGGTAAATCATGATCCCATTTTAATCCCTGATGAGTTCATTCTCAAGTACCAGCGGCATCACTAGTGAGTCTTGCAGTACATAGCTGTCCCAATTTTCAGGCCCCAATTAGCTGTGTTTCAATGAATCTCTCTCTTTCTCTTTTCCCTACCCCTACCTCTCTTTGTCTGACTCATATCTATTTCTTCCTTAGCTTTTTTTTTTTTACCTGTCCAATTCTTTGACTGGCAGGTCATTATCTCATATCCCATTTTTAGAGGCAAGACAGTGATCCACTGGAGGCGTCATGTGGCAGCTCTGTGAACTTCCTTTCTGTCACCTGTGGAGAGTTGCGATCTGCCCTCGGCGTCACGCTCAGAGAAGCTGAAAGAGACACATGCTCCTGATTCTTATCACAGCATCTCAAAGAATATGATTCTCTCTTTTTCTTTCTCTGGCTGAGGAGTGATGGTTCTACTGAGAGGAACAGTCGTGGAGTTTATCAGACCGACAGGAAGCTGAAGACATGTTATTGTTGAAAGAAGGTCAGGCCTGTTGACTGTGTGTGGTGGTCTTGGTTATTGATAGTTTGGAGTGTAAACAAAGGTGACAACACTCGTGATAAGGAAACAGCATGTCTGTACAGTTTGACCGGTAATTTAACCACAGCTTCATGTTGTTTCAAGCCTATATGACTTTCTTTCATCTGTGGAACACAAAAGATGTTTAGCTGAATATCCAAGCTGTTCTCTTCCTTGCGATGAAGTTATTATTCACTGGAAATCTTGCAGGCTTGACACGGTCGCAATTTGCTTTGTATGGAAAAGTGATTTAGACCAATTATTATTATTTTTTTTAATATTATTAATGGAATAGTTCACCCAAAAATGGAAATTCTGTCATTAATTACTTACCATTGTGTAGTTTCAAACCCGTTAGACCTTTGTTCATCTTCAGAACACAAATTAAGATATTTCTGATGAAATCCGAGAGCTTTCTGACCCTGCATAGACAGCAACGTAAATACAATGTAATTACACATCATTATACATCAATAAAATATTCCATGTGACATCAGTGGTTCAACCGTAATTTTATGAAGCTATGAGGTTTTTGTGTGCAAAGAAAACAAGAAAAACAACTTTATTCAACAATTCTTGTATCTTCATAAAACGTAAACTGCTAAAATGCTAAAACTAATAAAAACTACAAACTGAAATCAAATTACTTTTTATTTTACCTCAGTAACTATTGTTTTTGTTTGAAGAACATTCAGTTTTGTAATGCAAAGCTTAACTTCTGAAGTCACAAAATGAATTGTGGTTAATTTAATATATTAAATGAATTAACCACATTAATTCAGTATATCAATTTAAAAGTTGTCATAATATTTTAGAATAATACAGCAGAAGTACTGGAAATAAGTGTATATTGGGGGTTCTTTTAATATTGTTTTGGACAAGGGGGGCCTTTGATTCAAAAAGGTTGAGAACTACTAGTTTAGACATTCTGCTAAATTTCGACTTTTCATTCCACAGAAGAAAAAAGTCAAATAAGTTGCGAAAGACATTGAGGCAAAATTAAAATTTTAGGGTGAATTATTCTTGTATATTTAATTTATACTTTATGAAGACACTAGTAGGCCACATACTGTGGCCTGAAAAACATCCAAAACTAAAATCTGTAAACATCTTTGTAGTTCTAATGACTTCTTTATTTAAAGCAGTCATTGCAGACCTGCAGCCTCTGTTTAACCTGGCTTGTTTCTTGTGGTCTAACACTTTATTGATTTGTGTACTCATGATTGGTTGACATGAGGGTAAATAAACAGCCTTTGTGTTTGGCAGGCCTGGCTTCCTGTGCTGTTATTTGGCCAGGCAGGGGCTCCTGTATTCTAGGCTGTGCAGCGTACAACAGGGCTCTTGTTCCATGTCCCCTCGTGACCGCACGGCCTCATTTGTCTCCGTCAACACATTAACACATCAGAAAAGCCCCCTGCTGCTCTAAAATGCTGGAGAAAGCGTTCCTTCCATTACTGGTGTAAGTGCTCCCCCTTCTTCCTCACTCCTCAGTCACGTTGTTATGCTGTGCTTTATGGCGGCCATATATTCAGTGTAGCCCATCTGCCAGATGAATAGGAAGTTGTGTTAAGGTACTCCAAGGCAGTCTCCCTCGCTTATCTTGGGCTGACAGATCATTTGGCTATCCACTCTTATGTAACAGTCGAGCCTATTGGTTTCGTGTCCCACCCAGAGAGTCTCCTCAAGTCTCTCATTTAAGCGTATTCATAAATAATCTAGGTCTGCACAGTGACGTACTCAGACAGAAATATAGTCTGTGTGGTTTTTCCAGCAAGACAGTCGCCGCTACCCGCATTCACCCCAATGTCACGCCCACTGACGCTTGTGTGCACCAGGCTTGCCAACTCACAGACAGAGGGTTTGGGATGTCGGATGTCTCAGACGTAGTCACAGCTCTCTCTCGCTTTCTCATTTGGTCCCAGAAGAAGTCAAAAATGTACTTTCCTCTGTAGAATCTCTTTATTATCTGTAAAATTCTATGGTTTTATGCAGTTGTCATACTCTTGAAACTGTACAGATTTGCAGTGATTTTAGAGGTTTTTGTCATGATTTACTGTCTTCAGTGCAACACAAAAAAAAAGATGAAAAATGTCTCTGTTTTTGTTAAAGGGATAGTTCACCCAAAAATGAAAGTTTTACACTTATTGAGATATTTTTGATGAAATCTGAGAGCTTGCATAGACAGCAACGCAACTAAAACGTTCAAGGCCCAGAAGGGTAGTAAGGACACTGTTAAAATAGTCCATGTGACATCAGTAGTTAATTCTATGAACAAATTATATGAACAAAGCACAAAGTGCACAAAGAAAACAGAAATAATTACTTTATTCAACGATTTCTTCTCTTCTTTGTCAGTCTTCGACACACATTCATGTGAGTACCACAGCGCATACGTGTGGTGCTGTTGATGCAGGAGCCGCCGTTCTGACGTTGAACCGGATGTTCTACGCCTTGTTTACAAACAGAGGAAGATGCACACTGTACATTAAACAGTCTTTGTAAACATGTCTGAAGATTTAGAAAGAGAGGATGACTGGCAATTTTTTGCCCAGCCTTACTTATTCGAACCAGAATATACAGATGATGAACTAAGAGAGATGGACGTTCTAAATCAGAATGTTGGCTCTTACAGAATATTAGCACCACACGAATGTGCTGTGGTTCTCTTGTGAAAGCACGTCAAAGACTGGCACTGAAGAGAAGAAATTATTGAATAAAGTCGTTTTTTTTCTTCTTTGTGCACACAGTTTTTCATAGCTTCATAAAATAAAACCACTGCTGTCACATGGACTATTTTAATGATGTCCTTACTACCTTTCTGGGCCTTGAATATTTCAGTTGCATTGCTGTCTAGGGGCAGAAAGCTCTCGGATTTCATAAAAAATATCTTAATTTGTGCTCTGAAGATGAAAACGACATGAAAGTGAGTAATAAATGACAGAATTTTCATTTTTGAGTGAACTATCCCTTTAATCTTGGTTTGGACACCACTGACATTCACTGTATGCTCAAAAACATTTGAGACTTTCTTTATAATATCTTCTTTGTGTTCCACAGAAGAAAAAAAGTCAAAAGGGTTTGGAACAACATGAAGGTGAGTAAAAGATGAAAGAATTAAATTTTGTTGGTAAATTACCTGTTTGAAGTCATGATGTAACAGAAATAGTGGCAGATTTTTTTCTTTCATATAATGACATTATCAAAAAAATTCTCAAAAAATAAACTGTTTATCGGTTGATGATTGGATGAAGGTAGATCTGAATGCAAACTTGCAGTGGGTTGTAAGAAAGGGGCAGGGGCTCATTTTTGAAGCTCATAATTTAAATAAAAAAAATGTCATAACTTTGATTTCTCTGATGACATATGCCGGACATCAGCGATCATTTAGTCCACTTAAACCCTGACCCTTTCTTACAATGCATTGCAAGTTTGCGCATATATATAGCATATATATAGCATATATATATATATATATATATATATATATATAAATTTACAGAATTTGCAAAATGTTAATTATTTTACCAAAATAAGAGGGACCTTACAAAATGCATGTTATTTTTTAGTACTGACCTGAATAAGATATTTCACATAAAATACATTTATCCACATGAGAAAATAATAGCTGAATTTATAAAAATGAACCTGTTCAAACTATGCTTGATTCTTAATACTGTGTTGTTACCTGAATGAGCCACAGCTGTTTTTTTTTTTTGTTTTTTTTTTGTTTAGTGATAGTTATTCATGAGTCCCTTGTTTGTCCTGAACAGTTAAACTGCCCACTGTTCTTCAGAAAAAATCCTTCAGGTCCCACAAATCTTTGGTTTTTCAGTATTTTTGTGTATTTGAACCCTTTCCTACAATGACTGTATGATTTTGACATCCCTCTTTTCACACTGAGGGCAACTGTGGGACTCATATGCAACTATTACAGAAGGCTCACTGATGCTCCAGAAGGAAAAATGACACATTAAGAGCCGGGGGTGAAAACTTTCGAACAGAATAAAGATGTGTAGGTTTTTCTTATTTTGCTTAAATATCATGTTCTTTTTTTATTTAGTACTGTCCTTCAGAAGCTACAAAATCTTCCCAGAAGACAAAATAAGTTAAATTTACCCTAATCTTCAAATTCAAAAAGTTTTTAATTAATTCTTAATGCATAGTGTTTACTTCTGGAGCATCAGTGAGTGTTTCAGCCTTCTGTAATAGTTGCATAAGAGTCCCTCAGTTGTCCTCAGTGTGCAAAGATGGATCTCAAAATCATATAGTCATTGTTGGGTTTAAATACAGAAAAATGTTGAAAAACCAAAGTATTTGTCGGACCTGAAGGATTTTTCTGAAGAACAGCAGGCAGTTTAACCATTCAAGACAAACAAGGGACTCATGAACAACTATCACCAAACAAAAAAACACAGCTGTGGATCATTCAGGTAACAACACAGTATTAAGAATCAAGTGTATGTAAACTTTTGAAAAGGGTCATTATTATAAATTCAACTATTTTCACTTGTGTACAATATGTAAACAACTTTTATGTGAAGTATCTTATTCAGGTTAGTACTAGAGTATATGTGTGTGTATGGATGAACTTTCCACAATTAAGATAAATAGGGTGCATTTAAAAAATGGGGTGAATTTTCATTTCATGCCACCTTTCAGACTCGTCTTATATGCCTTAGAGTTATTTGGAATTTGTGACTTATGACAGTTGAGCTAAATAAATCATACAAACCTGTCTTTTAGATATTAAAATGATAAATATATCAAACCGTAAATGATTGAATGGTCTGACTGAATAATCTGATAGTTGTTATTGAAGTGAAAAGCTCCAGTAGTTCATACATTAACTGTCACAGATCACCTAGGTAATTTTTTTTCGTTGCTGCACTCTGCGTATCAGATCTCATTTACAAGGTTTGACAGTTGGGTCTTGATCTAAAGATGTCTCACAGCAACAGTCATCCCACAACAGTAAAGACCTTTATTTTACGTGCTTTTTCTGTGTTTCGCAGGATTTCTCTTAAGGTCAGCACTTTCCTGTTCAGACATAAACAAATAGAGTTGTACTGTGCATTTGTTGGTCTGACACAATGACCTTTGTAATGCTAAAACATATAATGTCAACTTTTGCTATTGTATTTAACAATGTAGGACAGCATAGACAGAAATGATTTTTGTTCTGCACTGTGTCATTATCGATGCAAGGTTTATATTTTATGAGTATTGGTAATTATTTTTTCATTATAAAGTTCATGGCATTTGCTGTTATGTAGTGTAATGTACATAAGCTGTACTGTATATGCTGCATATCAGTAAGTAAGAGAGTAAGTTAGAAGACACACATACACACACACCTGTATCTGTAGCCCTAAAGTGCCAATAAGTTCTAGTGTCCATATAATCAATTTTTACTTCATTTAATTAGGCATACAGTGATTAGACACAAGCCACACCCCCACCTCATTCCCCAGCAAGCCTAATCAACAGCACAATAAAACACTCGTTTAATTAAAACTCATTAATCTGCCAAATTATGCATTAATGGTTCCAATTAATTATGTAAGAAACTGATGCAGTGTAAATAATGAATGGATGGATCATCTGGAAATAGAGAAGCGCAGCTGTGCTTAGGGGCTTGGCTTTTTTATAGGTTTATGTAGATTTAGACAAGAAACACTGGCCTTCTATTAGCTCAGGTCAAGGGCCAAGCATAAATTATTCTCAAAATCTGTCATCTAGTATTCGAATCTGCTCTGCAGTGACAGTTCCAGTTGCTGCAAAGGTGGGGTAAGATGTGCCAGTGGCGAAAATCAAACCATTTTCTTTATCTAGTGAACTGCACAGTTTTTGTTATGCGATTATATAGTTGAATTATCATATACAGTTGAGGTCAAAACTTTAAATACACTTTGCAGAATCTGCAAAATGTTAATTATTTTGCCAAAATAAGAGGGATCGTACAAAATGCAAGTTATTTTTTATGTAGTACTAACCTGAAAAAACATACTCCACGTAAAAGACTTTCACAACACTGCCTGCTGTTCTTCAGAAAAATACTTTAGGTCCCACAAATTCTTTGTTTTTTTCAACATTTTTGTGTGTTTGAACCCTTTCCAACAATGACTGTGTGATTTTTTTCACACTGAGGACAACTGAGGGACTCCTATGCAACTATTACACAAGGTTCAAATGCTCACTGCTGCTTCAGAAGGAAACACAATGCATTAAGAGCTGGGGTGTGAAAACTTTTTGAATTCGAAGATCAAGGTAAATTTAATTTATTTTGTCTTCTGGAAAACATGGAAGTATCTTCTGTAGCTTCTGAAGGCCAGTACTAAATGAAAATAGGATATTTAGGCAAATAAGAAAAATATACACATATCTTAATTCTGTTCACAAGTTTTCATCCCCCAGCTTTTAATGCATCAATGTGATGCAAATTAAGTTTAATTTATGCTTAAAACAGGAACAATTATCTGCCAGTGGAGTATAAAACCTTGTTTGGCATTTTGAATTTTTCCAATTTTCAACAGTTCTTTGTTCTTGTTTAATTCATAAACTCACTTAATTTGGATGAATTTTTTTTGTGTTCCTTTCCATTTATTCCTTAAATTTATTTATTTATTTTTTTTACTTAGTCTTAAAAAGCCGTACATTTACCTTTCATTATTTTAGAAGATTAGAAACCTATGAAAAAATACATTTTTTCTGCCTCATTTCTCCTTGCCTTTGAGACAACTTACATACAAACTGGGCCATCTTAGCTAATTAACTAACTTGATAAATGACAACATTATTTTTCCCTCTTTGCTGTTTTCTCTTTCTTTTTTCATTGTGCTTACTCGCATCAAAGCAATACAAGCAGTCATATTTTTCCCATGTCTGGGCAGCTCACCAAGATGGAAGACTCGTCCTTAAATTTATTGTTAGAAATTACCATAACAATGCTTTCTGGTTCCCTGTTGAAATTATGATTGTGATGTGTTGGCAGAACAACTGTACATTTATACATGGTCCAGATCAATGAAACTGCTGCTCTGATGTCTTTAAAACAATTTTGTTTGCATTTTCAGGTCCCTGCCTTGATTGTCAAACTCTCTTCTTGTCAATTTCAGATTCAGAGCACAAGCTCAGAGGCAGTCAGTGCAGAACAAATCATATTAGTTTTCAATTCAGCTGGCCCTCATTGCCGCAGAAGAGAAGACAGATAAAGTTAAAGCAAGTCAGCTCACTGAATTTTTATTTTTTTTTTTTTTTATTTATTTCTTTATTTATTTTCTGTTTTCGGGCCACTTTTCCAGCAATCCTCGGTTTCAGATCTCTTCTTGCCTCATCACCCTGTAGTTTTAAAATTCTTAATAAGCCATTCTTTTTTTTTTTTTTTTTTTTAATTCAATGAGTTGTATCAAGTATAACAAATGGGAAAGAAGCTTTAAAATTAGTTTTTTCTCTCTTCATTCTTTACTCACTTTAAAATAAGCACAGACCTGTTCCTGATAGAAGTGACCTGATTCTCTGCCCTACAGCTATGGCCCACAATTCCTGCATAGTTTTTTCTTTTTCAATTGCCTTAGTACTACTATTTTTTTTTAAAAGCAAGTGATCACAATTAATCAACTAAAACACTTTTTTTCTCCAAAAATTTCAGCATATTTTCAGTTAGGCTTCTGGAAAATCACAAAGCATCCTTTTCAATACACATATAGTTTTTTAACTACCATTCATATTGCTGATGTTATGTTTTTTTTTTTTTTCTTTTTCGTTTTAATCACTGAATCATTTCATGCATCAATAGATTTCTACAGATATATAGATTCTATAGATATAGATTCTATAAAACTGATTTGCAATTTCTGAATTGGATAACAAAATATAATGAATTCATGGTTGTGTCATATCTTCATCGCAGCTTTGATAACATACTATTACAAACATGAATTTCATGTCAATTACGTAAAGTTAGTTATTGTTATTTTATTTGCTAATGTGGCAACTGTAGCCTGTTTTACTATAACATATTTTATTTTTGCCCCTTTTATCACAAGCACATTTAGAAATATGCTGCTCCATGGATGGCCTCAGTATATTTTCAGTTACTTCCATGTCATTGATCAAATGATCCATAAGAGGGTCTTAATGTGTCTGTGCCCGCAGTTTGATTCACTTTTCACTAGAGGATGATGGTTATGGATGGTTTAGATTTTAAAAAAATCAAGTGATGCTGAGCAGATACAGTATATAGTGCTGTGAAGAGATTGTCTGCTATTGTTCATCATCACGCTGTCAGCTGGTGGTGAGTTTTCTCTTTAGACTCACACTGAGTACCATCACCTCCTCATGTAGACTCACAAACTAACATGTTTCAGTCTCATATCGGCACAATAATACTGCTCTCCAGGGTGATGAAAATCTGAAAGTGACAGGAAATAAAAGAAAATAAACAGCAGGAATTTGTTATATATTTTCACACAATATAAATATGTTAATTCAAAATATAGTCTAGGCTAATACTATGTAGTAAAAGAATATTATCCTTTATTTATGCGTTAGTTGCATGAACACACCATAAATTGTCTTTATTAGTTTTGTATTACTGGTAGTTTAGCCATAATCACTGGCTTATTCTGGTGAATAAACTTGAACCTGACTCTGTGAGTGCCACTTAAATCGTTAATTAATGTATATAATGGATATAGTTTTCACTTTAGAACAGGGCATACAGTTGTCTTTATTAAACAACTTTAGCAATTTATTACTCAAAACTGTAAAACCAATACTGAATAAACATAAACATAAGTAAATAACAATAAAACATTATGCAAATCACACATGTATATGTGGTTTTAAACCAATACAGATTAAACAGACATAACTGACTGTTTTTGTAACTCATGTGTTTTTTAACATAAACTTGTGTGTATTTGACAGTTTAAGCACAATAAGACATGAAAGAGAATGCTTCGGATATGTGCGCTCAGAAAACCATATATAAATACTTAACTAATTATTTAAAATGCATGATTTCAGCATGATAGACATGATAATCTAAAGGCACAGTCCTATTCTGGAAAAGGGTGAGGGTAGCAGCAGCTCATATGCATTTAAGAAGACATGCATGAAAACAGTGTGTTTCTGCCTCCACTCAAAATGGGCATTTTCAAAATGATATAATAAATGATCTGTGGGGTACTTTGAGCTGAAACTTCACAGGCGCATTCTAGGGACACCTGAGACTTATATTACATATGTGACCCTGGACCACAAAACCAGTCATAAGTAGCACGGGTATATTTGTGGCAATAGACCAAAATACATTCTATGGGTCAAAATTATTGTTTTTTTTTTTTTTTTTCAATGCCAAAAATCATTAGGATATTAAGTAAAGATCATGTTCCATGAAGATATTTTGTAAATTTCCTACCGTAAATATATCCAAACTTAATTTTTGATTAGTAATATACATTGCTAAGAACTTCATTTGGACAACTTTAAAGGATATTTTCTCAGTATTTTGATTTTTTTTTTGCACCCTCAGATTCCAGATTTTCAAATAGCTGTATCTCAATGGAAAGCTTATTTATACAGCTGTATGTACAAAAAATGACCCTTATAACTGGTTTTGTGGTCCAGGGTCTCATATTGTAAAAATGGGCATAATTAGTCTCTTTTAATGAAGGGTTGTTTTCTGCTTATTTATCCTTCAACTTTTTATTCTTTCAAATATTTGATAAGCTGTAAATAATGTGTATATGCCCTTAATATATATTCAGTTAGTTATTGCATACTGGTGTGTTAAAACTTAACTACACATACAATAATGGCTAATATTTGGTTAATATTAATAATAGCTTTTACGTCTAGTTAATCATTACCTACTGCTAAAGTTTGTTAAAGCTTAACTACTGCATAATTGTGGACCCTTAAAGTGTTAACTCATATTCAAAAACAATTTATAGAAAAGTAATAATGTTGACTCTGAATGCTAATAATAGGAGGCCAGAACTTTGATAAATGGGAGAGGAGAGAGTAGAAGCAATTTTGTTTTGAACCTTGTCACATTCCCTAGTCACAAGTTCAGAATATTCCTATCCTTACGTTTTAGTTTTAGTTTTAGTTAGATTTAGTTTTATCATTTTATGTGTGCACTTAATTTGAGTGAAAATTTACATTAAAACTGATGAGTTCCAGCACCTTTGGCTAATGGATGTGTAACCCAGGTTACCAGTAGTGTTTAAAGATGATCAAATTAAATAAATATGAAGTATGTTATTTTTCTTTTTTTTTATATATACATATATTTTATGTATTTTATGTTATTTTCATGGGCATTTTAATAGCCAATTCTAATATTTTATGTTTGGGGAAAATCGACCAATGAGGATTTAGGATGTTGCATGCATATTTTTTTTTCTTTCTCTAGTTTCCGGATTTGGGTTGTTTTCACGTTTCTCGGAGCTGAAGAGAGCACACGCAATTAAGGTCTCTCCGGAGATATTTGAGAATTTAATGAATCAAACAGTGATTTTGACTAAAATTAAAGTTATAATTGTCTAGAGACGATTTAGCAAGAAAAAGAAGTCCATTTTGATGTGAGAAAGTGACAGTTTAATTGATTCATAACTTGTGATGCAGTTGATAATTAGGCCTCGTTAACGCAAAGCACGTTAACAAAGGATATTTCGCAAAAGAAAAAGAGGCATATAATTATATTTTATTTCTACGAGACGGATAAGCAAAACATCAAGTTGAAACTGAGTTTTTCAGACCAATAGGGGATAAAATTGTTCAAGTTCATCTGGTCTTGGTGAGTTAAAACGTTTATTTCATGTATTAGTTTGGGTAAAAAGTTCATGAAATGTTTATATAAGTGAAATATAAATAAGAAAGCTGTACTTTAAGTTCATTTAATTGTTAAGTGTAATGTATGGTAGATGTGGCAAATGTATGCGTTTGCACGTTCATGTGAAAAATGTGATCGTCATTTTGATGCTGTGGTAAATGATCGTAATAGACATGATACACGTATGATACGGAAATAATTCTAATGATGATTTTTGTGACCTTGTATTCAAGGTCAGGTTTTTTTTTTTTCTTTTTTTTTTTTTTTTCTCCTTTCTTTTCTTCTTTTTCATGATTCATTATCATTGCTGTCCGATTGAGTGCACGCTGTGAACTGCTTAATCGAAGCTGCATTTAGACCGACGCTTACTGGACTGGAGTTCCTGAATCTCTGGATTTCGTGCTAACTCCCGTGTTCGTGGAGGGAGTCGGGACTGGCGAGCCACACGGACCTAATAGAGAGTCGGGATTTCGTGAAACGGACACTTTTGTTGCCAATTTGGGCGGTAGGAAATTGAACTTACATTGCATACACTCCGTTCATTGTTCTTTGGAAGGATTCGATTACGGAGGAGAGACTGAGTAACGAACAATTTAATCGCTGCAGTGAATATGATTTGAGAGACTGAATTATTCATTTTGAATCAGCTCATTTTGGAAACTGAGGTTTAAATTTTGTGAAAGGATTCATATGTGAATTTATTTTTATATTATTTATTTTATTTATTTTAATTATTATTATTTTTTTTTTCTGATTGTTCAGTGACCAAATGCATGTTTTTTCCTTCTTTATTTTGTATTGCACTTTTAAGACAAGATGGAGACATTTATTCAACGAATTGGAAGTAGCAAATAAGGGATTTAAACTTTGAATTGATTTAATTAAGTGAACATTTCTCTGAATTGAAACTTCACATAAGGTGAAGTCAAACTATTACATTTTTAAAAAAAAAAAAACTGAAAGAAATAAGTGAAGTCTAGAAGGGAACATAATTATCAGTTAATTTACATAAAATTTTCAAAAAGGGTGATTATACCTTGGAGTCCCTTGAGCACAGTGAATCTTGAAACCTGTAAGGAAAAGGGAAAACTTAAGAATACAAGAACAAATCAGCTTGGTGGTTAAGCAAACTTTTCAATTTTTTTTAGTTTTTTTTGGTTGAAAAGTTACATATTGTACATTTTTTTTTTTTTTTTTAATTTTCTGTCATGCACTAATCGAAATCTAATATTTTGATTGAAAACAATACATTCAGTTAAACTTTACACATTGCGTGAGTGGTTCATTATTGTTGTGACATCCTTATTCTCTGTAGACAAATTTATTCTTCTGATTTGACTGGTCCGTACTCAGACATTTCTCTTTTTTGTCTTTGTCAAAAATTGAGTGTTACAGATGTCTCAGGAGCATCCACCAGTGAGGAGGGTATGAGACAGAACTGCATGTTTACAGTTATCATCATTAATCATTCTGTTCTAGCACACGCAGCTCGCTGACTTTGATACGCAGTGTGGTATCTGTACAGTTTCAATTAAAAGATAAATATAACAGGTGTTGTTTTGAAACGGACAAGTGCCACCGTGATTCTGAATGTTGAATAAATGACGCCATTCATTTCAGATTACATAATTCCCTTGTGGGCTTGACACTGAGATTAGATGGGCTGTAATTACACTTCTGAGTCTTTCTTAATCGTGAGGTTATATGAGCCTTTAAAAACATGAATACATCACTTTCCCCTTGATATTAATTTGTTTAGTGCTAATTTCCTGTTTTAATGTGGTCTGTCAAGGATAAAGATCTTTAGCCTATAATAGATTTCATTAAAAGTCTAATTCTGAGTCAAGTTTAGACAAAGCGCTCAAATTTGCGATAAGTCTGAAATGCTGTGATGTGCAATATTCTGGTGTTCAAATTACAGAATTAAAGAGGGCAATCTGTTAAGCTGACCACACTGAAATTGAGGCTTCGCCATTTAAAAAATATGTTTGTCTTTTCTATAAAAATATTTAAACATTTAATTTTGTTATGAAGGCATGATATGCATCATTTAATAAGTCACATCTCTGAGTAATGTTGGATTCAGTGGATTTGTTCTTGTATCAGAGGTAATGCATCTGCACCTGAACTATGCATGGTGTTTGGGCATTAGGCAGAACTGAATTGTTACCATGGCAATGCCAGACATTGGTATTGCTCTAATAATGCTGTTGGCCTTGAAGATTGTGATTGCTGTGAAACACTCTTTTGCTCAAGCAGAGATGTTCGTTCACTTGCATTCAGTGTCTGCCCATTAACAATCTCTGTTTGAGAAATGCGTCATTTAAACGTATATTTTTACGTCATTTTATTCTGCAGTAAGACAGCATTTTAGTTCAGTGTTAAAAAAATATATTTAAAGTGAATTCATATTTTGAGAACAAAAAACTCTCTGAATGTTTTCATAAAAGGTGTTTTATGAGAATAAAGTTGTAATGTTTTAAGTATAATCTAGTAAAGTTATTACATAACTAATTATTATAACTAATTTTTTTTTAAGTATGCACAAAGCAATATTTTACTAATTGACAGCCTCTGTGCTATAAATGGCTGATTATGAGCATTTCCTCTGAAGCATCAAGTGGAAGTCAAAAGTTTACATCCCCCTTTCTGAATCTGCAAAATGTTAATTATTTTCACAAAATAAGAGGGATCATACAAAATGCATGTTACTGTCTATTAAGTAATTTAATTATTTTATTTAGTAATTTAATACTTGGTTATGAGACCCTTTTTGTGCCGAACAGTTAAACTGCCTGCTGTTTTTCAGAAAAATCCTAGAGCATTTTTGTGTATTTGAACCCATTCCAACAATGACTGTATGATTTTGAGATCCATCTTTTCACACTGAGGACAACTGAGGGACTCTTATGCAACTATTACAGAAGGTTCAAATGCTCACTGATGCTCCAGAAAGAAAAATTGTGCATTATGAGTCAGGGCGTGAAAACTTTTGAACAGAATAGAGATGGGTATATTTTTCTTATTTTGCCTAAATATCATATTTTTTCATTTAGCACTGCCTGTCAGATGCTACAGAAGATAGTTACAGTCTCTCAGTTATCCTCAGTGTGAAAAGATGGATCTCAAAATCATATAGTCATTATTGGAAAGGGTTCAAATACACAAAAAATGCTGGAAAACGAAAGAATTTGTGTGACCTGAAGGATTTTTCTGAAGAACAGTGAGTAGTTTAACTGTTCAGGACAAACAAGGGACTCATGAACAACTATCACTAAACAAAAAAACACAGCTGTGGATCATTCAGGTAACAACACTGCATTAAGAATCAAGGGGATGTAACTATTGAATGGGGTCATTTTTATAAACTATAAACTATTTCTTGTGTGTACAATATGTAAACATCTTCTATGTGAAATATCTTATTCAGGTCAGTACTAAATAAACAATAACATGCATTTTTTATGATCCCTCTTATTTAGGTAAAATAAGTGACATTTTGCAGATTCTGAAGGGGGAATGTAAACTTTTGACCTCAACTGTAAGACAATACTAGCATTCCTCAGTTTTCTTAATCTTGCACTCTTAATAAAGCCGGTTCCTTATTCTGTTTTAGAGCTAAATTATTTGTGAGAAAAAAACTATGTATTTAAAGCATTATTCGAGCCAGAGCAAACTGGCTTTCATCTGTGCCTGTGTAATGAGCCTTGTCTTTTGAGTTTTGCTACTCTACAGACTGTAATGGGAAAACAAATCAAGGACATGAGCCTCAATCCTGCTGATTGGGCTGTAGGCAGCTATTTCAGAGCTTAAATGAGTGACAAATTATGTCAAGGAAAGGTCAGTCTCCCTTTGAGTTTTTCTTAAAATTTGAGGCTACGTGAGTGACCTTGCATCTTTACTTTGCTAAAAATTTTTTGCAGATTTTTAGCTCTCACTGTGATTATGCAGCACAGAGCATCTGCCGAAGGAATTTAATAATTGCGCATTGAAGAAAATGTGAAGATTTTATGGTGTAAAGCTTCAACTTCAAAAAGCATGTTGGTTTCGGGGTAACTGTTAACTGACATGTAGTTGGTTAAAGGGAAACCACTATCAAATTGATCCTTATTGAATTACCAGAGACGATATTACACAGAGACGGTACACTGTATGGCCACTCTAGCAAAGGAAATCCCATCTTCCAATAAGAAGAGCTAAATGCATAGACTGTAAGAAAAACAAAAGATTGACAATGCATCTTCACTTTAACTATACATGTTTTTCCTCCCTTAAGAACAGGCACGGCCATTTGTAGATTTTTTGGGTGTTGCTTCCGGTCTCATCCGTGTCCAGCTATAATGCCACACCCCATCATTGTAGCATCTAACTAAAACTAAATTTATCAGAAAAACAAAAACATGAACATACATCAGTGTGATAAGAACTTCCTAAAATAATGTGTAATGTGATTTTTTTTTTTTTTTTTTTTCGCTTGAGTCCCATTTTTTTATGACTTATGCAGGGTTTATTACTTATGCTGCAGCCAGACTCCAAGGGGGTGAAAAGTTTTGGCTAAACGTCAGATTATAAAGACTATGCTTTTTCTTTACGGTAGTCTTATGTCATCTTTTGCTCATGAGCAGTAGCTGGAGTTACTAGGAAACATGAGTTCTTAGTGCAGTTTGAGCTTTAATAGTTTATAATGCAGTTGATGTCAAGTTTAATTGCTGTTCTGTTTTTTTTTTTTTTTTGTGACATTGGTAAGCTATTTTAGAGATATTGAGAATTTTAGAGATGGACTTACATGCCTGAAATAATGAACTGATTTTTCATTAAAGGAGTCATGAAATGGGAGATGAAAATATTCTTGATATTTGCACATACACTGTAAAGAAAAAAAAAAAAAAAAAAAAAAAAAGAGATGTAAATAAAACAAGCATTATTAGAGTATGTTTTACAAGAATACCAATACTGTTTCAGTCTTTCTACTTCAAAATGTCACATTACAATGTGTTCAATTCAGTGTGTTTCTTGCCTTTTTTCTTTTGCAAACATTTGATCATTTTACTAGAATTTTTGAGTGAAATAGTTTTTACACCATTTATTTTCAGTGTATAAGAAGTTAATGCAACTTGCTGCAAGTTTTATAACTCAAAGCTAACTCCACATTTGAAATTTTTGTTTTCTCACGCCAATATTTGAAATTGCCCCACTCATGACATCACAATTTTCCTCTACACACCTATTAACCTTTGTAGGCTATGTAAAATAAATAGTCCAAAACAACTAATGTCCATCCAAAGTTGTTCTGTCCCTGGATGTAGACCCCCCAAAAAACTGTGCTCACCCTTCCAAAAGATCAAGGTATTAGAAATGCATGGCTGTTTATTTTTAACAGCATGAGTGAGGGATTGAACAAGAATGTTTTTTGTATGTCTAATTTCACAATGAACTCTTTTCCTTATTATTCTTATCATATTACTGTTTTATTATTATTATTATTATTATTATTATTATTATTATTATATTGATAGCCAAGGCAGTGCCAAGTATGTTGTCCTTGGAGGCAGCGCTGATAATTATGTTTATTTATAATCTTTAAATGTATTTGTAAAAAACGTCAAGCCAAGAGAACAAATGTATCATTGTAAGAGTGCTGCTAATCAAATCCGAACATACACAGAAGTAACAATAATTTTTTGAGTTGAATATGAATAGACTGTGTGAAGAAAGCATAGTAAGGTTGAATATGCCAGTGTAATTTGTTACTGTTGGTGTATTGCCATTACCATGACACATGCCATTTACTTGCATTTCTTAAATAGGTAATGCCCCATAAAGGGATGGAATGCCACTCTAAACTCAATCATAAACATGCGTATAACAGTTAGCACAAGCTAGAGATTACAGTTTATAAATTGGTAAATATGGATCTTTTTCTTACACAAATGCATCGCTTCACTTCAGAAGGCCTTTATTAACCACCTGGAGTCATGTGGAGTATTTTTATGATGGATGGATATACTTTATTGGACTTAAAAATCTAAGCACCCATTCACATGCTAGTATAAAGCTTAGAATAGCCAAGAGATTTTTTTAATAAAACTTTGACAGTATTCGTCTGAAAGAAGAAAGTTGTATAAACCTGTGACTTGAGGGTAAGTAAATCATGGGGTCATTTTCATTTCTGGGTGAACTATCCCTTTAAATGGAATGTTTTTGGCACAGTTTGAAAAAGAGGATAGAAAACTATAATTTTTACTAATATTTAAACTTTTTTGGTGCAAAAAAACTTTGAGAACTTCCAAAGCTAACCTCAAGAAATGTTATATAAAGTTCTGAAAATCCAGTCTGACCCCTTTAAGTGACTTTAGAATTAGACATTAGACCCTGCTGCTTCATATAATCTCAGAACACAAGTATATCATCCACTGCACCAGTGCACAGAAATGCTAAATTAATCTAGTAATAGATTCTTAAGCAACATAATAAAGGCATCTTAGTGTCTATAAAGTGTGGAATATTGCGTACATGTAATATGCACTCTAGCTGCAGTACAGATTTAAATGCACTGTGATCCCAAAATAACCTACAGAAGAAAACAATCAGGGTTAATCAATGAGCAAGACAAACAAATGGAGGCGGAATAATTGTGTAGCCTTCTGTGCTGTTTACAAAGCAGCTGCTAAATAACCTTCAAGAATGGAGATGGAGATGTGTGTGGTTATTAATTCATTTCTATATGACATCTTTCAGTACAGGCAGCTATAGCATGAAGTTAATGTCTGCTGCACATATGTAAATCAAGACTCCGTGAATGTGTACATTGTATCAGTGTTTGCATGTTGTACTGTTTCCACCCGCCATACATGAATTTTTCATATTCCCCACACATTTATTTATAAGGAAATATTGCTGCTGTAGGGGACAATAAAGTTGGAATAGCAATCTATCTTCACCATGCTGTCAATGGCTGGTCTTGCACAGGGACTGCGCTGATACAGCAGTGAACCCCTTTGAGTTTTCCCAGAAATACTGACCAGTCCTTATTGTCGCAATGTTGTTGCCATGGTAGAAGCAAAAGCAAGAGAATAGTGTGTTCTGATTGGACCTCCTGAGGATTTCCTGTCTAGATAGGAGGATTTGGTCATTTGGAGAAACATCCACAAGGGCAAATATCGGCTTTTAAAAATTACTTTACTGTGGCTGAGTTTTAACAATCTCACAGCATGCCTCATGTTTCAGGTTACTGACCTATATTTGAGACCTGTATTAGTCTAGCGTTTCTTGCCACATAAGAATTTAAAAAATGTCTAGTGCAAACATTGTAGAAGCTACATTATCTCACTTGTAACTCTACCTCCATCTGCAAGTAATTTGTACCATGTATCAATGGGAGGAATCAATGTTTTCTGAAGTAATCAGTGGTTTTGAATTTTGAATCAGAGCATTGTGGTGTCAGTCCTTGAGTCAAGCCAGAATGTAATTATCATTGTATGAACTCTATGATCAGTGTCACCACTTTTTCTTGGAGCCATTTTCTATTTAAAGTTTCACCCAAATGAGAATTATTTACTCATCCTTGTGTTGTTCTAAATCGTAAGACTTGTTCATCTTCGAAATACAAATGTAGACAGAGATTTCTGTCCCTCCACTGAAAGCCCACAACAAAAATGTTGAAAATGTTCATAAAGACATTGTAAAATTAAATGATTTGAACAGTTTAATCCAAGTTTTTAACACAATTTATATAGATTATTTTTTAGAATGTCCTTTTCAGTTTTTAATGTGTGTACAGTATGGATAAAAAGGATGAGAGAAAATTACAAATATTCATATTTGTGTTCCCAAAGACAATAAGCAACCCCAAAAACAAAACACAAAAAAACAAAAGATTAACTCAGCCTTAGAGAGCCTGTAAATAAGTCATTTATCCTTCATTAAAGCATAATATTGAGTAGTGGATTGGGGAAAGTTGAGCCACCCTTTGTTTCTAGACAACCCTAAACAAAATTGGTGATGTGTCCACAAATATATGAATAGATATCCATTTTACTCACCCTGTAATGGAGAGAGCCCCATGGAACAATTGGTAACTACATTCAAAAAAAAGTTTTTTGCTGTTCAAAGTGAATTTTTTATTTTATTTTTTCATTATTTTTTAAAGGACTTGTGCTTTTTGTGTCTGAGAACAATTACAGACAACTCTGAAAAAATATTACATTTGTTTGTGCTTTAGGAAGTTATAATATGAGGCTATACTGTTGGCATGATGTTAGATCTAAACTGCTGGATGATACAAGTTAGTTAAAATGGTAGGAGTTGGGTAAACTGAGCCAAAAGTCCTGGGGTAGTATGAGCCAGTGGCTCATCCCTTCTTATGATTATAAAGTATTACTTTACTGTAATTCTGCATTACATGTTGAGTACTATTCTGTAAGGTGAATTGACTCTTCGCAAACAGCTTGATTGACAAGCAATCTAACCAATCATAATGCAGAATCCGCTATTTCGTCCGACAAACAAATCAGACAGGAAAGTAGATTAACTCTGGTAGACTTAAACTTGAAAAATGGTGTGTATTAACATCTTTCCACGTTGAGATAAAATACGTTATGATGTTCATCCATATTTATTTCGTGCTTTAAGTAAAGAAGAAAAGACGATCGGTTGACGTGTCAATCGATTTAATAAGGCAATACAGCGATCTGTTGCGACACATTAAAGAGCCACAGAACGGTATTTATTGTTTGAATTTCTTAAAAAAACACAACATTTTAAAGCTAAGAATTTGTCTCATACCTAAGTAACCTGCTCTGTCTTGTCTGTCGACATGTTGTCTGTTTCCTCTTTGTTCTGTGATGTATTTTTCACTGCGTGAGAACATGATGTGTAGTGTGAGAGTGGCATTGTGTGTCGTACATTGCAACAGTAACTAAGGAGGGCAGGTTTTTGCGATTCTTCTTTTTAAATTCTTCCTTTTGAAATTTATATTTTTCTGAAATTTTTAAATAATTTTAAAATACCTTAAAGTTGTGAATTGCATCCATGAAAACATCTTTTTAGAAAAAGATATCCATTCATCCATCGATTTCATTATCCAAATCATTTTATCCTTATTAGGGTCATAGGGACCCGGAGCCTAACCCAGCATCTTGAGTCACAGGCTGGGAAACACAATGAAAGGATAGCCAGTCCATCACCAGACTCACACACAGATTTTAAAAAGTCATTTTTATTGACTTTCCCTTTCTTTGATATAACATGAAGATGTTCAGTTTATTTCAGCATAATCAGTGGCACAGTTTAACTCCATGTGGCCCAACCCCTCTCCCTAGGCTCAGTTTACCAAGTTGAGCCAATAGACCACATTTTGGAAAGACATTCTGAAAGCAATTTATTTTAGAGCCAAAGTGATTATTCCCAAGGATGCACTACATCCTGAAATTTATGTACATATTTAGGTTGGACCCATTACTGCCATGTGCTCACTTTAAATACATCATGAGTAAAAACTAGCTTAACTCACCCTGCTCTCCTCTACCTCATAAATGCGTTTATCATTAAGAAGCTCAGCCTCTAAAAAACAGAAACATTCATCCAGGCTGACCTTAAAAACAGAGTTTAATTGACTGCTTTGATAACATTCTTGTTTAATTGCTAGCCTGAGACCTGCATTGCTTATCTATGTGCATATAGGTGTAATGTTGTGCATTGCATAACATAGTGCCAGCTACCTTCGATTCAGCTACTTCTATTTCAGTGACCTCTCTGCACTTGTTGAATCTCTGATTTCCTTGGTGACCATCAGCATAATGCCAGCCTCTTCACTCGAAGAGATCCATGCAATCTGAGGTCTGCATCTTTTTCTGCAGAATGTATTATGTTCTGTGAATTTATTCATCCATCTTTTATATCTTGATGTCCCTCTGTTTTACACCTATCTGCATGGATGTTGATGTGGATGTTGTAAGCTGGAATCACGATGGGTTCCACTTTACACCCACGTAACAGCTACAATTTTTCATAATTGTCATACGGTCTGATTTACATATGAGCATGTGCTTGACATTTTATACATTGATATTAGTGAATAAATTAGGAGCGCAGTAAAGCGTAATTGAATTTAACCCTTCTGACAAGATTTAATATGCAGTATTCTGAATAAGATTAGTGGTCAAGCTACTTAACATAATAATCCATATTCATTTTAATATTAAATGAAAGGCATGACACTAATGTATGTACATACTAGAGAGCAGAAATATAAGACTGTAAAGTTATGTAAGTATCTTCAGTGTGAAACACACTAAACATGTCCCCTGAGAAAGAAAAAAATGGCAAAACATTTAAATAGCTTTAAGAGATAGAAAATTCTGGCTTCATTTATTCACCCTATAACTATAACTTTAAGCTAGACGCTGAGTCTTTAAAATACATCAATAAACTTAAAATAAGCTCACATCCTATTAATGTATTTAAACCAGCATGAATTCTTTGTGACATCGATTCTGCAATGTGCTGAAGAGATTTTGGTCCATGTTAACCTAATAACATCATGCCATTTTTGTTAGTTGACTGCACAATAATGCTGTGAATCTGCTGTTCCACCACATCCCAAAGCTGCTCTGCAGGATTGAAATCTGGTGCCTGGAGACCACTGAAGTATACTGAACCCATTGTTATATTTATGGAACCAATTTGAGATGGCATGTGCTTTTATGACATGGTGCATTATCTGTGTCCAGTTCTTAGCTGGTGTAAATGGAACCTGCTCTGGTCCACAATCACTTTAAGGTTTGACGATTTGTGCATTCACAGGTACAATAGGTCTAGCACTATTGTAATGTGCGTCCATTTCAGTGACTGTTGCCCTCCTGTCAGCTAGTCTGGCAATTTCCTATCTCTCATATTAACAAAAGTATTTACAAGAGTAAAAGGATGCAAATATGTACTTTTAAGTACTAAAATGTACCTTTAAGGTACTAATATGTACCATTTAGGGGTATGTAAGGTACAAAGATGTACCTTTTCACTTTTGTACCTTAGGGTACCTCCCCAGGCACAGAACTGTACCTTTTTTTCTGAGAGTGTATTTTTGTTTTCGCATCAGCAATCAACATCACATTTCTTCCCCATTTTATGCTTTCTAGAGTTTTTACCATTGGCATACAGGTATACCTCATAGAAAGGCTGCTGATTGTTATGTTTTGGTTGATTAGCATGGTCCAGTTACCTCCTGCTCATATATGTCATATAATTCTGAAAAACATATTTCTCAATTTCTCCATACTCTGAAATAATTATGAGTGCTCAGTTTTTTGGAAAAGCATTAAATTGACTTTTTATTATATTTTCTTACTTTACATACAATAATACATTTGTACATTTGTTTGTCTTTTTGTAGTCATAAAAAAAAGGGTGCTAGTAAAGAACCTGGAACTGTGCCATTAGCCAATCAGCATCGCCATGACGTAATAGTCCAGAATAATTAATAACATGGCATTTACGGCTCAGGTGATTCGCTCGAAAGCATCTGTGGTTAACAATGATGGCTAATAAAAATGACATACTTTGATGGAACGGTCATTAAATGCTGATAGTAAGCTTTCTCTGGGCTTAGAATATTACTGACTTGGTATGCAGGAACACATTGAAAATCAGTTGGTTTCTGTTGTTGTTGTGTCATTTACACTTTTTACAATTTTTAAAAAATGATAAAAGTAATGACATAATAAAGAATACCTAAAGAAAAAGGAGAAAATTCACAATCTCCAGTTTTTGTAGCTTTTAATAAGTACATTTGTGCATGTGACTGCCTTTGTACAGAAGGTCAGATTACAAGACTTTTAGACTTCTAAATTAAATATATACTAAATTATATATATATACTAAATATATACTCAATTCATATCTACACCGATCAGGAATAACATTATGACCACCTTCCTAATATTGTGTTGGTCAACTTTTTGCTGCCAGAACAGCTCTGACCCGTTGAGGCTTGGACTCCACCTAAAGTCCTTTAAGTCCTGTAAACTGCGAGGTGTGGCCTCCATGGATTGGACCTGTTTGTTCAGCACATCTCACAGATGCTCAAATGGATTGAGATCTGGGGAATTTGGAGGCGAAGTCAACATCTCAAACTAGTTGTGCTCCTCAAACCATTCCTGAACCACTTTTGCTTTGTGGCAGGGCACATTATCCTGCTGAAAGAGGCCACAGCCACAAGGGAATACCACTTCCATGAAAGGGTTTACGCGGTCTGCAATAATGCTTAGGTAGGTGGTATGGGTTAAAGTAACATCCATATGGATGGCAGGACCCAAGGTTTCCCAGCAGAACATTGCCCAAAGCATCACACTGCCTCCATCGACTATAGTGCATCCTGGTGCCATGTGTTCCCCAGGTAAGCAACATACACGCACACGGCCATCCACGTGATGTAAAAGAAAACGTGATTTATTAGACCAGACCACTTTCTTCCATTGCTCCGGGGTTCAGTTCTGATACTCACATGCCCACTGTTGGCGTTTTCGACATTGGACAGGGGACAGCATGGTCACCCTGACTGGTCTGTGGCTATGCAGCACCATATGCAAAAAAAAAAAAAAAAAGATGCACTGTGTATTCTGACACCTTTCCATCAGAACCAGCATTAACTTCTTGAGCAATCTGAGCTATAGTAGCTCGTCTGTTGGATCGGACCACATGGGCCAGCCTTTACTCCCCACATGCATCAATGATCCTTGGCCGCCCATGACCCTGTTGCCGGTTCACCACTGTTTCTTCCTTGGACTGCTTTTGATAGATACTGACCACTGCAGACTGCAAGATGAGCAGTAGTTTTGGAGATGCTCTGACCCAGTCTCTAGCCATCACAATTTGGCCCTTGTCAAACTCGCTCAAATCCTTATACGCTTCCCCATTTTTTCTGCTTCTAACACATCAACTTTGACAACAAAATGTTCACTTGCTGCCTAATACAGTGCACAGCATAAATGAGTAAACCCCCTTTAAAACTTAACAAATTCAGCAATTACTCTTCACTTAGATGACATGTTAGGGTTCTTCTGAGATATAATGTTCCAACAAGTCTGCTTGATCAATTACCAAAGAAGAATGTCAAAATTATTCAGGGAAATAAGATTTTCTTATCAAAGTGATAAAATGTTGTGTTGCAAAAATGTCTACACCCACCAAAAAGTTACTAAATAAAACAAACAAAAAAGGTAAGTAAATTGAACCAAAACTTTTAAAGACAAGTAATTTCCTGACAGTTAAAAGTGTTTTATAACCTACTGAATAATACTCAGACTTAATGCTGTCAACAATGAAACCACTTGGGAGAAAACTGCCAGGTGACTTTTTTATGCTAAAAAAAAAAAAAAAAAAAAAAAAAAAGGACAGTGGTACAAGAGGAATACCAAATTATTGTGACAATATAGCAGAAGTAGCACCAACATTCAAAAACAATGGACTTGTGACAAGGCTCCTGAAATAATCAGGTCTTCACTTTAAGTTTTCATTTAGTGATGAGTGAATTTTTGCTAGAAAAAGAGCTGGAAAAACACCATTCAAGGGTCTCCAAGATAGCAAAAGCTATGAAAAGAGTGACACTTTATCTCACAGAGTACAGCGGGGGATGGTTGTTGTTACCACTAGAATTACCTCTTCCAAGGCCCACATTTACAAAATATAGACTTCTGGGAATTCGTACTCTGGTTCCAAGAGACCAAGTCAGTCATTTCAGATCCAAAAGCATCCAAAATATTCTGGTGTTGCTAGAGGAGGAGTAAGTGAGAAGTGCCTGGTACCCACAATGAAGTTCAGAGGTAGTAAAGCTCTTACAATGGGATGTATGACTGCTGAAGGTGTGAGGGAGTTGTGCTTTATCAGTGCTGCCATGAATTCAAACACCACTGTGTGATGTAATACAAAAAAACTAAAACTGAAGATACTACCCTCCCCTCGTTCCCTGCATTACTGGGCATTTTTTCAGCATGACAATGAAGATATTCTCCCAAGGTGAAAATCCTTCAGTGGACATGTATTTAACTCAATCTTAACACTTAACGCTGTGGGAGATTCTGTAGAGATGAGCTGAGCAAAAAAATCCCCATTAAAGACCAGGGCATTTAAGGAGGTTGTCGTCCAGGAGTTAAACAGGACAGATGTGAAAATTTGTAATGAACTTTTACTCTCAGTGCCAAGAAGGGTCAGAGCAGTATACCTAAAGTTCTGGACATACTAAGTACTAGAATATTAGACATTTGCTGAATTAAATCTAGGGTGTACTCATTTCTGCAATCCTTCATTTAAACAAAATTGGCTAATTTACATATTTTACAGAAAATATTGGCATATATTTTGTTGTTTTTATTAAGTATATGTTTAATACATCTCAATTTTGCCACCTTTCCATGAATTATATTAGTGATCATTAAGAAAATACATCTTTTATATTTATTCAGAGGGGATGTACTCATTAACGCTGTGCACTGTATATCCCACCAACTAACAGGTGCCGTAATGAAGAGATAATCAGTGTTATTCACTTCACCTGTCAGTGGTCATAATGTTATGCCTGATTGGCGTATTTATATATTTTATTCTTACATATAATTATGATAGACTTCTCTCTGGTGACGTTTGTTGGACTTCTCCGTTAAGTCCACTTAAACTCCACCCCTGCAAGCTCGCATTCATCTATCTCCACTTTTAAAGGAGACATCGGATGCAAAATTCACTTTTACATGGGTGTTTGCCTAAAAAAGTATCTTAGCAGTGTGTGGACACAACCACCCTACAATAATAAAAATGAATTCACTTCTGTTTTATAATCCCCGAAAAACCTAAACAGTCTAATCAAGCCATTTTGATTTTCTAAGTGGTATGAGATCATACTGCTCAGGCCCCACCATCGACCACTGATGGACTGTCCCATATTTGCATATTCCCTCCCTTAGCCAGTTCTGTCCACCATTTTCTCCACGTTTGAGCAGCTGTAGAAACAGCAATGCCTTGTAAGCAATGCAGGTGTTTTGTAGTTGGATGTAAAAGTGAACATAAGAGTCTTCATTTTCTCCCAACATCAGTGCCACTGATTAGTTTTGTTTTTGATGGTAACGAATACAAAAAAAGAGAGGGTGGGGTGAGCAGTAGCTCATTATCATTTAAAGAGACATGCACTGAAACAGGTTGCTGTAAACAGAGATGTTTTTGACAAGGTAAAAAGGTGTCATTTTGCATGGCCACTGAGGAATTTTAACCAAAATATGTTGCAGACATTTCATGAAGACCCTAAGGAATCATACCAACTTGTGTAAAATGGGCATCCAATGTTCCCTTTATAATTATCATCATCATCATCATCCTCATCATAATGCATTTTATTATAAGTAATTACACATTATTATATCACAAATTTAATTACAAACTAGATTTTGCAAATAGATACAAAGAGAATAATTTCCCAGTATATATGAAATGTTTATTTTAATCGAACTTATTAAATGTAGATCCAACTGATTGGTCTTTAAGGCATCTTCAAAAGCAGTGTGTAAAAAGGCTCATAGTCATATCTTTTCTCTGTCACTTTTTTCATATCCTTCTCAGTGTGAGCGTCATGACAATTCATGTTTCCAGTTTGCATTATATGACATTTCTCCTTTCACGTGGATGCGAAAAAGTCAGGTGATGGAACGACAAAAGCGTGTCAGTCAAACGGTGTAGTACAGCCACTTAAGATTCTCAGGGAGTGTGAGCAGCAGCGGCGTATAGTCTCAGGGGCCAAGGGTTCCTCTTCAGACATGGGCAGAGAAGAACATGACTGGGATAAGAATGGAACTGAAAAGGTTGCTGCATTCACAAACTCTCATGGGTTACTCAGCAGAGATATAGAGCTTAAAGTCAAAGCAAGTCACAGTAGCGTTGCTCAGAAGACCCCAAAACAATTTTAAGTACTTGGAAAGGTTTGTTTTGTAAATGTTTTATTTATAGCCTGTGTGTACGCATAAATTCATCAGCAGAAAGGCACTTTTGAGCTTTTAGTCTGTCCTCATTTTTGCTATTTTCTGCAGCCTCCTACTTCATTATAAATCTTGGCACATGGGTTTCATCTCTGACCAGCATAAATTAGCTCAGTATTAATTCACTAAATTCCCCCTGCACAGAAGATTGTAAAGGTACTCTCAGACGATTTGCCTTTATTTCTTTTTCATTCTGCTGTCTTATTGCTGTCCCTATCCTCTCACTCAAAATGAAAGTTATATCTAGAAGGCACACATACACAGATTACATTAAATATGACAACTTACACCTCAAACATCAACTATCATCAAACCTAATTGGTTTACGCACATTATGCAAACACGTAACTGCCTTGTATCCATCTCTCAAACTGATTTTTGAGTGTTTAAACACAGTTGGAATTGATTGTGATAATCTCCACATTTGTTTGCCCAGTAATCTAATTAGTTTTAAATTTCCTGTGCTATAAGGCTTTATGGTTATCTGTTAGGAAGATTGCTGTGTCAATGTTTTTAGCCTTTTCACACCAAAACGTTAATTGAAACATTGAACGCACACATACAATACATAAATTACATTAAGGCAACATAAATATCAAATAGTACAGCATTTGCAAATACTTCAGATGATGTCAACCTTTCTTTGCAAGGATTTTGAATGGCACCAGCCTTGAACTGACACCAAAGTAACTCAGATATTTTCTTGTAAATGAAAAAGTAATGTGTTACTTTACTAGTTACTTTAAAAAGTAATCTGATTACATAACTCGCATTACTTGTAATACGTTACCCCCAACACCGATGATGAGTTGGTAAATCCTTCAAGAGTTTAGAACCCTATGTATTTAGAGACAGTGAGGAAAAACCACAGCCAAGGACGACAGGGCCTCCTGACAGCTGTATGCAGCGGGTGGTGACATTTAAAGTCCAGCTGATGTCACCATCTGCCTCAGGGTGCAATGAATGTCTTCATGAAACTATCGCTTCAGGTAGAGACTGCCCTTTTGTGCTGAACTCAGACCAGATCTAAGAAATACTTGTCAAAACATTAAGCTTTATAATGCGTAATTATAATGTGTGTGGAGGCGTGAAGAGATGCCCACAACAACTCAAAGTCCAGTTAGATGGAAACTTTACTTTTAGTAATGAAGGCATATAATTACATCAGCGGGGGTGAAGCTCTTGGCCAGCACTGATGGATTTCACTGTTACCGTTCGCTCTGGAACCTGCAAGCAACTGAATGACTAAAAGAGGCAAACACACAATTAACTACAGACAGTGATACCCCCATTTAAGACTTTGTGACATTTGAATGGTTAATACTGGGAAGAACATTTGGTTATTTTAATGAATTCTACTTGTGTGAACATATGCTCAAATATACACTTGTAACCATAAAACCTTTGGAAGTGATTTCAGAGTGTTTAAACACGTAGCTTGAATTCATTGTGATAATCTACACATTAATTTGCTAAGTAAGATAATCTGTTCGGAAAGTTGATGTGTCAGTGTTAAGGATGTAACAATATCAAAATCTCATGATACGTAATATCTCGATATGAAGTCCACAATACAATATTTATTACAATAATAAAAAAGACAAATGAAGAATTGGGAAAAAATTAACATTTTGTACATTTCAAAGTTAAATTATTCTATCTAATGCACTTTGAGAGTTCAAAATTAAGTGCACCAACCCATGTTCTTAACTAAGAAAACTTAAGTAAAAAAGTCAGTGAATTGACATGTACCTGAACTCTAAAGGGAACTCAACCCTCTTTTTGTTTGTGGTATACTGTCTCGGTCTAAATTACATTCATACTGGTGTTTTAGAAGCCAAATAAATTAGAAATATAATAAAAATAACAATTTCATATTATTGTTTTTCCCATGGCAAAACAATTGCAATGTTAAAGAAATGAAAATGAATATTTCGTAGGTACATTATTTTTGCTTTTATACTGCAGTATAGAAATTACTACTATTATTACTTCTTTCCTAATTTCTACACTTGAGGATAATTTGAATTTGGACTGCAGTAACATTACCCATTTAAACCGCTAGCTGTCAGCAATTCATACTGCACTTTTAAGCTTTTACTTTGACGGAAACGGCAGTAAAGCTTTTATTTTGAAGGAAAACTCCAGCTTCAATGAAAACAGGCTTACAAAAACGCGTCTCACTACAAATCTAGTGAAATGCTGTAATCATCTGCCGCGAAAACTGGTGGCCGTTGCTTTCTCACAGCAAATGCAGTAAACGAGTTCCCTGCATTTATTACTGTGAACAGAGCCGTTCTGAGGCGCGGGAAAATATACTTTTTTTTTTTTTTTTTGCTTTGAAACGTTCAGTGAAAACAGACTTGATGAAGGGATTAAGATATTTTGTGCTTTCGGTTTTAGTTCGTTTAACAGATACTGTGCATAATGGCCTAAAACACAACTTTAAAGATCTTTTATGTTAGAACTATACGTTTAAATATATTTTTAAATACTACACTTTTCCCCTGGAAGACCTAGCATTTTATATCGTCATGTGACGTTTTTTTTTTTTTTTTTATATTTACTACTTAAAGGATTACTTGGACTACTTACTTTTTAAATTGCAATTTCAATGCAGCTTCAAAGGGTTCTACATAATCCCAGCTGGTTAAATAAGGGTCTTATATAGTATATCTGTAATTTTTTTTAAATATGAAAAATGAATATATTTTTTTTAACAATAAATGCTCATCTTGTACTACCTGGGCTGCACATTAGTCACAATGGAAAAGTCACGTGTGACGTAGTTGAAAGTGCCAACCCAGTGTTTACAAAGTGAATGTGCAAAGAAAGTCAAATGTCCTTTACAAACAAAGGTAAAACAACGATGTTGGATAATTGTGGAGTTGGAGGAGATAATGAGATGAGTTTTTCAACCCTACTCTACCTTTTTGATCGGAGTACACAGATGAAGAACAAACCATGCATAACCTTTCCAGCGTGATTATGTAGTGTGTGAAGTCACAGACGTACATTGCAGAGCTGGGACAAGACAAGCATTTGGAAAATTACCAATCTTTTTTTTTTTTTTACATAAGGCACTTATTCCTCAGCTGGGATCACATAGAGCCCTTTGAATCTGCACTGAAACTGCAATTTGGACCTTCACCGAATTGGTTCCCGTTGAAGTCCACTATAGCAGTTTTTCCGGAATGCTGAAGTGATGCCTGAGTTTTAACTTGAAGAATGCTTTGCATTTCCGGTTTCCAGTGTTTCTAGTCAAATTAGCGTATATTCCGATCTGATAATCTAGTGTTAAACCTAGTAAAATGTTTTTAAAAAGCACATGGCTTCATAGCACCATCACTTTGCAATGTCGCAATGATTGTCATTTGTCAGTGCCTCACTCCTCAAAGTTTAATGAGTGTGTAGATGACACGGAACTGCTGACGTTAGAAACAGATGGACGCTATTTGAGTGGGTTCCTTTGGAAATCGGAACAGAAGAGCATCCAGTCAGAAGTTAGAATGGTGGTGCTCATTGTTTACTCAGGAAAAAGGTCTATATGAAGAAAAATCCTGGAATGTTTTCCTCAAAAACAACTAAAGAAAGACATGAACATCTTGGATGACATGGGGGTGAGAAAATTATCAGGCAAATTTTTATTCTGGAAGTGAACTAATCCTTTAATTTTTACATTTTTTAAAACTTTCCTTGACAGCAGGCTTAAGATCAACTGTGATAATTTTGATTTAAAAAATTGTTACTTGAGCACCAAATTAGCATATTGATAGATCATGTGACACTGGAGACTGGAAAAATCTGTTGAAAACTAAGCTTCACCATCATTTTAAAATACTGGATTATGCGTTTTAGAATTTTGAATTGACACTGCATTTTTGTTTTTACCTACAAATAATCATATTGCGTAATTATCAATGAAAACATGTCTTTTGCAAGTTGCATTCAAAATCCACATGACTCAGAAATCTGAGAGGAAAACAGACCATTAAAAGAATCAATGCTCATTAAATGAAAGCTCATACGTGAATCTGTTAACAAGCTTGATAATGAGGTTATTTCAAACATTTTGTAACCACTTATGAATAAAGAACACCCTATTTTCTGCTGTAGGGTTAAAAATAACTGCGTTGCTTACTCCTGCAGTTTTTTTTCCTATTATGGGATTCATCATTAGGGGTGCTGATCCTAACACAGCATAAAGGACCAACCACTAGCAGGAAGAAGAGTGGATAAATGCAGAAGGATTCATGTTTTCCAGGTGAGGTGAATCCTGCATGTTTACTGCTTAATTAATGTCGTACCATCTGTCTATCTTCACCACACACTGGGGGGACAACCAGCTGCTGTCTCTTTGATCTCACCTGTCTGTCCTCACTATGTCATTTTCTGTCTGTCTTAAAGAGGCCCTCACTGAAAAAGACAAACCCCTCTCATAATGAGTCTGCAAAAGTACTTACTCTTTTTGTAACCTTTGCAGGTAAAGTCAAGGGTGGTGAAAGAGTTCAATGAATCCTTTAAGAATCTTTCAACAAACTGTTACCTTCAAATAATTTGAAACAATCCCACTCACTTCTCACAAATCAGAAGGATTTGTTAGAACTACTCTGAAAGTGGAACTGTTTTTAGTTAAGCTGCAGATTGAGATTTCTCTCTCTCCCTCTGTTTTTCCAAATGACATTATCAGCCACAGTGTGTCTCATAAGTCAAGGTGAGATGTAATTGTCTTCATCCCAAAGAGAAGGTAAATCATCATAGATCACGAAAGCTCATGCCTGTGACGATATTGAAGCACTGACCTGCATTTAAATTCTTCTTTTCTTTATAAATGAAAGAAAAATACTCTAAAATAAATTTATAGGAGTAAAAAAACAGTTGTGAATGACAAAAATTCATTTATAAAGCTAACTTGAATTTTGCCTTAATGCTTTAACACAGAGCATACCTTGCTGACATCACTAATATTGTGAAGGATTATTACAATTTAAAATAAATGTTTTCTATTTTAGTATATTTAAAATTAAATTTATTCCTGTGATGACAAAGCTGAATTTATCGCAGCCATTACTACAGTCTTCAGTGATCTTTCATTATTATAATATGCTGATTTGGTGCTCAAGAAGCATTTTTTATTATTGTCACAGTTGAAAGTTGTGCTAAACCATTCTACTTTTTGTTTTCAATGTGAAAGTAACAATGTAAAAACACTGATCCCAAAATGTGGAAAAGTAGTGTATATTTAGTCAGCCAATTTGCTCTTTGAACATGTATATGTTAGATATTCTCTGTATGACTTATTTTGCAACTTCAGGGATTCCAATTATTGCTAAAGTGAGATTGTAATACTTCGGTGTCTTATGCTGTCATACAGCCATTAGTGCCATCAGAGCATCTATCACATTTGAAATTCAGAGGAGATCCAACCTCTGTGCTTTGACACAGTACAGAAGCTTCTAACAGTCTTGTCATTGAGCTTGGCAGCTCTCAGTTCCCAGCAAAGTCAGAAGAGGAGACTCAGAAACCTTCATTTACTTCTGTGCTCTAAAAGATATATGTGGGGGCAACAAAGGACGTGGCTGCATAAGTGCAGTTTTAACAGTATTTCTAATTAGCTGTTTCTGAGTATGCCCATTTTTTATGATCCCATATGTGGATTATTATAATTAGCCAGTAGAGAAAATACGATTACATATGCTCTCCAGTGCTGGAGGATGGTACAAATCTTTAGCAAATGTTAATAAAGCACTCTGTATGAAAGATATTCATAAATTATCATGGGGGATTTGATAACTCAAGCAAAGCTTGTATCCTACTGTTGTTTAGTGAAGGATTAAAGTATTTGCATCGGATCTATTATGGAATCAGTTGTGATGGCGGATCTTTTATATTGTTGATGCCAGAAATGTACAGTCTTACTGTGGCTAATGAACGTTAATTGCATAATGTGATTCATCGTTTTAAAGAGCCAGACTTTGACTCTCCACATTGTATCTTATTCTGATCATTTACAATATCCAGTCTTCTTTTTATGTGACATCCAGGGGTTGTAGAGGAGACATTTTGAGTCCACGCAACAGTTTTTAACTCTTAAAGGAGAAGTCCGCTTTCAGAACAAAAATTTACAGATACTTTATTCACCCCTTTGTCATCCAAGAAGTTCATGTCTTTCTTTCTTCAGTCGATAAGAAATTATATTTCTTGAGGAAAACATTCCCAAATTTTTCTCCATATAGGGGACTTCAATGGTGCCCCCAAGTTTGAACTTCCAAAATGCAGTTTCAATGCAGTTTCAAATGGCTCTAAACGATTCCAGCCGAGGAAGAAGGGTCTTATCTAGCAAAACGATTGGTCATTTTCAAACAAATTTATATACTTTATATACTTTTTAACCTCAAACGCTCGTCTTGTCTAAATCTGCACAAACTCTGTTTTTTCCGTTTCAATAAGGTCAACACAGTTAGGGTATGTTGAAAAACTCCCATCTCGTTTTCTTCCCCAACTTCAAAATCTTACTACATTGCTGCAGAAGTACCCAGTGTTTACAAAGTGAACATGCAGAGAAGATCAAACGTCCTTTACAAAAAAAAAAAGGTAAAACAGCGATGATTTTGACGTTGAAGAAGAGAACGAGATTGGAAATTTTTGACATACCCCAACTGCATTGACCCGGATTACAGAGACTGTGCATGCGCATCGCAGAGAGGAGACAAGATGAGCGTTTGAGGTTAAAAAAATAAATAAATTGTCAATTTGTTTAAAAAATGACAGATCGTTTTGCTAGATACGACCCTTCTTCAGCTGGGATCGATTAGAGCCATCTGAAGCTGCATTTAAACTGCATTTTGGAAGTTCAAACTTGGGAGCGAAGTCCACTATATGGAGAAAATTCTGGAATGTTTTCCTCAAGAAACAATTTCTTATCGACTGAAGAAAGAAAGACATGAACGTCTTGGATGACAAGGGGTGAGTAAATTATTTAAATTTTTGTTCTGGAAGGCACTTCTCCTTTAATAACACAAATAAATACTGTATATCTACATGCATATTAACGTGAGATTTGATTTGAAGTGTGAATCAAAAATCTATGCATCCTGACTCCTGGAAAAGGACCTAGCTTGTCAGATTGAAAATGGTGATTTGTAGTGTACAATCAGAAGTTGAATGTGATCCAGAAAGAACCTTGCAGATATGTATCTTTAGTAAATAATCTGGCTTGTGATAGCACAGCAGCTCACTGTCAAATGCTAGACAAACTCATACAAGCTAATGTAGACGCTAAAGGTGATGAGATATCACTCCATTTTCTGTATTGATCTATAAGGAGATGTATTGATTTTCTAAGAAGGTCAAATGTTTGTATATCTGTATTAACCTTGCATTCATACACACAGCCTCATCACAATTTCATGTGTCTTTGTAAAATTCAAGGATGATCATTGTTCACGAGGTAGGAGAAAAAAGGTGGAAAAAAAACATACTTAATGGATTTTCTTATACGTATTGTTTTTCTACCAACTCCAAATTCAACTACCTCTCTTTCTTTTGCTCTTTAAGAGAGTCCTGAGGGTGTTTGGAGTAACGTGGTCTGACCCTGGGACAGAAATCAGATTATCGTTTGTCTGCTGTATTTTCCACCTTCCACGAAAATGAGACCCAAAATCCCAGGGGCCAGGATGAAAGCAGTATACATCACTTCTTAGCTGCCCAAACCATCTGTGTCTAAGATAAAGAAAAATAAAAATCTGTTAAAACGTAAAAATGTGAAAAACCTTCGTACCATCATGAATAAAAATTAATTCCCTATTAGTCTTTTAATTTTTTTTTCATTTATTTATTTAAATTTTTTACAATTTTTAAAGTTAATTTTTTTTTCAGAAAATTCAGGAAATAATAATTGATAGGTTTTAAAAAATTACATGATATTTTACAACCTGAATTAACTTTTGTTTTTTAAAGATTTGTTGGCCTTTGTGATTGTTTCATTTTTCTGTTTCTGCATGTTTTTTTAAACAAAACAAAAAAACATGAAGCTTGTGAAGCTTTTTTTTGAAAAATTGAAATTAGGTTGTGTGATTTTATGTTTCTGTTTTCATATGCTATTTTTTTCACAGATGTATTTAACATATCCCTAGTGCAAAAGAAGTGTGTTGAATTTTATTGAATGTACAATTGTATAGTAATTCAGAATGTTTAATTATATATAAAAACTGTGCTTCCAAATAATATATTAATTAAATAAAAGGCCGCTTAATTTTACTTAAAAATAATACGCTGTCATGAATGTTTTTTTAACATACTTCTTTCAATATTTGCATTATTACAAAGATCACTCTCCAAATGTTTTACATTAATGTTTTACATTGTTTTAATAATCTTTTGTCATATTTAAAGAAGCATTTTGATTTATTGACTAACATACTAAAACACATGTAAAATACTTGATTATAATTTTAACTGTAGTGTATTCCACAGTACATTTAAAGTTAATATTTTTTAAACGTAAAGTGACGCAAAGTCACATGACCTTTTTGGTGCGCATGGAGGAATTTGTTCGCAAAATGCATTTCCATCTTCCATGATTCACATTTACCCTTTTTCGCATAATTCAAAAACCACCTCAAGCGAACGTTAAAACTTTTTTTAAAAAATTAAGGAATTTTTCCCGAATTTTGGCGTTTACATCACTCGTTTCTGATGCGATACTTCAAAATGTGCATAAAAACAGGGTGATGGAAACATAACTTGTGATGCCACTACTGATGGCATAACAAACTGCAATATCAGTGTGCACTGACTTGAGACCAGCAACCCTTTTGAGCACTCTCAGAATAAATCGATTTGATTAACTTTGACAGGAATAGATTAATGGCTCTTTTAGGAGCAGCACAGAGAATATACTTGTGGAAATTGGTTGTGTTTGGAATTACTTTGCTTGATGAGACCATTCTTCTTGCCATTCTGCTGAAGTGATTTTATACTGGCTTGTGTGTATGTTATTATGATGTCAATGATTTTGATTTTTTGGAAGGCAAGAGATTATTACAGATTATAGAACCAAAAGAGGGGTAAAGGTGTTTGTAATCACTTAAGCACAAGCAAAAACAATGCCTCTGATATAGAGGTGATACTTTAACTATTGTGCCATAGAGAGATTGTTTTCCTGGGATTTATGCCCAGTTGCAACAAAACCTCTAAATTGAGAAAACATATCAGTGGATGGCAAGTAAAACATTTCATTACATTTGACCCCTAGTATAACCTGCTTTGAAACGCAAACACCAACATGAAACCCAGTGAACGTACAGACACTTTCTGTGGATGAACAGGCCCATCTATTCAAGCAAAACAATCATTAAATGCTAAACTAACCAGCGCTAATGGCAGCAGCAGTCAATGACTCTTATAACAGTATTGGTTAATTTTCTCTCCTGTGCAAAATTTCAGGCCATTTTTCCATTTATGAAAGAAATGAGTCATATTTTAGAGTTCTATTTGATTTTTTTTTTGTTGAAAGAAAGACAAAGAGGATAGAAATTTATTTGTTCCTGCCTTTTCACTGCCTTTCTTACAGACCAACATTTACCAGCTCTATTTACTGTCATTTACCTATTATGCTCATTGGTCTAAACTAAAGCTAATGCACAAATTTGGCAAGTTGCGTAACACGTTTTATTTATTTATTTATTTTGACTCACGCTCCTGCTTATTTTCAAGTCTAAATGCTAATTGAATTCTGATCTGCGTGTGAAGTAAAGCTGTCGGTCTGTGATCAGTCTAGAGTGGCTGAGACGGAGCAAGGAGATGGACAAATGCTGACTAATTGCTGTTGTTTGATGGCTGCTGTGCTGTTCTGTCATACCAATGATTTGTTGAAAAGAATCTCACATATATTACATGAATTTTAGTAGTGTAGAGCAAATTGCTATGGTAGACTAATTGACTAATTTATCATATTCTTATGTGGTTTTGACTTTTTATGCTCATTAGAGGTAATTATTAGAGATGAAAGCCAGGTCTCTTGACAGTGGCTTGACAGATCCTGAAGTTATTTAATGTGTAATGTGGTACTGTGTTGTCTGTGCTGCTTAAAGTTATTGCATGGTCCATGTGTCCTACAGCAGGAGTTATTTAGTGGTAACTCACAAAGACAGAACATTACTCTATCCTATTTACTCTATTTAAAAAAATAAAATAAAATAGAAAGACTGTCTTACAAAAACCTCTATCCAAAAAAAAAAAAAAAAGTTTTATTTACAAAATGCCCACTCTCAGAAAAAACCTATCTGTCTCTTGGGTGCCATTTCAAAAGGTGTACAATTTATGTACAGTACAATTTAGGTACTTATATGTACACTTCAGGTACTATCATGTACTTTAAGTTACAAATATCCATCCTTTACAGGTAAATATGTGACCATTGACTACAAAACCAGTCATAAGGGTCAGTTTTTTAAAATTGAGATGAAAGCTGAAAGCTGAGTAAATAAGCTTCCACTGATGTATGATTTGTTAGGATAGGACAGTATTCGGCCAAGATACAACTATTTGAAAATCTGGAATCTGAGGGTGCAAAAAAATATTGAGAAAATTGCTGTCTAAAGTTTGCTTGTACAAATTAAATTCTTAGCAATGCAAATTACTAATCAAAAAGTAATTTTTTATATATTTTTGGTAGGAAATTTACAAAATATATTCCTGGAACATGATCTTTAATTAATATCATAATACTTTTTGGCATAAAAGAAAAATCTATAATTTTGACCCATACAATGTATGTATAGTTGTATAGTTTTGGCTATTGCTACAAATATATCCGTGCTACTTAAGACTTAGTTTTACTTAGTTTTTTTTTTTTTTTTTTTTTTTTGAAGATTTGAATTTGGATTTCTCTTATTAAAAATCATGGTAAATATTTAGTAGTCACATTATTTATATTATTGCTAATGATAAAGGACAACTCAATGTTTGCTATTTATTTTGTTATTATTTCATGAATGACACAAGAGTTGTGACAGTAGTGATAAATTCTCATATTTCAAATAACCATTAAACAATAATAACATACATAAATGAATAAACTCACCATGTGTGCATTTAAACGGTTTAATTCAGGACCTCTTAACACAGAAGTACTTTGCTACTTTTTTTTCCTTTAAAAGATTAACACAACACTAAACATAACACTAAATACGGTAGTCAAAAAGGGACAAATGTTCTTTCTAAATTACTTGTAATTTGATTGTATCTTTTTATTTGCTTTTTTTTACATAGTTGTTAGACTTTAAAGAGACAGTTCACCGAAAATGAAAATTCTGCCATTACTTACTCACCCTCTTTGGTTATTCCGAACCCGTAAGACTCGTTCATCTTCAGACCACAATTTAAGATATTTTTGATGAAATCTAAGAGCTTTCTGTCCCTGCATAGACAGCAACCCAAGTACCATGTTCAAGGCCCAGAAAGGTAGTAAGGACATCATTAAAATAGTCCATGTGACATCAGTGGTTCAACTGTAATTTTATGAAGTTATGAGAATATATTGTGTGCACACAGTAAACAAAAAATAACTTTATTCAACAATTTCTTCTCTTCTGTCTCAGTCTCTGCTGTGCATTCACGAGAGTACCACGCTACAAGCGTGCTGTGCTGCTGATGCAGGAGCACTGCGTCTTGTTTGCAAGCACACGCATCTGTTGTGGTACTGCCATGAACGTACATCAAAAACTGACATTGTTGAACAAAGTCATTATTTTTATTTATGCAAATATTTAATAATTAATACAATTATAGATAGGTATAAAATCATGCCTGTTATATTTGGTTTCTTAAACGTTAAATTGTTAAATCAAGAGATATGTCACCACATTTTAAGAATGACACATTTAAAACAAAAGGCTGTATTGAACACTCACCAGTGTTTCCTATAGAACTCTTCAAAAAACCATCACTGCATACAAATGAAAAATAAAGGATATTCAAGAGAGATACAGATCCTTCAGAAATTCTGTGTAAACCACGATCCATGATAGACAGTCCCTACCAATAACACTGGCTGTGTGATGTCCGGTGAAGCAAACGCCGCTACACCTTTATAAATAGTATCCTCGCTCACTCCACAGAAAGTGAGAAGATCTTGCATAACATAAAAGGCTGATGCGGAACATACTACAAATGCTGATAGGGGCTGGCGTTCTGTAGTGATGTTGAAAAACAGCGAGATCTCAACTGAATAGATCAGCAGGTGTTATAGTCTATTAGGAAAGGCTTAAAGACTGTATAAAACATTAGGATCTGCAAGAGAAAAAGAAGTTACATAAATGTACGTTAATCTAATCTGTCCTGTAGTAAAGCAATGTGATAGTTCAAGTCAATAAAAGTAAAAGCAAAATTTAGTAAACTTAATCCGCAATGATCCATCCTTTTACTGATGGGTTTTCTTGGGTTTATTAGCACAATGCATTGCTCAATAAATACCACACTGGCAATGAAAACATGCAGTAAAAAGCTAGGTTTTACTGAAACACATTACAGCTATCTCTTTTGTGAATCGTGTGCATTTCGATAGTAAACAGAGAGGCATTTAGCTCAGAGCAAATAGAAAAGAACAGGCAAAAAAGCAGATGCTCATGCAGTGAACATACCAATTCATTCATTCATTCATTGTTATATTTTCATCCAGTCACATTTTCCAAAATATATCTTGTTGCAAGAAATAAGGGAGCGAAAAAAATGCTAGTTAATGTTATCAAATTGGACTAAAAACGTGCTATGCTCACAAAGGAGATAAAATGGTATAACTTTAAATAAGTACATTTAAATAAAAAAATGCTTTTATTTATATAGGATTTTATACCACCTTTGTACACTTGTGGTATTCCAGGCTTACATTATTTCCTTATTAGAATTGACTAATCATAGGCCTCACTGATCTGAGATAAGGAATCTCAGTTTAAGTGAACGTTGACAAAATTCACCACAAATAATACTTTTTCCAATCAAAAGCTTATATGCATAAGCTAAGATCAGTTCCAAAAGGAAATAAAAACCTGTGACAAAAAGATTAATTCCAAGATCTGGTGATAATGTAGCATAATGAGATATTCACAAGCAATTTTTAAAATGCTGGTCAATTTTGCCTCCGAACAGAATAGTGAATAAATACAGTAAAGCAAGATGAAGAATTTTCAGTTCAGTTCAAAGATTAAGGTAAATGTGCCATTTGGGGTAAATAAGGTACAAAGATAGCCTACTGTTTAGCATTTGTACCTTAGGGTACCACCTCAGTGACAGCTTTGTACCTTTTTTCTAAAAGTGTAGGATAAACATAAGACTGAAAAAATATGGGTTTACTGCTAGTATCCTAAAATTATGCATTCATGACTTTTGATGGAAATGCACCAAAGAACCACAATCTCACAACCTGTGCATTTTTGACCTTTAAAGCTATGAATGTGCTAGCATACCCATTTTCACAACCGACCATGTAAGCCTGCATAAAGTCTCCACTGAATAACAGATGAGAGAAATAAACACCCAACAAGCACAGCAGTGTTTCTGCCTAATTTTTATTTCTCAGGACTAAGCAAATGGGTAAATGTCTGGTGTGTGTGTGTGTGTGTCTTTCTTTTTAGCACATACGATTAAAAATACTCTCATGTAATTTCCTCCTGTTCCAGTTTTCTCACACTTTTGAACCAAGCACTTTTCTAACAATAGAGATTTCATAGATTACATAACTGCAGGGCAAAAGTCCTCATTTGTAATTTATCATATACTAAAAATACAAAACGTATCATGGCAAGCAAATGGTTTGGGTAATTAAATCGTCAAGGGAGGCAAAGAGAGGTCTTAATTAAGTTACGAAAAAGGCATACGCTAGAGCCCCAGAGGAATTTCCAGTGGAGCTTGACATACTGTGACTTATAATGTAATTATAGATTTAATACCAAGCTAAAAACCAATGCAAACAAAACATGTTGGCTTCTCTCACTGTTCAGTCATTTAGACCTGAGGTCATAATCTAAAGTGATAAAGAAAGCGCTAATCTGGATAAATATGCGTAAAACCACAATTTAAAAAACATTGTTCAGTGTTTAAATCGCAGTCATGATTTGTGGCCAAATAGTTGTGGAAACACTGTGTAGATGCAAAACAGATAAAGTTAACTTGAAACCAGCTGCTGTTTGGCTTGAAGGCTCATGAAAATACAAAGCTTTAAAATCTAAATGAGTGTATCTCTGTGTGAATGCTAATGTGTGAATATATAAAAGTCTTTTTGGTTTCAAATACTGTATATTAAAAGATTTATGATTTAAGTTCTTCATTGATTTTCACTAGATTTATTCCTGCAGGAACATGTGTCGCATACAAAGTCCAAAAAAATCTGTTTAAATGAGATGGTAGTGATTATCATAACCTAATAACAGGCCAAGGTAGGAAAGCCTTCCTCATCACCGTTGTGTGAACAAGGTTTAGTGCTTTAGGGAAGGCTGACCTTACATTTAATGCACTCTAAGATGATTTAGATGGAAAAACATCTGCTAAATAGCGTGCAATCTTGTACGGGTGCTGTAGGCGGAGAAGCACAAGAGAAGAGGGCATGAGTCAGCGGATCTGAACATCTAGAACAGCTTCACACCCACAGACAAAATTTACTCAGTGTGTTCCTGAATGTAGGTTTTTCCTTTCTTATAAACAGAAATATATTAGAATATAAGTGAAACGTAGAGTTCATACAATTCTGAGCAGTCACACTGATTCATTCAGTGTGATTATTCAGTACTGACTCTTCCTATTAGGCAATGCACTATACTAGTTAAAAGTTTGGAATATCTTTAGTTTACAGACCAATTCTCACTATTAACTAGTTGCTTATTAGCATGCATATTACTAGCATATTGGCTTATTCTGCATTACCATATTTTAGAACCTTTAATCTTACCCCATACCTAAACTTAACAGCTACCTTACTAACCTAGCAGTATAGGGGTTTATTGAAGCAAAAGTCATAGTAAGTAGTAAGTTAATAGTGAGAACTGATCCCCAAACTAAAGTGTGACCAACATTTTGGTAACACTTTATTTTACGGTTTCCTAAGTAGTTGCTCATTAACATGCATATTACTAGAATATTAGCCATTTATTAGTACTAATTAAGTACATATTAATGCCTTATTCTACATGACCTTATTCTACATCCCTAATCCTACCCAATACCTAAACTGAACAACTATCTTACTAACTATCAATAAGCAGCAAATTAGGAATTTATTGAGGGAAAAAACGTAGTTAATAGTAAGTGTTCCCTATTCTAAAGTGTTACCAAGATTTTTTATTGTTTTTAAAGATTTTTATTGTTTTTTTTTTGTTTCTTTGTTTGTTTGATTGTTATTCCTACACACACACATGGGGACATTCCATAGGTGTAATGGTTTTTCTACTGTACAAACTGTTTTTTTCTGTCACCCTACACCAGCGCTTCTCAATTCCAGCCCTCGCGCCTCAGCATATTTCGTATGTATCTCTTATCACGTAGCCCTACGAAGTGGACATCACAGGATTTTCCGCCATGATTCCAGTTTGAAGCAAGCATATATGTTCCATTTTTGAAGTGTGCGAGACATGATTTTAAATTGTGTTTATTTACAGTTGCATTTATGTTACACTTCACTCTTCTCTAGTAAAATTCGTCTGTGTGTGAAGATGCTGCAGGCAGTGGCGTAGTGCAAATTTGTGAATGAATGTTCCGAAGTAAAGTAAACTTCAATGGATTTCAGGGAGTAGGGAACGATAAATACTGTGTCAGTCGGAACACAGTTCATGCATGGAGCTCAATTCTAACAAGCTGGTTATCAGAATCAGGTGCTCTAACTAAGAGAGATATGCAAAATATGCAGAGCAGTGGGGCGCGAGGACTGGAATTGAGAACCGCTGCCGTACACCAACTGTAATGTGGACAAATATGGACGTCCCCAAAGGGTGTTTTTTGTAGATTTTTTCAGGTTTAGCTCACTTTTGGGAAAAATGTGTCCCCAAAGTATGATTAAGTAAGTACACACATATATTACATACATACATATTTTTGCGACTAACTTTATTGCAAATGCATTTGGAGTGTCCCTTTCAGATGCAAAATTTATGGAAATAGAGTATTTAAATGAATGGCTTGCAGTAGTCAATTTACTGGTATTTGCCACTATTTACCACTCAAAAAAGCATGTTTTTTGGAGATTTTGTCAGGTTTAGCTCACTTTTGGTTACAAATTTATCTCCAAAGTATGATTAAGTACACACATACACACACACACAAAATTGGTTCTTTGGTAGTTCTTCAGTGGTTCTTTGGGGTGGTAGAGGTGCTATATAGCGCCACTGCCATACAAAGAACCCATTAAGCCCCTGTATAGTTCTTTAAAGGTTCTCTAACTCTCTCTTTGACTCTTAGTTTGGGGAAAGGATTAAAAATAACACTAAAATACAGTGTATTTCCTGAAGATAACATGGTTCTCAACATTTTTGTCCCCGAGGCCATTTATAAGGAAATATTTTCCAGGGTGCCCACGCGAGACTTTCTGACATCAGAAATTGAGTGATTTAAAACAGCTTTTTGCCATTGTAGTAAATTCCCATTCATGGCAAACATATGAGAGTGGTGTAGCATGGTTCTTATGGTTCTGCATAGCACCATTTGACAAAGGTGCTGTATAGCACGTTTAAAGTGCCCCTATTATGGATTATAGAAGGTTTATATTTTGGTTTTGGGAGTCCCCAGCAACAAGTTGACATGCATGCAAGGTCAAAAAACACTTTTATTGTCTTATAATATGCATTTATTTTTACCTTATTTGCTCAACGACTCCCAAACGGTTCGTTAAAACGAATCATTTGTCCAAACCACTCCTTTGCGTGACACTAATCTGCGGTGATTGGTCCAATGACCCAGTCTTTTGTGATTGGTTTAACGTTACTGCGTGCAGCGAATTTCAAACAGGGAATGCCCATCGCCATTACTCTAGCCCACAACTCGGTGGTAAACAACAACACCCAAACAGCCATAGTATATGCGTCAACCCAATGCAGAAAAGTATTGATAAAGCACTGCAGCTTGTACATCAACATATTATTCTATTCTTTATCAGAACTTCAAGTAATAACAATGACAAACATTCACTATTCATCGTCACATTTCTAGACAATAGCGAGTGAACAGATAAAGCTGTCAGCCGGTTAGCCAGAGACCTACAAGCTGCGCGAAGCGAACACAGCACACACACTCACACACACAACTAAATACATATTTTGCCTGATACAGAGTAACGTTACATGAGAGCAACAAGTTTTAAAGGATTACTCCACTTTCAGAATAAAAATGTCCTGATAATTTACTCACCCCCATGACCGATGTTGGATGATTTTGAACGATCGCTAGAAAATCACACTTACAGTTAGAGGTTCAGAGGAGCAAGCTGGTCCAAATAAACTGGGCACTGATCCATCATTTATGAGCAGCCTTTGGTGAATCCCGAACTGTACTTATGTGAAACAGAAAGGTTCTTCAGATGTTGAAGGTTCTTTATGGAACTCTTTAGGCAAAAAAGATTCTTCTATGGTATCGTGAAGCACCTTTATTTTTAAGAGTGTACTGATGTCACATGGACTGTAATAACGATGTCCTTACTACGTTTCTGGAACTTGAACGTGGTAGGACCCTTGCTGTCTACAGAGGGTCAGAACGCTCTTAGATTTCATCAAAAATATCTACATTTGTATTTCAAAGATGAACAAAGGTCTTACAGCTTTAAAACAGCATGAGGGTGAGTAATTAAAGCCAATTTTCATTTTTGGGTGAACTATCCCTTTAAGTAGCAAAAGCTGTTTTCACTGTTGATAATAATAAAAACCATTATAAATAATTGAGCACTAGCAATAATGGATAATTATTATTATTTCAAGTAACCCTTAAAACTGGAGTGATGGCTTCTGATAATTCAGCTTTTTAAAAACACATTAAAATAGAAAACAGTTATTTTTAAATTGTAATAATAATTTGCAATAGTACAGTTATTACTGTGTTACCTCAGTGACAGCTTTGTACCTTTTTTCTTTGAGAGTGTAGGATAAACACAAGACTGAAAAAAATAGGGGTTTAGTGCTAGTATCCTAAAATTATGCCTTCATGACTTTTGATGGAAATGCACCAAAGAACCATAACATCACAACATGATTTTTGACCTTTAAAGCTATGAAAACACTGAAAACACTAAAAACTGGAGTGATGACTTCTGATAATTCAAAAAGTTTTAAAAAAATACATTAAAATAGAAAAGTTATTTTTAAATTGTAATAATAATTTGCAATAGTACAGTTTTTACTGTATTTTTAATCAAATAAATGCAGCCTTCTATAGTTGCGGGAAAAGCTCCAGTTACAATAAGTAAAGCTGCCTGCAGTGTATGATCAGTTAATCTCTTATTTACATCGCATTCATCAAAGTTCAGTATTCATTCAGCAAGCACACCTTATCAGCAATGTTAATATTTAGTAAAATCCCCTTAAATAATAGAAATATTAAAGATCATAAAGCACAAATATATATTGGTTTGCAAATAACTGTCTTAATTAATTTGTATGTTCATCTATAAGAGTTTGGGCTGTTTAAAATTAGGATTTTGTCTAAAATCCCCCACCATGGCCCCGCCCCTCAGCACCCCCCAGAAAAAATATGTTCTCGCAGCTATGGCCAGAGTGGTAATGCAAACCCTCTTTTGGCTTTAAAAACTACTGTGTACTAAAGGTGCACAGTGAAAAATTAGTGCCGAAAAGGCGTCTACAGTTTTTTTTTTTTGCGGCTAACTGTATTGCAAATGCATTTGTAGGAGTGTCCCTTTCAGATGCAAAATAAATGGGAGGAGAGTATTTACATGAATCACATAGCTTGTAACTAAGGTTTGCAGTAGTCAATTTAATGGCATTTGCTAATGTTTAACACCCAAAAATGCATGTCTTAACCCATTTTGCGCTAGACATGGAGAACAGAGAGTGTGTGGTAGAAGAGAGAATTTGTTCCACTCGTATTAATTTTATTTGAAATGCCAGAGGAAGACATTATCCGAACATTGTTTGCGACCTTACTCTACCTTGCATTGCTCTTGGTAGACTGTCTTGGTAATTATGGAAATGAGATGTTGCGTATGTGTTTTTTAATTTGTGCATAGTCTGGAAATCACCACACTTTCCACTCCCGTTGGTGCTTTTTCGTAAATTGTGCTTTTGTGCTAATTTGCCTTGTTTAGTAAAACTGGCCCTAATTAAAAGACTTCTTAATTATTCTGTAATGTATAATTATATATTTTTTAAAGAAATCATGTGGCTGACTTGTTAAATACTCCAACTGATGTATGAAATACATGGAAACAGAATCAGTTATTAATCGGTTGCCACCAGCAAGAAGCATTTACACAGTATTTGACGTAATCTCACCCCATGTCATCTATTAGCAAGGTGGGCAAGTGTTATGACTGTGATAAGCAGGAGTCGAATCAAAGCGCATCAGACTGCCATATAATCAAACAGAGGAGGTCAGGGGTGGCACATCAATATCCAGTTTCCAAAGTGACAGGAAAAGCTTTTTCGACTTATCTACAGGAATGGAAATGAAAAGACAGCAACTTTAATCAAAAAGGTTATAAATTAATTAAGGGGCACCCATTTATTTTCAGCTAAAATTGGATTGCACCAGTGTTTCTCAATTTTGTTCTCAAGTCGAGGTTCACCCAGCACTGCAAAGTTTGAATGTGACTCATTTAAAAATCAACATGCAGTATGAATTTTTAATTTTAATGAGTATTATTATGGATAGACACATCACATGATGGGATAAAAATGTTGTAAAACACTATGGTTCATCGTGGTCATAGTGCCTGACTAGCCTGGGAAATGACTACATTTGCTTGCCTAGATTCAATTCTGTGTTGCTTCGACAGAATGCCACATTTACTTAAAGCTCTTGCATGGATATAGTTTGTTGGCATGCCAACCAGCAGAGACCAGACGTGTGGGCCTGTAGCATTTCGTCAAGGTCATGAGAAACTTGGTGACATAGAAAATGAGTCTAATGGAGTGAGTCACAACGCACACACAAACACACACTTATTCAGCACTTTAATCTTATAAAATTGTTGGTTATAAAAATCCTGTTGTTTGTGTTTGCACTTCTGAGTGGAACTCAAAAGGCAGAACAGTTCAACATGTAGACGTCAGCAGTCACAGGCTGAGGCTGAAAGATATATATTATACTATAATTATGCTATAGAAATATTGTGCTGGCTTATTCAAAAGCTTTTATACTGACTATAGCAGGAACATCCACAAGCTGATGTTGTTTTCGTGGAACATTCAAATATGTTTATTTACATTTAATGACAGCTTAGGCAAATAATTGCTTTCTGCTCTAAATAAAACATTTTCTTTCACGTTAAGCAGCAACAACAATAATAAAGAAGTTAATCATCATTTGACCTCATTTACTCATTAGGCACTTATTGTTCTGAAAATTGTAAGCTTTTAGTTCATTTATACTCTTAGCATATACTCACTGACATTCAAAATTAAATCAGTTGTCTAATATATGCTACAAATATGCAGTTTAGTGCATAATACAGCAGATGCGATTATCATGGAGAATTGAATCACATGCTTTGAGAAAAATCTGTCCTTTCTTACTGATCCAAGGCCAACTTCATCTACCCAAATCTTCATTTTTAACCGTCAGAATAGACGGTGAGAATGTACTAAATCTTCTGAACTGCTTGTAAAAGCATACACTTTGTTAAAGCCATGTTAAAATAAAATTAAATAAAATATAGAGTGGCATGGGAAAGTTTGGGAACCCCTTGCAAAATCTAAGATATTTTACCTAAAAGATGTTTACATATAGTCCACAAGACCAAAAAAAAAAAAAAGCTGAAATTATTAAAATAAGCTCCTGTGTAAGTTTGGGAACCCAAAACGCACACAGTTTACAGAAGAAACATAACATAATGTAAATAAGTTTTCACAGTAAAAGAATATGTGAATAACTAAATTTTGACAAAAATGTCAGATAGAACCTTATAATTCTAAGGTGACGCCTTGTTTCTCAATATTGTGTGTAGTTACCTGTATGATCTACAACTGTTTTTTGTATTGTGATGGTTGTTCCAGTATCTTTTGCATATTTGAACCCTTTCCAGCAGTAACTGTATGATTCTGAGATTCATCTTTTCACACCGAGGACAATTTGAGGGACTCAAACACAACTATTAAAAAAGGTTCAAACATTCACTGATGCTCCAGAAGAAAACACGATACATTAAGACATTAAACATTTCTGTTTTCTTCTGTATCTTCTGTTGCTTCTGAAGGGCAGTACTAAAAAATTATATTTCAACAAAATAAAAAAAAAAAGTGGACACCTTCATCCTGTTCAAAAGTTTTCACCCCCTGGCTCTTAATGCATTGTGTTTTCTTCTGGAGCACCAATGAATATTTGAAGCTTTTTTTAATAGTTGTGTTTGAGTCCCTCAGTTGTTCTCAGTGTGAAAAGAGATCTCAAAGTCATACAGTCACTGCTGGAAAGGGTTCAGATATGCAAAAGATGCTGGAAAACTGAAGAATCTGCAGAACCTAGAGGATTTTTCTGAAGAACAGTGCTCAACTGTTCAGAACAAACAAGTGACTCATGAACAACCATCACAAAACAATACAAAAAAAAAAAAAACAGTTGTAGATCATCCAGGTGACCACACATAGTGTTAGGAAACAGGGGTTCCCAAACTTTTGAAGGGGGTTATTTTAATAATTTCAGCTATTTTTTTGTCTTATGGACTATATCTAAACATCTTTTATGTAAAATATCTTACTCAGGACAGTACTAAATAAAACATAACATGCATTTTGTATGATCTCTCTTATTTTGTTAAAATTATTCACATTTTCACAGATTCTGCAAGGGGTTCCCAAATTTTCGCATGCTACTGTAAGGTCAGTCTGTAAATTTTAATTCAGTTTGATTAGGTGGTTGTTAAGAAATCTGTGTATGTTGTCTGTAGTTACCACACCTTAAAGTTCAAGGCTCACATTCTCAGACAGATTATGAAGGGCAGACAAATTTTCTGAATACTTCAGATTCCACAGCTTTTTGGACTCCTTTAGCTGCTTAACGTCAGCTAAAGAGACTACCGTATAGCTTGATCTAGAGCATGACATTCTCCATTACAGTTATTATTACTTATTATCCAAATAAAAAACGCCAGGACACATTTTTCCAGACCTTAACTGAACAACTACTTATAGTGAGTTTGTACCATGGAACTGATATGAAAGGGCAGGCAAGATAAATGAGCTGACAATTTCAGTGCATTGAGTTCAGACGTGTGGGAATGTGATGGACGAAGCAGTGATCAGTTGCTGTTTGACAGCTGGGAGAACAGCTGCACACATTCCATAGCTGCGCCTGCAGGTGTTGAGTCCTGTCTAATTAGACCTGACCTGCCAGCCACTGTTAGCCAGCCTTAGAGTGATGGCACACAATCAGCTAATGTACCTGAAGCTGTAACAGCTTATGTTGAAGAGCTTAAGATAGACTCCCTCTGTCAGTGAAAGCTCTGCCAAACCATGCTCACTCAGTTTACAATATCTTTGGCAGGCAGACAGGCTGAAAGTGGCTGTCTAAATCATCTTATCATTCACAAACAAAATGCTTTAGTTTTCACATGGAAATGCTTGGGTAAGTGTCTAAATAGAAGGTTTTGAGGATTTGTGGGGATTTGTTATAATATTATACTACTTATTTAATAGGATTTAGTAGAGTTAGAGGGGTCCAGATAAAATAATGACCATGTTAGTTTTGGAGAAATACGTATAACATCGTAACATCAATAAGGAGAATAATGTTTGATTATGAAAGAGAAATCTTGCACCCTAAGGTACAAAATCTAAAAGGTACACCATTGTACCTTATTTATCTCCGAATAGGACATTAGTACCTCAAAGTTACATATTAGTACTAGAACAGCCCTCATATTTTTTCACCTTTGTAATACTGAGGGATGTCATTATTATACATTGTATATTCCAAATAATGTCACACATTGGCACACGTCCAAACAGAATCTTACATAAGCAGGCCGTGTGATTATAGGCAATGCAGGAAATGGAGGCGGTAATTTCATTTTGTAAATGTCCTTGCAGTGATGTCCATGCTAGCACAGAACACATTGTACAGACCCAACATGATGAAGTCATCAAACTAGTTCTTTGTCCATCACACTTTTATAGTCCATCCTTGCTGCGTTTCAAAGAACTGTGTAATAGATAAAACATTTCTGTCAAATAATAGCACATCCGTGGGGTATTGTTAGAAGTGATGGATTTTCATACCTATCACTCGTCATGTTGGCAATGGCATACTTTGTGTTCATTTATTTGTTTTTACCATTTTAAATGAATTAACTTTCTTTGTAACTACCTTTTTCAATTACTACAGTTTCTTTATTGCTGAATTCCATGCATTTTTAAAGATTTTGTTGTAAAAAAAAAAACAAACAAAAAAAAAACATAATTTTTAAACATCATGTATATTTCAGTGTGTTATTTTGTTACACTACCAGTCAAAAGTTTTTGAATAGTAATTTATTAATGTTTTTTTTAAAGTCTCTTCTGCTCACCAAGCCTGCATTTATTTGATCCAAAATACAGCAAAAGCAGTGATATAGTGAAATATTTTTACTATTTAAAATAACTGCTTTCTGTTTGAATATATTTTAAAGTGTAATTTATTCCTGTGATCAAAGCTAAATTGTCAGCATCATTACTTCAGTCTTTAGTGTCACATGATCCTTCAGAAATCATTCTGATATGCTGATTTGCTGTTCAAGAAGCATTATTATTATTATTATTATTATTATTATTATTATTATTATCATCATCAATATTTAAAACAGTTAAAAAAAAATTCAGGATTCAAAGATCAGAATTTATCTGAAATAAAAAAGCTTTTGTAACATTAAACAAAAATAACATTTATAATGTTACAAATGATTTCTATTTAAGATAAATGCTGTTCTTCTGAACTTTCTATTCATCAAAGAAACCTAAAAAAATTCTACTCAGCTAATAAATGTTTTTGAGGTGCAACTCAGAATATTAGAATGATTTCTGAAGGATTGTGTATCTGGAGTAATGATGCTAAAAAATCAGCTTTGAAATCACAGGAATAAATTACATTTTATAATATATATTTAAATAGAAAACAGTTATTTCAAATAGTAAAAATATTTCAAAATCTTACTATTGTTGCTGTACTTTGGACCAAACAAATGCAGGCTTGGTGAGTAGAAGAGACTTCTTTGAAAAACATTAAAGGAGAAGTCCACTTCCAGAACTACAATTCACAAATAATTTACTCACCCCCTTGTCATCCAAGATGTTCATGTTTTTCTGTCTTCAGTCGTGAAGAAATTATGGTTTTTGAGGAAAGCATTTCAGGATTTTTCTCCGTATAATGGACTTCATTGGTGCCCCGATTTTGAACTTCCAAAATGCAGTTTAAATGCAGCTTCAAAGGGCTCTAAACGACCCCAGACAAGGAAGGAGGGTCTTATCTAGCAAAACGATCGTTTTTTCGGAAAATAAAAATTTGTTTACTTTTTAAGCACAAAAGCTTGTGTAGCACAGGCTCTGGGATACGCGTCCACGACTTATTATTAAATCACGACGAAAGGTCACACGGAACGTAGGTGGAACTACAGAGTTGTTGCAGAACTTTACAAAGTGAACCGCGCAAAGACTAAGGAAGTGCAAATAAGTCAAACGCTGTTTACAAACAAAAAGGTACAACGATGTCAGATGATTTTGAAGTTGTAGTTGAGTTTATCGCCATACCCTACCTTTTTGAACTGAGTACACAGTTGATGAACTTAGATGTGATTCATAGTGTCGTAGACACGCATCCCAGAGCCTATGCAACTTGAGCTTTTGTGCTTAAAGTAAAAAAAAAAAAAATATTAAAACAAGCGATCGTTTCGCTAGATAAGATCCTTCTTCCTCCGCTGGGATCGTTTAGAGCCATCTGAAGCTGTATTTCAACTACATTTTGGAAGTTCAAAATCGGGGCACCAATGAAGTCCATTATATGGAGAAAAATCCTCAAATGCTTTCCTCAAAAACCATAATTTCTTCACGACTGAAGACAGAAAGACATGAATATCTTGGATGACAAGGGCGTGAGTAAATTATTTGTAAATTGTTGTTTTGGAAGTGGAGTTCTACTGTAAAAATCTTACTGTTCAAAAAACTTTTGACTAGTAGTGTATATTTTTGCATTATTGTAGTGTCTATATATACTGTATATATATTGTGAACTCTCATTGTATCATATGTGTTATTAGTACATTTTACAGTTTAAAAAAACATTTTAATCGCTGAAAAGGCAGTATATTAACATTATGTCCTTTCATACTAATGGATAGAGAACTAGTATTTTAGCAGGAAGCAATGATTTATAAATGTTTTAATGATGGAGTTATTGCAAACACACCGATTTTCTCTTTACAAGATGTTAAAGGGATAGTTCACTCAAAAATGAAGATTCTGTCATTAATTACTCACCCTAATATCGTTCCAAACCTGTAGGTCTCCACTGCCATTCACTAGAGTACCACAACTAGAGTACAAAGAAGAGAAGAAATTGTTGAATAAAGTAGTTATTTTTGTTTTCTTTGAGCACAAATGTATTCTCATAGCTTCAAAACATTAAGGTTGAACCACTGATGTCACATGGACTATTTTAGCGATGTCCTTACTACCTTCTAGGCCATAAAATGTTTCAGTAGTGTTGCTGTCTATACAGGGTCAGAAAGCTCTCAGATTTCATCAAAAATATCTTAATTTGTGTTCTGAGGATGAGCGAAGGTCTTACGGGATTAGAACGACATGAGGGTGAGTAATTAATGACAGAATTTTCATTTTTGGGTGAACTAACCCTTTAATTGATGGACTGGAGTCGTGTGGATTACCTGTGGATTATTGTAAACGTTTTATCAGCTGTAAGGATTGACGACACCCATTCACTGCACAGGATCCATTGTTGAGCAAGTGATGTATTGCTAATTTTCTTAAAATCAGTACTGATGAAGAAACAAACTCATCTTGGAATGCCTCAGGATGAGTAAAGCTTTAAACAAATTTTTATTTTTGAGTGAACTATTTCTTTAATAACATCCGTTTACATTATGGCTGTAAGCGTTCGTTTTTTACAGTAAAATTCTAGCAACCACAACTGCAAACAAACATTAATTTCCTTTATTAGTGGTGCTTGCATCTTTATTACAATCTCACTTACTTATTTTTCTTCCGTACAAACTTCAGCACATAACTTCTCCCGCAACGTTTGTCATAGACCCATGAATGAGATGTTAAACCACGTGGCTTATTAAGGAGAAGTGTGCTATGACTTTTTAAAGTGATTGGTTGTATCATGTTTACACGGTGGACGGAGAATCGTGCGAAAAAGTCCCATGAACTTAACATTGGAATTGATTTTGTGACATTATATCTTTGGACCAGAATGTCATGGCCTCATTTCACAACTAAAATAGTGAAATTTCTAATTCCTAGCAACTCCCTAGCAACCAAACAGAGTACCCTAGCAAACTTTTAGCAGCACATTTATCTCTGAATCAGAACATCTTATAGACATAGTGCTTGGCTCTTTTGACACATGCTAGCAAACATGACTTCTGACATGCTAGCTACATGCTAACAGCGAATAGCTCAGAACGAAAACATGCTAAAAATCCTAGCTGTTTGTTAAAATATGATAAAAAAAGACCCCACTAACTTCAGAAAATGTACATACTAGTTATTTTTATTATTATTATTATTTCCCTCTCCTACTGTAATGTTAGATTCCTTCTGCATATTAAAATTCTAGGTTGAATATATTTCATGGCATGCACAGCAGTAAGGTCTTATCACATTTTACATGACAGTTTGTTCTCAGACGAAGAGAGGACTGTTGCATTTGAGAAAGCCTCATTTTGACTTGTGCTTTAATTATAGATGAGCAAAATTCCCAAGAGAGCATGTGGAGTAAAAGAAAAGGAAACTTCCTTGAAGGACTGTGATTATTTTGTTGAACAGTTTAAAAGTTTTCAATATTCAGAACTTAAGAACTTCAGAATGTGATTCAAACATGACAGTCTTTAAGGTTCAGCTACCGGGTAGGAAATTCTAAAAGACTGCGTTCATAATCTATACCTCACACAGAAAGAGCAATGTCGAACAACACTTAAAACAAGCAATGTTTTTAACATGCAATGTTAAAACAAGACTTTCAAAATGCTGGTATGTTTTTCTTCTTACTAGCATTAACAGTTCACAAAGATTACACCATTTCAAATGACTGCATATAAGCAACAAATGATTTAGTAGAGACTGTAACACAGTGAAGTAGGATGTGGTTGCTATGGAAACATACAGCAGCTCTCTGCTCTTATCTGACATTGAGTTAAATCTAAAGAGAGATGCTAGAAATTCTTTACAATGAAATACAACAGAGACCGAATCTTCTGACGCACATGCGCTTAGATGATGCATTGCATATTCTCTCGTCGTGTCATGAATTTTCGAATCGTGATTTAAAAAATTGAAAGTGATAGGAGGCACTGGCTGACACACCTGATACATTGTTTAAAAAGAACCCAGAGTCAAAGAGTGCTTGATAAAAGACTCCTTCAGTGTCTATCAGTGATAGCCATGTTGAGGGCGGCAAATATCTAACACACACACTTGGGCTGCTCTGTGGGTTTGTGAGTTGTGTGAGAGAGGCAGGAGAGAACCTGGGGAACAGGAGAGACGTGACGACTCATAAACAGTTTAGATGAAGAGGGACAGAGAGTAAATCTCTTCTCTTTCTTCTTTATTTTTTTCTGTAGCACGAAATCTCTTGTGTTGATTGCAAATGAACCAGAAAAATACATCAGAAAGTTACAAGGTCTTCTTTCTTGCTTTCTTTTTAATGGAAAAGTTTATCGAATCTTTAGACAAAATATATGTAGCATGCTCGAAGAGGGGAAAAAACACCAAAAAGTCCCAAAACTGAGCAAAAAAAAAAAAAAAATATATATATATATATTGCTAATTTATATACATATATGAGGCCAAAAAAGATGAAATTCTGATAGCTTGTAATGTCACCAATGAGACATTTAAAAAAGAAGATAAATATTACATAAAATGCCTATAAATATCATTTGTCACTCTATATCTGTCTATAAAAATCATATGCTTTTGCACAAATCTAATTATACAAATTTCTCATGCACCAGTCAATAACTATAGAATACCCAAGACCTGTTACTTGTATAGTTTTGAATGGGGAAAAATGCAATGCTTATTATGGCCGTGAAGCCCCATCTTTGGAATAAATGAGCCAATCGCTAATCGGTAAAGTCAGTGGGTCACTGCAGCTACCGTTAGAAATCCCGGTTGCTATAGAAACTGTCAGCGTTCTGAGACGTGCGCTCAGTACTGCGCATGCGCACTGGCTGATCTCGCCTGAAAAATAAGCTTTTTTAACGCTACTGGAGCATAAGGAACAGTATTTATGAAGCAGTTCTTTGTCAGATTTCATTGGTGATTTTAAATCTGAAATTTAATCGTAAGCTTGGTGAACAGTTTTGGACAATTTGATGTTTCTCCATTCAAAGGTATAGGAGCTGCACTTGCATGCCCGAGAGGCGTTTCAAAGATGGCCACCGAGTGAAATGACTTGCCTTAAAGGGACTTTGGCACCAGTTTGCCAAAAAGTTAAATACATTTACTCACGAGATAGGGTTGGTCCTCCAGCTTGAAAAAAAAAAAAAAAAAAAAAAAAAAAAAAAAAAAAACATTTACAAGGATAGTTCATACATTTTTCAAAATATTCTGGGTAACACTTTACAATAAGGTCTATTTATTAACATTAGTTAATGTTTTTTTTTTTTTTTTTTTTACAGTTAGTTTATTTTTTACAGTATTTATTCATCTTTGATGCATCTTTTTATTTGAAAATATGCAGTAGTAAATGCTGAAATTTTTATACTAATAAATGTTTTAGAAGTTCAGGCTACACTTTATTTTAAAGTTTAATTGATACAGTGTAATTATACAATAAATAACTGAGGTTATTATTTAACGTGTTTAAGGTTTAAGGTTGGTTGTTATGCTTAAGTTACTGTCTTTACTATAGTACATACATGTAACATGTAAAAGGAGCACTGCAAAATCAAGTTATACTGAAGTTTATTGTTAAAGTAATAGAACCTTAACATAAAGTGTAACCACATTCAGTCCCACTTATTAGGTGGCCTTAACTACTATGTACTTACATCCAAAAATAAGTACAATGTACTTACTGTGTTCATGTTGTATTGCAAAACACTTTTGCTGCTATTGAGGTGGGATGTGGGTAAAGTTAGGGGCAGGTTTGATGGTATTGGTAGGTTTAAGGGTGGGTTAAGGTGTAAGGGATGGGTCAGCTGTGTAACTATAAACGTACTTGCAGAAATTAATTACAGATGTAATTACATTTAGGTATTTTTTTTAAATATAAGTACAATGTAAAAACATGTATGTACATAATAAGTGCATTGTATTAAATTATTAATTTAAATGTAAGTAGATGTTAAGGCCACCTAATATACAGTTTGACCTCACTTACTAATCCTTTGTTGCTGTTGTTGTTGCCGAACCTGTACATTTTCTGTCATGTAAAGCACGAAAGGTTTAGCATATAATGGAAGTGAATGGGGACAGCTATGGTCTCCATCGATGTTCATTGTATGGAAATGAGCAGCATGAATATTCTGCATAGTAACGTTGTGTTTTACAGGGCAAGGCAAGTTTATATATAGAACATTTCATACACAATGGTAATTCAAAGTGCTTTCCATAAAAATAATTAAAATAATCCTAAAAACAATAAAAGCAAAGTGTTAAAATGAATTAAATACAGTGCAATCATTTGGATATACCACAGTCCTCATTCAGTAAATACACAGCTAAGGACATGTGTCTAGATTTAAATGTGTCTACTGTTTTAGCACATCTGATCTCTTCTGGAAGCCGGTCCCAGCTGCTTGTAGCATAATAAAAGCAGACTCCCCCTGTTTTGAATAAACCCTTGGGATTTGATCCTAATGATCTGAGTAGCGTGTTAGGTTTATTCAGTGAACATATCTGCAAGAGGTCATAGGCTGTTAAAAGATTTAATAGTTTCTAGTGATAATAACGAGTAATAATTTCTGCTTCTAGTCAGAATGGAAGCAGCGTTCTGTATGAGCTCTAGTTGTCAAATGGTCTTTTTGGGAATGTTAGTGAAGAGACCATTATAATTCCTGTTTTGTTTTTTTTGTTTTTTAATAAAAAACAGCATATGCTGGTTGGATTTTGAAGCATGGCAGCTGGTTTAAGCTGGTTTAAGCTGGTCCTTAGTTGGTCATGAGCTGGTTTAAGTTGGTCCTGAGGTGGTTATAAGATGGTCTTGAGTGAATTAGTTTATTTTTGTTTTTACATGACTACTGACTTTTGACATGATCTGACTCCAGAATCACACCAACATTCTTGGCTTGATTTTTAGTTGTTTGACCCCATGAGTCAAGGTATGCATTCACCTTGAGAACTTCGGTAAGACTTTGGTTTAGGGACAAATTATTAACTAGTTGCTTATTAGCATACCTATTATTTACATATTTGCTGTTTATTAGTACTTATAAAGCACATATTCTACATTACCATATTCTACGTCCCCAATCCAATACCTAAACTTAACAACTACCTTACTAACTATAAATAAGCCGCAAATTAGATGTTTACTAAGGCAAAAGTCGTAGTTAATGGTTTGTAATTGGCAAGAATTGGCCATTCTACTTCTACTTTGTTTCCAAATGCAGTGAGTTTTCTCTTTGTTTAACTGAACAAAGTTTTGTTACATCCAACTGTTAATTTAATCAGTGTGCTATCAGAGGGAGTCAATGGGGCTGTAGTCATTATTAGATAAACCTGCGCGTCATCTGCATGGCTTGATATGGTTCCTTCCTCATTATTTGACTCAGTGGGAGCATATACAGACTGAACAATGGCGCAAGAACTGAGCATTGTGGGACTCTGCATGTCATGGATGTCCACTTAGACTTATGATCACCTACTCACATAATAACCTCTCCCTTCTAAACATGACCTAAACCATTTGAGGATCATCCTAGAAAGCCCAACCCAATTTTCCAGTCTCTCCAGATGTGTTGTGATTGACAGTGTCAAACACACTAGTGAAATCTAGCAGTACCAGCACTGATATTGTCTCTGTGCTGTGATGCAGTTGGAAACCAGATTGTACAGGTATCCATTTGAGTATAAAAAGTTGTTCAGCTGATTGAAAACAGACTTTTTAATGATCTTGTCTATAATAGGAAGATTTGATATTGGTATCTAATATATCTATATTAATATCTATAGTTGCTCAATATGGTTATATATAGTGCTCTATTTCAGGGGGCTTACTAACTGCAGTTTTCAGGGAGTTTGGAAAAGTTCCAGAAAGAAGTGAGGTGTTTACCACTTCTAAGAGATGCCTTACCATTAAACACACTTTTGAAAAAAAGATGTGGAAGTGTGTCAAGGCAGCAGATTGATGTATTAAGGTGCTATACTGTTTCTTCCAAAGATGAGTAAATGTAAATAATGATGAAATTTACATTTCTGGATGAATATTCCAGAAAGTTGTAACAGATCATACAAATTGTTGCCTACGCTGAACTTAGTTCCGACCTGAAATATGGTGCACAACACCTATTACCACTAAAACATACAATGATATGGAGTGAAGCTGTCAATGACCACCAAGGCAAGTGCAGGGCATGGACCTTCACCTCATCTTCTGGCTGCCGTCCGCAATCTCACTAGACAGTTCTGCATTGGTGTTTCCTCTGAATATCAATAACATTCACTCTGTTCAATATCACCCTCAGAGTTACTAAGGTGAAAGCTGTGGGCTTAATACAAAACTCACACATGCTTAACTCTCTCTCTCTTTCTCTTTTGCCAACTCATCATGTGACAGTACAAACCAGTTGAGAAGTTTTCTTGCTTTAATTCAAAAAGTAAAACAACAACAAACACCACTGTGTCCTCAAATAAGTGTCCTAATAAAAACATTGTTTGGGTTGTCATGAAAAAAAAAATGAAGAACCATAAAAATTTTGCTGTTGTTGAAGGGAACAAAAATGAAATCCAATTCTCCAGTAGTTGTTTATCTGCCTTGTCTGTGGAGCAAATATCCTCTATGAAAATACTCCACTTGATGAATTGATCAATACTGGTGGTGGTGTATTGCTGGTGTAAGAACTCTGCAGAACTGTGTGGGATGATAGAGAGTCTTAAAAGAAAATGAGTGTAATACAATAGAGAGGGTCTCTAAAGTGACATATGTGTTGATATAGCAATATATCAATGGAAGATCAATGTCTAAAGACAAATATGTTTTGAGGGATTTTTTTTTTTTTTTTCTGTTGCACTTGACCGTCAGCATTTCATGCAATTGTTTTTTTTTTTTTTTGCTAGGAAACATTGTGTGTAGTGTGGCTATTGACTTCTAGCACCATGGAGAACATCCACACTGTTTGGTTCAATCTCAGTTCACACTCTCCACTTCAGCACCATGGCCAGCTCTATTTAACTGAACTGACTAACTTGAAACTTGTCATCATGCACTGCATTTTGACCTGATTGTCATACCATAGAGTATACAGCTTCAGTAGACTTATATGACTTATATATAGGGAATATATACTTAAATATAAGGAATATATAAAATTTGGCTTTAGAAAGTTGCTTCCCCTTTCACTTTCATTATATGGCAGAGATTCAAAAATTCACTTGTATGTTCCACAGATAAAAAAGTTATACAGGTTTTGGACAACATGAGGGTGAGTAAATGAGTACAGACTTTTAATTTCTGGGTGAAGTATCCCTAAATGCTTCAGCTGAGACTCTAAGATAAACACTTTAATTGGAGTCAGGGAAGTGCTGAACTCATTAGAACCTCATCAGGAATAGAGAAGAATATGGCTATAATCAGTTGCAACCGCAAAACTACTGTTTTCTAAAATTTTGAACAAATTAAAAAGCTTACATGTGTCATTCATCATTTTCATAAATACAATGTAGAACCCCTCCAATATATTTGGCAAAGCAGCATATGCCGAAGGCTAAACGATGCACAGTTCCACTCATCCTTCATTCTCCTCTTCTCACACAGTAGGTGGCTCCTCTGTGATCCAACTGTCATTCAAAGTGAAGAGAGAGAGGCAGTTGCAATGGACCAATGAATTTGGCTGCTTGCCCTGTAGTTAATGTCTCTCTCTCTCTCTCTTGCGTTTTTCCTCCCCTCTCTGCAGCAGAAGTAGTATTTATCACTGACTGCAGTGGTGTAAATGTATGAGACAGCTTAGAACTCAATCTCACTGTCTCTTGACCAGGGTTTTGCATTGTGTCATACCCATGTACATGAGAACTCACATGAACTCCTATGTGTGATCATGCTAATATCAGACTGAGGGTCAAATCTTTATTAGTGGTTTTAACTAACATGGTCTTCATTAGCCTTAAGAATAAAATTAGGATGTTGATGTGTGATTAGTGACGACTGTAATTTAATGTGGCAGATCAGCACAAAAAAACTGTTCTTTGCCCTCTTTCAGTTCTTTCAATAACGTATTTTCATGGCCGATCACATTATTTATTTATTTTTTATTTTCTTCTGCAGTCAAATACTATATGATTAAAGGGTTAGTTCACCCAAAATTCAAATTAGCCTGTTATTTACTCACCCTCAAGGCATCCTAGGTGTATATGACTTCCTTATTTCAGACAAATGCAATCGGAGTTATATTAAAAATTGTTCTGGCTCCTCCATGCTTTATTATGGCAAAGGGCAGGTGTTTCTCTCCAACAGTCCAAAACAAGTCCAATGAAATACATCCATCCATAATAAAAAGTGCCTCACATGGCTCTGGGGGTGAACAAAGGCCTCTTGTAGCGAAATTGATATGTTTTTGTAAGAGAAATATCCATCATTAAAACATAATATTCACTTTAATCTATCTTCCACTAACAGTTGTACACGGAAGCTGTTCCGGGCAGATGATGTAAGAGGCCTGTGAGTCTCGCAAAAACTAATGTTTGTTTACAGAAGCAAAGGAAGCAAAGTTTCCTTACTTTAGCAAAGGAAAACCAGTCTCCTCTTGGCTTATATCAAAATCCTCCAATATCCGCTGTTAGTGCAAGCTAGTGAAAAGTGATTATTACATTTTAAATATGTATATTTTTCTTACAGAAACGCATCGATTCACTACAGGAGGCCTCTATTCACCCCCAGGAGCTGTGTGAGCCACTTTTTATTATGGATGGGTGCACTTTATTGTACTTGTTTTGGACTGTTGAAGCTTGGAGGAGCCAGAACCATTTTTAATATAACTCCAATTGAATTTGTCTGAAAGATGGAAGTCATATACACCTAGGCACTGTTGGGGAGTAACTAGTTACATGTAACAGAATTACGGAATTTAATTATAAAATAAATGTAACTGTAATTAGTTACAGTTACTGAGAAAATAAGTGTAATTAAATTATAGTTACTTTTGAAAATGTTAATGATTACAAAGGGGGTTACATCTGATTTTTTTTTTTTTTTCCACACACACACCCACATGCAGATTTAACTGACTTCATAAATTGCATTGACTGCTCTAAAAGATGAGATGTTGCAGGAGTTTAGGACACAGAATAGGACACATGGTTATTCTTAACTGTTTTATTTCCTATATTTGGGTTTTAGCATATACTTTTTTTAAGATTAAAATAGTTTTTTTCAAGGCATTTTTAGATGCCAGTGTTTCCTGTCATAACTATGCAAACATTTGATTTCAAAAACAGTATAATAGCTATTAAACTATTTCTTGTTATGATTTCAAATCTGTATTTAACCTGAGGATGATCTCAAAGTAAATAAGAGGTGTTAAGTCTGAATTTGTGGTGGCTGTGCTTTAAATTAAATTATTAAACAGCTCTGTGGAATGCTTGATTCTGATTGGTCAGTCATGACATTTCAAGGTATGTTATTCCCCGATAACAGATGGAAAAAGCAAATATTACATACTCACCCAGGCAACTTAAGTCGGCACTATACGCTTGATAGTTTTTCTTGGTGGAAGCTTTGCGTTTGGGTATAGCTAGTATAATATCAAACTCAATTCAATATTATGTGTACAATTCTTAATTCTGTCATCCTGGTATCGTGGACTCGCTCTATTTTTTCATACAAACGCAGCTGCTGCCATTTTGTTTTGTACACTGTTGGATTATAAGATAATTAACAAACTAGTACTGTAAGTACTAGTACTTAATTATTTATGTGGTGAAATGTTGTGTAATAAAAGTGGTATGACTACACTGTATCCCTTAAATGTCTGTCTAGTTTGAACTTGCTGCTTGCTAGCAGCTAATTTCTTCATGGAAGCTTTGCATTCAAATATTTCAACTCAGATCAGTGTTTTGTGTCTAATTATTTACATTTGTGGAAAGCAGCTGTGTAATAAGTGGGATAATGTACATCCAGCCAGTTGTATTGTACATATATGACTGTGTCTACGCTATGGTTTGGCATCTTGACACAACTTAAGTGCGTCTGTGTGTACCTAAAATATGGACTTAACCATGGCCGTAGCCAGCTACACTGTAAAAAACAAAAAACACAATTTTGTTGAGTCAGCTTAAAATAATTTGTTACCCTGCTGCCTTCAAATTTTAAGTTCAGTCAACTCAAATAAGTTTAGTCAACTTAAAATGTTAAGTTGTACTAAGTAACAACTTAGATATTTGTGTTTGTTAAACCTAAAAGCTGGGTAGGTAACCCAGCTGCCTTAAAATTTTAAGTTGAATCAACTCAAATATCTAAGTTGTCACTTAGCATAACTTAACATTTCAAGTTAAACTTTTTTGGAGTTGACTGAACTTAAAAATTTAAGGCAGCCAGGTAACAAATTATTTTAAGTTGACTTAACAAATTGTTTTTTTATAGCGTATGCACCTTTTAAATGCAGAAAAGGTTCCTTAAAGTGGAAAAAGGTTCTTTAGATTTTTAAAATGTTCTTCAAAATGGTTCATTTTGGTTCAAGAACTGTTCACTGAAAGGTTCTTTTGGGAACAAAAAATGGTTCTTTTATGGCATCACTGCAAAAACACCCCTTTGCACCCTTTATTTTTAAGAGTGCGAGGTCACCGAGGTCCGGACCTCTGTAAATTTTTTTCTCTGTATGACTAATTTGCTGTTTAAAACTCCTCATACGAGTGTCTGCATTGTGTAATTCAGTTTAGACAGTTTGCAAGTTTGTCCATGGTATGAAAATTAATGCTGCAAGATGCTGGAGGAGTAAACAAGGCTTGAGAGGGTTGTGAGGGCACGGGCGCAGATCCAGCTATTATAAGCATTTTTCGACTTGCATTTTTCACTTAATTTGACACTTTAGAAAGTTAATAAAGCGGGAAGTTGCAGTTTAGAGTTACCGATATCTTTATCTTATCTTATTTACAAAAGATTTTAACTAATTTTTGTTAATTTTTTATTTCATTTTCATTTTTAATTTGTTTTCATAGCAATATATGGGCAATCGTTGGCGCTTAAACTTGACAGTAATCAAAAAAGCCCACAGGTTATTGCTAACAGGATACCACAGTTAGTAAAACAAACGCAAAAAAAAACCCATCATGATATCATCTTTTAGAAACGTTATCAACGCTATCAAAAACAGTGGCATTTAACACTAGTAAACAGATCTGTAGAACAAGCAGGTTACAGAATAACATTAAATATGCAAACACTAGCCATGAAGATGTCTGTACCATTTCATTCAGTATAGTAGTTACATTTTCAGGAAAAAAAGCTAAAAACATTCATAAGAGCACTAGACAAAGTTATAATCTAGCAATGTTTTTTTAATGAAAACTATAAAAGTAATATGTATAGTACTGATAAAATTATACATCCCTAACCATATAGTAAAGAATTAACAAATTTGATGCAATAAATATGGTACAAATATAGCATTTTAACAGTGCTAATCCCTCCAAAACAGAGAAAACATTTTTCATAAACATCTACATGTCTGTCTCTTTTAAAGTGTTTAGTGTATACAATGTATTTGTAGGGGTTATTATAACACAATTCTTAAGCCCACCACAGACCTCACTAATTTTTAAACCCTGGTAATGGCCATGTACTTTATACATATATATTTTGTGGACAAATTTGTACCCAGAAGTAAAATTAACATCTCAAAACTCATTTTGGGAATGTCCTCATTCGTAAAAACAATATAAAAATAAAGTTTTTTTTTTTTTTTTTTTTTTTTTTGGTTTGTTTTTTTGTAAAAATGCAGAAAGATTCCCGTTACGGTTAGGGTTACAGTTAGTGTAAAGGTTAGGGTTAGGTTATGGTATTTATAACTAGCTATATATACAAACAAGAGCAGACTATGGAATTACCCCATTCAGATAGCTAAGCAAACCAGTGTGTGTGTGTGTGTGTGTGTGTTCCCAGGAAAATCTCATTAAGGGTATCATTTTGGTAACGAGTGCACACAAACCAAATGAAGGAAGGAAACTGTAATGGCCTCTGACTGAAATCCAACACATCATTATTTTTCCATTCCTCAACTATAATTGTTTGTCTGGCAAAAAAAAAAAAAAAAAAAAAAAAACCCTTACCAAGTAAAAGAAAGACAAATGTAAGAATAATGCAAACTTCTGTCTATCATGGCTTCTCAACGTCCAGTAGAGAACACATATTTCAGTTTGTCAGCAGTAAACACAATCTGAAGATGGTTATTTTCCATAATGGCTCCAACTGAAAAGCTAGACAAATGTGTTTGATTGATCCTGAATCATTTACTATAACTGCCTGAGAAGAAAGTTTTCAAATGGGTTCTCCATGATTTTCAAATGCATATGCTGTTTGAATGTCTTTTCACAGTCATAATTACAGGGCTTGTCAAATTTGACTTGAGAGGGAGCTGAAAAAACAAGATCAAGGCAAAATGTCATCTGAGGTGATATTTAATGCTACATTAACTGCTGGGGTCTAAACTTTCAGACAAGGTTTAGAATCTCAATCGATACGTGTCCATACTCCAATAAACCAAAACAGAATCTTCCATATCATCAAAGACTTTCTCACAACAGACTGTTTGCACGGTGCAGTTTTATTTTTGAATACTGATTAATGCATAGAGGTGTGACACATAATATTAGCTTATTAAGTTTATACAATGCATAAAGAAACATTGACAGAAAATGTGCAGTCTGGGTCGTTTAAAGTCCAATCACATTTTAAAAAGAAAGAAGAACAATGAGGGAATATGGATTATTGTTGTAATAATGAAGTGACAATAAAAGACTTTGCTGTCTGTTTTAATGTCAAATCTATAATACTGACGTTTTACACACAATGTAATTCTTAATAAGCAAAAAAAAAAAAAAACAAGCCTTTTTAAAACAAATGCTTTGCTCAGTTGTTCCATGTCATTTCTGTTTTTATACTGGAAAGTACTGTCTGGAGGTATCAAAAAAAGCTTTATTTTTTTTTCTCCCCACAGTTCCCCAAAAGGACAATTCTTTTCCCACCTACAAACCAATTAAGATAAGAGCAGACTTTGAAAAGATAAACTAACCATGCTTCAGGGACACAGTATCATCTCTGTGTTGATTCAGGCCTCCAAGGACTAAATAGAGATAATTGTGTTCATTATGAAAGGTCATTCAATTAACTTTACAGACATATAGACAGGGCTGATAGATAATGCTCAACGTGGCTAACTCCCATCAGCATCCATTAGGTGACACACAACACTAATCAATAAATTAAATTACACACGTGTGTGAAGAATACACTGAATACTTCACATCGAAGTTGAGGAGGCAACACATGTTCAACTAAGCACAAGGACAATGGACTCCAAAAACATTGTGTTGAGGCCACAATAAAAATCTGGTATTTATTTTGGTCTTTTTCTGTCTAGGATAAAAAATAAAAAAAGTTATGATATAAAATGAATAATAAATGTTCAGCATTCTGCACTTTCTATGTAATTAATGTCACAAAAGGAGACATTCCAAATACTAAAGCATAGTGAATTAATGTTTTTATTTACATGTCATTAGTGGTACACAATATTTGTTAACATGAGTCCCAGTAGTAACACTGGTTGATCCATTAACTAATATTAACTAAAAATGAGCACTGCATTTCTTATAGTATTTACTCATTTTTGTTAACGTTAGTTCATAAAAATACTACTGTTCATTGTTAGCTCATATTAGCTAAATCCATTAAATAATATGGTAACACTTTACAATAAGTCTCATTTGTTAACTTTAATTAATGTATTAACTAACATGAAAAAAAACCCAATGAACAATACATTTATTACACTATTTATTAATAATAAAAATACAGTCATTCATTGTTTGCTTATGTTAGTTCACAGTGCATTAACTAATGTTAGCAAACACAACTTGTGATTTTAATAATGCATTAGTAAATGCTGAAATTAGCATTAGATTAATAAATGCTATAGAACTATTCTTCATTCCTAGTTCATGTTAACTAATGTAGTTAACTAATAAACATTATTGTAAACTGTTACCAAAACTTGTGTTTGTTTACATTATTGGTACGTTGTTATTTGTTAAAATTAGTTAATGTTTTAACTAGCATGAACGGACATTGAATAATACATTTATTACACGATTTATTAATCTTTGTTAACGTTAGTTAATAAAAATACAGTCATTTATTGTTTGTTCATGTTAGTTGACAGTGTATTAACTTGTTAAAAACACAACTTGTGATTTTAATAATGCATTAGTAAATGCTGAAATTAACATTAGCTAGAGTAATAAATGCTGTAGAAGTATTCATTCTTAGTTCATGTTAACTAATGTAGTTAACTAACGTTAACTAATGAACATTATTGTAAACTTATCAAAATTTGTGTTTGTTTATATTATTGGTAAGTTGTTATTTGTTAAAATTAGTTAATGTATTAACTAACATGAACGGACAGTAAATAATACATTTATTACACTGTTTATTAATCTTTGTTCATGTAAGTTTATAAAAATACAGTCGTTTATTGTTTGTTCATGTTAGTTGACAGTGCATTAAGTTGTTAAAAACACAACCTATGATTTTAATAATGCATTAGTAAATGCTGAAATTAACATTAACTAGATTAATAAATGCTGTAGAAGTATTGCTCATTCTTAATTCATGTTAAGTAATGTAGTTAACTAATGTTAACTAATGAACCTCATTGTAAAATGTTACTGATTATTAAATACTTCAGAAGTATTTTTCATTGTTGTTTCTTGTTAACTAACTAAATGGAATCTTTCTGTAAAGAATTACCATTGAAATTGTTATGAAGATAATATAAATCAAATATAAAATGGTAGCCATTTTAAATAGTGGTCTCAGACTTTTGGATCCCGAAGTATGTTCTGAAATCCTGTAGGTTAAGCATTTAGGAGCTTTAACACAATTTCTTGTTGAAAGAGAATAACAAACTTTGTCTCATCTCTTGAAACACACGGCAAAATGATGCCAGCAGGCAGTTTGCCCCCTTCCTATTGATGTGTTGCATCAGAAAGGGCTAATAAACATCAAATAAACATCAAATGATTCACTTCTTTTGAATTCTCAGATTCTCACAGTACAGTATTCAAAGACATTTTTATTTCCATACAAGATAATGAAGCTTATATCTACAAGGTTTAAATTTTGGACATATACTGCACAAAGTGCAAAATGTTACATTTCTCTGGTTTGATGACTGTATAATCTAATTGTTATGTTACCATGGAGATGAGTAACATCTTTGGCTTCTTATACAGAGCCAAACTGAGTGGAATGACCGGTGTGGAAGAAGACCAGAGCGAGAAACAGACCAGAGAGAGGCGAGCGAGTGCCCTGAGTGTCAGCGAATGTAATTATTACTTACACTGAGGGACTGGGAATTTGATCAGCATGCTGCTCTGTTGATCATCCATGCTCAGCGGACTAGACAACGTGATCGGGGTGTCAATGAATGAGGCGATGTGAGCAAACAAATATTGAACATTCGCACGTTAACTTAATCACATGTTAGTTCAACTGAAACTTAGTGGATATATCATACTACTGTTAGTGTTATTACTAGTGCATGACTAAATGCCCAGAAACGATCAATACTGTGGTTGGGAGACAGAGATTACATTACATGAATAAGTAAACGTGTATGAAACATGAAGTCCCTAGATGCCGTATATATCCTTTTAAATTGTTTATACATAGATTTTTTTAAATAAAGGACTCCACAGTGACCGTGAACCACAAACCTGGTCTTAGATCAGCACTACAGAACCAACTTCATTACTGTTGACTGAACCTTTTAATTCAGGGTGTGAAATGGGATTGAAATGATTTTTCTACTCTCAGCCACTGTCAGCAAGAACCTCTGACATTCATGACATGGAATCTCATTAGTTTAGCACAAATCCCTTCAATTTAATAATTCAATAAGCATGCATTCAATTTCAAGAAACCAGCAACAAACATATGCTAAAAGAGATGTATACCAGACAGGTGACATGTAATTTGGCCCATCTGAGCCACAGAGAACAGTTAATTGTAAAAACCTCTCTCTGCAATGTAAAAAAAAAAAGAAAGGGAAAAAAAAAGAAAAAGGAAAGAAACTGTAAAGAGTTTGCTTTTGTTTTTTTTTGTTTTGTTTTTTTTTACCATTTTCCTATTACTAAGTACATATGTTAACCGTTACATTGTCTTGCTTTCATGGCTTGTCATTATTGCAACAATTATCTAATTAGGTTAAATAACTGGATTAAATAATAAAAAAAACTTCATATTAGGTGGCCCTAACTGCTATGTATTTGCATCAGAAAATAAGTACAATGTACTTATTGTGTTTATATCATATTGCAAAACACTTTTGCTGGATACGGGTAAGGTTAGGGACAGGTTTGGTGGTACGGGTAAGTTTAAGGTAGGGTTAAAATGTAAGGGATGGGTCAACAGTGTAAATATAAATGTAATTACAGAAATTAATTACAGATATAATTACATGCAGGTATTTATAAAAATATAATTACAATGTAAAAACATGCATATACACAACAAGTGCATTGTATCAAATGATTAATTTAAATGTAAGTACATCATAGTTAAAGCCACCTAATATACTAAAAGTGGGACCAATAATTGTTTCCTTTATGTGGTTTAAAAGTTTCAATAATCAGTGCGTCATCTGTTGTTGTTGTATTTTTTAAGTGAAAAATGCGCAAATTGTGAAGAGACTCGATTTTTTTTTAAGAAAAGAAATCTTTATACACAGATGGTAACTTTTAACATTACGCCAATTTTATTTTGTATTTTTTTCAGTGCTGTTCAAACGATTAATCGCATCCAATATATATATTTTTGTTTATATAACGTGTGTACGGTTTATATTTATTATGTATATATAAAGACACACGTATGCAGTACATATTTTGAAAATATTTACATGTGTATAGATTTATATTCATATAATTTATATTATTTATAAATATATTTAATATATAAACATAACATGTTTTTCTTTTATTAAATATGTACATGCATATGTGTATATTTATATATTCATTAATAAATATATACAGTACACACACATATTATTTGCACAAAAAATATATATTTATATTTTGGATGCGATTAATCACGATTAATCATTGCCCAGGACTATTTTTATTTTTTTAGCCAATAAAAAATACAATTAAATAAAATAAAAAAGAGAAGAGAAGAGAAAAGAAAAGAAAAGAAAAGAAATAGTCACACCCCGGGACTATTTGTGTTGGTTTCTCCCTCATGTGCCCATATTTGGTTTTTCCTGTTCCTGCCCTCATTGTGTCTTGATTGTGTCATGATGATCTTATTTCACCTGTGTCTTAATTAGTACATCGTTATCACCTGTCTATATAAGTTGTATTCAGTTCAGTATTGTTCGTCCGGTCTCGTCTATGTCTACGTGTTGCTACCTTCCTGTTGTGACTTGCCCTCTGTGGATTGAAATAAAGACTTTTGAGTTCATCTACGTTCTCAGATCTTTCCACGCGTATTTGTGACTAAAATAAAATAAAATAAAATAAAGCCATAACTTAACCATAGCTTTTTCCATAAACCATAGTTTTTGACGATCGTCAGAAGTACTCATTATGTTTTCACCTCTTAGTCATTGGCTAGTCATAGCTATTGAAGCTCAGTTCATAGATTTCTTGAAATGATGGTCAAGTTACCAGTTATTTTCATCCCTGCCTTGGTTTGTTGCCTTAAACATTTCAAAAGGCCTAAGGTTAGTTCTGGCCTTTCTTTTTTTTTTTTTTTTTTATTTTGAGTAGACAACTGGTGACTTGAACTTCTTATTGATTACGGACCTGACTGCAATTACAGTTAAATATCACCTTGTCTTTACTGTCCTTAGGTATATAAAAAATAGGTGAAGATGGGGTATTTACTAAAATGATCTACTGCACCCTGTCTATAATTGAATTTGAATTAGGGTGGGTGATAAATGGATCTTGTTTATCTCAGACACTTAATTCTTCAAGTAGATTGTGTTATTTTTTTTTTTACCTTTGCAACATTGGTCTTATAATAACTGAGTCATAATATTATTTACTTTATTAATACACTACATATTACAGTATTAAACTAGTAATGTAACAATATTGGTAATTGCAACATGTTATGCATGCATCTTCCAACAATCAACAGTGGGTTTTGTATCATCATTTACTAACATAATTTTTTCTGCCATGCTCAACATTCAATAATCTACAGAAGATTCTGTTCAGAAAGACCAATAAACAAAATAGCTGTTAAAGTTTAAAAAGGGTTAAAATGTACATCAGATTGTATCCAGAACCTTAATCAATGACTCTAAACCGTAGTCAAACAGATTGTGTCAGGGCTGTGACAACCTTCACCGCACAATGAAGAAATGTCAATCTTTTTGGTATGTTGTCACAACCTTGTTAGAAAGTTGTGACACTGTTCTGTGTTTGTTTGGGTCTTGTTCGATACCAACTGTGAATTCCACATCACCACCATTTGATTCGTTAAGGTATGTTCTCAGTCTCCAGGGCATTAATATCGATCTGTTCAGCTCCAGTTAGTAGCAAATAGGCCACAACCAAAAACTGTGAAGGAGCTGCAGAAGTTCCTGGTATTTGTTAACTTATATTGAAGAATTATTTGATTTGTTTGAACATAACAGCAGCACATCTGTCCACTTGTTTGTTAGCCCTTCAATATCAGTATCGATCTAACATGTACTGTAGTTATTGCTTATAATGTTCCTCATTTGTAAGTTTCTTAAATCCACAATCCACATCCCCAAATATAATATCTAAATCCATAAATTGGATGATTCCACTAATTGTAGCCCAAAAAAAATAACAATAGTACATTCCATGGGCTTAAGATGACTCACCAGCTGAGTCACAGGCCCTACTTTATTCTAATGCATTTTGAACTTTCAATTTCTTATTTTCCCATGGTCAGAGGAAGTTCTGGCTGTTGTCCAGTGTTAAAACTGCTGTCTGCTGTAAAATCTCAGGTGCACTGCTGGGGCCAGCATCTGTATAATTGTCCTGCAGGCTGCTACTCTTCTCTTGAGTTTGTTTTTGCTCTAAGATGGAGGAGGAATTGTAACAGCTCTGGGACAAAGCGGCCCAGCTGATATGTTGCTGACCAACTGCAATTTTGTTAGAAGTGTGCAGGGAGATCACCAGGTGGGAGAATAAATGCCAAAAAAAAAAATGAGCGGAAGTTGTTTTTTAGCTTTTTAACATGGAGAACAGATTCCTCTTTATATTCAGGATCTCTGTTTATTGTCACAATATCAAAATTTAAATGGTCAGTTCACCCAAAAATAAAAATTCTGTCATTTATTACTCGCCTTTATGTGGTTCCAAACCCATAAGACCTTCGTTCATCTTTGGAAGACAAATTAAGATATTTTTGATTACATCCAAGAACTTTCTGACCCTGCATAGACAACAACACAACTACCACATTCAAGGCCCAGAAAGGTAGTAAGGACATAAAAATAGTCCATGTGACATCAGTGGTTCAGCCTTAATTTTATGAAGCTACGAGAATACTTCTTGTGCGTGAAATGTCTTGTATTTAAATATCTGGTTACATTTTTACAATTCAGATTGACTTTGTGCCAAAAGTATTAAGTTCACCCAAATAAGACTTTGGAAAATTAGTACAGTATGTGCTGAACTGCTGAGCTACTGTGTAGGGTTGCCTATACTGCCTCTGGGGTAGGCTTGCAATAGGGTTAGTTTAATGGGTAAACTGATAGTTTTTTTTTCCCACATTACTTTCTCAGTTGGGGAAAGTTAATGCCACCATAGTTTATATGACAGGTGCCCATAGTTAGAGTTTCTTTTTGCTCCATTCTGAGGATGGGGCCTGGAACCACTCTGTCTTGCTTCCATACTTTAGGTTGCTAAGCTAAATTAATGTGGTTGTACAGCAACATGTTATTTGATAAAAGTGTGATATTTTTTGGACCTTGCCCAGTGAAGCCTGTGGTGGCTGTCTCTGAGAATTCTCGGCACAAACAAACCTGTGTGACCTTTTTAAGGTGGTGTAAATTAATTCCCTGAGTGCATATCCAAGGGTGGATTGGTGATTGTATAAATATGTTAACACTACTCTTTGCCACACACTCTTCTACCACACTAAAGCAGGTGTTTGGAACAGATTAAAAACAGGTTCAAATGTCATTTAGTGGCATTGTATAAAATAAGAACCTGGGAAACCTAGTATATTTTTTAAACGGAGTGTCTATTCAAAGCCAATAGACAACACGTTCTCACTCCCAACTCGTCACATATTAACGCTTGGTCAGGACCTTTTGGCGTCACTTTTTGACACTCAAGGTACCCCTTTAAGCGTCAGTTTTGGATGTGCAGGGTTCTCCATTGATTTCAGTTGTTTGCCTTAATTTAATGGTTTGCATGCATTTGTAGAAAATATAAATAATTTTATATAAATTTATACTTTCATTGGAGCACCTAAACCCACCCTTACCCTAAACGTACAGGGTACAGTAAGTACAGTCACAGGTATTTATTGCAGAAACTGACCATAACCAAGCAGTATAAAAGCATTACAAACAAGTCGTGTTGCATTCCGAGGCTTTTGAAGCCACACGATATCTTTATGCAAAGAAGAGAGTAAAACATAAGGTTTTAATCGCTGAAAATGATCCTGCTCCGTTAACGCACTCACATCTCATTCAAAAAGATACTCCCGAACATTAGCATGACGCAATCAGTCACAAGACACACAAGAGCCAATGGCATTTCACAAACAAGGCTGACGTAACGCTTCTTCTGGCGGGGGACATTTTTTACATTTATTTACACACAAACAGACTGAGCTTTACGGCGGACGGAGGCGGATTGCATCTATTCCTCTCACAAATCAATCGTTTTGCCTCGAAAGACTTGGAATATGAATACTTTTTGAACCAATTATGAATGTAGCTGTATCTGCCAGTTATATCTTGTGTTTTATTGACAAATGGTAGTTTTAGGGGCAGGGGTTTGGTTACGTGCTTGTAAATGTGGAAATAATGAAATGTAAATAAAACTTGTGACAGTTTACATTGAAAAATCACACCCCAACATATATGCAATAATGGCAATATTATTACCCAGTATATAATTGAATCATGACGATAAAATTTCCAGTGCTTTTTGCGTCGTCATTATGATGCTAAGCATTTCTTATTTAAGGCAATGAAGGACCCTGTACGTCGAAAAATGACGCTTAAGGGGTACTCTGTGCGTCAAGAAGTGACGCCAAAAGGTCCTGATCAGAGTTGGGAGTGAGAACGTGTTGCAATAGAAGGCAAGCCTGCAAACTTTAGCCAAAAAAGTGTAACCATTTGGGAAAGGAGACCAGAGGCTGTTTTCTTTGAATGGATGTCAGTGGAGGAGAGTCTTCACTACACTGAATAAACACCTTTTTAGAGGAAACAGCTTATAATTTAATGAATCAGCTGCCTATTGGCTGATTTTCAACATTTCACACTAAACAATACCTTTGGAATGAACTAATTAATTAATTAGTTAATTAATTTTTTTATTTACTTTTTTTTTTTTATTCGAGTTAACACTGAAAATTGACGTTTTATAGAAGTCACTGACTTTTTGCAACAGGCAATTGAGTGTCACACATCTCTGAACTGAAATTCAGTGACATCAAGGCTGTAATGTGATTGGTTATCAAGGGACACGTGATCCAAGTTGATCGTTAAGCTTTCTCCAGTATTATGTAAAACTTCCACTATTTGCAATAAGTAGTATAAATAGCAGAAAATCCTACTATTTTACAGTGTAAATAAAATCTATAGCTATTTACACTTAGTGTAAATAGCATATCACTAAGAAAATACTGCTATTTTACATTTTGAATAAAAAAGTACCTATATCTTTAAAAACACACTTTATTTTAAATTTAACAGAACACCCCAATACAGTGAGACACGCAAATTAAATGTCACATTCATTTCACCTAAAGGTTGTTTTAAACAATGAATAACATTTCATTAGCCTAGCAAGCCATGTCATCTTATCTCCAGGATGGATTTTTTTTTGGTCTTAATGATATTAAAGCACCCAACTGACATCTAGATATAACAATTGAATTATTATTCTTATACATATCAGTTCTGGCTTAAATTAACGTTGACTCAGAGGTCAGGTGGTGTCAGCATTATCTTAGTGCCGCAGGAATGATATTTGGCTATGCATATCATGTACAGTGCTGCTGAACTGCCAACAGACTGAATATTAATCACACTATGTAAGCGCATAAAAGGAAAAAAAAGAGGTGTTACATTATATTTCCTAGATCAAATTAAAATGGTTATATTAGTTAAACAGATGATTCTACCATGGTAAATCATAATGTGTGATTTTTAAGTCATCTTGCACTTACATTGGTCTGCTAAAGAGTTGATCCTAACATAAATGGTTTTGAAATAAACATCACACAAATATAAAAAAAACTGATTTAAGGCAATAATAATTGATTGCTAGTCTACAGCTGATGACCTTTCATAGGTTTCAGCCTTATCTGTCACAGCCAGTCATTCCTCCTGCTATGTTTCACCAGCTTCAACTGGTGTCAAAAGCCCAATTCAGATGGCAATTGTCAGTAGACATCTTTAAAAATAAATTTACATGCCACCTCACACTGATGCGACCAAATAATATGCGCTAATAAGAACCTGTTTTAATCAATGTACTGTCTACACTGAATGTGGCGCGACACGACAAATCCCCGACAATAAACTGATGCCTCGCTCTGTTTATGACCGCTCTGTTTAAATTATTTACAACTGTCTCGCTTGTTGCGTCTAGTGTAGACAACCGGTGCGGGGCGACGTGACAACTGTCGCATCCGGTAGACACATAGGCCATTTCTCAAATGGAAGGCTGCATCCTCCGGAGGTTGCATTTGTAGGCTGCATACGTCATAAAGAAGATTTTATGTATTATTTTATAATATTAACAGTTATAAATTTGACCATTATTCTTAGTTAAGTGTAAATTGTTGTAATATGCTTATGACTAGCGAATGTAATACTCAGTTAAACCAGGCTTGATGACATATGCGGCCTGCAAATGCAAACTCCACAAGATGCAGCCTTGAGAAACGGCCGTAGTTAGTGACAAAACTCACGCATTTGGATGACGATTTATTCACAGTGGAAGAGCGAGTGATCCATTAAACCCGGGAACGCTGTTCACATGGCCAGTCACATGATCATCTGTTGTAAATAAAATATAATTTGCTTAGAAATAATAAGTATAAATTCATATTTCATTTAATAATAGTAAAATAATACCCTATTTATTATTTGATTATTTAAATCTCCTGTCTAAAAATAGTAAAATAGACACGCTAGTGTGTAGGTTAATATATAGTTGGTTGGGATAAATGCAGGGTTGTCAACTCTCACGCATTTGGCGTGAGACACACGCTTTCAGGCTCTGTCCCACGCTCTCACTCTTCCCATGTAAATCTCACGCCAAATTGGCAACCCTGCTTGCGATTTTAAACAAAGTTTCAACTTTCAAATGTTGTAAGTTTTAATACTAAATTCGAACGATAAATAGCGTTTTGGCGCAATTAATGTGACGTAAATCGTAAAATGTAGCGCTTCTGTTAACGCCAGAGCCATTGAAAAACAGAGCTGCGACAAGCTTTGATCTCGCCGGCGTCGCCGCCACGCGGTCACGTGATTCACGGAGCTCTCCAAATAAACCAACGTTGACAGTACATTTGAATGTGTTTAAGTAGGATAGAGACGACAGCTTCACTATACAGGTAATTTTGGTAAACATTACAGCATATTATGCATTGATTTTTACGTTGATGACATTTACAGTATCATTTTATTCTGGAGAGTTATGAGGCAACCCTTACGAAAATTTAACATGGTTTTACTACAAATAAACCAGAATTTAAAAAAAAAAAACAAAAAAAAAAACATGGTTACTATAGTTAAACCATGGTAACCACAAATTATCCATGGTCTTGCTACACTAATCATAGTTTAACCATAGTATTTGTAGTAAAACTATGGTTATACAAATGGTAATCAATGCGCCAAAAAAACATGGTTACTACACTTTCACTATAATAAAACCATGGTTAATTTTTGTAAGGGTTAATATGGTTTTCTTGTATTTAAACCTCAGGTATTGCTTACTTATAATGTGACCAGCTTAACTATTTTTCAGTTAAATAAATGTATTTTAGAAATCTATATTTTAGTTCAATAATTTTTAATAGGTCATTTAGTACTAAATACTATTTGTCCAAAGATTATGGTCCATTAATGACTTAAAATATATATATATTATTTTATATTGCTATTACGTATATTACAATTAGTGTAGTATTTAAGGTTAAACAGAGAAAAGGGTTTTAATTCCAATGCAAAGAGGCAAATTAGAGTCATTTTGTGGTCGGAAAAAAAATATCATTTTCATTTGTAATTTCATGGTTTACCCACTAGGTACCTGTATGGCTCTTTACTAAATATACATATATCTAGAATATTGCAGGTCATAGCTGCTTACTTATTTTTAAGTTTTTCATTTGAATAAATATAGTGCTAAAAAAGCATTCAGCTGCATTTTTATCCCCTTATATGTACAGTATATACATATAAATAGATATGGAATCGAGATCACCACCAACAGGCTACAAAAATTTCATTGCATACCTGTTGCTGCCTATAATGGCCTATTTCAAATGCTTACATGTTTTTCCTCTCTTTTTTCCCACTCGCTGTGGTGGAGTAGTGATGAAATATTGTTCTTGGAAATACTTTGCAGAATTTCTGTAATTAGTGTACATCTAAAATGCATGCAAATTACACCATAGAGCAGTGGTTTTCAAACCAGTCCTGCGAGCACCCCTGACACTGCATATTTTGTAGGTCTCTCATATCTGACAAATCCATTTCAGGTCTTGCTGTCTCTACTAATGAGCTGATAAGTTGAATCAGGTGTGATAGATGAGGGAGACACAAAAAATGTGTAGTGTTGGGGGTGCTCACAGGACTGGTTTGAAAACTACTGCTGTAGAGAAACAGCTGCCATATGGTTCTTAGCAGTTGTCAAAAAGGATTTAAACAGTGCATTTTGCATTGATCCCTACTTGTAAACTCAGAGATGTGGATTTGGACAGCAATTAAATTACCACACGACCTTGGTGTTTGTCAAAAACAGTAGGTAAATCACCAACCAACCCCTCAAAATGTTGAAAATAGCTTTCAAAATGTTGAAAATGTACTCATGAGAAACAATTACTGTTCGAGGTAAGTTAATTTTTTTTTGATGTATGAAGTCATCAGTTCTCAAACTCACACAGGTGTTCTGTTGTCTTCATGTTGAACAATATAATTATCGTATTTTGGCCAGGTTTAAAGTTAGAATGTTTTGATGGATTTGTTCCTTAAAACACGCAACTTTTTAGTTCACAAGACGTTAATTCATATATGGATTATTGTGATGTTTTCATCAGCTGAACTCTCATTCCGACGGTACTCATTCACAGCAGAGGATCCATTGGTGAGCAAGTGATGCTAAATTTCTAGATTATTATTAGATTAGTATTATTAGATATCTAAATTATTAGAAATTAAACAATTTCTTTAAAATAAAGGCCACTTGGTTTGATATTTGTTATATAATAAGATGACAATCATATATTATTATAAAGTTTGTCCAAATACTGTATAATATTAAAAGATTTTACTATCTTGTTCCCCTTTAACAATTCAAACTATCACAAGGCAATACATTCCAATTAGGCAGCACATTGTGAATGATTACAGTGTTGTCAGGGTTCAGATTTAAGCTCTTCCTCAGTGCTCCATTACATTCCATAGACCGCGGAAGAACTGATCATCTGCTCCTCCATTAACAGGCATTACCCTTCATAGATCAAAGCACAAGCACAATATCTCTGAGAGGGAGAGATGGCCATTATGTACGGCTGGGTTGTGTAAGGTATGCCAATCGATGCCTGTTAGAGCGTTTGAAGTGAATAACGTTATGCCACAAAAAGAGATCTAAAGGCCAGCCATGAAGATGATGCGGTGCAGTGTGATTATCCACTCTCTAAGCTGTCCTGTTTTCATTGTACAGGGCTGATCACAGCAATAGTTTGCTGTCCATCAAGACCAATACATGATAAAATAAATCAGTAAGGCTCAATACACAGAGAAAACATACTTAGAGAACATTTTTTAAAAAATATTTTAATTTATTACAGTCAAATTTATTCGTTTTTCTCAGCTTACATTGTGTCACCCTACGCCAGTACCACATGCATGCGTCATGGTACTCTCCCGAACGCATGGCAGAGACACAGAAGAGAAGAAATTGTTGAATAAAACTGTTATTGTTGTTTTCTTTGCACCCAAAAATTAATCTAGTAGCTTTATAAAATTCAGGTTGAACTACTGATATCACATGGACTAACTACTATATGGAGGGTCAGAAAGGGAACTAACTCTTTAATGTAGCTATATATATAGTTTCCTGTTTCCTTTGTTTACTATGTCCCATCCTATGCCATGCATTTGTTACCATATATTTACTGATTATGTTCACCTTGCATCTCCTTATTCAAAATATGATTTCCTTTTTTTTCATTAAAAAGAAATTACTAATAGTCAATGAAAAGTGATGTTTAACCTTCAGAAAACATTTGTTATTATTTCTGCCTTATAAAAACATAGTGGTATGGAAGTATTCAATGAAAAGAGGTGTTTAACCTTCAGAAAATATTTCTTATTATTTCTGCTATATAAAAACATAGCAATATGGCAGTATGCTATTCTGAATTAAAGTAAGAGACACAGTAACATACAGTGCCTGAAATAACCCTTTTTGCCCTTATTTACACCACTATTTTCAGCTTTTGTTTGTCTTAAGCAATATCAGTGCAGATTCTCAGGAGATCAGACATTTTTGGCACAAGCAAAAGAAAGTGATTTTAAAAACATTGCCACCTTTTCTCTTAGAGGAAAAAATAAGGTCATTTTTTAAGTCATCTGTGTTTTGTTTTGTTTTAATGGAACTTTGTGTTACCGGGTGTAAGTAAAAAGTAAAAAAAAAAAACATAATTTTTATCCTGAACCTCAGGTTGTAAGGACTTTGCCTCTAATAGTGCAGCCTGAAAGAGCATAATGACCCCACTAATGGAGAAACTTTGAAAGGAGAGTGAATTAGGCACGAAGAACATTTTTTAACAAGGCAGGAAACAACACAGTGCTGTTAATTGCCATTGCCATTTTGATGAGCTGTGTAAACGAAAGGCCTTATTAAAGCCCCGTCAGATGTCTAATGGATTTGTTGGATTGAGCCATTGTGAAACTGGTACATTTAGTAAAAACTCGAGGGTCTTACAGCTTTTTAAAATTTGTTTTGGTATTATTTTCACAAGTAAATGGTGAAATTTCAAAAACCTTTGTAAAAAAAACCTCCAATCCGATCATACAATTGATCAAACTAATTCTCACTCTTGCTAATATAGTTGTTACCACTTAATATCAGTTGTTTGCTTGCTTACTTCATCATTTTTAAATTAAGCATTTTATGTTATTTTCTCAATTTTTTTTTTTTAAATCAAATTATCCTAGAAATACTTAATTATAGGTTATGGCAGATGTTTGAAAATGTAATTATATGCAAGGAACTATAAAATAATAACTCCATTAAGTATTAGTAAATTACTAAATTACTAAGTTTTTTGGTTTTTTTTGACGCAAACTTTACAAAGTGTGACTCTAACTTGATTAAACATTTTTTTTTTCTTTTCCCAGTCTCTTTTAGCATTCTTACAATTTTTTTTTCTTTGCTTCGAATCAAGTGCTATGCAAATTGTATCTAAATTTTTTACTCTGCCCAAAAATCTCTAATCAACTATACCTAAAAAATATATCAAACAGAAGCATATTTTCAGAATGACAAAAAACCTCACAGCCATTCAATAAATATTGAGATGAGATTTAGTGATATTTTTTTCTTGTACCAGGTCAGTTTGAAACTTTCTACAGAAAAAAAAAAAAAAAAAACATGGTGGACGGGAGGCGGAAAATACGAGCTTCAAAAAGAAGCTTTGATCTGACAAGATGAGGCTTTACAAAAGAAAAGAGCTAAGGTAATAATTGTGGAACTCTGACATCATTCCTCAGAGCAATTCCTTATTGAACCTGGGACGAGTCTTCTCAATATGTGTCAGGAGAGAAAACCCTGCCAAAGATAATATTGTCTGTGGAGAGAGCAGGATATGATGCATTATGTATAGTACCTGGACACTTCAAAGAAGAATGACTGAAAAGCTAGAAGTGTAGAGAAGCCCTTTCTGTTTCATCTTCCACATTCAATAACATGCTGCTCCTTTGGTTTGCAATATGCAAATGCAGAATGTTCAGGATCAATGAGAGATTGTTTAAGTGCGTGTTACACAATCAACTACATTCCATGCTGTCTAAATTTTTAATCCTGTTTCTACAGAAGAATCCTCCTCTAATCCTGGTAATGGTGTGATTCATCATAAGCTATCTCTCTGTGCTATGAATAGGAGGGCATAGCAGGTCATTCCTGCAAAAGCAATGGATGAACATGATCAATGTGGCATGGCTGGAATGAACACCGTTACATTCTTTCGCACAGCACTATTTTGAGGTTAGAGTTTTCTCTGAAAGGAAAGCAATGAGAGGCAGGAAAAAATGTACGGTCAAGGACACTGTCACAACTTTCCTGAGTTAACTATAAGGTTTTCAAAATCTCCTGTATAAACCTTGTAAGCCTTTATAGTTTAGTTGCAGGAACAATGGCGCTGTGCAGAATTCTCAAGACACTGATTTAAAGTTAGTACCACAGTGTTTCATTACTTCTGCTCAGAAAGCCATTAACCTCTTACACTCCACATCAGGGAACATTTCTTGTTTACTTTACATCCTCTGACACAGAAAAAGAACTCAATTTTGCAGCATCCTATCTTCTATACTCTTGCTATATATTCTAGAACAGAAAAAAGTAGAGTGGGGAATCTTGTTCTCAAGGCAAGGAGAATAAGATCCATTTGAAATAAATAGTGTGCCAAAATATGAAAATCCGTCGATGTAGATAAGTTTGTTTCTCTGTCAAAACGAATTTGGAGAAATGTAGCTGCTCACCAATATATCCTTTGCACTGAATGGTTGGCCATCAGAATGAGAGTTCAAACAGCTGATAAAAACATCATAGTAATATAAGTAATTCACAAGTAATCCATCAGTTAACGTATTTTGAAGTGAAAGCCTGATGGTTTGTAAGAAACAAATTCATCAAGGCGTATTACCTTAAAACCTTTGCTTCTGGCCAAAATACCAGTCCATAATTCATAATAACACTGTCTCCATCCCCTGTTGTCCTCTCACATTAAAATCCACCAACATACAGTTGAGATCAAAAGTTTACATACACCTTGAAGAATCTGTAAAATGTAATCATTTTACCAAAATAAGAAGGATCATACACAATGCATTTTTTTTTCAGTTAGTACTGACCTGAATAAGATGTAAACATATAAAATATGTTAACATATAGTCCAAGAGACAATAGTTTAATTTATAAAAATGACCCCGTTCAAAAGTTTACATACACTTTTTTTTTTGTTTGTTTGTTTTTTTTTGTGATAGTTGTTCACGATTTCCTTCTTTGGTTTTTCAGCATTTTTGTGTTTTTAAACCCTTTCCAACAATTACTGTATGATTTTGAGATCCATATTTTCACACTGAGGACAACTGAGGGACTCATATGCAACTATTACAGAAGGTTCAAACGCTCACTGATGCTTCAGAAGGAAACACAATGCATTAAGAGCTGGGGAGTGAAAACTTTTTTGAATTTGAAGATCAGGGTAAATTTAACATATTTTTTCTTCAGAGAAACATGTAAGTATCTTCTGTAGCTTTAAAAGGGCAGTACTAAATGAAAAAAAAAATGGTATTTAGGCAAAATAAGAAAAATGTACACATCTTCATTCTGTTCAAATGTTTTCACCCCCGGCTCTTAATGCATAATTTTTCCTTCTGGAGCATCAGTGAGCGTTTAAACCGTCTGTAATAGTTGGATATGAGTCCCTCAGTTGTCCTCAGTGTGAAAAGATGGATCTCAAAATCATACAGTCATTGTTGGGAAGGGTTCAAATATACAAAGATGCTAAAAAAACAAATAATTTGCGGGACCTGAAGGATTTTTTTTTTAAAGAATAGTGGGCAGTTTAGCTGTGGATCATTCAGGTAACAACACAGTATTAAGAATCAAGCATATGTAAACTTTTGAACAGGGTAATTTTTTTTATAAATTCAACTATTATTTTCTTTATGTGAAATATCTTATTCAGGTCAGTACTAATTAAAAAATAACATGCATTTTGTATGATCCCTCTTATTTTGGTAAAAATAATTAACATTTTGCAGATGCTGCAAGGTGTCTGTAAACTTTTGACCTCAACTGTATTTGTTTAGTATTGTTTTGGGATTGTTTTCACTTGTAAACAGTGATTGAGCTGTGCATATTTCTCACATGATTCAAGCAAGATGATTTTTTCATTGGGGAATGCAAAATTATCCATAAAGGGGACTTGTATTTTAGCTAAAATCAATGGTTTGAAGTTAAAAATGTCTTAATAATGGATTTCTTTATTACAAATAGCTTGTGTATTACTTAATGTACTTGTGGATTATAATGTTTGGACTCTTATTCTGACAGCACCCCTTTACTACAGAGGATCCACTCATTTCTCAAAATCTGTTTATATGGAAAAAAAAAAAAAAACAGTCATCTTGGCCTGAAGGTGAGTATATTTTCTTTAAGGAGTAACTATTCCTCATATCAGCATATCAGAAAGCATCTATAACATTGTATATGGCATATGTGGCTTAACTTGCCCCAGGTTAGGGGTAACTTGTCTTGAATAATTTGAAGGGGTTAGGTAACCTGGGGTCAATCCATTAATTTGTTTGTTTGTTTGTTTGTTTGTTCGTTCATTCATTTACATAAAGTAGAAGCTTTTTAAGATGCCATAACAACACTTTTTCTAATTTCAGTTATTTCCCAGTTGGCTAAGAAAAAACAGTTAACAAATCCTCCAACATGTCAGAGTGATTAAACACTAATTAGTGCAGTATAAAATCGCATTATCACATACACAGTGTACTTATCTTTTTTAGAATCCTTTTCAAGTTAACTTTACTTGACATTTTCAACACAGCAAGAAATAAAGATGAGCATTTGCTTGTTACTTAAAGCTGTAGTGGTCTGGAAATGTTCCTATATAATGGATACCACTTTATCTAAGGATCAACAAAAGCTCACATTCTCTTCCTCTCAGTAGTCTGGCCTTCTATCTCCATTTCCAGGTCTTTCACATTCCAGTGAGAAGAGGGTCAGAGAGGGATTTCGTGTTGGCCCTCTTCTCTCTTCTTTTACCAGCCAGCGTGATTGCACGGGATAAATTGTTACAGGGAGGCTCACTGATAAAGAATTCTGTGCAGATTTTTTATATCCTTAGTGTGTTTCCTGTGTGTGTTGGCAGAGTAGCATGATGGAGTACACTAATTAAGATCCCATTCTGAGGGATGTTTTCTTGCACACACAGCTGATGTGCCAAACAGGCCAGAAAAGCCAATGACATTCCATTTATAGCTCTCTCCATGTCTCTTTCTCTTACTGGAATATAATAAGAAATGACACTGTGTGACTTCTGCTATAAGCATATACTTCTAAATCATATACATTTATGATCCAACTCAAATTATGTACTGAAAGTGTTAACAGGATTCTGTGGTGATAATTACATTAAACTGAATAAAATTAACAGACTCTTTTGCTATGCAAAAGATAACATCATAGACAACACCCTATGTACATTTTTACATATCATTTGACAAAATTACAGCTTGACTGGAAATGGCATACAATATATATATATTCTGATATTTATGTTGAATTATCTTATGTTGAACATGCTCTTCAGACACTTTTGTGCCCCTAGAAGCCAAGAAAAAAAAAATGTATTAGTGGCAAAATTAAGGTCAAGTGATGAACTGATACAAAAACTGAATGAAAAAAAAAAACAAATGAAAAAAGTGCCTTTTTTGGAAAAAAAGTTCTGTTTCCACATGCATACAAAATTACTTTCTTTGAATGTGTTTTTGCATAAAATGAAAAGACTTTTTGCATAAAATTAAAAGGCAAGTGCAATAGATAAATGCACCGACAAGTCTTTACTCCAACGGTGGAGGCCATCACCTGACATGCTCCCCTGCAGCTTTCCCTCTCCCTTCGTATCCTCCACCTCTGTTAGCGATAACTGCCAGCAAGCCACCAAATTGATTAATCCCCCCACTCCCCTATCCTGTCCAGCCCTGCTTTTGATAAGGTGCCTCTAGATGATTGAGGTGAGTTTTAATATATGCTGTTAGCAGGGGACACGGCCTCTCCGTGTGCTTTAGCAGAGAAAATCACCTATGAAACGCACAGAAACAGCAGCTGCGGGTGGTAAAATTTGATGTCCACAGGCTCCTTCAGGCCTTCAAGAGGATTAAAGGCTGTCAGAACACCTGCCACGCTAAACAGAATTTTTTACGGCTGAGAAAGACATAACCTAAATTCCTCTAACATATGACTAGATGTGAATTTGGCAAATTGGATCTGAATCTCACAATGTCTAGTTAAAGGTATAGTTCCCCCAAAAATGAATATTCTTTGATTATTTATGCACTTTCATGTCATTCTAGACCTGTATATCTTGAGATAAATTAGATATTTTGAAGATTTTTTTTAATCTGTTTTCGACTATTTTATGATTATCATTGGGGTCCAAACACTTCAAGCTTCAAAAGGTACATAAATAAAGTGTAAAATTAATTCATTAATTTTACTTGACTGGTATATTTCAAAACTTTTAAAGTGAGACAACAAAGAGACTGAAATTTGAATTTTCAAGAACAGTTGAAACATTCTTCAAAATCAACCTCACTCTCAACGCATCAAAAACTAAACATGTTCAAGCACATTTAATGTCAATATTAAGATGTTAAAGGTATTCCTAGGCATCACTATTGCTTTCAATGAGAAACCTTTGCCATCACTACACAGACACGAAAGGCATGGGAGTATAAATTTGGGGTGTCACAGATACAACTACAGTCAAAATTTATTAAGAAATTACAAATATAGCCTTCTAAGCCACTCAGGCCAAATGATTGCTTTGTGTGAGGAACAGACCCAAACGTAACCACTGTCTCAGCTTGCCAAAGCACTCAAATTACCATCACATTTAAAAGAAGCATGTCATACCCCTGGACCTGTTTTGTTGTGTTTTTTGCCCCTACGTTCTTCCCGTGACCTAGTTTTTCCCTCCTGTTTGATAGTGTCATTTGGTTCAGGTGTGTCTTGTTAATTATCCTTGTCTATGTTTGTACTCATAGTGTGTCTGCCTCACGATTCCTTGGTCCAGTGTTGTCCCTATGTGAGTTGCTACTTGTGTCTCCTGCCTGCCCTGTGTTACCCCTTGCTTGGTTTATTAAAGACTATTCCTTGATTTTTATATGTCTCCACGTTCCTTGCCTCGACTGACAGAACACCGGATCGACAAAAAGTTTAACTGTGCGTTTCCCCTCTGTTTTGTTTCTGCGGTTTGTTCAGTGTCATTTTTTCTTTCTCCATTATCCCCATGGATCCCCTCGCTGCTTTGTTCACCGCACTAGCCCGTAAGGACCTACCCCTCTTGGAGTATGCAGTTGATTTCAGCCAGCTCGCAGTTTTAACGGCGTTCGACGATGCTGCACTGAACTCACTGTTCTGGATCGGGGCAAATTACCACCGCCCCGTCAAGCTCCCAGACACCAGAGAGCATATATTTTGATCCAGAGCACAGCCAGACCCAGAGCCCAGCCCATCATCTCCCCGCTGTGTGGAGCCTAAGCCCACCATGACCGACGAGCCATTGCTGTAAGGAGCAAAAGAGCTGAGGATTGCTGCAGAGCCGGAGCTACTGGTGACATCAGACCAGGTGTGAGAGCCGGCTACAATGCCCGCCACGAGGGAGAAGGGCGTGGACTGCGAGAGGGGAGAGAAATGCTCTGCCCACTGCACCATGGCTGAGGGTGAGCTTACAAGGGATCGAGAACTGCTGGATTCAGAAGGGAAGGTAATGGAGACATACGCCGATCTGCCCCACTCCTCCCACCTTCGTCTGAGCTCTGTTGTGGTCATAGAGGCCATTTATGAACTCATTGTCTTCCCTGAGAGCCTGGAGGCTCACAAATGCCCACCCATTCCCACCCATCCCCTGTCTCCGCCACCAGTCTCTGAGTCCTGGACTCTGCCTTGGCCCGTCAACCCAGCAGCTCCACCATGGCTCCTAGCTCCCTCCTCTCTGCCGTGGCCCATCAGTCCACTGGCTCCCTCGTCCCTCCGGCTCTGCCTTAGTCTGTCGTCGACCATCCGTCGCCTCAGAACTCTACTCCTCTAGCTGCGCCTTGTCCCTCCTTCCTTCCGGCTCTGTCAGGCCCCTCCTTCCCTTTGGCTCCACCTTGATTCTCCGTTGCTCCAGCTCCACCGTAACCTTTCGGATCCACTTTTCCGCCTCGGCCACCTGAGCCACCTGTTGCGCCGTGGTCATCCGGATCCTCCTCATCACCCTGGCTTATCTGCTCTCCGTATCCGCCTTGAGTTCCACCTCTGTCGTTCGGTCCCCTGGAGTCGTCAGCCCTTCCTCCTCCATGGCTCCTCCCTCCGTCGGCTCCACTGTGGATCGTTTTTACAGCTGTGACCTGGGTCCCACCTGGCTCCGCCTGCTCTATGTCCCTCCTGTCTCCGTCTGGTCTGCCCTGGCTCCTCCTGTCTCCTCCCTGGCTTCTCCCTCCATCGTCTCCACCTTGGACTCTGTCTGCCGTCCTCCTCCCGAGCCTCCTCCCAAGTTTCCACCTGTCCCTCCCTTTGTTGTTTCTGCAGCCTTCTGGGAGGGGTGCGAACTGTCACACCTCTGGACCTGTTTTGTTGTGTTTTTTGCCCCTCTGTGCTCCCCTTGACCTAGTTTATATGTAGTTAATATATAAAAATCTTTTATAATTTAACAAATACATGCAAAGATTTAAATGTGTCCTAATTTGATGCACAAGGCAAGCAACTGAAAACAGATTTGCATCCTAAAATGACTTGTTTAAAGTTGAACATGAAGACCATGCTACAGTTTTTGATGCATTGGGAGTGAGAATGGGGTATCAAAAATATGTTTTGTGTTTCATGCAATTTATTCAAAGCCATGTGACTTTGGAATGACATGGTGAGTAAACAATGACAGAATTTTAATTTAGGGATGACTTTAAAAACACATACTTTCGCATTAGCTTCAGTCTGAAAAATGCTTTCAAAAGGTTGACTCCTGAGAAAAAAACATCAGTGTCAAATCAAAATTCCATCAGCAAAAAGCATTCAGCCTTGAAATTCTGTTTTCCTATATAATTCACAACTTTATATGCTGGTACAGTCCTGAGACAGCCATAAAGTTGCTTCCAGCAAGAAGGACGTCATCACGAAGACTGCACATACCCAACAAAGACAGATTTTTGATGGGAGAGCGGGCTGTTTCCCCAGCCTGTCTTTCCATCATTAATTTGTGTGCTGACAGCTTTATTGCCATGTCACAATTCTTTAAGGGAGCCAAAAAACACCAAGTTAAAAGCATTTAGATACCCTGCAGTGTTTGGAGAAAGAATGCTGTGTGTGTCAATGTGTTCTTTGGCTAAATGGACAGAGGATAGGCAGATGTCATCGACAACAAAAAGGGCAAAAAGAAAGGAAAATTGCCCTCTAGTAGGGGGCTGTGGGCAGAACCACTATCCGCAGATGATTCTGACATGTGCAAGTGTGTCACTAACAGCGGTCTGCTGCTTATGCTGTCAGATAAAACCGAGCTTTCTGGGTAAAAATGAAACTTCAAACAAACACAAGACCACAATGGACCAACTTTTGTCAGAACCATCAGTAGTTTATAAAGTTTGTCTCTGAATAAAAGAATAGTAGGAGACCTGCAGAGTAAGTGATTTACATTTAATTCTAAATTTAATTTAATTCTAAATGTAAATAAAGTCTTAAACATGAAACAGTGTCATGATCCAGCATTAACCAGTGATTGTTTCTGTAACATTGGGCAAATTATTAAATGTATGTATATATGTATGTTATATAAAAAACAATATAAAATGAAATTAGCTTAGTAATTATTTAATTTTTAAGAATTTTTAATAATATTATAAATATTATTTGTATATTAATAATCACAAAATGTTACATATTTGCAATTTTTTGTTTACATTTTTATTGATTGATTTTACCAGTTTATCTATTTATCTAAGATTTTTTATCTATTTATTGACAAGTTAAGAGTTAATTGCTTCATTGATTTACCTTTTTTTATTGATTCAAAAATTGATTGTTTTTAGTCAACTTATTTAGTGGGAAAAAAGTCTTTAAAACAATTTTTGCTCAGAAATTGCTAGTAAATTTCACAAACAATTACAAAGAAACGGCAAGTAGCACACTGAATTAAAATTAAATTCTGAAGAAAATCTGAAATTTTCTTGTAAAACATAGGAGAAAGATGTAAGATGTAAGATGGTGTAAGATGAACCAGTTTTTACTTATGTGGTCCTCAAGGTAAGGGAAAATTAGACAGATGTCCAATGAACGTATCTAAAGTAATTTCAGGATCATTTTAAATTATCTGAATATGTCTATGGAAAAAGGGTTCTAAAAGTATGGCTTCTTATAAAAATTTGCCCCAAGTTAGGGGTAAGTTGACCCGAGTCAATGGATAGGATGCACCATCTGGGTGTAAAGTGTCCATTTAACTGAATCTGATTCAAACCATGTGAAATTTTAAAGATAATTTACTTTCTTTTAAAAACTAATTCAATAATCAAATTTCTTTGTACAGTCATATTTCTTAAACAACTAACTTAAACAACATAAACCAGATAAATGAAGTTTAAATTTCAATCTTTAATTGTTTGCATTTCTGAAACAATATGTTGAACACTAAAGTTGTAACCTTCCCAAAAACAGACTAAACAGAGAGTTTGTTGAGTAAAATTATATAAAAACTGATTTAGAATGAAAAAACTGAAATAAATGGCACTAAAATTATTAAACGTTTCTGCAATGTCAAATAAGCCGTTAGGGACTAGGTGGAAAAATATATATGATTATAATGTGATGTAAAGGATCTTCTGCTTCTTAGAGGAGGATTTGGTGTACTTGTACACTGCCCTATAAAATAAACTGAAAATAATATGTATATGTGACCCTGGACCACAAAACCAGTCATAATAGCACGGGTATATTTGTAGCAGTAGCCAACAATACATTGTATGGGTCGAAATTATCGATTTTTCTTTATGCCAAAAATCATTAGGATATTAAGTAAAGATATTTTCTACATTTCATACCATAAATATATCAAAACTTAATTTTTGATTAGTAATATGCATTGCTAAGAACTTTATTTGAACAACATTAAAGGCGATTTTCACAATATTTAGATTTTTTTGCAACCTCAGATTCCAGATTTTCAAATAGTTGAATATATAGAATAATATCTTGGCCAAATATTGTCCTATTCAAACATCAATGGAAAGCTTATTTATTCAGCTTTCATATGATGTATAAATCTCAATTTCACAAAAAGGAATCCTTATGACTGGTTTTGTGGTCCAGGGTTATATATATAAGATAAACTAAACCAGTTGCATAATATCACAGTAAAATCACACTTTATACTTCAAATGTAACTTAAGTGCCTTATGGTGAGGTAAGTTAAAACACTGGCTCAATTTACCCCACAGCATTTGGCTCACTTTGCCTCACCATTTTTGAAAAAAAAAAAAAAAAAAAAAAACATTTGCTAGCTTACCATTCTAATATTTAGCTAAATGGTTTCATATGCTGCTAAATCACCTATATGCATCATAAATATTTTAGACTTGTATAATTTTTCTTTGATGTAACAGCCATTACATCTGTTATGCTAAAATTGTACTTTGACAAGCCAAAAAAACATTTTTTAAAGTAAATGGGTGCCTTACACTCCTCCCATGTGTTTCTCCTTTTCACAATCTGGCAGAAATGATGGGTGGTTCCAAAATACGCGGTCACCTGACAGTAAAAGTTGCCAGTACAGTTGCCAAAATACAGGGGGTGGGTCAAATTACTCACTAGCTCAACTTACCCCACTCTCCCCTACTCAAGTAAGTTTTATTTACAAATTTGAAAAATTGTTTCGTTTACATTGTGTAAATTTGTATTACAACAACTCAAGAGGTTAGTCATGTACGATTTCATCCCTGTAGCTCATTTCTAAATGGTCCATCTGATGATGTTACAAAAACAGCCTCATCAAAAGTACATTTTCTCATTGCCAAGAGTTTTGGAAATAGCCTGTGTTTGATCCACTGAGGCACTCTAATATGAAAATCATTTATTTTTGAAGGTTTATTGTTGTTGGACAACATCTTCAGTAAACACCTCAAAATGCAGTTTGTAATAGATTTCAAATCCATTGAGAAAGCCTATTTGATTTTGAGAAACACAATTAGGGAGCGAGCATGGAAGGGAACAGGGTCACGGATGAGTGCTTACTACAGAGGAAGCTAGAAAAAGAGAGAGCAGAATTGTGGCAGCTTGATTGTGTTTGTTTCTCACTCACCTGCATGTGTGAGACACATGGACGTGTCGTTGAGACTGCAGCTTTGGTTACTCAGTCCAGTCACACCTTCCAGCAAATTACACTGCTTATTACCCCTCAGTGTGGCAGAGCCGCTGTAAATCACACAGAGTTATGGGAACACAGCAGAGGAGAGAACTCAGCAGAGAGCCAAGATTTCACCCACAGCCTCAGGGATAGAAATCTGCCCTCCGGTGCACCAGGACAATACAATTCAGAGAAATATGACTCAAAGCCAAAACAAAATGGACTTGGATGGATAAATATAATATGCAGGAAGACCCATAGGATATGGTACATAAATACTGTCGCTGATGTCAAAGTAGCCTACGTGTAACAATAATCATTACACAGATATCTTAAATTCTTTATTCTGATTGATCACTTATGTGTTCCTAATATTCATTATTACCCATTACAACTTTTACAAGCAATTCCATTGCCTCAAAAATCTTTTAGTGGTTATTCTTTTAAGATTAGAAAACCTTTTTGATTCTTGATATACTATATCATTTTTACAATGTAAAAATTGCCATAAATGTATTAGAAATTACTTTTATTAGTATAATGACAAAGTTATAGACTGTGTAATCAAATATTTCTCTTCAGATGCTCACCATACTATACACCAAACCGACATCAAAGAACTAGCGGAAAGCAAAGCCAACTGTGTTGCTGCCTCGTGTCGCCTGCGTGTGGGCCGGAAAGTTGTGCTTGGACTCACTGCAAAGAGCCAACGGCCAACAAGCACACACATTCTATAGGCTACCTGCGTGAGATGAAATAACTCCCCATTACCAGCGGGTGACAGTAGTCTATATTCTTCATTTAAAATGACAACCCGAACTTGGATTGCAGATATACAAACTGTAAACAAAGCAGTGCTTGCTGACCATTTCTAATATAAACTATGTTGATCAGATGGTCTTCAGTTTAGTTATTACAGATGGCCATGTCGTTATTAAAATATTCATGTATTTAAATGCACAAGTAAAGTGAAGATGTAAAATTAGAAGAGCCATCTGTGCGTGCCCTCTTTGTTTGAGACATCGCTTGCTTTCTTTCATCACTTTTGCTTTGTTCGTATGCACTGGTTTGCTAAGCTGAACAGCCAGTCAGAGTGATCTGTCCCACCGATTGGACAATTGTCAATTCAACACGCTCAGTCAGCCAAAAAGTCTCAACAGGGCCTGACAAGGTCCGCTGATACTGAACACACCCCAAAAACTATGCTGACAGACGCTCAGCAACGGCCCGACATTGGTTGATGGCCAACCATCGGCTTGCTGTCAAGGCTTTAACTGACACTACAGTGAAGATAAAAATTAGAGAACAATCTATAAATACTTTGAAAAAATTTTTTTAAGGAATATTAGCTGTAGGTATACCACTGTTCTATTAACATGTTTGACACAATATCCAAGGCATTTCAACAAAAACCTCTATTTTGTGGAAAACAGCGATCTGAATTAGAGAACAGTAACCACTGCAGCACGAAAGAAGATTAAAACTACAATTTTGGAGGGTTAAAGTTGTCAGAAATTAGTAGGAAGTATAGATGCCATTGCGTTGAATCACGTCAGCATATCTGTAGCTACAGGGCATCTCACACTGCACAGGTGTGATCTTGGTCCACTCTTCATCCACTCTCTTCCATAGTTTGGTAACTGTAGTGCGTTTCTTACCCCTAACTTTTTTTCCAGAGATTTTCAGTCAGCTTTAGATGAGGGCACTGGCCCAGCCATTTCATTATTTCAGTGTTCTTAACTTTAAGGAAGTGCTTTATCTGTTTTGCAGTGTGACAAGGGCCTTGTCTTGCATGGAAAATTGCAGGATGATTGGGAGATGCATTCAGGGAAGGAACCGCATGTTGCTGAAGAAGGTTCTGATGAATATTTGCACTCACCCTAACATCTATCTGTAGAAGAAACCCAACTCCTGCTGCAGAAAACATCCCCCAAACCATGACACTTCCTCTTCCACCTTTCACTGACATCTTTATGCTCTTAGACTTCAGTTTTTCCTCAGTTTGATGCTGAACAAAATGTTTCCCATCAGACCCAAAAAATTTAACCTGCTCTCATCGCTAGTGAACTTTGGACCAGTTCTCCTCTGTCCACACAACATGCTCCTCAGCAAAGTTGAGCTTTGCCTTTTGATTGTTTCTGCTGATGAGAGGTTTGGTCACTGCAGAAAGCTTTTTCAGTCCGACTTCTCTAAACATGCTTACACTGTTCAGCACTGAACTGGCAAGCAATTCCAGCTGCAGTGTTGAACTGATTCCCCATTGAGAGTCTCTACATTATCCTGTCTTCTTGTGTATTTGTCTTACGTGGACGGCCAGCCTTTTTGGGGGACTTGAATGAATTAGTGTCATTGTAAACCTGTAATATTTGAGAAATCGTGGATTTGGAATAACCACATTCTCTTGCAGTGACTCAAAGGGTCATGCCTTTGGCCTTCATCTGAACAACCTCCTGTTGCAGGGTTTCAGCCACCTAAGAGCAACCCGCCAACTTGCAATCTTAGTGAAAACTGGAGGAATGCTGCCAATTAAATAGGTTTTGTCATATAATTAAGGAAATTAGCACAAGGTGCCAGATTAATACCAATAACTTGGAGGTATCTATAAGTATTTTCTAATTTTGTTCTTTTTCAAATGTCTCTTTTAAGTTCTTTTATACTATGCTTCAAAAATAAGAATAGAAATTTAGGAAATTATAGGTTGTTCTCTAATTTTGATTTCCACTGTACTTTCTAGTTTGTCTCTCATTTCACATTGAGGACTTGCTCTTTCATTTCATACAAACGTAAATGCCTCCATCTTTCATAATTCAACTCAAATGAATATTTTGAGTCCATGCTTATATATTTAGTTGGTGAACAGTCATGTAATAAGTTGGGTAGTGTTGCAAGTTACAACACTATGACGTTAATTACTTAAACCAGATTATGAGTAAAATCTATGATAGAATCTATGATACCACATTTTTCACAATTGTCACATTTAGGGAATAATAAGAACATCTACCACATTTCGTCAGCTCTGTCAGGTTATGAATATTGCAGAACAGCTGTAGTGGTGAAAGTAAAGGAGCATTCTTTAGAAGAGGTAATATAATGATTCAGTCTTACATTGAATGCAATGTTATAATGTTGCTGTTAAATTTTAAACACCCTTCTCCAGGATCTGAAAACTTTCATGTTATCAAAAAAATTCTGCCCCTTAACAATAAATGTTCATACTGCACAATAGATCATCCAAAAACAGAGATCAGGCATGGCCTGAATGCAAATAATTGGAAAAGCTCCCTCCCTCTGAGATGTGCAGGGGAGTTTGGTTCTGGCTCAATGCTCTGTCTGGCAGGATATTAAGAGAAAGGCTGATTATTCAGTCTGGGCCTCTGTGCCACTACTGAACCGCAGATACTGCGTGTTTGTTGCACACGCTGTTCCTGGTCCCCAATGAGAGTCCTTAAAATGCTGTTATGAAGGATCATTTGCGTTCAAATGCATTTCAATCAAGTCATTTTGTTGACAAACAGCTGAGAGGAGAACTCCCGCAACGCTTTGAGGGAGTGAAATAGAGGTTATGAACAGTTGGGATAACTGTGGGATTGTATTGTTTTACTTCTTTGACATTGTGTAGTTTTTGAGAAATGAATAATGGAATTTGGCCCTTTAGGATGACACAATGGACATATATTATTAAAGAGCTCAAAGATCTGAGGTTACTCATATATTGAAGCAAGGTGCAGGTTTTTTTTATTTTTTATTTTAAGTCACTCCCTACATCTATGTTCTACATTATTCATTTCTTCTGTCTAAAACATCGAAAAATCTGCAAAAATTCTCAATGATTTTTTACATTTTCTGCATATTTCCCCCCATCTGATTTTTTTCCTTTGCTTAATGGAGGTTATTTTTTCTATTATGTTTAAAGGAGAAGTTCAATTCTAGAAAAAAAAAATGTACAAATAATTTACTCACCCCCTTGTCATCCAAGATGTTCATGCCTTTCTTTCTTCAGTCGTAAAGGAATTATGTTTTTTGAGGAAAACATTTCAGGATTTCTCTCCATATATAGTGGACTTTTATGGTGCCCCTGAGTTTGAACTTCCAAAATGCAATTTAAATGCAGCTTCAAAGGGTCCTAAATGATCCCAGCCAAGGAAGAAGGGTCTTGTCTAGCGAAATGATCAGTTATTTTCTAAAAAAAATGTACAATTTATATACTTTTTAACCTCAAATGCTCATCTTGTCTAGCGACAGTTAGGGTAGGTCGAAAACTCCCATCTCATTTTCTCCTCCAACTTCAAAATCATCCTACATCGCTGCAGAAATACCGACCCAGTGTGTACAAAATGAACAAGCAAAAAAGATCAAACCCGCCCTTACAAAAAAAGGTAAAACAGCGACATTTGAAGTTGGAGAAGAAAATGAGATGGGAGTTTTTCGACATGCCCTAACTGGCTTGAAAGAACATTGAAAGACATGAACATTTTGGATGACAAAAGGGTGAGTAAATTATCTGTAAATTTTTGTTCTGGAAGTGAACAACTCCTTTAACAACAAGAATGGGCCAAAAATTGAGATGACAAATTTCAGATTTATTGTATTTACTCTATTATCTTCAGCAGCTTTCAGCAATTTGATTGTAACCTGTTTGCTATTCATCTTACAAATTTCAAGCAATCTTCACCAAAGTCAGCACTGTTCTCTTCAGAATGAAGTGCACAAAAGTTATAAAATTTTTCATACAACAGCACAATTATAATAACAATACTAACACTCACAAAAAAGCCTTGCATTGCATGAACAAACATTAATAAACATGAAAACATGACATTACATGGTCAAAGCCTTCCATATTAGAAATATTTTTGTCCACACAAATTATTCATGAATAATTAGCCAAGGTCACTGGATTTGATGAAGCTATGCATCAGCAGTGTTTAGCAACTTGCCTAATTATTAGTTTCATACATGGTCTAATGGATTGAGTGGTGCTTTTGTCACGACTCAGATATCCACTCAGATATGTTTGCATTATGGGAGTGTTTCTAGAATTATGAACAGGCAATTTTGGCATAACAAATTCACTGTGTGGTAACGGATAAGACCACTTATATTTATGAATCAAAGTCACATTAACAATGTAAAAGTTATTACAAAACCACATTTAGTAGACTTCACATAATTTGCCACACTAATGCAGCTAGTTTGGCATGCATGTGTGGATTACACTGTAACTTACATGAATTTTTGCACTTTAATGTGTTTTAGTGATAGGTCCATTTAGAAAGGAACATTTAAAATAAATAAAAAACTCTGCATTTCAATTTGGTGACTGTGCCACCTATTGATCAAATATTATATGCAATTGTATTATGTTATAAATATCATGTTATATGACATTGTATGGAATGCCAGCATGCAGCACTTCAACCACTGTTATTCTACTCAGAAAGTGGTCGGAAAAGTGCATCAAGAAAATTAGCATTAGTTACAGTATGTAGTTGTGTAGAAAAACATATTAATTTCAGACAGGTTTAAAATCCAAAAATTTGACCGGCAAAACCTCAGGGAAAACAAATCCTATCTGAACAGTACAACTCTCATAAATACAACCATGTCTGGAAGCTGCAACTGCTGAATGTTAAAACTCAATGGAATATTCTAATATTGAATAAAACACAGAGGATTAAAAGATGCAAACACACATTTGTACGGTGAATTATTTATTCATGTGGAGTGCTCAAGTCAGTCCCCACAAAAAAACATTCTGTACCGTACTGAAACTTTTACAGAAAATAAAGTAAAAGAATGACGCAAAAAATATGACATTGAACAATATTGGCCAACTATCACCAATATTTGAAATTAATCCAGGGATCTCAGCACCTATGTTCACTATAGGTCAGCAAAGAAACACAGCTTTCTTTTTTTTCTATGCTTCCAGATGGTTTCTGTGGGAAGAGTAAGAAGTGTGTGTTTACCAATTGAACCTCCACTCAATCTGCTCTCTCAATGTAGCTTGTGTTGAAGTGATTCTCAACTCAACAGCTTTGGCATCTGTAGCATGGAGCTACAGCAACTGTTCACGCACCATGAACCTTTTTTTCTACGCAGATTGATGCATGAACGCAACAGCCTTTGAAGCAATCAGAATGATCATTCCACTCATTATATAAGGCAAATGTTAGACCCCAAGCCTTGAGGTGGTTTCAAGAGGGACCCCCTCCTGTGTTGAGGATGCAGCTGTCCTTCTATTCTCTCTGGCATCAGTGCTCTACTATCTGCTGTGCCAGGGAGCTACTGGTTTGTAATTAGTATTTTGAAGGGAATAAATGTGGATAAATAAAATGAAAGAAATTAATGACTGGGAGTAACATAGTGAGTTTCAGTCAAACAAAAGCCTGTGTGTGCCAAGAGATTAGCGTTAAGATTGAGTTTTTTATTCTTTTGAAAATGAAACAACGTTAAAAGATAATACTCCATACATTCAGGTTATTGTTGCCTTTGTTGCTTTGTCTTTTAGTCAGTGGAAAGTGGAAATTCTGCATTTCCCAAGTATCTACTCAAAACAAATTATTTTCTGAGAGCTTTTAGTATAGATCACAGCATAGTAATATGGATTGATGGACACATACCTGTGGCATATAGCCACTATAGTTAAAACAAACATAGAAAATTGCTCTGAAACTTGTTCTATTTACTCATATCCCAGCATGAACAGCCAAAAGCTGGCCTCACTTCAAACTGATGGCCAGCATGAAGATGGAAAACAGCTTTGAACCAATATTAAAAAGACTTGGTGGCCAAAAACTAACAAGTATTCAATTTCACTGGCAGCCTGAAGCTGGAGCCAAACAGGTGTTCACCACTTTAAGGGCTTTGATGACAAAGACACTGTAAAATGTGAGGTTAGTCCTTCAAAAACCCACTGGTAAGTCAACAATAAGAGGAATGTTCTCATTATAGAGGGATTTAGAGAGTTAGGTGCATGAAGAATTATTTTCTGACACCTAGATTGTACAGTGATGGGGGCTGATTTGATACAATACAATTTACCATATTATTATATTAGATTATTTAGATTTAGATTTTATTTATATTTATTTATTATATTATTTCTCTAACGGACTTTGGCCACTGTTTAAAGGATTAGTTCAGTTCCAGAATAAAAATTTCCTGATAATTTACTCACCCTCATGTCATCCAAGATGTTCATGTCTTTCTTTCTTCAGTCAAAAAGAAATGAAGGTTTTTGAGGAAAACAGTTTCAAAGTAGCTTCAAAGGCTCAATATGATCCCAGCTGAGGAATAAGTGTCTTATCTAGCGAAACAATAGGTTTTCTAAAAAAAAAAAAAAAAAAATACATATATATATATATGCTTTTCTAACCACAAATGTTCGTCTTGCACTAGCTCTGTGATGCGCATGCGTGCCTTGACGCATTACGTAATCATGTTGGAAATGTCAACATGATTACGTAATGCGTGAAGTTGGGCTGGTGCAAGATGAGCATTTGTGGCTTAAAATATATATAATTTTTTTTTTTTTTTTTAGAAATGATCGATCATTTTGCTAGGTAAGACACTGATTTCTTAGCTGGGATCGTGTAGAGCCCTTTGAAGCTGCACTGAAGCTGCAATTTGGACGTTCAACTCATTGGGTCCCATTGAAGTCCACTATATGGAGAAAAATCCTAGAATGTTTTCCTCAGAAACCTTAATTTCATTTCGAATGAAGAAAGAAAGACATGAACATCTTGGATGACATGAGGGTGATTAAATTATCAGGACATTTTATTCTGGAAGTTAACTAATCCTTTAAGGTTATTAGGAGAAACTATAGGTCTGGTGTATAGCTAAATATAAAAATATATTTTATTATGAAATTATTATTGTTATTATTATTATTATTATTATTATTATATAACATTTTTACTTATACAAAGTTTAAAAGGAAAAGCACACAGAAGTGAAGTGAAGTGAAGCAAAGCCTAAAATAAAGTAACAACACAATGCTGAAAGTCCATGTGTGGGTTTTTGTTTGTTCTCTTGAGATTACTTTCTCCATTCCAAATCAGAGAGCCTGGAAAAAACACGAGAATGTGTCAAGTGTGTTCCCAAATTGTGTGTTTGTTTCTATTCTTGTTTAGTTGGAGAGATGTCCTATTTTCAAGTATATTCACATCTCAACCACGCAAAAATGATAATTTCCACAGCTTTTCCATTTTTCTGTATTAATTGCTGCTACATGCTTTAGTATATACCCAAGGCTATATACATTTATATAAGAGTTTATTGCATTTTTCCCACTGGTAAAAATGTAATTTTTTACATACCACAGAGCACGCTTTAAATCAGTTTTAATAATATTCAAAGATAATGATTTGGTTAGTCAATTGTAAATCGTTATAATTCATTTAGCATTAGCAGTGTAATTAGAGATACTTGAGAAGCTGTCGAAGTCCATTGATTTGTGCTCATATAAGAAATATTATACTAATCTCAATCAAACCAGTAAGAATATGAATGGTTGAATGGTTAAATATTTTTAAAGTTATAGTTCTTTTTGAGCAATAAAACAAGATACACTCTTAAAAATAAAGGCTCCAAAAGGGTGTTTTTGCAGCGATGCCATGAAAGAATCATTTTGGTTCCCCTAAGAACCTTTTAGTGAACAGTTTCTAAAAGAACCATTTTGAAAATCATTAAAAAATATAAAGAACATTTTTCAGCTATGAAGAAACTTCTCTGCATTTGAAAGGTTCCATGGATGTTCAAGGTTCTTCAGAGAAGCATTGATGCCAATAAAGAACCTTTATTTTTAAGACAGCTTATGCAGATATTAATGAGCATACATGCTAGAACATAAATCCATTTTTCTGTACAAAGTAGAGGTAGTACAAATAATTGTAGTATAAAACTTCATCAGATTAATCGTGATCATGTGACCAGACGATGTCCTTCCACTGGTTGGAAACGTTTCATTCATGCCCCATTGTTTCAACACTCAGTGTTTGAATTATGGATGGAGGTCATGTTTTGTTCTGTTTAATCAGAAAAGGCATTGCGGTATCCATGGTTTCCAGTGAAGTGGGGTTGTGTGTGTGTTTTGTGTGGGGCGAGGGGTGGAGGGGTGGAGGCTGATAAACAAGCTTCATGTGTGAGGACAGCACTTTAGTACACTCCGCTTTTTTTCTGCCTATCCCGTGCTCTATTTTCTACCCCCTTCTTTTTCTCTCAACCCTTTGAACATGGAGGCCTTGGATTTGTGAAGAGTTGTGGGAACAGCAGGGTTCTGAATAGGTGGCCTTCACTCTCTGGTGCTCCGAGCGGCCCTCTTCCACAGGGAGCGGAGCCAAAAAGAGCTTTGAGCTTTCATTATGACTCTGAATGGAAGAACGAAAACAGATCCTACGAACAAGAGAGGGTCCATCTATGGGGCCCTACTGTAATTAGTTATCTTTTTACCTGGCAACCCTCTTGCTCACACTGCACTTTCTATTGAGTGCGGTTCAGTTGTGGCATAGAGATTCAGGGTTGATTCTCACTAACTCTCCTCTCATTTGTACCACTGGGGCCCCTCAGAGGGATCAGCAAAGACCCTTGCTGGGCTGATTTGTGTCTTAATGAGACAAGATTTAATTGCTATTTAGAGCGCTGACAGTTATTGGGTTCCTGTGTGTCATACACCCCCAAGTGGATGCCCCAGAATATTACATCCCAGTACATTAAGCGTATTTCCATCAAGGGGTCAGAGTTTTGGATGTTGTAACTGTAACTACCCTATTAAAAAATAAATAAATAAATAAATAAATAAAATCTATGCCGTAATTTATTTAAAATACACTTATTTCATATTGAGTATACTTTAAATATAATCTAAAATTATAATTAAACTTTATTTGTAGCATTTCTTTATTACACAGTGCACATTTCTTAATATTATGCCTGAAATGTGCTTTAATATCACTGTTAACAAGGACTGTATGATCTCTGTGTAATGTCAGTCTTTAAATGCAATATATTTATAGTGTACCTAAAATATACATGCAATAGTTCCACTTTAGCACAATCAAATATACTTCAGTATATCTTTAATTGGATTTCTGCACTACTTCTGCATAATTAAAATGCACTAAGCCCAAAATTAGTTGTTCCAATTTAGCAGACTTCAAGTATATTAGTTTAGTATACCAAAAGTACAATTGCAACACATACACTCCCAGTCAAACGTTTTTTTTTTAATGATTTTTAATGTTTTTAAAGAATTCTCTTCTGCTCACCAAGCCTGCATTTACTTGATCCAAAATACAGCAAAAGCAGTAATATTGTGAAATATTTTACTATGTAACTGTTTTGAACATATTTTAAAATGACATTTATTCCTGTGAACTTAATTTTTAGCATCATTACTCCAGTCTTCAGTGCCACATGATCCTTCAGAAATCATTCTAATATACTAATTTGCTGTTCAAGAAACATTTATTATTATTATTATCGATATTTACAACAGCTGAGTACATTTTTTCAGGATTCTTTGATAAATAGAAAGATCCAAAGATCAGCAATTTTCTGAAATAAAAAGCTTTTGTAACATTATATGCTATAACATTCAAAAGCTTGGAGTCAGTATAAATTTTAAGAAATTATATAAATTAATACTTTTATTTAGCAAGGATGCTTTTAATTGGTCAAAAGTGATAATAAAGATATTTATAATGTTACAAATGTTTTCTATTTCAGATAAATGCTGCTCTTCTGAACTTTCTATTAATCAAAGAAACCTGAAAAAATTCTACTCAGCTGTTTTCAGCATAATAATAACAATAAATCAGAATATTACAATGATATCTGAAGGATCATGTGACTGAAGAATGATGCTAAAAATTCAGCATTGAAATCACAGGAATAAATTACATTTTAAAATATATTCAAATAGAAAACAATTTTAAATAGTAAAAATATTTTAAAATTTCACTGTTTTTGCTGTACTTTGGATCAAATAAATGTATAAATATGTTATAAATAAATAAATGCAGGCTTGGTGAGTAGAAGAGACTTCTAAAAAAAAAAAAAGAAAAATCTTACTGTTCAAAAACTATGTAGTGTAAATATGTAAATGAATGCCCCCCCCCCTCCCAGGCATTCATAGATATTTCAGGCCATTCAAGAATGCCTCAGTATTCTGGAAAAAAAATAAAGCAATATCCATCTTAACATCTGAGTGGCCATTTGTAACTTGAATGTACAAGGCTTCTGGTGTCATTCACTTCCAGATATTTTACCTGTACAAAAACAGCAGCTTTATAATGCAAGCTGCTATTTTTTATAGTATTATTTTAATGTATTGTCGTAACCATAAACACATTGGTTTGTAGTGCAAACAGTTTTGCTGTTTACTGCATGGTCATTCTTCTACCTATTTACCTATATCAGTTAATGTTTTTTTTGTTTTTTAAATTTTGGAAAAAGGCTCAGGTGGTTGCCTCAGAAATTCTGGCTGCAGAAATGAGCGCACATGGGCAAAGATGGCAGATTTCAATTGTGTACTTCTGTGTGGTCCTGCACTGAGCATCTGCCATTGAGATTAATGGGAAAGCTCATGAATAGTCCTTTCCAGTATTACAGATGTCCTTGATATCCATAAACTGTGACTGTAAGTCACTAATTGCATGACACAATGAAAATCAAAGAAAAAGATTTTCTATAGATAGATAGATAGATCAGGATTTTTTTTTTTTACATATAATGGACATCATTGGTGCCCCGATTTTGAACTTTCAAAATGTAGTTTAAATGCAGCTTCAAAGGGCTCTAAATGATCCCAGCCTAGGAAGAAGGGTCTTACCTAGCAAAATGATCTGTCATTTTTTTTTTCGGAAAATAAAAATTAGTTTATCCCTATAAAATACCCAAGATTGCTTGAAGAACACAGACAAACCATATATTGAATCAATCGTATGTTTATTGTCTTCAAGATTCCTCAGTTAAAATTCCTATTTCTGCGTTTTATTCAGCTACAGCAATAACTGGATTAGAGATTCCTGAAGCGTCGTCAGTACTATTACTTCTACTATAAAGCATATGTGGACTTTCTGCGCAAGGGCGTCCTCCGGCTTCCGAATCAGAAAGACCTTTATTGCAGAGTGTGTTTCACACACAAGGAATTCGTCGAATTTAGGAGCTTCCAGTACAGAAAGTACAAACAATTTAATTCACATTGCAGTGTATACTCAGTAATGCTCACAACACCCTATTTTGGGTAAAAATAGGAAAGGTAATAATTTTCTCTAAAGAAACAGGATTTCCCTGAATTATTGTCATTGATATCATTATCGCAATAAATACCAGAAATTATTGTGATCAATTTTTAAGCCCATATCGCCCATCCCTAATACAAATTTTTAAAAACCTCAAAAAACACAATTTCATCACGACAGAAAGACATGAACATCTTGGATGACAAGGGGATGAGTAAATTATTTGTAAATTGCTGTTTTGGAAGTGGAGTAATCCTTTAATGGCATTCTGGAGACAAGCTATTTCCTTGTCTCCTTGAACACACATAAAATCAGTTTCTTTAGCTCCAAACAAGTACCAGTGTCCAAAAACTTTAGTGAGGAACCAACAAACTTCAGACAGAATAGACTGTAAAGTGAGAAGGAGATCTCCACTCCCTATGCACAGCAGAGACCAGCAACACTCATCACAAATTCATTTTCCACAGATGAAATGACTAATGGGCCAGAAGGCTGGGGAGAGATGGTAAATGAATAAAAACAACCTTGCAGCAAAAGGAATGTGCTGCCGGATCTTGTATTAAGCAGAATAGGAATGTAAAGCAAGCATGAAATGAAGGCGGGCAAGTAGCATTCAGCAGCATGCATGGAAAGTAGGTCAAATATGCTCGGAGAGACTCATTTCAGGATTTAATTCGCTGTTAATCCGTCTCCTGTAATTTCCATATGTAAACATCAGTAGTTAAACACCTAAGGGAGAGAGTGAAATTAAAAACTATTTGTTACTAAAAGATACTGAAGCCCAAATAGCCTACTTTACAGTGAAACTTTAATAAGATATTACCAGTGGAACATTTGACAAATATCCACATTATAACCTGCAATCCTATAAGAATAGATTCAGATGTCAGCTGATTATCGTTTGTCATTTCTACCTCTACCAGAGCACAATACAGATTACATTGTCCATGACAGTTCAGACCACTATCAGCAACTCATGTGAGTAATAAGAGTGAATATAATCCTTCTGTTTTAAAATTAAACAACTTCACAGCTTCAACAAACATGATGGAGAGATCTGAAGCTCCCCAGCATGCCAATGAAATATGCAAGCAGACACAGCCCATGCCACAGGCGCCATACATAATCTATGACCTCACACACATAAACCAGTGCCCAGCCATGACTCCATCACTGCTGCCTGACGCCACGTTGGATAAGAGCTGGGCTACAGCTGGCATGGGTGGCGCCTTACATTGGACTGGGCCAAGTTTCCTCTGAATATCACGTCATGAGAATCACTGCTTGTTGCGAAGTGGCAACTTGAAAAAATTTGTGTCTTCACATACTCAAAATATCCACCTTTTTCTGTACGCAGAAGTCTCAGCCGACCGGAGCGGTGCTTTACATTTCCGGTCTCTGGTGTTTCTAGTCAAATGAACATATTTCCAAGCCAATAATATGACGTAAACCTGTGCACATTTTTATATTTAGTTATATTGAAAAATTTTCAGTCTATTTTTTTTTTACATGGATTTCTATGGAGACTGGAACACAAAAGCACCCAAATAGAAGTTAGAATCCTACATGGTGCCACTTATAATTTATTCAGGAAAAAGGTGGATAAGACAAACAAGAGCTTTGTTAAGAGGTGATTTTGGGTTTTTCTGTAAGAGCTGTTCATAAGTTGAATAATTTACCAATTAATATTAGACAGTGTTCTACTTGTAAACAGTTTAAGCTACATGTGAAAATATGGTTAAAGTTGAGTCAGGTTTGTGATTATTGAGTATTCTTGTGTTTTAAAATGGTTACATAAATTTGGGGGTTTTAAATTTTGGGGCCCAAGCATCCATTAGAATTGCTCAGTTTCTTCTTCTTCTCCACAATGAATTGCATTTTTGAGGGCCTAAACATGTTCGAAAACTCATAAAATGTTGCGCACGCCAAAAGTGGTGAAAATTTACATCTGATATGAGTTTTAGAGTAGTGATGGGTCGTTCTTGAATGATTCGTTCATTTTGAACGAATCTTTAATGTGACTCGGGACGAACGAATCGTCTCGGGGAGTGATTCGTTCAGTCGTGCATGTGCAACATCCTATTAGGTTCTGTACTGGAATTAAGGTGCGTTCACGCCATATCGGAATTCTCGTAATTACGAGATTCCAACTTGTAAAAAGCGTTCACGTCCTCGTAGAGCTCGAAATTACAACTTGTAAACTGGGAGTCTTTGAGAGCTATGACTTGTACCACATGACCGCTGTACCACCTGACCAACGTAGGCACTAGGTTTGTTCAGGTGTGTTTGATTTCATCGACGGCTACAGATGGCGATCAATGAGAGTAGCCGAGAGCAGTCGCGGGCGGAGCTGAAAACGGAGCTGTCAAGTCGGACACTTTCTGCTCTCGTTAGTGGCGCTCTCGCGGTGTTTGCATGCGTTATCACAGCGTTTTCATGAGCAACAGAAACACGTTTCATATTCTGCATAATACAGCGCCATCTGAACAAGAATAATGATCAACATAAACATATACTATTTAAATCCTAATAAAGTGGGGTTATATATGCTTTTATCAGTGTTTTATGAATAAATGTGACTGAATATAACATTGCGACTACAGTAAAAACACTTTTACTGTTCTAAAAACAGATTTGTCAGCATTATCGGATTTGAGGATGTTAGAATAAACCCAAAACACACGTGATCGTTGTCATGCGGTGAATCTGGCCAATCGTGAAACAGCCGTGTCGTCATCAGAGCTCCTGCAGCCGCTCTGAAGAAACTGCGCCGGCTGAGTTCGTCGGCTGCTCTTGAATCGCTATCGCGGTACTTTGATGGCACACGTGACAGTCACGAGGCGTCGGCGCCGCCTCAAGTCGGACAAAATTTCTAACCGGCATGCACTGCTTCAAGTCAGAATTTGATCGAGCTGCGCAGCGCTGCGTTAAGTCGAACACACCTTCTGTTTAGGTGCTGATAGTGTTGCCATAGAAAAGCATAATTCCTAGTCTGAGGACGTGAACAGCTCCGAGGAGCATTAGTTCACCTGTTTAGAGTCGTTCGTTCATCTTATGGGGCTGTCAGGTGATGAACGAACGACCTCAAACCCAAAGACTTCAGAGGTGAACTAATCAATTCTCTTTCCGGCTCAGACTGCATAGATTAAGCTTATTGTGCTGTCACGTGATGAACGAACGACTCAAACCCGAAAACTTGTCAGATAAGAGGTGAGGTGAGCTAATCATAGACTAAAGACCCAGGTAAAAAATGAATTAATTTTTTCTGTTTCTTATAGCATTATAGTTTTGTTTTGTTTGAAGTGTGATCAACGTTTGTGTAAGCAGTAGATGTGTTAGGGAGGTAACAGGAAACATTTTAATTATATTTTGCTAAAATGAACGAATGGATGAAATGACTCGAAAAAAAGACTCGTTCATTTTGCTGAACGAGACTCAAAGGTCCGAGTCGGTAAAATGATCCGAACTTCCCATCACTATTTTAGAAGTTGGTGTGGCAAAATGGCTCGATATCGCCACCTATAAAACTTCATCAAAGCTGTATTTCACATACATCTACGAAATTTGGTAGACATGTGTAACACACAAATACCTACAAAAAAGTCCCCGGTGCCAAGCCCAAAACCCAACAGGAAGTCTGTTGTTTTGAATTCTCTCAGCAACTTTTGTGCCATTTTTGCCATTTTCGGGCATTTTATTTAAACAAACTCTTCCTAGAGATTTAAGCAGATCAACATCAAATTTGGTCAGTGTAATCTAAAGCCCTTTGTGACATTAAATTGTGAGGATCTTAAGTTTTCGTTGAAGGGTGTGTCCGTGGCTGCCTGACAAACTTTGTTATAGTTGTTATAACTCAGGCATACAATGTCTGACCTGCCACAAACATCACGTTTAATAAGAGTCCTGTCTTGAACACATGCCCATGCCCATATTCAGTTATAGTCATAGCGCCACCTGCTGGCAACAAGAAGTGCCATGTTTTAAACTGTAATGAGCTCCTCCTGCGATTTATTGATATTAACATTTTATTTGGTCGCTTTAATGTAAAGGCCTTTGCGATGAGTTTTTGTTAAAGTGTGTGTCTGTGGCGGCCTGACAAAGTTTGATGTTTCTCCATGGGAATAGAAATTGTTGTAACTCAGCCATACAATGTCCAATCTGCCCCAAACTTCACACATTCAATAAGAGTCCTGGCCTGAACACATCTAAAGGCCAATATTCAGTTATAATCATAGTACCACCTGTTGGCAACAGGATATGTTATGTTTTACACTAACTAAATCATACCATGTTCAATATTCACCAAACTTTGTATGTTTGATAACAGTCCTGGCCTGGAGTAAACTACATGCCAATATTAAGTTATAGTCATAGCGCCACCAGCTGGCTGTAGGACGTTTGGCACATATAAATGACTTTTGACATAAAATTACAGCTATATGCTACCTTGAAATTCCAATTCTGAATTTAAGTTCAAGTTTAAGTTCAAGTGAGCTTTTTTAATATTCTGCAATACATGGAGACTTGCAAGGAAACTAAATGTGCCTCACAGGACCAACATTTAGAGCTACACACAGACAGACATATAATCATATAAAGCAAAGAAATATATAAACACATAACCTATATAAATTTACATATACCTATCCACCTTATTTTTCAGTGCGGAAGTAAGCTGTTTTCAGGTAATGTGTTAAACGTCCGGCTCATAATTCACCATAGGGAAATAACGAGAAGAATATCGAAGTGCAGTAAACGGTAAAACAGTTTGCACTACAAACCAGTGTGTTCATAGTTAAGATAATACATTAAAATAATATGGTAAGACACACCAGTTTGCAATATCAAGCAGGAAAACGAGCTTTTTATGCAGCTAAAAATAGCTGGAAGTGGATGAGACCGGAAGCCAGACACAAAAAATGGCTGCACCCACTCTTATGGCAAAAATAAGGTGGATATAACCGATAAAACATATAACCGATAAACCTACACATACAGCTAAACCTATTCCAAGAATAATCTTGAGTCAGGGGGGGCAAGAAAAAAAATCTTTTTCGGATAAGCATCAAAACAATGCCCTACCGTATTGCCACGCACCAAAGCAGTCAATACAGCACAGTCAAGAATAACTTAAAGAGGTTGCAAATGTTTACTAAACTGTGGACGAGCTTTTGACTCTTGCTGCTGGTTTGAATTTGGCGATGCTTCCCGTTTTAAGTGTCAGTTGATGGCCTTTTATTTTTAACCAGAAATGTGCATGCTGCTTTTCTGATTTTCCGTATCTTCTTCCCGTGTCACTTGAAATGTATCCGTTTTGATTCGTTGTTACTAAAGGTGATACACGTGAGGAAAAAAAGAACGATCAGTAGTGGGACTATTCTGTCATAAATCGCATACCATTCATTCCTGAACTTTACAGGCCGTTACTGGCAATGAAATTAGGCTACTGGTTGATATGTCCCGGTAGAGCCCTGCATTTCAGGCCAGTTTTCACATCATAGTTCAGACACGAAAAAATCAGCGTTGGTGGAAACAACACGAGGCGGGCTTGGGTCGGGTCGAGAATAGTTCGCATAGTTTGCCAGACCTTCAGTTGCCTTTGCTTTCATTTGAGGGTATTTAGCACCGTCTAGTACCTCCATACAACCGGGCCTGGGCATGGCTAACCACTCCAATTGCAGCGTGGCTGACAATGGGGATGACTAACCATCTGGGGGGGCAACATAAATACTTCATATGAAAAACTTTAACTTACATTTGCAAACTGCTGCAAAGATCTTACATCTGATCAGCCTGTTGCAGTCCTTTTAAAAAAACAGTGCAAACCACAGCTCTACAGAGGCTACTTGAGAGAATTAGTGGCATTATGCCATAAGAGTCTAACACAAGATTTAATAAAGCTTTCTGTCCTTTTTAATGATTTTAATGCATGCTAGGACACCGAGGTGGTTAATTGCAATTAGCAACATTCTGTTTCCTTACTTTAGCAAAGATTAAGTACACAGTTTCCACCCTTTGCACGTACAGATAAAGTTTCACAGTAAAAGTTGCTGTCACGCTCTACTCGGTTTCCTATTTCATCAGCAAGCTCAGTGAATCCCTCCCACGCCAACTTCTCAAGCTAAGCTCTTCACGTCTGGCCACATCTCCAGCAAATATTTGGGAGTTTTAACTTCACTATCAAGTATAAATTGACAGGGAACCTCTTTCTTGTTATCCTTGAAAACAGGATGCTAGGGAAAAAAAAAAAAAACTCATTACTCATTGCTCCTCAAGGAATTGCACATGCCTTGGCGAGAGGACACAATCATACCAGTCTAGTATAATTAGGCAGCAGATTAAATTGCATGCATAGCATATATCTAAAAGGGAGTTGGAGACTTATTTAGGTAATCAAAAGCATGTTGCTTGTTCATTGCACTGTTTGTGTGTGAGGGAAGATGTGTGCGGTTTCCTGGCCCTACATGGCATGAGCAATGACCTGTCAAATCAGAAGAAAGATGCAGCAGCTGCAAAAGGATGTGGCCAGAGTGAAAAAATAAAACATGGAGGTGTGATACGACAGACAGAGAGAGAGGAGGACAAAATAGCTGAGGAGACTCCTCCACAAATTGCATCAGATTTGATATTGTGATGGAGGTTTTAAAGAAAATGTAATTCTGTTCTATTCAACAGCACAATGTGAAAGCAGAGGGACACATTATAATACCCATCAGCCTCTTTTTACAAGTATAACACAGTTTCAAATACCTAGTTGCCACGGATACACTTATTGTACTTTAGATACTAGTTGAAAGCTTAAAATGAAACTTTCCAAAAATGTCAATCATTGTAGAGCTTTTGTAATAAAAGCTTAATTATTAAGCCTGAACCATATTTTGTGACAGCTATGAATATAAAAATGCCTCTTCTATCCTCAGGAAAGTTGCATTCTATCTGAGATAGTGGAGCGCAAACTGTTACAGGCACTGTTCGGTCATGAATATTAATTATATTTTAATAAATATGCGACATTCGCTCTAAATGATTTTCTGAACGGCAGATGTTGATAGCTGAGAACTTGCACATTTGTTCAACCCACAAATAAATTCAGCAGTAGCTGTTGCTTTTTCATACGGTGGTGTGGATGCATAGCACAAAAAGCTACATTTTACAATTAACAAGTAAAAGGGTTAGTAAAAATTCAAACTTGAACTGAATTAGTTATAGTACACAAAAAGTTAAATTCGAATTTTTGTATTAAATTGACAAAAAGAAATTTGACACAGCTAATCTGGGAGATTAAAGGAAAAGTTCACATCCAGAACAAAAATTTACAGATAATGTACTCCTTGTCATCCAAGATGTTCGTGTCTTTCTTTTTTCAGTCGTAAAGAAATTGTTTTTTGAGGAAAATTCAGGATTTCTCTCTATATAGTGGACTTCTATGGTGCTGCGAGTTTGAACTTCCAAAATGCAGTTTTAAATGGCTCTAAATGATCCCAGCCGAGGAAGAAGGGTCTTATCTAGCGAAACAATTTGTCATTTTCTAAAAATAATTACAATTTATATACTTTTCAATCTCAAATGCACATCTTGTCTATCTCTGCGTATACTCTGTGTATTCTGGTTCAAGACAAGACAGTTAGGGTAGGATGAAAAACTCCCATCTTATTTTCTTCTCCAACTTCAAAATCGTCCTACTTTGCTGTTTTACCTTTTTTTCTAAAGGGCGTTTGGTCATTTTTGCATGTTCATTTTGTAAACACTGGGTTGAGGCTTTTGCAGTGATGTAGGCCGATTTTGAAGTTGGAGGAGAAAATGAGATGGGAGATTTTCGACCTACCCTAACTGTCTTAACCCGGAATACACAGAGTTCATGCAGAGCTTGTCAGCATTTGAGGTTAAAAAGTACATAAATTGTTAAATTTTTAAGAAAATAACCAATCGTTTCGCTAGATAAGACCCTTCTTCCTTGGCTGGGATCATTTAGAGCCCTTTAAAGCTACATTTAAACTGCATTTTGGAAGTTCAAAGTCACGGGAACCATAGAAGTCCATATGGAGAGAAATCATTCCTCAAAAAACATAATTTCTTATTGACTGAAGAAAGAAAGACATGAACATCTTGGATGACAAGGGGGTGAGTAAATTATCTGTAAATTTTTGTTCTGGAAGTGAACTTATCCTTTAAATGTTCTACACAGTGTTGTTATTGGTAACTGAAACTAAAACTATACAAAAAAAATGTTTTAGTTAATTGGTAAAAATTGTATGAAAAACTAACTATTTGTATGAAAAACTATTTCCAATTAACAGCGCCTTTGTAAAGTATAAATGTGTTTATTTACTAATTTTAAATGTATGTACTAATGTTTATTTTACTTCAATAATCAGTTACATGTTTAATATAGTTTTTAGAGTTGAAAATAAAAGAAATGAGGCCAAAAAATTGTCATTTCATTATTAAACTAAAATCAAAAATATGTTATGTTTCATGTTATTATAACTGTACAATATTACTGACATTTGTATGTGTTACATATAAACTACATGTGCATGCATTAAAATATTTGAAACAATCAGAGTATAAAATGTGTCAGTATATTTCACTTAAATGCTAGACTAGAGTAATGTCTAATTTGGGGTAACATCTGTTCACAGAAAAAAATAATTGAAACCATTTTTGCTCAGAAACTGCTAGTAAATTTCACAAATTCTTAAAAAAAAGAAACAGCAAAGTAACAAATCGAATAAAATTGAAATTTTGATGTAGAAAGACTGTATTTTCTTGAAATTGAAAAACATACAATAATATCTGTTTTATTAACAGCTTCGAAAAGTATTTTTTTTTTACAATGTACCAGTGTTGTGTCCATTGTCCCCGGCATGCGGCACTCTTTATGGAAGCCCGTTTCCGCCACAGAGTAAAAAATGAAAAAAAGGTTAATCGCGATTCTGATCTCTTTTCTTAGAATTGTGGCACGAACTTTCAACTGTGAGTTATAAAGTCAGAAATGTGCAATATAAACTTATAATTCCGACATTTTCTCAGAATTGCATGATATAAACTCACAACAGCAAGAAAAAAGTCAGAATTGCAAGATAAAAACTTGGAATTCTGACTTTTTTTTCTTGCAAATGCGAGTTTTTTTTTCGCTATTGCGAGTTTATATCTCGCAATTCTGACTTTTTAACTCGCAATTGCGAGTTATAAAGTCCAATTTTGAGGGGGGAAAAGACTGATATGTTCTCAGAATTGCACATTTTTATATCTCAGAATTCAGACTTGAATCTCAGAATGACCCGCAACTGACCCTTTGCAAAAACCTGCCCTCCTTAGTTACTGTTGCTATATCCAACAAACAATGCTGCTCTCACATTACACATCATGTTCTCACGTAATGAAAAATACATTGTGGAACAAAGAGGAAACTGACAACACGCTGACAGAGAAGTAGGTTACTTTTGGTATGAAAGAATGTCTCAGCTTTAAAATGTTGTCATTTTTTTAAGAAATTCAAACAATAAATACTGTTTTGTGGCTCTTTAATGTGTCCTGACAGATCACTGCACTCCCTTATTAGATCAAATGGCACGTGAACCGATCATCTTTTCTTATTTAATGAAATAATCATAAATGAACATCAGAACGTATTTTATTTCAACCGCAGAATTACATCAATAAACAGTTTTTTCAAGTTTAAGTCCACCAAAGTTAATCTCTCCTGTCTGGTTTGTTTGTCAGACAAAAATGTGGATTCAGTATTATGATTGGTCAGATCGCCTGTCAATCAAGCTGTTTGCGAAGGGTCAGTTGTGTATAAAGTCAGAACTGTGAGATATAGACTCAGGTTATGTCTCACAATTCTGACTTTATAACTCACAACTGCAAGTGTAATCTCACAATTATGAGAAAAAAGTCAGAATCACTAGATGTAAACTCACAATTGCGAGGAAAAAAAAGTCAGAATTGTGAGATAAAAAGCCACAATTACCTTTTTTTTTTTACTTTTCCATTTTTTGTTGGCTTCCAAAAAATAATTCTTTCATAAAAAAATACTGAGATAAAAAAAAATAATAATAATAAGAGTGGAGTTTTCCCCAAATTATAGTAGTTGTAGCTGCAGTGCAAAACAGAATATTATAAACTATGACTGTATTGAATTTTACTGTGTTTTGGTCTATACTGACATCCTCCTGTATAACTGTGCTGCCTATCTACTTTGGTATTGATCACTTCAAGCACATGAACTCCAGTGTATTTAATGTGAGAGTGTCAGTTTTTCATCAGTATTCAGCCTTAGTCTCGAGTAGCATAAATACTGCCTTCAGGCCCCCGTCCTGAGTGTTCCGAGAAATCCACACACTCCATTGTGCTCTCTCTCTCACTCACACACAGACGTATGATCAGTCAATATTTGGAAGAATTGTGTAGGGTGAAAGGAGGCCATCTGTTTTTGACAGATGCATTTTTATGTTGATGATGACATTGTAGAGGTTGCCCCTCTGGAGCGGCAGACTATTTAACACGCACAACCTTAAAATTCAGCCCAAATCATCGGATCTTTATGCCTCAGTGAGAAATTAACACATTCTTTTATTTAAAAGGGAAAACCACACCATCTGTGATTCAGCTGCTTTGTTACTGATACAGTGCACTCTTACTGACAATATTACTGTGCCATAGACAGCTGCAATAACAGGTTTTACCTCTCGGTTGATCTAATGTGCACGATAGATCTCTGCAAATGAGGCGTGTGCATGCGTGTGTTAGCAAAGTAATTGTATTTGTATGTCTTCAAACAAGTCTGAATGTAGATAAGCACAATTCACACAAAGCAAGTAAATATCTGCATGCAGATTACATATACTTTAATGAATCACAAACTCAAACTCCATTAATTTCAGTCATATATCACAAGCAAAATGTCACGTGTGAAAAATGCCCTCTGGTGGTAGCTTTTTAGACAGCCATTGGTCTGTTCTTACTGCTAGTACAGCAAGTCAATTGGAATCTCTTCCATAGCAACAGTCCTACATGGCAACAACTATCTTGAATACAAGATTTCCATTATGGTCTGCCGCCCTCTCAAGAGAGACGTCAGTCGGAGTCTTTCATCCTGAGAGGGAAACTACATAGCTACAGCAGCAACAGCTAGATAAAAAGCTGCTCTCTGTATGCATCATATGTATGAACTATTTCAGAGACTCTTTCATTACATTTATAACAAATACAGAACAAAAACATCATAAAGTAAAACAGCATCAGAAATTAGAATCGACAAGTATGTAGCAAGCGTAAAAGTATGCATAAATAAACAGTTAAACTGGTCAGTGACATAATGAGTGTCCATGATTAAAAAAAAGGAAAAATAATACACACGTCGAGTTCTTAGAAATGTGCTGTTTTTGCATTGGTAAGTTGGTTTTTCAGCATTGACATAATGAGTGTCCAGGATTTAAAATAAAAAAATACTAGGGCTGCCCTCGACTAAAGATTTTTCTAGTCGACTAGTAGTCATTCATTTTAACCATTAGCTGACTATTAGTCACACATTTATTAATAATATTAATAATAAGCCTTTAATTGCCTACATAGCTTAATAAGCGCTCAAGCACACGCAAAAAAAAGATTGCCACAGCGCACCGGCAGATATAATAGTTATGAATGTGTCAGGGAAAAAAAGCAAGGAGACTGCATTAACATTCATTTATTGATAAACTAGTTCTTTCTTTGTTTTCGGCTTAAGCGATGAAGTTGGTGACACTGACTCATCGTCTCCACAGTAGTGATGCACTGGTGTGCGTGTTTCATACAGATTATATAATCTGAGAATATCTGTTTTCTATTTTAATGAATTGGTTCATTTAAAAGTAGACATTTCACTCTCTGTAGATATATTTTTCATGCCTGTAAGGCAAGTATACACAGGGTTTCGAAGTTGCGCATTTAAGTTCAAAGAGGCGGCATAAAGCATCCTGTTTGCTTTAATTATTTTTCAAAAGCACACCGTTTTGTTGTTATTCTGAGTGCACACAAATAAACAAAGAGTCTTTACAGATTTGAAAGATGTATTACTTTATCTGTATGATCAAAAATGAGGGAGTATTTTAAGAGCATCGGCGCCTCCATCTGTCATGCAGCTTCCACATTCCACACAGGCACTTAAATAGTGCACATTTGTCTAGGTTAGTTTGAGCAGCCTTGTAAAGTTGCTACTACTTACATATTAAAGATGAAAAGCCATATTTGAGGTCGATGAATGATAGGTGAGCATTTGGATGTCCTGCCCTATGTACAATATCACCACATAGACAAGCCGTTAACGATCTGTCTGTAATGGACTGCGTGACTTTGCCACTTCCTGTGGATTTTTTTTTCTGCACCTAAGCAACTAATAAAATTTTGGTTGACCAAGCCTCTTTTCATCGACTAACGATCCGTCGACCATTAGGTGGCAGCTCTAAAAAATACACATCTTCTTAGAAATACACAAGTTCTTAGAAATGTGCTCTTTTTGTATTGAAGTTGGTTTCATATGGTTTTAATTCATATGTTTCTATTGCATATTTCTATTCACCGATCAGGCATAACATTATGACCACTTTTCTAATATTGTGTTGGTCCCCCTTTTGCTGCCAAAACAGCCCTAACCCATTGAGGCATGAACTCCACTAGACCCCTAAAGGTGTGCTGTGCTATCTGGCACCAAGATGTTAGCAGCAGATCCTTTAAGTCTTATAAGTTGCAAGGTGGGGCCTCCACAGATCTGACTTGTTTGTTCAGCACATCCCACAGATGCTTGACTGGATTGAGATCTGGGGAAATTGGAGGCCAATTCAACACCTCAAACTCATTGTTGTGCTCCTCAAACCACTCCTGAACCGTTTTTGCTTTGTGATGGGTGTATGCATTATCCTGCTGAAAGAGGCCACAGCCACCAGGGAATACTGTTTCCATGAAAGGGTGAACATGGTCTGCAACAATGCTTAGGCAGGTGGTACATGTCAAAGTAACATCCACATGGATGGCAGAACTCAAGGTTTCCCAGCAAAACACCACCCAAAGCATCACACTGCCTCAGCCAGCTTGCCTTTTTCCCATAGTACATCCTGGTGCCATGTGTTCCCCATGCACCCGGTCATCCACGAGATGTGAAAGAAAATGTGATTCATCAGACAAGGCCACCTTCTTCTATTGCTACATTGTCCAGTTCTGTTGCTCACGTGCCCACTGTTGGCACTTTTGGCGGTGGACAGGGGTCAACGTGGACACCCTGACTGGTCTGCGGCTATGCAGCCCCATACGTAACAAACTGCAATGCACTGTGTATTCGGACACTTTTCCATCAGAACCAGCATTAAATTTTCAAGCAATCTGAGCTACAGTAGCTCATCTGTTGGATCGGACCACACGGGCCAGCCTTTGCTCCCCATGTGCATCAATGATGCTTGTTGCCGGTTCACCACCGTTCCTTCCTTGGACCACTTTTGATAGATACTGCACTGTCAGAAAAAAAGGTACAGTTCTGTCGCTGGGGCGGTACCCTAAGGTACAAAGTGAAAAGGTACAAATATGTACTTTTAATGTACTAATATGTACCTTTAAGGTACCAGTGTGTATCTTTAAGGTACCAATATGTACTTTCAAAGTACTAAAATGTACCTTTAAGGTACTAATATGTACTGTTTAGGGGTAGGTAAGGTAAAAAGATGTACCTTTTCACTTTTGTACGTTAGGGTACCGCCCCAGCGACAGAACTGTACCTTTTTTTCTGAGAGTGTGAGCACTGCAGACTGGGAACACAATTTGGCCCTTGTCAAACTCGCTCAAATCATTAGACTTGCCCATCTTTCATGATTCTAACACTTTGAGGACAAAATGTTAACTTGCTGCCTAATATATCCCACCCACTGAGAGGTGCTGTGATAAAGAGACAATCAGTCTTATTCACTTCACATATCAATGTTCATAATGTTATGCCTGATCGGTGTATATTATATTATATTATATTATTATATATAAAGAGTTGCACAATATTTTCCAACATTAACCAACTTCGCCTTGTCATAGAAAATTGTGTGATATTTTAAGAGACTTTTTGTTTGTTTGCACATTGATTTGACCATATGAATTTCTTTTTCTGTAAGGTTTTTCAAATATTAATAAGCAGTGAATCAGTTTTGATGTTTCCTTTTTTAAAATTAATTTCATAATTTTATTCGCCATTTTTTCATTATAGACAGTTGTGACAGCTGGACATTTATTTTATTTATTTATTTATTTATTGCCTAACTGAAAGGTCAAGAATGTCCTATTAAAAGACTGATATTCGCCCACAAAACTGGTTTCAACTATAGTTTTCTTTCATTAGGTTAGTTGAGTAATTTAAGGCGCTGGTGCTTTGTCAAAAGTGGGGCTCCAGGGAGGCCGGATGAGGTCAGGGTTCTTCAAAGAAAATCTTTATGGAGAAACAGGAACTCTAGTATGTGAGTGGTCTTGTATTACTTCAATCTCCAATAAAATCACTTCTCTGCAGTACGCTCTTGTACTTTCATCTCTCTGACCCTGTTTTTGCCGCTCACTCAAAGGTTTTGCAGGAAATAAGTGATGGAATCTGAGTTGCGTGTGCACTCATCCACGCTCCGGTCCACTTATACAGAGGCTGGAGTCATCAGAGCCATTACTCAAAATGTGCTGATGTTATTGCTGTGGGAATGTGTGGCACTTTAGTGTCATTGTGAGAAATTCTCTAACTGCTCTTTCCTCATGCAGCACTGTTCCATCTCCACAGTGTAGCACTTTGATTTGACTGACTGGATGTTACAAAGTGCACTCTTGTCTTTCATTTTCATCCTGTGGGAAAAGGTTCTTCTGTTGGATCTATACGGATGACACCCCAGAACAACAGTTTCAGATCTGTACAGGGATTAGTTGGATCTGAAGAGAGGCATGGAGCTGAATATAGTAGGCTGATAGTTAACTAGAATATTTAGAATATATATCTACAGAATTAAAGTTTGAGGTTCAAACTGCGGTCAAGTGTAGCTTTTCATTCAGATTTTATAGCCTCGCTGGTGACTGTTTCCATGTAAAATGCAGCCTGTCAAGTGTGTACAAATTATTTAATACATAATAAAAGTAAAATATTAAATAAGAAGAAATGTCTTTTTAAAGAAATTTATATTTTCATTCAGCAAGGATGCATTAAGTGTGGCAGTGAAAATGTTTTAAAATATACTTCAAATAAATGCTGCATGCTCTTTTGTACTTTATATTTAACAGTTAAAAATGGAAACAAATGTATCACCATTTCCACAACAATATTAACCAGCACTGTCAGCACTGATGATATGAAATGTTTCTTAAACACCAAATCAGCAAATTAGAATGATTTCTGAAGGATCATGTGACTCTGAGTAATGGATGCTGAAAATTCGGCTTTGCCATCACAGGAATAAATAATATTTTAAAATAAATTTAAAAGGAAAACAGTTATTTTAAAATGTAAGAATATTTAACAGGATTACAGTTTTTTTTTTTATCTGTCTATTTATGGTCAAATAAATGCAGCCATGGTGAGTGCAAGAGATCTTTCTCAAAAACCTGAAAACTGACTGACCCAAAACTTTTAAATGAAAAAATGAGTTAGTAAATAATGACCAAATTTTATTCATTGATGCATTTATGTATGTATGTATACTGCCGTTCAAAAGTTTGCCAGATTTTTAATGTTCTTTAAAGAAGTCTCATCAAAGTTCCATTTATTTGATCAGAAATACAAAAAAAAGTATTATATTATGAAATATTATTGCAATTTAAAATAAAGCTTTCTATTTTAATATACTTTAAAATATAATTTATTTCTGTGATGCAAAGCTGAATTTTCATTAGCCATTACACCACTGTTTAGTGTCTGTGATTCTTCAGAAATCGTTTTAATATGCTAATTTATTTTCAATGCTGTAAACAGTTTTGCTGCCTAGAACCTGGATAGTTTTTTCAGGATTCTTTGATGAATAAAAAGTTCAAAAGAACAGCATTTATTCAAAATAGAAATCCTTTCTAACAATATGAGTGTTTACTATCATTTTTTTTATCAATTTAACACATCCTTGCTGAATAGAAGTATTAATTTCTTTCAAACAAAGAAAGAAAGAAAACATTTACCCCAAACATTGAACAATAGTATGTGACCCTGGACCACAAAAACAGTCATAAGCAGCACTGGTATATTCGTAGCAATAGCCAACAGTATGGGTCAAATTTTTCTTTTATGCCAAAATTCATTAGGATATTAAGTAAAGATCATGTTCCATGAAGATATTTTGTAAATTTCATTTCAAAAACATTTTTGATTAGTAGTATGCATTGCTGAGAACTTCATTTGGACAACTTTAAAGGCAATTTTCTCAATATTTAGATTTTTTTTTTTTTTGCACCCTCAGATTTCAGATTTTCAAATAGTTGTATCTCAGCCAAATATTGTCCTATCCTAACAAACTATACACCAATGGAAAGCTTATTTGTTCAGCTAGATTTGTTCAGATGATGTATATTAGGGTTATGGTTTAAAAAAAATTGAACTTTATGACTGGTTTTGTGGTCCAGGATCACACATATTGTTACAAAAGATTTCTATTTTAAATAAATGCTGTTCTTTTTAACATTTTTTTCATCAAATAAAAACTGACACAGTTTCCACAAACAATTAAGCAGCACAACTGTTTCCAACACTGATAATAAAGCATATTAGAATGATTTTTGAAGGGTCACGTGACATTGAAGACTGGAGTATTGATGCTGAAAATTCAGCTTTGCATCACAGGAATAAATTCAGTTTTAAAGTATATTAAAATAGAAAACCACTCTTTAAAAATTACAGTGAATTTAACGATAAAAGACTGTAAAAATGCCACAGTAAAACCTGTTAAATGGTTAACGGTAAGTTCCCTTACTATATACAGTGAAAAAGTGTATTGGACATTGCATGTAATTTTATGGTAGTATACCGTTTTCAGAAGTGGAAAAAGAACGTAAAATTTACAGTGAAAAACCATAAACTGACATTCCCAGAATTCCTTGCATTACATTTTTTAAATTCTTAGTTTTTTTTTCTTATCAGTTTTGTACATTAGGGTTGTATGTTACATCTAATGTTGTTAAATTAATGTTTATTGCATTATTTCAGTTTCATGTGTTATGATGGTGTGTTTGTGTGAATGACACTGTGCACCTTCTATATTTGTTAATATTTAAAAGATGCTGATGGGCTTTGGTACATCATGTGAATTAACATATTTCAGTACTTCAGTAGGTTGGTACATTAACATTATATCAGTTACTGAAATTACGGAATTTAAATGTAAATTTAGGTTAAAACCGTAAAACCTAAAACGTTGCTACCATATTTTTTTTACTGTAAATTTTACTGAATTTTTTTACAGTGTGCAATATTTCACAATATTATGTTTTTTCCTGTATTTTTAATCAAATAAACGCAGCCTTGATGAGCAGAAAAGACTTCTTTAAAAAACATTAAAAGTCTTACTGATCTCAAACTTTTAAATGGCGGTGTAAGCAAACTAAGGGAAGGATCTATTTTCACCACCCTACAATTGGGACGGGCAACATTTTTCTGATCTTCTATGGTCTTCTGCTACTGTAGCCCATCCACTTTAAATTTTGCTGTGTTCAGAGATGCTTTTCTGTACAGCACTCTTGTAACATTGATATTTCAGTCAAATTTCAGAGGGATTCTGTAATGCTTATCTCCAGTGGTGAACTGAATAAAAGTCGGATCGCTGAAATCACTGTCTATTCTGTGGCTGTTAAATCATCTGTTTGAATCTGTGTGATTCAGGGAAAACGGGAGAAATTAGAGGGAATGAGAAGTCTGCTTTAACAGGGCAGATGAGTTACTGCTTTCATTCCCTGTGGATGCCTCATTCAGGAACAAAATAAGTCTAGATGATATAGCTCAAAATAGTCCCATTTGAGAAAAGCCTATGAACTTTTAACACCTTACATCTTCAAATGCAGCTTTTTAAAAAGAAGATTTTCCTGATTTTTAATTCTGAGACTGTTTACAGCTGTCAAGATAGATAGTAAAAAAACATGTTGGATTTTGACATTTGTAGGCTGAAATCAAAGAGTGACAAAGATGGTGGCAGTCCACACAGACACTCGGCTCTGAATGACATCAAATGGAAAACAGATGCAGTGAAAATCACTGTCTGGCTACTAAAGTCTGAGTGGCATGAGAAATCACTGAGCGAGAGGGAAAGCAGCAGTAAGGCATCCCCTATGGTGCAGGATGCTGACAGCTCACTTTGCCCCCCTCTATTGAGGACACAGAGAGAGAGATATACAATAGATCAACAATGCCTGGGAGATACTAGTTCTGTTTGTAACATCATCTTGATTATGCTGTGGCTCTTTTGATACTTCAGTAAAAGCAACTTAATTTGCTAAGGGCTTATATCAGTTAAAATAGCTCTGATAAAACAGATGGTAAATAGCCTTTAAATCTTTTAAACCTGGAAACAATGAAATGCTGCAGATGGCCCTTTCTAACCGCCAGCACTGAGCTGGAATAAAATCAAATCTATTGATCACACACTATTCTGATGCTTGATCAGTAACAGTAACAGTGCAAGAAAATGTAGCTATGAAAAACAAATGGTTTCCTGTAAAATGAAACATTTCTAATATGCTTTTAAAGTAATAGTTCACCCCAAAATGAAAATTTGCTCACCCTCTGGCCATTTTTTGATTTAACAGAATAGATTTGAAAAAAAAAAAAAGGATTTAAAAAATAAATAAATAAAAAATTGGGAAAATGAAGCATTACATCACTTGATCACCATTCAATCACTGCAATTGCAATTCACTAAACAGTGAATGGGTGCCATCAGAATAAGAGTCCAAGCAGCTGATAAATATGTCACAATAATTAACAAGTAATCACACGACTCCAGTTGATCAGTTAACATCTTGAGTGTTTGTAAGAAGTCATTAAGGCATTGATTCTGATTAAAATACAAGTCTATTGCTTTCTCCAGTGAAAAATATATGTATCAGGGGAGAAATATGAACAGGTCTAGCAGCATCTTTAAGTAAAAAGAGTCCAAAACTATTCTAAACAAATATGCCAGTGGATTTTGATTTGAGACGACAACAGGGGATTGGCTTTTTCACTGGAGAAAGCATTATCATGGATTATAGACTTTATGGTACACTTTTAAAAACAAAGGTGCTTTAAAAGGTTCTTCATAGCGATGCCACTGAAGAACCATTCAGTCAAAGGTTCTTTAAAGAACCATCTCTTTCTTACCTTTTTATAATCTAAAGAACCTTCTTTCGCACAAAGAACCTTTTGTGAAACAGAAAGGTTCTTCAGATGTTAAAGGTTCTTTATGGAACCATTTAGACAAAAAAGGTTCTTCTATGGCATCGTGAAGCACCTTTATTTTTGAGAGTGTATTAAAGTTAAAATGCCTCAATGACAGATTGTTTCTTACAAAAATGCAACATTTTGCTTCCCAAGATGTTAATTAATGGACTGGAATTATTGTGATGTTTTTGTCAGCTGTTTGGACTCACATTTTGACAGCACCCATTCACTGCAGAGGATCCGTTGGTGATCAAATGACGTAATGCTGTATTTTCCCAATTTATTTCTGATGAAGAAACAAACTCATCCACATCTTGGATGACCTGAGGGTGAGTACATTTTCACTATTTCTTTAAGCAACTCAAATACACTAAATGCTCTAATAACCATTTTACTTCTGCTAATATCTGCTTTGCTGTTGTCAGACACTTCGCTTAAGTGTTAAGGTGTCTTACTAATCTGACACAGGACTCGAGAGACAAAACACTCTACTAATGAGCTGATTATAATTAGGTGTCTGGAACTTAACTTTGCTAATTAGAGGTGTATATACCTTCAGAATAACAAACATTACAAGATGATAATCAGAAAGACAGAGTGGTCTCTTAATTCTTTAAATGGCATTGGTTTTTTGGTTGTGATGTTGAGTGTGCAAATGGATGCAGGGTGGAACATGGTAACTGTGAATAATTGACAGTGAATTATGACATAATCAGTACAAAGAAAATTTACTGAACTCCTGTCAAAATTGTGTATTTTGAAAAATCACTTAGATTAGGTACACAGTTCTGGCTCATTTTCACAAACAGGATTTTTCATAATTGTACCAATGTCTGGAACTAAAAACAATTTAATGTTAAATATAAAATTAACATTATTGTACTGAAAACTATGCCTAACATCACAGTCCAATGTTAACCAAACTTACTCGCCTACAATTTTCTAGTAATCTGTGACTTGTAAATCTTTGTTTGCTTGTTCAGGTGTTTGATCAGTGAAACTATCCACCTTGCTTTTGTCATAAGAGCAGGCGCAGCCATTTGTAAATTTTATGGGTCTGGCTTCCAGCTTCTTTTTTTTTTTAGCTGTACTAAACAGCTCGTTTTGCTGCTTGATATAGCGTTTTCACGACGCATCATCATGACCATATTGGTGGCACTAAATGTAAACAATGCCACTGAACTGAATGAAACTTGCATAGTTTGCTGATAATTAATGTTGAAAATGGTCAATTATTGTCATGTTTTGGGCTGTACTAATCGGTCAGACTGGGAAAAACGTATACTATAGACTGCCAAAAGGTATAACAAAAAAACAAAGGGCATGTGTTTGACCAAACTGAACCAAGATTTCCAGGGCAAAAATCTTGACATAATTTGTGGTTGTTCTTATCAGTTTCAGTCAGGTAGGTGTAATATTAGGCTAATATCTTAATTATTACCGCTTGTGTATCTGTATCACCTATTAACTTTAGTTTGTCAAAATATTGCGCCCTTTCCTGCTTACCAAGCCCTTCTCTATATGATTTAGCAGCTTCCTCACATTTTCATTCCATGGTTTACACAGCATAAATTAGCAGAACACATTACATTTACCATGCAACCCATGCTGTTGTTTACATCAGAGTATTGCCAATATGGCCACACATCCGGGTAACTAAGCAAATTGTGACATTAGTGCGTCTTACCATAGTATTTTAATGTATTATCTTAATTATGAACACACTGGTTTGTAGTGCAAAGTTTTACCGTTTACTGCACGTTCACATTCCTCTTTATTTCCCTATAACGTAGGGTGACCACCCACCCTGCTTTGCGTTGTACCGCACAGCATTTTTTCACCCCTTGTCCCACACGTCGCGTATTGAGAAAATGTCCCGCATTTTCAACAGTCTGTTCGTTTTTAATTGTCATATTAAGAAAATGTGCATGTGTTCTTTTGCCTTTTTAAGAAAGCTTGCGGCATATATTTTTCACCTATATTTAACAGGGCTTCATCAGAAGTAGCAACCCCCCCACCCCCCTCACACAAATACAACAGCCGTTTTTTAAAATCCTATCAAATGGTTGAAAAGCAAAGAGTAAACAGTCACTAAGAGGCAAATCAAAATGTGGAGCTGGTGATTCCGTGTACCCTGTAGAAAATAAAATTGCCCTACTATAGCGGCTAATGAACAGGAAGCCTCGCCCATAGGCTTACGTCCATGTTGAAGAATGTGGTGGATACACATCTGTAATAATAATTATAAAAAACCCTTCTAATTTCAATGTTTGAAAGAGTTGCACAGAGACAATGTGAGCTGCAAAACGATTTACTGTGATGAAGCAAAAACACTATACAGCAAAGCAACTTATACTGTCCATAGCAGCTTTTGTTTGGTAAAATTAAAACATAAGGAAAACATTAAAACTAAGCCAAAAATGTGCAAACAACTTTCTTCCATACAAATTTTAAAAAGCTCAACGTAAACCAAGAGTATAGTGCCAAACAGTTGTTTAAACCAGCAAATGTTAAGAGCAAAATGGGTTTTTACAGTTTTTAAAGGCACTTATCATCAGCTTCCTCAAAAAAATGTTTAGTCTTTGGCTACAGCACGAGATTGCCAAGTCAGTCCTTGTATTCTGTGTATTTTTTTGCAGATCCATGAACTTTGCTGGCCGGATACTTGAGTCTGTTGAGGGCCATTTTGCGGAGGACAGCTTGAGGTAGGTCAACGTGGCATTTTTCAGCCAGTTCAACGAGATAGATCAATACGTCGCTGAGTTCCTGGGCCAGGTGCTCCCGTTCCGACTCGGTCCAGTCCGGTAGACCCTCCGCCACCTCCCCGCGCCACTGGAACAGCTCCGACACCTCCCCGACCTCTCCGACCAGCGCCAGCAGCAGGTTCCGCGGCTTGTGGAACTGGTTCCAGTTCCTCTCGTCTGTGAATTCAGCCTGCATGCGGCGGATATCTTCAAGTGTAGGTTCGGAGGTGAAAGTGAATCGCTCGGCCTGTTCAGGCTGATTTTCTCCGTTCCCATTCGTAGATGGATGATGGCTTGAAGTTTCGCCGTTGTGTTTGGATCCGATCCCGTTTTGCTGCAGTGCCATCGTAATTTAAATCAGTGACAAGCAAGTTCTGAAAAGAGAGAAGTGCTCAAAGATGATCATTCACCTGCAGGACCATGCGTGAATCTCCCGCCACCAAACTGCACCTCAGTTATCAATTCGCGGTTTGGGAATGCCGTCATAAGACGTCGCCGGAAACTTTGCCATTTCGCTAGTTGCATTATGGGAGTTGAAGTTTTTCTTCATCATCATACTTTGCACCAGCGAGTTCTCTGGCGGCTCTGTAAGACTACATGTACCATCTGCCCACACACAAACACAAGCATGGCAGCCTCCTCTTCAGGATACAGCAGAATGTTCTGTAAGCTAAAGAAATATGCTAATAAATCACAAAGTTTATATTATATTGATACTTTTAATTTCGTGATAAGGACAATATGGATATCTGGATCCAAAACTCAACTCCAGCCCAAAGTACATGCGAAAAGGTAGGAATCAAATGACCTCTCAATATGCTGTCTAGGTAGGTTGTACACAAGTTGCAAACATTCTGACATCTGTTATTAATATGACGCATTTGAGCAATGGTCTGGATAATCGAATTAATTAGTGTGTGTATGTGTGTTGACAGATTGCAGATTTTAAACTTCTGAGACTCATACTTGATTGCTGACCTTGTAAAAAGTACATACATTATATACCATTAATACATAATACAAAGAAAAACAGATGGTGTCTGTTAATAATGTGTATGTTAAAATAATTTAGGTAATTTATAAAATGAAATAAAATCCGCTAAATTAATAATATTCATTACAAACAAAATGATTACAGCTCATTAATTAGAATACATTCAAATACTTAATCGAGACCACTGTGGCTAGTTGTCACATTTTTACTTGAATGAATCTTAATAGTAGGTTTTGAAACTTTAGTCTTGTATACAAAAATAAATAAATAATAATAAAAAAAAGTTCATTATGTAACAAAAAAAAATTATAATATTAAAATTTTAGTTTGGATCTGAGAATTCATATAATTATTCTATATCAGGGGTTTTAAACTACTCTACTGTTCAATTGTTTGGGTGTAATGTTGTAAAGAAGTCTCTTATCTTTCAAAGCAGATGTAAAAGCATCAATATTATGAAGCAATATTTAAAATAGCTGTTTTCTAATATTTAGTATATTTTAAAATGCAATTTACTCCTGTTATGGCAAAGTTGAGATTTACAGTTGAAGTTTACATATATCTTGCGGAATCTGCAGAATGTTATTTATTTTACCAAAATAAGAGAAATCATACAAAATGCATGTTTTTTTGTTTTTGTTTTTTGTTTTTTCAGGCCTCACAAATATCTTTGTTTTGTTTTTTGTTTTTGTGTATTTGAGCCCTTTACAACAATGACTGTATGATTTTGAGATCCATCTTTTCACACTAAGGACAACTGAGGTTCAACCATTACAGCAACTATTACAGAAGGTTCAAACGCTCATTGATGCTTCAGAAGGAAAAACAATGCATTAAGAAACAATGCATTTTAAAAAAAAAAAAAAAAAAATGTACACATCCTCATTCTGTTCAAAAGTTTACACCCCTTGCTCTTAATGCATTGTTTTTACCGTCTGGAGCATCAGTGAGCATTTGAACCTTCTGCAATAGTTGCATATGAGTCCCTCAGTTGTCCTCAGTGTGAAAAGATGGATCTTATAATCATACAGTCATTGTTGGAAAGGGTTCAAATACACAAAAATGCAGAAAAACCAAGGAATCTGTGGGTCCTGAAGGATTTTTCTGAAGCATGTATTTGAAATATAAATCCTTTGTACCATTATAAATGTACTTACTGTCACTTTTAAATTGTCTCAATTAAATTATCTCAGTTTAATGTGTAGTTGCTAAATAAAAGTATGTAATGAGAGTTACTGTAAAGTGCCATCAGTTTAAATGCTAGCAACTCTTCATCTCTTGGGATTTGTTTTCTAGTCTTCCTCAGATGGTCGGTGTCGTGGGTCTGGAAATCCATGCTCAAATTCAGTCCACATCAAAGCTCTTCTCTGGATCTCATGTTAGATTCTTGGCTCCACCAAACTCACTTGTCTCACATTTTGATGCTTCATTACCAGGAACTCTGCCAGTATGTAAATGAATTAAACTACATTATCTACATTATGTCTGTCATTTCATTGCCGTTATAAATTCTATTTAATGTCTATAATTCTATTGAATGTCTTGCTGCTGCATTTCCTAAGGTTCTAAACAGAAGATGTGTGGAGGCTGCTGTATTGACAGGCCTTGCTCTCAACTGTACCATCAACAAGAAGTCACTATTCGACAGGAAGCACTACTTTTATGCAGACATGCCTGTGAGTCCCCCAAGCTGCACACATATAGGTGCTTAATGAATTTGTCAGCGTTTCTTAGTTTTATCTTCGCACTCCAAAGCATAGGAGTGCTGATGACACCAATGCAATGGACAAGAACATCTTTCTTACGCTTCCAACTCTATGTGGTTGTTATTTTTGATTAGCTGCTTTATGGATCCATTGTTTGTCAAAGAGACATGTACATATATCCAGTACATCACTCTTTCTTTGCCTGGGCTTTAATGAAGAAGTGATGGCAATCCATGCTGAACAGGCAGGAAACAGAATAGCTGCCACTAATGTAGATGAATAACAGTGTCAGCTCTTAAAAGCTTAAAACATTCAAGCTCTGGTCTGAGCAATGTTTCAGCTCTATTGGATTTGTGAGGCCAAATAAAAAATTTTAATGTTGTACTTTAAAAAACATTTAGGTTTCTGCAGTTCTGAGAACACCGTCCCCCACCAAACATGCAGTCCTAACTCAGCTTTTGTACCTATTATCCTGAGAGTATTTAGAAAAATAAATAAATAAATAAGAATGAATGCATCACTCAGTTCATCACAACTGAATTCAGTAGTTCTCAACAGTGACTGTCCACTTTTTCAGTGGCCTTGGTAGCAGAATATATAGGGATTTCTTAGCCATGAACCAATTCAATAAACTCTGAGTTAAATCACAACACTGTAACTTTTTATTTGAAGGTAAATCAAAAGGTAATCATAGACGGGTACAGGACTGTATGTTTTAATGAGGAAATGAACTTTTTGAATTATTGTGAATAACCACCACCACCACTATTAAGATGACCCTTTCTGTCTTTATTTAATTAAATATAGACAGAGTCTGAGTTAGGATACTTTGCGAGAGTTCAATTATACACAGATTAGTGAGTAAATGAAAAGTAAAAAGTACAGTAAAATGAGTTTAACTGCTCAATGTGACAAGATTTAATGTCCTAGACAACCTGTTTAGCCAGTTAGGAGTATTACTGATGTATTTTATGTCGTAGAATAAAACATGAAAAGGTTTTGCACTGACCTTCTTTAGACCTTATTTAGACCTTTTATAAAAATCCACTGATTTCAGAACAATTAACTAGTCTATATTTGTCAGTTTATAGTTGAAGTCAAAAGTTTACATACACCTTGCAGAATCTGCAAAATGTTAATTGACAAAAATAAGAGGGATCATACAAAATGCATGTTATTTTTTATTTAATACTGACCTGAATATTTCACATAAAAGACATTTACATATAGTCAACAAGAGAAAATAATAGCTGAGTTTATAAAAATGACCCCGTTCAAAAGTTTACATACACTTGATTCTTAATAATGTGTTGTTACCTGAATGATCCACAGCTGTGTTTTTTGTTTTGTTTAGTGATAGTTGTTCATGAGTCCCTTGTTTGTCCTGAACAGTTAAACTGCCCGCTGTTCTTCAGAAAAATCCTTCAGGTCCCACAAATTCTGCGGTTCTTCAGCATTTTTGTGTATTTGAACCCTTTCCAACAATGACTGTATGATTATAAGATCCATCTTTTCACACTGAGGACAACTGAGGGACTCATATGCAGCTATTACAGGAGGTTCAATTGCTCGCTGATGCTCCAGAAGGAAAAACGATGCATTAAGAGCCTTTTTAAATTTGAAGATCAGGGTAAATTTCACTTATTTTGTCTTCTGGGAAACATTCAAGTATCTTCTGTAGCTTTTGAAGGGCAGTACTAAATAAAAAAATATGTGATATTTAGGCACTGGAGCATCAGTTTGTCCAGTGTGTGAAAAGATGTTTTTCAATATCATACAGTCATAGTTGTAAAGGGTTCAAATACACAAAAATGCTGAAAAATCACAGAATTTGTGGAACCTGAAGGATTTTTCTGAAGAAAAGTGGGCAGTTTAACTGTTCAGGACAAACAAGGGACTCATAAACAATCGCTAAACAAAAAAAAGAAGTTATTCTGTTCAGCACTAAATAAAAAATAGAATGCATTTTGTATGATTCTTCTTATTTTGGTTAAATTGTTAACATTTTGCAGACTCTGCTAAGTGTATGTAAACTTTTGACTTCAACTGTATATATGTAAATGTGCTGATTAAAATGTAGAGAGATTTTCAGTGTTTTACGGGGGAGGTCACTGTTGATTTGGCAGCACAACTGTTGATATTATCCAACATTGATCATTCTAATAATAAATCCGCATATTAGAATGATTTCTGAAGGATCATGTGACACTTAAGACTGGAATAACAGCTGATAAAAATTCAGCTTTTCATCACAGGAATAAATTCTATTTTAAAGTATGTTAAAATAAAAAACTTTATTTTATATCGTAAAAACATTTTGCAATATTACTGTTTTTTTTTTTTCTATATTTTTAATCAAATAAATGCAGCCTTGATGAGCATAAGAGACTACGTTAAAGACTATTACAAGTCTTACTGACCCCAAACTTTTGAACGGTAGTGTATATATAAAATGTTTTTTACTTTTGTTTGAAAGATTTATTTGTTATCATCAGTAAAAATAAAATTTTATTAGCTGAAAATAAACAAGATTTTTTTTCTTCCAGAGCACACCTGTTGTGCTCTACTGAGCTTTTCCAATAATTCTTTGGCTAAAGTCTGTTTACTGATTTTGGTTACATCAGCACATCATAACTGAAAACAAAATACATTGATATCTCTTGTGCATGTGAGATTAACTCATAATTAAAAAGTATTATTAGATTAAGTGGAAATGCCATATTAATTCTAACACAATGTCAGAAAGACAAAATATCAGACAGAAAAAAACAATATCGAATTAATGTATATATTTTGACTGTGCAGGAAAAAATTATTTGTGCAGGCATATCCTCCTTTCTTGTATTATTTATACTGTAATACAACATGCACCAAACAGATTGCAAAACCACTTTTAAGCCAAAATAATCGAAGGTAAGCAAGGACAGATTCTGACTAAGTTGACATTGAGAAAGCTCAAACATTGAAATGGAGAAGGGAATCTTTGATTTACGAGGAATCTGTCACTCATCATTAGCGCTAATTTAATTTCTTCAGTGCTTACATTTGTTTGTTTTTTTGTGGCGTGATGTATTAGTTGATCAGGTACAACACACAGATGGTAATGGCTAATTGCTTTTTTTCTTTCCTTTACTCTTTTGCATGCCAATAACCATGATAAATTTCTAGTGGCTTTTGGTCATGGAGTTGCCATAGCAACAGTTACGAGTGCTCTGTTTTGCTTTGCAGTGAAACTGAAGGAGGTTGAAACTGTAGCCAGATCACAAGTATCTCTATGCAGTTTTGTTTCGACATAACCTTAACCCTGGTCTACCCAACCCTGTCAAACACCACATTTGATTCTGATGAGTCACACAGAACAATAATGATGTTTTAAAGGATTAGTTCACTTCCAGAATATAAATTTCCTGATAATTTACTCACCCCCCCATCATCCAAGATGTTCATGTCTTTCTTTCTTCAGTCAAAAGGAAATTAAGGTTTTTGAGTAGAAATTCCACGATTTTTTTACATATAGTGGACTTCAATGGAAATGAATGGGTTGAAGGTCCAAATTGCAGTTTCAGTGCAGCTTCAAAGGGCTCTACACGATCCCAGCGGAGGCATAAGGGTCTTCTCTAGCGAAATGAATGGCCATTTTCTAAAAAAAAAAAAAAAAAAAAAAAAATGTATATACTTTTTAACCACAAATGCTCAAATTTTGGCTCTCCTGGCACTCTCCTACTGTTTGGAAACCCTTGATCATATATATTTAGGTCGAGGTAAGCTAGCAATTAAAGTTTGGTGTTTGTGTTTTCAGGCAGGCTACCAGATCACTCAGCAGAGGGTTCCCATCGCAGTGGACGGCATACTGGTCTATAGCCATTTTGAAGGTCGCAAAAGAAACCAAGTTGTAACCAAGAGTGTGAAAATCAAACAGATCCAGCTTGAGCAAGACAGTGGAAAGAGTCTCCATGATGATGAACGGAGCCAGACTCTTATTGATCTCAACAGAGCAGGTGCTGCTTTCTTCACTCTTATACAGAAACACAAAGAGTTTGTTTCCTTTGTGGACAGTGTCTGATATGAATGCTGTGTCTCTCTGTCTGTAGGTGTAGGTCTGATGGAGCTGGTGATGGAGCCAGAGATGTGTTGCGGAGAGGAGGCAGCAGCTGCCGTCAGAGAGCTTCAGCTCATCCTGCAGGCTCTGGGCACCTGCCAGGCTAACATGGCTGGTGATTTAATACACCCCCTACAGCTAACATTGATCTGAACCCTTAATGTCTAAACGCATTTATTCCCATGATTGGTTCTCGGACACAAATCACCTTGCTTGCAACAACTTTATCAGAGATAGTAATCCACCCAGTGTCCGTAAGGATTGCCGACATGGCTTAAATTCTTGATTAATTGAACCTACCAACTTGATTTTTGCTAGTGAGGTTTAAATTAAAGATTTGCTATGAAAACTTTATTAGAAAAGAAAGGGTAACACTTTATAATAACTTTCATTGATAAATTATTAACAATAATGCTCATTAGTTAATGTATAGTCACATAGCTAGAAATATGAGATAATGTGCTTGTTAATATTTACTAATGTATTTATTAAACATTACCTAATGATCGACAGATCATTATTTAGTGTAATTTGAAATACTTACAAAATCAATTCATATTATCATGCACTTTAATCTTCAAATGATTTTGACAGATGGCTCACAATGATTAAAAGTTGAATAAATCATAAGTGAAACTTTCATAGTAGCAATTTACAATAAGGTTTATTAGTTAACTACTTTAGTTAACATGAACAGAACGAACAGTGCTCACAGCACTTATTAATCTTAATGTTAATTTTGACATTTACTGATGCATTATTAAAATCAAACGTTGCACTTGTTAACATTAGTTAATGCACTGAATTAACATGAACTAGCAATTAATGACTGTATTTTCATTAACTAACATTAACATGAATAAATATTGTAGTAAATGTTAATTCATGTTAGTTAATACATTAACTAATGAAACCTTATTGTAAAGTATTACCATGTTTATAAATGTTGTTAAACTTTCAATTCATACAATCATGCGCTTTTTAAATTATATTCAGAAATTATACTATGATTAAAAGCGTATTTGTTAATATATTTTTGAATGCTAACAAATGTCATTAAACTTCAGTTTATATATTACATATACTGATCTTTTTACATTTACAAATGTGGAAAAATAGCTTAATTAGTAATTCTAAGCATTTCACAAACTGTTCAGGTTAACACGATGTTCATTGACTCATAATCATATTATTATCATATTATGACAGATATTTGGACTTTATTTGTTATGTAGACAACTTCTACAGTATTTACACGTCTTAACAAATCATTTATTATTTGTTCATATTTTTGCAGTAGCCAATCAAAAGTTGAGACTATTCATCATGTTAATAAATGTTTACTAATCATTCAGTAAAGAGTCACCTTAGTGGCAAAAAGTGTCCCAGATGACCTGAATTTACCTTATTTACACATCTTTACAAACCATTTATTTGCAAACCATTTGTTCATGTTTTTGCAGTAGCCAATCTAAAGTTGAAACTATTCATAATTTGTAAATGTTTATAAATGTTTACTAATCATTCAGTACCTGAAAGGGCATTGGAGTTTAGATGCATAGCTGTAACAATGTTTGTGTAAAGGGTGGTTTATATTTAGCTAAATGCTTGCTAAAAACATAACACACGTTGTAATTTGGGTGCAAAACATGTTTTTATTGCCTTAAATTAGTACACTACTGTATATCATAAAACAGGGTGGTCCTTGAGTCATACACCAACAAGAGAAAACAAACCAATTTTTCAAGAAAATACTTGTTCATTTATTAAAACAGTGTAATACAAACAGATTGAACCATGTTTCCTTATAGTAATCAAACTCACCCCTGTACACTTCTGACCCCTAAACCAACCCGTAAACCTACCCATACCACCAAACCTGTCCCTAACTTGACCCGTACCACACCTCGGTAGCAGCAGAGGTGTTGTGCATTAACAAAACCTTTTAATAATTGTATAACATCTGTTAAGTTTCAGGACATTTGTAATCATTTTAATTTACATGAAATAATGATCTGTTAATCATTAGGAATTGTTCCATAAGTTTATTAGTGAACATTAACAAGCATATTATCTCACATTTCTAGGTATTTGTATATATTTTTAACTCTATATATTAACTCAAGATCTGTTGAGCATTATGTAATGTTTAATGATTTAAAGTAGTCCAATGACTGCTAGTGTTTATAAAACATTACCAAAAAAATTCACAATAAATGCTAAATGCCCTTCTATCATCTAATAGATATCAATAAATTTAAAAAATACTGTGGCATTGCCTTTAGATCAGCATCATTTGCGCTATCGCTTTTTAAAATAGCAATGCACCAACAATGCGTCTGAACACATCTCGTTTTCAGAACAGAATACCCATGGGTGAACAAATGGGTGGAAGTGCTTTTCTATTTAAACAACATGGTGCTGGATGTGAAAATGACAACCACGTCGGGCTGAAACTAGCAAAAAACTATTGCCCCAGGTAGGGGTGTGCGATAAATATCGTCTGTGATAATATTGTTGTTTTGTATTGTTGTTTTAACGACGTTCGATTTGACATTGCAGAGTATTTTGCTAAAACAATTCAAAACACCTACAGAGGGCATGCATTACGTGAAGTCTAGACTAGCGTGTGAACGCATTTACAGTGCGTTCTTTCACTGCATGATTCAGTCTAATAAAATACATTTAGAATGATCACAAATTCAAGACATTGGGGCAGAAAATTTATGGATTTATTCCACTTCATATATTTACTCAATTCCACACGAAGAGTGATGTTTTTTTCTCCAAAAATTACCATGATTACAAATGTGATACTGTTTTTTTTTTTTTTTTTTTCTACAACAGTTGAATGGACGAGAAGTTAATATTAAGTGACTTACGTTTTATTCACCATATTTCCTGTTTTTGTTCTATTTCAGCAACAAAAATCATTCCAAACACAGCCACAGCACAGTTTTGCAACTCTGAGCAACATGATGGTGTTTTCTTCTCTGAATGAATCAACCATTTAAATAATTTGGTTTAATCGCAGTGACTCACTTAAAGGAAATTTTGTATTTATTTTTTAACATGCAAAAATATCGGACGAAAATTTCGGACACGGTGTGCAATGACCTTAACAGTAACTTGCTGCCACCTACTGGCAGTTTTAATTCCACATTTAAAGTATCTCTTTATTATTTAAATAATTTTAAATATCATTATTCAATGTTTTATGTTTAATATATCACAACATTATTTATGCATTTGTAACTGCAGGTTGCATGAAATGCATTCATGACCTGCATTAAACAGTGTGTGAATACATATAAATGCCACTGCGAATGCATCTTCTGTGTTTCCTCTACATTGCAAAGATGAAATTTGTTGATACTGATTTAATTTGCTTGGTAACAACCCAAATGTCTTATCATTATTCTAATTCACTGATTAAAAGTAAGAATTTGCAGGATTAATTTCTATCAGTGTGAAGTTGTGAATTGACCATCACACAGAGTATGAAGAATATCAAAAAAATTGGGAGTCAGCTGTCCACGGTAGTCCTCAAAATAGATAAAATCCCAGAAAATATTGAGATATTATATTTTGTCAATATCACACACCCCTAGCGCCGGGTATATGATAGGGCCCATAGTTTCAATTACACACTTTAAGTAAGAACATTGATAAAATGTAGTGTTTATGTAGGACACACAAATTCAAATGAGAAAATAACTGACCTGTTTCTCAACCCTTCTTAAAGTGTCACTGCTCAATCAACCTATTGTCTTTCTGTGATGAAAAATTCAATAGCTCTTGTTTAATCAAAACCCCCTGAAGCAAAATACAGCAAATTGTTTATCTGGTGCAGACTATTCAGCAATGCACAGGGCACTCCAGAATACTGTATTTCATGCAAATAAATCATTCAAATTCAAATGTATGCAGTGTTTGTTAAGCAGGGGTTTTGAGAGCTGTGGATGGTTGAATTGTAATGACTGTTTGGAGTGATTCTCATATCAGATCCCTTTTTCTCATCTCTCACAGAGGGGCAGCTTAGAGTGGATGCCAATGTGTCCGTGCATCGACCTGGAGAGCCTTTGGGAGTGAGAACAGAGGTCAAAAATATCAACAGTGTGAGGCACCTGGCCAAAGCCATAGGTAAGAATATGTGTCCAAATGATACTAAGAAATAACTTTTTGGATATCAAGATTTCCCTGTTGGTTTGAAGAAGTTCTTTTCTAGTTTAAGTACAAGCGTACAGTAAAATTGCCATTCCTATGTACAGCCAGACGTGTCGAGGGAATGAAGCAGACTTTTAGCCAGTGGGTTTCAGAAATCTTTTAATCATGCGGCGTTCGTATTCACACACACTCGCGCGCTTTAGTAATAGCTGGAAGTCACTTTTCTTGTGTGGTTGTCACATTTAGCCTGGCATCAGTTAGAGGGAATGAGTGTCTCTGTGTAATTATGCCAGAGCTGAAAGTCAAACTGCAAACTCCAGATAAGCAACGAGAACAATAAGCATTTTCACCTCACTCCGTCTCTGTCTCGTCTTAAACGCTCTGTCAAGATATGCGCTGTTGAATAAAGGCTGCAGGAGCCATCATTTCTACTGATGAAATGCACACACATACACATATCACAATAATTCACAATAATTCAATCACCAAGTTGTGTTTTGAAACCAGGAGTTTTACTCAAAAGGAAATCTGACTGATTTGATCCAAGAAAATAATGAGCGTTGAAGATCCACATAAACATGCCTGTCAAGGATGAGAAGATTAAATAGTGCTGTCAATAAAAGAAAATAAACAGAAAACAGGAAAATACTTAATCGCCGAGTATGACATGATTCTTTTAACCTTATTTTACACAGTTGCCTGAGAGAAAGTTATAGAATCTAACAAATATTTGACACATTTTGTTTTGATGTCTTGTAGAGACAGCTATTATACAGTACGTTGTCATAAAATTAAATGACTATCAGTGGTTTTCTAGAATAGAACAATTCCCCCCAAAACTCATTTAAGCAGTCATGAGGAAAAGTGCTGATGTGCAGCCGTTTCAACTACTTTAGGCTCTTTTGTTGGCAGAAGGTTGTGTTTAGAGTTTGATTGGTTCTCTCTTGGTACGTGTTCCATAGACTATGAGATCCAGAGGCAGATGGAGGTTCTACAGAGCGGTGGGACGGTTCTTAATGAGACCCGAGCATTTGACAGCAAATCTGGGTAAGGAGGCCCAGAACGGGCATATTTCTACAAGCACTGCATTCTCCTGTGATATCAGTTGGAACAGAGCAATGCAATTAGACAATCTGTGTTTTACATGGTTTGAGTCTCACATTCTATACTGGTTCCTTATTGCATTTTAAACCCACAGCCACTTAAAGTTATTCATGTCAGGTTAAATGTTTAGCGTCTCATGGATGATCACACATATCGAGCTTCACATTGCACACAGGTTCAGCTTCAGGTTTAGTAAGTGTTTCTTATAGAATCCTGTAACAGAAGCCCCACAGCTACCCTTAAACAATTCAGACCACCCATTTGAGAACACAGTACAATACCAAATATACAATTTTGGAATCATTTTTTGAAGATTTAATTCATAATGTAATGTTTTGATGATTTTTTTTTTTTTACAATTAAAGGGATGGTTCACTCAAAAATGAAAATTCTGTCATTAATTACTCACCCTCATGTCGTTCCAACCCTGTAAGACCTTCATTTATCTTTGCAATGCAAATGAAGATATTTTGGCCCATAAAGGTAGTGAGAACATCGTTAAAATAGTCCATGTGACATCAGTGCACAGAGAAAAGAAAAATAACAACTTTATTCAACAATTTCTAATTATACGGTTCAGTCAAAGTATGTTCGGGAGAGTACCATGACGTATGCGTCTTGTCTGCAAGTGAGAAATTTACTAGTCAAAAGTTTTTGAACAGTAAGATTTTTAATGTTTTTTTTAAAGAAGTCCCTTATTTGATCCAAAATAAAGTAAAAGCAGTAATATTGGGAAATATTTTTACTATTTAAAATAACTGGTTTCTGTTTGAATATATTTAAAAATGTAATTTATTCCTGTGATCAAAGCTAAATTTTCAGCATCATTACTCCAGTCTCAAGTGTTACATGATCCTTCAGAAATCATTCTAATATGCTGATTTGCTGTTCAAGAAAAATGTCAATATTTAAAACAGTTGAGTACATTTTTTTTCAGGTTTTTTTCAGGATTCCTGAATAGATGAACAGAAAGATCCAAAGATTAGCATTTATCTGAAATAAAAAGCTTTTGTAACATTATACACTACTATATATATATATATATATATATATATATATATATATATATATAATGTATTTTTTGAAAGAAATTAATATAGAAATATAAAAAATAATACTTTTATTTAACAAGGATGCATTCATTTGGATCAAAAGTTATGATAAAGATATTTATAATGTTACAAAAGATTTGTATTTCAGATAAATGCTGTTCTTCTGAACGTTCTATTCATCAAAGAAAGCTGAAAAAAATCTACTAATTCTAAAATTTTCAACATAATAATATTAATAATAAATGTTTATATAAAATCTGAATATTTCTGATTTCTGAAGGATAATGCGACTGTAGTAATGATGCAAAAGAATTTTGCTTTGAAATCAAAGGGATAAATTACATTTTAAACTATATTCAAATAAAACAGCTATTTTAAATAGTAAAAATATTTCAATTAAAAATTTTTCAAAAAAATATTTCAACACCAATTCCTGAAAAAATGTCAGAAAAGAAAGAAAAAAAGACTGCTTTCAAAAACATTAAAATGTCTTATTTTTAAACAGAAAGTCAGGTACCATTCACTGAGTACATTCAGTAAAGGAATCTTCATGAATCATCAAACCAATAACGTTCATTTGTTCCTGAATCGGGCTACACTTGTCGTGCTGTTTTTTTTTTGTGTGCAGCCAGTAAAAACAACACAATAGCCAGACATGTTGTCTTAGCATTTATTTTCTGAGACATGTCTTTTTGTCACGTAACCTCACAACACACAAAATATAATTTCTTTTGTTGTGGCACAGTAGATTCTGGTGAAGAATGATTCAGGAAATGCTGCATTTAGTCATGGGCAGCATACTGTTTCCCTGGTTATTTTCCTGTCCATCTGTGACAGAAGATGAATGCCATCATTTGACCTCAGTAGTTGTGTCATGTGTTGACTTGTACACATGGCAGCACCAGACATACACACTAACTCATGCTCTCTACAGATGACAGAGCAGTATTATTGTGAGCATCTGCCCATGAAATAAAAGTCACTTCTCACAGCTGTGTCCCCCTGCTCTTGGATATGATCTGATAGCACAAACCACCAATCTATTAGTGCTTAGCACACAACCTTCTGGAATACTTTATTCTAATTAGTCAGTCGCAGCAGTCTGCGGTCAGATATCTTTGCACAATGGAAGCTAAATTATAATTGACTTTTGGTCTCTTTCTTCTCTCATGATTTCTACAAAATTTCGTATCCATTTATTTGTTATTTGGTTAGTAGACATGCAATTAGCAGGATAATATACAGTGAGCTGGTCTGTAATCTGAAAATAAAATTATATTACTGACTACCTGAATTTTTTGTGTACACTCTGTACACTCTGAATGTCTGTAAGAACTATACTTTGCTTTCAGCTATAACTTATTTATTACCATCTCTCTCTCCCCAGTAACACAATTCCGATGAGAGATAAGGAAGGCCTACAAGACTACAGGTGAGCATAACCCTCCATGAACCTTTCAGGTGAGTGAAATCTGCTTCATCTTGTGGAGTCAGGAAAAAGAAAAACAGAAGAGGACAGTGGAAAGAGTGATGGAGCAGAGGGAAGATGGACAGTGCAGGATAAAAGGAAAACAGGTGAAAGGAAAGCAGAAATACTGAGTTCCTAGACAGACAAGGGAGTGTGGGAGATGGATGAAAGTGAATATGGTGACATGGAGGGAGAGAGAGTGATTGGGGGCACAAAGCAGAGGAGGAAGACGACAGGAAGACTAGTGGCAATGTGAAGGACTGAAGATGCATTGCCTATGCTGTGATAATGCGGTTGTAGATCCACATGAAGGAGGAGGGAGGGAAGAGAGGGTGATTTTGGTAAAGAAATGAAGCAAATCATTCAGTGCCATCTACAGACTATAACCAAATAAAAGGGTTTTATTAGTAATAATAAGACATTTACACTGTTACAAAAAATCGTATGTTGCAAAAGTATTCATACCCCTTCATTTTTTTCATGTTTTGTTATGTTGCAGCTTTATGTTAAACTGCTTTAAATAACTTTTTTCCATGTCAATCTACACTCCATGCACAATGACAAAGCAAATAAGTAAGGGTATGAATACTTGTACAAGTACATTGCATAAGTATTCATACCCTTACCTCAGTACTTAGTTGAAGCACCTTTACAGCCTCGAGACTTTTTGGTATGATGCGTCAAGCTTCGGACATCTGCATTTGGCAGTTATCTGCCATTCTTGTCCTCACCGCTTCTCCTCTTGTTAGCTTGGACTGGCAGACATTTTCAGGTTTCTCCAGAAATGTTTGATTGAGTTGAAGCCCAGGCTGTGGCTGGGCCACTTAAAGGAGAAGTTTACTTTCAGAACAAAAATTTACAGATGATTTACTTACCCCCTTATGATCCAAGATGTTCATGTCTTTTTTTTTCTTCAATCGATAAGAAATTATGTTTTTAAGAGGAAAACATTTTAGGAATGTTCTCTGATGTGCATGCGTAGTCTGTGTAATCTGGGACAATACAGTTAGGGTGTGTCGAAAAACTCCCATCTCATTTCCTACATCGCTGTTTTACCTTTTTGTTTGTAAAGGGCGTTGACCTTCTTTGCATGTTCACTTTGTAAATACTGGGTTGGTACTTCTTCAGCGATGTAGGAAGATTTTGAAGTTGGGGAAGAAAATGAGACGGGAGTTTTTTTCAACATACCCTAACTGTATTGACTGTATTGAATCGGAAAAAACAGAGTTCATGCAGACTTAGACAAGACGAGCGTCTGAGGTTAAAAAGTATATAAATTGTCAATTTGTTTCGAAAATGGCAGATCGTTTTGCTAGATAAGATTTAGAGCCATTTGAAGCTGCATTTAAACTGCATTTTGGAAGTACAAACTTGGGGGCACCACTGATGTCCATTTATATGGAGATAATTCCTAAAAAAAAATTTCTCAAGAAACATAATTTCTTATCGACTGAAGAAAGAAAGACATGAATATCTTTGATGACAAGGGGTTGAGTAAATTATCTGTAAATTTTTGTTCTGGAAGTGGACTTCTCCTTTAAGGACATTCACAGGGTTTTCTATAAGCCACTCTTGCTGTGTGCTTAGGGTCATTGTCCTGTTGGAAGGTGAACCTTCTGCCCAGTCTGAGGTTCTGAATGCTCTGGACTGGGTTTTCATTAAGGCCATCTCTATATTTTGCTGTGTTGAGCTTTCCTTCTACTCTGACGAGTCCCTCACTCCCTCACAGCATGAGGCTGCTACCACCACACTTTACAGTTAGGATGGTACTGTGAAGTTGATGAGCAGTGCCTGGTTTTGCTTGGAAATGAGGTTTATTAGGCCAGGGAATCTTGTTTCTCACAGTCTGAGAGTTCTTTAGGTGCTTTGTTGCAAACTCCAAGTGGGTTTTCATGTGTCTTCACTGAGGAAAGGATTGAGTTTGGCCACATTGCCATAAAGACCAGATTGGTGGAGTGCTGCAGTGATGTTTGTTCTTCTGTAAGTTTCTTCCATCTGCATATGATCATGAAGCTCAATTAGAGTGACCATCACCTTCTTGGTCACCAGTCTGACCAACCCCTTCTCCATCAATTGCTAAGTTTGGCCAGGAGGCCAGCTCTAGGAAGAGTCCTAGTTGTTCCAAGCGTAATGGAGGCTACATACTTCTGTGAACCTTCAATGCAGTAGAATGTTTTCTGAACTCTTCCCCAGATGTGTGTCTTGACGCAGTCCTGTCTCTGAGCTCTACGGGCAGTTCTTTTGACCTCAGGGCTTGGTTTTTGCTCTGATACGCATTTTTAACTGTTAGACCTTTTATTGAGAGGTGTGTGCCTTTCCAAATCATACTCATTCACATGAATTTGCCACAGGTTAACGATGTAGTAACATCTACAAGTGATATTAATGCTCCTGAGCTAAATTTCAAGTGTCCCAGAAAAGGGAATGAACACTTATGCAGTGGAGTAGTTTCAGTTTTTTATTTGTTATAAATTTGAGGAATTGTTACAGACCTGTTTTTTTTTTTTTTTTTTGTTTAGTCATCGTGGTGTATGGAGTGTAGATTGATGTGGAAAAAAGTTAAAGCAGTTTAACATAAGGCAACATAAAAAAAAAAAGTGATGAATACAAAAAACAATTCACATAAGTGCTATTCTTTCTATTCATCAAAGAATCCTGAAAACATTGATAATAAAATATGTTTCTTTTGAGCAACAAATTAGCGTTTTTCTATGATTTCTGAAGGATCATGTGAGTAATGGCTGCTGAAAATTCAGCTTTGCCATCACAGGATTGAACAAAACTTTAAAATATAGATGTCAGTTTCTCCATTTTTGCCTTTTGGCTGCATTCTTGACAGAAACAAATGAATAATTTGAATATCCAATCTGAGTTGTGTTTTCTTGCATTTTCTTGCACCAACAGAAGTTGGTTTCATCACTTAAACTGTTACGGTAATTTTTAATATTTTAAAGACAGCTCAGTCAGCCTGGACCACCATTGGAGTGGATGCTTTCAGACCAACAGTGACTGGACGTGTGGCTGGTTCAGGTTGAAGAGATATACGAGGGGGGTTTGACAGAGAAACAGAGAGGGCTGGAGATTAGGCCATGAGATCACACACACACTGTGTTAACACAAATGCTGGCTTATCTCTGCACCTGATAAGAACACACTCTTGTGTTTCCCCACATGACCTGTCTGAGTCATGCCTTCTTGCTGTGTTGCATGTATATTTATCTCTCAGGTTCATGCCAGAGCCCAACTTGCCGCCACTGTTTGTTTATGAGAGTGAAGCTTCAGTGCCTGGTGGCGTTGACCCTGCCCAGGTTGTGGTGATTGACAGGCTGAGCACCCAGTTGCCGGAGCTGCCGTCTGTGAAAAGGACAAGGCTTGTGGAGACGCACGGCATCCTGCAAGAGCACAGCTTCACGTTGGTGGTGAGAAAGTCCACATTCAGGCTGTGCATGTTTGTTTTGTGGCACAAATTTATCATCAGGCACTCTGATCCTGATAATAATTAATTCCAGTTGCATTTTTAACAGTTGTAAGTGCTATGATTTTCCATTCTGCCTCAAATGAAAAGGAAAAATGACCGCAACTTGCACAGTTTTATTTCTTGTCAATGTCATTATGTCACAATCACTTCTTACATTTGTTGTCATAATTGCAGCTTTATTTATGGAAGCCTGTTTACGCTACAAAAAATAATAAAGTTAATTGTGACTCTTTATCTTACAATTCTGACTTTTTTTTTTTTTTAGAATTGCAAGTTTACATCTAGCAATTCTGACCTTTTTTTTCTCAGAATTCTGAGAATTAAACTCGCAATTGCGAGATACAAAGTCAGAATTGTGTGATACAAACTGTCAATTGCAAGTTTCTATCTGCATTTTTCTCTTGCAATTCTGAGAAAAGAATTGCAAGAAATAAAGTCAGAACTGTGAGATAAAAACTCAGTTTGTCTCGCAATTCTGACTTCTTTTGCCACAATTCTGACTTTTTCTCAGAATTGTGAGATATAAATTCACAATTGTGAATTATAAATTCAAATTCTAATGGGAGAAAAAAAGACTGTTTTCAAAATTGCGAGTTTATATTTTGCAATTCTGACTTTATGACATGCAATTGCGAGTGAAGTTTCACTTTTTTTTAGAATTACCAGATATCTCGCAAATGCACGTTTTTCATATTACTGACTTTTTTTTCCCTGCAGCTTTGACTTTTTCCTCAGAATTGTGAGATATAAATTCGCAATTGCGAGAAATAAAGTTAGAATTACAAGATAAAATCTCACAATTCTGACTTTTTTCTCGCAAATGCGAGTTTGTGTCTCGCAATTCAGACTTTTTTCAGAATTGTGAGATAAATTTGCAATTGCGAACTATAAATTCAAATTCTGAGGGGAGAAAAAAAGACTTCAAAATTGTGAGTTTATATCAGTTCTGACTTAACTCGCAATTGTGTCATAAAGTCAGAATTGCGATATGAATTCGCAATTCTGAGAAAAATAAAGTCAGAATTGTGAGTTCATATGTTGCATTTTTTTTTTCAGAAGTGCAAGACATAAACTTGCAATTCTAAGAAATAAACTCAGAATTGTGAGTTTTTATCTCGCAATTCTGACTTCTTTCTTGCAAATTTCTCAGAATTCTCTTTCTCAAAATTGAGAAACACACAATTGAGACTTTCTCATTTTGACTTAATATCACATTTGCAAATTTGTCTTATAATTGCAACATCTTATAATTTTCTTTATAATTAGAACTGGAACTCTTAACTGTGACTTTATTCCTCATAATTGCAACTTTATTTCTTGTAACTGCAACTTCTAATTGTCTTTATATCTCACAATAGTGACTTCATTTCTCGTAATTGCAACTTTTTATCATAACTGCCACTTAATATCTCACAACGTGACTTTATTTCTTAAACCTTATCCCTCAATTGCCTGTCTTATTTTTTACTCTAAGCTGGAAACAGCCTTCGATAGATGATTTATTCTTTACATGTATATTTTTTTACGTTGTTATTACTCTTTTTTTCATCATAGGTGTTTAATATAATTTTTAAAAGATTTTAATATGATAACTACTCCTTTTTAGAATGAAGACGGCCTTATGGACTACTTTGAGAGTGTTGTTCGGATGACCAAGGCAGAACCGAGAAAGGTGATTGGCTGGGTGATAAAGGAGCTGATGGGAAATCTGAATAGTCAGAGTCTGAAAGTCTCTCAGAGGTGAGCCAGCACTAAGAACAATCATTCAATAGCTGTGATTCGTCCAAAACATTGGAAAATAAATTAGAATAAATAATTCCAAGAGAAAAGGGAGACAGGGAGCATGTCTTTGTGTGTGCGCTGGAAGCTTGTTTCCAGTCTGTTTGTTTTATTCCTTCTCACCAACATTGTTTCCAGTCAGTAAATAATAAATAATGGAGGCTGTGTTCACTCCATGCCTGGGGATGTATGTATGGGAGTGTTTTTCTGGACTCCTCCAGCTCAGCGATCAGAAACGACCTCAGTGATCACCTCTTGTTTTCTTAGGTTCACTAAAATGTGGGGCCAAACTGCATGAACACACAGATAGATGCCATGTTTAACCCATCCAGTAATGAGTTCTCCTGGGTCTTAATGTTTCTAATTCTCGCTCTCTGAGATATGTACTCTGTTCTATCTTTCTAATCTCTCTCTCTCTTTCTCAGTCCCATCTCCCCTTGTGCTCTTGCTGAGCTGATCAATCTTGTAGAATCTGGTCATATCTCATCTTCAACTGCCAAGCAAGTAAGTGACAAAAACATCATCAATTTGTGCTGCACATTTACAAAATACAGAAAAATAGTCAGAAGCTACATTGTGTGAGGTTTTCCTTAAACCACAAGCCTGTTTTGTGTTTGTATGTGGTGAGCACAGGTTTTCCAGGAGATGTGGAAGGCTCCAGAGAAGAAAGTGGGCCAGATAGTAAAGGAGCAGGATTTGTGGATGATAAATGACAAAGAGGAGCTACAAAAGATCTGTCAGAGGGTTGTGGACAGTCACCCTGAGGAGGTAAATCCAGACATGCATTCATCTTAAAAACTCAGTTTGTCTTTAAATACCAAAAAAAAAAAAGCCAGTACAAAATAACCCTTGCACTAATTTTTGCAAATGAATTTTGTTGTTGCAGGTTCAGATAATCAGAGGAGGTAATAAGAAAGTATTGAACAAACTGATGGGTGAAGTTCAGAGAGAAACCAGAGGCAGAACTGATCCGGTTCAAGTCAGAGCCATTCTAGAGAAAATGGTCTCATGAATTACCCAGCATGCCTCTTTGTGGGTTAATGCTGTATTCTGGACAAGAAGCTTAATGGAAATGGAATTTTCAAATATCTAATAGCCTCTGTACAGTTGTTCCAGAAAGGTGTCTGCACTGTGAAATTTAGCGCTAACACGGCCTGCTAATATTTACCAGTCTGATAAACAAATGTGTTGTTTTATTTCTAAAGGGTTCAGGACTTTATTCTTCACAGCTCAGTTAATTCTGGCCTCTGAGACATTTATCACTCAATGATCATTGATTCTTTAATAGTCAGCTCTTGTGAGGAAGTCCTGTGTGTGTGCGCACTGAATCTGCGTTAAGTTGTTTGCAGCTCTGTATGGATTTTTCCATCAGAACTGGATTTTGTGGGATTATTCATCACTTTTAGACTTTTAGCAGGTCATGCCAAGGTTGTCTGAAACTTCTGGTGTTTAATCTCCATGTGCTATTTCCAGCACATTCCAGGTCTGGAACGGGGGTTTAAATAAATGCAGTGTTTGTGTACTACGATCGTGCTTTTTTAATCAGACCCAACATATTGGACAACATAAAATATACATTTTTGAATCGTGGTAACTTGATGGTGCTCTGTAAAATACACACTTGAGTTGGCTGTGTTATATGAGTAACTAGCGCCCTCTGGTGGATTGTATTTTTACATACCGTGAGTCAAGACAAGCGAGTCATCGCTAGGTATGCCTACCTTACTTTAAATTCCTAATATCTGTAAAATGGGTGATTTAGAGAGAGACGTTTTATAAATATATATATATATATATATACTCGTATGGAGTATTACCTATACTGATATGTAAGCTAGATTTTTTTTTTCCCCTTCTGTGAAATAAAGTACGTTCTCCACCTTGTTTTTGCTGTAAGAGCGGGCGCGGCCATATGTCAGTTTTATGGGTCTGGCGTCCAAAACAGTTAATTTTGCTGTTTGGTATTGCAGATTGGTGGTTTGTAGTGCAAACAGTTTTACCATTTACTGAACGCTGTTATTGTTCTCGTTATTTCCCTATAGTAGCTAATGAATCGAAGTCTCGCCCACTTACTTCTACGCTGAAGAGTGAGGTGGACAATAGGTGAAAACGTCGGAGAGCATTACTGCCGTTACCGAAAATGAATTGAAGAAGGACCTAGTTTTGAACAAAGCTCCTTTTACTGAAAGGACTATCTGGGGAATAGCGAGTTAAATCAAGTCAACAGTATCCATGAGTTAACTATCCCAAACACTCAGGCACATCCTCATCCAAAGGTGTGCATACAATTGAGGTCAAAAGTTTTCATACACCTTGTAGAATCTGCAAAATGTTAATTATTTTACCAAAATAAGAGGGATCATACAAAATGCATGTTATTTTTTTATTTAGTACTGACATGAATAATATATTTCATGTTTACATATAGTCCACTAGAGAAAATAATAGTTGAATTTATAAAAAAGAATTACCCTGTTTTTTTTTTTTAGTAATAGTTGTTTGTGAGTTCTTAGTTTGTCCTGAACAGGTTTGTTCCCACTTTTCTTCAGATAAATCCTTTAGTTGCCACACATTCTTTGGCTTTTAGGCATTTTTGTGTATTTGAACCCTTTTCAACAATGACTGTATGATTTTGAAATCCATCTTTTCACACTGAGGACAACTGAGGGATTCATATGCAACTATTACATAAGGTTCAAGCACTCGTTGACCCCCTTTCTGGGGGTGAAAACTTTTTGAATTTGAAGATCAGGGTAAATTTCACTTATTTTGTCTTCTGGGAAACATGTAAGTATCTTCTGTAGCTTCTGAAGGGTAAGTACTAAATGAAAAAAAACAAAGATTTTTACTCTAAACAAGAAAAATGTACACATCTTCATTCTGTTCAAAAGTTTACACCCCTGGCTTCATTTTTTCTTCTGAAGAATTAGTGAGTGTTTGAACCTTCTGTAATAGTTGCATACGAGTCTCTCAGTTTTCCCCTAGTGCGTAAAGATAGATCTCAAAATCATACAGTCAATGTTGAAAAAACAAAGAATTTGTGGGACCTGAATGATTTTTCTGAAGAACACAGCTGTGGATCATTCAGGTAACAACACGTATACAAGTATTAAGAATCAAGTGTATGTTAACCTTTGAACATGGACATTTTTATAAATGTAACTATTATTTTCTCTTCTGGACTATACGTATACATCTTTTATGTGAAATATCTTATTCAGGTCAGTACTAAATAATAACATGCATTTTCTATGACCCCTCTTATTTTGGTAAAATAATTAACATTTTGCAGATTCTACACGGTGTATGAAAACATTTGACCTCAACTGTATATGGGTGAGGATGTGCCTGTGTGTTTGAAATAGTTAATTCATGGATACTTTTGACCTGATTTAACACTATTCCCTGGATAGTCCTTTCAGCAAAAGGGAGCTTTGTTCAAAACTAGGTCCTTCTTCAAGGGAAGAAGGACCTAGCATATTAACATTTAGCAGATTCTGGAAGGTGTATGTAAATTTTTGACCTCAACTGTATTTACAGTTTCTTAAGTTACAACATCTTATCTATCTTCTGTCTTTACTATGAGCAAAATTCAAACCTGAAATTTACATCCACAGCATCAGAACAAGCTAACGAGAAAGAATTTATATAGTTCTGTGACTAATTACAGATGTATCAGATACAGAGCTGTCAAAAAATGGTACATTATGAAAGCAGCAGAAATGGGATGTTTATCTCAGCGCATTATTCACTTTTCATAACTTCAGAAGAGTGACAATGTTATGGCCCACTCACTCATATGCCAGTACAAAGATGTGTTTGTGGACAGGAGATATCTTTATTCAAGATGTCATGCCTTCATACATTTCTGACAAGAAGCCATTTCCATTCGACATACAGAATATGCTTAACAGTTTCCTCTCTGAACATAAAACGAGAGCATGTGAAAAGTTGAGCTGGTGACATTGATACAGATTCAGCAATCTTTTTACATCCTGTACAGAGATGTAAAATGTAAGTATTGCTTACCACCAGTAAAGGCAATTTAATATAGAATTTCTAATCTAGCTCTTGATCCCCCCCATTAAAAATTCATCTATGGTAGATAGAAATGCATATAAATATCTTTGGATTAATTATGCTACATTATGGCCTCAGGATGTTTGGTAATCAAAATTTGATTGACAATTAGGGAGGGACGTCATGCAAAACACCTACCTTCAAAAAAGGAACAAATCAAAGCCAATGAATACATTTAAGGCAATTAATCAAATATGTGAAAAACAACTTATTTTGTATTTTTTTGTATAATTGTATTTTAAGCATAACCACTAAAGTCTAAAATTCCATGTAACAATCAGTTTGCACTAAAAACAAATGTGCTCGGAAACCAGTGTTTCAATATACATTTGTTATTACTGAGCAAGCTCGTTTGTTTTGATATACAACATGGCGATTGTAAAAATACTTAAAAATCAAGGCAGCTTCTTTGATACTAAAGGACACTTTCTATTTGCACGTGGGTGTTTTGATACATTGTAATTGCATATCTGAATATCAATTGCTTTCCTATACACATAACAAAGGTGATTCAACTCTGATGGTGATCTCTGATCGAGTTTCAGCAAAATCAATGTCCTTCATGACCATTTTCAAAGGCCATGCAAACAATGTCATGAAGATTCAAGACACAAAGAAACAGAAATCAAAATAGAAAAGCAATATCTGTAAAAATATAACTTTTTTTTTTTTTTTTTTTCATCCCTCTAAAATAGTTTTAATACACTACCTTTTAAAAGTTTGGGGTTTCTCCAAAGCACACCAAGGCTGCATTTATTTGATAAAATGACAGTAAAAACTGTATTATTGTGAAATATTACAACTTAAAATGCCTTCTTTGTTTTAACACAAATTATTAATAAAAAATTCAGAAACTGATGCCTTTTATAATTGTTTTATGAATAGGTTTAAAAGAACATTATTTATTTGATAGGGTAAAGACTTTTACATTGTTGCAAAAAAAATAAGTTTTGATCATTTTAATGCGTCCTTCCTGGATGAAAGTATTTATTTTTTATAAATAAATTTAAAATCTTACTGACCTTAAACTTTGAACAGTAAATATCGTACCCCACTAAAAAAGACACCTCATCCTAATTTACAAGCAGGTGTGTTGCTAGTTTCAAACATATTCATTAACAACTCATGTGCTGCATAAACAAAGTGAAACTTAATATCAGTGATGCTCTACATACAACCAGAACAACTGTGCACGAATTGTCTCAAAGTGAGAGGAAATCCAGCAATCCTACAGACAGCGTCATTTAGTCAGTTGTATAAAATGGCCAGTGACCAGGTTTACAAAGTTTGTTTACTGTATACAAAACTGTAAAGACAATGTTGAAAATTAAGGACTAAAGGAATAGGCACTACCAATATAAGGCCACCATTGGAGCATTCCAGCAAAAAGACATTAGCAGCACTGTACAGAGAATTTTTAGAGATTCTGGTCCTCTAATGTTATTAAAAACGAGTTTTATTTATGTGTAATGCCTCTTCACCATTTAGATCTGGCCTGAAATTTCAGTTAGACATCCAGCATTTTGTGTCCCTAAGTCGGTTTTAAGAAATGAAGGCAAATCAAGGACTGCTTTATGCATAATGCATAATCAAATGATGGAAGTTTCAAGGATTGTTCACACAACAGATAAAAACATACTAAAAGAACCCCATCAAAATATCTAAAAAGTCAGAAAACACATTCCCATATTAATTTAGAGTTTACAGTGTAGTTGTAGTGCTTTCAATAAGAACTAAAAATCATTCAAAATGTCAGTTCAAAATTTTCCTGGAAACATTAACAACAAACATAAAAACAGAATCAAAGGCTACTGCTCCATGGGAAGATGAGAAAGGATGGAGTGTTCTTGTGCATAGGCTGCTAGTTCTTTTAGGAACTCTGTGAACAGAACTGTGGCGTATACCTCCGTTTTGTTTAAGGGAACCACAGTTTTGGGTTGGATAGGTGGGTTCTTCTTGATTCTGTCTGCTTCAGAACCGTGGAAACAATCTCCGTTCTGTGGACTCGGAGAGTCTAGATTGAAATGGAAAAACACAAGTCATTTTACAACATATAAACAACGTCATACATTTTTTTAATTCAAACCTTTACAAGGAAGAGTGACTAAATATAGAGTCAAATATAGAGAAGATCAAACAGTTTGTATTGCCTTATAAAGGGAAAAAGAGTAGCAAATGTTGCTCTTAAAGGAGAACTCCACTTCCAGAACAACAATTTACAAATTATTTTCTCGCCCCCTTGTCATCCAAGATGTTCATGTTTTTCTGTCTTCAGTCGTAAAGAATTATGGTTTTTAAGGAAAGCATTTCAGGATTTTGAACTTCCAAAATGCAGTTTAAAGGTATACAAATTTTAATTTTTAGAAAAAAATGACCGATTGCTTCGCTAGGACCTTCTTCCTTGGCTGGGATCGTTTAGAGCCCTTTGAAGCTGCATTTAAGCGCAAAAGCTCATGTAGCATTAAGTACTACAGAATCACGTTGAAAGGTCACACACGACGTAGGCGGAACTACAGACCCAGTGTTTACAAAGCGAACGTGCAAAGACTAATGAAGTGCAAGTAAGTCAAACGCTGTTTACAAACAAAAAGGTACAACGATGTCGGACAATAATTAAGTTGTAGGAGATAATGAGATGGAGTTTTTCGCAATACCCTAACTTTTTGAGCCGGAGTACACAGACAATGAACTGGAGAGAGGACTGCTGTGGCGACGCAAGTCTCTTAAGCGTACGTAGCACGTAGCATTATGGACATGCATCCCAGAGCTAGTGCTACACGAGCTTTTGTGCTTAAAGTGTACAATTTTTTCAAAGAAAAAAAATGACTGTTTCGCTAGATAAGACCCTTCTTCCTCGGCTGGGATCGTTTAGAGCCCTTTGAAACTGCATTTAAACTGAATTTGGAAGTTCAAAATCAGGGGCACCTTTGCTGATGAGTCCATTATATGGAGAAAAATCCTGAAATGCTTTCCTTAAAAACCATAATTTCTTCACGACTGAAGACAGAAAGACCTGAACATCTTGGATGACAAGGGCGTGAGTAAATTATTTGTAAATTGTTATTCTGGAAGTGGAGTTCTCCTTTAAACTGAGAAAAATGACTTCAAAGTTATTTGACTGAACTTAATTAATTTGATATTGATTTACACACTCTGTTTTACTCTAAATATATACAGTTTCTTCCACAGGTCTATATATCTAGATTGAAATGGAAAAACACATTCATTAAACATTAAGCAATCTTACCAATCTCAAACTGGATATAATGTAATATATTACATTACATATTACATACTTATATATTACATTATATCCAGTTTGAGATTGGTAAGCTTGTTTAATGATTTGGAAAGATCTATATTCTATATTTTTGATAGATCTATATATATAGATCTATCAAAAATATATATTTTTGATCAAATATATTATAAAATCTAATGTATTCTTGTGATGGCAAAGCTCAATTTTCATCAGCCATTACTCCATTCTTCAGTGGTCACATGATCCCTCAGAAATCATTCTAATTTGCTGATAAGAAGCATTTCTTATTATCAACAAACAGTTATGAAAACAGTTGTACTTATTATTTTTGTATAAACAAGAAAATCACTGTTTATTAAATACCCACATATTGATCATCATAAAACAACATGGCTGAAAGGATATGAATATACTCTGACCTCTTAGTGAACTCTCTCTGGCCAATAAGCAGTGCTGGGCAGCTGTGAGAAGCTCAGGGAAGTCTTTATTATTCGCTGACCACTGTTCTATCTGGTTCTTCACTGAGGCCAGTACCTATAAAATCAAGAAAGGCAAGGAGAAAGCATGAAATAAATGAATGATTCACTTTGTTGCAATGTAGGCAATACCCACACCCGGTATTAAGATCCTATATACAGGTGTAAACAGGGTCCAAAGGAAATTGTGATTGGATCACTCAAACCACTTCATGGAATATCTTCAGCATGTCTGTAATCAACATGCTATAACTCCAATACAGGTACTTCTTTAAAATAACAGATATTTCTCCTTGAAACATTACATTTGTGTAGTAAATTTAAGGAAAAGGTGCACATCTTCTGAATTTTTTGTGCTTTATTAACAACAGTCAAAGACCCACCCCTTGAAATCCAATCACAAGTGACTGGATCACCTAAAATTGAATGTCAAAAACAGGTGTAAAGGACTGTTCACACCAAGAGAAATGTTCACTGCAAATATTTGGTGCGATAAACATTTTAATTTGAATAACCGTCTGTTAAAATGTCTGTTCAGACCAATAAAAACATTCACAAGGTTTTTTTTTTTTCTTTTTACAGAGCGTGTCCTAATCTCTTTTCCATAGCACTGCAAAAAAAAAAACTGGCTTTTCCTGAAAAGTTTTAATCACCTCCTGATGGCTGGTTGCAGCATAGGTCCTAAACCTTGCCCTCTTCATGGAAACAAAAGGGACATGAGCCAAACTAAAAAAAAGTTAAAGCACACTTCAAAAAATAAATATTTCCCAAAGACGCTTCTGTCATTTTAAGTAGTTCTTATCACGTTTAAAGGAAAAGTCCACTTCCAAAACAGAGATTCACATATAATGTACTCACCCCTTTGTCATCCAAGATGTTCATGTCTTTCTTTCTTCAGTAGTAAAGAAATTATGTTTTTTGAGGAAAACATTTCTGCATTTTTCTCCATATAATAGACTGATATGGTGCCCCGATTTTAAACTTCCAAAATGCAGTTTAAATGCGGCTTCAAACGATCCCAAATACAGCTGTAAATGATCCCAGCCGAGGAAGAAGGGTCTTTATCTAGTGAAACGATCGGTTATTTTCATTAAAAATAATACAATTTAAAATACTTTTTAATTTCAAATACTCGTCTTGCCCTTCTCTTCCTGAACTCTGTGTATTCTGACTCAAGACAGCTAGGGTATGTCGAAAAACTCCTATCTTATTTTCTTCCTCAACTTCAAAAACCATTTCAAAATCATCCTACATCACTGCAGAAGTTCCGACCCAGTCTTTGCAAAGTGAACATGGAAAGAAGATCAAACACCCTCAACAAAAATGGTAAAACAACGATATAGGACGATTTCGAAGTTGAGGGAGAATATGAGATGGGAGTTTTTCAACATACCCTAACTGTCATGAACCAGAACATAAACAGTCCAGGCAGAGTAAGACAAGACAAGCATTTGGTATTAAAAAGTATAGAAATAGTATTATTTTTATTAAAATAACCGATCGATAAGACCCTTCTTTCTCGGCTGGGATCGTTTACAACCACATTTGGGATAGTTTGAAGCCGCATTTAAACTGCCTTTTGGAAGTTCAAAATTGGGGCATCATACCAGTCCATTATATGGAAAAAAATGCAGAAATGTTTTCCTCAAAAAACATAATTTCTTTACGACTGAAGAAAGAAAGACATGAACATTATATGTGAATCTTTGTTTTGGAAGTGGACTTCTCCTTTAAGTATGTTCAAGTGTTCGTTTTTCTATTAAGTTTGGTTTCAGTTAGTTATTTGATGCAAAAAAAATGTGTGGTGGCATCATGAGTGTCTGCTTGTGATTGAGTTTGTGGGAGTATGGGCAGAACTTTGATACCACAGCTCCATTTCAAAATCACTACAATGCATACTCAGGTTGCAAATGATGTCATTTATTGTTTGACTTTCTTCATGACAAGCAGCTGTCTGAAATGGAAAAAAACTGCACACGGCTGCTTATATTTTTGCTTTTTCACCAACTCTCAGAGACTGAATTTGCATTTTCATTCATTTTGTCAACTCTTTTCTCCTGCATTGGTCTGAACAGACAAATCACATGCAAAAAGTGGACCAAACTTGTGATGAACATATGTATTGGTGTGAACAGGCCTTAAACAAGGTCAAGGTTTTGTGTGAAAGCACATCTTTGTGTGTACTGATACACAAATTAACCAACAGATCTAACGCATGCCTCTCAAAGACATGCTGATGAATCCAACATGGCAGACAAAAGCTTCTAAAATGATTTAAGAAAGCATGGCTCCATATAATGTTATGAAACCGGACATATAGTTCAGTTAATTTACCTGTTCACAAATTACACTTTACTGAATAATGTATCAGACATCAAGATGACCATTTTGAGGGCTACATACCCATTTAGCAAAGAATTTTTCACTCTTATGCTGGTAAAAGGGGAAATCTAAATAATACCCCAAGTAGGCCTATTGAGTACAAAATCTTGCTTTGACATTTGTGCTGCTGATGTTATTTTAGCAGGTTTGTGCATTTGTATAATATTAGAGTTTATAGAGACAAAGGCTACTTTCACATCACAACTGAATGTGGCCCAAATCCATTTTTTATCCCCCAAATCCAAGGCAAAGTTCACATGAGCTCTTAAATTTGCCCCACATTAGACATTTGTCTAAATAGGTGACATTTCTAAATTGACCTGCATACATAAAACGTGTTAATCTGAGTTTAAGAAATGTAGGCTAAAGAACTGTACTGATGTTTAGTGGAGACCAGCGTGAAACTGCAGTTTTGGCATTTTGTGGTCTCATTTTAATCTTTATTAATTCAAATTAAGCATGCAATGACAATGACTATTAAGTTAGTGTGATTCAAAAACTACATTAAATTTAGTCAATCAGATACTGTATGTACTTCAGTACCTGGTATAGTGAGCGGACACTAGGCTGGAACACCATGTTTGTGTTGAGAAGGAAAGAGCGCAGCAGGGGCTGAGGATAAGCAGCTAACTGGGCCAGGATGCCAGTTAGAAGCAAGTTCACATGGAGAGAATTACTCGGCATGTTTTCTAGACGAGACAGCAGCACACTCAGAAACGGCCCTGAGAAAGACAAGAGTGAAACTTAAATATTAATTAAATTGTAAATAAACTAAACTACACAAAACAAATGAGCTAGAACAACACACCTCCAAATATCATATTGAACATTAAACTAAAACTAACACTGACCAATTCCAAAACTCTGCATAGTAGTTCATGGGGGCCAAAACCCAGGTAAAATTTCATGAAATGCTGTCACAAAATTTACTACAGTGCACAATTTGCCATGCACATGTAAAATTAATGTTTATGGTATCTAGATGCCACTTTTTGAGTTAAACAGATCATATTATTGCTGAAATGTTTATTAAAGCTTGCTACTTAAATCTGCAGTCCATAACTTTTGGCGCTCTAGTGGTTAATAAACAGAACTGCATGCATCTTGTGGAAGTAGCCGGAGCTACTTCTCTCTGTTTACGTCCATGACGAATCATTCAAGTACTGGGCTACTCTGCAGCGGTTCTTACCAGAACCAGTCTAAAATAGTCTGAATATAAAAACGTAGTATAGGTGTTCCGTAGTGATTCAGGATAAGCCAAAAAACTGGTTTGGAAAATGGATTCATGATTCACTTATATGATTTTTGCTATTGAATGAGTGCACTCAGTTATATACCCTATAGCTTGGGTCCCTTCAAATAGTGCAATATATATATAAATGAGTGTATGAAGAATACTCTGAAAGAATTCAAACAATTTTCCAAAAAAAAAAAAAAAAAAAAACATGTTTTCTGACCTGTAAAAGGCACAGCATGGCCCCTGCTCCCACTGCGGGGTTTGGTTCCAAAAGGAGATGGTAATTTTTCTGCCTCTGGTGTCTCAGGTGAGAAAGAGTTAAAGTCAATCTCATCTTCCTCCTCATCCATGACATCTGTAGGACACTTGACTTCACTGTCTGTTTTTGCTGGACTAGTAGGCTGCGCACCCAGAGTCCGTATGAGTTCCTCATACTGGGCCATGAGATCCTCCCCTGGATCTGATTGGGACCCTCTCTTTTTACTGTCCATTTCATCTAATGGCGACCTCAAGCCATTGCTCATTGAGGAGTCTGAATTTGTAGTCTTTTGATCAGTTACAGATCCAGCTAACACCTCCTGCTTTGCCGGTTCAGTATGATTGGATGGAGCTTGATAGCCGTTGCCAGAGTCACGAGCATCTTTCTGAGCTACCAGGTCATACACCATAACATCATTCTGAAACTCTGACTCTTCAATGTAAGAGCCCTTCACAATCATAATAGCAGTTTTCCGCAGTTCTTGAATGTGTTTTGGGGGCTCGTCCGGGATGGGACGAGCCTCCTGATCTTCTTCTGGATGCAGTTGTGTAGGACAAGCATCATAACTATCATCCCACTCCAGCTCCAGCAGTCCGGGAGTAGCAGCAAGATCTTTATGGGGGGGACCAGAGCGATGCATCTGATTTGGGGTTTTCCTGCTGTTAAATGGTGGCCGAGTCTTACCTGCTTCTTCCAAGGCACTGCACTGGTATTCTTCGGGAGGAGGGTTCTCACCATCGTAAGGGGCTGACCACACACGGCATGCTCGCATACAGTGACTGATACTGTTTTGTGCATCGTACAAGTAGTGCAGGTAGCTGACATCCAGGTAGATCTCTGAGCCAATGACACAGGAGTTACCAGAGTCATCCTCCTCTGAGAGGACCTCTTTTGATTCTAGAGGAAAATGTACAAGCAACAGTTACTAATGCACGTCTCATTACATTTCATGTCCCCTTTTTCACAAATACTGATCCTTACAAATGTACTGCTCTGGAATTTGTATCAGCTTGTAAACACTTTAATAACTGGCACAGGCATAAGAGGATTACATAGTCTGGAATGAAGAAATTAAGTTTTTGCCGGCACTTGTGAAGTTGCAGATTTAATTCAGAAGACGGAATCATTGAGACATGAATAACATTACAGTCTGCAGACTCAAGTCCACTAATCTGAACAAAATTTTCATTAAGTTTGATCTTTAGCCAATAAATATTCAGTGCATGATTTTGTGGAGACCAACACAAAAGATAAAAGCATTTTGTCTCATTTTGACGTGTCTTTGTCTTTGACAAAAATAAAAATTAACTACTATTAAAAGAGAAGTTCACTTTCAGAACAAAAATGTACAGATAATTTACTCACCCCCTTGTCATCCAAGATGTTCATGTCTTTCTTTCTTCAGTCGTGAAGAAATTATGGTTTTTGAGGAAAGCATTTCAGGATTTTTCTCCATATAGTGGACTTTGATGGTGCCCCAAAGTTTTAACTTCCAAAATGCAGTTTAAATGTAGCTTCAAATGGCTCTAAACCAGGGGAGCCCAACCCTGTTCCTGGAGATCTACCTTCCTGCAGAGTTTAGTTCCAACCCTGATGTAATTATCAAGTGCTCCTTCAGGTCCTAATTAGTTGGTTCAGGTGTGTCTGATCAGGGTTGGAGCTGAACTCAGCAGGAAGGCAGATCTCTAGGAACAGGGTTGAGCACCTTTGCTCTAAACGATCCCAGCCGAGGACGAAGGGTCTTATCTAGCAAAACAATCTGCCATTTTTAAAACAAATAGACAATTCATATACTTTTTAACTTCAAATGCTCATCTCCTCTTGTCTCTGTGATGCGCATGCGTAGTCTCTGTAATTCGGGTCAGAACAGTTAGAATATGTCAAAAAACTCCAGTCTTGCTTTCTTCTTCAATGTCAAAATCATCCTACATCACTGTTTTACCTTTTTTTGGTAAAGGGCGTTTGATCTTCTTTGCATGCTCACTTTGTAAACACTGGGTCGGTACTTCTGTGATGTAGGATGATTTTGAAGTTGGGGAAGAAAACGATATGGGAGTTTTTCGACGTACCCTAACTGTATTGACCGTATGGAACTGGAAAAAAACACGCAGAGTTCACGCAGACTTAGACAAGACAAGCGTTTGAGATTAAAAACTATATAAATTGTTCATTTGTTTTGAAAATGATCAATTGTTTTGCTAAATAAGACAGTTCTTCCTCGGCTGGGATCCTTTAGAGCTATTTGAAGCTGCATTTAAACTGCAATTTGTAAATTCAAACTTAGGAGCACCATTGATATCCATTATATGGAGATAATTTCAGAATTTTTTTTTCCACAAGAAGCAATTTCTTATCGACTGAAGAAAGAAAGACATGAACATCTTGGATGACAAGGGGGTGAGTAAATTATCTATAAATTTTTGTTCTGGAAATGAACTTTTCTTTTAATCTTGGTCAAGGGTTTGCAGTTCTGCTCCTGGAGGGCCAATGACCTAGAGAGTTTAGTGCCAACTCGGCCCAAAACCCTTGCCTGGAAGTTTCTAATCCTCCTGAAGACCCTGATTAGCCAGTCTAGATGCGTTGAACTGGGGTTGCAGCTAAACTCTCTAGGAATAAAACTGGGCACCTGATCTAGGTCCTAGGTTTTCAATATAGGTCAGAAGTTTATATTTTGTTATTGCAATGACACTTTATGCACAATGCAACTGCAAATTGCATAAAATAGCACACTCTATCACAGGAAGTAATCGAACAACATTATACCTATAGTTCCTAGATGGGAGCCATCCGTGACTTTTGACCACAGGATGGAGTCCAGTTGTCTGAGTGGAGGGGGGACGACCTCTGGAGAACAGCAGGAGGGTGTAAGGGCTAGAAACTTGGCGGCCGATACGGAGTAACAGTCTCTCTCTCTCAGGACTCTACGCTGGCTCAACATCATGTGGTTGCAGGGGATTAGGTACCTGTTGGGGAAGGAGAGACCACACATAGTGTTACAAGAATAGATAGCTGAACACCAACACCGAGACTATGAGACACTATTTAAAATTCCTATGATCTTGTCAGAAATGCAACAAATGACTACATAAACTGAACAGTCTGCACAAATATACTCACTTGAAAACCAACTGGAGCATGACATCCTCACAATACAAGCCAATGAGAGTGCGGAACAGGGCCAGCGATACAGTGCCAAGCTGGAACAAAAGCACAGCCTATAAGAACACACTACTACAAAACACAACAACTTAATCAAGACACTGCATGTTTTAAACAATAAAGCTGGCATGAACTGGTTTAAATAGTTTCTTATTAATATTACAAAAAATAAAGTTGCCTCTTGTGTCTAAAAGGATTTCTAAAGCTCAGTGCTGTAGGGTGTTCTGTTTGAATACACATGCAAACTAATATTTGAGTTCAAATATTAGTCTAATTAAATAGAAAGAGTCTGCAATCTACCTTTATTCTTACATCTAATCTACCAACCACTTAATACTTTTGTAGCCTGTCTTCATCCTTTATTTGAAGTTTAGTAGTACAGTGTAGGGCCTGATGATATAGCTAAATAAAATGTATTCAATATTCTATATATCTCAATATTTTCTCTGGAATAATTTAAAATTGTGATTTTGTTTGTTTCTCCTGAAAAACACATGATCTAAATAGATTTGGATTCAAGCCTTGGATTCAGTCCTGTATTTAAATACAGTTGTCAATCGAGGAACTTTGCTGTGTGTACTTACGTTCATGAAAAATTAAACTTATTCATATTGTGAATATGTTATATACAGAGTGTGATAAAAATTGCTCCCTTTATAACCACTGAACCTGTCAGTTACTTCCTTCAGTTCAGGGCAAGCTCACTTTTATAATACTCCTATTATAATTACTGCTGTCAAATCGATTAATCATGATTAATCGCATCCAAAATAAAAGTATGTGTGTGTGTATGTACTGTGTGTATTTATATGTATACATACACGTCTATATATATAAAAAAAAAAAAAATTATATATATATATATATATATATATATATATATATATATATATATATATATATATATATATTATATATATATATATATATATATATATATAAAAAATATCATTTATATAATTACTATAATATAAATGTAAACATATATCACATATATTTCTTGAATACAGTGCTGCTTGAAAGTTTGTGAACCCTTTAGAATTTTCTGTATTTCTGCATAAATATAACCAAAAAGTTAGCAGATTTTCTCACAATTTTTGAAAATTGAAAACGAGAACCCAATTAAACAAATGAGATGAAAATATATACTTTCTCATTTATTTATTATGAAAAATTATCCAGCGTTAAATATTTGTGAGTTGCAAAAGTATGTGAATCTCTAGGATTAGCAGTTAATTTGAAGGTGAAATTAGAGTCTATCTGTTCAGAAGTGTTTTCAGTCAATAGCATGACAATTAGATGTCAGTTTATGCCCTGTTTTATTTAAAAAACAGGGATCTATTAAAGTCTGATCATGTTTGTGAAAGTGAATCATGGCACAAACAAAAGAGATCTCTTGAGTACCTCAGAAAAAGAGTTGTTGTTGCTCATCAGGCTGGAAAAGGTTACAAAACCATCTCTAAAGAGTCTGGACTTCACAAATCCACAGTCGAGACCACAGTTACCCTCCCCAGAAGTGGTCGACCAACAAAGATCACTCCAAAGCAAGATGTACAATAGTTTCTGAGGTTGTAAAGAACCCCAGGATAACTTCTAAGCAACTAAAGGCTTTTCTCACATTGGTTAATGTTGAAGTTCATGAGTCCATCATCAGGAGAACAAAGAACAACCATGGTGTGCATAGCAGGGTTGCAAGGAGAAAGCCACAACTCTCCAAAAAGCACTGCTGCCTGTCTCCAGTTTGATAAAGATCATGTGGACAAGTCAGAAGGCTACTGGAGAAATGTTTTGTGGACGGATGAGACCAAAATATAATTTTTGGTTTAAATAAAAAGTGTTATGTTTGAAGAAAGAAAAACACTGCATTCCAGCATAAGAAGAACCTTGTCCCCTCTGTGAAACATGATGGTGGTAGTATCATGTTTTGGGCCTGTTTTGCTGCATCTGGACCAGGATGACTTGCCATCATTGATGAAACAATAAATTCTGAATTATACCAGCAAATTCTAAAGGAAAACGTCAGGACATCTGTCTATGAACTGAAATCTAAAGAGAAAGTGGGTCATGCAGCAAAACAACGACCCCAAGCGCATAAGTCATTCTATGAAAAAATGGTTAAACAAGAACAAAGGTAATGTTCTGGAACGGCCGAGTCAAAGTCCGGACCTTAATCCAATTAAAATGTTGTGGAAGGAGCTGAAGCAAGCAGTTCTTAGGAGGAAACCCACCAACATTACAAGGTTCAAGTGTTTCTGCACTAAAGAATAGGCTAAAATTCCTAGTCGTGGTGCAGGACTGATCCGCAGTTACAAAAAATGTTACCTGCAGTTATTGCTTCAAAAAAAGAGTCACATCAGATACTGAAAGCAAAGATTCACATACTTTTGCACCTCACAAATATTTAACATTTTTCTCAATAAATAAATGATAAAATATATATTTTTGTCTTGTTTGTTTGATTGGATTCTCTTTGTCAACTTTAAGGACTTAAGTGTGAAAATCTGATGATGTTTTGCTTTATATTTATGCAGAAATATAGAAAATTCTAAAGGGTTCACAAACTTCCAAGCAGCACTGTATATACATGTATGCATTTATTTACATATACATATGAATATACACAGTACACACACATATTATGTAAATGGATACAATTAAATCGCAATTAATCAATTTGACAGCACTAAATATAATCAATAAAATGACTACAGAGAATCTCTTAGTTACATCAAATTTAATGAATCTCTTAGTTGCATCAAATTTAATGAATCTCTTAATGAATCTCTTAGTTGCATCAAATTTATACTTTGCTGGATTTAACGCAAGGATTTGCAAGCGTGCGGTCCTATGATTCTATATAGTCACACAAACCAAAAACTTGAAATTAAAATGGTGTATATTGAAATCTTGGATGCTCTTCACAATGTGTATGCCTAAATATGCATAGGAGCTTTAAAAGCAGCTGAACCATTAACTTGACATGGTTATACTTACGAGGAGAAAATGGGAAGTTAGACTGGCTCATTGTCTTTTGAAAACTAACCTAAACTTTTAACATTATTGAATTTGAACAATATTACCTAATTTTATTTTGAAATTATCATGAAAATATCACTGATATTCAATGTATCGCCCAGCACCAGTACAGTGGCCTGTTCTCAAGTAAGTACTGCTTTTTGATATTTAATTGCCTGCTTTTTCACGTAACTGGCTGATGGTCAGAATGTAATTGTGGTTACCTGAAAAGGAGTGTTGATGCGGCTGACTAGAGTGTCCAAAATGTGTACATTGTCATGGCGATGAAGCAGGATGAAGCTTAGGAAGGTGTGCAGCAATGCAGGTTCAGAAACACTGCGTATGAAGAGGTCCAGGTATGCTGTTGTGGTCATCACCTCCTCAAGCGTCAGCTATAGAAGATAAGACTGCTTAAAATCAAATTGTACTGATAACAGCTTTCAGATCTAGAAAGGAAATGGCTTAAGGCCAACTAACCTTATGTAATGCTGGTGCTAGAACAGGTACCAGAAATCCATTATGAATGTAGCCAACCAGCTGGTTTCTGATGGAAGCATGGGCCACCTGCACACAAAGCAAAGCTAAAATGAGAGAAGCTCATAGTGTTTAAATGTATTTTTGCTTCCTTTTATCCATTGGGCATACAGTATAAAGATAAGCATACAACAGTAATGTTTATTTATAGCTCAACCTTTGTCTCCTTACATAAGACTTCAAGAAGAATGTTTGCAAAATATGCAGAGGAAGTTGATTAACTATACATTGTTTGCCATAGACCAGGGGTGTGCAATCTTGTTTCTGAAAGGACACTGTCCAGCAGAATTTAGCTTGTTCAAATTAAACACACCTGAACAAGCCAATTAAGGTCATCAGGATCACTAGAAACATCCTGGCAGGTGTACAGGTGCTAAACTCTTTAAGAAAGCAGCCCTGTTTAGGATTGGACACCTCTTCTATAGGTAGCACGCAACACACAAGTGCAGTAGAAATGAAGTAGTTCTAGCACACACCTGTATGACAGCATTGCAGAACTCCAAGGAGTTAAGAAATTGCACAACAGTGGGCAGCTGCTGCCAGTCCTCACGGTGCAGACAGTGCCACTCCTCACTGGGTACATCCAACTTGGTAGGCAAAGATGAGTAAAGTCCACTCAGACCTGTAGCCAAAACCTTAATCAAAAAAAAAAAAAAGTAAGTATCAGGAACAACCTGATTAACAGATGAAATCAATAAAAAACATCACTGGATGTCAAGATTATAATATATAAATAAATTTAATAGCCAATTAGTTCAAAATACACGTGTGAACACTTCAATAAAGACAACCATTATGTAATAGCACAAAACCTTTAGTTAACCTGGATTCATTCCCTGGCATCTGAAGAGTGCATGTGAGGCTGAGAGTGCATGTCAGACTCTATTAAAGCTGAGGGTGATGCCATCTTAGTAAGAAGGGTACTCATCCATGGTGTAACAGATTATGCAATTATCTCCAATGACTTTACATAAGCACATACTGTGCTGGGGGATGCCCTGACAGGGCCCACAGTGGTACATATTTGAAAGGAAAATGTAATAATATTCAGAAACAATCCATGCATTCACTAAAGATTTAATCAGTTTAACTGTCCTGTTGGCTTCACTGGCTGTGGATTTCACTGTCATTTCATAAACAGCCAAACAGGATTACTCAGAAGTGTTTTTTGTGCTCATTATAACTGGAAGCCGTGAATGATATTTCTTCAGGGTTTGCTAGTTCATATAATGATAATGATGTTCAGTACGTGTCCATTCAATTCCTGTTTTGTTTGTTTAAGTTTGTTCTGTCCCATTTAACATAAGTTGGCCCAATTTAATAAGCTGTCTTTACGGAAGAAGGGTCTTATCTAGAAAAACAATCTGTCATTTTTTAAACAAATTGACAATTTCTATACTCTTTTAACCTCAAATGCTTGTCTTGTCTAAGTCTTCGTGAACTCTCTTTTTTCCGGTTCAATATGGTCAACACAGTTAGGGTATGTCGAAAAACTGTAGAATGAAAATGTAGAACGATTTTGAAGTTGAAGAAGAAAACGAGATGGGAGTTTTTCGACATACCCTAACTGTATTGACCCGGATTACACAGACTACGCATGCGCATTTTAGAGATGAGACAAGACGAGCATTTGAAGTTAAAATGTAAATAGTCAATTTATTGAGAAAATGACCCCTCGGCTGGGATTGTTTAGAACCATTTGAAGCTGCATTTAAACTGCATTTTGGAAGTTCAAACTTGGGGGCACTGTTGAAGTCCACTATATTGAGATAATAATAATAATATTGACATAATTCCTTTATGACTGAAGAAAGAAAGACACGAACATCTTGGATGACAAAGGGGTAAGTAAATTATCTGTACATTTTTGTTCTGGAAGTGTTAAATATAAAGCACTAAAAACTAAAACCAATAGTTTTACATTTTTACAACATCCATATTAACTTTTAGATTTACTAAAGTTTACATTTAACAGTGTTATTAAATGCTTTGCATTTTTTAAGATTAACTTCATGATGGCAAAGTAACCAATGTAAAAACAGGGCTAATAAGCATGCAAACTTAACTATCCAATATGAACATACAGATGCACAAACTGGTACCATATTAAATTACACAGGGATTCAATACCGTATTTTAAACTGGGAATGCAAGTCAAATGGAAACCCCTTTTTATGCACTCAACACTTCAGAAAGCACCCTGATCCATAAAGACTATTTAATTAAATGGTAATTTAGGCAGTGCACAGCATTAAATAAAGCAAGCCCAGCACTGCAGTAACTGTAAGCACTTCTGGACAGAATCCAAGTAGCTTAAAAAGAGAGAAAGGTAAACAGTGAAAGGTAAACTATATTAGGAAGATATATTATGATGGACTCATACCGGACAGAAATAGGTGTTCTCTGCGATGTGTTTGGCCACAACATGGTTCTCAGCAGAAAGAGCCATGATAAGTAATAGCGCATCTCTGGCCTGCTGTCCGACTGACCCTTCCCTATGAATAAAAGGGATGAGTAGGGAGAAGATGAGGAAATTAGCAGCTCCTTGGTCCTCACTCGTATGGAAAAAAAGCTCCAGGACTGACGGGTCTTTAGCAAGAACACAGCACAGCTGGTTCAGGAGCAGCACAAGTTCTGACTCCACAGCAGAGGAGCTTGGACCTGATGGGGAGCCGGAGCAGGACGACAAGAGCATCATCAAAGGCTTGAGCACCGGTTTATGATGAAGTAATGGCTGCTTGGCTTGACCAACCAGCATCTCGTACATCTTCAGTTGCTCTAATTTCATATCATCTGTGAATTCTCGTCTCAGGCTCCAGATAAACAGTCTCTCCAACACGTTCTCCATCACCACAAACTCCAGGATGGGCCCCATGGCTCCATTTTGACCACACTCCTCCTCCATGAGGAGGAAGAGCATGTGCTCTACATAGTTCTGCACGGCGCTGGCCTCATCGCCAGGGATTGGACCGAAACGGAAGCTGCCGAGTCCTCCACCCCCACCAAGACCGTGACCTCCACCCAGGCCACCAACGTTACTGCGCAATGGGTCATGCTTCTCTAGAATCTTCACCACCTGAGAAAATGTCAAGAGATAAGAGGTCATTCACACTGGAGAGAACAGTCAAAAGGATTTTATTCACACTATAGCAAGTTACAAAAAAGTTTCTTGTATACAGTATAAAGTCGCTAAAATTTTTTCACTTTATAAATGACTTTTTGATTTTACTTTTTATAAATGAAAAAAATTTAAATAATATGTTGGCACCAACAACCTCGTGGGCAGCGCGCTGACATATAGCTGACGTGAACCTTCTGTAATAGTTGCATACGAGTCCCTCAGTTGTGCTCAGTGTGAAAAGATGGATCTCAAAATTATAGTCATTGTTGGAAAGGGTTCAAATACACAAAAATGCTGAAAAACCAAAGAATTTGTAGGACCTGAAGATTTTTCTGAGCGGACAGTTTAAACAGTGGGTAGTTTAACTGTTCAGGACAAACAAGGGACTCATGAACAACTATCACTAAAAAAAATAAAACAGTTGTGGATCAGGGTCATTTGAACAGGGTCATTTTTATAAATTCAACTATTATTTTCTCTTGGGGACTCTATGTAAATGTCTTTTATTTGAAATATTATATTCAGGTCAGTACTAAAAAAAACAAACAAACATGCATTTTGTACGATCCCTCTTATTTTGGTAAAACAATTAATATTTTGCTGATTTTGCAAGGTGTATGTAAACTTTTGACCTCAACTGTAAGTATAAAAAAAATAAAAGTTAAATAAATAAAAAGATAATTATACCCGTTTCTGCCACTGAATAAAAAAATGGTAATTGCGACTTCTCACAATTCTGACTTTTTTCTTGCAATTGTAAGATATAAACTCGCAATTGCAAGTTATAAATTCACGCAAGACATAAAGAAATAATTCTGAGAAATAAAGCCACAATTCTGATTTTTTTTTTCAGAATTCAGTTTATATTTAGCAATTCTGACTTTTTTTTTTTCAGAATTCAGTTTATATTTACCAATTCTGACTTTTTTTTTTTTTCAGAATTGTGAATTTATATCTCACATTTGTGACCTCATAATATGCAATTGCGAGTGAAGTCTGAATTTTTAGATATAAACTCTTTTAACGTCTTTTTTCCCTCAAGACTGGACTTTATAACTCGCAATTGCAAGTTTAAAAGGCAGAATTGTGAATTTTTCTGACAACTCTGACATTATTTTGACTTTATTTCTGGCAATTTTGAGTTTACATCACACAGTTCTAAGAAAAGTCACAATTGTGAGTTTATATCTCACAATGCTGAGAAAAAAAAGTCACAATTTGCAAGTTTTTTATCTTGAAATTCTGACCTTATAACATGCAATTGCAAGTTATGTCAGAATTGTCAACTTGCAACTCGCAATTCTGACAACATAGTGTTTTTTCCCCCTCAAAATTGGACTTAACTCGCAATTGCAAGCTTATATCTCACAATTCTGAGAAAAAAAGTCAGAATTGCATCACAAATTATCTCTCGCAATTGTGAGTTTATATCACGCAACTGAGTAAAAAGTCAGAATTGCGAGTTTGTATCACGGGATTCTGAGTAAAACGGCTTTTTCTGTGAGATATAAAGTCGCAATAACCCTTTTTTATTTTTTATTCAGTGGTAGAAACGGGCTTCCAAAGATAACTAAAATAATAATTAAATAAATGAATTTTAAAAATAAAATATTTATACTGGAATATTACTATGAAGCAGGAAACAATACATCTCATCCCTTCCATGCAAATTAACTCTTTTAGCTGAAAGTTGCTAATCCAGATCAACTGAAACAATGAGCGCTCTGTCCTGGTGCTGATCTATTACCAACATGACAAAACTGAGATTAGGTTATTAACAGAGTAAAGGAATAACCTGAAGGCTCCAGGAAGAGGAAGGGCCACCAAGGCCAAATGACATATTGCTCTTAGCAAAGTGTATCATTCCTCAATGCAAAGCAAGCAGGAAGAGGTGAAAGATTGAAAGTCTTAACTAATGCAACTAAGTCCTACAATATTCAAATGATCTAATATGCTGTTAACAATTGCTAACCTAGTTTGCTTTCACAAAACTACCCTAATTTCTGTCTTTAGAGTTCATCTAAGGCCCTGAACTCATCTCTTCTGTACCCAAACAATGCCTCTATGTTCTGGAGCATTCTGCTGAATCGACACAAGAGGTCCGGAGCCTTTTTCACAGTGTAACACCAATGGGATAGCCTGTTCCAGAGCCATTTTATTTTACATCTCTACAACAGTAGAAACCAGCACATGAGGAATGAAGATAACAGGAAAAATATGACATACCTGAGCCCAGTGGTTTTTGAACACGATCATGCATGTTTCAGGGTCCACTCCTTTCAGGACCAGTGACTGGCCACCTCGATTTCCATTGGCAACCATGGATGTCATTGTTGTGCTCTCACAGCAAGACTAAACCATCACGAAGGGTGGGGTTGATGCCAAATTCAACCAAACATGGATAACTGCACGGTAGCGTTAGACATGGACAACCTGCATACAAACACAGAAAAGTATTAAAAATTAAGTCTACAGACTAAAATCAGTTGAAAATCTGAAATTAAACTAAATAAATGAAATGAAATAAAATAATAAAAAAACTAAAATGAGAAAAAATACTGGCACAGCACAAACCAAACACTAACAGTAACATCAGAGAACAGTTAAGTTGCGGTCTGATCTGTGCATCACTATTTCAGTGGCTGTCTTGGCAACAGCAGTGTGTCATCTTTGGAAAATCAAAGCCTTCCAAGCAGGATTTACTGCGATAATGTGGCTGCCTAAACATAACGCGAATGAATTAATTCAGTTGCCATCACTTAAGGATGCTAATTAACAGCATGTGGATGTGAGCTTTGTGTTATGCAATATCATACATGTTCGTCTTATGTAATGCTTCCTAAAATAAAGAAATGTAGCAGTACCGCATAGCTTGCTCTGTACTGTATATGCCGAGTTATTTTTATCAAATCAATAAAGAGACCCATAGCCTTAAGCATTTAGATAACGGCTATTGGCTTAAACCAAACGTGCATGCAAGCACCAGTGATTATAGATGGATACAAAGATACTCTCTGTCTCCAGTCAAAAATGTGTGTGGGGAGTATTAGCTATAGTTTCTATGGTTTGTGTGTGTGTGTGTGTGTGGTCTAAAGGATGAGCAAAGGCAGCAACAATGGCATTCTCCACAATCCATGCAGTCTGAAAGCTATGGAAGCCCGTTTTCGGTAATTGCGACTTTTTATCTCACAAATCTGATTTCTCAGTGTTCTCAGAATTGTGAGATACAAAATTGCAATTATGAGCTATAAAATCAGAATTCTGAGAAATAAACTCACAATTCTGACTTTTTTCAGATTTTTTTTCTCTCGCAACCTGCCCTCCTAATGGTTACTGTTGCTATATCTGTAAAACAATGCCGCTCTCACACTACAGATCATGTTCTCCCGCAGTGAAAAATACATTGCATAAACTGACAACACGCCGACAGGCAAGACAGCGCAGGTTACTTCTGGTATGAAACAATGTCTTAGCTTTAAAATTTTGTAATTTTTCAAGAAATTCAAACAATGAATACTGGTTTGTGGCTCTTTAATATGTTGTGGCAAATCACTGTATTGCCTTATTGGATCAATCAACATGTGAACCTGTCGTCTTTTCTTATTTACTTAAAACACGAAATAAACATGAATGGATATCAGAACCTATTTTAACGTCATATTAAACGTCAATTCACACAATTTTTCAAGTTAAAAAAAATTAAACATTGAAGTTAATCTACTCTCTTGTCTGATTTGTTTGTTGGACATAATGGCGGATTAGGCATTATGACTGGTCAGATCGCCTGTCAATCAAGCCATTTGCGAAAGTCAGAATCGAAAGATATAAACTTTCAATTGTGAGAAGAAAAATAAAACAACAGATTTGTGAGATACACTCATAGAACACAATTCTGAGAAAAAAAGTCAGAATTCTGAATTTATATCTCGCAAATATGACTTTATATCTCGCAATTGTGAGTTTTTATCATGCAATCCTAAGAAGTCAGAATTGCAAGTTTATTTCTCAGAACTGATAGTTTATATAACACAATTTTGAGAAAAAAGTAATATTTGCAAGTTTTTAAATCACATAATGCTAAGGAAGTGCGAGTTTACATTAGAATTGTGAGTTAAGTCAGAAATGGGACATAAACTTCCAATTCTAAGAGCGTATTTCCCCCCTGAAAATTGGACTTCATAACTTGCAATTGCAAGTTTATATCTCACAATTCAGAGAGAAAAAAGTCAGAATTGTGAGATATAAACTCACAATTGTAAGAAAAAAAAAATCTGAATTATAGCTCACAACTGAAAGTTTATTTCATGCAATCTTAAGAAAAGTCAGAATTGCGAGTTTATTTCTTGCAAATTTGAATCATATTTGCAAGTTTTATATCACGCAATTCTAACTTTATAACTCGCAATTTCAAGTTTATATCACAAATGTAAGTTAAGTCAGAATTCTAAGAAATAAACTTCTGAGAATGTATCAGTCTTTTTCCCCCTTCAAAATTGGACTTTATAACTTGCAATTGTGAGCTTTTATCTCACAATTCTAAGAAAAAAAGTCAATTTTGACTTTATAACTCGCAGCTGCAAGTTTATATCAAGCAACTTTAAGAAAAAAAGCCAGAATTGCGAGTCGCAGTAGCTTTTTTTTATATTTTATTCTGTTTTAATCTCTCAAACATCATGAGATGCATGTTGAGATGTCGTTTAAACATTATTCAAAGGGTTCTCACATAGGCTTTCTTCCTTTAATCGTTGAAGCCTTTTAAATGAACATTTGATTTGAGGTTGACCAGTAGTGTTTTATGGCGATCAAAACCATTTATGGATTATTTCTATGCAGATACATTTTTACAGTTTTTCTTAAAATAAAAAAAATAAAATAAAAAAAACACAACAATATTAGATGCATTTGATTTCCATTATTCTTTATCTTAATTATAATAATGTTCAAATGGTATTAAGAGGTGTAAATATACAGTAGAAATCTCTACAACCAGGAACCCTAATGAGTGCATCACACACACAACTGTGAATTTGCCATGTGAATCTTTACCCAATACAAACAGCCAATCAGCAGTCAGAAACTATTAAACATGCCTGAATTTAGAGCCAATCAGCTTAGTTTGAAACACAAATGTGACAGAAATGGAGATACATATGTTTTTGGTTACACGTGGGGCCATCCACCCTTACTAAAGCACAGAAATCCAGAAGAAAGACAGTCAGAATGGATTTAAAATTTCTACCTACCTTAGTCATACTGCTGAAAGCCGCTGCTGGAGACACGGTATTTTGTAAGGCAGAAAACCTCCGCATCTTCAGAAGGCTCAGGAGTTCTTTTGAGACACGCAGAGTGGGATCTAGTCAATGTGGGTTCTAAAAAAAAAATATAAGGGAAAAAAAATGAGAAGAACAGCTTAGCTGTGTTAATGAGAGCAGTATGAGTCGATCAGGGCCAGGAAATGACTAGGATGGATCAGAGCACTGACAAAGAGGTTAAGCATGGTGCTGCAGAAGAGCGGGAAGGAGAATGAGGAAGACACAAGAATAGGAGGTGGGAATTCAGAAATGCTGAGAGGGGGAGAAGGGGATAGAGGGAACATGTGTCTGTGAAATCCTCCAAGTGAAACTACAAAACATCTGAAATAAACCCTCTTAAACCCAAAATGGACAGACACACATAGCATGAAAATGCTGATCCCATAAACCACTGCTAGAAGAGTTGTGGTTAAACTGCTGGGAATAAAGGTTTTCCCTGAAGGAAACTTCCTTTGTCAAAACCAGCCCTGCAAATTTAAATTTATGTGAAAAAAAAAAAAAATACATATATAGACATAAAATGCATAAATTTATGATGTCAGAAAATATTTATTTGAAATAAATGCTTTCTTTTGAACTTTCTATTCATCATAGAATCCTAAAAAAAAGTATAACTGTTTTCAGAGAAGTATATACTACATTCCACAACACCAAATCAGCATATTATAATATCTGAAGGATTATGCAAGACTGAAGACTGGAGTAATGGCTTCTGAGAAGTCACCAGAATAAATATTATGTGAAATGTATTTCAAAACACATTTCAATAGTTATTTAAAATTATACTAAACTAAATAAATTTCAGTTATTCTGTTTTTATTGTATTTTTGATCAAATAGAGTTGATGTCAAAAGTTTACATACACCTTGCACCTTAATGCACTGTGCATCAGTGAGTGTTTGAACCTTCTGTAATAGTTGCATATGAGTCCCTCAGTTGTCCTCAGTGTGAAAAGATGGATCTCAAAATCATACAGTCATATTTGGAAAGGGTTCAAATACACAAAAATGCTGAAAAACCAAAGAATTTGTGCGACCTGAAGGATTTTTTTGATGAACAGCAGGCAGTTTAACTGTTCACGACAAACAAGGAATTTATGAACAACTGTCACTAAAAAACCAAACGCAACAACGCAGTATTAAGAATCAAGTGTATGTAAACTTTTGAACAGGGTCATTTTTATAAATTCAACTATTATTTTCTCTTTTCGACTGTGTGTAAATGTCTTTTATGAGAAACAGCTTATTGAGGTCAGTACTAAATAAAAAAATAACATGCAATTTGTATGATCCCTCTTATTTTTGTAAAATAATTAACATTTTGCAGATTCTCCAAGATGTATCTATATTTTTTACTTCAACTGTAATAAACAATGAGCAAAACAGACCTTAAGAAATTTACTTTGTTTATATATAGCTGATAAAATCACCCAGTATCTCAACACAGAAGGTTTTTTATTAATCATTCCATTAATAAAAAAGTTCTAAAGAATAAAAAGACTTAAAATATCTTGTATCGTCATACCAAAACAAAAACAAAAATTATTTTTATCTAGAAAAAAGCAGTGTGGACATAAAAAATTTTTTGCCTGGTTTTGGGTTGCAAAGAGGTGGAAAATCTCTTCTAAATTTCTGGAAACTTTCCAGAATTTTGGGAAACGTCCCAAGATTTTCACCGGAAATTTTCTGCCTCTTTGCAACCCTAGCCTGGTTATGTCTAAAGCTCACTTAAATTTGCTGTAGATCATTATTTTAAGGTTAGGATGCCTTGAAATGGTCCTTATACTGTCAGTTAAATCATTGACTGAATGGCAAGGCAGCAGTCTTGCATTTCGGACACACACTGCAGCTGTGCATAACTGCACAAACAATGTACCAGTGTTTGTCCATGACTGGTGGACAAGTGCATCTACTGTTAGGCATATGAACCTGGCGAATGGCTATTTAGCAGCATTATACCACATGCCGGACCTTTAGTGAGCGCTCCATTCGACTCAAAAATCAAATTTAGTGATACTGTCTGAATGTTGTGAGTAAAAGGAACTTCAGATAAAACATATACTTATGTATTGCAAAAAAGGCAGCTTCCTTGCCAGGTCCCACAGTAATGCCTGGACTCAAAACCATCTGAGAAGGTCCAGATGAAATGCGCTCACAGGAAATGACCAGGGTAAGTGTTCTGTTATCAGAAAAACGTGACCCAAATTACACATACACTCATTAATCAGTGTGAGAGGGGTGGACAGAGAAAACCTCTGGAGAGGAAACTACACTGGATTCCTTGATCTTGTTCTACTTCTTCAAAGAGAGATACTGGGACAAATCTGGGACAGGGCCTTTTTACAGATATTAGGGAAACGACTTTTCCTGACTAAGCAGCACAGATGTCTTATCTTAGTAATAGTCTAACATGTGGGTGTATGAGAATGAAGTCTCTCATGAGCACACTAGATCTGTGTTTACCGCAGAGTAACCACACTTATCCAATTAAAGTCATTTTGTTAATTATGTTCATTCGAAACTAACCACTTTCAGAGAAATTACAAACCTCAGCAAGAACATTTAAGGTAATGATATAATTTAAAAAGACAGTTTAACGACACATCTCAATTTTTGCTTGCCTAGAACCAAGAAGGTGATTTTTATCTGAGCGACAATGCTTGTCACATCATATAAAGTAGGCCCGAAATGACGTCACCTTTTAAATGTCACGTCACACCATTGAAAAACAGGTTCCATGTGTTTGTAGTCACACCAAAACTCATAAGAGCACCTGTTCACATACAGTACGTTAAAAAAAAAAAAGTTTTCAAACTTTAAAGAGTGAGAAACGGCAAGGCCATTATTTTAAAAAGTAATGTGATACTGGTCAGGGCTGGACTATTTGCCTGGAGTCCCTTTGTGATTGACTCTCCTTTGAGAATGGGTTGGGTTTCACACCCTGCAAGCCAAAGGGAGTGTCCTTAGTGTTTTCCATGCTGAAGCGAGAGGTTGAGTAAGACAGAAACATGGCTAGCAAGTCAGTCCCACCCTATCACAGGGCTGTCATAACTTGTGTTGGAGATTTTTCTCTGTGCAGTCATCCACTAGCACTTGCCCAGCACATTCCACACCATTTGTCTGATTGCCATATGTCAGATGGTCAGCTCAGAAGCAAGGTTGAAGCAAGGTTGAAATGTCAGTTAAAAAAGGTCAGTTAAATTAACAGAAGGGTTTTTTTTTGGTACAGGAAAAATACAGAAAAAATAATTAAGAAAAGTCATTACATTTTAAATTCATGGTTAAGAATTGAAGTGATATAAGAAAGCATAGTGGGTAAAAATCTATAAAATTAACACTAAAAAAAAAAAAAACCCTTTTAAGCAAATTAAGCATTACAAAATTATTAATGTACAGTATTAAAAATGGTTATTGGGATTTGCTACAGATTACATTTACAATAATGCAATTAAACTGTTAGTGTTTTGAAAGATTAACTTAAGTACATGTTAGATTATGTCAAATGTAATTAAAATAAAAAGGGATAAATGAACAAGTATAATTAAATATTTAAAATCCAATAACACCAATATCATTAAAAAGTGACTATGTGAATTACTATAAAACTAAATTATGCACCTTAAAGAAAAATTCTAATGAGAAAATCTGTCATTAATTGCTCACCCTCGTGTTGATCCAAACCCGTAAGGACCTTAGTTAATCTTTGGAACACAAATTAAGATATTTTTTATGAAATCCGAGAGCTTTCTCAACCCTGGATAGACAGCAATGCAACTGAAATGTTCAAGGCCCAGAAAGGTAGAAAGGACATCATTAAAATAGTTCATGTGACAGCAGTGGTTCAACTGTAATTTTATGAACCTATGAAATATTTTTTTGTGCACAAAGACAGCACACTGACACAGGAGCCAGCATTCTGACGTAGAACCCGGATACGCTGCACCTTGTTTGCAATCAGAGGAATGCACATGTATGTGCTTTGGTACTCTTGTGAACACCTTAAAGAGTGACACAGAGGAGAAGAAATTGTTGAATAAAGTCATTATTTATTTATTTTTTTTGCACACAAAGAACTCCTTGTGGCTTCATTAAAATTAAGGTTGAACCACTGATGTCACATGGACTATTTTAACAATGTCCTTACTACCTTTCTGGGCCTTGAATGTGGTAGCTGCGTTGATGTTTATGCAGGGTCAGAAAGCTCTCGGATTTTATGAAAAAGATCTTAATTAATGTTCTTGCAGGTTTGAAATGACATGAGGGTGAGTAATTAATGACAGAATTTTCATTTTTTTGTGAACTACAGTTGAGGTCAAAAGTTTACATCCCCCTTTCAGAATCTGCAAAATGTTAAATTATTTTATCAAAATAAGCGGGATCATACAAAATGCATGTTATTGTTTATTCAGTACTAACTTGAATAAGATATTTAACAAAAAAGATGTTTACATATAGACCACAAAAGAAAATAATAGTTGAATTTATAAAAATTACCCCGTTCAAAAGTTTACACACACTTGATTCTTAATACTGTGTTCTTACCTGAATGATCCGCAGCTGTGCTTTTTTGTTAAGTCATAGTCCTGAATAGTTACACTGCCTGCTTTCCTTCAGTTCCCACAAATTCTTTGGTTTACCAGCATTTTTGTGTATTTGAGCCATTTCCAACAATGACTATATGATTTTGAGATCCATCTTTTCACACTGAGGACAACTGAGAGACTCAATGAGGGACTTGTGCAACAGAAGGTCAAACGCTCACTAATGTTCCAGCAGGAAAAGAACGATGCATTGAGAGCCAGGGGGTGAAAACTTCTGAACAGAATGGAGATGTGTACATTTTTCTTATCTTGCCTATATATAATTTTTTTTCATTTCACAGTACTGCCTTTCAGTAGATAGTTACATGTTTCCCAGAAGACAAAATAAGTTAAATTTACCCTGATCTTCATATTCAAAAAGTTTTCTTAATGTATCGTTTTTCCTTCTGCAGCATCAGTGAGCATTTGACCTTCTGTAATAGTTGCATATGAGTCTCTCATGTGTCTTCAGTGTAAAAAGATGGATCTTAAAATTGTTGGAAAGGGTTCAAAATACACAAAAATGCTGGAAAACCAAAGAATTTGTGGGACCTGAAGGATTTTTTTGTAGAACAACATACAATTTAACTTTTCAGGACAAACAAGGGATTCATGAACAAATATCACTAAAAAAAAAAAACACAGCTGTGGATCATTCAATCTGTGGTAACAACACAGTATTAAGAATCAAGTATATGTAAACTTTTGAACAGGGTCGTTTTTATTAATTCAACTATTACTTTCTCTTGCGGACTATATGTAAACATCTTTTATGTGAAATATCTTATTCAGGTCAGTACTAAAACAATAGCATTTTGTATGATCCCTCTCATTTTGGTAAATTAATTAACATTTTGCAGATTCTGAAAGGGGGATGTAAACTTCTGACCTCAACTGTATTAAATAAACCAAACTTTATTTACTTTTTATAGCATTTTTACAAATAAGGACATTTAGGCTCACTATAGGTCTATTCAAATATTTGCTTATCTACCATAATAACATCTGAGTTAATTTTATTTCTCAGTAAATATTGAATTTAGTTAATTAGCATACTGTGCGATTCATTCGCTTACATATTTAAATTGTCATGGAAAAAAACAAAACGAAAAAACAAATATCTAAAAAAAAAAAAAAGAAAATCTATACAGAATTATTAATGATCGCATTACCAATAGACGCTAATGCATGTTTTTTGATCTCCTAGCATATGACTTTCATATTGGAAACACCTGGCCCTTGGTCACTCTCTTTCTCTCACACAAACACACACACACACACACACACACAAGCAGGCAGGCACGTACACATGAAGGACACCCTTGCAAATCAAAGCAGGCATGTTTGTCATGATCAAGCATTGTCTGAAGACACACAAGGAGAATGTACCAGGAGTCCTGGTGCCCATGGCGACTGGGTGACGCGAGGGCTATTACACTGACAGAGTCTACTGAAAAATTTACAGCGGATGCAAAGAGAAGACGACTTCACCCTCGAGTACTAGTTCTGGTTTAGGTCCCAATTTCTCACTTGATGGTGAATATACACATAAAAACATTTTCAAAAGCTACATCTGTCCCTGGAATCATAAAGAGCAGCAATGGATTTAAATCTTCAAATGAATTGTTTTGATATTTATGCCAAAAGGCAGCCGATAACCAGAACCCTTATCATATTTTTATGGCCTATGACGTTAAACACCTCTAATGCTGAAGGTTTTACTGTACGCACGCGAGATGCAAACGTGCGCTATGTTTATACTATACACTCAGCTCACCTGATCTGCATAAATATTAACACACCACCTGTCTCCATCCTGATTGGTGGAACTGCACACGCCTAGAGGTAACTATGGAGACATTTGCAATCCTACTGGTGGTACTTGCAAACAGGGAATCGGGTTTGGAAAACAACGGCTTTACATAATGCAAGAACCTATGCAAATATGCTATGCTTCCATTTTCCATACCGAAACAGGGTTTGTGTTTATATTATGTTTACAGAGTTTATCCACACTTACAAGCAGTAAAGAATTATCCTGAAAAACTGAAAATCTATGACACAAAAAAAGGCAATCCTTCCCACAGAAGTAAGCTTTCTAAAGGGAGAGGGTTTTATGGAGCTGCCTGTTACACTGAGATAAAGCAAAACTATGGTGGCCTCATTAAGTCAAACGAAAGAACAGACGTCAGGTGTTTGCCTTCTGCGATAAAGCACTTCATTGTGTGAGAAACACTGGAGGCTTAAAAGGTGCACTTACTATTTTTTGCACTCTGCAACTAAAAGCAGTTTTATGCCATATAAAGTGAAACACGCCATGATGTGAACCACCATGTTGAGATCACATGACCATGCAACTGACAGGCTAATACTGGAGTTCTCAAAAGATCTTAAAAGGAACCCTTTGAATTGTATAGCTTAATATAATGTAAATGAGGTCTCTTACTGAAATATGTAGTAGAAAACCCATGAAAGATTTACGTTATTTAAAAAATCCACATTGTTTTATACAAATTTTAGACTATGGGGTGCCATTATGATGTGAAATGGTTGCATTCGGTGGGCTACTGGCACTACCTATTGCTATTTTCACCACAACACAGCTTGGAAAATAAAATACTGATCCAATGACCACAGCTACTGAAAGAGCTTACAGGTGGCAATGCATACAAGCTTAGGCCGTACAATAGATTTTCCCTACAAGTAGTCTAAACACCCCCGATATTGAGTGAAATCCACACTGAGAGACTCCTTCAGTGGCTGCAGTGTCATGACAAGCGTCGCCATGTTTACATCCTGCCAGGATGGCATCTAGCATTTCTTATCTCTACCGTTTGTAAGCTCTTTCAGTAGCTATGGTCTACTAAAAGCCTCAAAGGCATCAGGGCTGAAGTGGAGAGAACAAAGACGCAGGTCTTTACGAAGCTTTATTCGTCCACAGGCATCTTTCCATTCTTTACTCCTCTTCTTATTACTATGAAAAGCACTGAAGACCCACATTGCTTCTGTTGTTGCCCTTCGACTTAAAACAACCAAAAGCCACACAATGTGGTCATCGTATCAGTATTTTATTTTCTGAGTTGTGAATTCAGAGTTGTGTTGCAGTAAAAATGGCAACCGGTAGCACCAGTCATCTAAATAATGGCATCCCCCATAGTTCAAAATATGTATAAAATTATGTGGATATTTTAAAATAATGTAAGTATTTCATGGGTTTTCTATTACATAATTCAGTAAGAGACATCATTTACGGTATATTAAGCCATAAAATTAATCAAAAATATAATCTAAAATCAAAACCAATGATTACAAACCCAGCCAATCCACAGGATCCACATGAGCACAATTCACCAGTATAAATGGAAGGAATGTGATTACAAAATAAAATTAAAAATAATCTGCTGGTGAGAAACTGCAACAACCTGCTGCTCCCAAGCAATGGATCAAGAATAAACACCAAAACATCAACCAGCTGTGTACCTGCATGAATCACAGAGAATATAAATTTGTTGTGATTGAATTTACACGTTTATGAAATGGAGGAACAGACAACAAAGAGAAAAAAACACAAACAAAACAAATATAAAAACAAAACAAACTGTAATTTATGAGACAGAGAAAAGCAGATGAAAGAGTGAGGGGGACAAAACCACAATAAAAAACAAAACAAAACAAACTAAATCTTAAAGGGAGGGAGGAAAAACAAACCAAGAAAAAACAAAACAAAACAATAAAACTGGAGACAAAAGGAGGAAAACAAACAAACTAACAAATTTAACTTAAAAAGAAAAAACAAAACAAAACAAAAAAACATTTTAAATGTGAATCCAGTTGTCAAATTTCAAGCATCCAAGCAAACAGGTGTATAAATGTGACCCTGGACCACAAAACCAGTCTTAAGTCGCTGGGGTATATTTGTAGCAATAGCCAAAAATACACTGTATGGGTCAAAATTATTGATTTTTCTTTTATGCCAAAAATCATTAGGAAATTAAGTAAAGATCATGTTCTATGAAAATATTTTGTACATTTCTTACTGTAAATCTATCAAAACTTAATTTTTGATTAGTAATATGAATTGTTAAGAACTTCATTTGGACAACTTTAAAGGCAATTTTTCAATATTTTGATTTTTTTGCACCCCCAGATTCCAGATATTCTAATAATTGTATTTCGGCCAAATATTTTCATATCATAACAAACCATACATCAATGGAAAGCTTATTTATTCAGCTTTATTCAGGTGATGTTTTAATCTCAATTTTGAAAAAATGTCCTATATGACTGGTTTTGTGGTCCAGGGTCACAAATAATGTCCAACACCACAGGACAGAGAAGAGAGGGGACAAGATAAACAATGGCATACTAAATGCACCTTTAAAATGATTATCAGTCTACTCTTAGCATCACATTTCAAAAAACAAAAAACAAAAAAACAACGCTGCAGCAACAAAACACTATTAGAATTCAGGCTTTGTTCATAATGAATTCATAATTAGTAATATGTGTATTTAATATTTGAAAATGCCTGAGAAAACAACATAAACACTGCTGAAATCCTGATATAACAGGCATGCTATAACACTGATAGTTTGGTACATTTATCATGAACATGTGGGATGTTCACATGAACCAACTGAGAAAAGGCTGTTTGTGTAGGTTTCAAAGGGGAAGGGCAAACAAAATGAGAGATCCAAAAAATGATAGAAAGCGAGAGAATGTTTGCACACAAAAAGCCCCTATGACATGGTTTGTCTCACAAAGCAAGAGAGCCGCACGCTTGCTGCAATTACATGAGTCAGATCAAACGCTGAGATGAGAGAGACACAGAATGCTTTTTGAAGTCTGAACGCTTTTCTCAGTCCCATTGAGACATTTTTTCCTGTAAGCATTCAGTGCCATTCTTTTGCCAGGAGTCTCTGATGATTCAGAGTAAACAAGATTTACAAACAGAATATAATAAACCAGAAATGAGAGAAATTGCTAAAGGCAGAGATTTAAAAAAAAATGTTTGCACGACACTGTGACATAATTCATAGTTCAAGTGATGTCATAATCAGACACATTCCTGCAGCATTCTCTAGTGAGTCTAATATCACAGCTATGCAGTCCTGAAGGTTAGTGTGTGTTTGTCTATGTCTGTGTTTTAATCCTTAGCACAAGACAAGGTTGAACCAGACTAGGGCGAGCGAAGGGGAGGAGCTACAGCAATTGTCTACTGAAGTTTAGACAAAAGTTTTCTATTGAATCCACTTAAAAGTAGTACAATATCAACCTGAAGTGTTTTCTCTTTTAAAGACCAGACAACCCACTATATTAAGCCAGGGTTTTTATGAAATTATTATGAAACATAGCTTAATAAAATATTAGATGAAAAACCTAGACTAAACAAAATATCTGAAAATAAGTTGAAGAGCTAAAATTACAAACTGAAAATGAACAGAGCTAAAATTGAAATTACAATAAACCTGAGCAGAACATAACAAAATGACTAAAAAATAAATGGCACCACTTTACAATAAGGTTCATAAATTAACTACTTTAGTTAACATGAACTAAGAATGAATACTTTTACATCATTTATTAAGCTTAGTTAATATTAATGTCAGCATTTACTAATGCATTATATAAATCACAAGTTGTTTGTTAACATTAGTTAATGCACATGAACAACCAATAAATGACTGTATTTTTTAACTAACATTAACAAAGATGAATAAATAGTGTAATAAAAGTATTGTTCATTGTTCGTTCATGTTAGTTAATACATTAACTAACGTCAACAAATGAAACCTTACTATAAAGTGTTACCAACTAAACTAAACTGAAAATGAAAACAAAAAAGTAACACTTTATAAAGTTTCATTAATAAATCATTAACAAACGTTATAAAATGCGTAACAAATTATTCAAAGTACTCAAATAGAAATATAAGATCATGTACTTGTTAATGTTTACTAATGTAGCTACTTATTAAACATTACCTAATGATTCATTATTTTATGTACATTTACATAATATTTTAATATATATTAATTAATGATCTGTAAAGCATTATATAATTTTTTGTCAATGATTTATTAATGAAAGCTATTATAAAGTGTTAACCATAAAATAAAGTGAATTTAAATTATTAATAAGAAAATATAATCATATATACATAATACTAAAATGACATCATTCAGCTTGGCAGCTGCTAGAATGCATTATGGTCAGGGTTTGGAATGACATGCACAACAGGCAACTGTGACACTTGTATGTGACAACTTAACAACAGTCCTTTTGCAGTGATTTTTTTTTAACATAAAATTACAAGGACAATCATTTTTGCTTGTTTCTACTTGGTAAAAACACACAGCTATAGCCTATAAAGTTTCATTACATCACAGGTGCAACTAGAAACTAAGGTGTGTGACTTCTTTCACCTGTTGCAAAGAGTGAAAAGAGGGACTTTTTCATACACACACAGTAACAACTCTCTACAGAGCACTGTACTCAGAGCTCTCCTGCTTTCATACTAAATCTGTTGCTGATTTTCTCAGATTCTCCCATTGTTTTGTCATATCTACTGGTTTCTATGTCTGTTTCTTCATTCTTAACTTACATGTCTGCTCAGCACTTCTTTCTTTCCTACCCCCACCACTGTTGCACTCTCTTGGCTGTCTCATTATCAGTGTGTAAACATCTGAATTTACAACCAACTCTTGTGGAATAACTTGCCAATCCCATTTACAATGCGTTACACTAAATAAAAGTGATCCATGGTTAAAATATAGATGTAATTCCTAGTGAAAGTAATGCCAAAAAGGTAACACGATACACAATTAAATCTTAACACTAAATAAACACTTAAAATTCAGCGCATCAACTTAATTCTGCAAACTATAGACCTAGATTCCTATTATTATTAGTGAATAAAACGATCAAATTCAAAAATTAAATAAATAAATACTCTGCCTTGTTACTCAAGTCATGTCAACAAAGAAGAATCTAAATAAGTTGTTTCAGTACATTACACACGATCTTTAGAATAGACTTATAACTTGGTAGTTTATTAACTATGTAGTTAGTTTTGTATTTTGTTTTAACTGTCATGGTTCCATCTTGAGTCCACGCATGTTTTTCCAGACAACCTAGAACAACCTGTTTATGTTCGAGCTGGAAACAATTTACACAAGTCTGCTTTCAAGGAGCAAAACATAGGATAATAACCCGTTATATGTTTTAAAAAAAATCATAAAACATATTAAAACAAAACAGTAACAACATCGATAGTACTGTGACGTAACACATACTTCGCCTTTAATGTCCAAACGCCTTTTCTCTTCCACACCTGACAAAACTTCGACTCAGCAGCTCTGTTTCCCTGTGTCATATTCCTCTGGCGTTAAACCGATCATAATTCCGTCTCTTTATCGTTTTCATAATGATAGCTCAGTGCAGCTCGCAGCGACGGGCTTTGTTGAGTCTATCAGATCACATTTAAAGATCCACAGATCTCCGACGCCACTGCGCTCGCTCGGTCACCTGAGCGTGGATTAGAAAGGTGAGCTTGCTTACAAGCCCCGCCCATACACTCTAAACCGACCCGTCATTGGCTACTGCTTGGGCGCTTGCTCGCTCTTATTTTAACATATTTTTTAATCGTCAACAGCATTACAGTTATTGTTCACGGTACACGAGCGATCATAGTCCAACAGAAATAAGCTACATTTCTATTCTAGAGTTCTACAATAGTTTTTTAAAATACAAGAATTCGCCACAAGAATAAAAAGAATTAACAATAGATTCTAATTCCTTGTTGTTCTGACGCACTCTTATATTATAAATACATACAATATTCGATTATGTCTTCAAATGTAGATGAAACATATTTGTAACCAATACAGTGCTTAGTCTTGTATGTTCTATGGTATGGCCATAGACATATATAAATACTTTATATAGGTCTATAGGTGTGGCAGTAGAGGGTGAAATTGCCGATACATTTTCTAAACAAACTAAAGTTTTCAGTACCTTTTAGTAAGTCAGTGGCAAGAGGGAACATAAAGCATTAAAAATAAAACTGAGTGGCAAAAGAAATAAATAAGGCATTTATATAGTATTCAAAAGCAAACTGGTAGAGGAAGATTGGTTAAGAACAGCAAAGAGCACAATATTATCAGAATAGTGCTTTTGAGTTGTTCTAGAACAGTAAAAGGAATATGTCACATTATTAAATGAACTCAGGGTAACGGGTTAGAATAGACTACCAAAATTGAAGTACATGTATTTTTTCTTTCCTTTGGTGCGCCCCCCACCACAGCTCCCCACTCCTGTCCAGGTAGTGGCGGTAATGAGCCAAAAACCAACCGCCATTATATCTCAGAAGAAGAGCACTTGCGCCGTCAAATAAGCCTTAAACATACACTAAACGAAGAACTTAGTGGAATTCTGATGGAATCAATATAAAAACACCAGTGTTTTAAATAGCCAAGAATACTCTGTAGCAGCGATGGGAGAAACGAAGCTCTTTGAAACTGAATTATTAAACTAACTGCTGCGCAAAATTACTCACTGTTTGGAACTGGTTTTGGAAGCGCTCGAAACACTAGACGCTGGCGTCACCTGCTGGTTAAAACGTAATTGCCACGAGAACACAACCCAAAGGAAAGCCCCAAAAATTGGCATTACAGAAATCAGACTTTATGGATCTACACTGAAAAAAAAAAAAAAAAACTTATCTAAAACTCTGAATTTAGAAAAGGTGAAATTGAATAAAAGAAGAGAAATTATTAATTAAAGAAGTAAAATAATAATCATAATATTGTTTGGGTTCATTTTTTATTACTATGTGTGGACAAGTTGGCAATATTTGATTGTTATACTCCCCCTCAATGGTTGTGGTGGTTATGGCATACACAAGAGTTCATTATGCTATTAAATAAGTATATTCCTGTATCAGAATGCAACACCCACATATATTTATTTATTTATTGACATTTTTGTACTAATATGGGTTATTATTGTTTTAAGCGTTTACAGATTGTTAAAGCAAACAGCAGCAATGGGGTTACCATTTTTAGTGCTGTCACGTGACTCTTATTTCACATTTAGTAGTTCAACAGTGAAATATAGATAAAGAGAGAGCCATGCATTGATATTCAATTTCATATTATAAGTTAACGATTTTAAAGACCATCGCAACTAACATTTCATGCTACCAGAGAACAAGTAGAACATTGAATTGAATTATTTTCTCTTAAAATTTTTCGTAAGTCAGCTTTCCAAGTTAATCACTAGCTCACAAACTAAATAGTCAGACTGAATGTTTGGAAACAAACACAAGAGGGCAGCAGAGTATCTCAGCAGAGAATCACTTACTGTGGTGTTCAGTGGATTGTACAAATAGAGGTTCAGATCAGATCAGATTAGCTCTTATAAGATAAATGGCAAAATTGTTAATTAATTTTTTTATTTTTACTTTTTAGGCCTTTTTATATTTTAAAACTTGCTTTATATTGATTAAGATCTTCATAGAAAATAAGTTACCTTGGTCAGATTCTGTCTTTTCCGCCCTCTGCCGAGCAGCGTGTGACTTACAGACGCGCGTGCGCGGCGCACTCATCTGTTTGTAAAGATGCTCGCGTCAAGCTCAGGGTTCAGTTCATCACTCTCAGTTTAACGGACAGATCTGCGATAACTCTAATCGTAGAACCTACTTTTTATTAAGTAAGAGTTTTATTAAGTCAGAGTTTTTTTTTATCGTCAGCGAGAGAGAGAGAAGTAACAAATCTCGTCAGTTTTGTGTAATATACGCAGGTTAAAGGTTTGAACAGGGACTTATTGTTAATAGTCTAGCCTACTAATGGCTGAAGCCCACTATAATGATGGAGATGAAGATTTTCCAAATGTTGCCACTACAAGGAGAAGAAATTCAACAGGTAGGACATTTATTACTGTTACAATTGTTAAAGAAGATTAAAACTTTGTTATTTAGTGTTCTGTGACAGAGATGACCAATACAGTAATCTTATCGCAAATGTACAATTTCATAAAATTTTCTCTCTCTCTCTCTCTCTCTCTTTTTTTTTAATCAAAATTTTAACGTTACATTATCATTCACTTCCCCTTAAAGTTACTTTGTTTTTGCTTTTGCAACTTTGTTCCTACTTTTTGGGATTAGATATTTAGTATTAGAAAATCAACATTAGAAAATCAATATAAAAAAAATGACATTTATTCTTATTCATTATATGTTGATATAGGAACATATTTGATATTATTAACTTATTCAGATAATTTCTCAAATTTTAAATAGGTCCTATTAGTAGATACACCAGAAAATATAAAAATTGGCTCATACTTGTGTGAAATAACTCTCAACCCTGTCAAGTGTTTGAAACCGTCTTTGAAAGCATTATGTATTCCCAATTAATTCACTCAGTGAAGTGAATGCAGGATTTGCCAATATTAATAATACATATTTGTCACATTATTTATTTATCGGTGGTGCTGACCCATATTTGCCAGCAAAGGAAAACACATTCTGTCAGAAAATGGAAAAAAGAGTTGCACCCAAAGCATAAGTAAATACCTCTTAACATGCTGAATAGATGAATCCAGAATAATTACTGGATACATAAGCCTTTTTTTAGTTTTGTACTTTTTCTTCACAATGCTCAAGAATTAGTAAGTTAATAAACTTGTTGAATTATGAAAAAACAGCTGAATTCTAAAGTGATAAACATCTCAGTTTAGTTTTTGATGTTTTAATGGCTTTTTATATGTATTATTTAGCCTATTCATTTTTTTTAAATACTGAACATTAACCAAAACTGATCTAGAGTGGAAAGTGCCTCTTGCTCTCCTCAGCATTAGTCTGGGTGTATTGGTGAGTCAGCTATGAGTGGGAGGAAAAACAGCAGGTTACAGCTTTCCCCTGTGTTGACACACAACAGGTGACACAACTGAGGAAACATGAGGCAGCAGTTGTGCTTGTTGCAGCCTGTGTGAAAGTATACCACCTGTGCAGCGTCATATGTGTGTCTGGACAGGCAGCATACTATCCGTCTTAAACTGTCCTTCATATGTTCTTCAGTCTTTCATTTGATATTTTTTTATGTTGGTCATGTGACAGGACAAAAAATAGACTTAGTTTTTTACTATTTAGGTCGTAAACATAATTATTAAACCGGTTTCAGTGGGTACAGATATATCCATATAACATACAGTGTGCAAAGCCTTCCTTGTCTCTCCTCTGGTTTAATAAAAGTCATGAAGAAATGCTCCTGATATCTAACTTCCTGCATTGGGCAGTAACTGCGAGGAAAGTCTTGTTTGAAATGTACAATATTTCAGTATTACACAGTATTAGTTCTGGCCTTTGATTTTGATTTTTCGAGTGGTGTTTTGTGCTTGAATGGCTGTGATTTTTCAGTGACCTTTTTTGTATGTTACATATTTATGCCACTAGATGACGATGAGTAACCGTCTGTATGAGTAAACCATTGACAATTCGCTCAACCAATTTAGCCAATTTGTTAAACAGTGATTAATTTTGAACAAAATACCACTCCTTTTATGTTGTTTGGAGATGTGAGCTGTCATATGGGAGTTTTCCCTGCTTTGTTTAACAAGTACAAACATGAACACAGTAAATCACACCTTCCTTGGCTAACAATTTTGTCTTGGCTAACAAGAAGAAGTTAAGGTTTGCTCAGAACAAACTGTTTTTGTTGATGACCTGTTTTTCAGGTAAGTTGTGACTGTGTTTAATTTGACTCGGGTTTGCATTATTTTAATGTTTAAAGGCAGGGTAGGTGATTTGGGTCAAAAACATTTTTTGTTATGCTGGTTGAAAGTTTCTTCACATCCCAATAGCAATCACTAAGTTAAGTGGTCTAATTGTAATTGTATGTATTTATAGCGGAAAGACCATAAAATGTTCGTTCAGTCATATCCCTCAGTCCGAAGGCTATGATAGGCTGTCCTACCTGCCTGTCAACATACGTATTTGCATGCCTCCACGCTGGTTAGCCTCTGATCTGTTCATGTTCTAAGGAGAAGTTCACTTCCAGAGCAAAAATGTACAGATAATTTACTCACCCCTTTGTCATCCAAGATGTTCGTGTCTTTCTTTCTTCATTCGTTAAGAAATTATGTTTCTTGAGAAAAACATTCCAGAATTTCTCTCCATATAGTGATCTTCAATGGTGCCCCCAAGTTTGAACTTCCAAAATGCAGTTTAAATGCAGCTTCAAATGGTTCTAAATGATCCCAGCCGTGGAATAAGGGTCTTATCTAGCGAAACGATTGGTAATTTTTTAAACAAATTGACAATTTATGCAATCTGCGATGCGCATGCGAACCCTGTGTAATCCGGGTCAATACAGTTAGGGTAGGTCGAAAAACTCCCATCTCGTTTTCTTTTCCAACGTCAAAATCATCCTACTATCGTTTTACCTTTTTTTGTAAAGGCCGTTTGATGTTCTTTGCATTTTCACTATGTAAACTCTGGGTCGGTACTTCTGCAGCGATGTAGGATGATTCTGAAGTTAGGGAAGAAAACATGATGGGAGTTTTTCAGCATACCGTAACTGTATTGACCGTATTGACCCGGAAAAAAACAGAGTTCACGCAGACTTAGACAAGATGAGCGTTTGAGGTTAAAAAGTATATTGTCAATTTGTTTCGAAAATGACAGATCGTTTTACTAGATAAGACCCTTCTTCCTCAACTGGGATCGTTTAGAGCCATTTGAAGGTGCATTTAAACTGCATTTAAACTCCACTTTGGAAGTTCAAACTTGGGGGCACCATTGAAGTCCATTATATGGAGATAATTCCTGAAATATTTTCCTCAAGAAACATAATTTCTCATCGACTGAAGAAAGAAAGACACAAATATCTTGGATGACAAGGGAGTGAGTAACTTAAATTATAGCTTGCTATTGCTAGCCTCTCTGATATCGCCTACCTTTAATGTTATGTATGTCAGTGCTTTCACAGTGTGTTGGTGCTCATAGATTGACATTAAACCAACTTATTTGGTTAAATGTGGTGTATATAATATAGATGTTTCACAGCTCTTCCAGCATTGCACTGGCAGAGTGTCTGATTAGTGTATGCATTGCTTGTTTTGTCTTTCTGTGTCCACAGAAAGTGTACTGTGACTCTTACTTTGACATATTTAATCATCAGTGACCACATCAGCCAAATGTGTCAGTGGCATTTCACATTGAGAGGACTGACATCTGCGATTTTGCCTTCTGGCTTCTCTCTGATTTTTATGTATCATTATATTTTCTTTGCAAAAATTTTTGACTGTGGACAGTGTATTAACATTCTCCATTACAGAAACATCATCTAATGAATACATTTTTTCATAATTTACTCACCTTATGTTGTTTCAATCCTGTATGCATTTCGTCCTTTTGTTAAACACAAAAGAATATATTTTGAGGAACATTTAAAGGGCTCATCGGATGCCCATTTTCCACAAGTTGATATGATTCTTTAGGGTCTTAATGAAAAGTCTATGATATACTTTGGTTAAAAATTCTCAGTGGAACTGTAAAACAACGCCCTTTTTACCTTGCCAAAATCAGCTCTGCAAAAATCATCCTGTTGTGGTCGAGGTTGCTTTAAATGTTAATGAGCTCTGCTCGCCCCGCCCCTCTCTTCTCTCTGTGGAGTGACGAGCCTGTTTACTTTATCCGCGTTTAGCCGCTAAACTTGCTAACTAGCACGTTATTAGGAAAGGCGATCACAAAGATTCATAAAAAAAACCCCTATACTCACTTCTGCTGTAAGTGAAGCTGGATCACGAATGATTTGTGCGAATATAGACAGATATATGTAGATTGGGAGGCGCATTCCATTTACAAACAAACGTAATCCCCTGCATCTTCAGCGGCTCAGATGTCGGGAGTAAATGGCGACCACTATGTTTATTATTACATCCAGCAACACAACACCTCCATCGCTCAATCAGAGATATTCTTGTCTAACTTACATCCCTGCTCTGGCATCGAAACAATGGAGGTCGGACTGTTACAGCTGATGTAAGGCGGGTCTGAGGTAAGACGCTCATGATCAATCAGCTATCGTGGAAGCGGCCTCTGTCGGTGTGACGCCACACCAACAGGCATCTGAGAATGGCTCGATTTGAAAAAGGGGATATTATGTTTACAGATTAATTAAAAACCACTGCATGGGTTTTTTATCATTATAGGGTAGATGTGTACATACACTGCCAACACACATTAATGTTCAAACAACATGAAAAAGTGAACTTTGCATCCGATGACCCCTTTAAGAAACTGGTTTTCATTGTATTGATAAAAAACATTGAGATATTTATCTTTGAAACAATTACCTTCTTCTGTGTTGTAGTAAATAAAAGTCATTGAGGTTTGGAACAGCAGACGGTAGGTAGACCTAAAAGATAGCAGAATATTCATTTTTAATGAACTGTCCCTTTAAGGTGTGCCAGGGAGTTTATCTCTTCAGTTATCTCTGTGATTTACAATTAGGTTTTATGAACAGGTTTCTAGCACTGTCAGAGTGGATTTAGCTTCTAACCTGTGCTGTTTGCTGCAGTCTGGAAGACTGATTTCAGGTCAGTGTGAAAATGTTTTGTCTCTCAGTACAAAGACTGAAAGTGTTGGCCTGCGCAGACAGGCTTTACACACAGAGACACACTCTGTCAGCACAAATGTTTCCCGTAGACTGTTCATAATGCCTTCCAACGTGTCTAAACCAGATCTTTATCCACAAAATTCATGTCTCACATATTTTCAGCTGAAAAAGGAAATCACTTGGATGTCTCGAAGTGTCATAAATTTCAGAACAAGAGCCTTGTTTTTTCCTCCACAAATTTTAGTTGTCCTGCACTGTTTTATTTCTCTCAAAAGCCGTTTACACCTGGGGCCGGTTGCATAAAACACTTAGACAAGTTTTAGACGTTAGTCATCTAATTTTTGTCATAACCTGTTAATGTCAGTTACATAAAAATGTGAATTGGTCTAATTTGAATCCAAAATGTAAGACTCATTACCGTACAACTTCTAATTGGTCAGACTAGTTATTAAGACACAGTCTTAACATAGCAGCTGTGTTTATGTAACCAGCCATGGTATTAACATACTGTCTCATGTGATCCAAAAACAAGCGGTAGGCAGAGAAAGATTGCCATTTGCACCTGGTATTAACATGCATCTTCTGATGCCCCTTGTGATCAAATTACATTATATGTCTTATTTTGTCACCATATCAGTGTGTATGTAAATAAAACACCAAAAGCTGGCTCTGATATTTGATTTGTATTACTCTCAGTTGATGTCAGGCACAATGTTCTTTTGTGTATGAAGATTAATGTATATTAATGGATGTATATTAATGATTATATTAATGTTTTTTTCTTATTTATGTGACTTTTAGATAACTTTTCGCTGAAGTAAATCAGTGGAAAGCAGGGGGAAATTTTCATTATGAAATAAATGCTTTTCTCTAGTTTATGTTGGCCACAATTATTGGCACCTAAGATAACAGCTCTGAGTCTCTCCTATAATGCCTGATGAGTTTGGAAAACACCTGGCAAGAGATCAGAGATCATTATTTCATACAGAATAATTCCAGATCCTTGCAGCTCCATGCTGGTGCCTTTTCTCTTTAGTTCAGGTCAGGGAACTAGAACGGCCATGGCAGAAGCTTCATTATGTGCTCAGTGACACATTTTTATGTTGATTTTGATGTTTGTTTTGTATCATTGTCCTGATGGAAGATCCAACCACGACACATTAAAAGATTTCTAACCGAGGCAGTCAGGTTTTGATTTTTTTATCTGTTTGTATTCGATAGAAACCATGATGCAATGTATCTAAACAAGATGTCCAGAATCACTGGCAGAAAAATAGGCCCACAACATTAAAGTTTCAGCAGTATGTTTAACTGTGGGCAAGGGACACTTTTTATCCCAGGTTGCACCAACCCCATTTTGAGTGTTTACTGCCAAGAAAAAAAGCTCTTTTTAAGTCTCATCTGGCCATAGAATCCAGTCCCATTTGAAGTTCTAGTTGTATCCAATAACTAAATATGCTGGAGTTTGTTTTTGGATAAGCGAGCAAGATTATTCTTAAAACCCTCCTAAACAACATGTGGTGATGTAGGGACTATTTGACATTTTTTTAGGCTTTCTGGCCCCAAGACTTAACTAATCTTTGCAGTTCTCCAGCTGTGATCCTTGAAGAGTCTTTGGCCACTCAATCTCTCCTCCTCACTGTACATTAGGATGACAAAGACACACATCCTCTTCCAGGCAGATTTGTAACATTTTCTGTTGATTGTAACTATTGACTATTAACTATATCTTAGTTATTGTCCTGATGGTGGAAATGGGGATTTTTAATGCTTTAGCGTTTTTCTTACAGCCACTTTCTATTTTGTAAAGCTCAGCTATCTTGTTCCACAGATCAGAACTATATTCTTTGGTTTTACTCCTTGTGATGGACGGTTAAGTGAGTTTGGCCTTTGTGTTCCTCATAATTATTATCCTGGGCAACAGGAAGTCATGGCTGGACAATTTCATGCTTCTAGTCACCCTGGTGTGCTAACAAAATGTAAATATAAATGGGAATATACTTAAGAGATAAGGTAAGAATTATTAGGGGTACCAATAATTGTGACCAATGTGAACTAAAATAAAACATGAGATTTTCCCCCACTTTCTATTGTTTCACTTCAATGAAAGGTTAGAATTATGTGAATTTTTAAAATTAAAGATCAAAAGGATAAACAATACAGATATATTTCCACAGCTGCCTTAGCTCATATTTACCAAGAGTGCCAGTATTTGCGGAGGGCACTGTATATGGCCCACATGAGTTGCATACATCTGAAACAAAACATTCCAGAATCTTCAAATACATTTAAAAATGTATGGAAATGCGCAAGTTAGTAGCATTTCAGCAAAGGTCCAAAATTGACATGCAAGTGAATATCACCATTGACAAGTATATGAAACAGTGTTACTCACCAGCTGGTTGATAACTTTTTAATGGATTCTAGCAATGCATTGTTGTGAGAATGCAGTATGGCTTAGTATTATTATAAAATGGTAAAGTTTGCATAGATAGATAGATGAATAGATGATTTTCATGATTTTCAGTGTCTCAAAGCAACTTGGTTCACATGAAAATGCTGCACCACATGAACTCCATCTCTGAAAGAACTATGAGTTTGGGTCACTTACAACATGCATTTAAAAAAATCCATGCCAACCACCTTCCCAAAATTTAATGATAATCACTTGTAAATCTGTCTTCAGCAAAAGACTGTGACTTTTTGGAAAAAATAAAACTGTTACAGACAGCCAAATATTAAACAATTATAAAAACATTAATTTTGTAATGTTACTAAATTATTATTATTATTATTAAAATATGTTTTTTTTTTATTTTACTGTGTTTTTGCTGATAGATAGATGTGGTAAGCTCCCAAAATGCATAAAGGATACCTATTTGAGTTGCTCTGCTTGTTTAGTAGCATTTTTTAAGAACGGGTTAAGAACAGGACTATTTTTAGAGCATGTCACAAGCGCATATTCTGAATGGAGTCTGTCATTTTTGCATATTGCAGTATAAATTAGCACCATCAGTCAGGAGTCAGCACATTAACATGTCAAACCTAATTTTTGTTAATGCCAGAATTTTCATTCTGTCTCTTTACACTGATCTGAGACTGATACTCACTTGTGTATCTTCTCTTGTAATAGTTTCAGGACTTTATTAAGTGAGAGCTGGTTGCTATCCCACTATCAGCACAAAACCGCACCATCTTCCTGGAGCAGTGACAGTGATAAAGCAGATGGTGTATTGTGATATCAGGATGTATTTCTTTAAATCAATGAACTGTTCACTTTATTAAGGTGGACATCTGGACAGATAGGGAAAGTATGTGATGTTTTTACATGGAGGGCCAGTACAGTATGTGTGTGGAAATATTTGACTATTGGTTAACTAATGTTTTGGTTCACCAATGTCAAAAGAGAAATACTTCCTGAATGACCGCATTCCTGCATGACACCATGGCTGTGTCAACAAACCTAATGAAAAAAAAAAGAGACGTCACTTTTATGGGAGTTGTGCTTCCTCTCACAAACATTTGAATCAGAAGGTGGGGAATGAGTCTGCTTACTGCTCTCTGCAATATGCAGGTAGGACTATATATTTCCATTATATTGATAGGTAATGTGTCTTATTTTCAAGCTATCTTTAATACTTAACTTGTAAATAGTACAGCGACTTAAATCTTAATAATATTACAGATTTAAATCAAATTACTTCACAAATTCTATTATGAGTGAAGTAGGCTATTTCACTTTCTCATACTTTAACAAGCACACACAGAGACACAGTGAGAGCAGAAACTGGACCTAGCAGGTGTGTCTGGGGACAGTGATAGGTCAGTAGACAACTGCAACAAAGACACACAAAGACCTCTTTGCCAAAGCAGTCATTATGTTTTATGAGCTCACTTTCATCACCTGGGGAAAGTTAAACATTTTCTATGAATGCTCAATGCTGTCGGGAGTAACAAGGATCTTATTTATATGTAATGTAGTGAAACATGCTGGTCTTGTTTTACAAGCTTTGTAGTTTCATAAGCTTTAGTAATGTGTTAAAGGTTAAAATATCCTCAAAGTGTGTTTAAAAGTGAAAGGGGAGACACAAATGAACCTGCTTTATCTCTGAAACCACAAACCTGCTGTAAGAGCTGTTTGACTAGACCTGAGTGATGCGAATGCTGAGTGAGGTTTTGTGAAAAACTGTGTTGTTGTTGTAGCCTCTAGTTCTCTCCTTAAGCTCAGCTCTTTAAAACAGGTTTATCAGGAACGTACCACACAGTTTAACCAGCCACACAGACAGTTTCACTACTGCCAGCTGTACCTGAGGGTTTAGTCACTGCATGTAGCAAATGCAGATTCACAGTGGGTAAAAAATAAAATGTGTGACAAAGAATCTGTGTTTTGTGTTTTGCAGACCGCTCGGAAAGAAATAAACCAGAACACTTACATATAAGGTAAGATGGAAACACAACATCCTCACACACCATGTGAGAACTTCATATAACATGTAAATAACGTGAAAATTAAAAAACTCCACAGAAGTTACAATAGTAATTGAGTTGATCTGCTGATTGTCTAATTCATCAGGCTCTAATAGTCTCTATTTGAATCACATGAATCAATCTGATTCAACAACTATGAAATCTTGTCTAGTTTGGTGCTATGTATCTTTGAATGTTCAGCATCAGTTTATTGTTAGATTTATCATGTGTAAATGGCTTTACACATGGTCAAAAATTAACCAGCCATTGAAGTTTACAAATTAAGTTTTGACCTCTCACAGTATGCATTGCAAGACTAAAAGTATGTGGGCACTCAAATTCAAATGCGCTTGTTGAATATTTAACTTCCATATAATGGCGATCATGGGCGACATTGGGCAGGAAAGGGGTGCAGTTGCCACATATTGTTAGTCTTGGAATCCCGATGCAATTGGAGCGGTTAGCCAAGCCCAGGTCAGGTTCTACATAGGTGCTAGAGAGTGCTAAATACCCTCAAATGAAAGCAACTGAAGATCTGGCAAACTATCCAACCTGTTTTTGCATTGTTGAGCATTGAGCAATGTAGCTAATCACAGACATATCTTTCATTTCTTGAATGCAATGGCCAATCAGAAACATTTATGTTCGTCAGAATTCACTCACCGCTGAAAGCGGCAGAATTTTTATTAAAGGAGAAGTTCACTTCCATAACAATAACTTACAGATAATGTACTCACCCCTTTGTCATCCAAGATGTTTGTGTCTTTCTTTCTTCAGTCATAAAAAAATTGTGTTTTTTGAGGAAAACATTCCAGGATTTTTCTCCATATAATGGACTGCTATGGTGCCCCGAGTTTTAAATGTGGCTTCAAACGATCCCAAATGCAGTTGTAAACGATCCCAGCTGAGTTGTAAATGTCTTATCTAGCGAAACGATTGGTTATTTCATTTAAAAAATACAATTTAAATACTTTTTAATCTCAAATGCTCGTCTTGTCTTGCTCTGCCTGAACTCTGTGTATTCTGGTTCAACTCCCATTGTATTTTCTCCCTCAACTTCAAAACTCATTTCAAAATCGTCCTACATCGCTGCAGAAGTGCCGACCCAGTCTTTGCAAAGTGAACATGCAAAGAAGATCAAACACCCTTAACAAAAAAGGTAAAACAGTGATAAAGGATGATTTTGAAGTTGAGGAAGAACATGAGATGAGAGTTTTTTGACATAGCCCAACTGTCATGAACTGGAAAAAAACAGTCCAGGCAGAGTAAGGTTAGCGTTTGACATTAAAAAGTATGTAAATTGTATTATTTCTATGAAAATAACCAATCGTTTCGTTAGATAAGAACCTTATTCCTCGGCTGGGATTGTTTACAACTGCATTTTGGAAGTTCAAACCCAGGGCACCATAGACGTCCACTATATGGAAAAAAATGTTGAAATGTTTTCCTCAAAAAACGTAATTTCTTTACGACTGAAGAATGAAAGACATGGCCATCTTGGATGACAAGGGGGTGAGTACATTATCTGTAAATTTTTGTTCTGGAAGTGAACTTCTCCTTTAAGTGCAGTTCTGTGTGCTTGTGAATCATCTCATAACTGAGTGCAGTGTAGTTTAGAGAGCTCCATTGATTATACAGTTGAAATCGAAATTATTCAACCCACCAGAGACTGCAGTACTTTACAAATACAAGCTTTTCTGAAGATCCAAGACCTTATAAAAATTGCATCCACAACAGTTTACTGGCATATTAAAAGTGATAATGTCAACATACAATGTAATGTTTTTGAGTTACAGGAATTTTTAATGACACAGCTATGCCATAATTATTCAACCCCTATTTAACATCGCTGTTTCTAAGTCACTAATTTTTATGGCAGGGAACAAAATTGTCTTAAAACACAATTAAGCCTTTAGAAATTCACAGAATTTGCTTGGGCTGTTACACATACATACATTTAGCATGCATGTGCTAAAGTTGAGTAGAAAATATGGCAAAGTCAACAGAGCTCTCACAAAAGCTATAGAGAAGAAATAGTTTATTATATTAGAAAGTCTAAGGCTACATGAAGTTTTCTAAGACATTAAAAGTTCCTAGAGAAACAACTGGCAGCCTTATTCCTTAGTTTAAAGTGTGCTGTACCAGAAAACCTTTAAGGGTGTTGAAGAAAAAAAGCACAGTATCATAAAATGTTTGATCAGAGCAACTGAGAAAAACCTGCAATGTACAGCTAAAGACTTGCAAGATGAGCTGACGAAAGGAGGAAAAACATTTCAACGCAGTGTATAAAAAGAACACTAGACAAGTCTTGCCGAATATCACTCTTGACCAAAAAGAACAAAAAGGCTGACTTGAACATGCTAAAATTAATTTGGATAGACGTGTGGAGTTCTGGAAGAATGTTTTATGGAGCGATGTGACCAAACTGGAACATTTAGGACCTATGGATCAGCGGTATGCAAAAAAAGGCAAAGCTTATAACCATCTCCACCATCTCCATCCTCAAACATAGAGGTGGGCCAGTCCTGTTATGGGGTTGTTTTACTGTAGTTGAAAGTGGAAATCATGACCGTATGAAGAATATCATGGATTCTTTGAAGTGTCAGGCTATTTTGGAAAAAATTGTGATACCTTTGGTTTCCAGCATGACAATCATCTCAAAGTACACATCCAAATCTACTTAATACTTCAGTCATAGAATGTTCTTGAGTGGCCTGTTCAGTCTCCAGGATGATGGATGATGCCTTTGTTGAATTGTTTTCATAAAATGTTGTTCTTTGCAACTGTAGATCTCAATGAACTACGATGAGTGACGTATTTTAGTGATAATAAAGGGAACGTGCTTTGTGCACTTTCTATCTAGGCTATAATCCATTCAGAATTTGTATGAAACTTTTGTTTTTCAGGCACATACACACTGCAAAGTTTTGGGAATGACATCTGCATATTTATGCTGGATTCTTTCTCGAAATAGCAGTAATTGACAATGATAATCGAAGCAATGGACAGGACAAAAAACATATGTGAAAGCAGACTTTCACAGACAGCGCGTGTCCTGAGAGAGATCTAGTTCAAAGACCAAAGTCAAGTCAAACTTTATTGAGATCGGGACATACAGCATGAACCAGAACTTTATTGAGATCGGGACATACAGTATGAACCAGTCATTTCATTTCCAGTAACTGATGGAAATTAAATTATATGCGATTTATGAAAGAATACAGTCCCACAACTGATCTTTATTTATTTATTTTTTTTTTTTCACGTGTCTTGCCTTTGATTCAAAACAGACATGTTTCAAGTGACACAGGAAAAAGACAGGGAAAACTTTAATGAATATCAGAAAAGCAGCATACACATTTCTGGTTAAAAATGAAAGGCCATCAACTGACACTTAAAATGGGAAGCATTGCCACTCAATCAGCAGCAAGAGTCAAAGCTTTTAGTAAGCGCTGACAACCTCTGTAAGTTATTCTTGACTGTGCTGCATTGATGCGTTGCAGTACGGTAGGGCATTGTTTTGATGCTTACATCCTAAAAAGATTTTGCTTTCACTTTTTTTGCAGTTTTTTTCTTGCCCCTCCTGACTCAGGAGTCCAGTTTCGCCAATCATGGCCATTAATAGTGAGGTGCTTTTCTGGAATGTTGGAACATAGCTGTTCCATGGTGATTCGCGCACTTTTAGACCCAAGAGCATCATGGGTGTTTCTTTAACTATGGTGGCTTTTGACCCTGTAGAGTTTCGGAAAGTAAACTCTCTAAAAATGCAGAAACTAAACTCTCTAAAGGGTTAGTTCACCCAAAAAAGAAAATTCTATCATTAATTACTCTCCCTCATTTAGTTTCCAACGTGCAAGACCTCATCTTTGGAGCACAAATTGAGACATTTTTGATGAAATCCGAGAGCTTTCTGACCCTCTGTAGACAGCATTGCAATTACCACCTTCAAGGCCCAGAAAGGTGATAAGGACATCATTAAATAGTCCAGAATATACAGTTGATGAACTAAGAGAGATGGACGTTCTATGTCAGAACAATTTTTGTTTTCTTTGTGCACAAAAAGCATTCTTGCAGCTTCATAAATTTATGGTTAAACCACTAATGCCAAATGGACTGTTTTAACAATGTCCTTACTACCTTTCTGAGCCTTGAACGTGGTAGTTGAGTTGCTGTCAGGGTCAGAAAGCTCTCAGATTTCATCAATAATATTTTGTGTTCCAAAGATAAAAGGTCTTACAGGTTTGAAAAGACATGAGGGTAAGTAATAAATTACAGAATTTTCATTTTTGGGTGAACTAACCCTTTAAGTGTGAACGTGGAACAAGAATAAAACCATAAAATCTATACATAAAAGGCATTTGAATAGTACATGATGAAATGTCATGATGAATAGTACATGATGAAATTTAATGTCACCTTTACAAAAAAATAAATAAAATAAATAAATAAATCTGTTTGTTTTTTCAAGGGGCAGTTCATCATTACTTACCCATTCACCCTCATGTTGTTTGTAACTTTCCTTCTTCTGCAGAACATAAAAGAGGATATTTTGACTTCAACTGAAAAAAAAAATGCAGAGACATTTCTATCAAAATATCTTGAAAGTTTAAAATGACATGAGAGTGAATAAATGATGACAGAATTTCCATTTTTGGTTGAACTATTCCTTTAATGAAAGGGCTGAGGAAACATCCACATATGGACGAATTAAACATTTTCTAACATCCTGACAATACATTCAGTTAGCTACAAGGCGACAGAATAATGCAATTTTATAAACAGTGCCTTTTTAAACAAATCGCTTTTTGATTTGTTTTATTTTTTAACACGGTTTAATGTCAACAGCGAAAGGCCTCTGACATAAATTAACTTGTGACAGAACTGATGGATAGTTGTGCTTGCTTGTTGCTGAGCTAATGATGCCTGTACAGTGGGAGACATCAAGGGTGTGAATCGACTTGTCAGCTGGTTCTCATTTGAAGCAGAGCAAAAGCTGCCTTTGAGAGCTTGCTGGCGAACTGGCCTGGCCTGACTCTCTCTCTCACACTCGCTCTGCGCTTATGACACATCACTTCAGCTATGCAGAAAGCAGCAGCTTTAAAACGTCCACATAGTCAGGAAGTGAAGTCTTCTGCTTGAAAGATCAAAGAGCTTTTACCAATAAGCACTGTAGTTTTTGGAAAAGATGGTGTTATTTGCTTTAATGGATTCTTTTAAAACTTCATACATCTACTAATCTAAGGTATGAAATAGATGCCTTCATATTTTGATGTCTCTTTAGGCTTTGTGTAGTGTTCAGTTGTCCTTTGTTTGCTTTGTCTTCTTTTGTTTAGTACATTATTATTAAATCCATTTCATTGTGTTGTTGGACACACGTCTTGACCTGGTTAAAGGTGAATATGGTACAGTGGAAATGAGCACCTAGTTGTAAAGATAGAAAAGGACATTAAATTGAGATGTAGAGTAGTTGAAGCAAAGTTTTATGAAGTAGTAAGGCAATAAAAGTTAACATTTTGTGTGTGAGAAATAACTGTCACCATAATCTGTTGAAGATATTGTGGTTATAAAAATGTTAGTTATAGTACACGGATATATGTGTTAAACATTCTACAGTAACATTCAACCTTTTGTGATCAGTAAGATTTTATAGTGTTGTTGCAAGAAGCATCTTAATGCTCAATCTTAATCTGCATTTTTGGTCAAAATACATAAAAACAAAAGTGATATCATGAAATGTTTTTACAGTTTAAAATAACTGCCTTCGATTTTAATATATTTTAAAATGCTATTTATTCCTGTGGTGGAAAAAAAATAATTTTCAGCAGTCCTTAGTGTCACATGATCCTTCAGAAATCATTCTAATATCCTGCTTTGCTGCTCCAATTTATTTGAAATATTATTATGGATGTAAAACAGGTTTGCAGCTTTGTGGAAACTATGATACATGTTTTTCAGGATTCTTTAAGGAGTAGAAAGTTCAAAAAGAGCGATTATTTGAAACTGAAATCTTTGTAATAATGTCTTCACTGTCATATGGGATCAATTTAATGTGTCATTGCTGAATAAAAGTATTCATTTCTTTCAAGAAAAACAATGGCACCAAATGTTTTTTTAAAGAAGTCTCTTTTGCTCATCAAGACTGAATTTATTTGATCAAAAATACAGAAAAAAAAAAAAACAATAATACTGCAAAATGTTATTACAATATAAAATAATGTTTTTTTATTTTTTTTTATTTTAATATACTTTAAAATATAATTTTTTTTCTGTGATGCAAAGCTGAATCTGATTTCATTAGCTGTTACTCCAGTCTTAACTGTCACATGATTCTTCAGAAATCATTCTAATATGCTGATTTATTATTAGAATTATCAATGATGGTAAAAGCTGTGCTGCCAGATTTTTTTTGGAACCTGTGATTCTTTTTTTCAGGATTCCTTGATGAATAACAAGTTAAAAAGAACAGCATTTATTCAAAATATAAATCTTTTCTAACTATGTAAATCTATACTATCACTTTTTATTAATTTAACACATCCTTGGTGAATAAAAGTATTAATTTCTTTCAAAAAAAAAAAAGAAAGAAAGAATAAAAATGTACTGACCCCAAATTTTTGTACAAAAGTGTATATTGTTAGAAAAGATTTCTATTTTAAATAAATGCTGTTCTTTTTAACTTTTTTTTCATCAAAGAATCCTGAAAAAAAGCATCACGTTCCAAAAAAGAAAATAAATTAGATCACAGAAATATCTTAAATTTTTTATGTATATTAAAATAGAAGAACGTTGTTTTACATCGTAATAATATTTCACAATATAACATTTTTTTTTCTGTATTTTTAATCAAATAAACGCAGCCTTGATGAGCATTAGAAACATATTTAAAATACATTAAAAATTGTACTGATCTCAAACTTTTGACCAGCAGTGTATATGTTTTGTTTTTACTGTGTCATTTGTCTTCATGTGCATGTGTGAGCTAAACAGATGCATCTGATCAGAGTTGTTAACTTTAAACATTCTTAAAACTTTAAGAATACCCCAAAGACCATCGCATTAAATGTTGCTTTTTTTATGTCAATATCTGTTTTTTGTTCTTTGCTTTTTAGCCAAGGCCCCCTTTCTTCAATTAAAGCAGCCTTTAAACGAAGTGAGTAGGATGTGATGTAAATCTAGTAATTTATACAATTACAGGACACATTGTAGGAATGTTGTGTTTTCCCATTATATGGTCAAAATGCTAAATGATGTCAAACCTTCCAGCTTCTGCAAGAGCCCACTCACAACCGGATTGCTCCAGGGAAAGGAGGTGAGCAAATGAAAACTATTTTGGCCTTTCTGGCCATTTTCAATATGATTTCTAGAGACAGTTTATTGTTTATAGGAAGTGATGGGAGTGATCACAATATGCCAAAAGCCACATTCAAACTCCGTCTCTTGTGTGGACGACATGGCTCAGTGTTTAGAAGAACATGTTTCAACTGCTAGGCTACGCTTTTGTCTGTCTAAAGCACCTAATTAGTCTCATATGCTCATGCATGTTTGTGCTAGATACAGTTGCTAACATTGAAAGTATAACCTAGTATAATCCATTAAAATGTTTGGTTACAATTTAAGGCAAAAAAAATTGTAGTTGTTACACTCTTTTGTGGCTGAAAATGATTCTCTGGCAATATTCCTTGGTGCTGACAGCCTTGTGGTTAGTTACCTCTGTTGACCCGAGTTTGATTCCTGACTCTGGGTCTTTTGCCAGTCCTGCTCCCCCTATTCTTTCCTGTCAAATCTCTTCTGTCCTATCAAAAATAAATGGCTAAAATATAATAAAAAAAAAAATACTTATTTCAATTACGTCATAATAGAAACTGGTTGGCTAATTTAGGGCCACAGATTATCTCGTGAACATTTATGCCAGAGTGAACCTCCTCATGTTTTTTTATATTTTTTATTTACAAAACCACAAGCCTGATTGTGTAGCTGTGCTTTGAAATGTGTGTGAAATACATTAAACTGTATTAAGGAAGCTGTTGTTGTTTTCAGGCGTCCAGAGATAACCATCTTATCGGCAGAGCCGTTAACAGCCGCTTCTTGGCATCCAGCGGCATCTGGCCGATTTTCATCCACAGCTTTCCCAACACAACCAATCTGGAGTGAGAGCGTTCTGACCTCTGCTCAGGTACAGTGATTTATAGCACGATATCCAGTTCAACAGCTGCCATTAGCAAACAGTTGTGCCAGACAGGTGTGTGGATTGTCTTTTGGTTTGATTGGTTTCTTTAGCATGCCTTTACTTTTACCTTATGAAGCATGGCCACTTTGTCCTTGTATTTGAGAGACTAACACATGGATTACTAACCAATAAACTACTGTGATTAAAGAATAAGTCTAACAATAATGTAGTGTATATACAGTAAAACCAAAATTTATTCAGACACCCTCAATATTTCTCTCATGATCACAGTTGATTCACTACAGTTTAGAAAATGGTAATAAAATATGACAAGAACTCAAAAGTTAAACTGTGTCAGAACAAATTCATCTTGATAATGTGAGAATGACTATATTGTTAGTATGACTATATTTACACAACTGTCAATTCTTTGTTGACCAATTACCAAGCAATGCTTAATTTTGTTCTGTCTGTGGTGTAAAAAGGTCGCATTAGCAATTAAAAAAAAAAAAAAAACACTTAGGCAGAACATGGTCAGGTCAAAGTGTCTGAATAATTTGTGGTCCCAATTTTTTACTGGTAGTCCACTGTATGAAGAATTTTTGGGTATAATATGTCGTTTTCTTTTATTTTTCTATCCTCACTTACATAAATGAACTAGAGTGTCCTGCACCCACTAGTAAAATAAATAAAAAAAAAAAAAAATCTGGTGTCTAAATCATTTTTGGTTTGATTGTATAACCTCCGCTGTCACACTGTGCAGACATCAGTGTTGTTATTAGTAACTAAAACTAAAACTATTAAAAATTAAGTTGAAATAAAGTTGAAATGTATTGAAATGAATATATGATGAAAAACTAAAACTTAAAATTAAAAAATGATGCCTTGACAACTAACTGAAATAAAATAAGTTGTAAAATAGGTACTAAAGTAAAAAATAAATTAATTAAAGAAAAAAAAAATCTTAAAAAGAAATAAAATGACAAACTAAAAAACTTAAAACTAAGACTTAAACTCTAAAAATATTAAATAAAAATGACAATATAAAAATAAAAGCTAATTCAAAAAAAATGTATAATATATAATAATAAAATAACACTGGAAGATATCTGCACACATAATTTTTAAGTATTAAATTGTTATATAATGAAGATTCGGTCAGTATATTACAGGCATTTTTGAGATATTTTAAGACGTCGATAAGCTGATAATTATTTTCATGTTGTGTCTGATAACCAGTAAATATTGATAAAATATTCTAAATCCAAACTGCTGTCTACAAGCGAATCAAAAACTACAAATAATAGTTTGTACTGTATGCTCAAGTGAATTTCACAACATTTTAATGTACAGTACAATAATATCCAATATTGGCCAACACTGATAAATAGAAATAGAAATCATACAGATACTGATATGGTGCCTATATTTTTGCATCCCTGCTTTTTTCCAAACTCTGTTCTCTAGGACTGTATGTTTCCTGCACATGCACTTGTTTGCTTGGTTTGGTGCTTGCGTTCGAGTGATTCCCTTCTCTCGTGCTTCAGCTCCCACCATCCTATGAGCAGGTGATCAAGGAGAAGACCCAGGAGAAGGTTACCCCACCTTTACCATCTCCACGACGCTCACAAACCACAACTATTGCCACTCAGACTGACTTACTAGAAGAGAATGTCACACATCCAGATTCCTGCACGTCCCAGCAGCTGAACCAAAATTCAAGTGGAGGTTAGTCCATACTGACTGTTTTGAATGCACGAATCAATGTGAAACACAAATTGCAATACTTACTCTCACTCTTTGGTCTTTCACAGTTTCAGAAAAGCAGCCAAAAAAGCCACCTCGGCCATCATTGCCCTGCAAACCCAAACCCATTCCGCGAGAAACTCAAACCAGATCCCCAACATCCACTACCAGCTCCCAACCCATAGTCGATCTAACCTCAACCACACGTCCGGTGCCTCAGCCACGCTCCAAAACAAAACCCCTGAGCCCATCCAACCAGGTCAATGTGCAACCTCTGATACCACTGCAAGACAGCTGGGAAGACTGTCCTGTAAAACCTGTAGAGACTTCTGATGCCCATTCAGGCAAGTATCTGCAGGAACTCCTAGATGTCTTCAGCTCTGAACCTCTGAGTAACAGTGTCAACATCCAGGAAGAGCAAACGATCCAAACTGAAGAGAACCAAGGTGACAACATGACCTCCCTTCACAGCGACCGCAACATCCGTTCAAGAATACAGGCCTTTGAAAGTCAAACTAACACAGAGAATGACGAAACTTCCGTACCTTTCCCCCGTCCTCGTAAAGTTCATCCCAAGCCACCTGTGCTGGCACCAAAACCCTCCATTGCCCCCCGGCCCTCTGTAAAAATGCCCAAAGAAGAGCAGCTTTCACAATTTGAGAGTCACATATACGAAGTGGCCGACGTACCACCTATGCCAGCACCAAGACCTAAACTTTTCAAAAAACCATCTTTAGACTCAAAGGACGACTCGGACTCTCAGCCTCCTCCATTCAGGACGCCCCTCATTCCTCCCTCACGACCTTCACTGGTCAAGCTTAAGAATGTAAGTTCCCAGGATGAGGAAGGAGTATTAAAAGGACCTCCCATCCCACTCAAGCCCAGCAAAGACCTGCTGAACCTCAACAATCATAACTCCACTGCCCTTGTGTCTAACATTGCATCCACAGCGAACATGCTTAGCAATGACTATGTGGATGCTTCCACCAGTAAGTGCAAATGTTTTTTGGTATCACAATACAAATCAAAAACCTTTGACCGGGTATTACATGTGTATACATATATTATTGTTCATTAATGGTTTTAATGTATTCCACTCACAGATCACTCTCCCACTAAACCCTCCCGTCAAGCGGGATTCACCTACATGGGGTTAAACTCACAGGGGCTGACCAAGAGACCCACAGTCATCAGGGTCCCCAGTAAAACTGACAAAAGTGAGTGTTGAATCACCAACAGCTATTGTAATAATAAGTAGGGAGCTATTTAATGCACATCAATTGCTTGTTTTTACAGTGTTTTAAGAGTAAAACTGGGAAAATAATGTCAATGATAATTTGTTAAAGCAGTATTCCTGGGAAAAGACTTGTATGGCTTAATATAATGTAACTGATGTCTCTTACTGAAACATGTAGTAGAAAACCCATGAAAGAATTAGGTTATTTAAAAAATTCTTGGACTATGGGGGCGCCATTATTTCAATGACTTGAAATGGTTGCACTCGGTGTGCTACTGGCACTACCTGTTGCTATTTTTACTGCAGGACAACTAGAGATTTTACCATAATCGGTTATCGGTTTTGTAATATCGGGTTCACCGATAAACGGCGCCGTCTTGTGGGTCTTTTGAGAATTGCGCGCATGGAGCGTGCCTGAGGGGAGACCCGACAATGCAAAGAAACTAAATTAAATCTGTTCATCATATGAAGTGATCACATATCTTATTTATGATTCTGGACCGCAAAACCATTTAATAAACCAACCATTTAATAATCTCAATCTAAATAATAATCTTAATCTGAATAAATAAGATTTCCATTGGTGTATGGCTTGTTAGGATAGGACAATATTTGGTCGAGATACAATTATTTGAAAATCTGGAATCAGAGGGTGCAAAAAAATCAAAGTATTGAGAAAATCGCCTTTAAAGATGTCCAGATGAAGTTCTTAGAAATGCATTTTACTAATCAAAAAATAAGTTTTGATATATTTACAGTAGGAAATTTACAAAATATCTTCATGGAACATGATCTTTGCTTAATATCCTAATAATTTTTGGCATAAAAGAAAAATCCATCATTTTGACCCACACAATGTATTGTTACATTGTTACAGTGGCTATTGCTATAAATATACCCGTGCTACTTAAGACTGGTTTTGTGGTCCAGGGTCACATTTGTGGTAAGCCACTCGATTCATATGAATTCATTTTACAATGCCTTTATGACTTTGCGGATCTTCTAAGTTTCGGTACCTGGACTTTCAATGGAGGGACAGAGAGTTTTCAGATATTATTAGAAATATCTTAATTTTTGTAGTTCAAAGATGACCAAAAGTCTTATGTATTTGAATCAGCATTAGGGTGAGTGAATGATGACAGAATTTTCATTTTTTGGTGAGCTATCCCTTTAAATATAATCATCTATTCCATTATTTCACATTTCATTATAAAATGCCTTTTTGGCACCGAAGATGTCAAACCTTGTCAGTTAACACAGAGAATAATGTTGTTCTTCAGTTTGTTAAAAAGAAAGATAAAACATGTTTACAATGAAATGTAAATTACATTAAAAACAGTAGTATTGTGAAAACTTATTACAATTTAAAGTTAACAGTTTTAACATGTTTTAAAATGTAATTTATTCCTGTGGTAGCAAAGCTGAATTATCAACAGCGTCATTACTCCAGTCTTCAGTGTCACATGATCCTTCAGAAATCATTCTAATATGCTGATTTGGTGCTCAAGAAACATTTCTTATTATTATCAATGTTGAAAACATTTTTTTTTTAATATTTTGTGGAAACATGATTTATTTTTTTATAATTCTGTTCAAGAGAACAGCATTTATTTGCAATAAAAATCATTGCTGTCACTTTTGCTCAATTTTTATGCATCCTTGTTAAATAAAGGTATTTTTTTCCCCTCCAAAAAATCATGCTCATCCCACTGCCTTTCAGACCCTGAAGAGACGGCTGAAGTTCCTCCACCTTTACCTGTGCAGAAACCTGTGGGCGGCCCACCTACACCTGCTAAACCCTCCCGCATAGTAAGACCTTACAGCTGCCCCAGCAGGCCTTTCCCAGCAAACAACAGCTGTGCAACAAGCACTAAAGCAGTAGGCGATTAAGAAAAAAAATGCAGTCTTAAAATGTCAGCAGAGCTCACAGGATTAGTTACCAGACTCTTTAATCTGCAGATTTGTGACATTTGAAAAATAAAAAAACTGCTTCTTTTGACATTTTCTAAAGAAGTTAAAAAGCAGAACAGAACAATAGGGACTTTTCTTTAGTTTTCCTTTTCCTCTCTCCTCAGGTCTGAAACATACTCTGCAAGTACATGAATGCAGATGCTTCTGGCTATACATGCTCAATTTTGATTATGTGTTAGCTGACTACTTTTACGGCCACTTCAAGTTAGCCATTGTCATGACAAAGCAGCAGTTTGAAGAGAGTTGGGTTGTTACTCTCACAATAACACAATATGTTGGCCGACTATTCACATCTGCATTTGTGTAATTGTGTAAAATTATTTCTGTCAGAAAAATAATGTGAAATGTGTTCCAAATATTGAAACAACTGTCAGAAATCATGAACAATATCCTTTTATTCAATAATTTATTCTGTACATACATTGTTAGGGCACAAATTATGTCTTTAAACATTGAATATTAACTTTTTAATAATGTTTTCCCCCCAGGACTCCTTCAGTCACTCATTTGATTTGTCTCTTCCACCACGGTAAATGAATCCTGTATTTATTCAAAGCTGTCCTAGTTTCGCTCATTCAACCTTTTAAACATGCCTTTATGCGTTTCTCTTTTATGGCTGGTTGGTTTTGGCAGTTTCAGCCTAGCAATTGTTACAGTGAATAAAGAGTTTCAGTGCTGACAACATGCGGTCATTTCTAGTATTGTGCCCTTGAATTCCATGTTAATAATATTTCAGGCCTAGTGGAGGAAAGGTTCTGCCTCCACGACCACCACCAGCGAAAACAGGCCCAGGAAGACCTCCACCTCCACGGAAAGATGGCTCCCAACGTCGGCCCTCAGATCCAGGAGTTTCACAAATAGTGCCATCAAAACAACAGCAACCTCAATGGCAGCAACAAAACCGTAAAGCTTCGAAAAAAGGACCCGCCCTACCACCGAGACCCAACCCTGGACATCGTCTTTACAACAAATACACGGTGAGATGTTATTTTACGTTTTATTTTATTGACTTAATGGTATTACAGAAGAACTGAACAAATTAATGCAACTCTGTCATGTTTTTGGTTTATACAGCTTGAGGTTCCCCACGGGATTGCTGAGTACGACTACAATGGCACTAACACTGGGGAGCTTTCTTTTCAGGTGATCTTAAAGTCAATACATTCACCGTAGCCCCATAGTACCGTCTTCTCAAGTTACGGATGGTTTATGTATTGTTCTACCAGTGAGTTTCAATTTAAGCATTTCCATTCTTTATTTCCTGCAGAAAAATGAAGTCCTCGTCTTACTTGAGGAATTAGATAGCAAAACTTTTGAATGCCAAGTGGGAAACGCTAAGGGCACCGTGCAGAAAACACATATGAAGATTATTACACCCTTAACAAATACACGCAGCAATCCAGTAACTCAGGTAATCAATAGTGATACTGACTCAGTGTTTAATAGTAGTTGTAGTGGTAAGTAATATCTTGTAAAGTCTTGTAATGTCAATATGCGATAATGGCTATCAATGTGTTTGTACAGAAAAACAGTTCCTTTAGTGGTGTGGTGGAAAATACTGGATCTTTACAAGTACAAGCCCTGTATGACTTCACTCCAGGTGAATATAAACAGTTCTGTGTAAGAAAACAAAGGTCTATTTTCCAAGACAAGCATACTTTGATAAGGTTATGATTAGTGTTTGTTTTGGGGTTTTTTTTGCGAAGAATAATTACCACGTACTGTGCTGTTTAATCTGTGTCTGTGAAGTCCTTCACCCAGTGTGTTTAGACTATTAATTAAATACGCATTTTTCCTTTACATTCGCATTTAGAGGCAGTTAAAAACCTGCTCCTATAATAATCATTTGTTGTCCTGTGTTTGTGTCTCAGAGGGGCCTGGAGAGCTGATGTTGAGAGCGGGTGATGTGGTGTCTAATGTAGAACAACTGGACAGTGACTGGTACATAGGAACATGTAGAAACATCACTGGATTCTTCCCCATTAACTATGTCAAGACACTGGTAAATATTGTATATGGAATTTTCGACAAATACAGTAGACAGTGTTAATTTAGAGAATTAGAGGGATAAATCCCATGTTGTTTGTTGGGAGAATTAAACTAAACTTGACTAAACTTAATTAACAAAATGTAAAAGATTTTAAAGGAGAACTCCACTTCCAGTACAACAATTTACAAATAATGTACTCACCCCCTTGTCATCCAAGATTGTTCATGTCTTTCTTTCTTCAGTCGTAAAGAAATTCTGTTTTTTGAGGAAAACATTTCAGCATTTTTCTCCATATAATAGACTGATATGGTTGGCAAAATGCAGTTTAAATGCGGCTTCAAACGATCCCAAATGCAGTTGTAAACAATCCCAGCCGAGAAAGAAGGATCTTATCTAAAATAATACAATTTATATGTTCATGACAGTTTGGGTATGTTGAAGAACTCCAGTCAAATTTTCTCCCTCAACTTCAAAAATCATTTCAAAATCATCCTACATCGCTGCAGAAGTTCCGACCCAGTCTTTGCAAAGTAAACATGCAAAGAAGATCAAATACCCTTAAAGGAGAACTCCACTTCCAGAACAATTTACAAATAATTTACTCACCCCCTTGTCATCCAAGATGTTCATGTCTTTCTGTCTTCAGTCATAAAGAAATTATGTTTTTTGAGGAAAGCATTTCAGGATTTTTCTCCATATAATGAACTTCATTGGTGCCCCGATTTTTAACTTCCAAAATGCAGTTTAAATGCAGCTTCAAAGGGCTCTAAATCTCAGATCTCAGCCGAGGAAGAAGGGTCTTATCTAGTGAAACGATCTGTCATTTTATTAAAAAAAAAAAAAATATTGTATACTTTTTAAGCACAAAAGCTTTTGTAGCACAGGCTGGGATGCATGTCCATGATGCTACGAATTAATGATGGGTCGTTCTTGAACGATTTGTTCATTTTGAACTAACTTTAATGTGACTCGGGAAGAACGAGTCGTCTCGGGGAGTGATTCGTTCAGTCGCACATGCGCAACATCCTATTAGGTTCTGTACTGGAATTAGTTCACCTGTTTTGAGTCTTCGAGTTTTTTGCTCATCTTATGGGGCTGTCACGTGATGCTGATTTTGCTAAAATGAACGAAATGACTCGAAAAAAGATTCGTTCATTTTGCTGAACGAGACTCAAAGGTCCGAGTTGGTAAAATGATCCGAACTTCTCATCATTATACGAATCACGTCTAAGTTCATCGTCTGTGTACTCCGGCTCAAAAAGGTAGATTAGGGCGAATAACTCCATCTTATTTTCTCCTACAACTTCAGAGTCGTCCGACATCGTTGTACCTTTTTGTTTGTAAACAGCGTTTGACTTACTTGTACTTTCTTAGTCTTTCCGCGTTCGCTTTGTAAACACTGGGTCTGTAGTTCCGCCTAGGTTCTGCATGACATTTTGAGATGTTGTGTCGTGAACGCGCATCCCAGAGCCTGTGCTACACAAGCTTTTGTGCTTAAAAAGTATACAAATTTTTATTTTCCGAAAAATATGGCCGATCGTTTCAGTCTAGCTCTTCTTCCTCGGCTGGGATCGTTTAGAGCCCTTTGAAGCTGCATTTAAACTACATTTTGGAAGTTCAAAATCAGGGCACCAGTGAAGTCCATTATATGGAGAAAAATCCTGAAATGTTTTCCTCAAAAAACATAATTTCATGACTGAAGACAAAAAGACATGAACATCTTGGATGACAAGGGGGTGAGTAAATTATTTGTGAATTGTTGTTCTGGAAGTGGAGTTCTCCTTTAAGAATAACAAGGGCTTTGACAAAAACTTTCTTTAAATGCTTTTAAATTATTTTATCGGCAAATCAGTTTTGAAAATGACAGATACCGATAACCATAAAAATGCTTAATATCGGCACCTTTAATCAACTGGGCCGATAAATAGTCAACTCTGTTACTGCAACCCGGTTACATAAAGAACACACAAGGGATTGTGTGATAAATATAATTTGGATCCTTTCTGCAGCAAATAAATGTAAACTGATTCCCTTTTCTTATTTTTACAAAAATTGTTGTGTTGACAGCATTCGCATGCTCAACTATTCAACCATGTTATCCAAGTTATTATTCGAAAAACAATTTGTTTTCTTTTTTAATCGATAAAGCAAAACTAAAAAACATAACTTGCTAGTTTCTACTCAGTATTATGTTATTTAGGCCACATTTTGTGTAATTAGTATTGAAGGAAATTACAAGATCACACAAATTACATGTTAAAATTCTTTATACATGTTTCAAATTTAGGTAACAGGGCTGCAAAAATCTCAGCCCATAGTATTATTTACGTACTGAGGTTGACGGTGAACAATTTCTGAAGGTTAAGCATGCATGTTTGGGAATGATAAAACTGATCAACTTCCACCGTTACCAATACTCTTTTGTTTTCCAGAACAAGCCTGGTACACCTGCGCCAACATTCAGCAATGAATGGAAAACCAAACCATCTCCTGAGCCTGTCAGGTAAGTCATCCTTACAGAATTCACCTGTGAAAGCTCAAACACAAATTATATTCACTTCTTAATTAAAAATCGGATCTACTGCAATGTTAGCTTAACAAAAAACACTAAGAACCAGATTACATTACAATGACTAAACTAATATTTTATATCCCTGGATTTTTTTCAGAGGCCCGAGGTGTGTTGCGAGGTTTGACTTTGAAGGAGAGCAGAGCGATGAACTCTCATTTTCCGAAGGTGATGTGATCCAGCTTAAAGAATATGTAGGAGATGAGTGGGCTCGTGGGGAAGTGAACGGCCATGGTGGTATTTTCCCTCTCAACTTTGTGGAGGTGGTTGAGGATCTTCCACCAGCCCCAGTACAGAAATCTGTTCCAAATAAGGTTGCACTACCTGGTAAGAGCCTAAAACCTTAAAGCTATCTATAAATTCTTCACATTTGATTTAATGTTTAAACATTTAGATCGTATAGAAATGTTTTTCACCACAGAATTAAAAAAAAAAAAAAAAAACCTTTATTCGTGGCAATTTTGTTGCTAGTGGTGGAAATGGTCATAACTACACCAACATATAACAACATAAACATTTATGTGAATATTTTACATGCAATAAATATTGAAAGGGATTGTTTATTCCACCCATCATGGTAGGTTATAGTTTATTTTTGCATTTTAAAACTAAAGGACTGTGACAAGAATAAACTGTCAAACTCTAGACATAAAAGGCATTTAAAAATTAACAAAAATAAATTGAAGCTTAAAAAAAAAGATTTTTTAGACGTTTTAATGTGACAAAGGTTGAAATTTGTGTCAAGTAGCAAAAGCTACTTTAATCAAATAGAAGTGATGTACATTTCACATGGAAAATGAAACCCTGCTTGATTGAATTCCATATGGGGCTCTCCAGTTTCAGAAAACATGGAGCACATTCAGTTTACGCTAGAACTGTCTGTGATCCAGCCGCTTGTATGTTTTTAGGCTACTGTACCTACAACACCAACTGTAGTAGTGCCGTATCAGCATCAGTTTCTCTGGGACTCAACAAGTGGGCCGCTCTCCCTATGGCAGGAATGTGAAGAATTTGCCCTTCTGTTTGTGTTTCATTAAGGGCTATATGAATCTATGACCTCTATCTCATTCATTACACTGCAATGCATGAGGAGGTTCTCCTATGAGGACAGCTGCTCTTTTCTGTAACTCTGTGGAGAATTTACAGCCATTAACTGTAGAGTAATAATTCATTCATACGCTGCATTTGTTCAGGCTCCTTAAAAATCAAGTTTATACGGTGAACTGAAATAATTAGCTGAACTAGTCTAGAATGTAGTGGCCTAGACAAAGTGGAGTATTGGTAAATTTGAATTTAAAAGTACTTCACACTATTGGATTTTATTATTCTTGCATGTGCTTGCTTACATAATAGATAATGTTCTGGGCTATAGATCTAACATATCTTGTGTTTTATTTCTCAGGAATGGCCGGTTCATCTAACACACAAATGTCTTACAAAGCCACTGAGGTATTTTTCCCCCCACCTGTCACATTACATCTTACCTGTTGTAGTGAGCAGTGCTTATTTTCTATTAACTTGACCTTCTAAGGAAAACGCTAATAGGATATGCCTTAAAGGAGAAGTCCAATCCAGAACAAAAATTTACAGATAATTTACTCACCCCCTTGTCATTCAAGATGTTTGTGTCTTTCTTTTCTTCAGTCGATAAGAAATTATGTTTCTTGTGGAAAAAAATTCAGGATTTAATTCATATAGTGCACTTCAATGGTGCCCCCAAGTTTGAGCTTCAGAAATGCAGTTTAAATGCAGCTTCAAATGGCTCTAAAAGATCCCAGCCGAGGAAGAAGGGTCTTATCTAGCAAGACGAATCTTTCAAAACAAATTGACAGTTTATATACTTTTTAACCTCAAATGCTCGTCTTGTCTAAGTCTGTGTAAACTCTGGTTCAATACAGTCAGTACAGTTAGGGTATTTCAAAAAACTCGTTTGCTTCTCCAACTTCAGAATCATCCTACATCGCTGAAGAAGTACCGACCCAGTGTTTGCAAAGTAAACATGCAATAAAGATCAAATGCCCTTTACAAAAAAAAAAAGGTAAAACAGCGATGTAAGACAATTTTGACGTTGAAAAAGAAAATGAGACGGGAGTTTTTCGTCATACCCTAACTGTATTGACCTGGATTACACAAGACTACACATGCGCATCGCAGAGACGAGATGAGCATTTGAGGTTAAAAATTATATAAATTGTCAATTTGTTTCGGAAATGACCAATCGTTTTGCTAGATAAGACCCTTCTTCCTCAGCTGGGAACGTTTGAAGCTGCATTTTGAAAGTTCAAACTTGGGGACACCATTGAAGTCCACTATATGGAGATAATTCCTGAAATGTTTTCCTCAAGAAACATAATTTCTTATCGACTAAAGAAAGAAAGAAACGAACATCTTGGATGACAAGGGGGTGAGTAAATTATCTGTAAATTTTTGTCCTGGAAGTGGACTTCTACTTTAACAGTTCTGAGATATTGATATACTATATACAATATAGAAGAAGAGATCTATATGCAACTATGTGGGTAAAGTTGGAAGTAATGTATCTAACTATATATGAAGTTATTGATAATACAATTTACATTTTGTGAGATATAAACAATCATGCAGCTGAGATTTGCCATGTAGTATAAATTGCTTTACAGGAGTGTAGTTTATGCAGGCATGTAAAGTCAGATGTGCTATATATCCAACCTTTTTAATGTTTATCCACAGGCCGATTCTAATGGTGAAGAGTGGGCTGTGGCACTGTATGACTTCACAGCAGAGACAGAGGAGGATCTGCCCTTTCAGCAGGGAGACAGGATTCTGATCACTGCTCACATAGACGATGAATGGTGGAGCGGACGGGTCAATGGCAGAGAAGGCTTTTTCCCCAAAGCTTTTGTAGAGATTGTTACAGGTGAGATTATAAAGTGACTGCAGGCCTCTAGTGGACATGAGCTGGAAATACACTTTCAGTACTTAATTTTAAATTCACTACATTCTGTTTATATTATTAGCTTTTTAATAGTTTAATAGCTTTCTTTTTCTTCTCTGTGCAGGTGGGAGGAAGTGGTAACAGAATGAATAAGCAGAGGCAACCTCAGAAGCAGTGTTTTACTTTTCTTTTCTTTCTTTTTTTTTTTTATTCTGTTCCAGTTTATTTCTAATTGTGTGTTTGTCTAATGTATTTATAAATGTGAAGTCATTGTTAATTTTTCAAATCCATTGTATCCTGAAAAATATATTCATGAACTGGTATGGAGTTACTTATTTTTTGTCTTATATGTACACTCAAAAAAAAAAAAAAAAAAAAAAAAAAGGCACAAATACTGTATTACTTTAAAATACAAATACTGTATTACTAATGGAATTTACTTATTTATTTTTACCTGTATTTTGAATTTTGCACTTTACTGCAGTGTTTTAGGGTGAATGTAAATGCAAATTAATGGATAGTGTCCAAGTAATAGCTTACTAAGCTTACTTTTCTGTATACAGTATTAAATGGTTTTATATACAGAGAGCAAATATCATTTTATAGATTGATGTCCTTGGCTTGGCTAATATATCATAGAGTGGTTCTTAACCAGGGGGACTCTACCAAGAATGAATGAAAAGTGCTTAAATTAATAAGAAAATAAATACATAAACCAAGATGTAAAATGAAATTAAATTTCTGCTTATTTTTCCTTTATTGAAAAACACAGGGGTGCAAAAAATGGAGTATATGGTATATGCAGTGCACAGGGGCACAATAATATCCAGGCCATGGTGCCTTTTTTATTAAATCATTCTATGAAAATATTCAATAAAACCTAAATAATCAAAAGTTTATTTGTTAAAACATAAAGAAATAACTTTTTATTTAACTTTTGTTTAGCAATTTAAAAATGTATTTTTTATGAAGTGGGTATATATCAGCTGCTCACCCTTCGACACAGTCACATGACCAAAATAAATAGAGGAGATAAACGTTCTGAGGCGCAGAACAGAAAAAGACGAAGGCAAAATGAAAAACAATGCATTAAAATGAGGACACTGAACAACAGAGATTGGTAAGCTTAACCTATTAAGTTTTGTTTGTTTGTTGGTTTGTTTAATTGTAAGTCATGAAATCAGTCAACATTTAACGTCGTTGCTTGAGAGGGCACCAAGTGATATATGTTAAGTTCATTTCCAAGTATTTTTATCATTTAAAAGAAAAAAGTCGCGGTATGTTTGTGAATGGATATTAGAATTACATTCGAAAGAAACCGAAGAGATTGTTTAGATGGATACAAATTAAAACCGCCGTTTTGAATTCAAAATAGATCATTTGTGTGATTCGTGTAGAAAATGCATTTTTGAAAACTGTTGCTACCTCATACTTTTAACAAAAAGTGATTTTTTTAAACGTTTTAATACTGATAATTTAATGTCTAAATGGAAAGCAAACCACGTGAAAAGAACGGCAAAATAGCCAGAGCCTCTGCAGCCATCTACTGGTTATAGTGGTAATAGCATGTCATTTTCTAGTGTTTCACCAAAATTTTGCTGAAACCATATGGCAAAATATTTGATTCTTTGATGAAACCAAATAAAAATTTTGCGGCACCATTTTAAAAGCTACATTTTGCACAAAACTGCTAATCACCCAAACAAAACCATCCCTACAACATCATATTTTAGGTCAGCTTTCTTCAGCTATGATAAGGAATCATAGATAAAGTGCCATAAATACCTCAAGATGCATTAAATAGATAAAAAATAAATAAATAAATAAATTTTCCTTGTTCTGTTCAAATGGTTGCTTCCACCAATCCATCGATGACTTCTCTGATGTTGTTGCTGTTGTCACAGACCTGTGATCTTCTGCCAGGAACATCAGGCCAGTCTGCTGCTGTCCAGAATCAGGTGGTATGTCTTCGTCTGGCATCTCAGCTGAGACCTGTCCACTATGGGTGACCCTACCAGTAGTTGTGAAGTACCAGTGGCATAGCTCTCAGCATCACTGATGCTCACAAGCCCTCACAGCACGTCAAGCTGCAAACCATGTGAGGGACCCTAACCTACCCTAACCAAACCATTTAAACACAACCACATATCAACCAACTCCTGAAAACATCATAAGAACCATGCAGCAATGCACAAAAATCACTCAGAGGAGGCCAGCAACCACAAAGCAACACACTAACAACCGCACAGAAAACTTTGGAAAATACATGCCAACGCACAGAAAACCACCCACAAATCTAACAACCACGCAGCAATGCATAAAAACACTCGAGAGTCCAACAGCCGGTCAGAAAACCTTGGCAAACACAGGAAACCACCCAAAACATCTCAACAACCATGTATCAATAAAAAATGCTTACTCTACAAACTATAAGTGTACTTACTTGAACTAAAACTATTTACAAAATATAAAAAAATATATATACAATATTTACATACTGTGGTACCTCAGTGCCTGGGCTTCTTTTTTCTGGGTTCTTCAGGCAGGGGCTCTTCACTGGTGTCCACATGGATTTGAGGAGCAAAGCTTCTGCTGGTTGTGGAGAAGCTCGCAGTGATCAGGATGCGTCCATCAGGCTGCTCCATCTCTAGCAGGGAAGGGCAACTCAGTTTCTCCCACAGTCGCTGTTTGATCTTTAGTCCCAGATTAAGACTGTAGGGATGGTGCCTACCATAGCATGTCTTCATCATGGGCTCTGCCACGGATCGGTAAATCTCCTGGTAGCCCTGCACGCTGTAGCCGTGGATGGAGGCAGGCTCTTCCTGCTGACACAGAGGTTCCTGACACACATCTACTGAGGATACCAAGGCTGCTGAAGTGATGGTGGGAAGGACAGCAGCGTTTTTCAGGTAACCCTCCTCCAAACCCTTCGGTCTTTGAGCTCTCACGGAGATGCAGCTGTAATTGTGATCCAACCTGATTACAGATGCCAGTTGTGAAAGATCACAGCGGTGTTGACTGGAAGAGACTCCCTCCACCAAGAATCCCCTTAGGTGTGAGGGAAGAGCCTTGGTTCTTCTCGGGCGACGCTGCTCCATGAAGACACTTCACAAATTGGATAAGTTACTGAAACTTACCAAATTGAAGTGTTGTGAAGAGCTTGTAGTATGTTTAATCAGGCTTCAAGGCTTCAGGGACAGTTGTGTTGATTTTTAAATATCAACTCAAGCTGCTGTACTAACATAGAATGTTGAGGTTAATTTAAATGTAAACAACACATGATATCAGCAGCAAGAACACTCTAGCATCATGTGCTCTGTTATATGTATTATATATGCCTCTGTAGATTATCATCTTCATTTACAGTTATATATACATATATGTGTGTGTGTGTGCAATATACATATACACATACACACACACACACACACATATGTGACCCTGGACCACAAAATCAGTCTTAAGTCTCTGGGGTATATTTGTAGCAATAGCCAAAAATACATTGTATGGGTCAAAATTATTAATTTTTGTTTTATGCCAAAAATTATTAGGATATTAAGTAAAGATCTTGTTCCATGAAGATATTTTGTAAAATTCCTATTGTAAATATATAAAAACTTAATTTTTGATTAGTAATATGCATTGTTAAGAACTTTATTTGGACAACTTTAAAGGTGATTTTCTCAATATTTAGATTTTTTTTTGCACCCTCAGATTCCAGACTTTCAAATAGTTGTATCTTGGCCAAATATTGTCCTATCCTAACAAACCATACATCAGTGGAAATCTTACACTGTAAAATACAATTTGTTGAGTCAACTTAAAATAATTTGTAACCTGGCTGCCTTAAAATTTTCAGTTCAGTCAACTCAAAAAAAGTTTATTCAAATTGAAATGTTAAATTATACTAAATGACAACTTAGATATTTGAGTTGAATCAACTTAAAATTTTAAGGCACCTGGGTTACTTACCCATCTGTTAAGTTTAGCAAACACAAATATCTTAGTTGTTACTTAGTACAACTTAACATTTCAAGTTGACTAAACTTATTTTAGTTGACTGAACTTAAAATTTAAAGGCAGCAGGGTAACAAATTATTTTAAGCTGACTCAACAAATTGTGTTTTTTATTTTTTACAGTGTATGTATTCAGCTTTCAGATGATGTATAAATCTCCGTTTGGAAAAATTGACCCTTATGACTGGTTTTGTGGTCCAGGGTCACATATGCTATATATATAGATATATATTAATATCTGCATCTACTAATCTTACGTATTGATTAGTGCTGGTTGTTTGATGATAACTCATATTTTTATTATTATTTAGACTAGTTTTAACCTATAAGCCTAATCCAAAGTGTGTCACAGATCTCACTCTTCTTAAATAGGTTTTTTTATCAGTAAGATGGAGCATGTAAAAATAGGGGTAAAATAATATGATTAATAAATCTGCACTTGGCCATCTGAATAATGTTGACATATACGAATCATGTTAGACAGATGAATCATACTATCTTAAAATCAGGGTTTTTAATGGGTCTTAAAAGGTCTTAATTTACTCTTCAAATGAAGGCCTTAAAAAGGTCTTAAACCAAAGCAGGAAGTCTTATATTGTATTGTAAGTCATGGCATTAAATGTTGCATTCTCTACTAAAAATGAATATCTTCTTCAGTATTTTTGTCTAGTTTTCCACTACAAATATCTAACCAATGTTAAATCAATACATTATACATGAATACATTTACTTGAGATGCAAAATTAGGATATGAAGAATTAAAAACGAGTTATTTTTTTCTATTGAAATAAGTTTTTTTCCTGACATTGTTGGTGGACATTTATTTTTTATTTTTTAATCAAAAACATTTTGATCAGTTTCACAGAAAATAAGACTTGTGCCATTTTGCTTCTGAAGTAAGCTAATGAAGTATCTTGATTTAAGAATGTTTAGACATTTGCAATGGAAAACAAGACAAATACACTAAGGATGAATTTCAGTTTTTTGCAGCATGTGATCAAAAGGTACAGTAAAAGTTATTTTCATATGCTATTCAATTAGAAAACCAGATTAATGTATTGGATGTTTGCATACATTTACTTTCGGTCTTCAAAAGGTCTTTAACAAGTCTTAAATTTACCATCATAATACCTGCAGAAACCCTTTAAAATGTAACTTCAAACTTTGTTATACTAAGAAAAGAGCAGGTGTGTAATGCAGTGCAGCATCAAAAAATATAAAATCTTGGAGTGTCTGGAGCGCTTACAACCATTCATTTTCTAACAGTGCAGATCCACTATCATGTATTGGTTCTGGAATTTTTTCCCTCACATCACAAGAGGAAACCTAAAAAGCTTTATAACCTGCATATATTAACCTCTGACACATGAGTTTGCAAACTTGGCTTAACATTTATGCACATTAACTTAAATTTATGGTGAAGACGTACAATTTTGCATCATGGAAATAAGTGCCTTAAATTCTTTCAGAATCACTAAAATTTTGGAAGCACTGCCTGCCTGCCCTAAACACCCATATATTATATATTTCTCCGGTTCATGACAGTTATGGTATGTCGAAAAACTCCCATCTCATGTTCTCCCTCAACTTCAAAATCGTCCCATATCGCTGTTTTACCTGATCTTCTTTGCATGTTCAACTTGCAAAGACTGGGTCGGTACTTCTACAGCAATGTAGGCTGATTTTGAAATTATTTTTGAAGTTGAGGGAGAAAATACGATCAGAGTTTTTCGACATACCCTTACTGTCTTGAGCCAGAATACAGAGTTCAGGCAGAGCAAAGCAAAAAGTATTTAAATTGTATTATCTTAATGAAAATAACTGATCGTTTCGCTAGATAAGACCCTTCTTCCTCGGCTGGGATCATTTATAACCGCATTTGGGATCGGTTGAAGCTGCATTTAAACTTCAATTTGGAAGTTCAAACTCTGGGCACCATAGAAGTCCATTATATGGAGAAAAATCCTGAAAGGTTTTCCTCAAAAAAACTATTTCTTTACAACTGTAGAAAGAAAGACATGAACATCTTGGATGACAAGGGGTTGAGTACATTATATGCGAATCTTTGTTTTGGAAGTGGACTTCTCCTTTAATACGTAACGCTTCACAATAAGGTTCATTAGTTAACTACTTTTAACATGAACAATACATCCACAGCATTTATTGATCTTAATGTTAATTTCAACATTTACTAACACATTATTAAAATCAGAAGTTGTGTTTAACATTTAATGCACTGAGTGTGAATAAACATGAACTAACAATGAACGACTGTATTTTCATGAACATTAAAGATGAATAAATACTGTAATGTATTGTTCATTGTTTGTTCATACACGTTAATACATTAATGGAACATAATTGTAAAGCGTTACTATTTTATATTTTAGAAAAACAAACAAACTGCAATAACACGGAAACACACACACACACAAAAAAAAAAAATCATACTCTTTTCTTTAATCCCTATACTTGCCCAGACCTAGAAGTTATTAAAACAAATTCTACACTATGTAGAAATCCTTAAAGTTATTGTCAAATTCTAGCATAAGTGTCAAATTGTGAACTGATATTTCTAATTGGGAAATATAAAAGCATGAACATGATGTTCATCTTTGATGAGATGTTTTTTTACGAGACCCAAGTACGCAACAAAAAAAAACAAAAACAAGAACAACAGTACACAAAGACTCAAATTTACATGTTTATTGACACCAGCTGTTTGTGTTGGGAGTTTTAGACAGACTCCTGGATGGGGGGCTCATATCCATCAGCTCTCTCTACCTTGGCCCCAGTGTCACCCTCTGCAGGTTTAGCAGCACTACTGCTGGTTCCACCCTCACCGTGCAGCTCCATCAGCTTACCAACTGTACAATTTAAAAAAAAAACAAACAAACAAACAAAAAAAAAAAACAATATATTAGCACACTCATACTACACTACTGCTAAACCTAAAAAAACAATTAAATAAAAATATTAATAATATATTGTCTAATAAGTTAGTTCAAGGTCAGTTGGGGGATTTATTAAATTGTATAGGAATTTAAAAAATAAATAAATAAATAAATAAAAGTTATTACTATATACCAATTTAATTTTAGTTGAGTTTAGAAGAGGTAGCAATCACTTGATCACAAAACATCTCATGTCCAACGATCATAGCATATCCCAAATAATATTCTTAAAAGTATCGATGCATGAAACCCTGACATGAAAGTGAAACACCAGGCCCCCCAAAAACACTAACATTTGTCAATCATGAGCATAAATAAAGAGTCATATTCATCAAGCATTTCTACTTACGCTCAAACTTGGGCTTTTTCAGCATCTTAACCTTCCTGACGTAGACGTCATGTAGAGGGTAGATGGATTGGCAGGCTTTTTCAATGTCCTTGCCTACACTGTCAGGAATCCTACAGAACAAAAGAGAAGACCATTTATTACACACGGCTGCTTAACGGTTATAAATAAAGACTGCCAACAAAGTTTACAGGTTAAAACCCAGGTAAATGAAGAAAGTAAGTTACTGCTCAAACTACATTAACAACTTTTAAGTGCCAAGGTAATGACACCGTATTCATGAGTTCCAATTTATAAAGATGCCTATTAAAATGACATTTAAAAATACCAAGACTAATTTGAAGTGGATCAAAACCTTTCAGAGTTGTCCTAAACCAAAACAACACCTGTTCTTGTCTTAGGACAACTCTGAAGAACTTTTTTGATCCACTTCAAATGTTGACTACTGTAATGACTGCTTAATCTTAACAACAGTACGCTAAATCTTAACCCAATTCATTTAGGTATCAAAGCCTATTCCTAAAGGGCTACCTTCCTGCAGAGTTTGATTCAAATGCACCTGCAACTAACGGTCCAATAATTCTGAACTGTGCAGGAAGGTGGACCTCCAGGAGCAGAGCCTGACTCCTCTGATTTAACACAAAACTACAATGCCATAGATAAGGGGGGGGGAGAACTTCATACGCACAGTTTGTTGACCACCTCCTTAAGGTCATTGGTCTGGACCTCACGGGTCATGATTTCCATCATCTTCTTGCGAATCTGACGGACCTGCTGGTGCTGAGCATAGGAGGTCTTTCTGATCTGGTTGGTGCGCTTCTTGGTGAAGCCAACGCAGAACAGGCGGAGAAGATAGCCATCAGTGGTCTTCACATCAACGTGGGCCTCAATCATTGTCTAATGGGAAAGAACATAGCCCATTAGCATATTAGAACAACCAGCACAAACAGCAATTCAAAAACATCTACAGTATGTAGAACTTTTTCAACTAGAAAAATAGAGAAATTAGGCAAATATAGTGAGGAACAGAAATCTCTCAGGTCTCATTCCAAATATCTTGTTTAGATTAACTAAAGCCTTATGGATTTGAAATGACATGGTGAATAAATGGAAGTTTCATTTATATCTCATTAATGCAGTAGTATCTCAAGTCTACAACACTAAAACGGAGGCTACACCAGATTTTAATCTTGCAAAACTTCTTCAGACACTAAAATGATCATGATGTAATATCATGGTCTGTGACATTTGTTTTTAAAAACAAATCCAAAATGCATTTGCGTCTTCTAATTCAGCTAAGAGGCCACACCACGATACACACTACCAGTCAAAAGTTTTTGAACACTAAGATTTTTAATGTTTTTTTAATGTCTCTTCTACTCACCAAGCCTGCATTTATTTGATCCAAAGTACAGCAAAAACAGCAACATTTTGAAATATTTCTACTAATTAAAATAACTTGTCTATTTGAATACATTTTAAAATAGTATTTATTCCTGTGAAAGCTAAATAGAGCATCATTATTCCTGTCACATTCAGAAACAATTCTCATTTTCTGATTTGATGCTCAAACAACATTAAAATGATTATTATTATTATTGAAAACGGCCGAGTAGACTTTTTTCATGTTTCTTTAATAAAAAGTTCAGAAGAACAGCTTTTATCTGAAATACAAATCTTTTGTAGCACTTTTAAAGCATACTTGCTAAATAAAGGTATTACCTTCTATAAATATATTAATCATACTGACTCAAAGCTTTTGAATGGTATAGTATATAATGTTACAAAAGCGTTTTATTTCAGATCAATGCTGATCTTTCTATTTAAAGAATCCTGAAAAAAAAAAAAAAAAAAAAAAAAAAGTACTTAACCGTTTTAAACATTGCTAATAATAATAATAATAATAGTTTCTTGAACAGCAAATCAGCATATTAGAATGATTTCTGAAGGATCATGTGACACTTAAGACTGGAGTAATGATGCTGAAAATTTGGCTTTGATCATAGGAATAAGTTACATTTTAAAATATACTTAAATTGAAAGCAGTTATTTTAAATGCTAAAAAATATTTCACAATAATACTGCTTTTGCTGTATTTTGGATCAAATAAATGCAGGCTTGGTGAGCAGAAGAGAATTCTTTAAAAAAAAAATAAAATAAATAAAAAAAATCTTACTGTTCAAAAACTTTTGACTGGTAGTGTATCAATCTTCCATTGGTTACAAATCTTTACCAAACTTATGTGTAAACTTAAGTGTACTGTGAATGCCACTTAAAGGGGTACAACATTGTTTTTGCATAACAGTGAGGCTTTTCTGTAATGACAAGCACTCTCTACAAACTAAACTAAAGCATACAGCAAGTTAAGATCACGTTTTTAGTTGTTTTTACCTGCCATTTCTTGACCATGGAGCACATCTTGTCACGGGTCAGGTCCATGCCGTGGAAGTTGGTGAGACAGTTCTTGCCCTGCACGTCTTCTGTGACCAGCTTGAACTTGCGGAAGGCCACCTCGTCGTTCTGCAGATCAGCCAGACTGACCTCGAACACACGTCCCTTCAGACCATCAGAGGCAATTCCTAGATTACAAAGGCATGGTGTCAAATTCAATGCAGTTTGTAGTGTTCTTATGATGCACATGGGCTGCATGGGAATCTCAGGTGATCTCACAACAGTAATCACAGTTTTCATCTGGGGCCGAAACTGTTGTCATCATGTATTCCCACTGCAATACGCCACAAATACTAACTCGCATCAAACAATTGGGACATGTGGCACTTACTGTACAGCAAGATCTGCCTTTTCTCAGCAGGGTTAACACGCTAAATCTGTGTGGAAGCACAGACATCGTGGACATAAAAAGCACTTACTGGTTCCCTGAGTCCTGGTGACCAAGGTCTTGCCCAGGTTGCGGATGTTGAACATGGCTGGTGCCTTGACATCATACCAATCTTTCTTGGAGAATGGATCCACACTGCAAGAGAAAACACGCATGTAAGTAAATTCAAGAGAAAGGTGTAAGTTCACAGGTAAATGTCACAATGAAGCCACGTTTGCACAAATAATAAAATAAATAATTAAAAAAACGTTGAGCATCCAACACATGTCACGATAAGTCTTAAGTCAGCATAGTATCCTTGAAAACTAGGCTAGCACTCTCGAAGCCGTATTACGTTAGCGTTATCAGTTTGCCGCGCTCATTTTTAGCTTAAAATGAATACGTTATTAAATTTGTAGAGCTTGTGCTTTAGAAAACACTACCAGGACTTTTCACGCTTTGAGCTAAAGTTGTCAGAACACACAGCACAGGCCATGAATGAGCCAGTCAGGCTAGCAGGACCGCTACATACAATCCTGTATATATCGATCACATCCTTCATCTATACACACCGATTATCGTCCAGAATGGTTTATAACAGTGTAACGACACAATCGAGAGATTTATTTGCGACTTACATCTTCTTTTTGGCACCTTTTTTGCCACCTTTGGTCAGCCTCTTATTCTTGCCGACTGCCATGTTGAACACAGGGAGTAAAAGAGGAGGAAATGAGGAAATACCGCGAGAATTAAAGCGGCAGTGAGAATACACATATCTCGCGGGATTTCGTTGGCCACGCTGTAAACGTAACGTACAAGTGCGCCATCTAGTGTTTACATACATGATTTCACCAGAAGCTTGTTTTTTGATTGAGAAGTCGTATACAAGCAAAATACTTCAGAATAACATTTACCTATTTAGTGATTCATTATCTGCAAAACAATTATTTATATAGAATTTAAAAAATGCCAGTATAATGGTCGAAAAATAGGAAGTTTACTAAGCTTACTACTTAAAGGGATAGTTCCAAAAAGTTTAGATAGTTTACCACAAAATGAAAATTCTGTCATTAGTTACCCTGAACCCTGAACATATATGAGTTTCTTACATCAGTTATGGTTACTGTGTCTTAAGTTTAATTACAGTCATCACGCATCAAACCCCTATAATGACAACATTCCATTCTATTAAACCTATAATAAATTGTAGTGATAGATTCATGGAAAATTCAATCAGGGTGTCTAGAGGATTTAATCTGTTCAGTCAAGTTTCTGTCTCAATCATAAACCAAAATAAACACTGAAATAACAACAACAGCAATAAAATAAATTAATAAATAAAATTTAATGAATTGAATAAATTATTAAATGTAATTAAGTATTGAGATAAATAATAATGATAATAATAATAATAATAATAATAATAATAATAATAAATCTAAATTAATTAAATAAATTATGAAATTAAATTAAATTTGAGATGAATAATAATAATAATAAATCTAAATTAATTAAATAAATTATGAAATTGAATTAAATATTGACAATAATAATAATAATAATAATAGTAATAATGAATACATTTTAATTAATTCAATAAAATATTCATTTGAATAAAATATTGAGACATATAATAATAATAATAATAATAATAATAATAATAATTGTTTTACTTTAGAAAATCTTGATTATTTAGTTAAACTATTAAATAGAATTATACTAAAAATAAATAAATAAATCTCAATTAATTAAGAAAATTATTAAATTGAATTAAATATTGAGCTAAATAATAATAATAATAATAATTAATCTCAATGAATAAAAAAAATATTAAATGGGATTAAATATTGAGCTAAATACTACTACTACTACTACTACTACTACTACTAATTGCTTTATAAAAATAACAAAAATCATGTTTAATTAAATAAATTATTAAATTGAATTAAATACTACTACTATTACTACTACTACTACTACTACTACTAATAATAATTGTTTTATAAAAAGAATTAAAATATTGTTTAATTAAATGAAATATTAAATTGAATAAAATATTGAGATAAATAATAATAATAATAATAATAATAATAATAATAATAATTGATTTATTTTAAAAAATCTTGATTAATTAGATTAGAAACTATTAAATTGAATTAAAAATTAATTAAATAAATAAATATCAATTAATTAAGAAAATTATTCAATTTAATTAAATATTGAGCTAAATAATAATAATAATAATAATAATAATAATAATAAAGAAATCTCAAATTAATTAAAAAATATTAAATGGATTTAAATATTGAGCTAAATAACAATACTACTACTACTACTACTACTACTACTAATTGTTTTATAAAAAGAACAGAAATCATGTTTAATTAAATAAATTATTAAATTGAATTAAATATTGAGATTAATAATAATTGTTTTATAAAAAGAATACAAATCTCGTTTAATTAAATAAATTATTAAATTGATCTAAATATTGATAATAATAATAATAATAATAATAATAATAATAATAATAATAATAATAATAATAATAATGAGATCTACAACAACAACAATAATAATAGATTTATTTGAGTTTATATTTATTATTATTATTATTATTATTGTTGTTGTTGTTGTTGTACTATTGAAATGATCATATTGCATTATTGTTTCCAAAAGATGAATACCACAGTTGTTTCAAAACATTATTTTGCATTTTGCATTAGCATTGGGTTTTTATTTCCATGGTATCAGACTTCTTTAAATAGCTGTCCTATTATCTACTCTGGAAAGAAAACATTTGGAAGGAGGGGGGAAACGCATTTTCTGTCCATTTATTTTTTTGTAACGCTTGTGAATGCTTGTGAATGAATTTATGTATGCATCTGTGTGGTGGTCTTTAGGATGTCAATGAAGTTCAGTGCTTGTGAGACAAATTGTTCTTTGTTGCTACAGAGTCTAGACCTTTTAATTCTGTGGCCTTGAGGGACTGTATATAGAGTCAACAAAGTCAATGTGCTGCTGACTCCTTGGCAACAACTCAAAAGGGCCATGACACCATACTTTGAATATAAAGAGACAGTGAGCACATTTATTCTTGAAGTTAAGAAATTCCTTAATATTCAAGACCTCTGTTTAGGCTAATAGTCTGTGGGTCTGTAGTAAATATTAAAGTACATATCACAAGTACACATACAAATAATAAATTACATGTAAAAATATAACTCCTTGTATATATGTAAAAAAGTGGAATAACTAAATGTAAACTATCATAAGTATCACAAGTCTGAACTCAGATTGACAGAACTGATTAACCTTTAAAGTCACAACGAAACAGATTTTTTTCTTCCATATTGTGATGCACATGTAGAGGATTATTTAAAAAGAAAAAAAAAAAACAAAAAAAAACATGGTGACAAAAAGTGACAGTTCTATGTATCGGTCGTTAATTGGATTTTGAATTGCAGTTGTTTGTGGAGGGAATCGGGTTTAGGCAGACTGTGACCCTGGACCACAAAACTAGTCGTAAGTAGCACGGATATATTTTTTGCAGCAATAACCAACAATACAATCATTAGGATATTAAGTAAAGATCATTTTTTCCGTGAAGATATTTTGCAAATTTCCTACTGTAAATATATCAAAACGTAATTTTTGATTAGCAATATGCCTTGCTAAGAACTTCATTTGGACAACTTTAAAGGCGATTTTCTCAATTTTTTTTTTTTTTTTTTTTTTTTTGCACCCTCAGATTCCAGACTTTAAATAGTTGTATCTCGACCAAATATTGTCCATGCATCAATGGAAATCTTATTTATTCAGCTTTCAGATGATGTATAAATTTCAATTTAAAAAAAAACTGACCCTTATGACTGGTTTTGTGGTCCAGGGTCACATATGCTATATATATAGATATATATTAATATCTGCATCTACTAATCTTATGTTTTGTGGTCCAGGGTCACAAATGATTAGAGAAGTAAGGCATATATCTATATATCACCAGAGAGAAGTCTGTCACTTTTATTGGAAGATCAAGTTATGACATTGCGATTAAAAGTTACAAGGAAAAAAAAAACATACATGGATGAATCATTCACAATAGGATTTATAACATGCATTACAAAATATAAAGGGGTATTTATTTATTTATTTAATTTCATGCACACTAAAATGGATTGTTGACTCAATTTTGTCATTATTTACTAACTGCAGATCTTTCTTCTACAGAACACAAATAAAGCTGTTTTGAAAAACACTGAGGTCCAAACAACTCCACTGGACACCATTAACTATTATTGTTTGTAACAAACAAACAAACAAAACGTTGAGACATTTATAAACGTTATGGTTGACATGAGGTTGAGTAAATGATCACAAATTTGTTTATTTTTAAGTGGCAGAAACAAGAAATCATGTGGTCCCTGACTGCAATAGGAAATCTGCATATGATTAGGTCATATTTACATTTATGCATTTGGCAGACACTAATTGTAAATACCATAAGATTTTTAATGTTTTTAGTGTTTTAATGTTAAAGAATTATCTTCTGCTCACCAAGCCTGCATTTAATTGATCCAAAATACAGCAAAATCACTAATATTGTGAGGTATTTTTAGTATGTAAAATAACTGCATTCTATTTGAATATATTCTAAAATGTAATTTATTCCTGTGATCAAAGCTTCATTTTCAGCATCATTACTCCAGTCTTCAGTGTCACAGGATCCTTTAGAAATCATTCCAATATACTGATTTGCTGTTCAAGAAACATTTATTATTATTACTATAATTATTATTATTTATTATCATCAATATTTAAAACAGTTGAAGACATTTTCCAGGTTTCTTTGATGAATAGAAGGATCCAAAGATCCGCATTTATCTGAAATAAACAGCTTTTGTAACATTATACACTATACCATTCAAAAGCTTGGATTCAGTATAATTTTCTTTTTTATTATTATTACTATTTTTGTATTTTTTTTTTGGGAAAGAAATGATAGAAATGAATAGTTTTAGAGCAGCAAATCAACATATTAGAATGATTTCTAAAGGATCATGTGACTATAGTAATGATGCTAAAAATTCAGCTATGAAATTATAGGAATAAATTGCAATTTAAAATATATTCAAATAGAATACAGTTATTTTAATTAGTAAAAAGATTAACTTATTTTTTTTTTTTACTGTTTTTGCTGTACTTTGGCTCAAATAAATGCAGGCTTGGTGACTGTGTAGTTTGAGAGTAGAAAACGTATAAACCTTATATGTAACCTTCTTATTCACAATCTACATTACAAATATTAATATGAATATTAATAACACATTCTTTAATATTACCAAGTCAAATCTCGGTGCAAACCACGTTTCTGACGAATGTAAGGCTTTTATTATTCTGTCCTCCAGATGTCTCCATGTCATTCTCGAAACAACTGCATTATCATAATCCACCACCACAACAGAGCGTCCCTGACACAAGATCCTCAGTATGAAGTGTCACTCTGTCCTAACAGGTTCTCGCTGTAGTCTAGTACCTGACACACCTGAGCCCCCCTTCTCGTCGCTCTCTGCGCACTGCGCATGCTCAGCTCTCTCTCACGCAGCTCCACTGTCATGGCGGAGACGGAGCGGAGTAGGAGCTGATTCAGGAAGAGATGGCGCTGTAAAGTGGGTTACCACTGAAACTTCACTCCAACAGTTCCCACAGGGACCAAGAGGATTGTCTTCTCTTTGGAGGGACCCCTGAGAGCCAATGTCGGACGTTCCTCGCCTTATATTTTGTAGTTTTTTGCGTCTTGTTCTTATCGGTGCGTCTACCTGCGCGGAATCTCTTGAGCACCGCTGTTTCCTGTTTGACACTTGCAAACACTTCAATGACATTGATGTTTAAATGTCTTTCATTTATTAGGCCGGAGGAAATTGACAAGCATCGTGTTTCTTATCTGGAATCACCACAACGCGGTTTCGTCCTCCTTTGGACAAGTTTATAGCTGTTTTCCCTCTCTACAGTGGAACAATTCCTGTCAGTCAGGTGTAGTGACACTTCCCATCAACTGACACTTCCCGCCGAAAGCGAGAGAAACTAACGGATAAACTGGCCTTGAATGGAGACACTGATCTGTTCTTCATCTCTGTCTATTTAACGAGAGCGATATTTACTCTACATTTCTACATAGTTTAACTCGGCTGTAGGGTCAAACAGGTGTCCCACCTGTTCCCCTCTCACCTGACTCCGTCATGGCGAGCGCAGGTGACAGCGCCGTCGGGATCCCCATCAGAGGGATCCGCATGAAGTTCGCCGTGCTGGCAGGGCTCCTGGAGGCTGGTGAAGTCTCCAATCGGGACATTGTGGAGACGATCTTCAATCTGGTAAGCTGATTAAAGCCTTTAAATAGAGATCCAAAGACACTGTGGCTGGACAAGACCAAATGTTTAGACTCTAGCTGTTACTCTAAGCTTTTAGTCTACAGTTGTACAGCAGAAAGTGGTGTGGCTTAATGGTTAAACGTCTGCTGCTTGGCTTGAATCCCAGTAAGGTTGATATAGGTGGGATATGTAGTACCTCCACTGTGTCCTTGAACAAGACACTAATGTCAGGGGACTGAACCTGTAATAAGTGGCATGTAAGTCAATGTGGATAGAAGCACCTGTCATATAAATTGATATGACCGTAAAAAAAAAAAAGAAAAAAAGAAGCAATGTACACTTTCAGAAAAAAATGGTACCTTTGGTGGTATAAAAGCTTGTCACTGGGGTATGATCACGGCTTTGCTGAAAACCCTGTTGTAAATGATCTTCCACATGCCTTTTGCCCTCTGATTGATAGTTCGTTCTTTTTTAGCAAGTAAAAGCTTTTTTTTTGTAGCCTGTAACTGTATGTAAAGACTGCACAAAATAGCTTGACTGAAGCAAAGTAGGTTTATATTTCCACAATAAGAACAACACCACTTTGATCATAAAACTAAGTATTAAAAGATAATTTTACTGATATATTTGATTTGTAGAAATGGAGTGACAACTTTTGCATTTGCATTTTATGTAGGTTGTGCTCTTGTAAAAATGTAAGTGATTTCAAAAATCTCAAAAATACTACGAGCTATAAGAATTTCATCGTACTTTTTGGCAATATGCACCAAATACCACATTTTTGGGCCTTTGAATAATGTTTTTTCTTCTCCTCGAGTGAGCTCCATATTTCCACTATATCATCTTATGGGTTGTAAAACATGAAACACGTGCAAAACTATTTTCTTTTTGTGTAAACAGTTCAGTAAACTGTTCCATTACAAAAAAAGCTAATTGTTTGTACTATTATTTCATATGTAAGGCTTTACAGAATTACAGGAATTTGTACCTAGCATTTTGTCCCTTATTTACCTCATGGTAATAGCACCTTGTGGGTACATATTACTACTAATATGCACCTTTTAGGGTCAAATAAGGTACAAAGTGGAAGAGTACTGCCCCAGTGACAACCTGCTGTACCCCTTAAGGTGTAATTACTGCACATTTTGTCTGACCGCATAGGCTATTTAACTAGCATTGACTTTTATACAGGGAAAAAAAGTCCTAGTATTGTCAAGCAAAGGCTTGGACTTATTTGTAAAACTCTGTGTTAATACTGTGCATTTAAAAGGCATTTGTTAATGGGCTCTGTTTTCTGCTGCATTAATCTAAGCTGTGTTTCTGGCTATGTGGTAGTGGTTTAAAGGTTCACCAACCAGTTTCTAAACACACTGCTTGTTTTAGACTAGTTTTCTCCTTGCTGTTTTCATTGCAGACAGTCCTTATGTGAAGCTATTATCCATTAATCCACAATGAAGGATTACAGGGTGTGAGGAAGGAACCTGGGTTGATTTTTTAGCAGTGACCTAAAGTTCACCCTCCTTGAAGGGATGTCAGCACTCTGTCAGCTTTAAACTCATCTTGCAGTTTTCCATTAAGTATGTATGGTACAACATCAAACTATAGAGAGCAGAATATTTTGCGTAGCTTGCTTTGGCAGGCAGAGTTCACAAATCACTTCAGCACAGTTCCATGAGGTAATAATATGGGGTTATTTTTGTGTCTTTATTATTCAAACAAAAATACTGTGTTTGAGAGTAAAACTAAGTCTTTTTAATAAAAAAATAAAATATGGCAAAAAAAGTCTTCTAAATCTCAAAAAAAAAAAATTGAAACAAAAATTTGCAGTGCATGTACTTTTCTTTACAACTTTATTGTTCTTTGCGCACTTCAAAACACTTTCCCATCGAAACAAAGTTTTGCCTCCTTCCTCTTTCTTTTTTTGCAGTCTATAATTTTTTTTGCATTAAAAATTTGTCGTGCGAGTAAGCTGTATACATTGGCTCTCTACCTACCAGGAGAAAGCTTTTTTCTATTGTCCCTCTCATTTGAAAGTGACCCACGCCCACTACTATCCCCAGCGCTCATTCCTGACTGAGGACGAGCGAGTTCAAGCCAAACAACAGCAACAACAGTCTTTACTGTAGATAACCAAGTTAACGCGTAAACTCAGTACAATGAACTTAGTAAGTCTATCTTCCTCATCTCACATTTTAAATAACGTTAACGTTAATAAACCCCCTGTATTTTCGCGAAACCGTTAATAAGGGCAAAAAAAAAAATAAAAAAACGAATACTCTATACATTGTAATCAAGGTAAGACCATTATGACATGCAAACGTACAATTGCATATAACAGTAATGCATGCATCTGACGCACCAAGCCACTTCATGCCACTCTCCATTTCCTGTGACACATACGTTTTCTTTACCATATCCCGATGACGTTGGCACTGCGAATTCCACCTGCACCTCACCTTCCGCGTGTCAAATGCCTTTCCATACTGTTAATACCGCTACTTTATACTCTTGCATGTCATAATGTCTTTACCTTGATTACAATCGCACCATCATCTCTGCCCCCTCTATTTAACGTATCCCAACTACACCCTTATCAACCTTACTATTTAAATATGTAGCATGAAAGATAGACTACATAATCACTTTCACTGATTTAAGACGTTAACTGTTATCTCACCCATAAACGACCTTTTTCTGTTTTCGCCATGGCTAACCTCGCTCTCCTCATCAACTGGCGCCACGCACATCTATGCGTGGTCACTTCAATCGAATGACCAATAAAAAAGCCTTTCATCCTGGTAGGTAAGACCCCCACTGAATAACACTACCGCAAGCATAACCTTTTTAACTCGTAACAAAAAAAATTTAGACTCGCAAAAAAAAGAAAGCAAAAAGGAGAGCTAAACTTGTGGTTTCGCGATAAATGTTTTGAAGTTCGCAAAGAAAAATAAAGATTGTAAAAAAAGTAACATGCACTCAATACTTTTGTTTATCAATTTCTTTATTTTAATTTAAGAAAGACTTTTTTTTCAAACTTTTATTTTTTAATACAAAAATCTTAGTTTTAACTCCTCAAACACAGTTTTTTGTTTAATAATAAATACACCCAAAAATAACCCCATATAATAACAGCTCTTTTTCTGTTGACCAGCCCCAGACGCAAGGAAGTCAGTACCACTTTCTGGAAATTGCACACTTCTTTTTTTCTCCTCCCACGTCCACAAGCGAGTTGAAAGCCCCTGTTTCATGTTAGCTGAGTTTCAAGCATGAGTGAGGGCCTGTATGTGACCCACATTGTAACTGAAACTGATAGGGAGAGATTTGCTTTGCAGGTCCTCTAGTGTTGCGAAATGACATTGAAGAATGAATGAATGAGAGGAAGAAGGAAGTAGGAAACGTGCTGCAACAATGTGCTCTACTCTTGCTGATGTAACAGAGCTGAGAGGTATAAGGCACGCAAGATATCATAGGTGACATGTAGCCTACATGCAGTTATGTTGCTCTAACCTTGCCTCTAATATAGGGCTTTATAATTGAATGCAGTGCCCTTAAAGGGATAATTCACTTATAGTGCAAAATAAAAAATTTGTCGTCATTTTCTCACTCTTATGTTATTCCAAATCTGTATGAATTTTTAAATGTTTAGTAGAATTAATGCTCATGTTCATATGGTGAAAGTGAAAGGGGACCAGGGGCTGCCAGGTCCCAAAAAGGACAAAAAGCATCGTAAAATCATCATAAACATACTATATTCCATGTCTTCTGAAGCTGATAGCTTTACATGAGGAACAGACTGGAATGTAAGTGGTGAATTTAAATTTAAATCTTAAATCACATTCTAAAGGGGTAATATCATGAGTAATTAGATATTCCTTCATCTTTTGCAAAGAGCTTGATATATTAGGACTGTAACACTGTTTCAGTTTTCAGAACTTGACATCATGAATGATCATATGACCCATTAATAACTGCAGCTTTGTGACGTCACAGTTGCATTGAGCGTAATGCAACAGCATGCAACGGCTGAGGTTTATGCAGTAAAGTTTATTTTTAACAAGACCCATTTCACTCTGATCTTAACAGCAGACCTGTCACAAAGATTGTGGCTATTTATAAAGTATATGTGAGTTAAAAACTATATTTGACATCACAGCAAACTAGTAAACTTGTGTGAGAGCACTTTAGGACATCACTCAGTGCTGATGCTCATTTCACATGCAAAGGGGGATTTCTTAAAGCTGCAGAAACACAAAATAGACCATTTAATTCTAAGACTTAGAGAGAGGGAGCAAACAAATTTGATTTTAGAAAAATGCATGATATGATGTGTTTAACTTGTTAAACATGATGTATGTTCCTCTGTGGACCAAACAAAACTAGGTCTTTGATTCATTCCCCTTTTTAAAAATGGTGTATTGGAGGATGAAAAGAAAATAATGGGCTGTGCCAGCTTGGTTCGATTTGCTGTTTGAGATGTCCAGCACATAGACAGAAGCACAGTGAAAAACAGCATTGCTTACAGTTCAGAAATAGATTCGTCATGCTGTCAGAGTGCACCCATTTAGTGTAAGTCACTATGAAGAATTTCAAGGGATTAAGAGGGGTTTTGGCAAGAGAAGGCCAGCGTGTGGAGGAATTGAGTGCTGATTGAGTAAATCATGCAGAAGTGCAAAAAATGTTTATAAATAAACTAACACATCTACAGCATGAATGAGTGGTGCACAGGAAGTAACAGAGTTGTGGCCATTGTACAAACTTTACATGTCTGTCACAGTGCACTTTAGAGTGCAACAGTAACAATATGCATATTTTGCAGTACCCTCCATATTGCTTCTGTAGTTACAACCTACAAATTTAAATTTGTTTAATTTGTATCTATACATTTTGAAATTTGATTAATGTCATTTGCAATGCTTCGTGGGAATTAATTAATTAGAGTTGCTTTTGATTATTACATTTTAATGAAACCATTAAAATGGGATCCAGAAAATTAATTGAAATCACAGAATTTGGTACAAATAAAACTGAATTTGTATTTCATAGGGCCTTAAAAATTAAATGTTTGTTAAATTTTGTTTGCAGTTTCATTTACTACACACAAACTGAACGCTCGCTGTGTTTTCAGCCTGTGCTGCTTCAATATATAAGTATATGAATACCTAAATGTAATATCTAAAACTACTGCGAGAGTATGTTCATGAGCACTTTACCGTTACTTTTGAGAAAAACCATCATTGTATGATATATTAAAACAATATTTCAGTGATATTTACCAGAAAATTTTAAATACACAACACAGTACAGTACCTTTTTACTGATACCTTTTTAGTACCAGTATATCGTGCAACACTTGTCTAATTAATTGAAATCATGAAACATACACAATTTAACAGCAATTTCTTGAAAATGTAACAAAAAATCCATTTTTAAGGCCCTGTGAAATACAAATTCAGTTTTGTTTGTACCAAAAAAAATCTCTCTCTCTATATATATATATATCCATATATCTATTGATATATATATATATATATATATAGAGAGAGAGAGAGAGAGAGATAATGTAATAAATGAATTCTTTATAAAATCTACATTCTATATAAAATTATATCAATATAAAATTCATCTTTATTAATTAATTAGACATGCTTTTGATTATTAAAATTTAATGAAACCTTTCAAATGGAATGGAAAAATAATAAAGAGTATTTCATAGGGCCTTAAAAATTTAATTTTTGTCAAACATTTATTGAATTACTGTTAAATTCTATGTCTACATTTCATGATTTTAATTAATTAGACATGGTTTTTGATTAATATTTTTAATGTAACCTTAAAAGCCTAGAAAAATTAAAAAAAATAAATAAATAACCGAATTTGGGGAGAATTACAACAGATTTTATAGGACCCTATTTATTTCATTCTTTGTTTTATTGTATTTGTCCTTTAGTTTGTTACTTGCATCTATGTTCTTCTTTACATACCTGTAGGCCTCAGTAGTTGCTCACCCTAGTTCTGTGTAGTGGCATTTGGCATGTGATTTTTATTTTTATTTGTATTTTTTCTTTATTTTTATTATTTTATTATTTTTATTATTTATTATAATTTTTTTTTAAAGGGGATGAAATGCTTTTTTTTTAAACAGATAAAATAACTATAACCTTCATTTGGACCATCTGTTAATCAGTTACTTTTCCTGTTGTTGTATGTTTTTGTCATAATATCGGTTCAGTAGTAGTATTGAGATATTTTAGCCAGGTATCGTATCGAAGTCAAAATTTTGGTATCATGACAACACTAAATTGTTTTTTGTTTAAGTTGTATTTTTTTTTTTTTTTGATTATTATATTTTTATATTTAACTATTAAATCAGAGTCTAGAAAATTAAAAAAGAAAAAAAAAAAAAATAGGAATATTAGAAAAAATTTCACAGGACCCTACATTAAATACGCAGTCTTACACCTTTGTCTTTTTGTCCTTTTTTTGTTATCCTTTTTTTTCCAGATGTTGGTAATGAAGTTTGTAATGTTGTCATTCTCCTTATAGATGGATGGCTTGGTTTTAGGACTCAGATCAGAGATCACTGCCTGATTATTCTCCTTCAACAGAAAAAAAGTACAAAGCAAAGAGCAGCCCTCTTTTATAGACAATATGTAATTTGTAAATCTGCACGGGGTTTATTAAAGCATAACTGTGTCCTCGCCTCATTAAAACCCACTTATTCTTGTTCAAACACACTCTAGAAGCTCATTGAAACAGCATCATCTCTTGTGCCTCCGTCAGTCTCTGGGGACTGGGGGTGGTTTGGTAGCTCAGCACCTGGGTTAGCCTGAGGTGAGGGCTCAACAAACAAGCATGTGACCTGTCTTTGTTACCAAGGAAACCATGAGAGCAGGTGACCAGCCTGCTCTCACCTGTCCATACAGGTCTTGACTTGTAGTAAGTGATTCCCAATTTAGAGTTGTGTGAAAGTGTGTAAACCAGTGGTATCATGAAGCTTGCATCTGAAAGTACTAGTGTTGTCACCCGTACTTCTGTACTGTCAGTACCTAAATATGTTGTTTAATGTTTCTTTGATCTTCATTTTCTTACTGATTTTCCAGTAATTTTTACTGTGTTTGGTTCAGAGAAAAATGAAATTTTACTGCTGTTGGTACCGACTGCTGAAATTTTGGTATCTTGACAGCACAGTCTGCCTTCTCAAATTGGATTGGATGGATTCATTTGTCTGTTGCGCCCTCTCTGTCTCATTTGTTTGCTTTGTCCAAGAACAACACATCCCTCTCTTTTTCTAATGAATATTTTATCACTCCTCCTTGGTTTTGGTTACCTCAGCAGATACAGATGCAGAAGCTTGTAACTGAAACCACCTTCATCCGAATGTCGGGTGCTGGTTAGGAGTAGGGCTTTTAAGGTTTTTGTAATGGTGAGGCTTGTCTAATGGGATTTGGATTAATGGGACTGGCCTCAGATCAGTCAGACTGTCTTTCAAAGCTGTGGTTCTTTTAAATCGAGGTTGTTATGTTGTTTTCACTGCTAGGCTCCATACGGAGGGAATCTCACCACTTTGATGGTGTTTTTTCTGTTTCTTCCATATACAAGGGTCTTATAGATGGAAAGGGTCTTCCTTTGGTGGAGTATCAGTAATGAAATGAGGTTCTGCAACGTGGGGAGTAAGCTTTAAATAGAAATGTCAGATATGCTCCCTTATGTCACATACATACATAATGCCCCCACTCAGTACACTTCTACAAAATCTTCTTTTCTGTTTGTGCTTTCAACTAACAGATGTACACTACCAGTCAAAAGTTTTTGAACAGTAAGATTTGTAATGTTTTTAAAGAAGTCTCTTCTGCTCACCAAGCCTGCATTTATTTGATTCAAAATACAGCAAAATCAGTAATATTGTAAAATATTTTTACTATTTAAACATGCAAAGTTTGTATAATGGCCACAACTCTGTTACTTCCTGTGCACCACTCATTCATGCTGTAGATGTGTTAGTTTATTTATAAACATTAACTCCTTTCTATTCTAATATATATATTTTAAAATGTAATTTATTCCTGTGATCAGTCTAAATTTTCAGCATCATTAGCATCGTCTTCAGTGTCACATGATCCTTCAAAAAAATCATTCTAAAATGCTGATTTGCTATTTGTTGTTGTTGTTATTATTATTATTATTATTATTATTATTATCAATATTCAAAACAGTTGAGTAATTTTTTTTTTCTTCAGGATTCTTTGATGAATAGAAAGAGCCAAAAATCAGCATTGATCTGAAATAAAAAGCTTTTGTAACATTATACAAAGAGTCAGTGTGTGTATATATATATATATATATATATACGCATATATATATATATATATATATATATATGTATATATGTATATATATATATATATATATATATATATATATATTATAGAAATGAATACTTTTATTCTTTTATTTAGAAAGGATGAATTACATTTTAAAATATATTAAAATAGAAAATAGTTATTTTAAATGGTAAAAATATTTCAGAATTTTACAGTTTTTTTTTCCATACTTTAGATCAAATAAATGCAGGCTAGGTGAGCAAGAGTCTTCTTTAAAAAACATTAAAAATCTTACTGTTCGAAAACTTTTGACTTGTAGTGTATATACTGTGTAGTCACAATCCAAGCTAAAAAAAAATACAGCTATTTTATATTTTGGACATATCGCCAAGTCCCACTTTATATTAGGTGACCTTAACTACTATGTACTTACATTTAAATGAATAATTAATCATTTGCACATACAGAGCACGTATTGTGTACATACATGTTTTTACATTATACTTGTATTTTAAAAATACCTGCATGTAATTACATGTAATTAATTTCTGTAGTTACATTTATAGTTAAACCTACCTATACCACCAAACCTGTCCCTAACTTACCCTTGTCCCACCTCAATAGCAGCAGAAGTGTTAGGAAATGTATTATGAACACAGTAAGTACACTGTACTTATTTTTTGATGTAAGTACATAGTAGATAAGACCACCTAATAAAACTGACTAGCTGGTTCACAATGATCTGTCACTATGCTGATAAAAGAGCACAACCACACAGAGCTTTTTAAATTAAATTTAAACCTTAAACTATATATGTAATGTTTCTGCTGTATGTTAAAAGCTTTCCGCTAAAGCAAATGTGGTAGGAACATCTGAATCATTATTCCCACAATGTCCCACAGAATGATGCAGAATGGACACATGGGTATTTCCCTGATTTATAAGTCTTGGTGCAGAGTATATGCAGTTATACTTATGTGTGTCACAATCATAGACAATGCATAAACATCGCGGACCTATCATCTTCTAGTACACAGGTGTTTAATGTCATCAGTGTTTACTAAATGCGCCCACACAAACCAAACTTAATCTTTGACCTTTGCTTTTATAGTATGTCACAAACCGTTTCAATGATACAGAAGATTTTAGTGGTTTTTAAGGAGGCTGCCTACACTCACCTCACCACTGTTGTGAAGAGTAAAAGTGTAAAGAGTGAACTAAAGCTCTGTAAAAGCATGTCAGGAGTGCTCTGAACAGAGACTGAATAGGCTGGTGGGTTTTTCTGTTGCTGTGGAGGTGGATGGAGGTGTCTGCTTTCTGCTTGCCTTTCCAGTCAGTTCTATTATATGGCCAGTGGTAGATCAGATACTGCAGTCTTAGAGCTTCACCTCATTGTGTACTGACAAACACACACAGCCCTGAGTATTGAGTGTCCATCAGCTGCTTGTGTTTTCTGTTTTCTGCTTGACTAAAGGATGTTTGTATATGTGACAGAGTGTGTGTGTGTGTCTGTGTTTTATTGCGCTAGACAAAAGCGAGCTGTTTCTATTTTAATGCAGAATGAAAAGCCTTTGCGGACAGTAAGCACTAACCTTTTCTATTCTCAGCAGAATTTATCTCACTAATACAGAGTTCCTCAGCCTGCTAGCAGTCAACTCAGTGATACTTTAAAGCTCAGTGAAAAACAATAGCAGTGCCTATATTTCACAGTTCATTATGTTTGTTGGATTAGCTTTTGGCAACTGCAAACCTTGTCTGAATATACTATTATATACATTACTGTGCAATTATATTAACCTAACAGAAAAATACAGCCTGTGGCAAGGCTATGTTACTTACATTATGTTAAAAGAAAAATTTTTTTTTTTATATATTTTGCTATATTGATTTACAATAGAGCTCTTTATCTGATGACTCATGGCTCAACTCTAGTCTGTTATAAAATTTTTAACAGTGATTGATTATTATAAAAAACACAGTGTTGCCTGAAACATGAATACAAGATTTTATATACAAATATTAAAGCGTTTACAGACTTTTACTGCTTTAATTGCTTTTTGTGTCATAGAAAATCATATAGTATCAAAATAATGCACAATTTCTTTTCTAAAAGAAAAAAAAGTTTTTTTTTGCAGGAGAACTTACATTTCTGAATATGAAATTTTGCATGTAAAAAAATAAGATTTATCATGTAGATGTGACTGTGCGTTTCTTTGCTGTTCTGCAGGGAATAAATAATACAATACAATACATATTTCCATAACAAAACAAAATGATTGCATATTTCCAAATAATACATAACAAAACGATTATCAATATTTTGTACAATAAAAGAGACGATTTGATGTCAAATAAGTCTACAGTGTCCCCAGAGTGTGTATGTAAAGATTTAGCTCAAAATACCCAACAGATAATTTTTTTATAGCTTGTTAAAATTGCCACTTTTAGGTTATGTTTTTATGTTTGTACCTTTAAATGCAAATGAGCTGATGCTCCCAGCCCCCTCTTCAGAGGAGGGTGGAGCTTCAAGAGCTCATGCTCCGGCATACAGACAATTTCACGCAGTGCTTTCAAATGCAATTTTTAACTACCACATTCCTATTCATGATCATTCTGGTAGCACGTGAAGGCAGCGTCAGTGAAAACAGGCAAAGGCAATGGTAGCTTTAGTAACATTAGCCTCACAGAGGTCCAAGATGCTCTTTCAGAAAGGCAATTTGGAAAACAAACACATGATACTTCCTTTTCCTGGAGCTAATGTTCGCACACAAAGCGTTGGTATTGATCCCTAAACATATAGGGGATTTCGCCAGATTTTTTTGGGGGCATTTCCTTAAATAATGAAATTTTACCACAGTGTCCTCAGTGGCTCATATGGAGGGAGTCTATGGAGACTATGTTTGTTGGTGCATCCCGAAACACAACGCTTGCAATGCCTCTTTGGCGCTGACATTGTGTATCTCCTGCAGCTACAGCAAGAAAACAGTAATGGCGAACTGCTGCTTCTCACTCAGGGCTGTCTCTATGCTAATGGGGCAGACATTGTCACTAATGGGCGGGAGTTTTTCCCTACGATGACGTCAGCGTATGGAAAATCTGGAATGGCGTGGTTATGATTTTTTGGGATTATAAAAAATTATTAGGTGGATTATAGGCTGGTTGTTTTAACACACTGCAGCCATGCAACTGATTTTTGCATAATAGGCCCCCTTTAAAAAAGACTGGGGAAAAAAAGTGTTCAATTAGTTTCTCCTTGTTTCATTTTGTTGTATTTGTTTGAAGATTGTAATGCTTATTAAAAGCAATTAAATGGCACAACTTTAAACTACTGTGTAGGAGCATGTTGTAACTAATGTCTCTTTGTATTGTTGTTCCCCTTCCCTGTTTGTCACAGCAAGGAAGGATATAGTGAGAAGCTTCCTGTGCACGTAAAATATAGTTTGAATATCAGTCAGGGCACTGGCTGGGACATATCATACACTTTGTCACTGGCATGCTAGACTTAATGGCATTTTTTTAATGGTTTGTTGTAATGATTACAGCAGTGGTAGCCCTAGAGATGAAGAGTCAGGTAATTGTGGGAAGTCCCAGTAGAGTTAGTTTGGCTGGAATGTGCACCTGAGAAGTGTACTGGAAGGGGTGAAATTGAGTGTTGAGGGACAGTCATGAAAGCATGTCTATCTGCTTACACAGAATGAATGCTTTGTTCACCTGACTATGCTACCGTATCCGCTCCTGCTGGGGCCTCTTGTGTGAAAACGGGACTGAATATTCAGGGAAATGTCTTTGGTATTTCAGTACATATCCAGAGATTGTGGCCCAATAAGAAGTGACATTGGCAAATTTATTGATCCCATATTAAAAAAAAAGTTATGTCACATTGCTAACATTTTATTTCACTCTCTACAGGATATCTCTGTTATTTTGTTTCAGTTTTTTTCTATTTTGGTGTTTCCTGCAGCACAGTGACAAAAATAAATACATGAGAGATGTTCTCTCATGTCACTTTGTACACCAAGAACATCAGAGTCTGGTGGTCTGATGCCACCAACTCAGGGTGTGTGTGTATGTGACTTTTATCTAGTGTTTAACTGCATAGTTTCAGACTTAGCATTTTCACCAATATATAGAATATGACAATGTTAAACTTTGTGTGCAAAAAGTACCACATAAAACAATCAGATAAAGACATCTTGAAATGGGATAAAATCTTCCCATTTTCTGAACATTTATGCATGAGATCTAACAGCTTATACATACCAGGACACAAAAGAAAGCTTTGAATAAGCCTCTTTAAGGTATACAGTTGCTGCTGAGCTTATAGGTTTGGGTTATTCATTTGACTTGTGTTTCTCCAAAGAATATTTTTAGGGCCCTGTGAAATCTGTTTTAATTTTTCTGGATTCAGTTTTTTTTTCCATTTTATTTTTTTCTGTACAATTTTTTAATGGTTAAATAAAATTGTATTAATCAAAATGCATGTCTAATTAATTAAAATCATGAAACATGATACAATTTAACATCAGTTTATTAAAGTTGCATGTTTAGAGCTCAGTGAATTTTTTTATTTTTTTCTCACCTAATGTTTTATTGTTATTTTTATTGTTTTAGCTTGTCTAATTATTTGAATGCATAAAAACAACTTTTATTTGTTATTACAATAGCCTTTTTTTTCTGGTTCTCAAATGAAAGCATAAAACATTGATTTAATTTATCTTTTAATTAATAAGAATTATACACATTTTATTTTTTGGCAAATAAATTGGATTTACTATTAAAATTTAAACATTGAAGAAATATTGTGTGATTTATTTCTTAAAAAATAAAGTTGTATTTTTTTTCAACAGTAGTAGTAGTAGTATTATCAAACAAAATAATAGTAATATAGGCCTATTTCTGGCTCAGTGTATTCAAGTTAAAACCGAACTTTAATTTTGACGGCTTGTATTGAATTCCTTTAGATTTCTGTTTGTATATGATATGACGCTAGTTTTACTTGAATGAAACGGCAGTTTTACTTTAATGAAATGGAAAAATGTTCATAAAGCGTCTCTCAAAGCAGTTCTGGAGATGTTGTTCATTTGTCTCCTCATTTAATGAGACGGCAGATGCTGAAATCACCGCGAGTGTCAAGCGTGATTCAGTACGAGTAGCGAACAAAACTGAGCCTCTGTGCCGTTCATTCATTCATTCATTCTTTTTGCGGCTTAATATTTATAGATACTTATAGATATTTTAATGGACTGTGTTGGACTATTTTAGATGACATTAATATGAATGTCATGAAAACATACATGGGAGCTGACATGGTGTTCACCCAAAAATGAAAATTAGCTCATAATTTACTCCAGCAATGGAGTAATAGTATATGACTTTCTTCCTTCAGACGAATCCAATCGGAGTTACATTGAAAAGTCATCCTGGCATTTCCAAGCTTTATCATTGCATGGGCAGGTGTTTCTCTTCATCAGTCCAAAACAAGTCCAATAAAGTGCTTCCATTCACAATAAAAAGTGCCTTACATTGCTCTGGTGGGTGAATAAAGGCCTCCTGTAGTGAATCGATGCATTTTTGTAAGAAAAATATCCATATTTAAAATGTAAGAATCACTTTAATCTAGCTTGCATCAGTTGGTCGTACCCAGAACGGCTGTGGGCGGATGCGCCACTCAGAAGTGATGAACGCAGATGCACCGTAGAGAGATCAAAACAAAACAAGTTCAAAATGAGGATTTGTAAAGGAAAATGTTGGATGATTTCAGTATAAACCAAGAGGAGACTAGTTTTCCTTTGCTAAAGTAAGGAAACTTGGCTTCCTTTGCTCCTGTAAGCAAATGTTAGTTTTCACGAGACTCACCGGCACATGCGCAACTCCGACGTCCTAAGTCATCCGCCCGGAGCCACTTCCGGCTACGACCAGTTTATTTTACCAGATATTTTTTTACAAAAATGCATCGATTTACTTTTTAGTATTGATGGATGCACTTTATTGGACTTGTTTTGGACTGATAAAGAGAAACACCCGCCCATGCAATGATAAAGCTTGGAAAAGCCAGGATAATTTTTAATATAACTCCAAATGGATTCATCTGAAAGAAGGAAGTCTTTTTTTACTATACATCTAGGATGTCTGCAGGGTGAGTAAATTATGGGCTAATTTTCACTTTTGGGTGAACTAACCCTCTAAATCGCAAACAAACCCAACACAAGAATTGTGTATTTATCAGACAGTCTTTTCCTTTCTGCTCTGTGGAGAAGAATATACAAAAACTAGTGTTGGTTTTCTGTGAGGTTATGCTAGAAACTCTGTTTTCTGTCATTATACTCTTTAACTCATTTGGCTCATTCCCCATATCTTTTAAAGGAGTTCATGACTGTAACTGTAGCACACAATCTCATAATGCGCAGCACACTTCAAGGTGTTGGGCTTAATTTCTTCCTGACTGCAGTGGAAATGAGACAATAGGCTCGGTGGAAAAAACTGCCAGCTCCAAAAGTAGCTCAATGAGTAGTAATTGTGACACACTCTTACCCTTCTTGAACTTCTTAAGCAGTGATTATTAAGGCTATGCACTGGAGTGAGATACAGACTGCTACAGGAAATAAGGCAGACAAAGACTGGATGGAGAGGAGGGAAGTGGCTTTGAATGTGGGGTGTTGTAGAAATCATCCGCATCTGCCATGCAGCGTCTGTATGCCGTATATTAAAAGAAAACAAACAGCATCGTTTGAAAAGTGAGTGAATGCCTGTCAGTTGTCATCAGGCACATATTTCCCAAGACAACAAATTATAGTAGTTATATTATATAAAATACCTATAAAGTTTCATGATATAACTGTTTTTTTAAAAATGTGTGTATTTTTAGTACTACAGCAAAAACTGAGCGCACATCTGTCTTGTTCTTCTGTTCTCTCTCTGGTGGTTTAGAGGTATTTTAAATTTAGCATAGAGCCATGCAAACACTCAGTTCTGGACTTTGTATATTCACTAAGAATTCCATTTTATTTTATTGCCGTAATGAATAATTAATTGTTTACAATCATTATACACCAGCTGAATCTCTATAGCAATGGCAGTGCAGAGAATTTTTTTGCGCAGCTAGATGCCAAGTGTTTTATCTTTCTGAACTAGTATTACAGAGTTAATGTCATTGTTAATTCACCTGTTCATTACTAGTTTAGTGCTGGTTAAAGCCCTGTGTGCCTTATAAGTAGGTTTACTTGCCATCTCTCTTTTCTGAGTACAAAAACGCTGCTCAGCCTTGATAGGTGTGTTTTGGAAGATACTAAAAATATAACAACGCATGCTTCTTGTGTATTGGTTGTTACTAATGGTGTTTCATTTTAAATCTTATCATTGAATCTTTACGGTCAGCTATATTACAAACACACAGAGATTTATTGTGTCATCATATAGTACCATCCATAAATGGACATAGCTGATGAAGCACTTTTGTTTACTCATTCCCCATCTGTCACATTATGTGTTTTTTACTACAGCAGCCAACTTGTTTTTCCCATTCTGTTAAATGTCTATACTGTCCACATTAAAAACAGACATTGTGGGTTTAATCTAATGGAGAAACTTGTTTTCGCCTGTTGCGTTTATAGCTTTGGGGAAAATCCTAAAGGAATGCAGAAGAGAGAAACAACAGGTCAGATAGTCTGAATTTTAATAAGCCTTTATTACAGGAAATACTCCAAAATTTTCCTGGAGTGGCTGATTGTGGCTCAGATATTTGGTGGAAGCATAAAATTAGTAGAGAAACAACATGAAAAGAAAATTAGAGACTTAAAGAGAGAGTAAAGGTGAGATGCGTCTTTTTTATTAATCCGTTAATTTTTTATTTATTTGATTTAAATAAATTAAAAAAAAATTTCTTCTGAAAGCAGCAGAATATTTTTTAAAAAATCAATGTATGGATAATCAACAACAAAGAAAGTATACAAAAAAAAATATTAAGAAAAGAGGAAGAATGTTCTGCAGACGCACACGTTCACTTCTGTAAAGTGTAATTAGCTTTAGGGCCACATTTACTAAATAGGGTAAATTAGTATGGGACTGCACTTCCATAAAAAATGCTGATCTGCAACACACTAATTTGCAGGTTAAGTGTTTTCTTTGTAATACATTTCTGTCGGAAAACACTTAATGTGAAGCTTTGTGAATTGCATTCATATTGTGGGTTTATACACTACCAGTCAAAAGTTTTTGAACAGTAAGATTTTTAATGTTTTCAAAGAAGTTTCGTCTGCTCACCAAGCCTGCATTTATTTGATTCAAAAACAGCAAAACCAGTAATATTGTGATCTATATTTTGCTGTTAAAATAACTGCTTTCTATTTGAATATATTTTAAAATGCAATTTATTCCTGTGATCTAAACTAATTTTCAGCATCATTACTCCAGTCTTCATGGTGATAAAGAAATAATTATCTGAAATAAACCGCTTTTGTAACATTATAAACTATACCAATCAATTTTTTTTTAGCAAGGATTCTATAAATTGATCAAAAATGATGATAAAGAGATTTATAATGTTATAAAAGATTTCTATTTCAGATAAATGCTGTTCTTCTAAACTTTCTGTTCATCAAAGAAACCTGAAAAAATTCTACTCAGCTGTTTTCAACATAATAATAATAATAATAATAATAATAATAATAATAATAATAAATGTTTTTAAGCTGCAAATCAGAATATTAGAATGATTTCTGAAGGATCATGTAACTGGAGTAATGATGCTAAAAATTCAGCTTTGAAATCACAGGAATAAATTACATTTTAAAATATATTCAAATAAAAATTTATTAAACATTTTAATTCTCCCAATCTGGACTAAGTTACAGATATTCTCTGTAAATGCATTTACACTGTAAAATTTCAAATGCAGAAATAATTTTATTAAGATTAATGTATTAAATATTTTGTAAACATACAGTTAAGAAATTATGCGGGAAAAAATGCAATGATACTTTTAAATATAAAACCAAACCACCAGTTGGTGGCGGAAAATGACTGTTTAAATGAGTGAGTAATTTAATCATTCAATCGACCAATTCTTTCATACGGCAGATTCATTCAAAAACGAATGTCTTTATTAATTGATTTCTGAATCATTGACATTTGATTTGTTAAAAAAATGTGGATTCATTTAGTAACAAAACACCGCTGTGTTGCTCAGAGCAGTTCTGCCATGTTTTCGTCTATTAAATTGAGCAAAATCAGTCACTTAAATTTAACTTCTTGTTTATTAACCTACAATTGTATAGAATCAGTGTCACGTTGCAAGCATGTTGACATTCAAGGAAATGTCGTGCAATGTTGTGTACCTAAATCATATATTATAAATATCTTTATTTATAGTATATGATCTAAAATGATTTCTTTTTTTTTTTTACCACAGTGTGCATCTATAATTTCTGTAACAGGGGAAATTAGCTTTTTCATAAGACTGCAATTCTATAAAAGCACTGAGGGGAGTAGATAGTTCTGCAGGTGAACTATGCAATACGCAAATTAAAGAACAGAACACTTCACATGATTAAAATCTGACTCTTTGTTTATAATTTATGTTAATTAAGATAAAGTTTATGTCATGTAGTTAGTTTCATGTGGCACACATGGTGTTGTATGGACTGTATTTAACAATTCCCTGTATTTATAGTACTCTTGTCTAATGTGCAGGACAATTGTAAGACACCTAAGCCCAGGTCACATTGATAGCAATGAAATCTCATTTCTGTTTCTGTCTGCTTCTTTGACTGCAGTATCCAAACGAATCAAGGGCGGATCACTGAGAATTGAGAGAGCGGGAGTGACATTGTTGTTGCTCATTTGCTTCGAGTTGAACTTTGCTCAACCTTGTCACGTAGCCAATGGTCTCTGTCACCCTGTCTCTGGAAATTGCCAACTGGATTACCTAATAAATGACTAGCCTTTTTAGGCATGTGACATTAGTATTTTTTATCATGATAATTGCTGAGACTTTTAGCATAGTATAAAAATAGGATTTATAGTTAAACTTTAGTGTTCTTTTAATAACAAGGTTTTCTTTAAAAAAAGGACTTAAAACATTTAAATACAGTTAAGCTAATACACAAATGCATAAGAATAATGATCAAAATAAATACATAACTAAAAGATTAAACTGCATTTTATAAACAGATTAAAAAGCATACAGCTATAAAGAACTATAAAATAGAATGAGAACATTTTCAACAATCTCTGGATATCTATTTGGTCCGGCATGTTTTAGTTCAGATAACACAATATCTGAATGGTTGTTTAAAAACATTTAAATACTGTTTGACTTTCTTTGTTTTCCATGACCAGTGGGTGCCAGAAGCACAAAGCTGCGTAGCACTGCTTTGTCTACTGGGTTAACTGGGGTAACTGCTTAAAAATGAGGTATTTTCGGAGGGTGAATCAGCATTTTTATTCATCCCACAGCGCAGCATACATTGCATGCAATGCTGTTAACTGGTCGATGGAAAAGAAGCTAATGTGCATTCTAAAAAATATAATAATGGATAATAAGGCATCTAGAATTATTCATACCAATTTGTATCAGTTCATACTTTTTTTGCTTTGCATATTGCAGCATTTTGCTTTATTTGCATTCATTTCAATAATTTGCATTTGTGTAACCTCATGAATGCTGTGTTCTTTAATGAAAGTGCCTCAGACACATAGTACACTAGTAGAGAGAGAGACTTTTGATAGTGGAAGCCAAGTCACCATGTGATGTTTCTGTGGGGATGCTGGCGGTGCGTACAGTGGCAGCACTGCTCGCCTTTGCTCGAGGCATCACATCCGTTCAGCCGTGTGTTTCATGAACAAACCAACCCTTGCAAGAGACGCTGTGTCTCGTTAGTAAACATCAGATTAGCATGCGCAGCAGGATGTGTCCTGTTTCCTTACACAAACATGCACACACTAACTCATACCAACTGGACAGTCAAGTCTTAACTGTGCACATTAATTCACTTGTTAAATTCATCTTAGTGTGTTTTTGATGCAATATGTTGACTTGGTTTTCAGAATGACTGGAATATTATCATTCGAAACATCACAGTAATTTCCTTAAAAACCATAAACTCTGTTAATTAAACCACTAATCAGTTACGATGTACTATTTGATCAAATGAGATAATCATCTATAATGAATGAATATAGGCTACAGTGTGATGCAGGTTTTTGCTCATTGACACTAAACTCAACAAGCATTTATTGAGCTGCTGAGGCCCTGTGCAGGAAGCTTATTCATTTCTAAATGATGTCTGGTTTTGTGTTATGACCAAGGTCCACTCCTCGGATGCATTTCATTGGCTGAGCTTGTGTGTTCACCTGTTTTTGTCGTCTGCACTTCTCACACACTCTAATGTGAAGGTTTGGTCTGCCTTTCATTTGATGATGTTGCGGTTAGAGGCAGAGGTTATTGAACACAAACCAAGCACTTATACTTTATGTTGTGTAATCGCAATATCACACTGTGCTTTGCTTCAAATACAACCTCATGAAAACCGAAAAGATGGGGTCTGGAATTTTATAGCATTATTGGTACTAGTTTATGTAATTTGTACATTTTTATTCATTGTGTGTGTGTGTGTGTATAAATTAAATGTATATATACATTAGAGCCCGACCGATTTATCGGCAGGCCGATATTATCGGCCGATATTAGGCATTTTCCAAACTATCGGTATCGGCATTTATAATGGCCGATAAATAAATATATTTCAAAAATAAAATAAAAACGGACGAAACACCCTTCAACCATGTCATGAGTGTTGGCGTTGTATAGTTTGTCCACCAGAGGGCACTCTACACCGTCCCTGTTGGCAACACTCGTGTATAACGCGCCACACATCCTGCAACCTGCTGATCCAGCCAGAGTCGGGCAGAGAGAACCAGTTATCCGCGAGTGAGATCATCGGTGAAGTGTGTTCATGGTGAGTTGGTCACGAGACATACATTGCTTGAATAACAATTAAAAGAACATCCCCATCAGTTCTCTTAACTCAAATAAGCATGACAAAATTTGTGACTATCATGTCCAGTTTTGCTGCTGTTAAATAAGCCGAGAGTGAAGCGGAATTAGCTAGTAATTACGTTACGTTGTTACAGTGTAGTTGACTGACTGTCCTTTTAACTTTTGACAATGAGACTGAAGTATTTCTTTAATAGCGTGACAGTTATAGCAATGAGACGTATCATCTCTCCTTGGCCTGTTATATTGAAAATGTATGTTTTACAATTTGCAGTATGACGTTATCCATTGCTAAATTATGGCTCATCATAGACTAGCTAACCACAAAGCTAGCTAATGCCACTATCAGTGGAAGACCGCTAACGTTAACATTAATGAGCTTGGAAACCACAACGAACTTATTCTGCCTAAATAAAGTAATGATTACTGTATTTATAACTTGCGAGGAGTGAACATTTAGACATAGAGAAAAAGTATCAAACATAGCTTGTGCATAAAAGTTAGCTTTTCTTTTACATGTGTGTGAAATCCAATGGCGCCAAGTGTGCGTTGCAGACTGTCGTTCAGCTGCAGCATTAACGAGTCACATAATGGATTTAGATCGCTAAATAGTAGGTTTTAGAAGGCAGGCAGCAACTGATGATTGAAAATGGTTTGATGTAGCTTGGTGGAAAGAATTTAAAAAGTGCAGGTAAAGAGGGATAAGCAAGCTGACATTGTAATTATAAGGTAGCTGTTATTTATCAGAACTTAACAGAATTTGTCTCCAGTCCTATTTAAAGTTATATTTATGAAGCTTACCAAGTCTTTTAAAACTGGTAACTTTGATTTGGTTGTTGCTGTTTTTGTTTTTTTGCTCAAAGGACTTTATGTTTCATATCTTAAGTTTGTATTTTTATACATTTTATTTATCAGAACTTTAATATATTTTGATGTTCCTCTGTTCTGTTGTGACAATAAAAGAAACAAGTTTCTTTTTAAAATGCATTATCATATTATGTTAGTTAAAACTCATAAATAACTACAAATAACTAATGTTAGGGAAATCTGTTAATGTTTTGTTGCGCGTTTCCTAAATTAAAAAAAAAAAAAAAAAAATATCGGCCGATATATCGGAATATTGGATTTTAAAACCAATAAATATTTGTATCGTTATCGGGCTTCAAAATCCTTTATCGGTCGGGCTCTAATATACATTCATTTTAATTACCATGCTGTGCAGTGTTTCTCTGCTAAGAAGAGAGATGGTCATAGGCAGAACAGATGTGAAACACAAGATGTGTTCTCGACTGTCCATAAAGCAGTAATAAAACAAAGACTATAGAAATACAAAGACGTATGAATAGGGAAAAGTGCAATATGTAAGGAATAACAATGGGTGTGCATTATTTTCAAAGAATTCAGCGGACCAAAGTCAATTTTTCCGCTTATGCTACATTTACCACACCTCAAGACATTGATCATATGATATATTTCAAGACATTCGTCCGTTTTTTAATCCTTAAAACGCTATTGTGAGTAGGCTTAATTTCTTACGCATCTCATCCAACGCCTCAGTTGCTAATTCCAAAATGTCATTTTAGACCTAGTAACGACTCCTGAGCCGTTGATAGCAGATGAATGCAGTCAATAATTAAGTTTAGACAGACAGATGGAAAGAGAGAGAGAGAAAGAGATAAAGTTTGTGAATTACCTCATCTGTGTCTGCACCATTGTGCAGCTTGTGAGAAATGTCATGTTTAAGTTTTTAAGTTGTTAATCGTCAGAGCAGCGCTAACAACATTAGCACATATGATAACATGCAAACTGTATGTGTGTGCGTCTGTAAGAGAGAGAGAGTTGGAGAAATAGTGTATGCTTTCCGTACATACTAAAACGTAATTTTGGGGCAAACACATGGAAATAATCTTTCGTATTTATCCTGTTGTTTACTGTATTTATTTGTTTGGCCAGTGTGGGTTTTGGTTAGTTTGCTGTGTCAGGCTGTAAGTACCTTTGAAGTAGTGTGGCGAAGTGATATAGACATGCAATGCGATTCCCCGAAAATTATGACTGCGCACCCGCATTGGTTAGTCTAGCCTGAAAAGAACTTTTAAACACTATTTAAGCATAAGAAACAACGTTCATGGGGCAGATTCATTTATTCATTTCAGATTTTCTTGCTGATTTGAAATATTTTAATTATGAGTTCAGCAAGCAGTTTTTGAGATTTCAGGATACCCACATTCATTTAGATAGGACTTGATCTTGTATGAGCTGCCCGGAGGCGTTGCAAATATGGCCACCGAGTGAACAGACTTACCTTGAAAGGGACTTTCAACAACTTCAATAAATCAAAGGGACTCATTAATTATAACATTTGAAAATGGGATATTTCACCAAACTGCAATGGAAATGTTTTTTTACTAAAAAAAAAAAAAAAAAAAAAAATTCATATAATCATTCTTCAATGTACTATAACCTCCAAGAAACACTTCATACATTGCCGCTCTGCACACGTCTGTGGCACATTACGGCATCCGACTTGGCCACCAGAGCTGATCGCGGCCACTCTAGTCAATGCTTGTGTTTGTACCAGAAGCACCCCAGAAGCGGCTCTCTGCACTGCTTCTGTAAAGATACACTAGCCAAAATCTGTCAAAATCACATCAGAATCCGTTGCCATGACTTATCGCGAGAGAAAAAAATTACGTTTAGTCACATAACATCAGTTAATAGAAATGCTGTCATCTCGCAGTATAAAATAATGTCAAATTTTGCGCAAATATGTAATGGAAACGTGTCTAGAGTTTTTGATGCTTTGTAGGCTTTGAATGGTTATATACACACACTTGTATGTGTCAAAATGCCTTTCTTTGAAAGTATCCTCGTAAACACAGTAATTTGGTAATTTCTCACAGTAATAGCAAAGAGCTGAGAAACAAAACACAAGTGTAACAGTATGTTGGTTCTGGGCAGCTCTTAAAGTAACAGCAGTCATTCAATTAAACAACAAAAGAGAGAAAATCTCTGACTGCTCTTGGCCAAATCACTTCTGTATCTTTAATGAGAAAAAAATATATATTTAATTTACACAGTAAAGAATATGCAGTGTTTTTATACATTTGATTACGTCATACAATGTAGCATTTCTTATTTATTTGTTCTACTGTAGTTTTTTGTCCTATTTCTTGAGCTTGAGTTTTTTTTTTTTTTTTTTTTTAATTTAGGCTAGTATTAGATTTTTGTGATATTGACACTGGTGACAAGAATTATGAAATTTCTATGACATTAAAAATTTTGATATCATAAAGACCCTATTTAAAGCAAAAATAACTATATTGTGATATATGTGTGTAAAATTGAGTTTGAGGATCATCTGAAAGCTGAAATAACATGGAATCTAAGGGTGCAAGAAAAATCTAAATATTTAGAAAGTCGCCCTTAAAGTTGTCCAAATGAAGTTCTTAGCAATGCATATCACTAATCAAAAATGAAGTTTTGATATATTTACGGTAGGAAATTTACAAAATATCCTCATGGAACATGATCTTTACTTAATATTCTAATGATTTTTGGAATAAAAAAAAAATTAATAATTTTTACCCATACAATGTATTTTTGGCTATTGCTACAAATACACCTGTGCTACTTAAGACTGATTTTGTGGTCCAGAGTTACATACGTTGTTACTGTGAAATAAAATTACTCTTATCATGATATAAGATTTTGGTCATATCGCCCACCCGTAGTTTATATTTATTTTTTTGGTTATAATTTAACACTAAATAAAAGTGCATAATGCTTATAAAAGAGTGATTTTTATTTAATTGTTTTCTCAGAATTTTGATTGCACTACAGGCTGCCATAATAAGGTGAAAGTGTACTATATATGGTTCATTCAGTTCGAAGGGCACTACAAATCCTTTGGGATTAAAGGATCGATAATTCACAGGAAGTGAAGAGCAAAATTTACCCACCAGTCCCCACTTAATTGTGTATTAAGTAAGTTTTAATAAAATAAAGGTGATGAAAAGATAAGAATGAGCTATTATTTAGTTTAACTAGTGACAGGTGTTGTTTGTATGAAGTTGTTTGAGCTTGAGCTGTGTTGTTTTTAATAAGCTCCTCTTTACCAATGTGGGGAAATGCTGTGAACTCGAAAAAAAAAACCCCAGTGCTTTTTGTTTCAGAAATGTTTGTAATAACTCAAATGTGAAAATAAAGTGAAACTGAAGCGCTTTGTGGTCCCAGCGCATGTTAAAAGCAAAACACATTCGCGGACATGAAGCGAAAGGACTTTGACCAAACTCAAAGCTTGAAAAATTCAAAGTGTGGAGCATGCACATACTGTGATTTGCTCTGAGGCTACTGAAAGCACTGTATCACGAGCCCCATGCGTGCATGCAGTAGGACAGAACAAAGGAGAGCCCTTACACTTTGAAGCATGCAGTGCGTACGGACTAGTTTTTAATGAAACTGCAGACTTTTAAAACTGACATGACTATATCACGGTTTCAGTTATTATGTGATGAATTGGGTGGCCTTACTACTCCTCTGCTTTGTGCAGTCAAAATCACATCAGTGCCTGTAGGAGCAGTGCTCTAAGCATCTTTTCAGGGTGTGACTGTGGTGCATTGGTGATTAAAACAGCAGCCGGTTGTGGAGCCTGCTTACACGACTCTTGGGATGAAGGAAACCGTAGCAACAACACTCCAAATACTCTCTGGATTTCAGGAAGTAGAAACAGCAAAACTCTGCTAAACAGTAGAGCTTTTTATATGCTTGGAAAATGTCAAAAAATCCCCAACCATGGCAAGTTGTGGTTTGCAGTTTGTTGGAGGTTGGTGTCTTTCTGATTGTGAGTCACCACGCATGATAGTCAGTGTTACGAGTTTTGAAATTATAGAAACTTAAATGTGTTCTAGTGATGCCAGGCACTTTAGAGTATCAGATCACTTTCTGATTTAGCTGTAAATAAGTAGTTGTGAGCAGTGTATTCTATATATAGAGAGCAGATGGTGTTGAAGGAACTGCTTGACTGATATGATTTTCACTGTTATCTTTTCTCACCATACACAGCAGTTCACTGGGTGCAGTGTCAGATGCCCTGCAGTGCCTGATGTGCTCTGTGTACTGATGAACAGTGACAAGCCTTCAGAAAAGTTCAGTTGTTTCATGTGTAGAATTTTCTAATTTAATTATGATATAACTTGCTGAACATGAGTGAACTTAACCAGTTCATGTCCTGAAATGTTTGTTACAGTGATTTACCTTTCTGATCTCATGATGAAAACATACCTGTGGGAACTTTTTTGCAAGACACAACGAAATATGTACCAATAAGTACACATTACTTCAGTTTTCAACAGAAATGCTCACTGTTTTACTGCCTCTAGTGTTCATCGTTTTCGTACACAGTTATTATTACAGCTCCATATGTTTCGCTTTCTAAACTTAACAAGCTTGCTCAGTAGCTCAGCCGGCACTAAATTAAACTTAGGATATGAAATCCTTACGAATACGAATTCCGTGAAAACATGACTCACGATGAAAGAGCTCAAAGGTGAGAGTTTGTAAAAAAAGGCTAAAATGGCATGCTTACGATTATGTTTTTACATTCTCTCGCTTTTGTTTATACCATCGGGTAGGTTTAGGTGTAGTGCAGACTGTACGTTATTTTAAGGGTGTGTTAACACTTGTTTGGTTCGATTTAAATCAACCCTGGTGCGATCTGTTAGTGCATTTTTTTTTTGAGTAAGTGTGAACGCTGCCATCCGAACCCTGGTTCACATCAAACAAGCAGACCGAGCCCGCTAAAAAGATGGGTTCGAAATAAATATGAATGCAACACGGACCAAATACTTCTAAACTAACCAAAAACAGGAAGTAATGACAAGATGCGACGCTATGCTACATGATTTCATGAAGGGAACGAGTGGTGTATCCAAAATAAAATAAGCACAGGGCAAATGTTGAGCAACAAGGCGGTAAAGTGCCTTTTATTAGGGCCCTATGAAATCTGTTTTATTATTTCCCTAATTCTGTTTTATTTTTTTCCAAATTCTGTTTTTTCCGTTTTAATTTTTCTGGATTCAGTTTTTTTCCATTTTAATTTTTCTCAACTCCTTTTTTAATAGTAAATTAAATTTTATTAATCAAAGAGCATGTCTAATTAATTAAAATCATGAAACTTATACAATTTCACATCAATTTAATAAAGGTTTTACAAAAATTACATGTTTTGGGCCCTATGAAATGTTTTATTTTTTCTCACAATGTTTTATTGTTATCAAATTCTATGTTTTAGCATGTCTTATTATTTGAATGCATACTTAATTTATTCAAATTTATTCTTAAAATAGCCTTATGAAAGGTTTTTTTTTTTTTTACCCTCAAATTCTGTGTTGTGTATTTAAAATGTTCTGGTTATCAAATGAAGGCATAAAACATTAATTTCGTTTATCTTTTAATTATTGAAATTTAAGCAAACTTTTTTTGGCAAAAAAGGGGAATTTACTACTAATATTAAAACATGGAAGAAATGTTGTGTGATTATACCCTAAAAAATAATGTTTGTTTCATTTTAGTAGTAGTAGTAGTAGTAGTAGTAGTAGTAATAGTAGTAATATATTTCTGGCACAATGTCTTCGAGTTAAACCGGAAAAGATTTGTATTGCCTGACTTTGATGACTCATATCTTCAGCACAGTTTGCAGAGCAGGCTGCAATATTAATATTACATTTTTTGTCAGTTAGAAATGCACATTTGATGATAGCTTTAGTTGACAGAAGTAGTAGCTTGAGTTAGGATGGAGATGCAAATTCATTTTCATTATCAAAAACAGTAACATCTGTAAACATTATGGTATACATTTAGATCATGACAACCACAGTTAAAACCACACATATAGCACCTCAATACAATGGTAAAATATGACTATGATTTCTAGGTTCTCAAACTTTTGTTATCATTTTATTGAGGACATTTATAAAATAATGATATAACTATCATTGTCGTTCTGTCACACAGATCTAATTCTGGCACTGCATTCTGTCACTGATTTCACTGTATTCTGTCTGTAGGATGTGGATTAGAAAAAGATAGACAAAAGATTAATAAAATGGTGAAAGAGTAATAGCCGAAATTTCAGATTATTTCCCCCAGTTATCTGTACAATAAATTTTTACATTAATATTAAAAGGTATCAGTGGTATATGTGGTGTTGAAAACAGAACTGTGGTTCCCAGGGTGTACCAAAGCATGAATGAACCATGCTTGACCACTTTTCACAGTTTTACCATTTACTGTGTTATTTACACTGGTGTAGTGTTTGTTGCTTGCTTAAGCTGTGTCATGTGGTGCAAACAGCAGCTCTGTCGCTGTGTGGTTACCATTGTCATAGTGGTGTGTGTTCACACAATGAATCTTTTTATTCTGCGGCATGCAGATTTTTTTTTTTTTTTCCAAGGAAATATTTCATGAATTTAAAGCAGAAGTGATAAACCAACAGCTTTCCCACAGTGAAAGTTTTCACACTCTGGTTTCTCATAACTTATATGGCATAGTTACTGTGAGAGAGATAAGCGCTCTATAAAACATGAGAAAAAATGATGCAGCTTGGCCCAGTTATCCATATGGCCCAATGGAGTTGATGTGTAGCTACTACAGAAATATGTGACCCTGGACCACAAAACCAGTCATAAGCATAAAGATCAGTTGTAACCAGTAAGTAGCATGGGTATATTTGTAGCAATATCCAAAAATACATTGTATGGGTCAAAATTTGTCTTTTATGCCAAAAATCATTAGGATATTAAGTAAAGATCATGCTCCATGAAGATATTTTGTAAATTTGGAAATATATCCAAACTTAATTTTTGATTAGTAATATGCATTGCTAAGAACTTTGACAACTTTAAAGGTGATTTTTCTCAATTAGATTTTTTTTTTTGCATTGTTGTATCTGGGCCAAATATTGTGCTATTCTAACAAACCATATACACTGTGTGCAGAATTATTAGGCATGTTGATATTCTGGTCATATTTTTTTTCCAAACACATTTTACCAATTCCAAACCACATCAGTCTTGATAACTACTATTAATTTTGTATTTAATCATTTGTAAGTGATATATAATTGTCCGTGAAGGCTGGAAGTGAAAAACTCCTTATATTCAGGTGTGCAGAATTATTAGGCATGTTTTCGTTTACAGCTAAAATGAGCCAAAAAAGAGATTTAACCCAGACTGAAAAGTCCAAATTATTAAATGCCCATGAGAAGAATGCAATACTAATGCATTACAAGAATTTGCAAAGTTAAGGCTTGACCATTGGACAGTGAAATGCTTGTTGAGTCTGCATGGTCAGAAAAAACAGGTGGAGAAGAAAAGATGCATGTTATCTGCAAAAGAATTAGGAATTAAGGTGAAGAATTAGGTGTGACACCATCAGGAACCGTTTCCAGTTCTCCAGCGCCACCATTTTCCAGAACTGCAACCTACCTGGAGTCTTCAGAAGTGCAATGTGTCAGGTTCTCAGAGACTTTGCTTGGTAAAAAATCCTAAAAAATGCCCCTGACTTAATAAGAATAACAAGCTGACGTCTTGTGAAATACATGAAGACAGTTTTTTTTTATAGGCGTTATAGACAGATAAGTTGAGAGTGACTCTTGAAGGACAAGCATCACATCCTCTTGTGCCTCTGATTCAAAAATTTATCTTCCAAAATCTGGCAGTAAGTTTTGGGAGTTCATGTTTAGTCTCCTATCCTGAAAAGTCTGACTTGCAGAGATGGACTAAAATGAACTCCCAAAACTTATTGCCAGATTTTAGAAGATAAATTCTTGAATCAGAGGTACAAGAGGATGTGATGCTTGTCCTTCAAGAGTCACTCTCAACTTATCTGTCTCTAAAGCATATAAAAAAACTGTCTTCATGTATTTCACAAGACGTCAGCTTGTTATTCTTATTAAGTCAGGGGCATTTTTTAGGATTTTTTACCAAGCAAAGTCTCTGAGAACCTGACACATTGTACTTCTGAAGACTCCAGGTAGGTTGCAGTTCTGGAAAATGGTGGCGCTGGAGAACTGGAAACGGTTCCTGATGGTGTCACACCTAATTCTTCACCTTAATTCCTAATTCTTTTGCAGTTAACATGCATCTTTTCTTCTCCACCTGTTTTTTCTGACCATGCAGACTCAACAAGCATTTCACTGTCCAATGGTCAAGCCTTAACTTTGCAAATTCTTGTAATGCATTAGTATTGCATTCTTCTCATGGGCATTTAATAATTTGGACTTTTCAGTCTGGGTTAAATCTCTTTTTTGGCTCATTTTAGCTGTAAACGAAAACATGCCTAATAATTCTGCACACCTGAATATAAGGAGTTTTTCACTTCCAGCCTTCACGGACAATTATATATCACTTACAAATGATTAAATACAAAATTAATAGTAGTTATTAAGACTGATGTGGTTTGGAATTGGTAAAATGTGTTTGGAAAAAAAATATGACCAGAATATCAACATGCCTAATAATTCTGCACACAGTGTATAAATGGAAAGCTTATTTATTCATTTATTCGAAAAATTGACCCTTATGACTGGTTTTGTGATCCAGGGTCACATATTAGACATGACTTTGATTAACTAAATGGATTCATTTAACAGGTGTGGGTTACCCTAACACACAGGACCACAAAACCTTTGTAACTTTTGGAAACAAGATGTTTATATTTCATCAAAGTTGAAATAAAAATACATTTTTAAACTATATTTAAAACAGATATAAGATGAAATGCTTGTACTGTATGTGAACTATAAAATAATATTTTCATATTATTAGTATTTGTCAGTAACTCTAATTGGGTGGGCCAGCCATCATTCTGTATGAACAAGCACCACTCTGGCCCTTATGTACCTTTGTCCCTGATGCGTCTATATGTGTGTGTGTGTGAGGCTTATGCGCTATTTATACAAGCTCCAAAACAACTTGGACCACCTCCTTGCTGTTGTCCTCTGCAGTTTTTATAATGCTATTTTTAGCCCCACATGCAGCACGAAGACGTTCATTATATCCAAATATAATATGGGTTCTGCTATCCAAATGTTACCTGTTAAACCTACATGCCAAATCCCACTGGATATTTGGCACTACTAATCTGAGTCTTCATTGTCTGAGACTCATAAACATAGTAAATCACAAACTATTTAAAATGAAAATGAAACTTCTAGAGCTATAAGGGATATGTAAAACTTTGCCTTTCCCATGAATCGGACATGTCTACGCCCTGCTAATGAGGAAAGTTTCCTGTTGGCTGTTTTCCGCTTCCTCTGTGATGCTTCATTTAGCAGCCTCACAGAGACCGGAGGCCGATTGCTCTATTTGATAGTGACTGTTAAATACAAACTTTAACATGACCTCATCAGCGCAAAGGATGAGGAGTTGAGTGTTCTGCTTCAGCTGAAAGTAGGGTCAGTCTGAGTAATGATTAGATAATAGCCAGCACATCAACTCATTTGAGGAATGAACAGTGATTACAGAAATCCACTGCTCCGGTGATAAAGGAATGCACATCTGTTTAATAAAAAACATTAGATTGTAGAAGCTTTCAAAAGTAGCGGGATGTTATAAGGTGTAATGCTAGCTATTAATAAATAAATAACATATGTCGGTGTATAAATCTAAAAGATGTTTTAAACATTAGTTTAATGCGTTTTAGTAAAAAAAAAAAAAATCAAAAAGAAAATGCAATTAGTCATGCTCTCTTACCCGTAAAGAAATTCATGATTCAAGCTTGATGTACCATCATCGCCATGCTTTTGCAGAGCAGAATGAGTAAGGAGCCGTTCACACAGGATGTGTTCTTGTTTTAAAAATCTTGTGAGGTGTGAAACAGAAATTCACCACTGTTTCAGAGGTCTAGCATTGAGCAAACAACTGAATGGTTTGTTGCTAGTGAACATTCTGAAGTGACATGCAAGTTTTTTTAATGATTTTTTTGGCCATTTTTGTTGATAGACAGTAACAAGAGACAGGATAGGAACAAGGGTAGGACAGAGAGCAGGTCAAGGACATAAACATGACCCGGGCTGGACTTGAATCAGATATCACATGAGCTTGGATTAAGGGTGTATTCACTCTTGTTTGGTTAGATTAAAATGAGCTCTGGTGCAATTGTTCTGTTAGTACGGTTCATTGTGTGAACGCTGCAATCCGAAGCCTGGTTTGCACCAAACAAGCGGACCGGGACCACTAAAAAGATGTGTCTTGATCTGCTTCCAAACAAACTCTGGTGCGGATTGAATGAAATATGAACGCAACATAGACCGAATACTTCTAATCGAACCAAAAACATGAAAGTAATGACGCTATGCGACATGATTTCATGAAGGGAACAAGCGGTGTATTCAAAACAAAATGAGCAGAGGGCAAATGTGGAGCAACGGTAAGGAGGTAAAGTGACTTCTGTGAGCTCTTTGTGAGTTTGCAGATGTTGAAAATAAAATCATATAAATGCAACAATGAGCACGCTTATTCCAGCAGACGGCATTAGTTGATTCGACTTAAAGTGAATTACCATTCTGTGAATGGTAGTTAATGTACTTTGTCATACACCCGCAGTGCTGCTTTAAGTTGAACACACCTTTTCCTTTTGTTTGGAGTGTTTGGTTAGCTTCGTCACGAAATATACGTCATTCAACCCGACCAATCAGGTTGTGAACATATCACTATGTCTTTAGATTTGGTATCTTTAGGTTGGCTGTAAAAAATGCCAGTTTGAACGGTAAGCGGACCGGGACCAAATGTATCATTTTCCAATTTACACTCATGCCATTCCGAATATACATGCCTTTCTTTCCTCTGTGGGAAAAAAATGTTAACATAGTGTTCCATGTTCCATAGTAGATAAAGTCATACAGAAGTGGAACGACAAACAGTGAAAGAGTTTTCATTTTTGGGTGAACTATCCTTTTTTTGAATGTCAAATAATAATAAAAAAAAACACAGAAAAACAAAGACTAATGCTGTCAAAATGAGCTTTTAAATGCAGCCGATTAATTTTTCCAATTTAATGGTGTTAAATTTAAAAAAAAAAAAAAAAAAATTTAACTCTCTACTGTAGGTGGGGCTAGGGTTAGCCACCCCACTTACAACTGCTGCTTCTGTCTGTTTTTTAGACGCGCACTCCAGCTTCACTTCAGTGCCAGGCGCTAGTCAAACGAGTACGGAAACAGCACAGGTGACAAGGGAATTTCAGTAGAACGACAGTGAACTCTGGTCAAATGAGATGTTGTCAGAAAACATCTAAAATGTTTTCCAGTCCTGTCAGCTGTTATACTGTGCGCTGTAGCCTGTATCATTTCATATTAAAGCGCAAATGAAATTACAAGCATGCACGTCAGATCTGTGCCACATTCAGCAGCGGCAGCTCTTAAAGTAATAGCAGCCAAATAAACCTAATAACCCAGCTGCTCTGATGTCCGTTAATCAAAGAACAAAAGAAAAGAGAGGAAATCAATACCTTTTATAGCTTTAAGTATTCATCTTTAGTATTCAGTGTTTAATAACTTTATTCAATTTCTGTATATTTGTTATGTAGCCTGTTGATTTTTGTTCATGGTATTCAGCTGCAACTAAATGATTAGCAAAAAAAGAAACAGAATAAATATGCTTGATATCATCTTTTATTCACATTGGAATCGAAACTGGGAATCGAAAAGAATCGAAATCTATAAGAAGAATCGGAATCGGAATCGGAATCGGGAATTGATAATATTCTAACGATACCCAACCCTAGTAATGGGTATATTTGAAGATTGTTTTAAGTTCACTCAAATTAGAAGTTATTAGAAGTCTAATAAATGTTAAAATTGTTAGCTCTCAGTTATGCTGTAATGTTAAATGGCTATAGTCAATGCTTAAATATTAGGAAAAAAAAGAACTATTTTCTAGAGACATCAGTAATATTGGTAACAGTGATACTCACCTTCAGTCAGTATTTAACAAATATGAAAAATATACTGTCTTTATGTTGTTTCTGCATTAATTTAAAGATTGAATGAAATTACTGCAATATAAGAGTATATTTAAACTTTAACATCAGGTGGCACTAATCAATAATAATTTAATTTCAGAAAAAAATGTTAAAAAAAAGTTGTTTTTTTAATCAACTCACAGCACTAACAAAAACATTATATATAGTGTTGTCCCTGTGACAGAAATGTACTCCATAGTTAATCTGTGATCTGAAAGGTAGGCTATATTTTTCAAGTCCTCAAGGAGTGTCCTTACAATGCAACTTCCTGTCATTTCTCTAGCAGTGCATCAGGAATAAAACTGCCTTAGAGTGCCTGTTATCCAGCATGACACTGACTGAAATCCCAGAGAACAAAAAGTCTGTCAAGCATTAAATTGTAATTTTTTAAAAAAATCACTGCAGTATTTTTTCCACTGGCATTTATGCTCAAGGGAAAATGTACATTTCAGTAGTTGAGTCAGTTTTTTTGAAGTGTGTACTGTTATCAAAAGCATGCCATTTTTCCACTTTAAAGCAAGATGTTTTCTTCTGCTCAGGAAAAATATAAGAATAGACAATAATGACTGTGTAGCTGATTCTTTAGACTTTTTTTATTATAAAGCTTTTGGGAAAATAATAATAAAAAAAAGTTTTGTACTTTGAATTAGCTTAGTTGGCTGACTCTTAATATGCTTGGTTGACCAACCAAAATAAGTCTCACTGACCCATTAGTAGTGCTGTAGGCTGATACTGTAATGAATGCTAGTGTAGAAAGTGAACTGCAAGAGTGCAAAAGGAAAGTATATTGTCAATTGCAGTAACCAACATCTTTTTCATAATTATTTAGAGAATTTGCAGATTTTAATCCATTATTTCTAGCACCAGTAAGTGTTGCATTTAAGATTGTATATGTGAGTGTTCGTTTAAAATGAAATGAAAATGCACTGTGCTGGAACCAATGTTAATGTAGCCAGTCCAGTCGGATCGTTATATAAATAGCTTTCTTTTTTAGTTTGCACACTTTGTACATTAGATTGAAGATGCTATACTTTTTTTCTGATCTGTGATGGGCTTTTTTTTCTTTATTTGATCGTAAATCACTATTAGAAAACAGCAGGAAGTACATATTTACTCCAGGGAAAGCTAATGAAGCTTTCACTCATGTTTGGGAAAACCAAGGGCAGGGACTTGAACGTTAAACTCATTAGACTTGCAAATTTCTAAAATGTAAATGCTTCTCTTGCAATTGTCTGGTGTATGCTGGAGATTATGCCCTCACATTTTCAGCCTAAACAGATTTTCTCATAAATTTGTTCTCCATTTGCTCATTCTCTCTCGCTCTCTGTTCTGTCGTCTCTGTAGTTTGTCCTTCTCTGGCTCACATTAAGAGGCATCACTGTGGTAATATTTAAAGGGAAGCTCCACCCAAAAATGGCAATTGACAAATAGGCAAGTCATGAACCTGAATATGATAATTGGCCAGAATTTTAAAATATTAATATTAGTATTCTCTCACACACTTATCGTTTTGCTTCAGTAGATGTTGATTCGTCAGCTTGGGTTGTGTTGATTACCATTTTATTTGCTGTGTGTGGTTTTTGAAGTGTCAGTTTTTGGGGTCCCCTTCCACTTGCATTAAATGGACTTAGAGAGTGTTATTGTTCTGAAAATCTTTGTTTGTGTTCATCTGAAGAAAGAAAGTCATACATCCGAGATGGCATGAGGGTAAGTAGTAGATGAGAGAATTTTAATTTAAAGGAGACGTCCACTTCCAAAACAAAGATTCACATATAATGTACTCACCCCCTTGTCATCCAAGATGTTCATGTCTGTTTTTCTTCAGTCGTAAAGAAATGTTTTTTTTGAGGAAAACATTTCAGCATTTTTCTCCATATAATGGACTGATATGGTGCCCTGATTTTAAACTTCCAAAATGCAGTTTAAATGCAGCTTCAAACGATCCCGTTTGAGATTAAACGTTCGAGATTAAAAAGTATTTAAATTGTATTTTTTCAATGACAATAACCGATCGTTTCGCTAGAAAAGACCCTTCTTCCTCAGCTGGGATCGTTCACAAGCGCATTTGGGATCGCTTGAAGCCGCATTTAAACTGCATTTTGGAAGTTCAAAATCGGGGCACCATACCAGTCCATTATATAGAGAAAAATGCTGAAATGTTTTCCTCAAAAAACATAATTTCTTTACGACTGAAGAAAGACAGACATGAACATCTTGGATGACAAGGGGGTGAGTACATTATATGTGCATCTTTGTTTTGGAAGTGGACTTTTCCTTTAAGGGTGGAGTTTCCCTTTAACTGGTCCTTATCAACAAGTCGTCCAAAGAAAATAAACATTGACTAATGAGAGAGAGAGAGAGAGTATAGTTTCAGTTCTGGCAACTAATTAAGCTATTTGTAATGGTTTTATTCAAGGTGACCTGAAATGTGTGCTTCCTCTTCAGATTACTTAATGGGCTGCAACAGATAATGATTTATGGATGAATGAAAATACATGTTGTCCTTGGTGGTGCTATTGCAAGTAGCTCTGTCATTGTGTCTTTACATTACAAATCCTGTGCTTTAAACAGGAAATTAGTTTAATAAAGAGCCTTTATTATCAGTGTTTATTATCAAGCCTGACTTTACTGCTTGATACTTAATAATACTGCTCTTTTCCATTTCTTTATGTTCCCATCACTGAACTAATGTCTTCCTCTGGATAAACGTCATTTGTTTAGTGCTTAAATAGGATGTTAACCAGCAACTGGGGGCTGTACATAAAGCGTGCGTGGTTGTCCCTGGTGCAGTTCACCTCTCACCATGGAGAAAAGCTCTTGTTATTGTCAGCACTGGACCAAGAGCTGTTCACCCATTATTAATTCACTGGGTCCTCAGAGGTGAAACACAGGGCTCGGTTTGCCTCTGAGGGATCTGGTGACTGCATCATCAGCTAGTGCAGAGTCTTTGAATGAGAAACAGAGTGTGAGGAAAAACAGATATGGTAAAGAAACCCAAATAAATCCTCTGTGGTTTGTGATCACTACTGATAAAGAGCTATAGGAGGATATAGCACAGCGGATTTCAGAGAGTGAGTCGCCCACCTTCCCTAGGAGGGTTCCAGAGCAGTCACAGAAAATGATAAAGTAAAAGAGAACAATCTTTATTTAAAGGCAAATTAATTAATACTGCTGCTACTAATAGGTAAATCTTTCTCAACTTAGTAGGCTGTGAAATTCCATTACCATAGCTGCCTATTCAAAAACAAGTTGTTTTCTGAACTTCAATCAAATAAGTAAATACAAAATAGAGGTTATATTTTTTGGCAACCACTTGAATAAAAACTGGACTAAAGCACATCAGCAAAAGGTTAACACCGTTTTAACAGGTCTGTAGCAAACTCACATTACCGTTCAAAAGTTTGGGATCAGACTTAAGATCACGATTTTTAAAGTCTTCTGTGCTCATCAAGGCTGTGTTTATTTAATTAAAATACAGAAAAAAATTAATAAAAAGTAATATTAAGTAATAAAAAAGTAATATTGTGAAATATTATTGCGATTTAAAATAGAAGTTTTCTGTTTTAATATACTTGCAAATAGAATTTATTCCTGTGATGCAAAGCTGAATTTTCTGAATCATTGCTTCAGACTTCAGTGTCACGTGATCCTTCAGAAATCATTCTAATATACTGATTTAGCATCAATGCTGGAAACAGTTGTGCTGCTTATTATTGCCTGTGATACATTTTACAGGATTCTTTGATGAATAAACATTAAAAAGAACAGCTTTTATTTTAAATATAAATATTTTGTAACAATATACACTACCGTTTAAAGTTTGGGGTGGGTAGATGTTTTCTTTTATTCTTTGTTTGAAAGAAATTAATACTTTTATTAATCAAGGATGTGTTAAACTGATAAAAAAGTGATAGTAAAGACATATTGTTAGAAAAGATTTCTATTTTGAATAAATTCTGGTCTTTTTAACTTTCTATTCATCAAAGTTTCCAAAAAAATAAAATAAAAATGAAGCAGCAAAACTGTTGATAATAAATTTGCATATTAGAATGATTTCTGAAGAATAGTTTTACACTGAAGACTGGAGTAATAGCTGATTAAAAATTCTGCTTTGCATCAGAGAAATAATATTTTAGTCTATTAAAATAAAAGAAACTTTTTAAAATTGCAATTATATGTCATATTACTGTTTTTTCTGTAATTTTGATCAAATAAATGCAACTTTAAGCGTAAGAGACGAGGCAAGACGCTGCAGGTGTATAGAGTAAAAAAAAAAGAACTAATATTTATCGCCAGTTACTTACCCAGTTAATTGATTACACTGATAATTGCAAACATTTTTTGTATTACAAATTTTCTAAAATGTTAGTTTAAATATGCAAATGAGGCATTATTTAATGAAACATGCATTAATTTGCATACATTTTTAGTACAAAAATCTAAACACTGGATGAAGTCAGTTTCAAAATTCTTGTTTAATTTTTTTTTTTGACATATTAGAGTCAAAAATTTTGGGTATCTCATTTTTGTCACTCCATAATTCAGAAAATACTTAGAACAGACAGAAAATATAAAACCAAAAAGTCCAAAATCAAATGTATTATTACAGGTAAAATTACATTTTGTCTAAAGGTACTGTTTTCCCCTCACCACTATTTGTTACGTGGATACTTGCATCTTATTTGAAGGCTTTCTTTTGCAAAAGACTTTGCAGGTATTGTCCTGTTTCTTTAAATTATTAATTAATTTATTTATTTAATTTTAACTGCAATGAAGTCTGTATCTGTAATATCTGTATCTGTAATAAATCTAGGATGCACAATTTTGTATATTTTGCCAGAGGAGAGTTTAGGTTTTTGAAAATATTTATCAGAACCAAGACATTTTTTCGTTATTCCCTTTCAGGAAGTGTTATCTGCAACCACATGGCTGATAAAATCTTAAAGTTCTTTATTTTGACAGTTCTAAATTATACTTTAAAGGTTAGTATTACTTGATAAGCTTTAGAACACGTTAAACAAGAAACCACAGCAAGAGATGAGGTTTTAGATTTGTGTAAACCTCAGAATTTATCCAGACTTACAATCATATTGCCAAACCCTTTGGTATAAAATCAGAGGTTGTGCAGCAGTTCATTAGTGTAAATTAAAGTTTAGGGTGAATACTTGTGTTTAACAGTGCACACAAATAACAAATAACAGAAAATGTAACCCAAAGTACATTACTGATAACAAAAATAAGAAACTAAAGAATCTATATGAAGGATAATCTTATGTGGCATCTTCTAGGAATGTTCTTTTACTGTTTATCACTGTAAATATTATACAGTGACTCATATTTATTTCTTCCAAAAACCATGGATTTGACAGTATTTTACAGTAGACTTACACATAACCTTAAACCATTTACAGTTTTCTTACAGATTTCTTCAGTGTACCATCTGTTTTTAGAGCAGTGTAATGCTATTACTAGGCAGTTAAAACATTAAGTAGGTTTCTGTTATCTGTCATCACACCTCTGACAGTTGTTTTCATTTTTGAAATTTTTCATTAACATTGACTAGCTTCATTGATGTGTATCTCTACCTGCTGATCTTCTGCCAATCAGGTGCTTTATACAAGGTCGACATCAGCATCTTCCACTTTTCAGTGCGTGTGAGCTGATACCATCCTCACCCCAAAGTCACATTCACAGCCGTTCAGTCTGTGAGGTTGCCAGGTCCATTAATCACCTGCCTGGTGGCCGCAGATCTATCTGAGTGCCGTTCTCCGTGCTGCCTGCCACACAACGCAATCAGCTCCTCTTCCCAGAATGCAAATTTAAAGGGGGGCGGTGATATATTAGCGCGTGTTGGTGAAGGGGGGGTGATTTTACAGGCCAAACGTGAGGCGAAATGCAGGACCGCCAATCATATGCATCCACTTTTTCATTCATTTTCATATTTTTCCATTCGCACAGTAATCTATCATTCAGTGGGCTTAAAGGAAGAAGCCCAATGGGGAGGGGCAACGTGTGTGTGACTGATCATGGCTTTTATCTCCTGCCTTGTTAGCCTTTGTTGCTGTAGACTGACAGTGAGACCCCCTCTCCTCCCTTTCCTTTAATTCACCTTCAGTCATTTTAATGGGACAGTTTCTATCCAATAGCCTGTGGATTTATACTCCACTCCAGTCCTTGATCAAATTGTGGTCATGGCCTGTCTACTGGCAAATGACGGCAATCTCTTCAGACGCTTATAACTATGAGATGACCGTGTCTACCTCCGCAACATTACTCCTGACATCTGCATTGTTTTTCTTATCTTGTGCTATAAAGAACTGTTCAATAGTAAAAATGTCTCACCAGCTATTACGTGCTGACAAATTATTGCATTTTATGAGCCGCACAGTTTTTTTAGAGTCACAAAGGAGGTTATTTGTGTTGTTTGCAAGACCCATACCCATAAAAAATAGGGTATGCTTTAATGTTATAGTTACAAAGATATATTACATTCGGGTTATTCCATGTCAAATCAATCAAATTTAAAAAAAAATAAAAAATCCTAGCTCAAATTTGTAATTTTGCTAGTGTTTTTATTATTTTTTTTCTGAAGAAAGATAGACATAGTGATGAGGGGGGTCTAAATAGCAATTTTCACCTGAGATTTAGAGCCAAATTACAGTAGGGTAAAAATGACTTCAGAAAGTTGGCAGAATCATAATGTTATTTTTACACAGAGATTGGTTGGTCTGTTGACTTTAGCAATCTTTGTTGCATTATATGCCAATGGTGACCATTCAGAAATGGGGAAGCAGCACTTTTAATTTTTTTTTTTTCCAAAGTTTGCATTGAGTAGTTCTGTTTCCATATTTTTGAATGGTCACCACTAATTAAATAAAACAAAATGAGATTTTATTTTATTTTATTTTATTTTATTTTATTTTATTTTTGTAATATTGCCCAGCACATTAAAAACAGATGCTTCCCTAAAATATTGATTCACCAAATCTAGGTTTTACAGAGTCGATTGCTTTTGTTTGTGTGAAATGTGTGGCGTTCACTCATGATATCCTCGTTTCAAGGTTAATCTTGTTTTACGGTTCATGTCTGTGGAGCATCTGCCATTGTCATGACAGTGGGCGATTACAGTAATGCTTTCTAGCCTAGGGGTCATACCATCTTATGGCCGAGGGTTAAAAGTGAGCCAGTGTTGGGGTAAGGTGGAAATCCTGTTGTAGAGAGGCTTTTTACATCCAGATGCTGGCAGATGTTTTACAATGGGATTGGTGCGAATTGCAGCCCTCGGATTTAGTGTCAGGAATGAAGCCAACATAAACTGCTATTACTCACATTCATTTCACTTTTTTGTGTTTTAATTTTAATTTAATGTGAATTGCCTCTGCAGTGTCAAAAGGTATTTTTCTTCAGCTGCTGGATTTTATTTGCATTTTGCTCTTAGATTGTTACTCATTTTCTAAATTATTATGTTTTTTTTTTTTTTTTTTACTTCATTTGTAACCAGTTTTAATTGTGTTTTTTGCAGCTGGTCGGGGGACAGTTTGATCTGGAGATGAACTTTATCATCCAGGAAACGGAGAGCATCATCTGCATGGTAGAGCTCCTGGATAAATGTGACTCCACTTGCCAAGCAGAGGTATGGAGCATGTTCACTGCCGTGCTGAAAAAGAGCTTGCGAAACCTTCAGGCCTGCACAGAAATCGGCCTTATCCAGTTGGTGCTTCAGCGCATAGACCGGTCTGACACCATGATCGCAGGTATGTTAAACAAGGAATGAGACATCCACCTTTGTAAATAAGTGACACTCTAATACAGGGAGCCACAGCCCTGCAGAGTTTTGCTTCAACCCTAATCAAACACACCTGAACAAGCTAATCAAGGTCGGAAGGGTTACTAGGAAACTACAGGCAGGTGAGTTTTATTAGGGTTGGAGCTGAACTCTGCAGGACTGCACCTCTCCAGGACCGGAGTTTTCCACCCCTGCTCATCATATTATATTTATTATGTTCATTATTATATTTATTATGTTATATGAAATCATATAACATAATTAATATAATAAAATAATGGTAATATTGTTAAATAATATTGCACATTTTTGTTATTTTGTCATTAGCCGCTTTTCCACTATCGGGCCGAACGGTTCTTAGAACGGTCAGGTACAGTTCCGGTTGTGTTTCCACCTGAGCCTGGTACGGCACGCCACGGTTACAAACCGTTCTCGGCCCGGTTAATAATAGACAACCGTGCTAAACCGTGCTCATAGAGTGTGTGAGCTAAGCGGAAGTGCGCTATTTGATCAGCCAAGTAAACAGCTACACTGCGTTCATAGCTCATGCATTAATACTGTCAATAAATGTGGTATTTTTAGAAAGGAATTTTACCTTCTGTGTCCGTCTCCACTGTCATGCATATCCCTTCAGCATTTGTTGGTAAAGTTATACCTGCAGTCACCTTCTGTTTATTTTATTTTTTGTACAATTGCGTTACCAAGGCAACGACTGCCGCATTTGTATTTACATTCCAAAGAGTTCAGTTATCAGCACCACAGTGGAAAATGAAACCGTATCCGTGCTGACTGGCCCAGATCGGCACGGAATGGAACGGTTAAGCAAAGAGAACGGTTCCGCGCGATATTGGAAAAGCGGCTATTTTTCCTATTATAAGTTGAATTTTCAGCTGCCACTACGCCAGTCTTCAGTGTCACATGAGTTCAAAAGAAAAGCATTTATTTGAAATAGAAATCTTTGGTAAAATTATAAATGACTTCACTGCTGAAAAAAAGTATTTACTTAAAAAAAAATAAAAAAATAATTTACTTTACTGATGCTTAAAATAGGGATGCTACTAAACTTTCTGTATTAATGTTCTCATATTCACAGGGCAATTTTGTTTAACTTTATACTGGCATGAACATCAGCATATATGTTCAGTTAAAATTCATTATATATACTGCTCTAGATATTGTAAAAAGGCTTAGGTTATATGCATAATTATGACTTGTGATGCTCTCAGCTTAGCACTTGGCTAATAAGTCTGTTATTACTCAGTCACCATTACGGCTTTGGCGATATGGCAAAAAATTAATCTTGAATTTTTTTTTTTTTCTTTTTTTAACTTGAATCATGTTGTAGTAACATTACAAGTTGATTTTTAACTAATCAACTTGTAATGTTACTACAACATGATTTGATTTAAGCTACAACATAACTGTTTTAAAAAGTATAGATTGTGCAACTCTTTAACGCTTGACATTGTGCATGTACAGTTTTAGTGAATTTATTTTTTGTCTTTGGATCATGATGTAGCTTAAAGGTTTAGTTCACCTGAAAAAAATGAAAATTCTGCCATTAATTACTCACCCTCATGTTGTTCCAAACCTGTAAGACCTTTGTTCATCTCCGGAACACAAATTAAGAGCTTTCTGACCCTGCAGATGCAGCAACGCAACTGACATGTTCAAGGCCTAGAAAGATAGTAAAGACATAAATGGTCCATGTGACATTAGTGGTTCAACCTTAGTTTTATGAAGCTACGAGAATACTCTTTGTGCACAAAGAAAACAAAAGTAACAATTTATTCAACAATTTCTTTGCTTCTGTGTCAGTTTTCGACATGTGTTCATGAGTACCACGACACATGTGTGATAATTGCATGAACGTGGTAATTGCGTTGCTGTCTATGCAGGATCAGAAAGCTCTCAGATTTCATAAAAATATCTTAATTTGTGTTCTGAAGATGAACGAAGATCTTACGGGTTTAGGATGACATGAGGGTGAGCGATTAATGACCAATTTTTCATTTTTTAATGCTTTAGCACTTGTGCTGAATGCTGTAGCACAGGCAAAACTTCTCTGATGCTGCAAAACATTAACATTAACAACATTCTTATACAATTTCTGTTACTGATGAATTTAATATTGGTATTGATCATAAAAAGTTAAGACTGCAAACTGAAAATCAGCTGTCTCTCAAAACCAGTATTTATTTTAGATTTTTTACATTTATTTTATGGTTGTAATGCAGCGTTCACCTCATGTTTCTGTGTTTATGTGTGGTGTTTTTCAGATCTGATGGTGGACATGCTAGGTGTGTTGGCCAGCTACAGTATCACAGTGAAGGAACTGAAGCTGTTCTTCAGTAAATTGAAAGGAGAAAAAGGCCAATGGGTAATGGTCTTCTCCTCTTTCCACCTCACACATAGTCACTAGACTGTGATCACTAAGAAATAGATGATATATTTTCTAAAGCAGTTTTTTTAAATAAATGGAAGCTGGTTTATTATTTAGTTTTTATTATGATGTGCTTTGAAATGTGCTTTGAAACTGTTTACTGTATTTGAAAAAAAAGAAGAAAAACACAATGTATTTCCTTGTCCATTCAGTCTTCAGTGCAGGAGGGATATGTTGAGACAGTGAAAAGGCAATAGGATTTGATGCATTAGGCTGTTTTCTGTACTGGGGGACTATGGCAGTACCATTGATCAGAGTGTGAAATAAACACATCAGAGTCGTAGTAGAGCACACATTCATGTGTGTCTGTGTTTTACAACGTATGGGCAGAAGCCGTTGTCTGATGTACTCAATGCTAATGGGCCAATTATGTCTCGGTTTGTGAAATGTTTTAGGTTGGTTTAACTGAGTAAATTCAGAAATAAAATCCATGTCTAAATCCAGAATATATTTCTCAAGTTTGACACAACATGAGTAGGATTTAGATTAACCAAAATTATTTGTGACAGTATTTTCTTTATATACTTGTAGTGTACAGAATATTTTATGTTTATAGGAAAAATACTGCAGTCAATCCATAACAGGTATTTATTTGTGTGAATGTTTGTTTGAGTTTTTGTTCAAGTGGTCCTAATGCTGTTGCTTTTTTCTTTTATCTGTTAGCCTCCTCATGCTGTCAAGCTGCTGTCTGTGTTGAAGTGTATGGCTCAAAGAAATGGCCCAGATTCCTTTTTCAGCTTCCCAGGAAAGAGTGCTGCGGTGAGACCATGACCCAAACATCAGTCTAAATCACTGTCCTTAAACTTAGCATTTGCCTCTTTGCACTGTGAAAACATTTGTTGTGGTTTTTGAATTAGTTATTTGAAAGTAGGGTTGTGCCGATAGACGATAGTATCGTGTATCGACGATAGTCAGAGATATCGCCTGTTGCTGATGCCTTTGACGATAGGAAGACGATTATCATTATTATCCGTCAACAAGGCACCTAACTTTAGCGATGCAGCGCAGAGAGTCGGTTCTAGGATGCTTCAGAAATGTGCGGCGGTATAAACACAAGCATAGAGAGGCCAGGTCGCCTTAACGCGCCGCAGACGTGTGCAGTGAAAATTGGTAAGAGATTTTCATCATACAGTACGGTGTAGATAGATTAACTGATTCTAACGGGAGTGTTATATTATATTAGCATTGCACACTCATTAGGACAACAGAGATAGTAAAACGTGGTTCAGTCTGAATTAATTACGATATATCAGAATCGGTCTGTATATAGTAAACAAACATTCACCTCAGTAACATCTATATGCGTTAATTAGAATTACGATGCGATCAAATGGCGCTAAACATATGCACGTGAATTACACGGGCATCACTTCTCCACATTCTATATGAACTGAACTACAACATCAACTGATGACAACGATCAGACATACAGCGGTAACATTATCGCAATATGACGGGTAAAGAAAGATACATTCATTTTCATTCATGCACGCACATTTACCACTCACTGAAGATAGCAATGAAACCGAAAGTAAACTTGAACCTCTCCGGCAGAACTACAGTCAGCGCTCTGTACACGCACAATGTAGTCACATGCCCAATAGCAAGTCTACCTTTACAAAACGAATAAGGAATTTAGTACATAGGTAATTAAATAAATTAGCACGATAGTATCGTGTATCGGCGATCTCTCAGGCTGACGATAGGACGATATGAAAATTGAGCATATCGCCCAACACTATTTGAAAGGTACAGTACATGCCAGAATTTCTCTTTTTTTTGGACTTGGATTATATATGTATATTTAATAAAAAAAAAAACAACAAAAAAAAACCTTTTAAATGCCAGTGTTGATGAAATATAGTTTGAAGAAATTACTTTTTTCTAAAGTACTGAAAACTGACCTCATTGAAAAATCAACCTTCTGTTTACTTTGAAACTGTATTTGAGCATGAGGTCTGCAGAAAGATCTTTTCACTGCAAAATGTTTAGATTCATTTTAACTCTAAAAAATTCACTCCCTCTAATACACACACACACACACACACACACACACACACACACACATACACACACACACACTCTCTCTCTCTCACACACACGCAAACACACATACTTGCTGCTTTCAGGATTAGGAGATATTAGGACTTTAAAACTTTAGAAGAAAAAAAATCTCCAAAAGGCCTTAACCTTTCACTTAGTTATCCAGGTATTCCAAGTTATTGTGTATATTGAATTAAGCTTGTCTTTTTTTTAGATTAAAGACAAGCAAATTTCTTGTTTTAAAAGAAATTTGAGGAAAAACAGCTAATAAATATTTCAGGATAGACTTATAATTTTTTTTACATCTTACATCCTGTGTGTTTTACTACAGACGCTGGTTTTTGCTTTGAGTTCAGCTTTAAAAATTACATAATTTATTTTTTTCTGTGCATCAAGAGAGAACAGCAGTAAATTCACATTACCAGTCAAAAGATTTTTAATGTTTTTTAAAGTCTCTTCTGGTCACCAAGCCTGCATCTATTTGATCCAATACAGCAAAATGCTTTCTATTTGAATATATTTTAAAATGTAATTTATTCCTGTGATCAAAGCTACATTTTTAGCATCATTACAGTCTTCAGTGTCAATATATAAAACAGTTGAGTAATTTTTTTTAGGATTCTTTGATGAATAGAAAGATCCAAAGATCAGCATTTATCTGAAACAAAGATATTATAGAAATTAATACTTTTATTTAGCAATGATGCTTTAAAATCGACCAAAAGTGATGATAAAGACATTTATAATGTTACAAAAGATTTCTATTTCAGATAAATGGTGTTCTTCTGAACTTTCTTATTTTTGAGCAGCAAATCAGAATATTAGAATGATTTCTGAAGGGTCATAAAGGGTCTGAAGGGTCATTAGAGTGATTTCTGAAGGGACACTGAAGACTGGAGTAATGATGCTAAAAATTCAGCTTTGAAATCACACAAATAAATGACACTTTAAAATATATTCAAATAGATTATATTATTCCAATTTTCAAAATATTTCAAATTTTACTGTTTTTGCCATACTTTGGATCAAGTAAATGCAGGCTTAGTGAGCAGAAGAGACTTCTTAAAAAAAACAAAACAAAAAAAATCTGCTTTAAAAAAAACTTTTGACTGGTATATGTATATGTATCTTTTTTTTGATGCAGATGCAGATGATCCAACTGCCTATATGTGTTTGGATATTTTTATTAAAAATCAAACTATCATCCTGTCAGCATTAGGGTCTTGATGTTTTAGAAGGCATGTGTATGGAAGCCTTCCTGTGTTGTCAGTGTCCACATGAAAGAGTGCCAAATGAATGCCATCATTTGATTGGATGTTGTTTGGTGTTTACATGTTATTCCAGCACAGATAGGATGCTGGCTTCAGGAAAAAATAACATTGTGCTTATCTTCATTTTTCATCCGTAACCCACAAATATGACAGGAAGTCTTCAGTGCACAAACATACACAACTGTTTTGAACGCAACCCTCCAAGGATACTCGTTTTACTTATTTATTTATTTTTATTTTTGCTGCTTATATGATACTCTGTGTGATGCTTGGTTTATCTAAAACAAGACAACAAAATAAAGAAATGTAACTGAAAAATGTTTTTTTGTGTCATTAGGCTATTGCACTTCCACCTATTGCAAAATGGCCATACCAGAACGGCTTTACCTTCCACACCTGGCTGCGTCTGGACCCCATCAATAACATCAACGTTGACAAGGACAAGCCTTATCTCTACTGGTGGGTTACACACAAACCTGTAATGTAAAATGCAACAATGCTTTCTAAAGAACCAGACACCTGTAGTACATAGAGAAAGATTATCTGACTACTTTGCTTGTCTAGTTGCCATAAAAGTAAAAAAATTTGTAGGTGGTTAGATGAGCAACAAGGAAATTCTGTAGATTTTCCTCTTTCTCTCTGTCTAGCGTTTACACTTCTCAAGGGCAGCATTTTACAGCCTTCTTGTCCTATTTTCAGCTTCTAATTAATTTCAGTCAAAAACGTAATTTATGCAAATGGAGCTATTTTGACTCACCAAACGATAATTGACCCTGTAGGAAGAACTGTAGGATTTACACTTTTCACTGGGCTGAGATTAACTCTCTGCATTACAGGTCTTCTTTCAAAATGTAGGTTTGATCTGTTCATCCATCCATCCATCCATAAATTATATCCATCCATCCGTCCATCCATCCACCCACCCACCCAAAAATAACATCCATCCATCCATAAATAACATCCGTTCATCCACCCATCCACCCAAAAATAACATCCATCCATCCATAAATAACATCCGTTCATCCACCCATCCATAAATAACATCCATCCATCCATCCATCCATCCATCCACCCATCCAGAAATAACATCCATCCATCCATAAATAGCATCCATCCATCCACCCACCCACCCATAAATAACATCCATCCATCCATCCATCCATCCATAAGTAACATACATCCACCCACCCACCCATAAATAACATCCATCCATCCATATATAAATAAATAACATCCATCCATCCACAAATATCATCCGTTCATCCATCCATCCATCCATCCATCCATCCATCCATCCACAAATAACATCCATCCATTCATTCATCATTCCAAAAATAACATCCGTCTGTCCATCCACCCACCCATAAATAACATCCATCCATCCATAAATAACATCCATCCATCTGTAAATAATATCCATCCATCCACCCACCCATAAAAAAAAAACATCCGTCCATAAATAACATCCGTCCATCCATCTCTCCACCCACCCATAAATAACATCCATTCATCCTTCCATAAATAACATCCATCCATACACCGACCCATAAATAACATCCATCCATCCATAAATAACATCTGCCCATCCATCCATCCATCCATCCATCCATCCATCCATCCATAAATAACATCCATGCATCATCCATCAATAAATAACATCCATCCATCCATAAATAACATTCATCCATCCATCCATCCATCCAACCACCCACCCATAAATAACATCCATCCATAAATAACATCCGTCCATCCATCCGTCCATAAATAACATCCATCCATCCATCCACCCACTCACCCACCCACCCATAAATAACATCCATCCATCCATAAATATCATCCATCCATCCATCCATAAATAACATCCATGCATCATCCATCAATAAATAACATCCATCCATCCATAAATAACATCCATCCATAAATAACATCCATGCATCATCCATCAATAAATAACATCCATCCATCCATAAATAACATCCATCCATCCAGCCATCCATCCATCCATAAATAACATTCATCCATCCATCCATCCATCCAACCACCCACCCATAAATAACATCCATCCATAAATAACATCCGTCCATCCACCCACCCATAAATAACATCCATCCATCCATCCACCCACCCACCCACCCACCCACCCATAAATAACATCCATCCATCAATAAATAACATCCACCCATCTATCCATCCATCCATCCATCCATCCATCCATCCATCCACCCATAAATAACATCCATCCATCCATAAATAACATCCATCCATCCATAAATAACATCCATCCATCCATCCATCCATCCACCCATAAATAACATCCATCCATCCATAAATAACATCCATCCATCTATCCATCCATCCATCCATCCACCCATAAATAACATCCATCCACCCATAAATAACATCCATCCATCCATCCATCCATCCACCCACCCACCCACCCATAAATAACATCCATCCATCAATAAATAACATCCATCCATCTATCCATCCATCCATCCACCCACCCATAAATAACATCCATCCATCCATCCATAAATAAATAACATCGGTCCATCCATCCATCCAAAAATAACATCCATCCATCACATACATCCATCCATAACATACACAATAATAGTTTTAGTTGATAGATGTACAAAATATTATAGTATCTTCACTTTTATCTCAAGGGCGAGTAGATGATAATGAAATTTTAATTTTTGAGTGAATTAGCAATTTAAAAAACTGCTATGGTTATATAGTATAGGCACCCAATATGTAGGAAAGGGTAGGATCATTATGCAGATTCAGCTTGTTTTTGGTTCTGTAAACACCTCAGATACTGATGTAATATCAAATATTTTCTACCCAGGGTGAGAAAATTTATTACAGTTTGTTAATATGTTCACAATAACTGTTAGGTTAAGAATTACAAATATGCCTTGATTACCAACCTACAGCTAATGGCTTACATTGTATTGTTAAACAAACAAAAAAAAATGTTAATAATTTATACATCAGAGGGTTAAAACTGTAGCTACTCTTTCTTTAAAAAATTAATGTTGTATAAACATGAGAACCCCTCACCTGAAATGTAACTTTTTTTTAATTGTCTATTTTTTTCTTCATCCCCAGCTTCCGGACCAGCAAAAGTTTGGGCTATTCTGCACACTTTGTGGGCGGATGTCTGATTGTGACCTCTCTGAAGTCCAAAGCCAAAGGCTTCCAGCACTGTGTGAAATACGACTTTAAACCCCAGAAGGTATGATTTTTTTTTAAGCTTATCAGGTTATGTATACTTTCCAAAGTCTTCTTTTTTACCTGTACAATGTACAAGGAAAGCAAGGTTGATATATAAAAAGGAGGGTTTGTGCTGAGGCCAAGTCATGTCTGAGGATTTGCAAGAAGAAACTAAATCCCTTCCCTGCTCAGATTCCATATGCCCCCTGGAATGGGCAGGCGTCCTCAGATACACCTTTAGACTAGAGATGGACAACCGCCACAAAGGATTATCCAACAAAACATGCAGACATACACACACAAACACACACACAAAAAAGGTTACATTTTTTAAATGCTGTTTATTTATTCATTTTTTATTGAACAGTCCTTTCCAGCGAGGAAAGTCTGGTACTTATGGGGCTAATATTACTTAAATTCACATTTCTAATATCAAGAAGCTCACAAGTGCTCTAAGAAGCATGGGTGTGTATTTGGCCTATATTTAGAGTCCATTCCATTCCATTCCCTCTGAAGAGGTTTTACCTAAGGGATAAGCACCTTCATTGGCATTTCCCACCGTTTAATGGAAATTCAAGATGATCTGGGTGAGGTCGTTGCTGGAGGGTGTAAATGGACCACAGTATCATAGCTGTGGCAAAGTTAAAAATGCATCTTTAGTGTCAGAAGTTTGCTGGTGAACCACATTTTTCTATAGACCAGGGTTTTTGAAACTAGAGTCTAAAGACTCGCAGGGGACCACAAGGGGTTGCTAAAGGGTCTGCAAAAGATAGGAAAAATATATTTTTAGGGCTGTCAAAGTTAACATGCACTTAAGATGTTAATGAAACATAATATTTTTGCATTCTTATTCAATAAATTTGGTTATGTATATTTAAATGAAATCATAAATATATTGTATGGATACACATACAGTTAAAGTCAAAAGTTTACGTACACCTTACAGAATCTGCCAAATGTTAATTATTTTACCAAAACAAGAGGGATCATATAAAATGCATGTTATTTTTTATGTAGTACTGACCTGAATAAGATATTTCATGTAAAAGAATTTTACATAGTTTACATATAGTCCACAGAAAGAAAATAATAGCTATAAAATAGTTATTATAAAAATGACCATGATCAAAAGTTTACATACACTACATACTTAAAGAAGTCTACTTCCAAAACAAAGATTCACATATAATGTACTCACCCCCTTGTCATCCAAGGTGTTCATGTCTTTCTTTCTTCAGTCGTAAAGAAATTATGCTTTTTGAGGAAAACATTCCAGCATTTTTCTCCATATATTGGACTGATATGGTGCCCCGATTTTGAACTTCCAAAATGCAGTTTAAATGCAGCTTCAAACAATCCCTAATGCGGTTGTAAAGAAGGGTGTTATCTAGCGAAACGATTATACACTACTATACAAAATTATACGCTCGTCTTGTCTTACTCTGTCTGGACTGTGTTTCTCCGGTTCATGACAGTTAGGGTATGTCGAAAAAGTCCCATCTCATGTTCTCCCTCAACTTCCAAATCGTCCTATATCACTGTTTTACCTTTTTTGTTAAGGGTGTTTGATCTTCTTTGCATGTTCGCTTTGCAAAGACTGTGTCGGTACTTCTGCAGTGATGTAGGATGATTTTATAATGATTTTTGAAGTTGAGGAGGAAAATACGATTGGAGTTTTTCGACATACCCTAACTGTCTTGAGTCAGAATACACAGAGTTCAGGGAGAGCAAGACAAGATGAGCGTTTGAGATTAAAAAGTATTTAAATTGTATTTTTTTAATGAAAATAACCGATCTTTTCGTTACATAAGACCCTTCTTTCTCGGCTGGGATCATTTACAACCACATTTGGGATCGTTTGAAGCCGCATTTAAACTGAATTTTGGAAGTTCAAAATCGGGGCACCATAGCAGTCCATTATATGGAGAAAAATGCTGAAATGTTTTCCTCAAAAAACATGATTTCTTTACGACTGAAGAAGAAAGACATGAGCATCTTGGATGACAAGGGGGTGAGTACATTATGTGAATCTTTGTTTTGGAAGTAGACTTCTTCTTTAATACTCTATTGTTACTTTAATGATTCACAGCTGTTTTTTTTGTTTTTGTTTTGTGATAGTTGTTCATGAGTCCCTTTTTTGTCCTGAACAGTTAAACTGCCCATTGTTCTTCAGAAAAATGCTTCAAGTCCCACAAATTATTTGGTTTTTCAGCATTTTGGTGTATTCGAATCCTTTCCGACAATGAATGTATGATTTTTAGATCCACCTTTTCACACTGAGGACAACTGAGGGACTCATATGCAACTATTACAGAAGGTTCAAATGCTCACTGATGCTCCAGATGGAAAAAAAAATTATGTATTAAGAGTCGGAGGATGTAAACTTTTGAACAGAATGAAGATTTTTCTTATTTTGCCTAAATATATATGTATATATACAGGGGTTGGACAATGAAACTGAAACACCTCGTTTTAGATCACAATTAGTATGATATTGGGCCTCCTTTTGCAGCTAATACAACATCATTTCATCGTGGGAGTGACAAATACAAGTCCTGCAAAGCAGCCAGAGGGATTTTGAGCCATTTTCCTCTTGCAGAACAGTGGCCAGGTCACTATGTGATGCTGATGTGGGAAAACGTTTCCTGACTCGCTCCTCCAAAACACCCCAAAGTGGCTCAATAATATTCAGATCTGGTGACTATGCAGGCCATGGGAGATGTTCAACTTAATTTTCATGTTCATTAAACCAGTCTGTCACCAGTCTTGCTGTGTGTATTGGTGCATTATTATCCTGATACAGAGCACTACCTTCAAGGTACAATGTTTGAACCATTGGGTGCACATAATGAAACTTTACACTCTGCTCTAACTGGTGTAATGTACAATAAGTGAAGATTGGGCACCAGACAGCGCAAATATAGCCATGAAACCTCCAATACTATATTGGCGAGTGTTTCAGTTTCATTGTCCAACCCCTGTATATATATATATATGTATTTTTTTAGTACTTCCCTTCAGAAGCCACAGAAGATACTTACATGTTTCCCAGATCACAAAATACATTAAATTTACCCTGATCTTTAAATTCAAAAAGTTTTCACCCCCCCAGCTCTTAATGCATTGCGTTTCCTTCTGAAGCATCAGTGAGCATTTGAGCCACCTGAAGGGGATAATCATATTTTGGGGTCAAAAAGTTTAAAACCCCCAGCTATAATGCTCTCTTGCGATACTGATATTAAATAAATAATGATATGCTGTCCTTTTTATAATGGCTAATTTTATTTATATTCAACAGTGGTATATGGTGACCATAGTGCACGTCTATAATCGCTGGAAGAACAGCGAAATCAGCTGCTATGTGAATGGAGAGTTGGCGTCATACGGTGAGATCACCTGGTTTGTCAACACAAGCGATGTAAGTACATTCAGAAGGCACTGTTATCTTTCCTTGCTCTGTTTTTTAACAGCAGTTAAGCTTGAGGCTTTGCTTTTTTCTCCTGAAATGTTTTGGTTCAAAGCTTGTCAATATTTTAGCAGCTACAAATCCCAAAATACCCACAAACTTTAAAGGATGAAACAGAACTGCACAGACAGCAGAACAATAGCAAAAGCTAACATTTTCTAATACATGTGATGACATTTAATGTGATTATTCAGTCATGTGTTGTGTTTTCATGTACAGTGAGGTCTAGATTTTGAAACGTCTTTTCATTAAAATCACATGATTAGAATTTGGTCAGTGAGTGTGCAGGACATGCATGCTTTTCTTTTGAAATTGTGAATCAAAGATTACCATTATCACACTGAAAAAATATTGCTCAAGGTGGTGTCAAAATGATGTGGATAATGTCTATTTATAACAGTTAAAGAGCAGCATTGTAGCAGCAGTTTAGTGTGTTGATTCACATGAACTAAGAAAGTAATGATAAAATGGTTTATTGCTTTTTTATTGTATGCGTAGGGACATACACATGGACAGATTGTCATTTGTGTAAAATGACTAAAATAAATAAGCCCCTTTTTAAACAAACAAACAAAAAATCACTGTAATAAAGTAATAGGTATAATCAGTGTACAGAATAGTTGATTGAAGACCTGTGTATCTCAAGTGTGATGTGAGTAAATAACACAAAGTACTGTATAAATGTTATAATGTTTTAAAGTTTGGGGTCAGTAAGATATATATTTTAAGAAAATAACACTTTTATTAATGCTTTTATTCATCAAAAGTGAGCATAAAGACATGAATAATGTTAAAAAAGATTTCTATTTCAAATGAATCAAAACCAAATTCATTAGTGAACCAGCACCACACTTAAAAACATTGTAATGAATTAAAAGAAATTTAACTAAACAAACTCCCCTCCTGTTCTTCACAGACATTCGACAAGTGTTTTCTGGGCTCATCAGAGACTGCAGACGCTAACCGTGTGTTCTGTGGTCAGATGGGGGCAGTGTATCTGTTCAGCGAAGCTCTCAGTGCTGCTCAGATATTAGCCATCTATCAGCTGGGGCCTGGATACAAGGTGGGACCCATTTCCTTGCCCATATACTATCTATTACAGATGCTAAAAAATGTCTTGATCAAAATTCTAACCTGATGAGGTAGTAATGTTGTCAAATCATGTACATGTACAGATACAGCCAAATGCTTTGCTCCTTTTTTCTTATTCATTGTTTTATTATTGAATTTACTTAAATGATTTTGAAACACTTAGTACTTTTAAGCAGCATACAGTTGTTTTCATTTTAATTTGTTAATATTTTTTAAGGCAGTGGCTGTTTGCAAATAGATGCTATTTACACCAAGTGCAAATAGCAATTAAGGCCATTTACACTAAGTGTAAATAGCGATTATATGCTATTTATACTAGGTGAAAATAGTATGTTTTCTTAGCAATAGAAGCTGTTTACACAATGTGCAAATAGCAATGGATTTGACTTATGCTTACAGTAATATTTTCACTGCAAACAGTGAAATATTCTATTTACAGTATGTAAAATAGTATTTTCTTTTAAATAATATTGATTCTATTTGTACTTTGTGCAAGTGGCAGATATTTTCACCTCAGTATTGCAGTACATTATAAAACAGTATGCAATAATAATGTTTTAAGTGTATATTATCATTTTTATTAAAATTATTAAATGGATCCCACCCGCCTGGATCCCGGGTAATAAAGCCCTCTTTATGCCTATCCCTAACCGATAAACAGCAGTGAGGCACTTTATTTTACACTTTTTCGATTATTTAGGGTGTTAAGGAGAAGTCTATAACATACTTTGGTTAAAATTTCTCGCCAGCCTTGTCAAAAACAGCTCTTCACAGTAAACATTTTGGTGGGTCTCCTTTAACTGGTAATGAGCACTGCTCACCCCACCTCTCTCTTCCATGGAGTGACGAGCAGTTCTCTGAGACTGTTAAATTTAGCCGCATTCGTCCTGGAACTTGCTGGCAAACATTATTTGGAAAGGCGATTTGCATAGATTCATAAAAAAAATCTTATCTACTATGTTACATCCAACAACAAAATATGGAGCCAAAATGATCTCAAAAATAATTCATGCAAAAGACACGATGCACACATGCATAACCCAATTCACATTCATTTAAAAAAAAAAAAAAGAAAACACAATTCACAGATGTACATCTGTGTACAAAATTTTAAAATGTTTAAAATTCACGAGTTCACTATGGGCTGTGAATGTGAATTGCCTTGGATTTGTGTGTGCATTTTTGAGACTTTCCTGGTAGCGAACTCCTCCCACGCGGGTCACTTGCACTCTTTAGCCAGTCAGATTTGAGCCTGTCAGTCGACCAATCATAACCTGCTGTGGGCATATGAGGCACGTGCCCTGGGCGTGCCTACCTGAATTTTGCGTCATCAGACCACGGTTCAAATTATGGTTCAGCAGAGGTTTGTGCAGTTGATCGTTTTATTTCAGTTAATTAGCCAAGTAAGGGTGTATTGTTTTATTTTTGGATGTTTACTTACAGCTTGGAAGTAAAACCGTTTGTTTAGACACACTCGCTAACGTGAACAATGTAAGTCAGTAGCTGCTGTTTAGTCTAGAGTGTGTTATGATTAAATATTGATCAATTCTTATATTAGTATATATAATAAATTAGTATATTATAATAAATAACCCTCATCATCATAGCTTTATATAGTGATGAATAAATATGGAGTGAATTTTGTGCCAATATTCATCAAACAAATCCAGCATTTTGCAAATAAACACAATCTGATTTGCAAAGAAAAAACACAACTTTCAAACAAACGCGAAGTGATAAGCAAATATAAAACTCTATTTGAGAGAAAATATATTTATTGTGTATTACAACTGTGAGTGCAAATGTGTGCAGGCAGATTTTCTCACAAATGCAAATGAGCAACTTCCTTTTCCATAAAAACAGCAGATGGCGCTGTCAGTATCAATTGACCCACAGCACCATCTGCTGTTTTTGGGAAAGGAAGTTGCTCAATTGCATTTTTGAGAAAATCTAGCCAAGTTTCCTCATAAAAAGGCAACTGAGTCTCACAGTTGTGATAGACAATAAATATGTTCATCTGTACAACTGCATTTTCTCTCCATTTGTGCAACAGGAAGCAGTGTTCAATTAAAACACACTGTTTTACTTGCAATTTTTAGGATTTAAACACTTTGGCACAACATCTAGATGAAAGTTACGGACGTCTTCATTCACATTCAAGTTGATCTCTTTTATGTACTTTACCTTTATGTAATCAACATTCATTTACTTTTCATATTATATTACTGTGATTAACCATTGTTAATGTTTAATCTTATGTTGCATTGTGTATTGTAATCTTAAAGATTTTTACATCACAAGATTTTTGTAAGCCGCAGTTTTATTTGCTTGGTAACAGTTGTGGAGTTATGCTGGTCAGACAAAGACCGATCATAAAGAGGAATGCAACAAAGATTTTTCAGTAATCTTTATTGTTATTTTATCACTTTATCTCATGCTTCCTGTTATTTCAGTATCTGCATGTCTTGTAAAAAATGTGAGTTAACATGCCAAGGTGTTAACTGCTTTAAATATGAGATAGTGAAGAATGGATCTAAAACATTTGATTCATTAACTTTTCACATGATGTATTACACTGATACATGTATCTATCATTCAGCCATAAAATGTACTTTAAAAGAATGCTAAAGCCTCTAAATGGGACACTATACCAACCATCCTGGTTTTTAAGTAACCTTTGACTGGAGAACTTCTAGCAGAGCGTCAAACTGGTATCGAGACTGGTATCTCAGACTTGACATATATTCAGCTGTGCTACGTTTGTGCTCCATAACTGTCAATTCATATTTCATGTTACAGGCACTTCACAATCATGGTCAGGTCATTTCATGAACATTTTGTTCCAAAACCTAATCTTTATTAAATCTTATACAGCAAATGTAACAACTGATTAGTTTTGTATATTTTATTTCTAACATAAAACCAGAACAGTAACAAGAACATTTAACAATGCATAACAAAGCTTTTCACCTTGAACATGCACAAAGTTATGTGTTCCTGTTATCTAAGAAAAATAGTAATAATTCATGACTTTTTAAAAAAATCTGTTGAAACTGTCAAAATGGATGGGTTGCAACATGACTGAAAGAGTTACAGTTCCAAATGTAACTTCTAGATTCACATCACCTTACTTGTGGTAGAGGATGAACTAGGAACAGTAGGGTCATGGGTTGTCTCAGCAAGTTTATCTGAAATAAATAGTATCTGCAACATAAACAAACTTAAATGAAATGGATATGGTCTCCAATGTGTGCATGTTATCACATACATCGTCATCAGCTGAACGCGTGGATAATGATTCTTTATTAAGTAAACATAACAACTGATCAATATAACACACTCCGGACTAAACAGCAACCACTGGCTTACATTGTTCACATTAGCAAGTATGTCTAAACGACCGATTTTACTTCCAAGTTGTAAGTAAACATGCAAAAATAAAAAAGTATACCTTTACTTGACTAATTTAAGGAGAAATCCACTTCCAGAGCAACAATTTATAAATCATTTACTCACCCCCTTGTCATCCAAGATGTTCGTGTCTTTCTGTCTTCAGTCGTGAAGAAATTATGTTTTTTGAGGAAAGCATTTCAGGATTTTTCTCCATATAATGGACTTCATTGGTGCACCGATTTTGAACTTCCAAAATTTAATTTAAATGCAGCTTCAAAGGGCTATAAACGATCCCAGCCAAGGAAGAAGGGTCTTATCTAGTGAAATGATCAGTCGTTTTTTTTTTTTTTTTGGAAATTAAAAATTTGTATACTTTTTAAGCACAAAAGCTCATGTAGCACTAGCTCTGGGATGCACGTTCACGACGCTACGTACTATTGAATCACGTCGAAAGGTCACACGGAATGTAGGCGGAACTACAGATCCAGTGTTTACAAAGCGAACACGCAAAGACTAAGGAAGTGCAAGTCAGTCAAACGCTGTTTACAAATAAAAAGGTACAAGGACGTCGGACGATTCTGAAGTTGTAGGAGAAACTAAGATGGAGGTTTTTGTCATACTCTACCTTTTTGAGCCGGAGTACACAGATGATGAACTTAGACGTGATTCGTAGCGTCGTGGACGGGCATCCCAAAGCCTGTGCTACACGAGCTTTTGTGCTTAAAAATATACAAATTTTACATTTTTCAAAAAAAACGACTGATTGTTTCACTAGATAAGACTCTTCTTCCTCGGCTGGGATCGTTTATAGCCCTTTGAAGCTGCATTTAAACTGCATTTTTGAAGTTCAAAATCGGGGCACCAATGAAGTCCATTATATGGAGAAAAATCCTGAAATGCTTTCCTCAAAAACCATAATTTCTTTACAACTGAAGACAAAAAGACCTGAACATCTTGGATGACAAGGGGGTGAGTAAATTATTTGTAAATTGTTGTTATGGAAGTGGAGCTCTCCTTTAATTGAAATAAAACGCAACATCCAGGTAGGCACACCCAGGGCACGCGCCTCATACGCCCACAACAGGTTATGATTGGTTGACTGACAGGCTCAAATCTGATTGGCTAAAGAGTACGAGTGACCCGCGTGGGAGGAGTTCACTACCAGGAAAGTCTCAAAAATGCACACACAAATCCATGGCGATTCAAATTCACAGCCCATGATGAACTTGTGAATTTTAAACATTTTAAAATTGTGTACACAGATGCACATCTGTGAATTGTGTTTCTGAATTCGTGAAATGTATTTTATGAATATATATTTTTGTTTTGTGCCCGTGAATTGGTTTTCGTGAATACATGTGTGCATCATGTCTTTTGCATGAATTATTTTTGAGATCATTTTGGCTCTATATTTTGTTGTTGGATGTAACATAGCAGATAAGATTTTTTTATGAATCTATGTAAATCGCCTTTCCAAATAATGTTTGCCAGCAAGTTCCAGGATGAATGCGGCTAAATTTAACAGTCTCAGAGAACTGCTCGTCACTCCATGGAAGAGGGAGGCGGGGTGAGAAGTGCTCATTAGCATTTAAAGGAGACCCACCAAAATGGCTCTTTGTGAAGAGCTGTTTTTGAAAAGGTTGGCGAGAAATTTTAATCAAAGTATGTTATAGACTTCTCCTTAAGACCCTAAATTATCATATCAACTTGTGAAAAAAGGACATCTGATGACCCCTTTAAGCATATTAGTATTCGCTGTGGTCTCAGAATTGAAAGTGAGAGTCTCTAAATCTAGTATTGAATACTAAATGTCAGTTGAACCATCGGTTTTTCAGTTTACTCTTCACTGATATGATAATTGCCTGGAACATATCAGGCAACTTTATCATTCACATCATCAGTCATGTCTATTGCACTTAAAACACTTATGCTTTTATCAAGTGTTCTGAAGAATCAGATTTAATTTAATGCCTTTCACACACACTTGAGAGTGCACAGCGGGGCTCTGCTTAATAACTCTCTCCCTCTGATTGATTCAGGGCACTTTTAGGCACAAGGCAGAAAGTGACCTGCTGTTCGCAGAACATCATAAGATGCTGCTGTATGATGGAAAGTTGTCTGCCAGTATCGCCTTCACCTATAATCCTCGAGCCACTGATGCTCAGCTGTGTCTGGAGTCCTCGCCCAAGGACAACGCCTCCATCTTTGTGCACTCACCACATGCGCTCATGCTGCAGGTATGCTCTTCCTCTTTGTCTCTTCATCACACCTGGTTCACCATCCCCGCACAGCTGCATGAAGACACCTGCCTTGCCAGACTGCTGTCTGTGGGCGAATTAAACTAGCTTATCACCACTCACTAACATAATTAACAGTGTGAGCATTTTATCATCCCGCTCAGCAAAATACGGCCCACACCTGTGCTGCATCCAGCACTCCATGAGTTCTTAAAGCACTTAATCTAATCTGCTCCACAATGTTAGTAAAGGAGTCTACAAGCTTTTTAAAAGGTTAGTTCACCAAATAATGAAAATTCTGTCATTAATTACTCACCCTCATGTCAAACCTGTACGACCTTTGTTCATTTGGAACACAAATTAGATATTTTTGATACAATCTGAGAGGTTTCTGACCTTGCATAGACAGCAGCACAACTGCCACGTTCAAGGCCCAGAAAGGTAGGAAGGACATTGTTAAAACAGTCCATGTGACATCAGTGAATTAACCTTAATTTTATGAATCTACAAGAATACCTTTTGTGCGCAAAGAAAACAAAAATAACGACTTTATTCAACAATTTCAACATAGCTGTCTGTGGAGTGCCAGAAAGCTTTCAGATTTTTTTTTATTACTTAAAGGAGACGTCCACTTCCAAAACAAAGATTCACATATAATGTACTCACCCCCTTGTCATCCAAGATGTTCATGTCTTTCTTTCTTCAGTCGTAAAGAAATTGTTTTTTGAGGAAAACATTTCAGCATTTTTCTCTATATAATGGACTGATATGGTGCCCCAATTTTGAACTTCCAAAATGCAGTTTAAATGCGGCTTCAAACGATCCCAAATGCGGTTGTAAACGATCCCAGCTGAGTCTTATCTAGCGAAACGATTGGTTATTTTCATTAAAAAAAATGCAATTTAAATACTCTTTAATCTCAAATGCTCGTCTTGCCTTTCTCTCCCTGAACTCTGTGTATTCTAATGCAAGACAGTTAGGGTATGTTGAAAAACTCAGATTGTATTTTCTCCCTCAACTTCAAAAATCGTTTCAAAATCATCATACATCCCTGCAGAAGTACCGACCCAGTCTTTGCAAAGTGAACATGCAAAGGAGATAAAACACCCTCAACAAAAAAAGGTAAAAGAGCAATATAGGATGATTTCGAAGTTGAGGGAGAACATGAGATGGAAGTTTTTTCGACATACCCTAACTGTCATAAACCGGAACAAAAACAGTCCAGGCAGAGTAAGAGTAAGCGTTTGGCATCAAAAAGTATATAAACTGTATTATTTTTATTAAAACAACTGATCATTACGCTAGATAAAACCCTAGGATTGTTTACAACCTCATTTGGGATCGTTTGAAGCTGCATTTAAACTGCATTTTGGAAGTTCAAAATCGGTGCACCATATCATATGGAGAAAAATGCAGAAATGTTTTCCTCAAAAAAACAATTTCTTTACGACTGAAGAAAGAAAGACATGAACATCTTGAATGACAAGGGGGTGAGTGCATTATATGTGAATCTTTGTTTTGAAAGTGGATTTCTCCTTTAAATTATGATTAGTGTGTTTTCAAAAAACACTTGCAAGACAAGTACAAATCTCAACTGAAAAATTGGTGTTGGCAAGCCCTGGACTTGATAACTGAATAAGAGGATATATTCTATAAAATGACCAATAGGAGCAGTAATTTAGCTTAATTCTCTGATTTTTTTTTTGTTGAGAAATTAAAGGCTTCTTAAGTTCTGATGGTATCTTCACATGCTGAACAGATGAAGTAGTTCTGCCTGACAATGGTTTTATGAATGTGCCATCTGGGAGAGCACTGGTCTGATTAGAGGCACATTAAGAAGGACCTCACAGCTGCCTTTCTGTATTTAATTATACCCACCCCCCTTCTTCATGCATGCAGAGCAGATTTATCAAATAACTTTCTCATTCAGGAATAGCTGTTGCAGAACAATAGGAAGATGACAATAATATGAATTGTGTTGATCAGAGGGTATCTATGTTACACAACAATGATGTAATGCAACAAAATTAGAAAACAAACCCAACATCAAGCCTTTCTATGTTTCAGGATGTCAAAGCTGTGGTGACACACTCGGTTCAGAGTGCCATCCATTCTATGGGAGGAGTTCAGGTCCTTTTCCCCCTGTTTGCACAGCTGGATTTCCTCCAGCACAGCGGTGACGAGTTGGACACCTCCGTCTGGTGAGAACACATCAACTCTGCCTGGGGGGCGAAATGAAAATTAGGAAAGGGATTCTCGGTGGGAAAAAAAGATTGAGCTCTTCCCAGTTTTAGCCTGGCTAGGACAAGCTGAAAATTAAGTTAATGTTGTCTGTCCTAGAGTTGTTAAACCCAGTAGACACACAATAGCAGCTTTTTAAGGAGATGTTTTCTGATGGTACACAAACCATTAGTCTGTTTTAGTCCTTGAGAGGTCAGTGCTTAACGTTGTTCACTGTTATTTTGTGTGAACATATCATTGAGCAGGAGCCAATACAAAGTTAAATATTTAACCATGATTGGCTGCAGTACTAACAAATACCTCAGTCAAGAATTAGAATACTTTTTTTTCTTTCCCGTTATCAAAATTACCAGTTTGATCAGTTGTATTGACGACAATAGCAAGATATCTTTGCATCATCACTTTGTAGCAGCTATTTATGATAATAAATATTATTCTACATCTCATTTGATTGACCTGTCATAAATAGGGCTGTCAAGTGCTTTTAATTTAATTAATTACATGATGTGCCGAATAATCTACAGTAAGGTTAAGCACAAATGAATCAATTTGAGATTAGAGGTAACTCCCCAAAATATAATTGTAAGCCACTATTGTGTTAGATGACAAAAGCATTGAATAGACATTACAAAAAGTAGCTTTTAGATTAATTCAGTTTTCTTTTTTTTTTACGTTACATAGAATTTATTACACGTAGACATTCAAGTCTACACTGTGGTCATAACATTGTTTTCAGAAACTGCATTTGAAGTGACATTTAGGTGTATTTACTGTAAACAGGCTGTTCAGAGGTGACACAAACATTTACACTGCAATTAGAATTGCATAAATAATGCTGTGAGACTAATGGGTTTTAAATGGCCAGCTAATTTGTTCAGATGGCTGATTCATTCAGAAATGAAGCAAGTGACTGTCTATATGAATGAGTCACTGAATTATTGGCCCACTTGATACATTCAGAAACATAGATTAATTGAGTAACAATACAGTGTAAGATGACATACAGGTTAAATTCGGTAATTTTAATGTTTTTTTTTGTTTTTTTTGTTTTGGGTAATTAATCGCACCAAATGAATGTCAAATTGACACGTTAAATTCATTTTGTCCGTAGAACACACACACAAATATTTTGCAGAATGTTCAAGCTGTTTCGAAGCAAAAGCCCCATAAAAGTTAAACCTTTTTTTTTACATTTTTGTTTCACCATATCTCAAATCTCATTTGAACTTTGAAACATGGAATGTCGTCTGGGCAGGTAGATACTCTGTCACTTCTCGCTCTTCTGCTTTCCCAATCTAATTACCATCTATCTAAATAAAGGGCGAAAATGCCAAAACGCTTAAATGCCAAAACCTGTTTGTCATTTTGATTTCAATGAAGAAACACCAGGTTTGAATGTGGTTAAACGTAAAAATTCAGCCTGTTCATCAAGACTTACTGTATCAACATTTTCACTTGTTTGGATTTTGACATCCTCAAGTCACTGTCTTACTTTAAGCTCTTCAACTAGTTCAGGGCCTGTGTTCAAAAAACATTTTATCTTACCGCTAAGAGTTCTCCTAAATGGCAGTAAACGTTTTCTCTTAAAACCTGTTCACAAAGCTGCTGAGCTGCTAAGGAATAGAGAGAAGTCTTAAACTAAGAGTAAGGGTAAACGTAAAAGAAAACCAAACTGGACACAGGAGCAACTGTTACTTCTTGTCCATCTTGTTACACACATGTGTGCAAATAAATGCAGTGTGTTTCTAAAATGTTTACGTTTTGAGGCAGATTGTCTGTGTTCTGACACCATTTTTGATTTGGTCTTAGTGACTTAGGAGTCTTCTTCACTACCCTTAACGTTTCACAGATTTAGAAGCTAGTTTTAGCACTTAAACACTTTGGGAAATACTCTAATTTAGGACTGACGCCCCCATTATTTTTAAGATTTTCTCCTAAATCGGCAAATTATGAGCTACTTTTAGCCTTAAGATATTTTGTGAATGCAGGCCAGGTCTCTATTTTGTTGTTAGTTCTACTTATACTTTCTCTACTGAAGCTGCTGTTTTTTTTAATTATTTTTATTTATTTTTTATTTTTTTAGTTGCACACTACTGTCATTTGTGATGGAGCTGTTGAAGGGCTCTGTAGCTATGCAAGAACAGGTGCTGGCCTGCAAGGGCTTTCTTGTCATCGGTTACTCATTGGAGAAGGTAAGTGCCGAACGTGAGCATAACTTTATGCATTGGGTACATGATACATGAGCATCCAAAGGCAGTTTAAATCCTGTTAATGCTGAAACACAAGAAAAGAAGAGAAAACTGTCTTCTTTAATGTTTGAAGTAAGTTTATTCTCTTAAAATGAATGTAAGGGAGTCCTTATTAAAACATACTAGCATATGCTTGCAGAAGTTGCTTGGTAACACAGAACTAGAAAAAAGTGAAATTCTTAAGAATACTTAGAACCATAGCAATAAATGGATCTCACATGGTCATCTGTTTTATAACCAAGAAAAACTCTTTAAATACTCAAACCTTATACTTTAGCTTTTTTAAAACCCCCGGTTTCTTTTAGTTTTGAAAGTCTCTCTTTTTTCTCTGTGCACACTCTCTTTAATTTGTTACTCATACCTCAGCCTACAGTAAAACGTCCTTGACACTGTAGGTGTCATCTGGCCTCAGACTGTCACATCAAGTAGTTACACTCGATGACCATAGTAATCCTAAAAAATAATAATAATAAAAAATAACATATACAAGACTAAAACTGGATTTAGTCTGTATCTGAAGGACCTGAAATGTGCAAATGTTAAAAGCTTTTAAAATGGTCAAGGTGCTTTTGTATCTATAGAAACCCAGCTTACAAGTTTTAAAGCAGTTCTAAACCCTTTCTTCTACATTTTTTAGCTGGAATTTTTGCTGAAATAAAAGCTGCTACCGATTTAGCATCACTGCATCCTGTGGTGATAATTAAAGGAGAAGTCCACTTCTAAAACAAAGATTGACATATAATGTACTCACCCCCTTGTCATCCAAGATGTTCATGTCTTTCTTTCTTCAGTCGTAAAGAAATTGTTTTTTTGAGGAAAACATTTCAGCATTTTTCTCCATATAATGGACTGCTGTGGTGCCCCCATTTTGAACATGCAGTTTAAATGTGGCTTCAAACGATCCCAAATGCGGTTGTAAAAAATCCCAGCCGAGAAAGAAGGGTCTTATCTAGCGTAACAATCAGTTATTTTCATAAAAATAATGCAATTTATATACTTTTTAATTTCAAATGCTTGTCTTTCTCTGCCTGGACTGTTTTTTTCTGGTTCATGACAGTTAGGGTCGAAAAACTCCCATCTCATGTTCTCCCTCAACTTCAGAATTGTCCTGCTGTTTTACCTTTTTTGTTAAGGTTGGTTTACAACCGCATTTGGGATCATTTGAAGCCGCATTTAAACTGCATTTTGAAAGTTTAAAATCGGGGGACCATAGAAGTCCATTATATGGAGAAAAATGCTGAAATGTTTTCCTCAAAAAACATAATTTCTTTGCGACTCAAGAAAGAAAGACATGAACATCTTGGATGACAAGGGGGTGAGTACATTATATGTGAATCTTTGTTTTGAAAGTGGACTTCTCCTCTATATATATATATATATATATATATATACACACTGACCAAAATTATAAAAATATTGTTCACAAATCTGTCTAAATCTGTGTTAGTGAGCACTTCTCCTTTGCCAAGATAATTTATCCACCTCACAGGTGTGGAATATCAAGATGCTGATTAGACAGCATGATTATTGCACGGGTGTGCCTTAGGCTGGCCACAATTAAAGGATGCCACAGATGTCACAAGTTTTGAGGGAGCGTGCAATTGGCATGCTGACTGCAGGAATGTCCACCAGAGCTGTTGCCCGTGAATTGAATTTCATTTCTCTACCATAAGTCGTCTCCAAAGGTGTTTCAGAGAATTTGGCAGTACATCCAACCAGCCTCACAACCACAGACCACGTGTAACCACACCAGCCCAGGACCTTCACATCCAGCATCTTCACCTCCAAGATCGTCTGAGACCAGCCACCCACACAGCTGCTGCAACAATCAGTTTGAATGTTCAAAGAATTTCTGCACAAACTGTCAGAAACCATCTCAGGGAAGCTCATCTGCATGCTTGTTGTCCTCATCGGGGTCTCGACCTGACTGCAGTTCGTCACCATAACCGACTTGAGTGGGCAAATGCTCACATTCAGTGGCGTCTGGCACTTTGGCGAGGTGTTCTCTTTACGGATGAATCCTGGTTTTCACTGTACAAGGCAGATGGCAGACAGCGTGTATGACGCCGTGTGGGTGAGCGGTTTGCTGATGTCAACGTTGTGGATCGAGTGGCCCATGGTGGCGGTGGGGTTATGGTATGGGCAAGCGTATGTTATGGACAACAAACACAGGTGCATTTTATTGATGGCATTTTGAATGCACAGAGATACCGTGATGAGATCCTGAGGCCCATTGTAGTGCCATTCATCCACGAACATCACCTCATGTTGCAGCATGATAATGCATGGCCCCATGTTGCAAGGATCTGTACACAATTCCTGGAAGCTGAAAACATCCCAGTTTTTGCATGCCCAGCATACTCACCAGACACATCACCCATTGAGCATGTTTGGGATGCTCTGGATCGGCGTATACGACAGAGTGTTCCAGTTCCTGCCAATATGCCACAACTTCGCATAGCCATTGAAGAGGAGTGGACCAACATTCCACAGGCCACAATCAACAACCTGATCAACTCTATGCGAAGGAGATGTGTTGCACTGCCTGAAGCAAATGGTGGTCACACCAGATACTGACTGGACTCCCCCAATACAGTAAAACTACACATTTTAGAGTGGCCTTATTGTGGCCAGCCTAAGGCACACCTGTGCAATAATCAAGCTGTCTAATCAGCATCTTGATATGCCACACCTGTGAGGTGAATGGATTATCTCGGCAAAGGAGAAGTGCTCACTAACACAGATTTAGACAGATTTGTGAACAATATTTGAGAGAAATAGGCCTTTAATGTATATAGAAATAGTCTTAGATCTTTGAGCTCAGCTCATGAAAAATGGGGGCAAAAACAAATGTGTTGCGTTTAGAATTTTGGTCAGTGTATATATGCTATACCTTTAAGACTAAAAAAGTAAAAGGATTCTCTTGTTAGGACAGTGAGTCCTCTGCACATTGGCAATCAGCCCAGGTGTTTTGAGAAACATTAGAAACTTGAGGTTGATCTCAAGGATTGATGTGACACAGCTAAAACAGCTTGCAAAAGCTGACAGCTCAAATCTGCTGATTCTATTTTTCTCTTTCACATTTTTTTTTTGATAATTAGTGTTTTTTTTATTTTTTTGACCAACTTGGTTTTATTGATATTTGATTTCGTGTTTGTATTTTCTTCTCAGTCTTCCAAAGTACATGTGACACGACCTGTGCTGGACATTGTCCTTGCCTTCGCCCGTTATCTTAGCAACCTTCCTACTGGAGTTTTGCTCTTGAAACAGCTGTGTGACCACATCCTCTTCAACCCTACCATCTGGATTCATGCCCCAGCTAAGGTCTCTTACTCATTTACACAAAGTGCTGCATCATGCTTAATAGTCTTAATGTTCTGCCAATTCTTTGTTCTCTCAAATGTGAGTTTTCATTAGTGGTTAAAACTGATTTGCTGCCCTCAACAGGTACAGCTGGTTCTCTACACCTACCTGGCCACAGAATTCATCAGCACTGTCACCATCTACAATGCCATCCGTAGAGTTGGAACTGTACTGCAGATCATGCACACACTCAAGTATTTCTACTGGGTTGTAAACCCACTGGACCGCAGCGGAATCACACCCAAGGGTCTAGGTAAGAGAGCAGCCTGCTGCAGAACTAAACCAACTTCTCAACACGTCTTAAGACTAGGGAATAAGGGTTAAAAAAGGTCCATGTGAAGCTACATTGGTGTCCAAAAGTCTGGGAATAGTAATAAAACCTCTATTTTTTACATTTAATACAATTTATTTTTGTTGCTAATTATATTAAGTTATAAATTATATTATGCAGTATTAGTGTATCTGCTTATGATCTTAACTTTAATTGGGTGGACTAGAGTCTTTCTAGGATGTTTATGCATGTTATGCGTATAATGTTTCATTCTTTTTTTATAGTCTTTCAATATGATTTATTATCATTACTTATATTGGTTATTAAAAATGCTGTCACTGTAAATATCCTGTCTCGAAAATAAATAGTCTTTCCAGATAAAAAGGGCACTGAAGATGCGCCAAAGATGCTGTGGAAAAACATCCCATTCCATGATAACTGAGCTATTTGTCTTTCAGTGTTTTTGTGTATAATTTCCACAGTAGACTGCTTTCTTGCCTGCCTCATTCAAATCTCATTAAATGAAATTAAGATTACATTATGAGTGAAATATTCTATTCCTTTGCTCCAAATAAGTTATAAAGGAAAATGATTAAAAATAGTATTTGTAAACTGATTTTCTTTTAGGATTCACAACAAAAACAAGCAAACAGACAAACAAAAAAACAACACTGTGTAAATGTATTAGTATTATCACAAACATAGACCCATGGAATATTATTTATATGACTTTATGTTTGGTTCATATCCTGTGTCAGATGGACCAAGACCCAATCAGAAGGAGATTCACTCTCTCAGAGCGTTCCTGCTGCTGTTTGTCAAACAGCTTATCATGAAGGTACACTAATGTCACCGTAACATGCATATAATATGAATAAATCCCTTTTGTCTTAAGAAAAGTGCAGTGCAGGTAATGCTTGTGTGTTCTGTAAATGTAGGATCATGGCGTAAAGGAAGACGAACTGCAGAGTATTCTCAACTACCTGCTCACAATGCACGAGGTACCCTAATGCACCTACTATAATTTCAGACATTCTCAGTACATTACAGTCTGTTAAACCAGTAGCAGCTGTCTGACCACTTTCTGTCATTTTACTTGAAGTCAAGATAGACTATCAATTTCGTAATGTTTTTGTTACACTGTGTAGTCTATAGTGTAACTGCCACCAGATGGCGCTTGGTCCTTACAGCTTTCTCTCTTGCAGTGTTAAAAATGGTAGTTTACCATCATGCCACAAATGTTCTATTCTATTCTATTCTATTCTATTCTATTCTATTCTATTCTATTCTATTCTATTCTGTTCTGTTCTATTCTATATACACTACCAGTCAAAAGTTTTTGATGTTTTTTAAAGAAGTCTCTTTTGCTCACCAAGCCTGCATTTTTTTTTATCCAAAGTACAGCAAAAACAGTAAAAGTTTGAAATATTTTTTTTTTTACTATTTAATATAACTGTTTTCTGTTTGAATATATTTTAAAATGTAATTTATTCCTGTGATTTCAAAGCTAATTTTTTAGCATCATTACTCCACTCACATGATCCTTCAGAAATCATTCTAATATTATGATTTGCTGCTCAAAAACATTTATCATTATTATTATTATTATTATTATTATTATTATTATTATTATTATTATTATGATGTTGGAAACAGCTGAATAGAAAGTTCAGAAGAACAGCATTGATTTGAAATAGAAATCTTTTGTAACATTATAAATGTCTTTATCATCATGTTTGATCAATTTAAAGCATCATTGCTAAATAAAAGTATTAATTTCTATATTTCTTTCCCAAAAATGAAAAAATAAATAAATGTATTAATTATACTAACTCCAAGCTTTTGAATATAAGCTTGGTATAGTGTATGTTACAAAAGCTTTTAATTTCAGAATAATGCTGATCTTTGGATCTTTCTATTCATCAAAGAATCATGGAAAAAAATGTACTCCACTGTTTTAAATATTGATAATAATAATTCAAACAGCAAATCAGCATATCAGAATGATTTCTAAAGGATAATGTGACACTGAAGACTGGAGTAATGATGCTGAAAATTTTGCTTTGATCACAGTAATAAATTACATTTTAAAATATATTCAAATAGAAAGCGGCTATTTTAAATAGTACAAATATTTCACAATATTACAGTTTTTGCTGTATTTTGGATCAAATAAATGCCGGCTTAGTGAGCAGAAGGGAATTCTTTAAAAAACATTAAAAATCTTACTGTTCAGAAACTTTTGACTGGTAGAGTATATATACATTTTGTCCTTCTAATGCTTTTAAAAACATAATGGGACACCAATTTGTATACTTTTTGAAAGTTCCATTTACTCACTAAAATTCTATTCTTTTCTATTCTATATGTATAATTTTTTTTGTCCTTCTAATGCTTTTAAAAACACAATGGGACACCATTTTTTTGCTTTTTGAAAGAGCCATTCACTTAGTAAAATGTCTTCTGTTCTATTCTATTCTATTCTATATGATTTCTATATATTCTACATGTATATATTTTTGGTCATACTGTTTTTAAAAACATAATGAGACACCAATTTGTATGTTTTTCAAAAAAAGCCACTTCCCTCTCTCTCTCTCCCCCCATATCTTTTTGAAAGTACAGTTTACTCACTAATTTTCTGTTCTATTCTATTCTATTCTATTCTATTCTATTCTATTCTGTTCTGTTCTGTTCTATTCTGTTCTATTCTGTTCTGTTCTATTCTATTACATTCCATTCTATTCTGTGCTGTATATATTTCTGTGTCCTTCTAGTGCTTTAAAAACATAATAAAAAACACCAATTTGTATGCTTCTTAAAAGTGGCATTTACTCACTAAAAGTTATTCTGTCAGAGATGCATATGTATATCTAATGAATTAATTCTAATGTTAGATTAATGCAGACACATTTTACAATGTAAGATCCCTTACTTTACTCTAGTACTGCTGTAATCATCTGAAGCTTAAGTCCTAGAACATTTTTTGTGCAGTGGTTGAATGACACCTCACTCTGACATATGGTTGATTAACTTTTCTTTTTTTTTTTTAACAGGATGATAATCTGATGGATGTTCTCCAGCTTCTGGTGGCACTGATGTCTGAGCATCCCGGATCAATGGTTCAAGCCTTCGATCAGCGAAATGGAATACGGTGAGAGCTGTTGTTGCGTCTTGTAACCAGACATGATATTATTAAAAGCTATAAATAAATCTGCAAAAAAAACTCTGACAAATGAATTTGAATTCATCTCTGTGGAATAATGCGAGGCCACAATACCTCATTCATAGCAGAGACATCTGAGTCCTGCCTAACAAAACCTATAAAAACACTTTCATAGGTTCATCTGATACCTATGCTGCTGTACTGAGCTCTTATATAGGCTACAAAAATGGAGGCATTTACATTTCCAAAGCCTTTATAGACATGCTAGTTCCACTGACAGCCATGGGGTTAAATGTACACGCTAGCGGGGGGGCATCTGGACAGCTCGTCATGATAAAACAGAGGGCCTCACTTTCATTTTAGATCTGACAACCTCATTCAAATCACACTTCCATCAAATCCTACTCCAGAAGGATATAGGCAGATTTATTTTAATATGGAGACAGTGTAATAGTCTCGGTTACATTTGAATGTACACGTCAGCTCTTGTGAGATCTGTGTACGTACCAGACTGCGTCGCTGGTATTTTCCTTTGTCAGAAAAATACACTGTAAAACAGCTGAAAACAAAAATTCAACACCATATTTTAGCCTAACTTCAACTGTGCATTTGTTTTAAATATATATAATACATGTGGTTGTTTATTAAAAAACGATTTATTTTTTATTTATGTAAATTTTAGTTTTAAACATAAGTAATACATACGTTTTATAAAGGTGTTCTATTCATGTCTACATTTATCTTGTATATATATATTTTTTTTTTTTCCATCTGTTACTCATCAAAATTTTTTCTCTTCTTTGAACAACAGGGTCATCTTTAAGCTGCTCGCATCCAAAAGTGAAGGCATTCGTGTGCAGGCACTCAAAGTCTTGGGCTACTTTCTCAAATATTTGTCACCAAAGTGAGTTACTCCTTTGTTATTTGGAATTAAGACTTATAATAATACTGTTAATCATATTAGTAACAATAACACGTTAACCTTGTTTTTAAAATGTAATTCCTGTACATGATTCAATCAGACTATTTATTTAACAAAATGTTTCAGTAGTGGATGGTCTAGCTATAAATATTTAGCAGAAATAAGCTCCCAGCATACCATCAAGTGAGTTGAAGGCTGTTTTTTTTTTTTTTCTTAAAATGAACGGTTTAAAATAAGCGACTAGGTCTTTTCCCAGAGTGATTTCAGCTGGGTTATTTTGATAACAAATTACCCTCACTCCACTATTAATTCATGCAGCACGGAAATATTTATGCGCTAATGTAGTCAAAGTCTGTAATCGTGTGTGAGTGTTTTTCCAAATGCAGTTTCTGTGGTGTTTGATAGATAAAGCTCACTTTCGTTTCTAATCCCATTTGCTTTATGTGAATTTCCCCCAGAAGGAATCTGACCGCCAAGTGTTTTTAAAATAGATGCAGCTTCATTCCGTGACTACGAAGATATTTTTCAGAAGCTCTGGGCTGCAGTTATGCCCTGTTGGGGTTCTGGCTGTTTGAAGTAGATCATAGTGTGGGTTTGGTGCTGATGTTTTGGATGCCATGTGTTTTAGGACAAAGTCAGAGGTCATGCTGGCTCACGGCCTGTTCTCTCTGCTTACTGAACGATTGATGCTCCACTCAAACCAGTTCACAGTCACAACATACAACGTGCTGTTTGAGGTCAGTCATATACACTGATGTGATTTATTTTAATGTACAATCAAACCAAAATGTATTCAGACATCTTCAGTGTTTCTCACATTATCACAGTTTATTCGCTATAGTTTAGAAAATGGTAAAATATGACAAGAACTCAGTTAAACTGTTTTAGAACAAATTCATGTTGATAATGATATAAAGGTATGTAATGGATTACAATCAACCAAAAATTTAGACAACTATTAGTATGACAATATTTACACAACTATCAATACTTTGTTGACCATTTACCCAGCAATGCTTAATTTTGTTCAGTCTGTGGTGTAAAAAGGTCACATTAGCAATTAAGGAAAAACACTTAAGCAAAACGTGGTCAGGTCAAAGTGTCTGAATAATTTTTGGTCCCAAATTGTTTATCAGTTTTGCTAATAGTCCACTGTATGAAGAATTTTTGGGTATAATATGTAACAGTTTACTTTATTTTGCTATCCTAACTTACATAAATAAACTATAGTTTCCTTCACCCACTAGTAAAAAAATATCAAAAATTATATCTGGTGTCTAAATAATTTTTGGTTTTACAGTATGCTTGTAGCACTTTGTTTTTGACTATAATATTATGTGAAAGTCAGCAAAATGTTACATTTTACCAGTTCCATTTTTTAGGCGAAAGGACGTGCTTAAAAAGATGCATCAATAAAAAGTGGCAAAAGCCTCTAAAGTTTTTTTTTTACATTTTTAAATGAACTTAAATTAATATAATAATATATTTATTTTTTGTTATCTGTACCCTGGGTAATTTAGTGAAGATTTTTTACAGATAATTTTAACTGGGCTAGTATCTTAAATATATTTATTATTAAAGTGTGTTTTTGTGTACTTTCTCTCATGTTTTTTATCTTTTTGAGCTTTTTGAGTTTTTTATTTCATATTTGGAAATGTGTTGCCCAAAATTATGCTGAAATTCTGATTAAAAAAAGTTTTTGCCAGTTGTCACTGGATTTTGAGATGTTTAAAAATTCAGGTCATGCTATTGTTATATATCATTGTTGTTATTTTCATGTACTCATGCTCATCTCTAATCTGGATTTTGGTGCTTAACTGTATATGTCGCTTTCTCCAGATTCTTACGGAGCAGATCTGTACTCAGGTCATTCACAAACAACACCCAGACCCCGACTCCACTGTGAAGATTCAAAACCCACGTAAGTTATGTGTCAAAATATCTTCGCCTGTAACACCAGTGATTAAATGTGCATATGAACACTTCATTAAACCGTATCCAAAATAAAAGTGTTTGTTTATATAATATATGTGTGTGTACCTGTGTATATTTATTATGTATATATAAATACACACACACACACACACACACAGTATATACTTTGAAAATATTTACATGTATTTACATGTATATATTTCTATTTATTTAATATATAAACATAACATTTTTCTTAAATATATACTTGCATGTGTGTGTATTTATATATACATAATAAATATACACAGTACACACACACACACATATATTATGTACACAAAAACTTTTATTTTGGATGCGATTAATCATGATTAATCCTTGCCCAGCACTACTGTTAATAGATTAATAAACTAATAATACAAATTTTAACTTAATATTTTTGTATTGAAATAAATCAGACTGTTTTTATTAAGAGAACACTGTAAAAAGTGATAAGTTGGCTTAACTTAAAAAAAACTGAGGAAATCCGTTGCCTTAAAATTATTAAGTAAATAATAATTTAAAAAAATACGTTTTTAAGCTAAAGAAATAAGCTTTCCATTGATGATTGATGTATGGTTAGTATATTTGGCTGAGATACAACTTTTTGAAAATCTGGAATCTGAGGGTGCAAAAAAATCTAAATATTGAGAAAATCACCTTTAATAAGTCGTCCAAATGAAGTTCTTATCAATGCATATTGCTAATCATTTAAGATTTGTTAAAAACTTAATTAATTAAGTTTTGATATGTTTACGGTAGAAAATGCACAAAATATCTTCATGGAACATGATCTTTACTTAATATCCTAATGATTTTTGGCATAGAAGAAAAAAATTGTGACCCATACAATGTTGGCTATTGCTACAAATATACCAGTGCTACTTAAGGCTGGTTTTGTGATCCAGGGTCACAAATTAAAAATGTTCTTAAGAAATAAATTCAAAGTTATTTAGTTTACTTGCAGCACAGAATACAATATTTACATTCACCACCTCATTCAGAGATACAGTAGCAGTCAACATTACGCCGGTGCGTTTTATACCGCTACTCGTGTGTATGGAAAACGTCCTTACACGAGAGACGGCAAGATCACAAGCAGAGCCTGCCTCCTATTGTAAAATGGCTTAACTCTGCTTGTTTTTACTCATGATTTACAATAATAGTGTCTCATAGCCTCATTTCATATTTCTGTTCCTGCTGCGGTGCAAATCAAACAGCCAGCCGTATTTTCTTGCATCTAATGGTGAAGTATACAGTTACCTCAGACAAATGAAGCTCATTTGATGGTCACGATTACTCAGATGATAAACACATTAAAAAGTAATTAACGTCCCACCGTAGCACTGAGTTTTTCAGTGCTTTCTAGTTTCTAAATATTAGATGGCTGAATTCTCTTATAATGAGATGCGTTTATTTCCAGCCTCTGTTTATGCTCAATTTTGCATGTGTCTCCTTTAAATTCAGTACAGGGTTTGGCAGCAATCAGATGCTCTGGTTTTAATGTAAAAAGTGAAACTAATATTGTATACCAAACCATATCGGAGCTTTCCCTAATGAAGCTTAATTCTGAGGTACTGCACACAGCTGATTAGAGCTGTATTTACATGGAGATGTGACCGTGTACGCAAACAACTTGCCAGTCAGAAGAAGAATGACAGCGAATCGCAGATCCTGGGTCGGTTCTAGAGCGTTCCGATGGAGATGGTAGACCATCAGAGTCTGATTCAAGGCCGTCTCATATATGATCAGAGAGTGAGCGCAGCAGAGTTTCAGCTTTCTTCTGTGTCTCCTTGATTTGATCTGTGTTGAAGCCTCTAAATGGCTCTGATTGCAGTCTTTAGCCATGTCAGACCCAATCAAACAAACTGAGGAAGCAAAAGTTTCTTTTAAATTAAACTCTGGGACAAACCAGGACCAAATGGTGATTGGAGAGCGAAAAAACCAGAAAAGTGCAGAGATACATGCAAAGGTAATTTTCTACTGGTAAGGTTCAGTGACTCTAATTTGAGTGAGTAAGGCGTAGAAACAACACAATTCTGCTGGAACGAGTGAGAGCATTGGTTACAGATGCTGTCGTGCTCTAAACTCCCTGTGACGGCTGAAACTTGAGCTGCTCTTCTCAACTTAATGCATGCTGACATTGTCTAGATAATTCATCTAAACAACCAATCTTTCCAGTTTAAGCTAACGCTCTGTTCCAGGAAGCCACGACTTTAGCTGCAGAGTTTAGAATATACTGACCTTATGATGTAGAGTATACTTTTACTCCTTCCACATTATATGCAGGTTATTTCCTCACTAAACGCAAGTATTAGGGCAAAAAGTGAGATGTAGCCGTTTTATGAAAAAAGTGCAATTTTCTTTCATTCTTGTTGTTTCATAAATAGTTTTTAAATATTAACATTTTGTCTCTCATGTTCACCAAGGTTTCATTTATTTGATGAAAAATAAAATAAATAACTTTTTATATTTTATTAGATATTAGATTATTAGTCGTTTATTTTTCTAAGGGCAAAGCTGTATTTTCAGCAACAATTCGGACATAAACTTCAAGAAATCATTCATATTTGCTGATTAGGTGCTCAAGGAACTTTTTTTTTTTAATTATTATCCTCAGTATTTAAATACTTAATATTTTTGTGGAAATCATGATACTTTTTGTCTTTACTGTGACTTATGATCAATTTAATGGATCCTCGCTAAATAAAAGTACAAAAAAAATAAAAATTGGCGACACTTTACAATAAGATTCATTAGTTAACTACATTAGTTAGTTCATGTTAATTTCAGCATTTACTAATGCAGTATTCAAATCACAAGTTGTCTTTGTTAACATTAGTTAATGCACTAACATGAACTAACAATGAACAACTATATTTTATAATACAATGGATAATACAATATTGTATAATAAATAGTGTAATAAATGTATTGTTCATTGTTCGTTCATGTTAGTTAATACATTGACAAATGTTAACGAGTGACACCTTATTGTAAAGTGTTACCAAAAATCTGACCCCAAACCTTTGAAATGATAGTGTGCATTTATTAATTTTTCATTATTTTTCATTTATTCATTATACATTATTATCTGCATAGCACTATTATATTTGGGTATGCTCTTTTGTATTTTTGTCCATGTACATTTTACAACATTTTACAATGTATTTGATAACTAAGTAAAAAAGGGAAGTCAACAAAATCTTTATCCAAAACTATAGTGTGTAAAAAAAAAAAAAAAAACTTAAGTGACGACTGTCCTTTTAATGAGCTTTTTAAAAACTAGGCATTCAGATGGGAAAAGGTACTGTTCATTTATGGTCATTAAAGGCATATATATTTTGTCCCATCAGAGATCCTAAAAGTGATAGCCGCTCTTTTAAAGAACGCTCAGGCAGGAGCAGAAAGCATGGAAGTACGGCGTATCTTCCTCTCAGACATGATCAAACTCTTCAACAACAGCCGAGAGAACCGCAGGTGAGGACACACACACACACACACACACACACTTCACGTATCTGTTTTTTTAATACAACTAATTATAATGATTACATATTAACCTTGTGATAGATTTATATATGTATTTTTTTGTATTGTTAGCTTACTTGTGCATACGGTTTTGTCCCTAAAACATAGTTGAGTGCATACTTGCCCACACACACTGAGTCCAGTGCCATATCCTGATCTTTATCATGCTTGTCATCAGTAATATTTTCTCTGAAATGAGTACAGGTTTTTTTACGAACTTGTTCTTTTCTGTAGGAGTCTGTTGCAGTGCTCGGTGTGGCAGGAGTGGATGCTGTCTCTGTGCTTTATAAACCCCAAGAACAGCGAGGAACAGAAGATCACAGAGATGGTGTACGCCATCTTTCGCATCCTTCTTTATCACGCCATTAAGTATGAGTGGGGTGGTTGGCGCGTGTGGGTGGACACACTCTCCATCACGCATTCCAAGGTCAGGACCCAAACGCACACACAAAACAACACGGATGGATGGATGTATTAAGTGCATGTTACTTACAGTCATGAATGCTTACATGAATGCACAAAACTTGGTGCTATTTCATAGAACGTAGGAAATTATGGTCACAGTTTATTTTAAGGTCCAGTTCTCGGCTTTTGCCTGAATAAACTCCTAATTTGCTGCTTATTAATAGTTAGTAAGTAGTTGTTAAGTTTAGGTGCTGGGTAGGATTAGGGATGTAGAATATGGTCATGCAGAATAGGTGCTTCATAAGTACTGATAAACAGCCAATATGTTAATAATAGGTATGCTAATAAGTAACTAGTTAATAGTGAGAATTGTTTCCTATATGTATAAGTGTTACCGAAATTATTCATGCCTACATTATTATTTGTATTAATACTATTATTATAACCAAACAACAGCTAATAGTAACAAATGAACATACACTACTTTTTTACATTTTTGAAAGAAATCTCTTATGCTCACCCAGGCTGTATTTACCTAATCAAAAGTACAGTAAATGTAGAAATATTGTGTAGTTTTATTCCAATTTAAAATAACATTTTTTTTTTTTTAAATTTAAAATGTAATTTATTCTTTTGGTCGCAAAGCTAAATTTTTAGCAACGATTTCACCTGTTTTTAGTGTCAAATGATCCATTAGAAATCATTTTAATATTTCGTGGCTTATGTGGTGTTTATTTAGTAACATTTCTAAGAAATATTTCTAAAATAATTTCTAAGAATATTAAGCAATATAACTGTTTTCAATACTGATACAAATGAGAAATTCCTATTTATATCAGTGTTGATAACATTTATACCATTTAATATTTTTGTGATTACACCTGTTTTTAGTGTCATATGATCCTTCAGAATTTTTTTTTAATATGTGGTGGCTTGTGTGGTGTTCGTTTAGTAACATTTCTAAGAAATATTTCTAAAAATATTTCTAAAATAATTTCTAAGAATATTAAACAATATAAGAAATTCCTATCTGTATCGGTGTTGAAATCAATTATACTACTTAATATTTTTGTGGAAACTGTAATACTTTTTTTTTTTGGATTCAGTGATGAGTAGAAAGCAAAAGGGGCGAAAAAAGCATTTATTTGAAATACATTAAATGTAAATGTCTTTACTGTAAAGTTTCATTAATATATCTTTGTGGAATAATAGTATTAACTTCTTTGATTTATAAAAAAAAAATAAAATAAAATAAAAATTAAAAGCTTGCTGACCCCAAACTTTCAAATGCTTGTACTCAAGTAGGTAATATAACATATAATATAACAAAAATATTTGAATATAAACAGGGATTTTTAAATTAAAATGTTACAAAAATTGTGAATTTGCCTCCTTCAGAAGTCCACCACAAGCCATCCAACACCATGTGTCTCTTCCTTTCTCCAGCATTGATTGCGCCCTTATAGTTGGTTTCTTCTCTCATTGCCTTTTCCCCTCCTGTGCTCAGGCTCTCTGCATCAGCCGTAATCCACTGGCTTCTCTCTGCAGAAACCTGACTGTTATTACGCTTCATAATCAACTAGACTTCTCAGATTAGAATCTGTATTCCTGCACTGCCAAACCCTCTGTTCATACTTTTATTTACAGATTGAATTGCGTCTTTAATGTATTTGAGAACTCTCAGTTTTCTGAGCTTTCAGAAATGTCTATTTTAAGATGCCCTATTGATATTGTAATATGGACATGGTTCCAAGCTTAGTGAAGTCATTTGGTGTCAGACTGTGGCTTTGGGCACTAGCTCCTGGCATTGCTCCATTGCTCCATTGCTCCACTTCGGTTGAGTTCTTGTCACTGGCCACTTGGGGGCGCAGCTGTGCTATGCACTAAGATCTGTAGGAACGATGAACTGTGTAGTGCTCATGGTGCTTATTCGTCAGCATATGCAGCCTTATTACAGCCTCAGATTTACTTCAAGTGGATTGTTTCTGTAGTACTAGCATCACCAAAGGAAACTCAAAAAATAATGACTGTTTTCAAAACTTCTTGTCTTCCAATGTTTGGACAAACAGCTTCAACAGACTAACGCCATTGAATAAGCCAGTGTTGCTACTGTTTGTCAGACTGGTCAGGATGCTTAAATAAATATCTTGAAATGTCTCGAGCGCCACAGAGCCTCAGTGATGAAGGGAATTTTTAGGAAAATCAATGTAAATTGTACAAAATAAACTATAATGCCCAAACCAGGGCCTGTGTGTCAAAATTGTTTTTATTTTTTTGATGACTTTTGATTTGGCCTGGCCATGTCATTTCTTTAAAGGGGGGGAAAAAACATGCCAGTCAAGCATCAAATGATCAGCCTTCATTTCTAATTCATCTCTTTGTTTGAACTGTTTACAATTTATTTTTGCATTGAGAATGTGTAGAATGAAAGTGAATTTGATTTAAAAAAAAATGTATATATATTTTTTATAGAATATCGTTATTAGGGATCTACGCTTACTTTTCTTTTTAGGAGCATTTAAATTTAGGAGCACAGTCAAAATTTTAGGAGCACCCTCTAATCAATAATCAAAAAATCTGACCAAAAATTAGCCTTCTCATTATGAGGTGATATTTGACTCCTTAAAGTGATTTACAGGGAAATTTTCTAACTTTATTAAAAGTATGTCATCTTTTATGTCAGTTTTTTAAAAAATCTATATTTTATAAGCTTTTTTGAAATTTCTATTAAAACAACAGAATAAGAACATGTATAATAAGAATAAGTTACCAATCAAATGAAATTAGTATTAACAATATTAATTTGTACTTACAGAGTTGGCACAGAAGAACACAAAAGTGGCTTGTAGGTGTATTTGCATGTTTAATGAGCCTTAGAGGTGGCATGAGAGTGATCAAATTCATAAATTCATGTTGAAATTAATGTTTTACATATAAAATTTTGAATTTAAATGAAATATTGCAAATAAAATATTAAATGATTTAAATAACTGAAAAAAAATACTTTAAAAATGAAACTAAAACTGGCAGTAGGTGGCGGCAAGCCACTGATTTAATTACTGAATCATTCATTCATTTGATTTTTTTCGAACGGCTGATTCATGAGTCTTTATGAATGGGAAATTGAATCACTGACTCACTAGATTTGTTAAAAAACACACGTTCATTCATAAATCCTGCTGTGTTTGAATGGAGATGCGCAGAGGCTCAGTTGTGACTTGTTTAAAACAAAAAATTTTTGATGACAAAAAAGAGCAAAATCAGACAATATTGTTATAGTCAGACAATGTAAGTCACTTAATAGTACCTTCTTGTTTATTTAACTGTTGTAATAAATCAATATCTCATTTACAAACTCCCTTAAAAGTTTCATTATAATCAACGAAGCTCCATACACTGCACAATGAATCTCTTATTTACACTCTCTACACTTTGTTTCTGAAAGGATTCGTGAGATATATCTGTGATATATTGCTCAACGTTGCAAAAACATGTAGAAACCTTTGAAGCTCCGCTCAGCGCAAACACATTTTGATCGGTTTTTGATTTTGATTTTGATTTTGATCGATTTTGCAAATGCGACTAAAATGGTCGCACTGTAGAGCCCTGGTTATTATGAAACATTTATTTTCAGTCTGCGACACATAATCAAGTTTGCATTTTGGCCCTTCATTGTAAAAAGTTTTGGCACATCTGCTGTAAATTGTTTACTGACACTTGTCTCTGCATATTAATCTCATAATTGAGACAGACCTTCTTTTTTTATACAAATTACACATTTCACCTTTATCCACCTTTTACTTGAGTAACCGATGAGCGCCGCCACGATGGTTTCTAACTTCTAACTTTGGGTGCTCTCATGTTCTGGTCTTAAGTTAAAATGCTGTGTGTGAAATAATAAAATGTGTTAATATAATATGTGCTCCTATCATTTTGTGGATAAAATCCTGTATATATATGTGCGCGCATCTGTTTTCAGTACAGCTAACCTCGCGTTGCTTCATGTCATCTTCCCACTCATTAAACTATAACAGGTGAGTTATATGAGAGCTATATGAGAATCATTGCAACACTGTAAAGAGATAAAACTATGGTGCCATTTCCATAGGTTGAAAGGAAAGTACATTAATTTGACTAGAAGCACCAGAGACTGGAAATATAAAGTACCGTTCCAGTCGGGTGAGACTTTTGTGTTCAGAAAGAAACGCACAAACAAACACAAAACAACACATTTTTATTTAGGGTAGCTTATATTTTAAATTATAATTTATAAAGAATATGTCTTGTGCGAATGGATTGCATTGAAAATAGTCTTCCATTGTTCATAATTGTTTTGGTAATATATTTTGCATATTACAACACTAATGTATTTTTTAATTATTCATTTCATATGAGAAACTCCTAAAAATGAAACAAACGGGTTCATTAACATTTATGTTTATTCATTTTCAGCCGTTTCATCCATAATGGCTTACAAATTAGAATAATATCAGTGGTGATTAATTCAAGGGGAAAATTAAAACAACAACAACAAAAACTTTTAGCTTAATTGAGAAGCATGCTGAAATGCATTTAAGATAATATGTAAAGACATACTTTATTTAAAAAAAAAAATCTCAATCACACCCCTCATAGTTAAGTGTCACATTACATTATACACATTAGAATATAACAATCTGTGGGTGAATTGAGGCTGCGTTAAAGTATTGTGGCATGCTTTGCTTTCCTTCTTTCTTTCTCATGCAGACATGTTATGTTTGAGTGTGCTTGCATTTCTTAAGTAGCTCACTGCTGAGCAAGTGCACACAAATTGATCATTCCCCTTCCTATGGGTCAAGCCTGTAATTGCTTTTTTGCGCTATAATTGCACAAGATTAATGCAGGTAAGGTCCTGTTCTGTTTACCGCGTCTCTGCTCTGATCTAAAAACAGAAAAGGGGGTTGTGCGTATGAACTGGAAAGGTGCAGCAGCGCAGAGCTAGAGAGATACATGCATCTGCTGAGGAAAAAAAAAGCTAAAGAAACTCAATTGCAATTTTATTGTCCGGCGTGATAGATTTCCTGCCAACTCTGGAGTAGGAGAGCTGTTTGTCACTGTAGCTCTCCCTTTCAGCTGCAGGGGCTGGCTGACTCTGTGTGTGTGTGCGTGTGTGTGTGTGAGTGTGGGGGAGAGAGAGAGACGTTGTGTGTGGAATAGAAAGAGTGTGTGTTTGCATCCTAGAGATGCACAGTATATGTGAATGGTATGTGTGGTTTTTAGGTTGTAGTATACAAGGTCTCCAGGTCCCCGTGTTTGAATACATTTAATATTCATCTCAAATGGCCTTGGCAATCATTACAACAAGTCCTCATAAATTCAACCAGCCTTTTGGGAACCCCCTGGTAAATAAATACATGTTCTTGGGCAGATATACATTTAGACAAGCATAGACACTATTCAGTTGTTTTTCCAGTTAACTGTAGAACGCTGTCTGTCAGAATATTGAGTAAATTTAATATTATGACATAATAATTCATTTTCATTGCATAATAAAAATACTCTTAAAACAAAGATTTTAGCAAGTGCCTGATTGTTGCTTGATAGTATTTAGTTTTACTAGGCATGTGTGTTAAAGGAGATGAAGTCTCCTTTCCAACCAGCTCATTGTAGGCAGACAGATGTTTCTGCAGATGGGCCTGCTGACACCACAGCTTACCCAAGGTGCCCCTGTCCCAGCATTGCACATAAATGAGACCGGCTTCACACGGTTACTGTAGGGACAGTTTCTGCTGAAAGTGATCACCTTGTGAAAGACTTGGTGCCCTTCATGCTTTGCTAGTCAGCACTCTTCTGTTCTACTGTTAAGAACATCTTAATGGGTGAAGGAATTGTTGTAATGGCTGTTCTTCTGGAGTCTTCAGTTTCATCCTAGAATGCTCTATTGAGAGCTCTGTGGACTCCTCTGAGGCGTCACACCTTGGTTTTGTGTTCTCCAAAGGAAGGAGAAAGTGTTCCGAAGCAAAGTCCTTAATTAGCTTATGAGCGTTTATAAGAATGTATTTATTTCTTGAATTTTAGAACACATTATTTCAGCATCTCCAGCACTTGTTCTTGAAATGCCTTAAAACTGTGAACACTTTGGAAAGTTATAAATCAATAACCCTTAAAACATTATATTTTAAAATAAATATATTTAACATTTATACCTTTCTAGAAAATAAGTATAAAAAATAGAAAAAAAGCTTGTTTCTGCCACTGAATAAAAAATAAAATAAGGTAATTATGACATTTTATCTCACAATTCTGACTTTTTTTTCTCGCAATTGCAAGTTTACATCCAGCAATTCTGACTTTTTTTCTCAGAATTGTGAGATATAAACTCGCAATTGAAAGTAATAAAGTCAGAATTGCGAGACATGAACTCAATTCTGAGAAATAGAATTCTGACTTTATAACTCAAAATTGCAATTTTATGTCATGCAGTTCTGTGGAAAAAAGTCAGATTTGAGTTTTTATCTCACAATTCTGACTTTATAAGAGACTGCGTTAAACTTCAACATTGTCCGTCATTTTGACGGACAGGGTCGTAAAAATTCCGTCTTAATCTATTATTACCCATCATTTTATTTTTCATATTTCATTATAATAACACATTTAACTGCTTTTATTTTTGTTCACATTTTCATTTTTAATTATGAACCTACTGTACGATATAGGCTTATGCATTTATTTTGAAGAGAACAGATGAGACTAAATAAATTTTCATGTTCAACACCACACCCCGCAGTTACAGCGATTTTAATATATTCTCATTTTTATGAACCAATATCGATTCGTAAATCCCAGTCGTTCTTTTGGTCTGTGCTGTTTGTTTTCAGTTGATAAATGATCAGTACATAGTGCGCCTCCCATCCAGTAAATCGCAATAGGCTAAGCTTTGTGTTACTTTTGATATAAATCGAAGTCTCAGATTTCAAATTCTGTCCATATAATCAGGAAATTTAAGCAATAAATACAGTTTTGGTGCTCTTTAATGTGCTGTGATAGACCATTGTAGCTTCTGGGTATTCGCCTGTGCGTAATCAAACACATAGCAAAAGATTCTTGACAGTTTCGTTTTTGTTCTGGATCCTGTGCTTTGCTGCTACACTGGAACACACTCGCCACCAACTGGATAGGAGTGGGAATTACAGTTACAAGTTACAATAGATCACCCTCAGTGTAATCCGTCAAAGGGACAGATGGCCTTCAGATTTTTCCGTCACTGATTAAAAAATTCCGTCAATGGCAGACAATTTTCGGCGTCCTCCGTCCTCCTTCCCCATTTTTGGCCTCTAGTAAGTAAAGAAACTTGTGGTATTTTGTAGGAAGCCTTCTTATCCTAATTCATGTACCCCACAGCTCAATCAATATTTTCTTTTCAGTATTTGTTTTCTTGAAATACTTATTTTCTTGCACTTTCTTAACATTTAAATCTTGTTACCCAACAAGAAACAGGGTTAAAAACAAAGATGCTTGTCTTCTTTGACAGTAGTGTGATTCTGGGCCTAATGGAGATGTTAGTAGGAATGACCTGCCCATCTAAGAAAGTCAGGCCTATTTTGTGGTGTCATGAAGCTGCTTATCGTGCTTGACAACAGCAATACTATGGATTTTGAAGACAATGGAATCCAGTACTGGAACATAGCTTGTAAAGATAGAGGCCCACCTGCAACCAGTCTGTATTGAATAAACTCATAGGCCTGCATGCAAACTGGCCTTAAAACATGGATAACATTGACTGCGACATTGACATTGACATTGACAAACCATTCACTTTCTTGACATTAATTTCGCAAGCTTATTATACCATCACAAAAGCAAAGTTTAAAGAATTTTTGGAGTGTTTTATAACCAACCTTTTTTATTTAGCAGTCAGAGAAAATCCCTTTCATCTTAGTATTGTTATTGTATAGTTCGGTTTTTCTCATTTTAAGAATAAGCCTAGTGAGTGGAAAAGTAAAAATCTGTCAGTTTGATATGCAGTTTTGTTTCTCAGGTGCTTTTGCTGCTTTTAATGTTGTGTTTAGTTATTTTTAAATGGAAAACAAGAGTCATTCTGCTTGTCGTTCTTGAGTTTCTTTCTGTGTACCTTTAACCTCACTTATGCAGACAGCTGTGAGAGTATCGAAGGGGCGGAAAAAAAACGAACAGTGTCTTTTGGACAGAAGAGAAGGGATTCAGTCTGCTGACCACATTGATTTTTGCAGGAATGGAATCGCATTTAGCTAATCCAATTAGAGCATTCTCAGGGTCCCTATTTCCCCTTTGTTTTGCGGTTACTCACTATCTATTGATCTAAATGGGGCTCCCTACCAGTCCTTCAGTGAGAGTCTGTGGCTGACTGCTCCCTGCTGATCTAAGATCAGTGATTTAAGCGCTGTTTCTGTCTGATGCTGAGCTTGCAGTCTGATTGCTGCAAGTTCTGCTGGATCATCATCAGTCTGGATGAATCTTGAATTATTTATTTATCTTGTACTTAATATTTATTTTTTAATTCAGAATTTTCAACTGGTAAAGTGCTTTTTTGTTAATGAAAATGCAATGCATTATTGATAGTTTTCAAAAAGGGCTCTTGAAAAATGGATTTGCATTAAATATAATTTGAAAACCAGACAACCTGGTGATACAGAGCTCATTGTCATGTCATGAAACCTGCACTATATCCTTAAATGAATTATAGGTTTTTCAATGCTCCACGTCTAGTCTATAGAGTTGACCGGAATTAAATAAAATCAGATTGAAATTGATGTATAGCCCACCCGGTGGCGTACAGACTATATTTCAAAACCACATTTCTATAGTTACCCTCTTTCCAGAGTAACTTTATCTCTACAACACACCAAGGCCTCACATGTACCATTTGCCGGTTATAGTAAGGTAACTAATGCTTTTCACATGACGTAATACTTTATTGGTACGATACGCATTGTAGCGAGCTGCCAGACAATGAGGTGCTTTTAGTGTACATATGAGGATTTTTTAAACATTTAACAGCATATGGTATACTTACTGATTCTTGAAGATAATACCTAACAGGATAATATGGGGCCTCATGTGCAGCTCTTAAACCCTTAGTGGTTTAGTTCTATCTTTCATTTTTCACAAATCCTCAAATGCTTCGCAGGCCTTCCAGATATGTTTGGACACTTATTTGAAATTGAGTGGTTTTATCTGTATGGTTCCCTCTCTTCATATGATCTCTCATCACAGAAAGAGGCAAATGTTTTTTTTTGTTTTTTTTTTTTCCTGAAAATGCACCGTGTGGATTTAATGCCGTAAATGTTAAATGCCGTATTGAGCCCAGACTAATGGTCTTGCTATTCCACAGAAGATAGTCAGGAGAGAAAGAAAACTAGCAATACATTTCAGAGCTGTCCGTTCAGAGCAAACAGCCATGGATTACCAATCAGACCACTTGGAAGATTAATGGCCAGGCTTGTAGCAGGCTAATTTAGAACAATAACGGCCAATTAATTACGTATAATAAGGCTTTCTTGCCTAAATGCAAATGCTGCCATTGGTGTGGAAGCTGCAAGTTGTTTCCTCGTTTCCCCAGTGGTGTGTTTGACTTTATGTCTGTTGTGTTCATTTGATAAATTGAGGTGTGTTTTGGTGTGCTCACACTTTCATATCTGCAGATCCTATGCACTGTCTGCTGCTAATTGTAGTCCTAAACACACTTATTATTATTTTTTTCTGTCTGCCTGGTCAGACCAATAGTTGAGATTTTTACTTACCCAGTTGACATTCTTACTGGCCCTGAGTATTTTATTTTATTTTTTTATTTTATTTTATTGTTGTGACCCTGGACCGCAAAGTAGCACAGGTATATTTATAGCAGTAGCCAATACAATGTATGGATCAAAATTATCGATTTTTCTTTTATGCCAAAAATCATTAGGATATTAAGTAAAGATCATGTTCTATGAAGATATTTAGTAAATTTCCTACTGTGAATATTTCAAAACTTAATTTTTGATTAGTAATATGCATTGCTAAGAACTTCATTTGGGCAACTTTAAAGGCGATTTTCTCAGTATTTAGATTTTTTTTGCACACTCAGATTCCGTATTTTTAAAATATTTGTATCTCAGCCAAATATGGTCCTATCCTAACAAACCATACATTAGCGGAAAGCTTATTTATATTGTATAAATCTGAATTTGAAAATATTGACCCTTATGTCTGGTTTTGTGGTTGCGGGTCACATATGAGAATGCATTTTTCTATATAAATATTGTTAATTGTAATTGTTAATATGTGAAAAATAATGTCATCACTAAAGTGCATTTAAACAGACAAGAGAGAATATAAACATCCAGACTTTTTGATTGGTTGATCATCTAAAGTTGTTGCATTTGCAGCTAATTTCTTTTTAATTTTGTCCTGATTGAGAAGTGACTTCATGCTGATGTGTGTAATTAACATTCTTCCATACCCACTTATTGCCTGTTTCATCAGGTCACCTTTGAGCAACACAAGGAGAATCTGGCCCGCATGTTCGTTGAGTACCAGCGGATGGGTTCTGAGGGAGGACCTGAGAGCAGAATTAGAACAATTTCTGGAGTCAGTCACGATTCTCAATTCCTTGCCTCAGCCAATGGTGAGCTGAATGCTGAAGAGACAGCCCCATCTACTGTAATTGAGCTACGTGTGGAGGACAAGGTCACTGATCAGCCTGGAGACAATGAGGAAGCGAGGGCCCAGATACCGGTTACAGTCTCCAACATTCTGTCCAGAGATGAGGAAGAGAGACAGACAGACACTGTTGCAACCTCACCAGAAACAAAGACAGAGGATAAAGGTGAACAGGACACTACAAAAGAACCAGGAAATGATAATGAAGTAAAAAATATGGAAGATAATCATAAAACGGAGGCTGACGTGGATGGAGAGCATGAGAGAGTGGATTCTGAAAGTAGGGCAAATGAGAAAGAGAGAGCTGATCTGAGTGTAACAGATGATGCTGACAATACTCAGACTGCAACCGACAAGGATGCCAAAGTTGAAACTGAAGCTGTGAAGATGTCAAATGAAGATGATGGTAAAACAAGCACTGCTGAAACCGTACAAAATGTTCAGGTAGAAGATAAAGGATCTGGAGATTCTTCTCCTGAAGCTGTAAAAGAAGATAAAGTGGATGAAACTTCTGAGGCTTCGGCCCACCAGGAGACTGGCACAACTGGGGCCTCCGCATTGAATGAAGACAGCACTGATGTTTCCTCAGTCAGCAACTTTGTGAAGGTCAGTGATGACAGCACGGAGGATTTATCTTTTGTTTCTGCTACAGCAGGCGAGACTGATGACAATGGTGCTGAAAAGGAAGACGATGGGAAAGAGAAAGAAACTGAAAAAGATGAGAAACCACTACAAAATGAGAAAGTAGAAGAATCCAAGGATGAGCCAGCTCCCATGGTGGAGGTGGATTTAAACCGAAGCACCTCTACCGATGAGACCGGTCTTCACACAGAGACTACAGCTGGTCAGCAAGAGCAAACAGCAGAAGTATTTCCTACAGATGAGGTTAGCCCTAGTGCTGAGAGTATCTCACAGGATCCAGGAACTAGCCAAGACACTTTGAAGGCAGCAGGGACTGAGACCTCAGCAACTAAAACCAAAGAGATTAAAATTGCTAGACTGGACGTGTCAAGTGTGGCCTCAGACACAGAGAAATTGGAGTTGAAGGACACCTCAACAACAGTAAGTTTTACAATACTAATAACTGAGGAACTTCACTAAATTTATTGATTATTTTGAAAACTGAGATTCTTCTCATTAGGTCACACAAAACAAATGTTAGAATAATAATTGCCTCTTTTGCAGAATCTGAGCACAAATCAAGTAGCTGCCTCAAGCCCCACAGCTCAAGGCAGTGAGGGCTCGTCTTCAGCACGGTCCACTATGTTTCGTATCCCAGAGTTCATGTGGTCACATATGCATCAGCGTCTTCTGACCGACCTGCTGTTCTCTATCGAGACTGATGTGCAGATGTGGAGAAGGTGAGAGCAGTGTTAATTTCGTTGACAAATAATTTTCGTCAACAACCTTTTTTTCACAGACGAAAACAAGACGATAACAAAACAAAAACTCGTTTTGAATGACAAAAATTATGACGAAAATCTGTTGACACTTTCGTCAAAGAATAAAATGAGACTAAATGTTAGACAGGGATGAAATGGGAAGAGATTAATTCAGAACAAATCTATCCGGCAGGACATAAGCTAGCATACATTTGCTGCATGTCTCATAAAACGTTCAAAAATGTTAATATCTGGGAGTAAGAGAAGAGCAGACATATGGATAAATTTGACGACGCAAAAGAGAACACAATTTGGTCTGGTTTTCAGAGAGCAGACACCGAAGCAGCACCTCTCATGCAGTGCACGGGTACTCCTTCGCGTCTCATAAATGGAGAAATACACAAAAAATAATACTGAATTGTCCGTTTTGACGAGTATTCACGTAAAAACACTCGGTTACGTCTTAGGTGAACGTAAACAGTTGGGAGAATATTGTACACGTATTAATACACTGCATCCGTGCATTTAAAGTGACAGGAGGCTAATTTAGTTGCTCTTGCCTGTGGCTCTCCTCACTGCTCTTGACTGAATCACTTCAGTAGCCCTAATACAGATTAATCTAAATTTGTTTATATAAATAAATATGTCTGCCTGAAAAAAATAAGAATGTGGTAAACAAGTTGTTATAAAGGATGCATAATTTGCCTATATAACCATTGGTATTTCATTGAAAAGAAGACCATGTTCTTGTTTCTTTATGAGAAGTGGTTTCATTTTAATATAAAGGCATGTTGCGTTTCACACCAGTTAAATATGTGTCTTTCATGATAAAACCTTAATATCAAACAGATACAATGAGTTTGGTAATTTTAGAGAAATGCTTAATAAATAAATGTTTAATAAACACTGTAATTAAACCCGTTAGATTTTAGCTGACTAAATCTACTGTAGATTTACAGTAAATCTAAAATCTTATGATATTTAGTGAAACTAAAAACAATTCAGATTACTAAAATGTGACTGAAACTAAATGGCATTTTTAGTCAAAAGACTATGACTAAGGCTAAATCAAGGTTTGCTGTCAAAATTAACACTAGGTGAGAGAAACATCAAGAACCATAGAAAATCAAATAGGCAAAGGGGTAAAACATCTATATTAGTTTAGTTTTCAATACTGATAAAAAATAAATATTTATTAACAGTCTTTATTAACGGGTGCTTAATCCTATTGTTGTTTGAGAAATCCAATCATATCAATAGTATCCACACAATCAAGATTTTTTTTGTTAGAGTGAAAGATTTCTCCGTACTGATATTGCATCAGAAGTTTATACATGCTTTATTCATTACTCACCCTCATGTCATTCCAAACCCATAAGACCTTTTTTTGTCTTCGGAACACAAATTAAGATATTTTTGATGAAATCTGAGAGCTCTCAGACCCTCCATAGACAGCAAGGGTCCTACCATGTTCAAGGTCCAGAAAGGTACCAAGAACGTCAACAAAATAGTCCATGTGACATTATTGGTTCAACCATAATTGTATCCAAAATGGCAAGGAGAATTGTTGAAAAAATTTGTTATTATTGTTTTTGCACAACGAAAAGTAGCTCTCGTTCTCGTAGCTTCATGAAATTATGGTTAAACCACTGATGTCACATGGACTATTCTGTTGATGTTTTTAGTACCTTTCTGGACCTTGAATGTGGTAGTTGCGTTGCTGTCTAAGCAGGGTCAGAAAGCTCTCGGATTTATCAAAAATATCTTAATTTGTGTTCCGAAGACAAACAAAGGTCTTATCGGTTTGGAACGACATGAGGGTGAGTATTTAATGACAGAATTTTCATTTTTGGGTGAACTATCTCTTTAAGGTATGATTAGAAATAATTTTTTGCTAATTGACAGATGCTGTTCATAGTTAAGTTAGTCTGGAAGGATTATTGAATTACAGTATTATGCTCTTATTCAGTGACTTTAAGCTTGGGAAATGTGCTTTATAAATAAAATTAAAACTAAAAATCAAATATGAGAGTGTTAATTACCTTGAATTACCCTTCTGCAGCCTCAGAGACAGCTCTCTGTGTTGTTGTAATATGTTCAATAACTTCTTTCATAATTTCTTAACTAGTTTTCTCACTTCTCTCCACAGTCATTCGACTAAGACAGTTATGGACTTTGTGAACAGCAGTGAGAATGTGGTGTTTGTGCACAACACTGTCCATCTAGTCTCTCAGGTGGTGGACAACCTCATCATGGCCTGTGGTGGAATCCTTCCTTTGCTGTCTGCAGCCACCTCTTCTTCGGTTAGTATGTGTGTGTGTTTCCGTCAAGTGTGTCAAAATCAAATAGAACCTATTGTAATTAGCAACGCTGACTATATGGGATGCATGAGAGATGGCTCAAAACATTAAGTTGCTAACAGTAAACAGATGCCTACATACGCGTGCTTCTCCTGACAACAGGACAAATGGATTTGGAAAGTTCACTTTGGCACCCAAGAGTTGTGGCGTGATGCAATGCATTTCCTGTCACATTGAAGGACAGTTAAGACAGTTAGGTTAAATGAATTTGTCCACCCTATTTGTCTGACTTCCTCCATTATTGTTTGGGCACAAGTTTGCTAGTGTTTTCTTGTATATGCTGACAGAAAGCTCAGAGGTTTTCTGCAGTGTTTTTGTCATTATGAAATTCTACATCCTGTGTATTAGTTTAGTTTATTTGATATTTTGACTTTTTTGATAATGCTTTGATAAAGCTTCCAAATATACATTGTTTAATACACCTTCTAGGTTTCATTGTGTATACTTACTATGAAATGTTATAATATTAACATAAGATAATAATATAGTGTATAATATAGTGCATTAATATAAAACAAAAACAAACAAGTATTGGAATTTTTATAAAAATACTGAAACGCCTTTTCAGGCAAAATCACCAAAGCTGCTTAAGTATCAATCAGTAGTGTTTCAGGAGGGGAATGGCCTCCAAATTTGCATTGAGATCCACAACCCAATTTCTCATAGAAAAAACTATATCTTGACCAACATATTTGTTTCTCATTGAATATCCCATTTCACTCAAGGGGTTATATTGCAAAATGGGTTGCAGAAACAGTTTCATGTTGACTTTAAATCCAGTCTGCGGCTTTTGCCTCATACAGGAAATGTCTAAAAAAAAAGCATTCTGATTTAGCCAAGCAATTTTTCCCAAGATCCTTGATGGTTTTCCATACCATTCACAGCAGCCGTCACATCAGAGTAAAAAGATCATTTCAGTCAAGTCTGCGAGAACCCTTAAATCATAGTGTGATAGAGTGTACGTACTAAATTAACACAGATCTCATTAGACAGAAGAGCATGTGCTGACCCAGCTTAATGATCATCATTTATATTCTTACTTCAATGATTGTGAGTAATTTGATTACAATAGCTATGATAATGAAAAGTGAGGGTGATGATAAAGGTGACCTTCATTGTATTATGAAGATTTGAGTGAAGATGGTGCTGATTATGAAGGCTGCAGTCACAGTAATGATGATGTTGTTGTTGATGATGATGATGGTGATGATGGCACTGTTTTGCAGCATGAGCTGGAGAACATTGAGCCGTCTCAGGGTTTGTCTGTGGAGGCATCACTGATGTTCTTGCAGAGGCTGATCAGTCTCGTGGATGTGCTGATCTTCGCCAGTTCACTCAACTTCACAGAGATCGAAGCAGAGAAAAACATGTCTTCTGGAGGAATCCTAAGACAATGCCTACGTCTGGGTACATCTCTCTTTTTCTGTCTTTTTCTTAAGTACTGTTTGCTAAGGCTTGTTATTAATATATTAAGGCTTGTTACAGTAGCTATTGCTCATACTAAGCTTATAAACTTTGCCACGTTACCCAGCTACAAACACATATTTATACAAATTTTACTAAGCAATTGGAGATGACCAAAGATATCCTATAGACTTGCATTGAAGGTAGGATCCGAGATATATATATTTATATATAAGTGTAAATTTCTCGAAATTGAGATTTATGCATCATCTGAAAACTGAATAAATAAGCTTTCCATTGATGTATGGTTTGTTAGGAAAGTACAATATTTGTTCGAGATCCAACTATTTTTTAAATCTGGATTCTGATGGTGCAAAAAAATCTAAATACTGAGAAAATCGTTATTAATGTTGTCCAAATGAAGTTCATTGCAATGCATATTACTAATCAAAAATTAAGTTTTGATACATTTATGGTTGGAAATTTACAAAATATCTTCATGGAACATGATCTTTACTTAATATCCTAATGATTTTTGGCATGACAGAAAAATCGATAAATTTGACCCATCCGATGTATTTTTGGCTATTGCTACAAATATACCCGTGCAACATAAGACTGGTTTTGTGGTCCAGGGTCACATATGATTTTCACGATGCTGAGAATGTAGACGGATTTGCAGAATCCAGTCATAAAAATGGAATTTACTGTATCGTGCGGAATGTCTTGGAATTTACAAAATTCAAAAGTAGGTCAATACGCTTAAAGGGGTCATCGGATGCTAAGTTCACTTTTGCATGTTGTTTGAACATTAATGTTTGTTGGCAGTGTATGTACTAATCTACCTTATAATGTTAAAAATCCATGCAGTGGTTTTTAATTAATCTGTAAAAATAATATCCCCTTTTTCAAATCGAGCCATTCTCAAATGCCTGTCGGTGTGCCGTCACCGTTTGTTGCAAAAATTAAAAACCAAAAGATTACTTTTGCTTGCATAACTGAAGTTATGGTTGCTTGCTCTTGTATATGCTCTTGTTGCTTGCTCAGAGCATGTTGATGCATCACGCACCTGACTGTTGTGAAATGTTATTTCAAATGGTTATTTTAAATTATAATGATATATGAAACTATTACTGTATTTTTGATCAAATAAATGTAGGCTTGACTGTACAACTCTAAAAACATTAAAGGAACACTCCACTTTTTTTAAAAAATAGGCTCATTGTCCAGCTCCCCTAGAGTTAAACAGTTGAGCTTTACCATTTTCAAATCCATTCAGCTGATCTCCGGGTCTGGCGGTAGCACTTTTAGCATAGCTTAGCATAGATCATTGAATCCGATTAGACCGTTAGCATCTTGCTTAAATTGTAAAGCAGGGTCTAAAATATATATGGTCTGTTTATAAAAGCTTACATTTTATACATTTAATAACTAAAAAATCTTGCAAGCACTTTATTTTCCCCCTTTACTCGTACTGCACAAAAGTGATTAAATAACATTGAATGGTTTGCATATGGTGGTGTGTTCTTAATTACAGCTTTCCTAAAATGATGTCCTATTCATAAAATAAGAAATATCCCAATATATCGCCCTGTTTACAATATTGCAATGTATTGCAACATATCGTATCGCAACCCCTGTATCGTATCACCAGATTCTTGGCAATACACAGCCCTAGTTGGGGGCCGCGCATTCGCACTGCGCCGCTGGACTCGGTCCGCTAAGACTGATTTATACTTCCATATAGTTAGCCTAGTGCCCACTCACTTTTGCCCAGGCCCGCCCAAAAATAAAATTTTGGCTGCGCCACTACTGGAGCCGTGCATTACTATAAGCCTACTGAAGTTTCTTAAGTTTCTTGTAGTTGTTTAATTCATTAAACAACAGTAACAGCAGCAGCAGCAAAAATAATAGGTTTATCTACCTTTATATTGTCCTGTTATAATTATTTTTTTCTAAGCAAAATAAAAAATATCATACATTTTGTTTGTTGTGCTATCATAATGTCCTATCATAATTATTCTCAAAAAAAAAAAAAACATTGCAAATTTTGCGCAATTTTTTAGAAATTTACTACTACAAAATCAGACATTTGGGTCGCAAAATTCACGGAAAAAATTTGCGAAATCCTGGAGGGACTGTCTTAATATTTATTCTCAACCTGTTTCTCTTTCTCACTCACTTCCCCTTTTTGTCTTTTCACTAAAAATCATCCTGCAATTGATTTTAATTGAGTTTGATGTTAGCATGTCGATGAGCTAAACGTCTAAAGCACTGAGGCAGCTCACTAGGTTTTGGAGCAGAGTCCCTTTTTCGCTCATTGATTTCTCTCTATTGGCTCATTTGGTAGAGGTAATAACTGCTTTTCCCTTCCATCCCTCCCTCTCCCGCACTTGCTCTCTGTTTTGTGCGAGTTCTCTAATAGTGTTATTATAAGCTCTCCACACTGTAGTGGTCTAAAATGACGAACGTCATCAGGACATTGACTCTAATGGCTGTTTTGTAGCCTGAGGCACCTCCTTCTTTATATGTCTATGTATCACAAACTGTACTGCAGCATTATAGACCGCATAACAGAAATCCAGCCGTTCAGATCGGTTACATTATTCATTTCTCTTTCTCTCACACACACGTACGCACAAACACACTCTACGTGACCCTCCCTGAAGCTATCTAGGCACCATCAAACTCCCTCTCCTCTAAATATAACAGTTTTCCACTCTACTACCTCTCTGCTTTGCCACATCGGCTCTCTCGCCCGTGTAACACCCAGACCCACTGAACAAAATGGCCGGCGTGTTAAATCGACTCGACAGTGTGCAGCAAGGGCAGGGCGGACCTTCCTGATTGGTGGAGTGAGAGCGAAACCGAAGCCTGTTTTTAGGAGGGCTGAAAGTATAAAATGAATATTTGATGAGGTCTGCCAGTGTGTAATCTGATTTGGGATCTGTAACAAGGTTTAGCCCGCCATCTCTCCGTATATAGCTCTCTCTTTCTGCCTTTCGCTCGCTCTTTCGCTCAAATGACTAGAACGCCTAATGGAAAAAGCTGGTCGGTTCCCGCGCTGGAATAATACCTTTAATCTAAGCGTTTTGGAGTTTACATTTGTCAGTTGTCAAGGTATGAGAGGATAGAGGGTTGAATAGAGACGTACACATGCACAGTCACGCACACACATTATTGTGCAGTTCGAACTCATGTGCAGTACATTAAAATGAAAACACACACACATGCGCCGTTCTAATCTTACATATAGCATGCAATACATCAAATTAAATGCAGTTAGAGGATTTTTCTGCACCGTGGTGGTGGGAACCTGGCCAAAATGATTAAACACAGAATAAGCAGCGTCATCTGTTTTCCAAACCTCATACAGTTTAATGTGTTTTCCTTTTCTATACTATAAATGACTGTTATGCCTTGGAGAAAAATGACCTTGTGCTGTTTCTGTATTGTTATTCATTTGTTAATTAATTTAAAATTATTTTTACTTATGTGTTTATTTTTAGTGGTGTAGAGATGTGTGATATATTGGAACTACAGTGCTGTTCAAAAGTTTGGGATCAGTGAGATTTTTATGTTTTTTTTTTTTCTAAAGAAGTTTCTTATGCTGATCAAAATTATATTTATTTGATCAAAAATACAGAAAAAAAAATAATTTTGTGAAATATTATTGCAATTTAAAATATAATGTATTCCTGTGAAGCAAAGTGGAATTTTCAGCATCATTACTTAGTCTTTCAGTGTCACATGATCCTTCAGAAATCATTCTAATATGCTGATTTATAAACAATGTTGGAAACAGTTGTGCTGATTCATATTTTATGGGACCTGTGACATTTTTTGTTAAAGTTAAAAAGAACAGTGTTTATTCTAAATAAAATTTTTGTGTTACAATATACATTACTGTTTAAAAGTTTGGGGTCAGTACATTTTTCTTTCTTTCTTTTTTTTTTTAAGAAATTAATGCTTTTATTCAGCAAGGATGTGTTAAATGGATAAAAAGTGAGAGTAATGACTTATATTGTTAGAAAAGATTTCTATTTTGAATAAATGCTTTTTTTTTTTTTTTTTTTTTTACTTTATTGATCAAAGAATCAAGGAAAAAAATATCACAAGTTCCAAAAAAATATTAAGCAGCACAACAGTTTCAACACTGATAATAAATCAGCATATTAGAATAATTTCTGAAGAATCATATGACACTGAAGATTGGAGTAAATTGGACTGATAAAAATTGCAGCACAGAAGTAAATTACATTTTAAAGTGTATTAAAATAGTAAACCAATAAATATTTCACAATATTACTGTTTTATCTATATTTTTGTTCAAATAAATACAGCCCTGATGAGCATTAGAGACTAAATTAAAAACATTAAAAATCTCACTGATCCCAAACTTTTGTATGTTAGTTAGTGGCCAGTATTAGAGATTTTTCTTTAATTTATCTGTATAAATAGATATTAGTTATGTATTGGCTGATATTTAATTCTGCATGCTCACTATTTTTATATTTGGATTATCTTTGCCATCATCCAACGCTTAAATTTAATCTTTAAAACACTAATAATTTAACAAGACTCTTACATGTAACGTTTAGCTAATCAAAAGCGAATATCCCTTAATTATCCATTTAATTTATTTAATTATTTTATATTTTAGTGTTTTACTTCACTGAAATATAAAATAGTATAATTATTATACATTTTAGTATTGGCAAGTTATTGATATCATTCATGATATGAAAATAATTATTGCTTAGTGATATGTATGCTCCCATCTTAAAAAAAACAAAAAAATAAAAAACAAAACACTCAACGTACATTCAAAAGTTTGTTGTCAGTACTATTTTTAAACATATTTTTGAAAGGATGTCTCTTATTTTCAACAATGCTGCATTTATTTGATCCAAAAATACAGTAAAAATAATAATATTGTGGAATATTATTAGAATTTCAAATAAAAGAATATCATAAAAACTTGGGGGTGGGCATTTTTTGACTTGGGCCAGTAAGCAGACACTTTTTATCCATCATGCAATGCCTTAGAAACTGCCTTAGAAACAACATAGCAACGCAAAAAAACATTGACAACACCTTAGAAATTGTCCATATTCTTTCAAGCAAAAAAAAAAAAAAAAAAAGAAAAAAAAGTAATTTTATGTTGTCTACTTATGCCTTCAGTTTTCACTGCTTTCACTCATAAGATGGTATTTTAAGCCCTTTTTCACTGTCATGCAACGACCTTCTCATATGTCATGTTTCCTTTAGTCTATATATCTTTTCATTCTGGTAGCCTTTCATCTCTATGACGTTGTCTCTTTCTCTGCATTTCTACCTCTCAGTTGCACTCTCTCTCTGTCTGTCCCTCTCTCACACACTCTCTCTCCCCCTCAGTGTGCGCGATGGCTGTGAGAAACTGTCTGGAATGTCAGCAGCACACTCTGGGTAAGTCTGGTGCAGAGAGCAGCCGTGGACAGCAAAGCCTTCTGGGAGCCGCCAAGTCTATACCAGCACAGGCAAGTTCAACATCATGCCAAGGATACCTCTGTCTCTCTCTCTCTCTCTACTGTCCAGATGGTAATTTTAAATAGGATGTTAAAAGCAATCCTTAAATAGAATACTTTTGGTCAATGGCCCATGGATTCTTACAGTTCCAGTAAAAAAAAAAAAAACAAAACAAAAAAAAAACCTTTTTCTACCTTAATGTGTTGTGTAACTTACACTCCACACTCACAGCTCATCTATTATTAAGAATCTTAGCAAAACTGTTCCATTAATGCCTCAGCGCTGTCTAAATGTGGAACAGCAAACTAGTAAAACACCCTCGTTTTTACAAAATCCAACTGATGTCAAATGTTGGAGTAGTGGGAATTGTTTTTTTTGAAAAAAAAAAAAATGTGCTGAGCTGACATTCTGAATGAGACTATGTGAACTGTGTTTATATGTGTGTTGCAGAGTCCTGTGGACATTGTGACTGGAGGGATGTCTCCTATCAGAGATTTAGACCGGCTTCTGCAGGACATGGACATCAATCGTCTCCGTGCTGTTGTGTTCAGAGACATAGTGAGTTTTTCACTCAGTACTCATTTTCAACTACTGCATTTCTCACAGATCTCATGATTTCTCTAGTTCTCTAGAAAGAAAAAAAAAGTCACTTGTAACAGAACACATTTTTCTTTTTCAGAGTGATTTTTTTTATTAAATTTTTTTTTTTTATTAAAAAAGATTAAAAATGTGGCCAGACAATATCCTGCATTCGATTGGCTTGGTTATGATAAACAGCTACTTGAGTCATGCTGATTATAATAAGGTATATTTTTATATCATATAGTAAAACATATATTTTTTACAACCATTGCTCCAGTTCCTAGTGTCACGTGATCCTTCAGAAATCATTCTAAAATGCTGATTTGGTCCTTAGGAAACATCTTATTATTAACAATGTTGAAAACTATTGTGTTGAAAACAACAGCATTTATTTGACATAATTTTTCAGGGTTCGTACAAGGTGCTTTAATTGCTTGAAGTGCTTACATTTTATTTTGGAATTTAAGGCCTGGAAAACCCTTAAAAAAATAGCAATATTCCTTACGAGGTGCTTGAAAAGTGCTTAAATTATTGAAAGACATCTATGAAATACAGTGGTATGCGAAAGTTTGAGAACCCCTTGGAGAATCTGTGAAAATGTGAATAATTTTAACAAAATAAGAGAGATCATACAAGATGCATGTTATTTTTTTTTTATTTAGTACTGTCCTGAGTAAGATATTTTACATTAAAAGATGTTTACCTATAGTCCGCAAGACAAAAATAGTTGAAATTATTAAAATAACCCCCTTCAAAAGAACCTGTGGTTTTTAATACTCTGTGTGGTTACTTGGATGATCTACGACTGTTTTTTTTTTGTTTTGTGATGCTTGTTCGTGAGTCACTTGTTTGTTCTGAACAATTAACCTCAGCACTGTTCTTCAGAAAAATCTTGGGTTTTTTTTTTTAGCATCTTTTGCATATTTGAACCCTTTCCAGCAGTGACTATATGATTTTGAGATCCATCTTTTCACACTGAGGACAATTGAGGGACTCAAACACAACTATTAAAAAAGGTTCAAACATTCACTGATGCTCCAAAAGGAAACATGATGCATTAAGAGCCGGGAGGTGAAAACCTTTGAACAGGATAAGATGTCTAAGCTTTTCTTTTTTTGTTGAAATATAATTTTTTTCCATTTAGTACTGCCCTTTGGAAGCAACCGAAGATACTTGCATGTTTTCCGAAAGACAAATTAAGTACAATTTACCTTGATCTTCAAATTCAAAAAATGTTCAACCCCCGGCTTTTAATGCATCGTGTTTCCTTCTGGAGCATCAGTGATTGTTCATCACAAAAAATTCCTTGTGTGTTTGCGCACACTTGGCGAATAAAGCTAATTCTGATTCTGATTCTGATCTGATTCTGAAATTTAAGGCCTGGAAAACCCTTGAAAATAGCAATACTCATTAAGAAGTACTTGAAAAGTGCTTGAATTATTGAAAGACATCTATGAAATAAGTGTTTAATTTTTTCAAATAGTACATCTCTCTTTTTTTTTTCTTTTTTTTTCCGTTTTACTTAAACAGTAGAAAGCATCAAACAATTAAGGCAGTACAGTTATAATAACAAAACAAAGAATGAAGAAAGTATACACAATTACAAATTCCGTAAGAAAATTTACCTGTGGTTTTACTGTAGTATACTTTGCATGTACTTTATTGTTGTAATTTTTTTATTAGTATATTTTTATTTATCTATTTATCTTTTTTTTTTTTAGAATTTGAAAGAGAAGAGATTAAGTAAGATCTCTGATTGAAGTCCTTGAAGATTAAAAAAAGTAGTGTTTGAAAAATCTGTGAAAGTTCTGGAATTTCGTTTTCCAGCATCTACGAACCCCGATTTTTGTATAAATTTAAAGGTCTTTACTGTTACTTTTGATCAATTTGTCCATCCTTGCTGAATGAAAGCTATTAATTTCTTTCTTTCAAGAAGACAAAATAGCAGGATAATTTTTACAATACTTTAATATTTGCAAATTGTTTTGTTGTGCTGTGCTTTAGGAGGACAGTAAACAGGCTCAGTTCCTGGCCCTGGCAGTGGTGTACTTCATCTCTGTGCTCATGGTATCTAAATATCGAGACATCCTTGAGCCGCACAATGACAAAAGACATGCCCAGCGCTCACAGTCTGTCAGAAGCACAGGTGACCCCCTGAACCCACACATAATCACTGCTTCAACCTCGAAGCCAGAGAACCTACAGAACATGTACATGCATTCAGTGTTTTGAGCCGTGGACTGTTGTGTTTTTTCGCAGAGAGTGGTCAGTCTGATCTTGAGAACGGTTTGTCTCCTCATCGTCGAGACTCTAGTATTGAAGATGGGAAGACCTCAGTCGTCCCCAGTGATGGCGAGACACAGAGCGGCCCAGATGCTGTATCCGAAGCCCTGTCTACCTTGTCCTCTGAAGTCAAGAGAGGTCAAGAGGTCACTGATAGAGACAGCAAAGGAAAAAACGTTAACGTCAAGGATATTTTGAGAAGTCTTGTTAGTGCACCCTCTGAAGACATCGTGGTGGACCCTAGCCTTATACCGCCCGCGTTTCTGGGTGCAGTAGGCGATGCTTCCCGTGACCAGTCCGTCCAGTTTCACTCGTTTGACAGGTGAGTGGACAACCAGAATTTATTGTTTGCTGGGCAATCCACACAGATCTAAGCGCTTTGCTAGAGGGACAAAAGATTTTTTTTGTTCTTTCTTCACACATTTTATTCTGACTTCAAGTAAAAGGAAAAAAAAAAACATGTTTTCTCTTAGAGTGTGCTATGGCAGCAGTCTGTGCGTTTAATGATGCAAACCCCTGCAGAGCACCTGACTTGTGCTGTGGAAGTGTGCCATTCTACACACAAACAAACAGCCGTACAAAAGCAGAGCCCATCAAAACGGGCCTCAGGAGACACGTACACATCCACTTGTCCATTCCTCCACCAGTGGATTTGTGTTTGTGTTTGCTGGTTTATGTGTGTGTGTAAGGGCAGATGGTTATTGTAAAGGAAAAAAAAAAAAAAAAAAAAAAAAAAAAAAAGGAAATAAATAAATATTGTATTGCCGTTTGTTTCATATCCACCAATAGGGCTTGACACTAAAGAGCTTCATATTTGGCAAAAAATAAGTAAAATTTACCTGGTATCAGAATTTCCTAACTAAAGTGAAAATTCAAAGAAATAAGAACAAATCACAAGCAATAACACAATAATACAATATAACAAATATACAATATAACAATCGCTTTCAAAATAAGTTTGTTTACATAAAATATATGTGTGTCCTGTGCATATTTGCATGTATATATAAATACACACTGATGCATGTATATATATATAAGAAATTAATGCAATATATGTTTATATTTATGTATAATATGATCCATGATATTTATATATAATAATAATATACATACACATTTTTCTTTACTTGTATTTTACATTTACTTTCAAAATAGCTGTGCTGTTTAACATTTTAGTGAAAACTGTAATACAATCATGATTCTTTGATGAATAGAAAGTTAAAAAGTGCATGATTAGAATTTTTGGAAATCATAGCTTTACCGACACTTTTGATCGATTTAAATAAATTCTTGCTGACTATAAGTATTAATTTCTTAAAAAAAAAAAAGTCTTTTTAATAGACATTGTGTACATACAGTAACTGATGGATGTCAGATTGCAAGTGCACCATTTATAAACTTTTTTTGTGTGTTTTTTGGGATGTTTTTTTTTTATTCCTTTGCATTGCTTTCTGTTATTTAAAGAGTGTAATGTAACGGGGAGGGTGGGGTGTGTTGGGAAACAAAATCCATTGCTATGTGTTGGCGAACGTCTGCGCTGTCTGGTTTTTATTTGCTGCATTGTCTGTGCATAAGTCTGACATAACCAGAGAGGGTTTATTACAAAAAAAAGAAAGAAAGAAAGAAAAAAATGAGATTATGCTTTTGCGTTGGAAATAGAGAGCCGTATGTCATGCCATCTTCTTTCTGTTTACCTTCTGCTCTCTCACATCTCTTCTCCTTTCTATTTCTTCTGGGCATCTGTGAGACATCCCTCTGATCTGGCCTTGTGTTTTATCTGAGGAATGCTCTGTCAGGTATCACCACGCTGCTGATATCAGGACAGGGATTACGCTGGCTCCTGCAAAGGATGAGCTCAAAGCTCCCAGCAGTCACTGCAGCTCTCTTCTGCTGCCACCACTAAAGAAATAAAGACATTCTTAGAAAGGACTTGGTCCTCTGTCAGTTCTTCAGTCAAACCAAGGGTCTCTTGTGGCCTGTTCAAAACAACACAAATGTCGGCACAAAAATGTGGCCAGTTTTTTTGCATGCAATTTGTCCGTTTAGACTAGAGGACTTTTTGGGTCCTTAAATCTGCACCTGAATCGACTCAAATCACTTCTTACCCAAACCCAACTTGCATAAATTATTTTTTTAAAAGAAAAACCTAACCTGAGACAGATCAGATAAAATTAGACCTGAATGTAAATGGCATTGACGTGTGCACAGCCTCTAGCCCAGCAGTCCGTAAGGAAAAATCTCGATTTGGCCAGTGCTCTATTACTTTCATTTATTTATTTACTTATTTATTATTACTTTATATTATTGCCTGCCTGATGGATATAAGTTATTCCTGAGTTTGGGTTTCAGTTGTGACCAGTGGATTGGAAAAATAATCATGGTAGCTCTATAAAAATTAATCAATAACCTGATAAATCATAGATTCGCTAGTGTTGTCTGCATTGCTATTTACCTGATCTCTGGTGAAGGGCTTCTGCACACAAATAAGAAAAGCCCTGCATGAGCATGCAGTGTAATGAAGTGAGTGGCTTTTCCTGAAGTATATCATGTATGTGACCCTGGAACACAAAACCAAGTAGCAAGTAGTACGGGTATATTTATACAGGAGCCAAAAATACATTGTATGGGTCAAAATTATCGATTTTTCTTTTATGGCAAAAAAAAAAGTATGATATTAAGTAAAGATCATGTTCCATGAAGACATTTTGTAAATTTCCTACCGTAAACATATCAAAACTTAATTTTTGATTAGTAATATGCATTGCTAAGAACTTCATTTAGACAACTTTATTTGCACCCTCAGATTCCAGATTTTCAAATAGTTGTATATCGTCCAAATATTGTCCTATCCTAACAAACCATACATCAATGGAAAGCTTATTTATAGGTGATGTGTAAATCCCAATTTAGAAAAATTGGCACTTGTGACTGGTTTTGTGGTTCAGGGATCACATATGTAAGAAGGATTTCTGTTTGTGTAAGTTTATAATTATCTAAATAATTAAATATTATTTCATTATATTTAGCTTTTCTTCAGGGATATTCACCAATCAAGCAATGCTTGTTTATCCTCAAACTCAAAGTGATAATGATGACAAATGGAAGGAGCTGGGATGAATTTAGAAGTTAGAAGCAAAAGGAACAATGATATCACTTTCCCAACCTTTGTTTTATTATTCTTAAAAGTAATGTAAATTATGGTTTAATAGTGGTTTTCACTAAAATCTCAGTTGCACTTGAGCATCCGGAATAGTTATAATAAATTTGGTCCATTTGGAAAAGCACATTTATTTTAAATTACCTGAGACCTGAGGCCACTAATACCAAACCAGACCCATGTCCGAGAAATTTGACCAGAACCCACTCTGATCTCGGGTTTTCGGATCCAAGTGGACCACTGAAGATCTCTAGTTCAGACCAAGGTGTAAAAAAAAAAAAGAAAAAAAAAAAGAAAAAGAAAAAGGGCATTCAGACAGGCTGAATAAAAATGCAAATTCACTCTCTGCCAGCAGGTGGCACTTATAGACAAGCAGAAATACTTATAAAGGTACACTTATAAAAGTATAAATCAAATAGTATTTGCATGTTTTCTTTTTTTTTTTTATGTGCTATGGTGGTTATGGGTCGTGGTGTGCAGGTTAAAATTCTCCCCAGCTGTTAATTGTCGCTAAGCAAACTTTTAAGCACCACCAAGCTGTAGCGTTACGTAACAGCAACAACTCTGGGAACGTGAATAAAACGTGAATCAAATTAAAATGTTCATTCAAATTAAAATGTTTTCACATCAGTTTTTCCCCATCAAATGTTCACCTTCATGGGAACAAGCCTTTAAGCAGGTTATTTTATATGGTTTAACAACAGTTTAATTCAGTCATTCATTTTTGTCAGATTCAACATTAGTTTTCACTTTTTTTTAACATTAGTACTTGAAGTTCATATTGATTGAACCTACACTGTTTGTGTTTTACAAGCTGTAACTTGCTGTTCCACATTCTCACCTCAGTCGTTGTATTGAGGGTGGAAGAAAGCACTGGACAGTCACTCCACCCCACCTACAATCCCTGCCGGATCTGAGAGTCGAACCCGTGACCTTTTGGGTTTGACTCTCTAACCATTCGGCTGCGACTGTACCATATATATTTTATATTTTATAAAATGATAAAATAAAAAAGTATTTATATTTAATTTTGATTACTTTATTAAACAGTTAATAATTTTTCTGGTATTCATTTTTTAAATATGGATACGGTGTTCTAAGTAATATGAGATTATTAAAGTGTGCATAATAAAAGAATAATCCAAATGCTGCTTAAAGTAGTTTTAAATGGAGTATAATGTCACCTAGAACATATCAACTTCCCGAAAGTATTTCATGTCAACTACAAGTTTCCCAGAGCATGAGGGAAAGTCTTATCTCCTCTCAGGATCCCTTGGCGGAGAGGTGCCGAGTTATCTGGATGACTCCAGCGCTGAGTCTGGTGTTCTCCAGGTCCACTCACACACTCTCCCTCTTCAACACACACTTACATGTGCTGTCCTCCAAACATTCTCTCTTACTATCATTCGGAGTAATGTTTTTCGTCTCATTTTGATTTGACTATTTTTAGTTGTTTTCTAAAGCACTCTACCACCGCACAATGAATGAATTACCAACCGAATATTTCAAACCCGGAGTGATGAATACTCCCAATGTTCCCTCTGTTGAAGTCTAATCAGTGTTGCAGCATTTTACTCCATTTATACTATGTACACAGAGCTTCCCTGAAGTTATACTCTGTGCCAGTATGCATGCATGCATGCTTGCTTAACAGAATGTATGTTGGAACACCCAGGGTGGTATGATTGAATCCCAGGGGATTTACGAGTGTTATATATGGAAAAAAAAACAGGGTCTCCCAGATAAAACAGGCCTGAGGTCAAGGGTAAAACAGACATTAAATTTATTTACTATCAACAACACCCCAATTTCCCCATATGTCTTGCTTACCACACTCTTGTTTTGACATGAAGTCTGCAAATATTTGCTGATAGGATCCAGAGACTAGTAAGTAGTGTCATAATGACTTGTTGGACAAAAAATTGATGTACACATGACCAAATAAATATGGCTGGAGAAAGGGATATCACAGAGATAACAAAATTACTTTTGTTTGTTACAACAGGTTCTTTGATTATGTTAACTGTGAAAATGAGATGAAAAAATGCATCGCCACAATGTTTAAATGGTTTTAAGTAAAGCTTACTGTTGTTTAAATTATTTGTTGAAAATATATAATTCTCCACATCTGACATTAATCAACTAAATGTATTTATTTGTTTATGAATGACACCAAATACATTAAAATTAATTAAAAAAAAAAAAAAAAGAGTAAAACTAAAATAAAACAGCACAGTATAAAACTTACCACCAGTAGGACTAATTTAAAGCAGCATTTCCGAAGAAGCTGATTGCTCAGTCTTTGTTAAACATCAGTTGAAAATGTCGATCCACGTCCAGTAAGATCAGTTTCTCCCACACATTTCCTCGCACCCGATCTCACATTTGTGCAGATTACGGGAAACATGCTGTTTACATGTCGTCTCCGGGAGTGTTGGTTAAAACTGCTAAATAATTCAGCGTCTGGAATCCAAACTCCATGGACGCTGGTCAGCACTGGCCTCTCGTCTGGTGGTATACACCTGGCAGCTCTGATTAATTGACAGCGGTAGTGAGTTGGGGCTAAGTGTGGCTAATGGTGTGCTGAATAATTTAAAACGTGCGCCTTTGAGCAGATGGATGCTGCAGCCGCTCACCCCCCCTCTGTCAGCAGCCGTCCACCCCCACCATCCCACCACCGGTCAGCGCTAAACACGCACTTGAGAGAGAACAGAAATGCGCTCTAATAGAGTTTTTGGAACAGTTGACTGTTGAACGGCAAATGCTGATGTCATTAGCGTGATACCGCGAGCCTTCCAGTTTATAAATTCCTTTCGTTTTCTTGGACTGGATATTTTCAAGTTAAGGAGACATCAGATGTTTAGAAATGGTGTGAGAACTCTCTCGTTCTTGTGCCTTAGCTCCTAGGCAACTTCCAGCGGGACGTTTGAAGCGGTCTGTCCTAGACGGGTCTTATCTGACGCTGGCGTGCCTCCTCAGTCTGTAGCGTCTCTGTGGAAGTGTTCTGGAGAGGGGCTGGTGACTGCATAGCATTACCCCCTCTGTCAGCACTGATAAACTCAACACTAGCCACTGTGAAAGGCCAGAGCTCTGTCATGGCTTTCAACTGATATGAACCATTTCCATTTTTACCTCTAGACAATGTAGAATGCAGCTGAGAGCAGCGACAGCATTATGAAATCTTTTAAGTACTCATGTGTTCTTTATCTTGTAAACATTTTTACCATTTGTGATTTTGAAAGGATTGATATTTGGTTTAGTGTTTTTCCTCCCTGGTTTACTTCAACTTGCAATCTATTCTTAAACGTTACTTCATAGATATATATGCAGTCAAACCAAAATTTAATCAGACACCTTCAACATTTCTCACATTATCATAGTTTATTTGCTACAGTTTGGAAAATGGTAATAAAATATGACAAGAAGACTCCCCATATAAGAGTTGATTTAACTTTTGAATCCCCATAAATCACAAATGCAAAAATGAGTGTGCATGTGTGTGTGGTACATAGCTACAAAAAAACAAATTTTTTTTTCCAGATTTTTTTTTGTAGTTTGTCCAGAAAACAGCAAATCATTCTCAGCACCAAAATATCTTTTTGGAATCTCTGGTCCAACAATAGGAGCAGACCAAAATTTAGGTCACTATTCACTTAATATTTTCCTCTCCATCGCAACTCTCAAATACTTCTCACCATGTTTATTTACAACTTAAGCAAGAGCCAATGATGTTTTCATTTCAGTGGTGTCCGTGGCGTTAGACCTTTTTTTAAAGATCTGAATGTGAGCTTTTTGGAGTCTTTTAGTGGAGGATTTATAATTTTTTTTTTGTCTTTTAGAGTTTGATAACAGTGCTAATTATAAACTATCCTTATAAAGAAAATGCAAGAAGAACCATCAAAATATTTCTAGCTTTAAAGGTCAGTGAAGTGCTTTGAAACACGCAGGGTTATTCTGTGTGTTGGCGTAGTTTCAACTGAAACAGGAAGACAGGGCGGGACATATTAGGGAGGCCCGGCCCCCTTTTTTAGATAGCCTTTTTTAGATTTTAGTTTTGTTTTTATCACAGCTTGGGTAAGAACCACTGAGCTCAGTAAAGCTGTATTTGAGAGTGTATGACAAGCCACAATCTCATCCATATCATTATAAAATATAGCATTCTGTGTAGAATTCAAATGGGTCCGATACGTTTTGTGGTCTGCGTCGATTGACGCATATAATCCACTCCGTGCTGTCGTGTCTCTGGACCAGAGCAGACTGTGTGTGCCCTGCAGCGGTTCGCATGACTTGTTTCGCCCCAATGGAAAGCATATGTTTCTAAATCACTTTCTAAATTGTTCCCTATCCCCTATATACTGCACTACTGTACTACATTCACCGTACAGAAAATAAAAATTCTGTGAATAAGTGACCGATTTCAGCCACAGCTTCAGCATCTATTTATAGTGTGGGGGCGGGGCACTTCGGGTTCTAGAGAGCATTTGATTGGATAGAAGGTTTGATGAGAAGCTGAAGTGCAGGGTGATGTCTTCAAAATCACTGATTGATACAGGTGGAAGTTAGAGACTGTACGTTTTGAGTGCTTGAATGTGTTAATTTTGATTTAGTTTTAGTCTTTTGACTAAAATGACATTTCGTTTTAGTCATATATTAGTCATCTGAATTGTTTTAGTTTTAGTCTAGATTTAGTCGACTAAATATCATAAGATTTTAATTGACTAAAGTCTTAGTCTTTTGATTAAAATGCCATTTTGTTTTAGTCATATTTCAGTCATCTAAATCGTTTTAGTTTTAGTCTAGTTTTAGTTGACTAAATATCATAAGATTTTAGTTGATTAAACTCATAGTCTTTTGACTAAAATGCCATTTAGTTCTAGTCATATTTTAGTCATCTGAATTGTTTGTTTTAGTCGACTAAATGTCATAAGATTTTAGTTGACTAAATTTACAGTAGATTTAGTCAGGTAAAATCTAATGGGTCAAGTTACACTGTAACGCATTTATTGAGCATTTCTCTAAAATTACCAAACTCATTGTATATGTTTCATATGTTGGTTTTATCATGGTAAACACAGATTTAACTGCTGTGACACGCAACATGCGTTTATATTAAAATTAAATAAAACCACTTCTCATAAAGAAACAAGAACATGGTCTTCTTTTCAATGAAATACCAGTGGTTATATAGGCTAATTATGCATCCTTTATAACAGCTTGTTTACCACATTCTTCATTCTTTCAAGCAGACACATTTATTTATATAAATAAATATAGATTAATCTTTATCAGGGCTAATAAGTGATTCATTCAAGAGCAGTGAGTGATTTTCTGTCTGTCTTTTGTTGCTTGGTTAACATCAAACAGCAGCAACTAAATTAGGCTGCTGTCCCTTTAAAACCAAATGCACGGATGCAATGTACTGATACACGTCTGATATCCTCTCAACTGTTTACGTTCACCTAAGATGTAACTGAGTGTGTTTATGTGAATACTCTCAAATTGGACAATTCAGCATCATTGTGTGTGTATTTCTCCGTTCATGAGACGTGAAAGAGTACTCGTACGCTGTGTGAGAGATGCTGCTTTGGTGTGTGCGGACATGCTTTGGTCTTACTCCCATTTTTGAACATTTTATGAGACTGCAGCGGGTGTATGCTAGCTTATGCCCCTCCTTTAAACCACGCAACAGATTTGTTTGGAATGAATCTCTTCCCAAATCGTCCCTCCCTAACAATTTCGTCTTGTTTTTGTTCATTTGCTCATAGTATTTGTCATTCAAAACGTGTTTTTGTTTCATTATCTTCTCGTTTTCGTCTGTGAAAAACTGTCAGTGACGAAAATTATGATGAAAATTATTTGCCAACGAAATTAACACTGTTTTGTTAATGCAAATTTTGTCTTTGTTTTGGAGCACACTAGCTTGTAGATAACATATTCATACTAAAAGCCAAAAAAGTTTTTGAGATCATGAGAAATGTACATTCAGTCAAGTGTGTTCGTATGTTAGCCTAATACTGTAAACAGAGCACAACCCTCAGAATGAACTAAGATTTTCAGTCATCTTCACCTAACCGCAAAACAGCTTGTTTATCAGATAACACAAGACATGACACTGTACAGCAACACGCACAGTAGCTTCTAGACCATAACACACCGCCAGCTTTAATCAATCACAAAGTTTAGAGCTCTGAGTGACAGGAGCTGGGAGGCCATTGATTGGTAGGAAGATAGATGCTGCCATTATGGAATATTCTGTGTCAGGGAAACAGGGCTCTAATTACACTAACACGGTAAATGGGCTTCTTGTGTTGTGTGAGCTGGGCGGCTTTTTATGCTAAATCACATTATGTGCAGCATATTTAGCCAACATCATCAGTCTGATCGTTACAGGGCCGACGATGGAACAAGAGCTAATGGTTTTTTGACGGAGTACTTGATTCTCTAGCTCTGTGTATTTATCAGAGCATCAGAGTATGCTTTCCATTGCAGTTTGTAAGATGTAATAAAGAAGCCATTAGAACGGCTTAGAGGATCAGCTCAAAATTGAATGCAACCATGAAATTCTTTAAAAGTACACTATTTAATCCACAAAAAATAAAAAAGGAATAATATTTTCTAATAATAATTTCAGTTCTGACCATCCCCCAAAATCCTTCCGTTATGTTTATTAACCATTGTCTTGTTCATTCATTTTATTTACAGGAGTGTTGTTGTGGCACCCAAGAAAATGGGTGGGGCTCCCTCACCAGGAATGAGTACAGTCTCCGCAGCTGCATCCGTCCCACCCGCCACTGCTGTATCCTCAGCTGGAACTCCAGTCAGCAGTGTGTCAGTGGTGTCTGCAGGAGAAACTGATCAGAGCACAGAGTCTGCCCCAGGTGAGTGTCTTCTTGAAAGCGCATGTCAATAACTGCACCTTACCAAAGTTCAGAGCTTCACTTTCATCCTGTGTTCCTTTACAATCACTTGTTATTACACATAATCAGAACTGAGATAACCCAACTACTAATTTAATAGTTTTAATGATCTAAAGATGTTCAGATCATTAAAACTACTAATGATTTGAACATTGATGAGTGACAGCTCTTAATCATTTTTAAGGGAGTTTGTAAATGAGCTATTGATTTAATACAACAGTTAAATAAACAAGAAGTTAATATTAAGTGACTTGCATTGTCTGACTGTAACTCTATTGCCTGATTTTGATTTTGTCATCAAAAATAGTTTGAAACAAGTCACAACTGAGCCGCTGCGCATCTCCATTCAAACACAACGGCATTTAATTTATGAATGAACGTGTTTTTAAACAAATCCAGTGAGTCATTGATTCAATTTTCCATTCATAAAGACAGTCACTTACTTTATTCCTGAATGAATCAGCTGTTCGAACGAATCAAATGAATAAATGATTCAGCGATTAAATCAATGACTTGCCGCCACCTACTGGCAGTTTTAGATTCATTTTATATCTATATTCAAAATTTTATATTTAAAACATTAATGTCAACTTGAATTTATGAATTTGATTGCACTCATGCCACTTCTGAGCTTCATTAAACATATGAAAATACACCTACAAACCTCTTTTGTGTTCTTCTGTGCCACCTCTATAGTACAAATGAATTTTGTTAATACTGATTTTATTTGTTTTTGTAACTTATTCTTATTATACATGTTCTTATTCTGTTGTTTTAATAGAAATTTTAAAAAGCTTATAAAATATCATTTAAAAAAAAAAATAACATAAAAGATGACATACTTTTAATAAAGTTAGAAAAATAGCATTACAAAGGTAAAAACGAAATTCTCCTGTAAATCAGTCAAATATCACCTCGTGATGTGAAGGCTAATTTTTTTGATCAGATTTTTTGAATATTGATTAGAAGGTGCTAGGAGGTGTTAGGAGCACAAGTGCTTTTAAAAAGAAAAGTAAGCGTAGAGCCCAGCATTTCCACTATTAAAACAAACAAAAATAATAAAAATAAAAAAAGGTTATTATGATTAATTGCGATTAATCTTTTGCCCGGCATTAATTATAATAGTCATAATATCACTGTTTTATTGTATTTTATTTTTATTATATATTTTTGATCAAATAAATGTTGTTTTGTGAGCATAAGGGACCTTCAAAAATATTAACATTGGAACAGCAGTGTTGTTTTTACAAAAATAATTTCAACATTATTCCAAGCACTAATAATGCATGTGAAAATGCAAATGAATCACTGAATCATCATGAGATCAGGTAGCGTAAAACAACGCTTTCCTGCTGTTATCTACAACGCTTTTCATATAACTGAGAAAAGTGAAGATCTATGTTGAAGCCCTGACACAATGTGAAAGGAGCTTTAGCTGAATGATAGCTCTGCTCTCGTTAACATTCATGTAAAATAAGCATTAGAGCAGCTCTTACACTCCCCCTGATAAAACAGCCCATAAATTCATTAGTCCTGTGTGTGGGTGTGATTAGTGTACAAATAATTATATGGCAATAAATTTCATCCTGCCCCTGTAGGTGTCACATTTTGGGCTAGAGAAGGTCTTGGCACGACCATGCTCTCTCTCACAGGATATCACACCACAATAAATCTGCATACACTAATATCTCTCTACACACACAGACACGGGGTCTCAGGGCAGGTATAACTCTTGCAGCAGTGTGGAATGTTCCTGGCTGTGGGGACAGCGGCTCTTTAAGCACCAACATGTGCGTCTGCGGGGAGACTCCCGCTCCCAGATGAAGTAGCCACTTCAAACAGCTCGGAGAAAATTAGCTTATCTCTATTCAGCTGGGACCTGCCCCTCTCCTTGTGAGCGCGCACACACACACACACACAAGAGAACCATAAAAATACAGACAAGCTTAAAACTACAAGCATGAGATATAGACCCATGAGTACACTACTTCAAAGACAAGAAAAGCTAAAGGGAACTAAAAAGAATCCCTTCGCGCACAAAGGATCGTGTGTGCACGCACATGTTGGTTTCAAAATAAAAGAATATCGCTTAGATGTAATGACTGAGATGATGATGTTGGTTACAATTCAAACGCAACCCTTAAAGGAGACGTCCACTTCCAAAACAAAGATTCACATATAATGTACTCGCCCCCTTGTCATCCAAGATGTTCATGTCTTTCTTTCTTCAGTCGTAAAGAAATTGTTTTTTGAGGAAAACATTTCAGTATTTTTCTCCATATAACGGACTGATATGGTGCCCCGATTTTGAACTTCCAAAATGCAGTTTAAATGCAGCTTCAAACGATCCCAAATGTGGTTGTAAACGATCCCAGCCGAGAAAGAAGGGTCTTATCTAGCGAAACAATCGTTATTTTCACAAAAATAATATAATTTACATACTTTTTAATGTCAAACGCTCGTCTTGTCTTAATCTGCCTGGACTGTTTTTTTCTGGTTTCTGACAGTTAGGGTATGTCTAAAAACTCCCATCTCATGTTCTTCCTTTTCTTTTTTTTTTCTTTTGAGAAAAAGCCAGAACTGCAAAAAATCAGAATTGCGAGATACAAACTCGCATTTGCAAGGAAAAAAAGTCTGAATTGAAAGGTTTTTTTTTTTGTTTGTTTTTTTCACAATTCTGCCTTTATTTCTCGCAGTTGTGAGGTTATATCATGCAATTCTGAGAAATTCTTTTATCTTGTTTTTCTCTTGTAATTCAGTTGAAATAGAAATCTTCTGGAATATTATAAATGCTACTTTTGATCAGTTTAACGTAGCATCGCTGAATAATACAAACAAACAAACAAAAATAAAACAGTAACATTTTAAAATAAGGCTCATTAGTTAACTACTCTAGTTAACGACCTAAAAACGTACAATACGTCTACAGCATTTATTAATCTTAATGTTAATTACAACATTTACTAATGCAGTATTAAAATCACAAGCTGTGTTTGTTAACATTAGTTAATGCACTGTGAATTAACATGAACTGACGACTGTATTTTCATTAACTAACATTAACAAAGTTTAGCAAATACTGTAATAAATCTATTGTTCTTTGTTTGTTTGTGTTAGCTAATACATTAACTAGCATTAACTAACTAAACCTTATTGTAAGGTGTTACCAAAAAAACTTACTGACCTCAAACTTTTAAACAGCAATGAATATGGATTATTTTATATTGTGCTTATATAAGTATAGATTACAAACTTTAATTCTCATGTGCGATTAAGAAAGCAGTACATTTTTTGGAGCTAGATTTTTACTTTGTTTCCTTACAATAAATATTGTAAATCTACTGCAGTAAACTGAAAAACATTTACTTACAGACTAATATTTTAATGAATGATATCAATACAGATTATTTTTGTTTCCAAAAAACAATACAGCAATACAGATATTTACATATTGTTTTAATTTACATAATTCTTTTGTTTCTGTTTTTAGACAGGATAATGATGACCATGTCAAAATGATTATCTGTTTCTAGTTTCTGGATATCACTAGTATAAACGTTATAGTAACATTATTTACAGTCGTACCACCCAGCTCTAATCTCTAGACTTAGTGAAGGTTCATTCACGAAACATGTGCTTGTTTTAGCGTAATGCATCCCTGTTTTGTTTGGCGTGTGTGTATTCGGGTAATGAGTTGTTTACTGGTTGTATTTTCTCCAGGAGGAACCTCCACCAGCTCCAACCTGCCATCTGTCCCTGCTTTATCCCCAGCGACCCAGAGCTCCGCCCCCAACATGAGGTCTCTGCTTTAAACTGAAATCTCATGCTGTATTTTAAACAATCTATAGATTTATATCTATTTTTCTTTGAAATGCATGATTTAATTTAATGATCTGTTATTTTTTACAGTCACAGTCTATGAAGTATTTAAAAGTGTGTTTGTGTGTGTGTTTTCAGTATCTCAGAGAGGTTAGAACATGCTCTGGAGAAGGCAGCTCCTTTACTCCGAGAGATTTTTGTGGATTTTGCTCCATTCCTCTCTCGCACATTGCTGGGCAGTCATGGACAGGAGCTACTCATCGAGGGCACCAGTGAGTTGCTCTTCTACTCTTATTACTGACATTTGTGGAATATTTCACACAGATGCATTGTATTAATAGTTGCAGTCACACTAAAGGCCTGCACTCATCATTACACATCATTACATACAAACACAGAGACAGAGACATCTCATCACTCCCAGTGTTTTATGAAAGCACCCACACCCCCTCTCTCACCTCTAACCAAATTCAAGCAGTAAATGTGGCTGGAAGTATCTTTTAACTCAATGATTATAATAGCAGTGTTCTTTTATAGAGCAGAAGGTCAGAGGTCAGCACACTCGTACGAGCGTTTGGCCTGTCCACTGCCACCCAGAGAAATGAAATGCTGATTGATAGCTGCAGGGCGACTTTAGAGAGCCACTTAAAACAAAAATGCCTCCTTCCTTCCTCTTCATCCAGCTTCCTGTTTTTTTTCTCACCTTTAGCGTTCTCTCGTGCACGTTCTGCATATGTAGTTCCTCAGCAGCTTCTTTAAAGCTGTATTTCAGATCAATAGAACATATGCTCACCATATTTAGTCTCATGTAATACAAGGCTCAAACATGTATTAGTTTACAGTAGCATCATGTAGGTTCATTGAGGTCATCAATACACTTTGACCCCTCAAGATGGTGCAGAATTAGACCACTCACAAATGTGTGTCAGCAAAACAGGCACTGAAGGATGAAATGGTTTAAATGCAGATACAATTATTTCCCTTAGTAATACTTAATTTTACATTAGTGCTGCGCAACGATTAATCACATCCAAAATCAGTTTTGTGTGCTGTATATATTTATTATGTACATATTAATACACACACAAGCATGGATATATTTAGGAAAAATGTTGTTTATATATTAAATATATTTATATATAATATTAATTATATCAATAAAAATGTATGCATGTAAATATTTTCAAAATATTCTGTGTGTGTGTGTATTTATATATATGTAATAAATACACACAGTATACACACATTTTATCTAAACAAAAACTTTATGGTTAATCGTTGTACAGCACAATTTGAAATTAGAAATATCATAGAATAGAATTAAAAATGTTTAATTCAGTTTTGATTTCAGCACAGCAAGTCACAACAGTTCATAGCCTAATGTTTATCACTAAATGATGGAAGATAACATTTGTTTTTGGCAAATTATTTACAATATATATGAAACTGATGTGGTTTACAAAAGTAATCCATTAAACCTGTGTTGCTTATTTATATGGAAGCCTATTTCCGCCACTGAATAAAAAATAAAAAAGGGTCATTGCAACTTTTTATCTCTCAACTCTGACTTTTCTTCTCAGAAATGCTTGATACAAACATGATATAAACTTGCAACTTTAAGTTGTAAAGTCAGAATTGCGTGATATAAACTTGCAATTACAAGTTATAAACTCGCAATTCTGACTTTTTTCTCACAAATGTGAGTTTATATCTCACTATTCTGACTTTTTGTTATGCAGTTATAAGTTTTTTTTCTCAGAATTGTATGATATAAGCTTGCAATTGCGAGTTATAAACTCTCAATTCTGATATTTTTTCTCGCAGTTCTAGCTTTTTTCTTGCAATTCTGACTTTCTGTTACACAATTATGACTTTTTTCTTAGAATTACATGATATAAACATGCAGTTGAGTGATAAACTCGAATTTCTGACTTTTTTCTCGCAAATCCGAGTTTGTATCTCGCAATTCTAACTTTTTTCTTGCAATTCTGACATTTTTCTCAGAATTACATGATATAAACTTGCAATTGTGAGTTGTATAAAGTTGTATAAAGTCCAATTTTGTGGGGCAAAAAGACATAAGTTCTCAGAATTGCAAGTTTATTTCTCACAATTATGACTTAACTCGCAATTGTGAGTTTATATCACACAATTCCGACTTCATTTTTTAGAATTGCCAGTTTATATGTCAGTTCTAAGAAAAAAGTCAGAATTACGAGATGTAAAAGAAAAAAGCCAGAATTGTGAGATTAAAAAGTCACAACAACAATTTTTACATTTTTTTTAATCAGTGACTGAACCGGATATATATATATATATATATATATATATATATATATATATATATATATATATATATATATATATATATATATATATATATATATATATATATATATGATTATTTTGTCTGCTATTTATTTAAATACATATTTCAACAAAACAGAATGTAAGGTTTGTTTTGTTACATTCAAAATCTTAATCACCAGTAATCAGCAGTAACAGTTAAATGTTTTTATCTGCTAAATCTGAAATGAAATCTCCTTTTTGTCTGTAGGCCTTGTGTGCATGAAGTCCAGCAGTTCTGTGGTTGAACTGGTCATGCTGCTGTGTTCTCAGGTATGTCATTCGTCCATCTCTCCTCAAGTTATTCTTTTTTCCTCCCTTGATCTCTTTACTGTTAATAAATCCATTGTTGCAGGTGTTATCTTCACACTGCCAGCCCGATTCCTGTCTTACTAAGCTAAGAGTATAGACAGAAGTCCAGAAAAATAGCCAGGGAGCCCTTCCTAATGCTGTTGATATGAGTTCAAAGGTCAGGGGTCTTGACCCAATGTAACGGCCTTGGTCATATAGCCAGTCACAGAGGATAATGCAACATTGATAGCGTTTCACGATCGATCGGCCTCCCCATCAGGTTTTGCAGAGAGTATTTAAGGCAGGTAGGATGAAGGATTGATAGCAGAGCTCTGTGTTCGTGTGTCCTCGCTATAGTTTGGGAAAGAAATTGGCCCCAAAAGTGATCTAAATCTGACCAGTCCTCCCTTTGGAGACATCCGAAGACATTGTTATTTGGAAAATTGATAATAAATAATGTTAATAATATTTGTATTAATTTATTTAATAACTATCTATGATATTAAGCTTTAAAACTGGTTAATATGTAAAAACATCTAGAGAGGGGTTTTAAATGAGTTCGGATCAGGTTAGCCTGTAGTCATTATAATAAACTTTATATAAAAGCATTAGAGGTCTATGGTGTATCCTCATTTACATCGGAAACTTAGAGTGTCAGTGTTTGAATTATGAGTGCATATGTCAGTTTTTATTAAGAGGAAACCAATGGTGAAACAGTGAGCATGTGTGCATATGCACCCTTTTGAGTGTGTGTGACGGAAGCTAATGGAGGTAGCCATAGATTGCCCTTAGAGGAGGAGAGTCGCTGAAGCGTGTGATATTGTGTCACTTCGCACACACACTCACATTAAGTTGGGGTTACTACAGTTTTACAGTGATAATCATTTTGCCTGAGCAATGTTTATTAAATTATTCAGTATTAGCAATCCATAGACAAAGGTGAGAATGAATCATGGTTTACATAGTAATAACACATAACCAAGCACTCGTTATTTCTTTCTTTAGTGCTTTATTTTCAGAAATAAAGCTCTTTTTGTCCTGCTATAACCCTCTGAAGGTAATCCAGAGAGATCAGGCATCAGACGGGGCGTCAGGGGCCGCATATATTTGCAGAAGTGAGGCGTGAGGTGGGGGTCCCTCTGTGAACCCAAGCATCTAGAAAAGAGGGAATAAATGACATGCTCTAATGCACCTATTTGTCATATCTGTCACGCTGTTGTGTAATGCTAATCTAATCAAAGGGGAGAATTTGGGTTCTGCCTGCCTCCACTGAAAAAAAAAGCCTCCGGCCCAAAACCCGTTCCGGTGGCGGCACATTGCAGGCCTTGCGCTGTAACGAAAAGGCTGCGTTGCTGCTGATTACTTCAATAAATCATCCCGACTAAATTCTCTCATACTGATGCAAATGTAGTTTTATTGTGGGGGGAGAAACGATGGAAAAGGCTGCAAAGCTCAAATGAGGTCTTGAGCCCTGTTTACCCTCAGTTAAATTACACAGTCTGTTGTGGGGGGATAATTTTGTTTTATGAATGTGGAAGATTTTTTTTTTTTTTTCTTTCTCTTATTTGGAAAGTCTGGAAGAAGTTTATGGTCTCCCAGTGATCCTGTGGTTAATCAGGACATCCCTGCACAGGAAGTGCTGTTGTTGTAGATGGGAAGTGAAGCAGTGTATTTGCTGACAGACTAGGCGATGAGAAAGGGAGGATGTTGATGGATTCGGTTTCTTTTGCTTATATTTCCTTCTTATCCCAAAATAGAATCGAGGCGGATGCGGTACCGTCTGCACAAATTTTCTAATTAATATCTACGCTACAAGATGGAGTAGGTTTGGGGCTAGAGGTCAAAGGTTAGGGTCACAGACTAGTTTTTAATCACTCAGGATCAGGAGGGCTGCTCTGCTGTTAGACAGCGATTCTTAACTGCAATTTTATTGCATCTTTCTGAAACGAGTCCCTTTATTCCCAACACAGGATCAATTTTCATCATCTTCTGTAAGCCTGTTGTGGTTTATTGCTTTTCACTTACGTGTTTTATGGATAGTTCTATAGAGCTATGTTAGACATATAAAACTGTTCATTTTGTATTTTTTTTTTTTTTAACATACAGTTAGAATCTGTATTCTATCTTTTTGTCTTCTATTTTCTACCTTTACCTACCTTTTTTTTTTTTTTTTTTATAAATACAAATGGATGTGAAAGTATGTAATACTGCAACAATACCATATACAATACCAGTCAAAAGTTTTTGTTTTTTAAAGAATTCTTTTCTGCTCACCAAGCCTGCATTTATTTGATCCAAAATACAGCAAAAAGCGGTAATATTGTGAAATATTTTACTATTTTAAATAACTGTTTTTAATATATTTTAAAATGTAATTTATTCCTGTGATCAAAGCTACATCTTCAGGATCATTACTCCAATATTTAGTGTCACATGTTCCTTCAGAAATTATTCTAATATGCTGATTTGCTGTTCAAGAAACATTTATTATTATTATTATTATTAAATGTATTTTTATTTTAATTAATACTTTTATTTAGCAAGGATGCTTTAAATTAATCAAACGGGATGATAAAGACATTTGTAATGTTACAAAAGTACTTTTAACAAAAGATTACTTTTAACATTTAAAAGATAAATGTTGTTCTTCTGACCTTTCTGTTCATCAAAGAAACCTGAAAAAGTTGTATTCTGCTGTTTTCAACTTAATAATAAAAATAGTACATTTTTAGAGCAGCAAATCAGAATATTAGAATGATTTCTGAAGGATCCTGTGACTGGAGTGATGATGCTAAAAATTCAGCTTTGAAATCACAGGAATAAGTTGCATTTTAAAATATATTCAAATAGAAAACGGTTCTTTTAAATGGTACTTTTTTTTTTTTTTTTTTCAAAATTTTAGTTTTTGCTGTACTTGGGATCAAATAAATGCAGGCTTGGTGAGCAGAAGAGACTTCTTTAAAAAACATTAAAAATCTTACTGTTCAAAAACTTTTGACTGGTGGTGTATATATAACAGTAGTTTCACAACAAAAGAGAGCTTAAATAATACACATTTTTCATGATAAAGTTAATGTGTGAAAATTTATGGCCTTCACATATCGGTCTTTTAACCCTTTAAACCCCCTTTAAAAAATTGACAATGTTTGTCATATATAATTCATTATTCATAAAAATGTATATTTTTTGTATGGTAAAATTATGCCACAAATAATGTTGATTAGCATTGAACTAGCATTGAACCCAGACCTTTCCTTAAATATTTCTCAACCAATACAGAGAGAGAGTAGAGCAGAAGGCGAACGAATAATGAATGTGGGTGAGAGGAGGTAAAGGATACGCGTAAAACAACAGCTATCAAAGCATCCACTCCGTTCAGGAAATTGCTAGTGATAGGGCTTCAGATTAGACCCTGCATATTACATGAAGATCATCTTTGAGTGTCCTCGTCTTGCCATTCAAGGTATCCGTGTAAAAGCCTTGTGTTTCACCCAACCTAATTCTCTTTGACAACCAACACACACACACTGCTTCACTGAAGAAGATATACCACCTGCTGTTGTGCTGGAGAATATCACTTAAAAAGGTTTCAGCTTTTTAATAAATAATGCCGCCCGCATTGAGACACTCTGACGAGGAGTGAAAGCTACTGCTTGGTTTATATAGTTGCTGTGAATTTGATTGTAGATAAGCATGAACATATTTGCAAATATAGTCTTTTGTTAAATGCCACTTTATATAAGCATCATAAAAGCAATTGCAGACTGCTGAGTTGGTTTGGAAATCATCTCATTCGTCTGCTTGACAGTGGCCTCCTGATAGCTGCGTGTCTGTCAGATATATATGGGAGTCGGGCAGCCGTGTTTCCCTATATCACCCATTACCGCTCAGTCCTTGTGTCAGGTCATCTATTCTTTAAGACATTTATCTTCTGAATGCCTCACACGAAGGAAAGGCTGAGGCACAAGAGCAAAAAGTCAGTATCTTCAGGCATGCTTGCGAAAGGCCTGCGTTGGTGTTCTCTGTCCTAATTTTACCAATATGATTAATTTTCCTTTTAATTCATTTCATAAGCTGTCTAAAACTTTTGTTTGTCTCCTTACTTTGATCACTTTTCACATCTGCTGTCTTGATTTTGTTGATGATCAGACCAGGGAGTCTTTAATGTAGAGTTAACCTGTTAAACAGATGGGCACCTTCGTCAGTCAATACATACTGGAGACACTGACTTCCCCCTGAGCACTTGGCATTTCTTAACCTCTGACCTTTAGGAAGAGGATGGAGAGTGGCCAGTGGCTCAAGAGTTTAACCCCCTGGAGTCACAGTGACTTTGGGATCAATACTCGCAGGGAGAGCAAAAGAAAGAGAAATCGATCGGTCGACTGTCCAGCGAAAACCTAAGCGGTGGCTGTTCACTCGATCTCTTCATCATTTCTCAACCGCACACTCTCCGTGTCAAAAGAGACACCAGTTCATGAGATCTTGCTCATGGAGCGCGTTCAGGTTTATGTGTAAAATGTTTTTCAAATACAGTAGTTCTTATATGTGTTGCATTGATTTTGTGTTCCTCTGGCTTTACGAGTGTCATTAATCGAATATGTTTCTTAATCCTGTGATGGCCGAGGTTTAACTAAGGGTGAATTATTGGCAACTGTATGGATTCTTTACTTTGCAGATCTGATTATCTGTTTTAAAAATACAATTTTAAATGTGAATGAATTGTAAGATGCCCATTTTCAGGAGTTATTACTGTAATTCTTCTGACTTACTCTGAATACTTGCTGTACAGTTAGAGATGGAGAGAACAAACTGGATGTAAACGACTGAAACAACAAATACAAATGGGAATATTTTAATCAGGCAAACATTTCTTTGTTATTAGCACTTTTAAAATTGCATTAGTGTTGGCAGATCTTAGTGTTAAAACATCAGAGATTGGCATTGACTTCAAATTTCCTGACTGGTTAGGAAAAATTTGTTCTTCTTTTCGCCAATAAGCAGGATTACAATTTTTTCAGTTAATTTAGAGAAAACATAATATGCGACTGTAATTTATCTGATTATGCCAGTTTGATTAAAAAATATATGCTGGGGAAAAAAAAAGCGGTGAAATTTATGGTAACTGTGGTTGCCAGAACTTTAAATAGCCATATTTTAGATTATATAGACTTAATTTCGCAGTAAAAAAAAAAAACAAAAAAAAAAACATATTTCATTATTCATAAAGCTATTGAAGTACTAATATCTGTTTTGTAACATTGCAGTACACTGATGACTTCTAAAAACAGGTGGTGATGAGTAAGTCACATCATGAATCAAAACTCAATCCAAAAAGCTCTTTCTTCCAGAAATACTTCTATATAGATGATGATATATATAATAAACACCATCATGGTGACACAAATGATACTAATATAATGCAGTAAACATTCATTTAACAACATTACATGGAAGATAAAGTCATGTTGTACACAACTGATAAGAACAAAACTAAGAAGAAATCGTTATTTCAATGAAAAACATTAAGGGCCCGTTTTACTAAACGGGGCAAATTAGCGAAAGAGCGCAATTCCAAAATTGAACGGATGGGAGGGTAAATTTCTGCAGGTGATTTACTAACAATGCGCAAATGAAAGAACACAGACGCAACATCTCATTTGTGACCCTGGATCACAAAACCGGTCATAAGGGTCAATTTTTTAAAGTTAAGATTTATATATCAATATATAATGAAAAAATAAGCTTTGAAATTTTTGAATCTGATGGTGCAAAAAAAATCTAAATATTGAGAAAATCACCTTTAAAGTTGTCCAAATGAAGTTCTTAGCAATGCATATTACTGATCAAAAATTAAGTTTTAATATATTTACAGTAGGAAATGTACAAAATATCTTCATGGAACATGATCTTTACTTAATATCCTAATGATTTTTGGCATAAAAGAAAACTACACTATTGCTACACATATACCTGTGCTACTTAAGACTGTTTTTGTGATCCAGGGTCACATTTACATATCAACCAATGCAATATACCAAGTGAGCGCAGATTAGTGTAGTTGCATATAAAGAATAAAGAAATAAAGAAGCCACAGTATGTTGAAAAGAACCAGAGACCAAAAAATGAAGGTTTGCTAGAAGTTTTGATAGAGCTGGTATTGCGTCACTCTTAGTTGAGGGTTCCAAGTCGTCTTTTATTTCCTGAAGCAAATTAAAAATAACATGGCTTGGCAAGCGATATGTTCGGATAATGTGTTCTTCTGGCATTCCAAATAAAAATTAATATGTGTGGAAAAAATCTTCTACCACGCACACTCTGTTCTCTGCAGTGCCTCCTCCTAGCAACGATAACTGTAGCCATTTCAAGCGCAAAATAGTTTAAGACATGTTTTTTTGGCCGTTAAATAATGGAGCAAATGCCAGTAATTTGTCGAGCGCAACCGTTAGTAAATCGCAGTGCGTGATTTATTTGAATACCCTCATCCCATAAGTTTTGCCTCTGAAAAGGAAGCTCCTACAAATGCATATTCAATAAGGTCAGGCACAAAAATAACTGTGTCCATGCCTTTTCAGTGCTAATCCTTCACTGTATGTCTTTAGGAAAACCTGACAGTACAGTTTTAATGCCAAAAGACAGATTGAGCTGGCGCAAGCTCTTAGTAAAACTGGCCCCAAATGTGAAGTGTCACGCAGGGCGTTCTGGGAGTGTCAAAGTTTTTTCACTTTAAATTATACAATGACTTGTTCTTTTTCTCAGTGAAAAAAAACCCCAAAAAAAACCCCATCAATTTAACAGTATTTTACTGTAAAATTACAGTAAATGTAATTAGTTATTCACTGTATATAGTACATAAACTTACTGTTAACCAATGAACATGTTTTACTGTAGCATTTTTACAGTCTGTTACTGTTATTTTAGATGTAAATAAAGGCAATATGGTAATTATTCTGGTAAAATCAAAATAAATTAAATAGCAAATAAAAATGTGAATATTTAAATCATGTGAACGATCTTTGATTTACTGTATATTTGGTTAGCAACTAGTTTTCCCTTTCATACTAAGTGTAATTTGACCTACTGTACAAAATTTTCATTGTGTATTTCATAACACAATTTAAAGGGATAATTCACCAAAAAATGAAAATTCTGTCATTAATTACTCACCCTCATGTTGTTCCAAACCCGTAAGACCACCGTTCATCTCCGGAACACAAATTTAGATATTTTTGATGAAATCGTACACAACTGAAATTTTCCATGTGACATCAGTGGTTCAACCGTAATTTTATAAAGCTACGAGAATACTTTTTGTGCCTAAAGAAAACCAAGATAAAAGGAAAGGAAAGGAAAGGAAGGAAAGGACGTGACGTGTGGCCAAGTATGGTGACCCATACTCGGAATTTGTGCTCTGCATTTAACCCATCCAAGTGCACACACACAGTAGTGAGAAGTGATCAAACACGCACACACACCGTGAACACACACCCGGAGCAGTGGGCAGCCATATTGCTATCGCTGCGGCGCCCGGGGAGCAATTGGGGGATCGGTGCCTTGCTCAAGGGACTCACCTCAATCGTGGTATTGAGGGTGGAGAGAGCGCTGGTTATTCACTCCCTCCACCTTCAATCCCTGCCGGACCAGGGACTCGAACCCGCAACCTTTCAGTTACAAGCCCGACTCCCCAACCATTAGGCCACGGCTGCCCCCAACTGCTTTATTCAACAATTCTTCATGTCACGTCCTCCGCCATTAAAGGAGAACTCCACTTCCAGAACAACAATTCACAAATAATTTACTCACCCCCTTGTCATCCAAGATGTTCATGTGTTTCTGTCTTCAGTTGTGAAGAAAAGTTTTTTGAGGAAAGCATTTCAGGATTTTTCTCCATATAATGGACTTCATTGGTGCCCCGATTTTGAACTTCCAAAATGTAGTTCAAATGCAGCTTCAAAGGACTCTAAACGATCCCAGCCGAGGAGGAAGATAAAATTTTTTTCGGAAAATAAAAATTTGAATACTTTTTAAGCACAAAAGCTTGTGTAGCACAGGCTGTGGGATGCATTTTGGAACAACATGGGGGTGAGGAATTAATGACATAATTTTCATTTTAAATTCAGCTTTATATCTCTGAGGTCTCTGAACAGCCATTAATAATCCCGTTATATTAGTCGCTTTGGACTACAAGTAACACAACTAATATTTCATGAGTTACTATATTTTTGGTTAGTTTTATCTTGCGTACCTAAGAGTAGTTTGACCTACTGCACCTAAAAAGATATGCTATGCAAACTCAAAATTAAGAGCTATTCAGGGACATCGCCAGTATGCACTTAAGGTTCAGGGCAGACCATTTTGCCTCATGTAGTCCTCCCATTTTTAACTTTGTATGTTCCATAAACGTCACAGAAGTGAAGAGGAATGTGGTTGAACCTGAGGTTGAATCTTTCTCCCTCCCAATCTCACAGTCGGACCTAGACCCCGCTGAGAGGCATAACACATACGCAAGGTTCAAGCGCAGGCCCAGGCCACGTGTTGTCTTTCCCCCTCTCCATCTTTTTCCCTCCTCCACCCCAGACAACGACCCACGAGGGTCTCCGTGCCGGCGGATAACATCGCTCTCAGCATTCTTTGAACGCAGGGCTCCGCGGAGGCCCAGAGAAAACACACTAACACCAACTGGCACTTAATTCTGCCGGCGCCCTGCCGATGCGAGCTATGCGTCCGGAGAGGGGGCTCTTCCTGACAGGAAGTGAGAGGGAACGGCATGGGGAAAGCTTACGACTTGAGTGACTTTTAATTCACTCTCTGACTGCAATATCGTTGGCTGGGAAAGAGACGTTATTGAGGCAAATTGTTTTTTCTTTAAATGGTGCCAATGGATTGTTAAACTGTTAAAGACACTGATAGTAGGTTGATGGAGGTCTGTTATACCGCTTTCAGAAATCTCTTTCCAAACATGCTTTTTTTTTGGTCACTGTTTAAATACGTGGATATGTGTATTTACAAATCAAAATCATATTATCACTGTGTGCATTCTCACCATGTGTAGTAGATATAATAATCTTTGTTTCTATAGCCCAGAAAGGAAAACAACAAGATTTATGTATGCTATTATCATTCCTGTCAAGTTAGATTATTTCAGTCATCACCCACCTCCTAAACCTTCAATAGAGAGAAACACACACACACACACACACACACACACACACACACACTTTTCTTTGTTTCTTTCTTTTCTTTTCTTTTTTTTAATAAGTGAGCAGTTCTTGGAACTCTTTTGACACCTCTAAGCCCAACTCATCGTAAGGAAGCTTCTAATCACATCAGTGTATTTAACCACAATCCTCAATGGTCGTTAAATGTAGTCAGAGTAAATATTTGCTCCCCTTGTAAAGTCCGCTTATGTGGAGTGTCCTCACAGAAACACAGGCCACTGGCCGTATGGGATTGTGTGTTTGCTTTAGAAGAGATAACATCTGAGAACACGCACAGGACTTGTAGAGCATTCGGCTTGTCACATCAGTAAATTAAGCTGTCTGGACCCGCTGTCAGATGCCATTTTGATATTAGGATGAGCTGATTGAAGTGGACCTGAAGTTTTAGCACCTAAACATTAAACCATCTTGAAAGGAAATAATAAAATTATCCAAATTGAAGACAATTAAAACAAATCAAGAATATTAAAATAATTCAAATTTAACCACCAGGCAGGACAATTTTTAAAAATATGTATTTGAAAAAAAAGAAAAAAAAAAAGAAATCACAATTATTAAAAATTAACCACCTCGAAGGGCAATGATAAAATAATTCAAATTAAATATAATTTAAGAATATTAAAATAATAAAAAGTAAAAAATAAATAAATAAAAATCAAGAATATTAAAATAGTTAAAATTTAACCACCCTGCAGGGCAGTATTTAAAAATTTGTATTTTAATAAAACAAATTTTATAACTTATACAAATACAATTATTATTTATTTTATTATAAATAAATATAATAATAAAAATGTAAAAAAAAATCAGGAATGTTAAAATGAGCTGACTGAAGTGGACCTGAAGCTTTAGCACCTCAACGTTAAATCATCTTAAAGGGCAATATTAAAATAAAATTAAAAAAAAAAAAAAAAAAAAAAAAAAACGAAACATCAAGAATATTAAAATAGTTAAAATTTAACCACCAGGCAGGGCAATTTTTGAAAATATGTATTTGAATTCAAATAAAAAAACTCAGTTATTAAATATTAACCATCTCGAAGGGCAATGATAAAATAATTCAAATTAAATATAATTTGGTAATATTAAAATAATAAAAAGAAAAAAAAAAGGAAAAATCAAGAATATTAAAATAGTTAAAATTTAACCACCTTGCAGGGCAATATTTAAAAATATGGATTTTAATAAAACATAATAAAAAAAATCACAGTTATTAAAATTTAACCACATTGAAGGGCAATGATGATAAAATAATTAAATATAATAAAAAAAAATAAATAAATCAGGAATATTAAAATGAGCTGACTAAAGTGGACCTGAAGTTTTAGCACCTCAACATTAAATCATCTTAAAGGGCAATATTAAAATAATAAAAAGGAAAAAATAAATAAAATATAATTTAAAATATAAATATAATTTTAAAAAATCAGGAATATTAAAATTAATTTAAAAGACGATGTAGGATATTGCCACTCTTGAAATTTTAAAATAACTTAGATGTCAGATAATCTAACAGATATAATTGATATAATGTAAGGTGTAGCAAATTGGATCATTTTGGAGCATAACAAGAAAATATCCTGTTCCTAATGTATACAAGTGCAACGGACAGATAGCAAACCAGAATATATACAATATACAAAGTCTATACAAAGCCTTATTGCTACATATACTAATCTTAAAATACACACAAAATCTGTGATCTGTAGTCAGAATTCTAGCTGCATAAATTTGAACATGCTGTTCAAAAAAGTTTATTCAGTGTTGTTTTTTAATTTTAAGCCACAGCAAGCAGAGCATTGGAATAATAGATACTTTATGAAAACATTATTTTGTAGTTTTTTGTTTGGAGTGTTAAGTATTTTTTTTTTATGTGGAAATACCCGCTGAAGGGTTTTCCTGTAAGTAATACTATGCTGACATTTTAAATCTAGAATCTCTTTCCGTCGATCAAAGCCCTACAGTAGCCACTTTTCCGCCATAAATCGCCTTGTGCTCTGCGGACAAGCCGTAACGTAAACTTCTCCTGCTCGTTATGATCTGAAACAGCGATCTTCCATGTGACGGATAATTTTTTTGTTTCATCTGAGCTTCAATCCCCCTGCCTGCAGAAAACAAACAAATACTTGTGATTATAACTGATGGGTTGGAAACTAGAGAGCGACTTGTTTATTTTCAGTGAACGAAGCCAAACGCTGTGCACGTTTCCTTGTCTTGCCGTTGTGGATGGAGCAAAACGTTGCATTGCAGGTCTGCGTTGTTTCAGTTGTGTTTTAGTTTGAGGGTAATTGCGTACTCTTAATCAGCAGTGATTAGGAATGCAGTGCCACGGTAATTATCATAGCAAAACTAAACAAAAGAATGGCTCATTGGATGACTTCTTTGAGGAATGTAAAACATGATGTTTGCATGTCTCAGAAGAAAAGTATTTTTGTTTTTTATTTAGTAAATCAAAGCATTCATTTAAAACTTGCTGGCATACATAAAGCTTTTATGGGCATACAACATTAACTGATTTTGTTTATGAATGAGCTCAGAATGTTAGTCTCACACACAATTACGCTGTCATGATGCAGATGCCAGTTCTTTTTAAGAGCATCATCAGGTCTCTCTTTCTCTCCCTCTGCATTTTCTTGGCCCTGTGTTACATCTGTGTCCATCACATACTGTATCACACATAGCGTAGAGCTTTTCATCACTCAGAAACAATTACAGTGACATAACATAATTGCTCATGGCAGAGCATTCTCTTTTTGTATTTACACTATTTACATAGAAGAACCTTTTTTATCTAAATGGTTCCACAAAGAACCTTTAACATCTGAAGAACCTTTTGTGATTATAAAAAGACAAGAAAGAGATGGTTCTATAAAAAACCTTTGACTGAATGGTTCTTTGTGGAACCAAAAATGGTTCTTCTATTTCATCGCTTGAAGAACCTTTTAAAGCACCTTTATTTTTAAAAGTGTAGGTGTATGTGACTTTCATCATTCAGACAAATAAAGTTGGAGTTATATTAAAGGAGAAGTCCACTTCCAGAACAAAAATTGATAATGTATAATAATGTACTCAACCCCTTGACAACAAAGATGTTCATGTCTTTTTTTCTTCAGCGGTAAAGAAATTATGTTTTTTGAGTTAAACATTTCAGGATTTTTCTCCATATAATGGACTGCTATGGTGCCCTGATTTTGAACTTCCAAAATGCAGTTTAAATGCGGCTTCAAACGATCCCAAATGCGGTTGTAAACGATCCCAGCCAAGGAAGAAGGGTCTTATCTAGCGGAATGATCGGTTATTTTCATTAAAAAAATACAATTTAAATACTTTTAATCTCCTAACTTAAAAATTCAGGAGCGCAGTCAAAATTTCAGTCAGTAATCAAAAAATCTGATCAAAAATTGGCCTTCCCATTATGAGGTGATATTTGACTCCTTAAAGTGATTTACAGGAGAATTTTGTTTTTACCTTTGTAATGGCATTTTTCTAACTTTAGAGGATGTCATCTTTTATGTCAAATTTATATTTTATAAGCTTTTTAAATTTCTAATTAAAATAACAGAATAAGAACAAGGAGAATAAGAATAAGTTACCAATCAAATGAAATTAGTATTAACAAAATTAGTTTGTACTATAGACGTGGCACAGAAGAACACAAAAGTGGCTTGTAGGTGTATTTTCATGTTTAATGAGGCTCAGAGGTGGCATGCTTGCAATCAAATTCATAATTTCATGTTGAGATTAATGTTTTAAATATAAGATTTTGAATATAGAAATGTTAAATGATTTAAATAACTGAAAAGATACTTTAAAAATGAAAGTAAAACTGCCAGTAGGTGGCAGCAAGTCACTAATTTAATTACTGAATCATATCATTTGATTCGTTCGAACGGCCGATTCATTCAGGAATAAAGCGCGGTGTTCCTAAATATTTTTTTCATAGTCGCACGCAGTAAAATTGATTGCACTGAGCCCTGGTGAGAAAATGCTAGTCCCGCGAAAACAATGTTTTGTTTACACCAAAGAAAAAACAGTCTCCTCTTGGCTAATATTGACAACGTTTTTCTTTGCAAATCTTTATTTTGTACTTCTTTTGCTCTTTTTACTGCGCTTCCGCATTCATCACTTTTCGTTCTTCTTAATCATCTATCTTCTGAAATGCTACTCTCTCGTGTACGACAGTTAGCGGAGATTGCAGTTTATAAAGTTTTAAATATAGATATTTTCTTATTATCAAATGCATAGATTTGCTTCAGAAGGCCTTTTTTAACCCCCTGAAGCCATGTGGAGTACTTTTTATAATGGATGGATGTACTGTATTGGACTTCAAAATCTTAACAGCCATTCACTGCCATTATAAAGCTTGAAAGCACCATGGCATTTTTAAGATAACTCTAATAGTATTTGTCTGAAAGTACAAAGTCATATACACCTAGACTGGCTTGAGGGTAAGTAAACTATACTTTTTGGGTAAACTATACTTTTAAAATTAAAATATGTTGGGGATTCATTCATGTTGAGAACTTCATTTATATTTTTTAATTTATCTTCTTAATATTTCTTTATTTTTTTTTATTTATTTTTTTTTTTTTTTTTAACATTTTGATAATGTTTTATAATCTGATTTAGTTTTAAAATGCTTAAATAACATCTTTATCGTTTGGTTTCTGCGTAGACCTGCGCGTTCGCCTCTCTGGTAAATGTTATGTGCGAATCGGTGGGAAGGGCTAAACAGGCAGTGATGTCGATCTTCTTCTGCAGAGGCGGTGGATGTCCACACTATTACATCATAGAGTAGAACATTCCAAAAACTGTCATTTTGGCAGACTGCCTTCAATATAAGCTGTTTTTAGACTAAGCTTTGAGTTCTGAAACGATGACCTCTCATATGTCAAAAGACCAAGGCAATTTTAGTTTTTCAGTTCATGACCATTTTAAGATGCGTTTTTTTTTCTGGAAGCTATTCCTTCTGCTTTGTACAGAAATAAATAAATCCCATAGATCTTTTAGATATTCATTAAAAAACAGGATTTTTAAAATGTTTTTTTTTTTTTTTTTAATGTTTTAGACATTCTGAGTTCCATCTGCAGAATGAGTGTAAAAGAGATTGAGCTCTCAACCTTATATGTGACCCTGGACCACAAAACCAGTCTTAAAGGAGAACTCTACTTCCAGAACAACAATTTACAAATAATTTACTCACCCCCTTGTCATCCAAGATATTCATGTCTTTCTTTCTTCAGTCGTAAAGAAATTATTTTTTTTGAGGAAAACATTTCTCCATATAATGGACTGATATGGTGCCCCGATTTTGAACTTCCAAAATGCAGTTTAAATGTGACTTCAGAGGATCCCAAATGCGGTTGTAAACGATCCCAGCTGAGGAAAAAGGGTCTTATCTAGCGTAACGATCGGTTATTTTAATAAAAATAATACCATTTATATACTTTTTAATGCCAAGCGCTCGTCTTATCTTACTCTTCCTGGACTGTTTTTGTTCCGGTTCCCATCTCATGTTCTCCTCAACTTCAAAATTGTTCTATATCACTGTTTTACATTTTTTTTGTTAAGGGTGTTTGATCTTCTTTGCATGTTCTCTTTGCAAAGACTCGGTCGGAACTTCTACAGCGATGCAGGGTGATTTTGAAATGATTTTTGAAGTTGAGATTGACATACCCTAACTGTCTTGAGTCAGAATACAGAGTTCAGGGAGAGAAAGGCAAGACGAAGGTTTGAGATTTTAAAGTATTTAAATTGTGTTTTTTTATGAAAATAACTGATCGTTTCGCTAGATAAGACCCTTCTTCCTCAGCTGGGATCATTTACAACTGCATTTAGGACCGTTTGAAGCCACAATTAAAGTGCCTTTTGTAAGTTCAAAATCGGGGCACAATAGCAGTCCATTATATGGAGAAAAATCCTGAAATGTTTCCCTTTAAAAAACATAAGTTCTTTACGACTGACGAAAGAAAGACATGAACATCTTGGATGACAAGGGGGTGAGTACATTATATGTGAATCTTTGTTTTGGAAGTGGACTTCTCCTTTAAGCAGCACGGCTATATTTGTAGCAATAGCCAAAAATACATTGTATGGGTCAAAATGATTGTTTTTTTTTTTCTTTTATGCCAAAAATCATTAGGATATTAAATAAAGATCATGTTCCATAAAGATATTTTGTAAATTTCCTATCTAAATATATCAAAACATATTTTTGATTAGTAATATGCATTGCTAAGAACTTCAGTTGGACAACTTTAAAGGTGATTTTCTCAATATTTAGATTTTTTTGCACCCTCAGATTCCAGATTTTCAAATATTTGTATCTCAGGCAATTATTGTCCTATCCTAACAAACCATACATCAGTGGAAACCTTATTTATTCATATAAATCTCAATTTCAAAAAATTGACGCTTATGACTGGTTTTGTGGACCAGGGTCACATATATGCAGTACCTGAGCTTCAATAAAAGTGAAACAGATTTGACCTTGAAGATTCGTTTCCAATATGCTGGTCTTTGCTCTTTTATTGACACTTGAAGAAAACGTCTCAATTATAAATGTCCTTGATGAAGAGTGTAAGACTCACAGTGGTTATCATTGCGAGTTTATCTTTACGATACAAACTTTCCCAGACGCTTTTTGTCTGGCTGATAAAAGTCATCTTAGGAAACAATCCTGGTCTTGATGACATGAATGGATCAGCGTGAGTGGTTGCTGTAACGACAGGACCAGGGCAGAGGTGGCTGGGTTTTAGAAGCACCTCTCTTAGGTCAGGGTCAGAGTTGAAAGGTCACAAATGGCTGCCTGTATCCTCTCATCAGGTCAGAATGGAAACAGCATTGGATACCATAAAACCGTATCAGGGTCCTATCAAAATGACTGGTTGAAATCCAATAACCGTCAGCCTTGTCCCCAACACACAGCACTGATCGTTAAGGCTTTTTGATTGGGGTCATTGCTTCCTTTAATTAAAGAATAATGCCTTTCCCTCACCCATCGAAAATTCATTTATCTTTGTAGCCAAAATGTATTTGTGCGTTTGGTTGATGACAGCTCCTGATGTGTTTACTCCTAACAAAGGATACTATATGTGCTAAACTTTAGCTGGTTGAATGAATAAACCTTCCCATTTATCCATCTGTCCTGTCCCAAATTCTCAACTTCACCCTTCACCTTTCTTATTCCACGATATTCCATCAATCCTGTTTACAGTGCAGTCAGTTCTTAAAGGGATAGTCACCCAAAAATGAAAGTTCTGTCATTTATTACTCACCCTCATGTCGTTCCAAACTCGTAGGACCTTCATTTGTCTTTGAAACACAATTTAAGACATTTTTGATGAAATCCGAGAGCTTTCTGATCCTGCGTAGACGGCAATGCAGCTGACACCTTCAAGGCCCAGAATTGATTAGATTTACTTGAGTATGATCACTCAAATATTTGAATGCTGGCGATACCAAAGTATTGTAAAGCTGTACTAATGAACAAAGCCTCTGGAATAGATAAAAACGTACAGTAATTGCCATTTTAAATTCTTGTTTATTTTGGTTTCAGCCTCACTTTTCTTCATCTCCCACAGGACTGTGAAATATTTCCTTTTTTATAATCATGTACATTTGCTCTGTTTCATTTTCATTTTATGACCCTAGGAAATGGGCAGGGGATTAAAATAAATCATCATCATTATGAAAACTATTGCTTGTGTAGCACCTCAACCTAGAAGCACTCTCCGTTGGCCGAAACAAATGAGACATTAGGGTCGGACCGTTACGCTCCTGTCTCCGTGATACAGTCTCCCTGTGAAAAGAGCCCTCGAGAATACACGAGCGACTTTGTACATACTCATGACCTGGTTGTTATTATTATTCTTGAGACGATCACAGGGAAGTGTTGAAAGGTTGGCGCAGCTGTGAAAAACGTCAGTGATTCGGTCTCGCTCCTAGGCTATTAAACATCACTGAAAGCTGTGGTTTCAGGAGTTGTTTAGACTAACGCCTTTTACAACAACCGGGTGAGACCTGTTAAAGTTTGCGAGCGGTGTGCTTATTTAAATGCAATCTTGGACATTGAGGATACGATATAAACATGTTAGATGACCGTTTTAAATTTTTCCTTCCTCCCCCTAGTGATCTCTTCCTCTGAGCAGAGTTTGATGATGATAGAAACAGCTTCTGTTTCACCTCTAGCATCTGTGGTGGATGCACATACTCGTACACTTTTTTTGGTAACATTTTTACAATAAGGTTCATTAGTTAACATTAGTTAACTACTTAAGTTAACATGAACTAAGAATGAACAATACATCTACAGCATTTATTGTTCATAGTTAATGCTAATTTCAACATTTACTAATGCATTATTAAAATCAAAATTAAAGTTGTGCTTGTTAACATACATTAATGCACTGTGAACTAACATGAACTAGCATTGAATGACTGTATTTTAATTAACTATCATTAGCAACGATTAATAAATGCTGTAATAAATGTGTTGTTCTTTGTTCATGTTGGTTAATATATTAACTAACATTAACTAATGTAACCCTATTGTAAAGTGTTACCCTTTTTTTCTCTAAAAATTTGCACCATAGTTTAATTTCCACCAAATCTCAAATAGTGTGTTGTTTAATCATATTTTGTGATGGAAATTAAATTAAAACTAAACTTTTCTGAACTGAAATTACCTTTGTTTTGCTTAGGCTAATTAAGTTTAAGCATATTAAATACACTTCTATAATAATTTAGCATTACACTTTGCCAAAACTACAGCTATGACACAACTGCTATTTTTATTTTTATTTTCACATTTCTAAAACATGCTTTTAACTTGTTCTGATCTCTCATTGCAAACAAGTAAAGTAACTTGAGAAACTATTAAAAGCAGCCTTTTCAGTGTGAGATTTTTATTTTATTTTGAAAAAAAAAAAAAAAAAGAAAAAAAAAAAAAACTTTTGACAGTAATTATTTAATTTATTTATTATTCCTAATAAGTATTAAATTTAATGGTATTTATTTTCCCATTTTAATAATAATTTCTATTTTTCAAGTGTAAAACAATACATTCTGAAATTATAGAACTTAAAATAAATTATTCAGTTTAAGTATTTACAAGAAAAACATATGAAAAATTGGTAACCCTGTACGGTAACACTTTAGAATAAGGTTTCATTAATTAACTACTGTAGTTGACATGATCTTAGAATGAACAATATTTCTAGAGCATTTATTAATCTTAGTTAATGTTAATTTCAGCATTTGCTAATGCGTTATTAAAATCACAAGTTGTGATTAAATAAGTTAATTAATGCATTACCAAATATTAACAAACAATAAGCAATGCATTTGTTACAGTATTTATTAATACATGTTAATTAATAAAACTACTGCTGTTTATTATTAACTTATATTAGCGCATGAGCATTAATTAATATTAACATATATAATTTTTTTAATGCATTAGTAAATGTCGAAATTAATATGAACTGAGATTAATAAATGCTTTACGAGCATTTTCATTGAGAATTCATATTTACTAATGTAGTTAACTAATGTTAACAAATGGAACCTTAGTCTAAAAACATAAACATAAAAAAAAGCATATCTGTGTATCTAAATTATATTGTGGATCTCTGGAATGCACAATTCTGATTGGTCAGTCATGTTAATAAATGTTTATTACATGGTTACTAAACACTATACTGAAATTTTGCCCCTGACACCCAGTTTCAGTGGGATAATAAAGTAAACAGTCATTCAGTTATTATTACAAAATGAACTCAGACAGACTAAAACTGAAACCTGAATGATACTGGAACTTTATGTATAGGTTCATTTTCCTCCTTGCATATTACTGACATGTGAATGTTTATTCTGATGAAACCCAGCCTTCCTTTTTCTCTTTGTATGCACTGAGTGTAAAGACTCTTATTTCTCTCCACAGGAGTGGCAGAATTCCATCCAGAAGAACGCGGGCTTGGCCTTCATCGAGCTAGTGAACGAGGGCAGGTAATTATCTAATCCCGTCCTCTGACCCTTTGTTACCAGCCTCCTCATTATCTCCCGGCCTACAACGCTACATGGCGTGTGTACAATCAGATTCTATTTGGGAGGAAATCAATGTAATGTGGAAAGGGGATCAACAGGGTGACCTGGAGTTCAAGGCGTCTGTCAATAACTTGGCTTGTTCCCGTGGGTTCCCATGTGTTTCAGAGAGGCTTTCTGAGAGGGCAGCAGCGCCTTAGTTTCTCGCCCACCTCTTGGGAAATCTTTCTCGTATCTTGCTGTTTTCAGACGGGTTTATGTCTCATCTGTTGGACTCTTTTACTCAGACTCCCTTTGGGATGGAAGGATCTGTCTTCAATTTCAAGCCCTTAGATCTTTCAGATGGCTCTCATTTCTGTGTTAGCAATGGAAATTCATGTTAATGAATGCTGCCGTGCTGATGAGCGCTCCAGAAATGCTAATGAATGCAGTGATTCGCTGAGGCTTCTCCACCTTTAGCGCTGGCCATCTTAACAGCTCTTTTTCAAATGCATGCTTTGCTTTTGGAAAGCAGGGTCAGGGTTTAGACAACATCTGGCACACCAGCACCTGTCATAGAGATATCAATGTAATCATAGCTGTAAAAGTGCACAATAAATATGTCATTATAATGCCTACTGCTTTAAAATTAAGAGGATCAGTGCTGAATTTCCCCTAGTAAAAAAGTAAGATTTAAAATGCATTTATTTTATATTAAGTATAGTTGAAGTCTATTAACATATTTACTGACAAATCACTCAAGACCTGCTGATATAAAAATTTTAATTAAACTTTATTTGGAGCACTACTTGTGCACAATGCACATTTCTTAATATTAAGCCTAAAATATGTTTTAATGTCACTATTGATGAAGATTGTATGATCTTCAAATAATAGCGGTCTTTAAATACAAAATATTTAAAGTGTACTTTAAGTATACTTGCAGTAGTTCCACTTTAGCACAATCAAATATATTTAAGCATATCTTTAGTTGGACTTCAGCATTACTTCCACACAATTAAAGTGCATTAAGTACAAAATTAGTTGTTCCAATTTAGCAGACTTTAGTATACTGGTTAAGAATACTAAAAGTGCAATTGCAGGGTATTTTTATTAAGTACATAATATGTTAATGTGTTTTAAATACATTTTAGTATATTTATTTTTCACTAGGGTAGTTACAGTGCTTTCAAAGTCAAGTTGATTTTGAATATTGGAATTTGTAACACTGTTTAGATGCTTACTAAGACCAAAGGGGGAAAAAAGTAAAACAAGAACTATGGCAGTGCAGTGATTATATTAGGTGATAAATCAACTTTGATGGATCATTGACGTGATTCCCATGTTTTCGTACAGATTCATTAAATCATTCAAAAAAATAAAAAAAAAAATAATAAAAAAAAAAAAAATATATATATATATAAATTTATATATATATAAAAGTGCTTCAAACATGCATTGACCTTCCTTCATTTTATAATTCATTATTATAATTTAAAATCTTTTAGAGCATAGAGTCAAAAAATGATACTAATATAATGATTAGAAACCTCTTAAAAATTATGAAAGAAGAATTATAAGTAGTTTTTTAAGATGTTGCAGAGATGTAGCCTCGTGTCCATTTCGACAAATTTGTTAACATGCTTTACGAAAATTGTTTGGTGTGTCAAAATTTTTTGACAACTTTTTGCGACAGTGCTCTGAAGATGATCTGAACCAATTTTGGTGAAAATTAGGTAAACCGTCTATGACGAGTTAAAAAAAAAAAGTTAAAAAATCTTGACATAGAAATAAAATTTTTGTTATGCATTTAACTCTGTATGAACCAAGGAATCAGAGGAAAAAAATAATTTTGCTTTTGGACATTTTGCTTCAAAGCAGAAACATGAGTGCAAATTTAGCCTGTTGGTGGCGCTAGAGAGTTTGAATTAGAGACTCCAAATTTACTGTGGTTAATAATGAGACTGTCCTCCATTCGTGCAGAAAATTTCATAACTCTCACGCAAGTGATTCTATAGGATTCGTAAGATTCATAACAATACGCTAAAGCGTTTACAAAAATACAGCACTTTACTACAAAATTCGAAATGGCCCACGCTCAAAATGACTGACGTAGGAAAATTTTGGTATCGTGTGATTTGGTTTGCTACTCCGAATCTAACGGATCTATACTAATCTAACTAATCTATATCTTTTGACAAGTTGATAGCACTGTGCCGAAACTACTTATGTGCCCTCAGGTATAACATGTACCAAGGTTGGTCTGAATCTGCTAAAGCGCTAAAGAAGATATGTCCTTTTTTTCCATGAATTTTGTCAAATTCGTTAACTTTACGAAAACGGCTACAAGCAGTAAAAACAATTTATGCTTATAATGTAACATATGAATTATGTAATGTAATATACTGTAGCTATAGAATATAACCAAGCACAAACATGATATTACCACAGTATGTTCTATAAATTTAGAGATTTATTTTTTTGTTTTGTTTGTTTCTATAGACAGTCATATCATGAAGTAACTAAAAACAGATAAAGAAAGGCAGGAAAGCAAAAGGGTGATAGAGAGAAGGGCAGTCACAGGGAGCGGGCTGTTATTGATGGCAGTCGGGGTGAGAGGGGTGGGAGAGGGTCACTGCAGAGTCCCTGGCACGTCCGCTCCCCCGCTGCCCGCCGCTGAAACACCAGGCTCGAGTTTCAGCCCTCCACCCTCCGCCTGTTATTCTTCCACTTTGCAGAGGCCTGAGCCTCCTGACCTGCTGAGAGACTCGTCTCTGTCCCGAGGGGCAATGTTTTATTAGGCCACGGCTCGTGTTGTTCACAAATCTGCCCGGGGTGTAAATGTGCTGTTTCAAGATCAGGTTCCTCCCCGTCTGTGCTAACCCAGGGCACCACGGACAGAAAAAACAATGCTGATTCACAAACAAGACTCTGAGATGGACAGAACAGCTTTGGGTTTTGATGAGGGCTGACAAACAGTAGCAGTAGAAGCAGGATTCATCTGATCTCCCATCAGCCCCTGTAATCATCAGATGCCCTGTGATAAGAAGCTGCCTGTGTGTGTGTGTGTGTGTGTGTGTATGTTTATCCAAGGAAGGCTGTTCTTACATATGTAGAAACATGAGCCAGGGTGAGATGTGCCCCCTTCTCCACACCCCCTGCATCCGTATCTTGTTAGATGCGTATCGTTTACAAATCAATCGCTGGTTGTTTTTAGTGGGGGTGGTTTTAGCTGCCGTGTTAAATATGATTTTCTGCTTGTTTTACGTTGTTAAGTTGGTTTAGCGCACTATTGACACTTTGATGGCTTAACAACTGTGTTATTAAATCAGTAATATTGATTTCACAGATTAACACTTGGGAGAGGTCCTCAATTTTGCTATTTTGTAGGCTATTTTGTGAACATTACGTAAAGTGATATACATTGTGATTTACCAACAGCATAATTTCTCACTGATATTAGCAGAAGTTATTGTTGTTATTACTATTATTAACATTAGTATTTATTATATCTGCTGGTATTGGATGTTTATCAGCTTATAAAGGATATCTACAGTGCTGTACATTGTAATGTTGTGATGCATAAATTCACTTGCAGCAAACAAGGTTTTTTTAAAAGAAAGTAGTAGGGCCCGATATTTTTAACTTAAAATCAATATTGGCTTAGTGCAATTATTTTAGCGTCTAAGAATGGCTTGGTTCATTTACAGTAAATCGAGCCGTTCAGATACACTGATATCATGGCCCACATGCGTTTAAATGAGCACACAGTGCCAAGTTTGCCGGTAAAAATGAAGTCTTGATGGTTTATCATTTGAAAATAAAGAAATTAGGACATAAATATATTAGTACAGGTTTCTTACTCTTTTATTTTGTATGGTTATTTCAATATATATATTTTTTTATTTTGTTTTATATTTTTATTTCTTAAAAACAATAAAATAATAATAATAATAGTAAATTATTTTGTTGTCATTTCGAATTGGTTGAATTGGAAAACTCAAGTGAAATAAGATTTCTGTGATGGTTACTGAAAGAAGTTTGAGTTGGTTCTTGTAAAAAGTATGAACAACCAAATTTTTCCATAAATCATATAGCACTAAAAGGATTTAACACTCACCAATATCTTAAGAGTGAAAATGACTTTTTAATAGTTTTTTTCCCCCCTATTACTTTGTATACAGATGCAGAATCACCAGAATCAACAGAATCACCCCACTAAGTCTAGAATTATTTATTCTTTCCAAATAAATCCCTGTATTTTTTTCATCACAAAAGGCCAATTTTGAGTAGATGTCACAGTTACATCACTTGCAGCTGCACATGCATTATGGTGGCAGAAAAACACTGGTAACAAGTGGAGGGAAACGGGTAAAATCCATGGAATAAGAGTGTGAGAAAGCCGCTTTGCAGCAGCTCTCCTGGACGTGGTAAGTGTCCGTGTTGTAAAAAAAAAAAGGATGGCTTGACTCGAAAATGCACTCTGGTGCAAGGTGGTATTTATTTACAATGATGCTTGGTGATCCACGGTTGTGCAATATTTACAAAGTACCCAAGAAAACCCAAAGAAAACAAAATATACAATATATACACAAGTATCCACAATATACGTTGTTAAGGGTTCTGACTCGTTCACGGCACTACAGTAGCACGCTCACTTGTCCGGCCTACCAAGAGACACGCTTTCTAGTGTGGAAGCACTTTTTATGTGTTCCACCGATCCCCTTCCGGGTGATCAGAGAGCTCGGAGGAGCGCGACCAGCTTCAAAATAAGAGTCCTCCGCCACAATAGCGCTTGGCTTCGCCGCCGCCTCCTCCGACTCAGAACAAAAAAAAGTATGTATGCACGTAAAATGTTTTACAGGGATGCAGAGGGAAAAAGTAATGTGGAGCTTTATATATGTGTGCCATAAATTAGCGTGTGCACCCGCCACTATGGCTGCCGGGGGGGGGGGATTAATGTATGTGAATGCAAACCAGTGCTGACACGGCCAGGGCTAGATCTCCTTCCTCACAAAGAGAAAATATGTATTGTTGTGCCTTTGGATGTCAGAATCGGAATGCAAATCATTTTTATAGAATACTGTCATCAAAGATGCCATTTGAAGCCAAACGCAGATGTTTAAACAGACAGACTATGGATGAAACCTGATATGATTACTCTGCTTTTAAAGCATACATTTGATTTAAACACTAGGTCTACATAATATTCACATATGCAGTTCATAGGGGACATATTGTATTAGCCCTACAGTTACAGCATGATATACATTTTAAACCTTATGCATAACATACCTATTTTTCTTCACAATTCTGACTTTTTTTCTCACAAATGCAAGTTTATATCTGCTAGTTCGGACTTGATTTAACTTAACGATAGCAAGTTTGTTAATTCTAAGGGGGAAAAAGCTAGAAGTGTGGGTTATAAACTCATGATTCTGAGCCGAGGGGAAAAAAAGTTATTTATTTTTTTTAATACAAATTGTGAGATATAATTGCGAGAATAAAGTCAGAATTTTTAAATACAGTTTTATGCAAAAGTTTGGGAACCCCTTGCAGAATCTGTGAAAATGTGAATCATTTTAACACAATAAGAGAGATCATAAAAAATGCATGTTATATTTTATTTAGTACTGTCCTGAGTAAGATATTATACATAAAAGATGTTTACATGTAGTCCACAAAACCAAAAAAATAGCTGAAATTATTAAAATAACCCCCTTCAAAAGTTTGGTAACCCTTGGTTCTTAATACTGTGTGTGGTTACCTGGATGACCTATGACTGTTTTTTTGTTTTGTGTTCATGAGTCCCTTGTTTGTTCTGAATAGTCAAAATGAGCACTGTTCTTAAGAAAAATCCGGAAGGTCCTACAGATTCTTCAGTTTTGCAGCATCTTTTGCATATTTGAACCCTTTCCAGCAGTGATGGTTGATTTTGAGATCCATCTTTTCACACTGAGGACAATTGAGGGACTCAAACACAACTATTATAAAAGGGTAAAACATTCACTGATGCTCCAGAAGGAAGCATGATGCATTAAGAGCCGAAGGGTGAAAACTTTTGAACAGGATGTCCAGATTTTTCTTATTTTGTTGAAGTATAAATTTTGTCCATTTAGCACTGCCCTTCAGAAGATACTTGCATGTTTCCCAGAAGACAAATTAAGTACAATTTACCTTGATCTTCAAATTCAAAATTTTTCACCCCCCGGCTCTTGGCGCATCATTGAATGTTTGAATCTTTTTTTTTAATCAGCTATCACTTTTTTTTTTTTTTTTTACCCAGTATTGTGCAGCCTTATTGGTTAATAATGTCTATCATACTATGAAAATAGTTACTGGAGCTTATCAGAATTTCTTGATTCAAGTTCTTTTTAGGGATGTTTCTGTAAATATGTTTATCGCATTTCTTATGGTCAATACATTTCTTAATGTAAAAATGTGTGTGATTTAGTTCAATCAGATCTGTATAAAAACCAGTATTTGAATTCAGTTATGTTACCAACATAAACTGCTTCACTGAAAGAATTCAGACAGAATCATGTGATGTCAGGAATGAACTAATGTTCAATGTAATTTTGATGCACAGACTGCTGAGCCACACCATGAAGGACCATCTGGTGCGTGTGGCTAATGAGGCCGAGTTCATTCTGAGCCGCCAGAGAGCAGAGGACATCCACAAACACGCAGAATTTGAGGTGAGCACCCTCACACACACCCAGTATCAGCATCAGTATAGGAGAGTTCTTGTCTGTAGGCAATGACACTCCTCAAAGTTTTCAATAGTTAAAGACCTCATTAAACAGCTTGATGTACACCCTGTGAATAATCTGTCTGTGTTTCCTGCACTACTAAATGGGCCAAAATTATTGATAGCTCATGTTGCATTTTACAGGGTATTGTCCTATCAAACGATATCTAAAATGAGAATACCATCTAATACACTTACAGCTGTGATGTAATATTATTCTGGTTTAAAATATCTTTTTAATCCAGAGTATCAGTTTCTTTTTTAATATATTTTAAAATGTAATTTCTTCCTGTGGAGCCAAAGCTGAATTTTCAGCAGCCATTACTCCAGTCTCCAGTGTCACATGGTCCTTCAGAATAAAAATATTTATTCAAAAAAAAAAAATAATAATGATAAATAAATAAAACTTTTGGATTGTAATGTATGAAAAAGACCTCCCCTTCAATATGTCTTGCTAGCTTAACACACACACAAAAAAAGAAAAAAGTCCACGTCACGTCATTTCTTGAGATCTTGAAGACTTGAAGCTGAGTGAAGCAATAGCTAAATTTTCTTGACATACTGTACAAACAAGCCACTTTCACTTTATGCAGATATATTCTGTTTCAGAGTTGATTTACAATTTTAAAAAACTGTTGTAAGATTTAATGAAATTGTTAAGTCCCTGTGAGGATATTAAAAAAAGAAAGTTTTGTCTGTCGGAACCGAGAGGCTGCCAACGTGGAGGAGAACAAATGTTTTCTTTTCAAACACAACTTATATGGAAGAAGGTTTCAAGCTTTGGCTACAAAGATTGCATTTTGGCATGTATCTTACCAAAACATAGCAGCACAGTTGATTTATTCCTTATAGCACAGCCATGGGGCATTCCTCCACCGCTGCCCCGCCAAACACGCACACACATCACCTCTTTTATCACTGCAGTCTCGCTTTCTCATTCCTTCCATCATTCTCCATTTCTGTCTACCTGCTTCTTTTTTTCCCTCACGATTCCCTTCAGACTCATGTTCTGCCTGTTGTGCTCCCTTTGTGGGAGAATTTCACCAGTGACAGGAATACAGCACCTTCATTTCTCTCTTCCTTTCGTTTCCCATCCCTCCCTCTGGTTCTGTCTGGCACTGGAGCAGGATGTGACAGTGTAAAGGGGGAGTGGGCTCTGCTCTGTTCAACATCTCCCACCCTCCAGTTGTAAAATGTTATGCTTTCAGAAAGGTTCAAGGCAGGGTCTCTGAACTGAGACTAAGAGAGGAAAACATTTGAAGGACAGTATTAAAAGTAAACATGTAAAATCGGAGAAAGCGATCGTGTATCAAGTCTGTGAAAGGTCCTGCAGTAGTCTGCTTAGTTAGGGTCATGTTTTGTATGGGATTGGGCCTGTACGCTTATTTTGGCAGCTTCCCTCAAACGCTTCACCCCATGTCTCACTGTTTTCAGAAAACAAAGGAGTTCTGACTCATTCAGTTAATCGTCTAGTTGTCATTATCAGCTCAAAGAATCAGACACACTTTATTCACCACTGCAGGAGCAGAGTTGGATATTTCTTAATTGTAAGCAACAGATAGTGTTTCTTGTACTTTAGTCCCACTGCTGAATCTGCAAAATGTTAGATAAATACAGCTTTCTACAATCCAGAATATGCAAAAATAAATATAGAGTTGGAAACAAGCTGCTCAATTTGACAGATTCTCACAAACTAATCAGTTGAACTGATGAGCAAATAAGTCTGAATCGGACTAATTTAGACATAGGAGTCATAACTCTGAGTTTTGGACTGAATCAGACTTCCTCACTCAATTTTTCAAATGACTCATTTAGTTATCCGCATGTTGTGTATGACACATTAATAAGACTTGCTATAATATATGCTAACATTAAAATCATTGGGATTAATAAGATTGATAAGGGTTTTTTTTTTTTTCTATTTTCTTCCTCCACCCTGTTAAAAATAAAGGCTCCAAGGAGGTGTTTTTACAGTGCATTTTTGGTGAACAGTCCTTTAATGAACCATTTTGAAGAACATTTAAAAAATTCTAAAGAACCCTTTTTCACTATAAAGAAACTTTCAAGGATTTGAAGATTTTCAAAGTTCCTCATGGAACCATCAATGCCAATAACGAACCTTGATTTTTAAGAGTGCAAGGCACACATAGCAGAACTTCACAGTAATATTGTTATATATTATCACAATTTAAAACAATGTTTTTCTGTTTTAATATATTTAGGGCCTATGGAGCGAGGACCCTATTGTAATTGCTCAGATTCTTCTTCTTCTCCAAAATTAATTGTATTTTTGAGAGCCTAAACATGCGTAATCTCATGAAACTTTGCACGTGCCAAAAGTGGTGAAAATTTACATCTGATATGGGTTTCAGAAGTGGATGTGGCTAATTGGCTCAATAGCGCCATTTATAAAATTTCAACAAAGTGTCCCTCAAGCTATGTTTCACATACATGTACGAAATTCGGTAGACACATGTAACACACCAGTACCTACAAAAAAGTCCCTCGGTACGAAGTCTGTTATTTTGAATGTTCTGTTTTTACCATTTTTCAGGTGTGGTATTTAAACGAATTTCTCCTAGAAATTTAATCAGATCAACAGCAAATTTAGTTAGTGTAATCTAAAGCCATTTGTGACGTTACATTGTAAAGATCTTGAGTTGTCCTGTCCTGAACACAAGCCCATGCCCATATTCAATTATAGTCATAGCGCCACCTGCTGGCAACAGGAAGTGGCATGTTTTATTCTCTAACGAACTCCTCATAGAGATTTAATGACATCAATATTATATTTGGTCAGTCTACTCTAAAGGTCTTTGCAATGTTAAATTGCGAAGATCTTGTGTTTTCATTAAAGGGCGTTTCCGTAGCGGCCTGACAAAGTTTGATGTTGCGCCATGGGAATAGAAGGAGTTGTAGCTTAACCATACAATATCCGATCTGCCCCAAACGTCACACGTCCGATAGGAGTCCTGGCCTGATTCATTTATAATCACAGCGGCACCTGCTGGCAACAGGAAATGGCTTGTTTTACACTAACTCAAACATGCAAAGTCCAATCTGCACCAAATATCACATGTTTGGTAAGAGTCCTGGCCTGAAGGCCAAAGGCCAACATTCAGTTATAATCATAGCACAACCTGTTGGCAACAGGATACGTCATGCTTTGCACTAACTCAAACATACCATGTTCAATCTGGACCAAACTTATGAAAGTGCTGGCCTAAAGACATCTACATGCCAATATCCAGTTATAGTCATAGCGCCACCACCTGGCAGCAGGATGTTTGGCACATATAAATGACTTTGATATATTCCTTCTATATTTACTACTTTAAATGCATATTGCCCACTGTTTGCTGTTTTCCTAAAGCCACCAGGTGGTGGTGAGCCTGGGTGTAAGGGCCCTTTCAACGCTGCTTGCAGCTTTAATGTGAAATGTAATTTATTCCTGTGATGGCAAAGCAGAATTTTTAGAAGCCAGTACTCCAGTCTTCAGTGTCGCATGATCTTTCAGAAGTCATTTTGATTCAAAGCTCAAAAACATTTGTATTATTAATACAAGAGTTAGTAGATCATATATGCTGCTGGTAACCATGTGTTCACAAATGACAACAGATTTAATGACGCAGCCATTCCAGCAGTAACACTCAATGCTATTGAGTGCCTGCAGGCATGTACCCTGTAAAACAGATGAGAGCTGGCAGTATTGGTTGAATAGACTCTGCTTAAACAAGCTTCCTTACCTCACGGTGACATTTAGAGGGAACCTCGGAACACCCTTCCTCATCATTCCCACTGCCCCAAATTCCCTGGATTGGCCAAATTCTCCCAGACGCTCAGTTGAAGACGGCCGCACTCTGGGGATGTGCTTAGCTTTCCTTTTTCACTCTAATTGGCCCCTCTGGTCCGATTCTTTCTGCTTTTCCAGCCTCACTCACAGCACGCTGGAGTGTGTATTATTCTCACAAATACTGCTGGATATTCTGCCAAATGCGGAAAAAATGCATAGATTATCAATGTCAGGCGCATTATATGGATGCCAAAAAATGCTGTTTTACAGTATTCAGCTAAATATATTTTTTTAAATGAAGTGAAAATATGCCTTCAACATTACATGAGTAAAACAAAGCTATACTATTTAATCCTCTGCTTGAAATCCCCATAATGCTGTTCTCTGTGGAGCAGGGTTATTCACATGACTTGGACCAGTACTGTCTGGTGCAATTATGCCATTTTTTTGTCACTCAGAGTTTAAAGTCTGAAGTGCTCCATGATGAAAGCCATATGCTTTGATGCTTCAGTGACCCAAACTGTACTTTAATAAGAGAAAAACTGATGTTGGACAGACAGATGGCTGAAAATCTTTTTCGTGGTTTCATGTACAGTAATTTGTAGAGGGAAATAGGGCGTGGATAGCTGGGTCACAGTTATTTGTGATGGTTATGGATCACACTTTGATAAAGGCCTTGGTTTTTTCTTAAAGATGTCAGCGTTTAAAGAGATAGTTCACCCAAAAATGAAAATTCTGTTATTAATGTTGTTCCAAACTCATGAGATCTTCGTTCATCTTCAGAACACAAATTAAGATATTTTTAATGAAATCCGAGAGCTTTCAGACCCTGCATAGGCAGCAACGCAACTACCACGTTCAAGGCCCAGAAAGGCAGTAAGGACATGGTTAAAATAGTCCATGAGACAAGGTTCGAACTTAATTTTATAAAGCTACGAGCATGTGGCGAAAAATAGTGACTTTATTCAACAATTTCTTCTTTTCTGTTAGTCTCTGCCATACTTCATAACATTACAGTTTAACCACTGATGTCACATGGACTATTTTAACAATGTCCTAGACCTTTCTGGGCCTTGAATGTTGTAGTTGTCTTACAGGGTCAGAAAGCTCTCGGATTTCATCAAAAATATCTTAATTTGTGTTCCAAAGCTGAACGGAGGTCTTAAGGGTTTGTAATGACGCGAGGGTGAGTAATTAATGACATAATTTTAATTTCTGGGTGAACTCACCCTTTAAGCCAATGATTCCCAAACTGATCTCATATACAATAGCCAGTATGTCTGTGCAAAATCCCTGAATTGTTTACCAAAATCTCACTGAAAAAACAAACTGGATGTATCTAGGGAATTTGCTGTCAAAGTTGTATTATTTGTACATTTCTGTAAGTTTGTAAGTGTATTTTATTTCTCACAATATGGTTTCTCAGTCACAGCACCGATTTCGTAAGAATCCATCTCGGTATTGAATCCCTCACTTAGATATAGTTGCTCCTCTGTGACCCCTGAAAAGCAGTGAGCCTCCGATAAGTGCAGCACTGATATTGCCGTATTGATTTTCCTCCATTCCGGCTCTTGCCATCTTCTCTGAGCCACCGGTTTCATTTTGCACGGCCACAATAAAAATAACAGGCCAGTGAAAGATGCCCCCGTGGGGATCACACTCCCTTTCCATCCTGAAGAGCAGTTTACACAGGATTTGGATGTTTAAGGGAACAACATGAAATATGAGACATATGAGAACCAGAATGGATGGAGAAGTTTGCTTTTTGTTTCTTAACATTGTTTCATTCATGAATTGCTGTCTAATGCGGTAACCTTGACTGCATTCAGAATGAGGATAATTTAACTGTTAGCTGTCTGTGATTAGCAATCATTTCTCTTAGCAATATTCGAACAGGCCTAGTTTTCCGTGAGGAGGTCAGGTAAATTTGTGTTTCACATCTGTGTTTTTCTCATACAACATACATAAAAATGATGGAGAAAATTACCTACTGTTTTTTGGCAAACTCAAGGTTCCTCTGAGAAATTCAATCGTGCCTGGGTAGAAATGTCTGTAATTATGGTATATTATTTTTTCCACATCGCTTCAACATTTTATTTCATTTGTTGAATACTGGAAGTAAAGCTTTTTTTTTCTTGTCCGAAAACACAATTCTTCTGTTAATAATTAATAACTCAAACATTTAGAAAATAAACCCCATCTAGATCAGGGCTCTACAGTGTGACCATTTCAGTCGCATTTGCCACTGAAAGCTACTGCGTGCGACTAAAAAAAAAAAATATTTGTGACCCTATCAGCATATTAGTGTTTGCGCTCGGGGAGCTTCAAAGGTTTCTACGTGTTCCTGCAGCGTTGAGTAATGTATCACAGACATATCTCACGAATCCTTTCATAAAAAAGAGTGTAGAGAGAGTGTAAATAAGAGATTAATTGTGCAGTGTAGAGAGCTTGTAATGGAACTTTGTGAGATCCCGATGAAGATGAGTGACAGCTTTTAATGATTTTTAAGGGAGTTTGTAAATGAGATATTGATTTAATACAACAGTTAAATAAACAAGAAGTTAATATTAAGTGACTTACATTGTCTGACTATAACACTATTGCCTGATTTTACTCTATTTCGTCGTCAAAAATAGTTTGAAACAAGTCACAACTGAGCTGCTGCGCATTTAAACACAGCAGTGTTTAGTTTATGAATGAATGTGCATTTTTTAAACAAATCTAGTGAGTCACGATTCAATTTCCCATTCATAAAGACAGTCACTTGATTTATTCCTGAATGAATCAGCCGTTCGAACGAATCAAATGAGTGAATGGTACAGTAATTAAATCAGTGACTTGCCCCCACCTACGGAGAGTTTCAGTTTTATTTTTAAAGTATCTTTTCAGTTATTTAATTAATTTATTATTTCTATATTACTGTATTTCTATATACAAGCCACTTTTGTGTCCTTCTTAGTAGTACAAATTAATTTTGTTAATACTGATTTCATTTGATTGGTAACTTATTCTACTTGTTCTTATTCTGTTGTTTTAATTAGAGATTTTAAAAAGCTTATAAAATATAATTATAAAAAAAAATTGACATAAAAGATGACATACTATTAATAAAGTTAGAAAAATGCCATTACAAAGCTAAAAAAAAAAAAAAAGCTTTTTTTAAGTTATATAGGAGGATTTGTTTCAGATGTGTTTTCTCCCTTAGTAGGCATATATAAATACCAGTCACACGCGAATCTTGTAGGATTTCATGCAAATTCTGGAGCTTCTGCCTTTGGGGAGAATGCAGTCCTATTCAAAAAACAAAACACTGCTGTTATCCATATGATAACAATGACACATCCCTGATAGATCATTGCAAAAGGTATCTGTGAGGCACTGCAAATTGAACCAGGGTGAAAATGCAACACTGTAACAGTTTAATGTCTTTTTCAGAACAAATCAAACCAACTGCAGAGCTGAAAACACTAAATTTTTATTGAACATTATTCAACAACGGGGCGCTTGTATGTGAAGCGCAGACTGCTATAGTATATTGTTCATTTGAGGAATGGGTCTTAAGAGAAAGGTGGCAGCATTGAATGCGGCCTTTGTTCCAGTGCATTCTCTAGTTGGTGAATTATTTAGGAAATAAAAATAAATTTATGTTTGTTCCCTGTCAGGGTTCAAATCCACCAGAAGAGATGATGGTGGATACCAGTGATTTAGACACATTTTTATTACGTAGATGGATAACATATGCCTTTATACACTCCCCCGCTCCCCTCCTTTCTCTCTGTCTCACACACACACATACACACTCATCCATCCACTCTGGGATTGAGTTATCTTTTACCCCTTGAGAGTGAGATTACAGGGACAGCAGGGTCCTGACGGACACAGAGATAACCGCTGGAAATCCAATTATCTTTTAGTGTTCTCTTTCTAATAGGATCCCTAATACGGAAAAGATTTTTCCGGTAACAACTGTACGATGGCGGCCGATACCTGCGAGGGAGAAAAGAAAGGACAGATTTAGAGAGAGAGAGTGACTTCCTTCTTTAATGAGAGTCTTTCTTTATTAGAAATGAAATGTGGAAGAGACCGGGCCACAAGGCCAGATCTTTCGGATGTGATAGAACGAGGTCATTGTTCTCTTTTTCTCTCTTGCTCTTTTTTTTTGTTAGCTTTTACTTGATCTTGAAGTGATGGAGTGTAATTGAGTTGACTCCCGACTGAAGTGTGTGTGAAGAGAGGTGATGGGCCACTTCATTAGTGTTTAGTGTCTGTGTTTCTGTAAGAGGAGACTAGGAGTTAATGACATCAACTGCGAAATGAGACTCGTGACCTCGTATTATTCCAGCGTGTGCATTCACTAATCCACCAGCCTCTGACAGTTATCTGTACTAGCCAAACAAAAGCAAATCTAAATGATGTGTACTTAGAGATTCAGTAAGGTTACACTTGTGCCCTTTGATAAGTCAGTAGCTATCTTTTAGCTTCACTGTAAATGCTATCTTTACTGCAAATAATGGCTTTGTGGAGTACACACGTACATGCTGTTTCTTCTCTCCCTTGCTCTGTTCTCTCTTCTTCTTGCTTTAATTAATTCCCCAGGTGATGGCAGTGCAGCAGGTCATTATACTGTATCTGGTCCCCAAATAGAGCCCTTCTGCTTTCTGTAGTTCTCACTACGCTCACATTTAGAAGACTGAAAGGGTTACACGCACACATTTTTGTTTTTATTTTATTAGTAGAATTTGCAGTTAAAATAATTACGTCATTTGATTAATAGAATAATCAATATTTGCTGAGAATATTCTCGAAAATATGTGACCCTGGACCACAAAAGCATTCATAAGTAGCATGGGTATGTTAGTAGCAATGGCCAACAATACATTGTATGGGTCAAAATGATCAATTTTTTTTTTTATGCCAAAAATCATTAGGATATTAAGTAAAGATATGTTCCATGAAGATATTTTGTAAATATCCTATTGTAAATATATCAAAACTTAATTTTTGATTAGTGATATGCATTGCTGAGAACTTAATTTGGACAACTTTAAAGGTGTTCTTTTCAGTATTTATCCAAAAATTGACCCTTATGACTGGTTTTGAGGTCCAGGGTCACATATAGATAATTCTGTCATTGCATTATAGTGAATAGACAGTTTTTATCAGACATTTAGACATTTTGGTCTTTGGTATTGTAAATTGTCCATTGAAGCCTATAATTATAACTTTAAGTTGTCTTAAAATTGGAGAAGGAAAAACAAGAATTGCAGTATAGCCTGAAGTAATTATTACATTTCAAAAGGCTATGATTTAAGTAAATATGAACATTGTACGTTCAAAGTCAAATCATAGTGCTGTTGTGAATAGTGCAGTCAATGAATACTGCCCATTTACTGTATACCAAGTGATTTCTTATGGTCTTGATGAATTATAACAATGCTTACCTTAATGGTTTTTAAATTGTAAAATGGTGTAGATTGTTGTAAGGGTGCATATTTAATCTTTTAAATTATAAACTGAAAATAGTATTCAAATGTTTTCTGGATATTGCTGGTGTTTAGCATTTAATGATGTTTGCATGGAAAAATTGTAATAAATATAATAATAATGCTATTTTTATACCACATATACATATGTGACCCTGCCTGGACCACAAAACTAGTTGTAAGTAGCATGGGTATATTTGTAGCAACAGCCAAAAATACATTGTATGGGTCAAAATTATCGATTTTTCTTTTATGCCAAAATCATTAGGATATTAAGTAAAGATCACGTTTCATGAAGATATTTTGTAAATTTCCTATCACAAGTATATCAAAACTTAATTTTTGATTAGTAAAATGCATTGCTAAGAACTTCATTTGGACAACTTTAAAGATGATTTTCTGAATATTTAGATTTTTTTGCACCTTCAAATAGTTATATCTCAGCCAAATACACCAATGGAAAGCTTATTTATTTAGCTTTTAGATGATGTATGAATATCAATTTCCAAAAATTGACCCTTATGACTGGTTTTGAAGTCCAGGGTCACATATAGATAATTCTGACATTGCATTATAGTGAATAGACATTTTTATTAGACATTTAGACATTTTGGTCTTTGGTATCGTAAAATGGTCCATTAAAGGCTATAATTATAACTTTAAGTTGTCTTAAAATTGGAGAAGGAAAAACAAGAATTGCAATGTAGTCAATGTGATTATTACATTTCAAAAGGCTATGATTTAATTAAATAAATATGAGCGTTGCACGTTCAAAGTCAGATCATGGTGCTTTTGTGCGCTCTACAGGCTTGCCGTTTTAAAGCAGTTGGCAGTCAATGAATACTGTTGATTTACTGTATTCCAAGCGATTGCTTATGAACCACACTTGATGAATCACAGCAATGTTTACTGTATGGTTTTTATATTGTAAAATGTTGTAGATGGTTGTAAGGGAGCATATTTATTTATTTATTTTAATAAACAACTGAAAATAGCACAACTTATAGACTTTTTAAAAATAAGAGTAATGGCTTGTTTGTAATTAAAAGTCCTTAGGGTATACAGCAGTCTTAAGTAGCACGGGTATATTTGTAGCAAGAGCCAAAAATACATTGTATGGGTCAAAATTATTATTATTATTATTTTTATTTTATGCCAAAATCATCAGGATATTAAGTAAAGATTATGTTCCATAAAGATATTTTGTAAATTTCCTACCGTAAATATATCAAAAACTAATTTTTGAATAGTAATATGAATTGCTAAAAACTTCATTTGGACAACTTTAAAGGCAATTTTCTCAGTATTTAGTTTTTTTTTTTTGCACCCTCAGATTTCAGATTTTCAAATAGTTGTATCTCAGCCAAATATTGTCCTGTGCTATCCTATCTCACTGGCTGATGCAATGCGTCTCGTCCCACGAGCATGCAAAAAAAAAGTGTCAACCGCTCTTTAATTCATTTGTGCACCATTTAGCTATTTTTGAATACTTCAGTCATTTTGTGTTCTGCCTGCTCAGCTTGCAATGGAGAAAGTATTTTAGCTTCGGAAAAAATACACTCTTCAGCTTTAAATATACACAGAAATCACAATGGCTCTTACAAGTAATATGATTATGGTTTTTCCTGCTTGTGAAGATATCCTTTCAGACTGTTTATTTGACCTGTGTTATCACCCTCCCAACAGTGTAGTTTTTTGTTCATTGGACATAAGACTATATGCGTTTCCTTTATTTACCAGAAGTAAAAACATTATCCCGCATTCACATTCATCCACACCTGCTCCTCCTCGCCCGCCGGCAGACGCATTCATTTTTCACTCGCCGCACATCTCCTTCATTTGACTATTTTTCACCTCAAAAGGACAGTTAATTCCTACAATTTCTCACACGGCGTGACCTTGAAGTTGCAGGAGTCAGCTGCCCGTGTAGAGTAATGGAACCAAAGAAATGCCTTTTTTTTTTTTTTTTTTTTTGGGAGGGGGTGGGAGGAAAGATGAAGAATCTGCCATCTACGCATTGTGACTAGTCCATTAAAAGCACGAAATGAAGGAGGGAGAAAAGGGGAAGAGAGAAGCCAGAGATACTTTGATAAGTTGTTGCACCTGTGTTAACCTTGATGGTCACCCTGACTCTGGAAAGGGGGTGGCAACATTTTCACTCTCTCTTTAGTTGCTTTACACTAGATTCCCGCTCGATCTATCGCCGAGGGAACAAGGGATGGAGGGAAATCAATACAGAGAGGCGTTGGCTGACAGCAGTATCGTTCCAGAATTGAAGTGCCTGTCAGCCTTTGTCATTCTGTGACTTTTGTTCGCTATTGTACTTTTAAGCCGTCATTTTTCTTGGTTGTCACTTTTCCCTTTCCCAGCTTGCTTTTGTCTGAATTCCCCTGGCTACAGTTTTTACTCTGTGACTTTAAATTTGGAAAGAATGTGGGTCAAGAGATCAAGTGCAATGAAAATCTCTCGAATTCGATTGGCCGAACGACATGGCATGCGCTCGTTTTTCATTTTGTTTCTCTTGTTTCTGCATGCATATCCTCCGCACTGTATTTGCATTCCCTCAGATGCTGCAAGGACAGAGGCGTCAGTAGGACAGTTTCCTGGTGTAAATGAAACCCTGAGGGACGGACTGGCGAGGAGGGGAAGATGATAGTCACGGTGCTGTGTACTTCACTGTCAACAGAGTGCAAATCAAGCAGTTTAACAAGATCCCTACTGTTTTCACAGATTAGAAGCGCTCTCGGAGAAACACTGTGAACCTTTCACCGTGTATGAAATGTGTAGACTTACATGCACGCCTGGCCGTGTCGTGTCACACTAACTACACGCATACACGGGGGCTGATGGAACATAATGAGTTCTGGTCCCTGGCAGATGATGATTATTTTGTTTAACCTTGCTGCTCTGTTTAGAGAGAAGAGGGTAAAACTGCCGCCCATGATTGTTCGGATCTTGTTACAGAGAAACATCAGATCTGCTAACGTTGGTAAATAGTAGTTACCGGTATGTTATTGTGCTTTGTTTAGCTATAAATTCTGAATTTGCTGAACGTATTTATAGGTGATTTTTGTTCCACTGGCCTATAGAACAATAGGCCTGCATTTTATACTGACAACTATTGCCATGGGTGCAGCATCACACACATTTTAAAAATTAAGAAACTAATGCAGTTTGTTAAAATCCCCTTTTCTAGAAACGCATAAAAGGCAGTCCCTTACTTGTAAAAGGTGTTGTTCATTTATTTACATATACAAATGAAAACGTGCAGCAAATATTTCTATAAAACAAAATAATACTCCAACGTATAATTAGCAGGCTCTGTAATTTGTATGGGTGACACAGTGCATACTTAAGTTGAGCTTCACCATAATTTAATAAGCAAAAAATAAATACAAATAAAAATGAAAAATGTGAATGACTAGTTTTGTTAAATGTCCTGAACAGAATTGATAAACTAATTATTTTTCATAAATACATTACCCATGAAGAGAGTCTCTCTCAATAATTTACTAGTAAATGGATGCTATGGAAGCACATTTCCACCACTGAATAATAAAAAAAAAAAGGTAGTTGTAACTTTTTATCTTAAAATTCTGACTTTTTTCTTCTCAGAATTGTGGGATGTAAACGTGCAAATTGCGAATTATAAAGTCAGAATTGCGAACATGCAGTTGTGCAAAAAACTCAGAATTGCGAGTTGCAATTCTGAGTAAGAATAAAGTGAGAATTGCTAGATATAAACTCAGTTGTCACTTTTTTCTCAGAATTCCGAGTTTATATCGCAATTATGACTTTATAACATGCAGTTGCTATATTACATAGGAATTGTGAGATAAAAACTCACAATTCTAAAGCCTGTTTTCCCCTCAGAATTGGACTTTATAAATTTATATCTCAAAACTATATATATTAACTATATAACTATATATATTTATATCTATTAAACTCGCATTTTCAAGAAAAATAGTCCGCATTGCAAGTTTATATCCCTCTATTCTGAACTTATAACTCGCAATTGTGAGTTTATATCATGCAATTCTGAGAAAAAAGTCAAAATTGCGAGTATATATCTTGCAGTTCTGATTTTATAACTCGCAATTGCGAGTTTATATCATGCAATTTTGGGAAAAAATCTGAATTGCTAATTTATGTCGCGCAATTTTGACTTTAAAACTCACAATTGCGAGTTGATTTCTCACAATTCTGAGAAAAAAGTCAGAATTGCAAGTTTGTATTAAGCATATCTGAGAAAATTTGCAACTTGCTAAATGTAAACTTGCAAAAAAGTCAGTATTGTGAGATAAAAACTTTTTTTATGTATTTTATTTAGTGGTGGAAACAGGCTTCAATAGGATGTTCTTAAAAGTGTGTTAAACATATTTAATCTTGTTAAGTTTAACAGCTTCAATTTGTTTTTGGTTTTGAATTTTGAATAAATAAATTTTAAATATTTTATAATAAGTAATATGTTATAATATCCCTGGACCACAAAACCAGTCCTAAGTAGCATGGGTATATTTGTAGCAATAGCCAACAATACATTGTATGGGTCAAAATTTTTAGTTTTTCTTTTATGCCAAAAATCTGTAAGATATTTTGGACATTTTATTTCCATAAATATATCAAAACCTAATTTTTGATTAGTAATATGCATTGCTAAGGACTTAATTTGGACAACTTTAAAGGGCTCTGATTCCAGATTTTCTAATAGTTATATCTCAGCCAAATATTGTCCTAACAAACCATACGTCAATGGAAAGCTTATTTATTCAGCTTTTATATGATTTATGAATCTAAATAAAAAAAAATGACCCTTATGACTGGTTTTGTGGTCCAGGGTGACATATTATAATGGTGTTGCTCACATTTGTTACACTCAAAAACATTTTATTTGGACCTTGCTGAATAAATAGTTTTAGACTACTGTAGACGGTACAGATTTTTTACAATAATATGGCTCTGACGGTTTGTCATGGGTGTAGTCCATTGAAGGAAATGAGTGCTGACCCTGTCTGATCCAGTTCCCCAGAACACAGAACATTTGGAGATGTGGATGATTACTCTGTCTGAAGTCATAAACACATTACTTTCATGGTTTTGTTTCTGCCTCTATGGCTTTAACTTCAGCTGCACTGCGACTGGAGATTGTGGCTCCCCCTTCAGCAAACTGCCAAACACATGCGAGACCCTTTGAATTAAGTTCACATTGTTGGGTTTCCAAAAGTCTTATGACGTCACTTCAGAATTACAGCGCAGAACGTGAATAGTGTCACTGCTGTGTATTTCACCTGAATGTTTCCTATAATTCAGCCTGTATGTTCAGCTGCAAGGAAGCCATTTGTCAGGAAGTTCATGAAAATTACGAAGCCCATTATGGAGCTCAGGGATTTGGTGCCGTTGACACTAGTTGACAAAGTGCCTGTTTATGCCAAAGTGTTTGAACTCATGACAGCTAATTAATAATGTGTTAATCAGTCGTTGAAGGGAACAATGAAAAAATATGGATGATTGCTCTTTTTTATTCTGATTCAGAAAGCACCTTTAGAGCAAACTTACAAATTCTGCATTTTATGTGCTTCATAAATTAAACTTAAAAGGTCTTAAAATATTACGATATTTAAAAAATATATTAGATTTCATAATAGCCATATTTATGAGCACCTGTTGTCAAAATGCGTTTAGTTTTAACCTTTTTTTGCTTGTTTTTTCCTCCATTCTTTCATGAAAATGAATGTTACCCATCTAGAATTTTCAGTTTCTTACCCAGACGTGACCTTCCGCACTGAACAGAGACAAATCGCTGTCTTTCTTTCCGTTCCTTTCTTCCCGCTCTTTTGTTACGCCAGACATCCAAATAGGTTCACATTTAAACATTCACCCTTTACCTTTTATCTCTCTTTTATTCGGCCATCCTCTTCTCAAGGCTTTAAGGTCACTGCAGAGTTAAGAACAGCGAAATGAGACACAGATTGATAATTAGGAGAGGGAAGCCCCCCTAATGTGATTTATCTCTATGGATTTTCTGTCATACATGAAGAGTCGATGCTCAAATTGGAGAGGAGGGCCCATTAGAAGGCACTTTGGAGCGTTTACCGCTAACTTTGCCGAGGCAGGCTTCAGCGTCTGCCGCCGTTGCCGCACCAGACCGCTGCCTTTACTGTATTTGTTGTCTGAGGCGGGTGCTGTCCAAGGCTAATTTAATTTAGGGCCATAACACGCAATGGATGAAGCAGAGGGAATTACATTAAAACAAGCTCTAGTGGTTGCTGTAACCTTTCCACTTGATTGCTGTTTGCTAGACGTTGCATCAGAATCAGATAAGAGGCACAGGGGGAAAAATGAAGCTGTGTTGTTTTGTGCTTGGTGGGCTGTTTTCGCTTATTCTGGGTCGAATTCGTACCAGCTTCTCACCAGCTTTGTTACTCATCTCTTGATTTATTGATTCTGATTGGGACGTTGGTTTTCACAAAGGGCGGATTATTCATTTGCACTTCAACTTTGAACAGATAAAACAGAATTTAAGTTATATCAAAGGGACATTTGCAGTGTGAGGTGCTTTGTTAAAGGATCGCATTTGAGTTCAAAGGCTTTTCTGATAACAAATTCTGACAAAGAAAAATGTCTCCTTGTGCATTATGGGTAGTTTCTACATTTTTTAGCGTAGCCCAAAGGCATTAGCAAATACATGTCCAGTGTTATTAATCACTGTGACAACAGGCTGGAAATGACCCAGAGTTCCATTTGTTTCCTGTGTGTATGGAGTTACCACGCACACACACACACACACACACACAGACGCGCTCAGGCGTCAACACACACTCTAATGATGTAGTGTGCTTTGTTTTCTACACCCAGTCTGATGGACAGCATTCTCCTCAGGTAAAAGTAGCACAGGAACACACTTGTGTCTTTAAGTAACTTGTTTGTATGTGACGTACTGTACATCTTTTGTATTGTAGCAATATGTTAATTGAGTATAATTACTTACAAGACCTGTTTTCTCCTGTCTGCAGTCTCAATGTGCTCAGTATGCCGCTGAGAAACGTGATGAGGAGAAGATGTGCGATCACCTGATCAGGGCCGCCAAGTACCGGGATCATGTCACGTCCACCCAGCTCATTCAGAAGATTGTAAACATCCTCACAGATAAGCACGGTGCTTGGGGCTGCGCTGCTTTCAGGTACAGCCTTATTTATATTGTTTTGATGGATCAAATGTTCTTCTATCACACAATATTATAATGCAGTTGAGATCAAAAGTTTACATACACCTCGCAGAATCTGCATAATGTTAATTATTTTACCAAAATAAGAGGGTTAATACACAATGCATGTTATTTTTTTATTTAGTACTGACCTGAATAAGATATTTCACATAAATGGTGTTTACATATAGTCCACAAGAGAAAATGATAGTTGAATTTATAAAAATTACCCCGTTCAAATGTTTACATACGCTTGATTCTTAATACTGTGTTGTTACCTGAATGATCCACAGCTGTTTGTTTGTTTGTTTGTTTGTTTGTTTAGTGATAGGTGTTCATGAGTCCCTTGTTTGTCTTGAACAGTTAAACTGCCTGCTGTTCTTCAGAAAAATCCTTCAGGTCCCATAAATTCTCACTCACTGATGCTCCAGAAAGAAACACGATGCATTAAGAGCAGGGGGGTGAAAACCTTTTGAATTTGAACTTAGTTTGTCTTCTGGGAAACATGTAGGTATCTTCTGTAGCTTTTGAAGGGCAATACTAAATTAACAAAAATTAGATATTTAGTTAAAATAAGAAAAATGAACATATCTTCAGTCTGTTCAAAAGTTTACACCCCTGGCTCTTAATGCAATGTTTTGTTTTCTTCTGGAGCATCAGTGAGCATTTGAAGCTTCTGTAATAGTTGCATATGAGTCTCTCAGTTGTCCTCAGTGTGAAAAGATGGATGTCAAAATCATACAGTCATTGTTGGAAAGGGTTAAAAAACACAAAAATGCTGAAAAACCAAAGAATTTGTGGGATCCAAAGAATTTTTCTGAAAAACAGCAGGCAGTTTAACTATTCAGGACAAACAATTGACTTATGAACAACTATCACTAAACAAAAACAAACAAACAAACAAACAAAAACAGCTGTGGATCATTCAGGTAACAACAAGAATCAAGCGTATGTAAACTTTTGGATGGGGTCATTTTTATAAATTCAACTATTATTTTCTCTTGTGGACTATACAGTTTCACATCTTTTATGTGAAATATCTTATTTAGGTCAGTACTTAATAACAAATAACATGCATTTTGTATTAACCCTCTTATTTTGGTAAAATAATTAACATTTTCCAGATTCTGCAAAATATGTTCACAAACATATTTTGTTATCTCAAAAATGAATTGAACACTTGTAATGCTACAGAAGTATACAAAATATGGCTTTTGGTTTGCCAGCGAATGTTTGGCCTTCATTGCAGCGTGTTCTGGCCAAGCATGTTGTTCACAGCTTGATTGACATTTAAAGTGACCAACACAGTTATATCTGCTGTTTCGGGACAAGATTATCTGAAATTGGTTGTACCACTAATGACCTAGTGGTTAGTTTTTCGTTAAAAGCAGTATTGCATCACACTGGTTAAAGGGATAGTTCAACCAAAAAGAAAATTCTGTCATGATCAACTATTTTTAACATGACTTTGTTTACAACCAGACTCACTTTCTTACTGGAACTTCAGATAAAACCAACTAATCAGACTATAACTGGTGATTTACGGTTAATTTTCACTACATGATTATTGTGGCCAAAATAATTCACAATAACAAAATTATGTAGATATCTGTAATAAAATAGATAAAACAATGCCATCAGTCAAAATATTTATTTTATTTTATTATGTTAATTTTGTTGTGTTTTGTCTTTTTTGGCCAAAGAATCACGCTCAAACGACGAATGTCTTGGTTTTGCCTGTCATCTCCTTTGACATGATTGTGTGTGGCAGTGGTAGCCGCACACTATGTCTTCTGCTTGTTTTTTTGTTTTTGTTTTTGTTTGTTTTTTTTTAAGTCCTCTTCTTCTGCCACTTACTTGGAGTTGGAGTATTAACCAGATACCCTGTAAAAAAACAAAAAACAAAAAAACAACAACTTCAGTTCAATTTTACCTGTTTAAAAAAAAATGTGGTGGCAACGTTTTAGGTTTTATGGATTTAACTTAAACATATGTTTATGTTTACATTTACATTTACGTTTATTTATTTAGCAGACGCTTTTATCCAGAGCGACTTAAAATTGAGGAATACAAGCGATTCATCATAAAGAGGCAAAAAAAAAACACAGGACGTGCTTACATTTAAAAACACATTCATTAAATAATATAATGTTAATATACCAACCTATTACAGTACTGAAATCTCTTTAGTTTGTAATACTCTGATAACCACCAAAAGCAGGTGGTGATGAGAAAAATCACATGATGAACCAAAGCTCATCCCAAGCAGCTTTTCCACAAGCTGAGAAAGAAAATACTAAAATATATGGAAAGTGTACAGTGTCATTCACACAAATTCTAAACACCATTATGGTGACACACGTGATACTGAACTGATGCAACAAACATTACATTAACAACATTAGATGTAACATACAACCCTAATGAACATAACTGATAAGAAAAAAACTAAGAAACATGATTATTTCAATGAAAAAACACTATTTTAAATGGAGCACAATTCTGGGAATGTCAGTTTACACTTTTTCACTGTAAATTATACAGTGAAATTTTCACTTCCAAAAACTGTATTTTACCGTAAATTTACAGTACATGAAATGTCCATCACAGTTTTTTACCATATATAGTAAGGGCACTTACCATTAACCAGTTAATAGGTTTTCACTGTAGCATTTTACAGGCTTTTACCGTTAAAATCACAGTAAGTTTTTACAGGGTAGTTAGTGGCACTGAATTATGAAATTATTTTGTCTAACATTAACATGCAGCCAATATTTGTTTTTGTTTTTTTGTTTTTTTTTAAATATCATGGTTATTGTCAATACCATTTATTTTTTGATCATGCACCAAATGGTCTGTAAACTGATTTTTTTTGGTCTATCTATACTGATAGCTGTGCCATTTTTTCCAAGAACAGTTCAGCTCAGCTCTGTTTTATAGTACACCTGCATCCTCCTGTACCGAATCATCCGTAATCATTAGACCTTGTATTATTTACCTCTCTCATAATAACCAAATCTACGTTTCCGGCTGTTATGGGCTCTAATGGAGTCTCACAATCATGCTTCTGATTCTGGGTTATGTCTTATTGCTTCAGTTTCTGTGTATGATGCATTGCTGTTGGAATGGGATGAAAGCCAGTGAATGCTACCTGGCCATTACTGAAGGAAACATAAGGAGCTGTATTTATTTCTGTAAACACACAGAAATATCCCTTAATGATGCAGTCATGCACTGGATTTCTCAAATCTAGTTTTCTGCCAAAGACACTCTTTGACTCTGTAGTTCAATTTTTTTTTTGTCCTTTGTCCGAACAAAATGTGTTCTCTGGAGATTTGGAGACCTGTCTGCAGTTTGTTGTATCAAGATTTCATACTCGCTCTCCCTCTGTTCTTTCCTCTCAGTGTTCTGCAGTCATATAATGGCAGAGCACTCTGTTCTCTCTCTTGGCTCTCTCCCCATTACTGGCCTTTATGTAGCAGAGCTATTGATGACTTTTGTAATAGCATGCGATGGGCGCGTGGTGACGCTGGCACAGTCTCAGAGTGTGTTTAATAAATCACAATCAGACCCTGCTGTTACATCAATACTTCTGCTCAATTACCCAGAAGGTCATGGGCAAAAATGCTGGAGAGCTGGGGATCGGTAACTACAGAAGAGAGAACAACATCTGGAAGTAAAAGAAGGGACACACACTAACACACACACATGCAATGCAACATGCAACTTGCAGCTGCTTGTATACACTGGGTTATTTTCACATCTTGGTTTTTAAAGGTGGAAGGGAGTGATTCATTTGAAACTTACCATGAAAAGGATAAAAAATGATTGAAACGGTTGCAAAATATAACCGTTATGCATATTATAGGGATGCACCGTCATTTCAGCCGCCAAAAATTATCAGCCAAACATGACATTTTAGGTTTTTGGCAAAAAGAGAAAAACGGCTGAAGATGTATGGTGCGTCGCACCACCTAGCAGTGTTCAGTGTACAGGTTTCGCTCTCCCTCTAGCCGTGGTAACTGCACGATGTTATGCTCTGCTCAATATTCCACCGTCTGAATGTGAAAAGAAAAGTCGCTGAAAAAAAATGTGCCGACAGGAAATTTCTATGTAGTATACTTGTTCCTGTTTGCAGTAACAATACTGTGTTGTAACATGGTATAGTGTAGCTGTACAGGGCAACGCTGGTAAAATGAGCTACCCTCCCGTGACGCTATAGTCTGCTCTCATGCTCTGATGATAATAGATTTGTAGGACTATACATACATTATTTGGATAATTAGTAAAAAAAAAAATCAGTTGAATCTGATTCTGTTGCATAAAATTGAATAGAAAATACTATATTGGTATTTAATATTATTATAGTCTTATAATAAAGTCTATAGTAAATTCATAAATAATTATTAAAAAGCATTTTTGGTTTCGGTTTTCGGCCAAGTGCATCTAGAAGTTTTAGTGCCGGCCCAGATTTTTTATATATACTCTGGCTGCCCCTTAATAGTTGACTAACTGTTAGTCGACAAGAAGAGGCTTGGTCGACCAAAATTTTATTTGAAAGAAAATTCCACAAAATGCAGTCCATGACGGACAGATTACTAACGGCTATGTCTATGTGGTAATGCAGTATATCGGGCAGGACATCCATACGCTCACTTATCATTCACTGACCTCAAATATGGCTTTTCATCTGAAGATGTATGTAGTAGCAACTTTACTTGGCCTTAATCTAATGTTAACCTAGAAAAATGTGCGCTATTGAAGTGTCTGTGCAGAGTGTGGAAGCTGAACAGTAGTGCGCTTACTGTATGACAGATGGAGGCGCTGGTGCAGTCACTTGCTCTTAAAATACTCTGTCATTTTTGGTCATACAGATAAAAGTAATACATCTTTCGAATCTGTAAAGACTCTACTATTTGTGTGCACTCACAATAACAACAAAACATTGCGCTTTTGTAAAATAATGAAAACAAACAGGATGCACTTTCTGCCGTTTCGGATGCACTTTCTGCCGTTTCGGTCTCTGTGAACTTGAGCGTGAAACTTCGAAACTCTGTATACTGTATACTTGCCTTACAGACATCTATAGAGAGCGAAATGTCTACTTTTAGATGAACCAATAATAATAGAAAACAAATATTCTCAAATTATGTAATCCATATGAAACGGCGCATCCACTACTGCGGAGTGTGTTTCTTAAGCTGAAAACAAAAAAAGCTCTAGTTTATCAATAAATTATTAAAATGTTAATGCAGTCTCACTGCTGGTTTTCCTTGACACATTCAGAATTATTATATGGCAAGCTTTTTTTGTGTGCACTTAAGTGCTGATTAGGCTATGTAGGCAATTAAAGGCTAACTGGTATTATTTATATGGTTTATTAATTAAATGTGCCACTAATAGGCGACTAATGCTTAAAATTAATGAATACATATATATCACTGTTAGCTATTGTGGTTTGCCATTTTTTAAAATCTAAATACAGTCTAAAATTTTAATTTTGTCATTTCTTGGGGGTTGGGTGAAAATCCACCTTTTTATGAATGAATGGTTTAGAATGAATTATTTGTATATTTTGAAGAAAAAGTGTAACTCTCACTGGAAGAGAAAAAAATACTTTATTACAAGTAATGTTTCGGTGATTGTCAAGGCCTTCATCACACATTTTTTAGAATTATTTGTACAAGTATTTTTACAACAATGAATGGAATATCAATTCTACAGATTGTGTCAACATGATAAGGCATATAATATGATATTAGCATGTTAAGAAGATCAAAACCCTGAAAGAAGGCCACATTCAGCTGATACCTTATTAGACAGTAGTTATCAGTTAGCTCCCGCAATAAATTGATAGGATTTGTGCATATAAAAGTCATGGGACACCAAAGTACACCTTATTCATAGAGACTGCCACTTGTTCATATTGGTTTTGCTGTAAAACCATTAGAGAAGACACACTTCCACCATTTTAGATAACAAAAGAAAACAACAGCATTGAAGCGTTGAGAGACAACACACACACACATAGCGAAATCTTGTTTTTCACCTTCATGAAAATGAAATCAGATCCCTCAAAGGGCACTCAGCTGCCATGATTACACCCTTTTGTTGGGAGTGTTAAATTTGCAAGCCCGCTAGCTCCCCCCTATAAAGACGTATTCCCCAAAGTTTCCATTCAATAAAAGGCTGAAAATGAAAATATTATTTTCCTCCCTGGCTGATAGTAGTTGTTGTTTCCTCATGGCAGGCATCTAATATCATCTGACACCTACTGACCCGCCTGAATGCAATTTGTGTCTTAATATCCAGCTTACAGCAGCCCCGTCCTCAGGAGAGTTGAGGTGTTAGGTGATTTTCTCTCTCTCCTGCTTTCATTCCTCACGTGCTCCCTCCCTCTCTCGCTCGTGGATGCATTGTCAGAGAGGTCCGTGGGGCTTTGCACTCCGGCAAACAAAGAAAAAGACACACACATACTAACACACACACACACACATTCCACTTGCTGATTCGGGCCTGTCCCGTTCTGCACTGCCCGTGGCCCTTCTGTTTTCTGATTGGATCTCAGATTGACGGACAGCTGCATCCACCTGTCCATCTATTACCACCCTTTCGTCTAGTGACGCAGGTGAACATGTGGCGGTAGCGTCTGCCAAAACCAGACAAAATGAACACAGTGCCCACAAATGAGGCTGCTGACAGCATTCATTTTTTTTCTTTCTTTTTGCCGCCTGCCGTTCCTCTCTCTCCCTCTTTTTTTTCAGTTTTGTCGGTGTGGTCATGTTTATTTGGGTCAAAAGACAGATGATCTCTCATGTAGATGACACGCCAGTAAAGTGGCTGGCCGAAAGAGAGATGATAGAGAGGAGGAAGCGGAGGAGGAGTGGGAGTGGGAGTCTCGCAGGACAGATGAGTCTTCCTCTCATATTCTCCTTCATTGCATTCTGATGGTGGGACTAATGTAGCATGGAAATTCACTCTGCTACTGCGCTCAGAGCAGTTCCACGCCCTCAAACACTGTCAGGGAGAAGATGAGGAAGATAGAGGCAAATGAAATAAAGAATAGACAGCGTGAAGGAAGGGAATATTTTTGCAGATATGAAGTGCAAACTATGGTTTAAGAATTAACATTTTCTGCGAATAAGGTAAACTTTGGTGTCTCATTTTGTTCGAGGCATTAGAGAATGTGTGCTGTTTAGCTGTGTACAAGCATTAACACCTTTTTTATGATTTTTATTACATTTGGTATGCCCTAGGGCTTAGTTTTGACACAGATTTTACGATTCGAGTCTGATTCGCAAGCTTGCGATTCAATTCGATTTCAGATTTGATTCGATATCTGTTATTTTGGATATATATCAGGTATAGTAAATGCCAAATTTTCTCAAGGAAAAAAAAAATCTTTCAACTAATGCTGTAAATTATACATGAGAGTCAGCTGGTTCTACCTTACTATAATTTTGAAGGTTAAAATTAATTGATTTGTATACAAGCAAGTCTTGTTTCCAGCCAAAATATCTAAAAATTCTTAAATCAAGAAGGATTTTCTAGACAAGCAGAAATTATTGTCTTGTTTTCAGAAAAAAGAAGTCAAAATTAAGTGAGTTTTTGCTTGAAACAAGCAAAATAATCCGCCAGTGGGGAAAGCAAAATAATCTTGTTTTCTGCTTAAAATAAGATTATTTTGCTTACCCAATTGGTAATACAATAATTTTTGCTTGTCTAGAAAATCCTTCTTGATTTAAGGATTTTTAGATATTTTGGCTGGAAACAAGACAAAAAAAATCTAAGTAAGAAAATCATTTTTTGCAGTGTAATAGTACAGTTACAATGACATAATTCTAATTCTAATCCAGTTCGTTTTTTTTAAATATAAACATTTAAATAGTGACTGTCAAAAAAACTTGACGGATTTGTTCAAACATTAATTAAATATCGAAGAACAGTAACAATTATAATGAATATGTTATATGGTGCATATATATTTAGCAAAATGCTCCTCTATACACTGTAAAAAACAATTTGTTGAGTCAGCTTAAAATAATTTGTAACCTGGCTGCCTTAAAATTTTAAGCTCAGTCAACTCAAAAACTCAAAAAAAGTGTATTCAACTTGAAATGTTTAATTATACTAAGTGACAACTTAGATATTTGAGTTGAATCAACTTAAAATTTTAAGGCACCTGGGTTACTTACCCATCTGTTAAGTTTAGCAAACACAAATATCTAAGTTGTTACTTAGTACAACTTAACATTTCAAGTTGAATAAACTTATTTTAGTTGACTGAACTTAAAATTTTAAGGCAGCAGGGTAACAATATTTTAAGCTGACTCAACAAATTGTTTTTTTTACAGTTTTTTTACAGTGTAGAGTTAATTTTTTAAGCTGACTAACTGCTCGGTCGAAACACTGATTAAGCGATTACATTGGACAGAATATGGATTTTGGTATTGAGTTATTTCTTTTAACACACCTTCGGATGTTCATTCATGTTTATTTTGTGCTCTAACTGGTATTAAAGCGGAGGAAATGCACTTCGCTTTCCCGATTCTTTTGAACTGAGGCGCTACAGCGATATGGCACTCTGCATTAAACAGCACCAAATCGGCATTTATTGTTTGAATATTGTAATAAAATGGATGGAATTTGAAATATAACACTTTGTTTCACATCAAAAAGTAACAAAGCACAAAGCTTATTGCGATTTTTTTGTATTTATTTATTTATTTTTTTTTTTTTTTGGATAGAAGGCGCATTACAATGTTCAGTGCATTAACTGAAAACAGACTAGACTAATTGATTCTTGGGATTTAAGAACTGATAATTGTTTTGTAAAAATAAGCCCTAGTAGGGTACAACATGGCTAAAGGCGCCTTTGATATTATTTTTCTCTAAACCACTAGATGGCAGAAAAATGTGGTGTAGCACTTTCCAAAACATCTGCTTTTCAAGATGCACCTGCAAATTTGTCTGATCCTTGATGCGATCGCGGGCAGCAGCACAAAGTTGATTCTGTGCTTACTTGATCTAATGTTTGATGTTTTAAAAGATTTTGTAGAATTAAGTAGCAAATGAGAATCGCCACAATTCTAGAATATATCTTGAGACAAAAGTCTTCTTAATGATTTACAGTTTTGTTTAAAATAATTAAAAGCAGTTTTTAAAAAAAACAAACAAAAAAAAAAAAACGAAAGAATATGTAAAAGTATGGTATTTGAGGTAAAAAATTTCTTTAAGAAGCTCCTACACAATTCGTAGTGTTGTCTGCCTTCATCAAACTCAGCCCACTGTCGGAAGTGTAAGTGCATCAGTAAACCAACAATTGTTTTTTTTTTTTTGCATTTAAATGAAAATTTTTAAGGGCTTCACACCCTGTTTAGCATTCTCTTTGTGAAATGTGTCAGTTATTGAAAACATACCAAGTTTTATCAGGAACGGGCCTGTTGTTCTTAAGATTTCTGCTTATTCTTGTTCTCTTTTTGCGCTCTTTTTTTTTTTTTAAATCTGTTTTCGCACTTTCCTTTCTCATCTTTTCCCACCATCACACCCTATCTCTCGCTCTCATTCTTTCTCTCTCCTCCTCTAATGCGAGTCATTTCCAGCAGCAGCTCCAGTGATCTCTAATGGAGCTCCTCGGGGCTGGAGGCACCCCTGCCTGGGGACATCCATCTTTTCTGTGTCAGGAGCCCACGCCGGCAGAAACCTTTGTGATGTGCACTCCAATTTTTCTTCAGTAAATCAAATCTTCCCTTCTTTCAGAGAGATGAATGCGGCAGGGTTGTGGTGTTATAGAGAAAATCAATGCAGGCAAAATTGAAACAGTATGCCCACGTATTGATCGGCCTTGTGAAATCGAAACTAACAGCTTTGTAACTGTTCCGGAGGACAGTTAGCTGACCTGTAATGGACAAACTATCAATATTAGCATTACTATTTTATCCTGTGCTTTGTCATTTCATGCCCAGCCCATCAGGAGCGGAGGAATGCTGGGCACTGGAACATGCTCGGCAAGGCTTGTTTTCTTAGCATATTCTCTTAGCAAAATATAAGGCTATTTATTTTTAATAATGCCATTTTAGTTACAGTATTTCAGCACATATTTTTTAATGTAATTTTTTTTTTTTTTCATTTGTCACATTTTTTGTTTTTATTTGTCACATGTTGTTTAGCCATTTTATTTTATTTTATTTTATTTCTGTTTTATTATTCAACCTTTTTCATCGTAATTGGCATATTGATGGGCCTATGCAGTTCATGCATTGATTTCAAAGATATTTTTGTTACTGTAACACTTGATGTCCATATCAAGGTCCTGAAATGAAACCACTATTCTAGAGATGTAATTCAATATAATTTAAGGAAAATATATAATAGGATTTCTACCTACCTTCCATATTCTCTCTGTTTCATGGACAGACAAACAATCCTGTTCTCATGGGAGTGCTGAATTGTATCACACATAACAATAGCTGGACAAAGGTTCTGCCCCCTCAGTCATATACAAATGGATCTCTCTCTCTCTCTCTCTCTCACTCTCTCACACACACACACACACACACACCTTCTCATTTGGCGCTGTTTGAGATGCTTCATTAATGTCGTCACATTTGGTGTAGGTAATGCAAGTCATACATCATCCCTACTGGTTAATGATGCTCAGGCTGTTATGAGAGCACCCTGCTGTCCTGCTTGCCAAAACTACACAAGCACTCCGTCACCTCTCTCCCACCACACGGCATCACGCGTGTAGCCCGCCGCTCTCTGGCTTTCTTCCACAAATCTCATTTTATAGAAGATAAAGAATATAAGAGAGGAGAATCAGTGCAGTTTACTGAATACTGGGTAAAGATGTAGATAGATATAGATAGATTTATAGATAGATAGATTTGACCCAGCTGGTTGGGTTAAATGTTTTTACCAAACATGCTGGGTTATTTTATTTAAGTCAACTATTGTTTAAAAATTATTATATTGCTGGTTTAGAATGGACTTGAACTTACGAAAACACACACAAAATTACTAGAGGCAACAGCAATAATCAAAAGATGATTATTTATTATTAAGCAAGAACACATGGACAAAATACAAGACAAATAGAATGTATTTGGGTGAATACTGCATAGTTTACAATATTACATACATTTAAACTTGTTTAACAAGCATTTTAGACATTTAAAAAAATGTAACATTTAATAGTAGTATTTTGATTTTAGTGTATTCAACCAGTTTTACCGAAATAGCGCTAATTCTCGTGCCGGTGTCGCCGAAATCTGAGCTGGTGAAGGGCTGCTGTTCGCCAGGTTAACGCCGAACTTCACACCACGGCCTCGCGTTTCACTCGTAGCTGAAAGATGCCGTGACTGACTCCAAAAACTGCCCATAAACAAACAGTACTGACATTAGAGAACATATTTCAAACTCCTGCAAACAATCGCTGTTGACCCAGCTGACTGACATTGCGTAAAATAATACAATTATTAAAGCATTATAGTAAAGCATTTATAAATTAAATAAAATGTATACAAACCTTTATTTCGCTGAAGAAGTGCAAATTGGCGGTGCTGAGAACCGCTTTCTCCTGTAGAGAAGACTACCCAGCACCTGGGTAAACCCAATAACCCAATAAAATGACCCAACAAATTGAGCCCAGCATTTGGGTAAAACAAAAAAAAAAAAAAAATCCCAGCACCTGGCTAAAAATGTTCAAAAAATAACCCAATGAAATGACCCATTGGGCTAAACCCAGCATTTGGGTTTAAAAAAAAAATTCTGCAATTAGTTTTATTGAAGTTGATTGACAGCCTTAATTTGTGGGTTTAAGTAAAAAAATGTTATACTGTCTGTGTGATTTGTCACCATTTCTTTCTTTCTTTCTTTCTTTCTTTCTTTCTTTGTCTATTTATTTCCATTTTTAATCCACACCATTCAAGTGCTTTTAATCAGCTACATTTTTTTTAAAGGGGTCATAAATTGAAAACAAAAATTCCCTTTATATTTTGACATATAGGAGGTCATTAATTAACTTGGTCCTTTGTTCACTCAATTTTACCGCGGATTCGTTCACAAACAAGGCACAACTTGATGCAAGACTTTCAGAGAGATTGAAACAAAAAAACAAGTTGTTCCGGCTAAATTGGATCCGTCAATAATATCGCCACACACAAGCGTGAGTAACTGTTTTTTGTGTGTTATTGTAATCAATTAAATTTGTTATTACAGATCATTTGATATGTTCTGAGTATTTATGCGTTTTTTTTAAACCTACATCACATCAGCATCCATCTATAATGAATGTCAATTATAGCAGTAGGCATTTACTTCCGAGTCTACAATCCGCCACACCAATTTAAATGGAGTGTTCTGATGAGGAGGGTCAAAACAGGACAGAAAATAGCATATTACTTCTAAATTATGATTTTTTTTTTGATGTAAAAATCTTATAAGGGAATTATAAGGGAACCTCAGAGAACAGTACAAAATAATAATAATAAAAAAAAAAAAGGCAGGTCATGACCCCATTAATAAATTTTAAAATACATTTTTTAAACTGCTGTCACATGGGGCATCCTATATAATATATCTTCTATAATATCTTATAGGTCCCAATACATGACAGACTGTTTGTTCCCACCCACTGAGAGTACAAACATTGTACACCTGCATTTGTACTGGTTTATTGGGACCTCCAAAAGTTCAGTCCCTTTACCAGTATATGCTTAATGCAGCTGTAGTAGAGTACCAGTGCTGCCCAGTGTACTTTATTATGATTGTCAGCTCATCCTGTCTCCCAAAGAGGGGATTAGGATGCTCAGTAAAGGCTTATTAGTTCCTCTGTTTACGCCTTAATGTTACCAGAGCTATACAAAGAAGGAAATGGATGCTAAATGCTCTGGTTCTTTGTAGTGTTAGACTGTGTTTGTACATCAGAACAGAATGATCTTGAGTGCCCTCCTGTTAGTTTAATTGTCAGCTGCGAGGGCCTCTGTTCTATCTAACAATCACTTTCTCATTAGCTGCTTTTACATTAAAGAGTAAGTAAAGATCCAGAGCTTCAGATGATGATGCTGACTATGTATAGTTGAAGTCAAAAGTTTACATACACCTTGCAGAATCTGCAAAACTGTTAACTATTGTACCAAAATAAGAGGGATCATACAAAATGCATGTTATTTTTTTATTTAGTACTGACCTGAATAAGATATTTCACATAAAAGATGTTTACTTATAGTCCACAAGAGAAAATAATAGATGAATTTATAAAAATGTTTAAAAAGTTGAAAAGTTTACATACACTTAATAATATGTTGTTACCTGAATGATCTACAGCTGTTTTTTTTTTTTTCTTGGTTTAGTGATAGTTTTTCATGAGTTCCTTGTTTATCCTGAACTGTTAAACTGCCTGCGGTTCTTCAGAAATATCCTTCAGGTCCCACAAATTCTTTGATTTTTTTTCAGCATTTTTGTGTGTTTGAACTCTTTCCAACAATGACTGTATGATTTTGAGATTCATCTTTTCACACTAAGGACAAGTGAGGGACTCATATGCAACTATTACAGAAGGCTCGAACGCTCACTGATGCTTCAGAAGGAAACACAATGCATTAAGAGCCGGGTGGTGAAAACTTTGAATTAGAGGATCAGGGTAAATGAAACTTATTTTGTCTTCTGGGAAACATGTAAGTGTCTTCTGTAGCTTTTGAAGGGCAATACTAAATGAAAAAAAATATTATGTTTAGGCAAAATTAAAAAAAAAAAAAAATACACATCTTTATTCTATTCAAAAGTTTACACCCCTGGCTCTTAATGCTTTTGAATGGGGTCATTTATTTTTTGGTGAAATATCTTATTCAGGTCAGTACTAAATAAAAAATAACATACATTTTGAATGATCCCACTTATTTTGGTAAAAGAATTAACATTTTGCATATTCTGCGAGGTGTATGTAAACTTCTGACTTCAACTGTATGTGTGTGCCGATGTTCATATGGCTCATATAAGTTTCTATGAACCAATTATGAACCATATGATTTTAAGACTATCTATCGATTTTATTTGTTTATTTATTCATTTTAAAGTTAAAGAGCAAAAAAGCACTGCGAAAGTATGAAAGTGGTGGATATTGTTTCACTATATGACAAGTCTTCTGAACCCATGTGATACCTTTCTATGAGAAACAGACCAAAAAGTTAAAAAGTTATTTGCTAAAAGTCTTGGCAACCAACCTGACTTTTTTTGACACACTCATGAGAGAAGTTAAAATGTCCAATTTGTAAAGAAATCGTCCTTCTGGGCAAAGTGCTTCTGGAAAATGCAGCTCTGAATGATTGTTCATAAACTTGAGTGATCCATTTCTCATAAATCACTGACTTATTAAGTCGCATGGGTTAAGAAGATATTATGGTGCATATACTAAGTTTTGCATCCTTTTTGAAGCTCGAAAGCATCAGTTCCCATCCACTGTTACTGCACTGAAAAGATTGTCCACTATATGTTTTTTGGGTGAATTAATTCTTGAATGCAGAAAATGAGGAAGTTATACAAGCAGAATGCAGAATACCATGAGAAAAGTTGACAACGGCAATCTTCTCGACATTAAATCATCTACAGAGGTTCCTCATGAGTTCCTTAACTATAAATGATTTTATCAACTTGGCCTGCATGGTCCTGGCAAAGATAAGGCAAAATACTTAGCAGATTACAGTATGTCATAACATATACATGTCCTGCTTTTATTTACATTTCTTCATAAGCTGTTTAACAAGTACCATTAATGGCTCGGTTTGGCTATAAACACTTGAGAAACCATGTACAAACATCCCACAGGACTGTGGGCCAGATAGAGAGAGAGCAGCTGTTCCACTCTCTTTTCTCCCTTCTTATCCTCCCTGCTTCATCTATGATGAAAACAAATGAGAAGTTCTTCCAAAGAATCTCCAAACCTTTCAAACAAACCGGTACGATACACCTAGACGTACAACCTCTTACTTGAGACGTTAGCCGTAAACATGGATTAGCTATGTAGAATATCTATCATCTGCGGGCGACTCGCCACGCAGTCATGTTTTTCACATGCAGAGCTTTTCTAAGCCGACGTATCGGCCCCATTTCCGTGCCTTAAGCTTGACAGCTTGCGATGTCTTCCCAGTCTATCTGTAAATCTCCAGAGAGCATGTAAAGGTTTGACAGCTGCAGATTCCTTGGGATATATCACATAAATGATGCGAAAATGGCTTCGCGCAGCTCTCCTCTTTTGCGTTATGGAAATGGATTAAAATATGTCCTAATGAAAACATTTAGCTCTGACTGTATATACACAACAGTGGCCCAGACTGTAAGAAATAGTAACAAAGTGTCAAAGAAGGACATATTAACAGCTCCCGTAGCGCTGATGTTGTCCATATGTTAGCATGACAGACTCCACATACTCCAGAACTCCCAGAGTTCAGCAGTCACATCAAGTGTTCCACTGAAAATGCAGAAGTAGTGCTGAAAAGACATTTTACCACTAATGATTTTTATTCAAAGACCAGCTTAGACCACTAATTTCCTTTTGTTTGTCTAAGCTATTTTACACTGCTGTTAATGCTAGTCACTTCTGTTCACCAGTGAATCATAGCTGATAACACTGGTTAACCAGTATGATTTTAAAATGAAAATTCTGTCATTAATTACTCACCCTTATGTGTTACAAACCCGTAAGACCTTCGTTCATATTCGGAACACAAATTAAGATATTTTTGAGGAAATCCGAGAGCTTTCTGACCCTGCATAAACAGCAACGGTACTACCACGTTCAAGGCCCAAAAAGGTAATAAGGACATTGTTAAAATAGTCCATGTGACATCAGTGGTTCAGCCTTAATTTTATGAAGCTACGAGAATAATTTTTAACGACACTATCCAACAATTTCTTCTCTTCCATGTCAGACTCAATGCAAGTTCACGACAGTATCACGCATGCATGTGATGGCAAAGCAGGCACGATTTTATAGATTTTATCAATGCCTTTACTACCTTTCTGGGCTTTGAATGTGGTAGTTCCGTTGCTGTCTATGGAAGGTCAGAAAGTTCTGATTCCATCAAATATATCTTAATTTGTGTTCAGAAGATGAATGAAGGCCTTGGGGGTTTGGAACATCATGAGAGTAATTAATGACAGAATTTTCATTTTTGGTTGAACTATCCCTTTCAATGGGGAAAGACCAAAATCTATGGTAAGTGGCTCTTTTTATTGCGTGGTCACTCATTCATATATGTATGCGTACATTTCTTGTGAGCTCAGTCATGTATGTATAACTGAACCGTCCCTGCCTTGGTTGACCTAATAATTAGAGTTGTGCTCAAAAGTATTCATACCCTTGGTAAATATGATCAAAGAAGGCTGTGAAAATAAGTCTGTATCATTAATCCTTTTGATCTTTTATTTTAAAAATGTATAAAAATCTAACCTTTCATTGTAGAATAAGAATTTAAAATGGGAGAGAAATCTCATTGACCACAATTGATCATACCCTTTTATTCAGTACTTTTTGCAACCTCCTTTTGCCAAGATAACAGCTCTGAGTCTTCACCTATAATGCCTAATAAGTTTAGAGAACATCTGACAAGAGATCAGAGATCATTCCTTCAAGGAGAAGTTCACTTCCAGAACAAAAATTTACAGATAATTTACTCACCCCCTTGTCACCCAAGATATTCGTGTCTTTCTTTCTTCAGTCATAAAGAAATTGTTTTTGAGGAAAACATTTCAGGAATTATCTCCACATAGTGGATTTCAGTAGTGCCCCCAAGTTTGAACTTCCAAAATGCAGTTTAAATGCAGCTTCAGATGGCTCTAAACGATCCCAGCCGAGGAAGAAGGATCTTATGTAACGAAACAATCGGCCATTTTTTAAGCAAATTGACAATTTATATACTTTTTAACCTCAAATGCTTGTCTTGTCTCATCTCTGTGATGCGCATCTGTGTAATCTGGGTCAATATAGTTACAATATGTCAAAAAACTCTAGTTTTCTTCTTCAACATCAAAAACGTCTTACATCGCTGTTTTACCTTTTTTTTTGTAAAGGGTGTTTGATCTTTTTTGCTTGTTCACTTTGTAAACACTAGGTTGGTACTTCTACAGCGATGTAGGACGATATTGAATTTGGGGAAGAAAACGAGATGGGAGTTTTTTGACATACCCTAACTGTCTTGACCATATTGAACCGGAAGTTCATGCAGACTTAGACAACACGAGCTTTTAAGGTTAAAAAGTATAGAAATTGTCAATTTGTTTCGAAAACGACTGATCATTTTGCTAGATAAGACCCTTCTTTCTCACCTGGGATAATTTAGAGCCATTTGAAGCTGCATTTAAACTTTGGAAGTTCAAACTTGGGGGCACCATTGAAGTCCACTATATGGAGATAATTCCTGAATTTTTTTCATCAAGAAACATAATTTTGTATCGACTGAAGAAGGAAAGACACAAACATCTTGAATGACAAGTTCATCCCAATCATTTTCTATAGGGTTCAGGTCAGGGAACTTGGTTGGCCATGGCAGAAGCTTGGTTTTGTTTTCAGTGACCCATTTTTGTTTGTAGGGTTAGGGTTAAACGTTTGTTTGTAAAGGGAATGCGCCTCCCAATCTACATATATCCGTCTATGTTCGCGCGAATCATTCGTGATCCAGCTTCATTTATAGCAGAAGTGAGTATAAGGGTTTTTTTAATGAATCTTTGCGATCGCCTTTCCTAATAATGTGCTAGTTAGCAAGTTTAGTGGCTAAACGCAGCTAAATACGGCTAAAGTAAACAGGCTCGTCACTCCACAGAGAAAAGAGAGGGGCAGGGCATGCAGAGCTCATTAACATTTAAAGCAACATCAACCAGAACAGGATGATTTTTGCAGAGCTGATTTTGGCAGGGTAAAAAGGGTGTTGTTTTACACTACCATTGAGAATTTTAACCAAGTATATTATAGATATATTTTCATTAAGACCCTAAAGAATCATATCAACTTGTGGAAAATGGGGATCCGATGACCCTTTTAAAGATACAGCAGTATATTTCAATGTACACATGGGGTACTTTTTTTTTTTTTTATCCCTGTGTGCACCAAACCCATCTTGAGTGTTTGCTGACAAAATTTTTTTTTGTTTCATCTGACCATAGAACCCAGTCCCGTTTGAAATTTCAGTGTCTAGCAAATGAATATGAAATTTTTGGATGAAAGATCAAATGGATAAACAATGCAGACTTATTTTCACAGCCTTCCTTGATCATATTTACCATAATAATAATAATTATGAGTACAACTGTAAATGCAAGTAGAAGGGTTTAGGAATGACGGCTAAGGGAAGCATTAAACTACTTAATTACTGATCTGTTGCGTAAAAGCTGTGCTACTAAGTATCTAGTGCACAAATAGTGGAATTTTAGGATTACTGTATGTCACAGTTTCACATTCAGTCATTTTTGGTGTCCTTGCAAACCAAATAAATACATATCTGAACAACAAAAAATGTTTTGTTTTAGCAAAATATTCAGGAAAAAATGGCTACGCCAGTATTACAAAGACAACATAGTTTTTGTGTATTCCCTCTGTTTTTTGGCCCTTGAGATGGAGTGATGCTCAACACTCAGGGGCTCTTATCTGTCCCTTAGCCTTTCCCATCATCCTCCTCTCAAAGGAGGCCTTATAATGGAATGTCCCTACATAAAGTGCCATACGGGCCTCTGCTGCAGCAAGAGCCATTACACACCGCACCACGCACACTTTTCCTCTGTAGCAACTCAGATTTATGAGTTTCATATGCCCTTAAGAAAGTATACTGCCGTGACAGAGCAAGGTCACGATAGGAGGCCCTGATCAATATTTGAATGAAAAGCCATTTGGGAAGTTTTTAAGGCCTATTCTCTCCCCCCTCTCTTTCTTTCTGTCTCGCTCTCTCCCAGGGAACAACATCAGGAAAGTATCGATTGCTGAGGTCCAGTAGTTAGTCAGAGGCTATCTCCTTTGACTAACCCCTTAGCACTCTGTCACCCCCTCACTACTGTGATAGATTGTTACTCTCTGGGCCACAGTAATTACACGCAGCTCCGGTCGGGTCATTTATTTCAACACTTTCGCCATTTACCAAAAAATCTCCTTTATCTTTGTGACCCAGCAGTTTGCTTTTGCAGCGAAAGCAGAAAGAGGGACACATAAAATTCTCACTCCCGCCCTGGAGCACGATGAGGCATCCGTTACACATCTCACCCATATTTCTCTCTCTCTTCTTTCTTTCTCTTCCACAGCTTTCACCCTGTGGTCTCCTCTTTTTTCCTCTGTCCTTCTCTGACATTCTCTCTCTTTTTATTTTTTCTTCTTTTCGTCTCAGTAAAGTCTTCTCCAAGCTTTAAAAAATCAGTAATAAATTACATTTTAAAATATGTAAAAAAAAATATGTATATAAAAAAGTTGTTTTAGATTGTAATAATATTTCACAGTATTACTTTATTTTTACTCTATTTTTGACGAAATGTGAGAAAGTAGGTGCATTTTTATGATAATAAAAGATAATAAAGATTTTTTTATGATAATAATCCATAATATTACAGAATATTACAGAAGGTTCAAACGCTCACTGATGCTTCAGAAGGAAACACAATGCATTAAGAACTGGGGGGTGAAAAATTTTTGAATTTGAAGATCAGAGTAAATTTAACTTGTTTTGTCTTCTGGGAAACAAGTTTCTTCTGTAGCTAATATAATAAATACAAAAGTGATATTTAGGCAAAATAAGAGAAATGTACACGTTTATTCTGTTCAGAAGTTTACACCCCTGACTCTTAATGCATTGTTTTTCCTTCTGGAGCATCAGTGAGCGTTTAAACCTTCTGTAATAGTTACATGTAAGTCCTTCAGTTGTCCTTAGTGTGAAAAGATGGATCTCAAAATCATACAGTCATTGTTGGAAAGGGTTCAAATACACAAAAATGCTGAAAAACGAAAGACTTTGTGGGACCTGAAGGATTTTTCTGAAGAACTGAAGGCAGTTTAACTGTTCAGGAAAAACAACTCAAAAACAACTTTCACTAAACAAAAAAAAAAAGGTATTGATCATTCAGGTAACAACAGTATTAAGAATCAAATGTATGTGAACTTTTGAACGGGGTCATTTTTATAAATTCAGCTATTATTTTCTCTTGTGGACTATATGTAAATGTCTTATTCAGGTCAGTACTAAATAAAAAAATAACATGCATTTTGTATGATCCCTTTTATTTTGATAAAATAATTAACGTTTTGCAGGTTTTGCGAGGTGTATGTAAACTTTTGACCACAATTATACATGCAAACACCATGTAAAAGTGAATTTTGCATTCAGTGTCCCCTTTAAATGATCAGTGTTTTTCACTGTAAATAATATTTTAATAGCAGTTTACCATTATAGCTGTGAATGAATTAAAGTTTGATAAATGGTTCATTATCATTCCTTCTTAGATCTGGAAAAAGTATTGCAGAAAGATCCTTGGGCCTTGATTAATGTATGAAATGCATTTTAAAAGATCAGATAGTAAGCAATGAATGAATAAACACAAACCAGTAAAATGTGGTGAAAAGCCATTTGTTCTCCTTTAACATATAGCACAGATGCTCTGTCACTGATGTCATTATCATGTGCTGCTCTTGACCTTAAGTCTACCTTTAGAAGAGACATTAGCATACACTGCACAGAGTCAACATCCCTGCCACCGAGTACCACAGATGATTTCCCCTGCTCTGCATAGACATTGCCACCTTAATCAGACACAGTCCCTCTGATTTCCTCTCTCTCAGTTTAATTTGAGACTCCAGACGGCCACGCATCTCGCGACTGCCAGTAGTTTGACGGAGAGACCCGAGCTTGCCCTTCTTCTGCATGACAAATATTCAGTTCATCCATTCAGTTTCCATAAACACATGGCTTATGCAAATCGTATGAAATAATCTCAGCGATACAGAGCAATTTGAGCAGTGGCAATCGCAGGCATTAATGAAAAAGGCACAAAGAGAGATGTGTTCACGCCGACTGTAACTGCATTAATCCACAGGAAAAGGTTATAAATGACTGCGAGTTGTCTCTAAAATGCCCTGTGCAGGAGTGATGTATGAAACTTGGGCCCGTTTGTTATGCTAAAGGTCACATTATTGTCATTTACATAATCTCCATGCCAGAAATGAAGTCCATGTAATATCAGCCCAGAATACACTCGCCTGCACATATGTATGGCTTTCGAACGGATAGCCCGTTAAGAAACCATCATCACTCTTGCACAATCGTTTTGCCCTTTTTGTAAATGATGTCGCATCCTGCGGCAGCTTTCAATATTTTTTTAATGGGTTTAAACTCATAAACAGGCCACACAGGTACAAGCAGACTAGGGTTTGATGCATTTTTCTACATCCTGATAGATGACAATCGTTTGTCATTGTCAAAAAAAGAAAAAAAATAACAGTATGATATCATCATAGGAGTGCAGTCAAACTTTCAGACAGACTGACAAAATCAGCATTTTGTAACGGAGCGTCTGAATGCTTTCCAGTAAAGATAAGCAGGGTGGACCTCAGAGAATTGACTTTATAAAGAACATCTGAATGTGTGGAAGGTGATTTTGTATCTAATTTCATTATTCACTGTCAGGCATTTAATCAAGGCCATTTTTTCGAAGTATGCATTTTTCTTTTCCTCTGTTTGTGTTCTTTTTCTAGTCTTTTTCCCATCTGTTACATTCAAGAAGCTCGTAAATTGATAGATTTTGCATATTTTGCAGATTTTTCAAAACTTGCTTTGGAAATGACAGAAAGAAAAATATATGGTGATAGGCCCACAGAGTTGTTCTTCATCTTATATTTCATATAGTTGACTGTTGATGAATACGGTGCAGGGCAACAACTCCACAAATGCAGTTATGCCCTAAAATTTAAGGTATTGGTGCAAAAATTCCCTGTATGTGTTTTGTCTCATATTTATATATATATATATATATATATATATATATATATATATATATATATATATATATATATATATATATATATATATATATATAACACAATATCAAACAGGCAGCAAGAACACGATTGCTGATTTTGTCCGGATCTATCAAGAGCTTAAAGCAGTAAATAAGAAGTTGATATTGTTATATTTTAGACTCAGTATTATGTATTTTTGCTCAATTTTGCAGAGAACATATTACCTTTGAAGCCATAGCAGAATTGTTGCACATCTCAGAGCAACACAGCGGTGTTTAGTTTCTGAATGAATTCGCGTTTTGAACAAATCGTATGAATCAGTGATTCAAAAGCTCATTCATAAAGTGAGCCGTTTACTTCGTTCCTGAATGAATCAGCCATTTGAGCAAATCCAGTGAATGAATAAATGAGTGACCCATCTGCTGGCACATTTAGTTTCTTAATTAAAGAAAAATTAAATTAAAAATTAATAAGAAGAATAAAAACTAAAAACAGGGATGGCTCATCAAAAAAATGCAATTCTGTCATCACTAATTCATCCTCATGTTGTTTCAAACCTTTCTTTTGTGGAACATGAAACAAAGTATTTTGAAGACTATTGGTAACAAAGCTGTTTTGGTTACCAATGACTTTCATTGTATGAACATAAAATACTGAGATGTTTCTCATCTTTTATGGTGCATAGTTTACATTAGGCCGTTGCAACCTAAATGTTTATGTGTAATAAATTCTATGTCGAATCAAATAAAATATTTTTTTCTAAAGCTACATTTTGTAATGTCTACTTGATACTTTCTCATTTAACACAAAAATAGCTTTAAATAAGCTTTTGTGGGTATTTTCACAGTCAAATTTATTTTGCGATTAATTAGATTAATTAATCGAAACATCATGTAATTAATTCAATTATAAATTTAAATAGACTGACAGCCCTAGAATGTTTAAAAACATACTTTTTAAAAACAAACACTGCAATATGTGTTTTTTGAAGTTGTAAATAAAACAAATGTGACCCTGGATCACAGAACCATTGGTATATTTGTAGCAATAGCAAACAATACATTGCATAAGTCAAAATGATTGATATTTCTTTTATGCCAAAAATCATTAGGATATTAAGTAAAGATCATGTTCCATGAAGATATTTAGTAAATGTCCTACTGTAAATATATCAAAACTTAATTTTTGATTAGTAATATGCATTGCTAAGAACTTCATTTTGACAACTTAAAAGGAAATTTTCTCAATATTTTGATTTATTTTATTTTATTTTATTTATTTATTTTTTATTTTTTTCCTGCACCCTCAGATTCCAGATTTTCAAATAGTTGTATCTTGGCCAAATATTGATCTATCCTAACAAACCATACTATTGACCATGATGAAAATTGACCCTAATGACTGGGTTTGTGGTCCATGGTCACAAATGTTATTGGAGTATGTTTTACAAGAAAATACACATTCTTTCTGCTTAAAATTTTTAATTCAGTGTCATTTTTTGCAATTATTTGTTGAATTTACTAGCAATTTCTATCAAAGTAAACCCTACACCAGATTTTTTGAAACACCTGATAATGTTGTGAGTTCTCAGCCATGTGTTGAAAAAAGTATTCTCAAGCCTCCAGGCCTGTTGTTCTTGAGTGGGCATATGTGGGTATACTTGTTCCTGTGTGTAATTTAGAGCCCGTGTTTGCAGCGAAACCCTTGCAGGCTTTTATAACGCTGCTGGAGTGTGAGACTGATGCCTTTCCGAAGTGTGGCGGCACAAGCCAGCCTCTCCGTTTCAGCAACTCCCAAAAAACACCTCATTAATCCCACACGCATACACACACGCACTGAAATTCTCAACACATGGCCCAATTAAATGCTTTGTTTATTATGACACCTCCCTTGAGTCAAGTAGACTTGAAGTGTGGCTTGTTTTATGCAAACCTACAATTTAGGAGCGCAATTGAAGCTTTAAAGAGGAGATTATAAAACATGACCCTCTTCTCTGTTGATTCTCTCTGTCCTACTGTTTACTGCTCGCTCACCAATCTATTTCCCTTATTCATTAACTCAGTGGGTCGCCATCTGTATTAAACTGCATTACGATTAGCCCCCCGTTCATCATCTCTGTTGGTAAACCGGTTCAGATTTACAGCCAGCAACCCAGCGCTTACACTGGTACTGGGTGAGAAGAAAGACTTCAATTACACCTAACAAGCGCTTATAAAAGTCCCTGCTTGTGTTAAATTCTCGCCAAATGTGGTTTACATTAAGCACGTTTGGAGGAGGGTCTCGAGCGTTGCTTTGGGCATACGCAATAAGACAGTTTCCACTCCCTGCTGCCATTTATGGGTCTGTTTCCGTCACGGCTGCTTTACGAGCGTACTAATTACTAATTGCGCCCGGATGCGTGCCCGGTTCTAGAGGCCTATTGTGTTTTGTAATTTTCGTTGTCTTGAGAAAGCGCTGGCGTAATTCCTGTTAGAAACCCCCTTTGGAAGGAGGGATGGATGGATGGATGGGGAGGGTGGATGAATAATTCATTAACGCTGTGAAAACACTTGCTGCGTGGAATGTGCAGCTGATTCTGCTGCTGGGATTGATGGCGGTTGGATTACACACACGCACACACTTCCTTTGCCTTCATTTGGGCTCTATTGTCACAGTGTCTGGGCGGCAGTGGAGGCTGTGAACGCGTTTCCAGCTGCTCGACTAATTGCAGTGGCCGGCGTGGTGTTGTATTGCAGACAGATTGATCCTCTCTGTATCTCTGCTCTCTCAGAGACTGACAGGAGAGAAGCTCCTTGGATCTGCTCTGTGCCTTCGGTGATCATTTTAATTAATGAATGCTGGAAGCCAGAATGATGGAGTGGCTATTTACGTGGAGGAAACTATCACATGCAAACACCTCGTTGCTGCTTAGATAGAGGGAAATCTGTTCACAGACAGACGGGACGATATGGAATGAACCCAACTCTCTGTCTCTTCATGTTGCTGAATTGATATGCGTCTGCTGAGTTCTTGAGGCTTGAATTTTGCCATGGGATTGTGAATATTGTGCATATTTGTAATAGTTCCTGAACATAGTTATTTGCTGTAATAGAGAATCAGTGTAGCAAAAACTTATTTTTAAAAGCAATTGAATATTGACAAAAAAGAGCCACTTTGCCTGAATTATGAAAAATGATCATTAGTAATCCCAATCAGTAAATCATGTTGTTGAGGACTGTACTTTATTTTAAGAAACCTTGTTATGATTTGCTGTCCTGTCATTCATGGTGTCCCACTTGGGTTACAATTAAGAGTTTTGCAGTCAAAATTGTTACACTCCCATTCATATCTCTCTATTACATGTTTGAATTCTCAATGTAGCACTGGAAAGTCCCCTGGATCATTTTTTAACCATCAGCCAGCATAATTTCAATTTTAATTTTGTTATTAAATTACATTAATAGCTAAATCTGGACCTTTATTTGAGCCCTCAGAGACAAGGGCAGTTTTTTCTTAGTTTTGAATAGTTTTATATTGTACCACCGTTTATATTTTACAGTGTAATTTGCAATGCTTCATGGGATTATAGTTCATTCATTCTTAAAGACATTTGCCTTTTTTTGTCATTTACCTTTGTGCTTCAAATCAAAGTTTGTGGTGATGTGATTCATCCTAGAGTTGGTTGGTTTGGCTTAGAACACCTATTGTAGATTTTATTTTAAATTCCTAAACAGAAATGAAATAAGAATAAGTACACTGCAAAAAAAAAAAAACAATTTGTTGAGTCAACTGAAAATAATTTGTTACCCTGCTGCCTAAAAATTTTAAGTTCAGCCAACTCAAATAAGTTTAGTCAACTTGAAATGTTAAGTTGTACTATGTGACAGATTAGATATTTGAGTTGACTAAACTAAAAATATGGTTTGTTAAACTTAAAAATTTCAAAAGTCTTAAAATATTAAGTTGAATCAACTCAAATATCTAAGTTGTCACTTAAAACTTAACATTTCAAGTTGACTAAACCATTTTTGAGTTGACTGAACTTAAAATTTTAAGGCAGTGGGGTAACAAATTATTTTAAGTTGACTCAACAAATTGTTTTTTAGAGTGTAGGTGGTCGAGGTTGCATTCTACTGGACCTCTAATACTACTATCCATATGCGCTCCTACTGAATAAATATTCATGCAGTGTCACAAAGCTTTCAGATTTCATCAGAAATATCTTGATTTGTTTTCCGAAGGTGAACGAAGGTCTTACAGGTTTGGAACGACATGAGGGTGAGTAATTAAAGGATTACTTCACTTTCAAAATAAAAAAATTCCTGATAATTCACTCACCCCCCTGTCATCCAAGATGATCATATCTTTCTTTCTTCAGTCGAAAAGAAATTACGTTTTTTTTGTGGAAAATAGGATTTTTCTCCATATAATGGACTTCAATGGTGCTCAACGGATTGAAGGTTAAAAATGCAGTTTAAATGCAGCTTTAACGGGCTCTAAACGATCCCAGCCGAAGAATAAGGGTCTTATCTAGCGAAAAAATCACTCATTTTCTTAAAAAAAATAAAAAATAAATAAAAATAAAAATTATATTTATACACTTTTCAACCTCAAATGCTCAAGACGAGCATTTAAGGTTAAAAAGTATATTAATTAGCAATTTGTTTCGAAAATAGATAAAACCTTTCTTCCTCGGCTGGGATCGTTTAGAGCCCTTTGAAGCTGCATTGAAACTGCATTTTTAACCTTCAATCCGTTGGGCACCATTGAAGTCCACTATATGGAGAAAAATCCTGGAGTGTTTTCCTCAAAAAAACATAATTTCTTTGCGAACATCTTGGATGACATGGGGGTAAGAAAATTATCAGGAAATTTTTATTTTGGAAATAGAGTAATCCTTCAATGACAGAATTTTCATTTTGGGGTGAACTATCCCTTTAATTATATGCCTTACTCAAACTGATTTATCAGTAAGTTAAAATCAAATTGCTCAGAAAAATAATAGAAATAGAAGCACAAGATTGCATTACGCTTTGAAAGACTGTGAAAGTAGGAACCCAGTATACATACTTGAGTTCCATCTGAATGCAATTAGAGGTAAGAATTGAGAAAAGCAACTTTGTGGGATACGCTTTTTTTAGGCTCTGGTTATTGTGTTGTTGTATTTATACACTCTCATTCATTAGTGAATAGGTGGACCCAAAAGGCTGGAGTCATGCACTATTTTTACTGCATGTGTTTTATGCATGTACGTGCTTGGTTTCCATTCTTTACTAAGATATCAGTTGTAACTCTATGGGCTTTTCCTTCTTTCTTGGTTTTACTCATGTCTGTGTGTAAACATTTCCTTTGAAACATTTAACAGAAAGGCATTGCTGTCTGCCTGAGCCGTAAATGGTCTCCAAGGAGCTGTGCTTCTCCAAGAAAACTCACATCTCCCTTTAAATTACATCTCCTTTTCCTGTCTTAAATAAATCAGTTATTAATGTCTCTTATTAGTCGAGCCGGTGAGCTTTTCAAGCGAAGAGTAGAATTGTTTTTGTTTTCGTGTTCTAAGCGCTCTCTTTAGTTTTACGAGATGGGATTTGTTTTGAGGCGTTTGCAGTAGAGCGAATCGATCACACTTCTGAGGAAAAAAAAAAACCTGAAGCGCTCAGATAGCCCCAAACCCTCTTGGCTCCATACGCCTGAGAAGCTATTTGAAGTGGCATTTTAAAATGTGTATTTTGCGTGCCATAACTATTTCCAAAAGTATTTCTGTCTGTTTTTATTTCTCCTAGAATCATTAATTCTGAGAAGACTTAGTCGTACCACTCTTTGATTTATCTATTGTCTCAACTCCTTCTCTCAATACTTTCCTTCTCTTTCCCCCATCTATGGTATTTTAGGTCATAATAGCGTGTTTGCTGGCGATTGTTAAAGTATGCGGGCGTAAAAAAGAAGGTGAGCACTAGGGAGGGCTCTTAAGTGGCCGTTATCCTGATTTATTTGGCCTGGGTGTGGAGGCCCTGTTGCACGATAAAACTTCTTCTCACTTCCACAGAACAGAATGGACTTAGAGAGTTATATTTCACAGCGCCTACAGTAAATCAGCCGGAGGACGGCTACAGAGCCACTGCTAAAGCCATTCGCTGTCGTCCCCCCACCACAAGCCCCTTTCACTCACCAGATCACAGAGGATCCGCAAACCCGCTTTGGGATCTCTCCTTCTGGATGGCATATGATCACTAATCTTCATTTTTTTAAGATTCACAAAAATGCTCTTTTATCACATCCTTCCTTGAAAAATCACACGTTGGTTTCTTTAGGTTCGAAATCAGTTTTTCTTTTGTGTTCACGTGTTTAATTAATTGCTCATGCCATTGTGCATTACAGCAGAAAAATGAGTTTAATTTGATTCAACAAATTACACCGTTCCCTCCCGTAGCCTGAAATTAGTTCGTTCTATTTCAAATTAAGCAAGCTTTTGAAAATTACACTCATTTATGGTGCAGGAAATGTATTTCCCTTGTACCTCAGGGGGCTAAACATAATGAATATTTGAAGAGATTATTTTAATTAAAGTCCTTTGAATCTAAATGGGGTAATATGTTATAACTGTTCGCCTGACTGTACCTTCATTAAAAGTGAACATTCTCAGACACACACGCAGAGAAAAAACAAAACAGCATAAGATGGAAAGAAAGAGAGAGAGAGAGATGGAGAGTGAGGAAGAACTTTAGTTTTCTTTACAGTGGTAAGAGGTGCAAATTGGAGGAAAAAAAATGGCTGAAGGCGAAGGACATTGAATCAAATGTGTTCCCTCTCTTCAGCAGTCCTGCTGTAAGGTGTCCTGCTGGGCTCAGAAATGAGCCTGGAACCACAGCACTGGCTCATTTTATGTGTGTGTGTGTGTGTGTGTGTGTGTGTGTGTGTGTGTGTGTGTGTGTGTGTGTGTGCTGGATTGCTGTGTCAGCAGGCTGATTCTCAATGTGATGTATTTAGCTCTCATCTCACCTTCTTGAGGTGCTGCAAAAATCTGGGCCTCTTCTTCAGTGTTACTCCCAAGGACAAACATTTCTGGAGTTCTGTGCAAATGTGACTTCTAAAATTAGAACACACATGTATCATTGTAACAGATTTATTCCACTGCTATAGGCTCGGAGGATAAATAGGTGATTATATATTTAATTTTATTTGAGTTTTTATATTAGCATGTGCATATACCTTTTTTTGTCATAGCTGTAAATAGTATTTTTTAATATATAACACTTTTTTGTGAAATATTTAGCTCGAAAAATGTGCTTTTTAGGTGATTATTACTATTATTATTATTATTATATACTGAGTTATTGTGTTTTACTTGTTTTGTTTTTCTTTTTTTATGCATTACGTAATGTTAAACTATACATGGATCATTCTATAATTGTGGGTACATCTCATGTCCGTGAAGTATATTTTTTAATATATTTTCATCAATATATAAAGCCCTGATGCTTAATTTTCTAGTTCACAATTATATTTTTCCCAATCACACTGCTAAATGTTGAAAAAGCCATATCTTTTGTTCAGAAATGTTGTTCATATCACATACAACCCTGGTATTCAGCTGTCCGATTCGGCTGTCCGCATGAAAAAAAAAATACCTCAAATATAAATTAATTTCATAGTTTTGCCTTCAGTTAGATTAGGTTATCAAGACATTTGGGGGTGCACTTCAAAAATAATAAATGTTTTTTTTTTTGTGTTATAACTTTGTTTTTGTTTGTGTCCGAAAAACCGTGTCAACTAAGTTACCCACTAGAAACCCCCCCCCCTCAAAAAGGAATGGTTTGTCCCATTTTCGCATAATTTGCACAGTATGATGATATTTCCTCTAGAAACACATGGATGAAACACTAAATGTTATGTTCTCTCTCTTTCCCCTAATTTTGGTTGAACTAGCAAACCTGTTTCTAGAGTGGATTAATTGTCTGTCAACAGTGTTACTCAAGTATTATTGCTGCAAATTTTAACAAGACAATTTAACTAAAACTTATGTTTTGTTTATGAAAAACAAAGATATTTCTAAACATACCATATGCTCAGCAGTTCTAGACTTCCATGGTGCATATAGGCCCAAAGCACTACAAATGTCAACTAAGTTGCCTGTCAACTGTATGTTACCTTTACCCAGTAAAGGTAACATGGTGGACAGTAGCAAACATTGATGGTATTTTAAGCACATATTCCTACAGATCACCTACATTTATATAGCACTTTATACAATATAGATACAGGTATAGGTATATAGATATAGGTACAATGTTTGAAATCCAGCCTTTATTATATTATGCAGTATTACATAATGTTCACCCCAAAATAGGGGGAAAATAGTTGATTTAAGATTTAAAAAAGTAAATATTTAATAAAATGCTGCACATTCCCTAGTAAAAAAAAAAAAAAAAAAAAAAAGTAATAGATTTAAAATGCATTCATTTTATTCTAAGTATAGGTCAGGTCTATTAACATTTACTGACATATCAAGACTTACTGATATAAAAATTGTAATTAAACTTTATTTGGAGTACTACTTGTGCACATTGCACATTTTTTTAATATTAAGCCTAAAGCCTAAATGTTTCAATGTCACTATTGATGAGAATTGTATGATCTTTAAATAACATTGGCCTTTAAATGCTAAATATTTAAAGTGTAAATAAAGTATACTTGCAGTAGTTTCACTTTAGCACAATCAAATATACTTAAGTATTCCTTTAGTTGGACTTTAGCACTGCTTTCGCACAATTAAAGTGCATTAAGTACAAAATTAATAGTTCCACATTTAGCAGACTTTAAATATACCAGTTTAGTATACTAAAAGTACAGTTGCAGGGTATTGTTATTAAGTATTAATGTATTTGTAGTATACTTAGCATGAAATAAATGTATTTTAAATACATTTTAGTATATTTATTTTTCACTAGGTTTAATATGGTTCCTATACTGTTAATTTGTTTAAAAACTGAAGCAAAATAGCCCTTTAATTAAATTAAATTTGATATTTGGCAACAAGTATATTTTCAAAGCCCAGGTATATTTTATTATTAACCGTAATTATCACAATTATCATAACTATGTGATATTAGCCATTCTCTAGGTAGTGCACTTTGCACTGAAGAAGGTTGCCGCAAAACAAGGCCAGTATTATGCAGCTCTGCCTGTGCCACTTCTCACTGCATTGGCTAATTGCTAACATATGTGCCTCTCTCTCTCTCTCTCTCTCTCTCTCTTTCTCTCTCTCTCTTTCTCTCTTTCTCTCTCTCTCTTTGCCTCTCTCTCTTCCTCTCGGCAGCAGACCGCGGGAGTTCTGGCGCCTGGACTACTGGGAGGATGACCTGAGGAGACGTCGTCGCTTCATCAGGAACCCGTTTGGGTCCACACACTCTGAGGCCACGCTCAAGGCTGCAGCAGAGCATGGTGGGTAATGCATAGTCACATAATATCATGCGCTTATACCCGCAGGCAGCCCAGTCTAAAGCAATAGCTATAACGCTTTAACCAGTGATAACAGGTACATGGCTATAAAAATTAAAGTCGCCATAAAAACAAAAAACAAAAACAAAAAAACATTCTCTCACTGTCCTGAGGCCTTTGTCTCTCTGATAATATTATGACAGTAATTTGCTGCTAATTTGTTTATTTACTACGCGCAGTTCCTCTCATTAGCTCGGATATTTAAGTACGCCTAATTGTTCTTAAATTGTCACTATGTGTTCCTTCCTTCCCATGCATGTCAGCAGCTGGTATTAGAGGTGAGTAAAGTTGTGAAGTTAGCGGGAGAGCTAGTAGCAAAGGTGTTTGTGTTTGTAGTAGACGTGTGTGCGTCAGTGTCTGGGATGCTAGTTTTGCCAAATTACAAGCTGCTCATGATTTAAAGAAGTCAGCTACTTTTCCAAATGAGTATTGTTATTGTAGTTTATCTATGCTACATGCTACTAACAGAAAATAAACTATTTTAAAGCTATATAAGGGGCAGTGTCCTAAAACAGGTAGGTATCAGATATATACATTTTATTTATTTCAGAGAAGTATTTCTCTGTTTCACAAACAAGAAGGATTTTTTTTTTTTTAATGAATGAGTTAAATTTGGGTGACTTCATTAAACATATAACACATATTAAATGTGTGTATATTCACACTGTATTCGTGACTAAAAACAATAAGCAAGAAACAATAAGCAGCAGCTTTTAACTAAATATTTTTAGGACTCTTATGTATAAATTTTAATAAGTGAATCATTCTACTTTATAGATATTGTAGGTGCATTGGATAAAATTTAAATATGAACCAAATGACAAAATGGTAACACTTTACAGTATGGTTCCATTAGTTAATGTAGTAACTAACATGAATAAACAAAGAAGAACATTTATTACAGTATTTATTAATTTTTGTTAATGTTAGTTAAGGAAAATACAATCGTTCATTATTACTTCAAAGTGCATTAACTAATGTCATCAAGCACGACTTTTGATTTTAATAATGCAAATGTTGAAATTAACATTAACTAAGATTAATAAATCCTGTAGAAATATTGTTAAGTCTTAGTTTGTGTTAATTAAAGTAATTAACTAATGTTAACTTATGAACCTCATTGTAAAGTGGGTAACACTACAATATGGGGTCATTTGTTAACATTAATGTATTAACTAACATAAACTATTTATTAATCTTTGTTCATGTTAGTTAATAAATATACAGCCGTTCATTGTTTGTTCATGTTAGTTCACAGTGCGTTAACTAACGTTAACAAACACAACTTGTGATTATAATAATGCATTAGTAAATGCTGAAATGAACATTTACTAGGTATTTTTCTTAGTTCATATGAATTACTGTAGTTAACTCATAAATCTTATTGTAAACTGTAAAGGGGTACCAACAAAATATATGTGTGTGTGTGTGTTCTGCATATTTCTATTTAAATTAAGAAGAAAAATGTAAATGTGTAAATAAAGTAACTTAATCTGGCTCAGAATAAAACACAAGTAAGGCAAATGAATGTGAAACAACTTATGTAATGTTTTGTGATGCTACATTGCTAACATGTATAAAGTATCTTAAATTATAGCTTGTTATAACAAATAGTTAGTAGCATTATTAGTTAAAGTTAGTGACTTCTCAATACTGTGTACATTCTTCACAAATTTATTTTAGACGGTATCTACCAGTGAAACTCAATATTTAACTTGAGACACATTACAACAACACATCGCTGCAGGATTTTTTTATTGTTCAAAAACACTTATTAAATAAGTTGCTAAATTACTCTAGAATATAATAGGATATATTTAAGCCAGTTTTAACATGCTGCAAGATTTCACATGCATATGTAGGTATATTATGGTTGCAAATGTAGTTCCCTTTAACATCTAATGCAGAGAAATGATGAATGCATTTTTAATTATTCACTTGTATAAGAAGAGAAATTAAAAACAAGCCCCTTCAGTTTTCTACCCACTGACTTGATTTATACAAAATCTGCACCATTTATTACATAATATTTTTTCTCCTTATGTTTCCTTCATTAATAAGTCATCACATTTGCAAATGCATCATGTAATCCATAATGAACTCCATTAACTCCATTGATAACAATATAATGAGTTATCCATTCTAGGTTGGTGTTTACCAAGTAAACTTGAGGTTATTAAACTCATCAGGGGCTTGTGTTCCCGTTCCTACCCTCATTTAATGTCTTTACAATTGCTTCTGTGTTCACCACGTTCTCCTTACATTTAGATGTACAGCAAGTTCATTTTAACCTGTTCCTTTTTTCTCTTTTTGATTTGTTGTGTTTGACACACTTCAAACATCACTTCATGCAGTGCAGCAATGCATACAACATGTGAGAGTTAAAATGTTTTGCAGACTTCTGACTAATCTTTTATTCTGACGAGTTTTTAGCCACACTGAGAGATAGCAGGCTTTACAGTCAGTGCCATTCAGCACTTGGACTTGAGCAGCTTAACCTATTGCACCCCTTGGAAACAGGGCCATTTCTACGAAAAAATGTCTTCAATATGTCACTGCTTAGTCCCCTCAGAATGACACAGGTCCTCAAGACAAACGACCAATGTGACAGAAGTCAATAAGAATGTGATCTAAAAGCAATAAGTGCTCCGAATCCCAGCATCCTCAGAGACCGATGTGCCGCCCTAATGGTCATAATATGCAGCTGAATGGAAGGCCCTGAGGGGACCCAGTGATTTCTCTCTTTTTGCTCCGTCCTCCACTTTTTCTTCTCCGTATTCCACCCTTTTGCTAACTTCGGACTTGGTTAACTTCAAGTGTTCCTTAAGGAACACTTTGGATCTCCTTTGAAATGGAACCTAAAACTTTGAGGCCTTAAAGCCCTTCATTATACTCGAACGCTTCCCCAGTGACCGTCCAGCACAGGAAATAATCAATCCATCCATCAAGTATTTATGTGCATATATTAATTGTCTTTAACTTTACCTACAAACCTGTATGGGATAAACACACATACAGACACACACACAAATTATTACGACTCAAGTGCATGTTTAATCAATAATTTAGTAATTAAATGAAGTATATGATTCTTAACTCACAGTAATATGTGGTTATGGAAAGTGAACGAACAACAGAAAGCAGCTAATTGATGCGCAAAACATTGATGTTTGTCTGCCCCCTCCTCCATAGAAAGCTTGTGTCTTTTCTGCTGACCCTAAATTTGTTACGGAAGTGGAATGAAAGTCTTGGCCAAGATCTCAAGTTTTTAAACAGAGCACAAGGGTCATATCTGGCTGTGATTATTCTCATGACATGTGGAAGAAAAAGTCATGATTTTTTTTTTTTTTTTTTTTTTCCATTTTCAGCAACGCAGTAGTCAAATTTGTGCAATACATAGAATTAAATATAGAAATATGTATATATACAGTTTACAATTGGATGTACACTACCAGTCAAAAGTTTTTGAACAGTAAGATTTTTATTGTTTTTTAAAGAATTCTCTTCTGCGCACCAAGCCTGCGTTTATTTGATCCAAAGTACAGCAAAAACAGTAAAATTTTGAAACATTTTTACTTTTCTATTTGAATATATTTTAAAATGTAATTTATTCCTGTGATCAAAGCTACATTTCAGCTTCATTACTTCAGTCTTCAGTGTCACATGATCCTTTAGAAATCATTCTAATATGCTGATTTGCTGTTCAAAAAACATTTATTATTATTATTTTTTATCAATGTTTAAACCAGTTGAGTACATTTTTTCTCTTTGTCTTTGATGAATAGAAAGATCCAAAGTTCAGCATTTATCTTAAATAAAAAGCTTTTGTAAAATTATACACTACGCCATTCAAAAGTTTGGAGCCGTTTTTTTTTTTTTTTTCTTCTTCTTTTTTTTTAATTATAAATTAATACTTTTATTTAGCAAAGATGCTTTAAATTTATCAAAAGTGATGATAAAGACATATATAATGTTACAAAAGATTAATGCTGCTGTTCTTCTGAACATTCTATTCATCAAAGAAACCTGAAAAAATTCTACATAATACTAATAATAAATATTTTTTGAGCAGCATGACTGAAGTAATGATGCTAAAAATTCAGCTTTGAAATTACAGGAATAAATTACATTTTAAAATATCTTCAAATAGAAAACGGTTATTTTACATAGTAAAAATATTTCAGAACTTTACTTTTTTTGCTGTACTTTGAATCAAATAAATGCAGGCTTCGTGAGCAGATGAGACTTATTTAAAAAACATGAAAATTTTTACAGTTCAAAAACTTTTGACTGGTAGTCACCTCCTCAAATAACAGCAATATCCCAGCATTTAAAAGAAACAGCGTTTCTTTTTGATAAATATATGAAAGCTTGCTTGCAAATTATTTTTGTTTTCATCACTCAAAATATATCACCATATCAAAACTTCCCTTTTTGGCATGCACAATTGCGATCATTCATCGCCAGCCAGGAAACAGTGGTCCGATTTACACCCCTAAGGCGGATGGCTGGTAGTTTGGTGAGATATGTATTTATGGCTGGAAAGCGCCATCTTTTCTGGGGATTGATTTGGCTAGGTGCGGGCTGCGGTGTTGGGCAACTCATAGGAGTGTAAATACCTGAAGACTAATGTCTCTGTTCCTGTGATCAATAAGCACCTCCTGACTTCACTCCTGGCTGCACTTGCGTTAAAAACAAATTTGTTAATTCTGACAATTTAATTGCTTTGCCTCCGTAGTCGCATATAAATGAGCATTTGAACCTGCACGGAAAAGGGAAACAGAGCTTAGAAGTGTAACGCAACTGCATGTATTTACATTAGCATTTGCTGAATGAGGGGAATGAATGAGCTATTTAAGTAAAGCTGATGTATGAATGTAATCTTACAACATGGGTTTTTGACTCGTCTAGGTCACTGGTGCAGTTGTTCTTCACTACAGTTTTTATTATTATTATTATTATTTTTTTCGTCTACTAGGTATCCAATGTTTGATTGAATTGCATTATTTAAGTGGATTTGCAGAATACATATAATTTAAAAGCCAAAAGTAAACTTAGTATTATATTTTCATGTTTTTTTTTCTTTTCTTTTCTTATGCTGTCTGACATAATCATGCTAATATTTGTTCTTCACTCTCTCTAAGTTTTCCCGTGTATGTTTCTGGGAGTATTAGCACTCACCGAGTACATTAAAAATGCAGTTTTCTTGCATTTTTAAGTTGTGATTTAAAATAATATATACTAGAGTTTTATTATTTCTAGTTCTATGTATCCAGCATGTGCAGTTTGCCATGTATTATATCAAAACATTAGGAAGAAGTGACCCCCGCTCAGCTAGCGTCAGACACAATAGTAAATAAATAGGAATAAATATTATTATGGTTGACTCCACAGACGTAACACCATATTTCTGTCACATCCTTGTGTCCAGTCTGTCTGGCATGAGCGCACAGGCATGTGGTATGTATTAGGAAGCTGGTAGTAATTTCACTGCTGCTAACTACAAATTCTCTTGGGAGAGTTAATTACAGGAAGACCGTTCTAAATATCAGTGCACCAGCATACTTTCCATGACAAGAGATTTCTTTGCTCTGCTTTTCTAATGGTTTAGGGCTCTATTTATAAAGAGTTGTCTCAGGGTTTTGCTTCAAGTGCAAATTCAAACCCCCTCAGGTGATGTATCTGGAGAAAGAGAGGGCAGAGGTCACATGGACGGTTCTGGACTCTGTGTAGCTCCACTGTAGGCCCAAGCAGTCGGCCTGATGAGAGACTGGCCCATCACCTCTCTCTGTTTACATAGATGAAGGATTGCCTTTGTTTCTACTGTAGACCCGTTTTTGCCCCTCACCACTTGGGAATGCAGTGCTCTGTAAATGTTTACAGATTACCATTTTTCTTAAATAATCTATGCGGAACCTCAAGTCATGTATAGTTGAAATCAGACAGGGCCGCTCTTGATTTTTGTCAGCGGTAAGCTTGGCGTACGAAGCCGAATATATGTTTAATTGCAATTCAAAAAGTTTTCATGTTAACAAGTAGTTCTGTTATTAGATATTAGAATAAATATTAGTTTTTAGACTATAAATCTACAAAGGAAAACAAACACATCATTTGTGTATTTACTAATTGAATCAGAAAGTCTATTATGGACACATTATGGTCAGCTGAATTTGTTTTATTATTTTTTATTATCACTGAAAACATTTTCGAAACAAAAAGAACCATGTCCTAAATAACTGTCTAGTTGTGGTGAAAATTCAGCTACATCTTTTTCACATACTTCGACTTATTCAAAACACCTTAAATTCTCCACGACAATTCTATGTAAATGAGCAGTTTAAATATTCAAACTAATAAAATAATGCAAATGAAAATGTTATAGATCGGATGCAAAAATATAAAAAATAAAGAAATACATAAAATATCGGCTAGCATGGTTTGACGTGTTGTTTTCATGTTAACTCGAAGACATTTAAGACAAAAATTATATTACACGTGTTTATTCAGTTTTTAATATTATTATCATATATCCATTAATCGCATACCTCTATCATTTAATACCAACCAGCGCATTTATTTATTTTATTTTAGCTCTTGTGCAGTCAACTTACCCGATTAGAAGTACACTGACGGTCGTTTAAAGTTTTTGCGCGGTTACGCTTGCCTTGAAGGAATGTGATGTGTTTTGTTTTGTGCAGCTCCAGAGGAGGACGTGCTGAAAGGCAAACAGTCCATCAGGAGTTCAGTGCTGGGGAATCAGAACTCAGAGAGTGAGCTGCTCTTGGAGGACGATGACACTCTCTCATCCTTGGAGGAGAAAGATTTGGAGAACCTCGCAGGTAAAGAACAGCAGTCTAGCGACGCACCGCGACAAACTAGAACGCTCTCATCATCAAAGAAATACAGCGCTCCTGTTATAATAAACGACGCTCTGTACGCTGGACGCGCGTACTGGCATCTCCGGTGCTTACCGCAGCGTTCTGGTTTGTTGCGTCGCGCTCCGGCAGTTTAGACGGCGTGTCACCCCCCTTCTTCTCGGACGTTAATGAGGGGATCACACCATTATCTGAAGCAGTCCTCTCTCATTAGCAGCCTGTGATCGGGTTAGATTTGAGTGAGGGCTGAACAGCGCTCCAAGGCCCACAGTCATGACAAGAGCTAGTCCCTGCTTTAAAACAACTAATAATCAAATAATTTTCGCTTTACACATACAGTTTATAAAAAATAAAGTTGGGGTAAAAAATTTGAAACGTAATGCTTAAATTTGTTACTTTCATTTCATTAGCGCAACAACACGCTTGTGTTTGAATCTCCTCACTGATGGCCAAAAGCAGAAAAATACTTTTTTATTCGAAATTCAGAGTTTCTTCCGAAAAGCCACGTTCATACTTAGATTTCGTATTTTTCAATTATGAAGTAAAATATAAATGTCTAAAACAGGACTGTTTTAAGCTTTTAACTGCATATTTTAAAGCAGGACTATAAATGCTTGAGGAGAATAATTAATTAATTTAACGCAATTATGTGATTTTGTATTTATTTATATTTTCCTTAAAAGTTAATAATCTGTTCTACCGAACATAAATTGGATTTTATTTTACTATTTTATCCTTTTTCATTAACGCGTTTATAAATTCTTGATCTCATTACAATAAAAGACAGTCTCTCTCAAATAAAGTGCAAATTATCGTGAAGATTCGCGTCGTTGCAGATCATCCACTTAGCAGGCTGTTTGATTCGAGTGTAATTGAAACGTGTTCCGGTTTAGCGAGAAAAAAAAAAAAAAACATGTTATTTCTGAGCCGTATTACATGCTGATGAACTTATCTGATCATGCCATGCGTTTGTAAATTGAAGGGTGCTTGGGGAAATCAAACATGGGCTTGTGCTCGTTCTGACTGCAGCGGCAGTTTGCAAGCGCATATCCGATGCTTTGCGCATGTAGAGAGGCAGAAATTCCCCTGAGCGACCCTTCAACATTGTCATGCTGGCATAAATTAAGATTGATGACAGATTAAACCCAAAGCCCGCAATCAATGCGCGCTGATTGACAGCGGATTTCAGCGCTTTTTGACATCGCGCCTATACCGTTCCTATGACAGATGAAGCGCTTAAATATGTCATTGTGTACGGGATAATCCTATTTATGGATTAGTTTAATGAATTTGCTTTTTAAAATGCGGTGTATTTTAATTAAACACTCCTTAGTAGTATGTGATGCGTTATATGTTTACATTCAACAAATCTAAATTATTTCTTCATGGTTTAGTTCCTAAACAGTAATAATAAGAAAGCTGTAATATTATGATGATTGAGCATTGCTCAGTTTACATTTGCACTATTTTTTTTATTGTTAATGATTTCAAATTAAAATTAATTGCATGCAATAAAATATAGATTAAGCCTAAATCAATATATTAATAGTGTTTTTATTATTAAGTGATCATTTGACTTTATCCTTAGCATCCTCAGCTTTACTTTATAGGCTTTCCCCCCAAAGCTTATTAAAACTAAAGATGTTCTATCAGGAAGTTAGTACGTGCCCTTGTTGAGTTTATGTGTTTGAGTAAACACTCCGTATTCCTTTGAAATGGTTTCTATGCCAAGGGCAGAAGAGGGTGGGGGAGGCACGCACACACACACTCACACACTCTAACTGCTGTGCTCTTCGGTGATCCGTAGGGCCTGTTAACCTGAGCACCAGCGCACAGCTGGTTGCGCCCGCTGTCGTGGTAAAAGGCACACTGTCCATCACGGCCCTGGAGTTATACTTTGAGGTGGATGAAGAAGACCCGAGTTTTAAGAACATTGATCCCAAGGTAAGAGGGTTTCGCATCCAAAATGACTCCGATTGTCCCATGCTGTGCACACCAAAAACTGAGCGACTAGCCGTTGTATAACCAAGGTCCTTTAATTTGCATTCACAATACCGTTATGTTTTTTCATGTATATAACCACCTTTCCACACAGGGTTTGAGTATTAACTTTTTGTGGTCAACTTGTTTTATCATAACACAAAGACAGCACAGGCTTTGCTGATAGTAAAGGTTACTCTCTTTCCTCTTAGCATGTTGCATGTGTTACAACTGTTCATAACATATGTGGGTCAAGGCTATTAAAGTCTAACTTGCCATCACCACTGGTGTGTAGCTGAGGTCTGCCACCGAAAAGGATGACTATTAATGCAAATGCTTGAAGAGGATGACTTAATTTATTGCATTCATCTTAATGATTGATTCTCTAGAACTTTTGTTTAGCCTTTGGAAGAACAAAGTATCAACTATGAAATTCCTTTTCTGTTTATGTCTTCGAAATATCTTGCTTTCAATAAAGTTGTTTTCCTAAAAGCTAGGTTAATAATATTTAGATGTTTTTGCTATAGTAACAGAACTGTGAACTAAAATGGTTACTTTTGGCAGAATAAAATAGCTATGTTAGTATTAGTAGATTATTTATTTATTTGTTTGTTTGTTGTAGAACATTGTCTAAATATTCCTTTCAGTAGTGTTTTTAATTCTAATAAGCTGCTTTTATTTTTGCAATTATTCATAAAATTAAAATTAACATTTTCTTTTTTTTTTTTTTAAACGGGGATTTCCAAAGTAAATTACCTGAATTCTTTACTTCAAAGCATTAGCCTTTATTATGCAGTCAAAACAGTTACAATTTTATATAATTCTGAATTATTTTTTTTAAACTGTGAAAATGAATACTGTGAGAGATCGTCTGTTTACGTTTTATTTTTGCATTTTATTTATAAGTGTAAATGGCTTTGGTTGTTTTACCAAAGTGCGACCCATTATTGCTATTATTTTTAAAATACGAAAATCTTTATTTTGTTGCTAGTGACTGTTTAATAAATCTTTTATGTATTTTACAGCAACAGGCAACGCGTATTTTCTGCGTTTCGTTTTGTAAGAGTTAAACTGAATATTCAGTCCACAAATACACAGTGCCTTAATATTACTTTTAGCTATGCTTTTGTTAAAATAGCGAAAACAAATCCCAAGACTAATGCTTAATTATTTATGCATCTAGCTTATGTATTGTAGTCCCATTAACGCCAGGAGTTTTTATTTTTTAATTGAGTAATGACAAATGTCAAGTTTAAATTTCATCGTGTCATGATTTTATTACACGTTTCAATTTTTGATCACATCATGAAAAAAATTGAACTTGGCACGCTACATTTTGTAATTCGCAATTAAAGATCTTGTGCATATATTTAAATAAAATTTTCACTTTGTGAAAACAGTTCAAACAAACAACAAAATCATTACACTTAGTTTAAAATGTACCTTCAATGTCCCGTTTGAGCCTTGGCAAAAGCAAATGCTTCGGGGTCTCTTTTTTTTTTTCTTTTAAAGTTTTATTTTAATCTTTTATTTTCTTGGTTTCACTACTCGGAGAGCACCATGATCACATTCTCTCCACTTTCAGTGTTGTGATCTCAAGCGTCCGTTAATATTCACCGACATAAAATGTCCTCCTTTTGCATCTTACAGTTTATCCAAACTTTTAGCGTTGGTTAGGATTTCTCTGGCCAGTCTCCAGGTCTGTTTGGCCGCTGTCTCCAGGGCTGAGTGTGGTTTTCCCTGAAACAGGTCTAGATTGGGTAAGAAGTAATGCGGGCACCGGCGGCACTGCAGACAGGAGATGAGCTGCAGCAGAATACCGTTCAGACGGTCGCCGAGACACGACTCGTCCCAGTCAGTCTCCCGCGGGTGTTTCTCGCACTCGTACAGCAGCAGGGTCTTCATATGGTAGTTATTGAGCGGCTGTCCCGGCAGCTCGAGGTGTCGGTCGCGGAGAGTCTTTAGAATAGAGAGGCATTTCTTCCTACAGCCCGACATCAGAAGCCTGTTCTCGGCCTCGGCGAACTGCAAGACCCAGGCGTCGCTTTCCGCCGAGCTCTGTTTTCCCGTTAACGAGTAGCACTCTTTGGAGAGGAGGTTAAAACCCTCCGCTTTCACCTCCGCCACCCGGTTCGGCCCGGGCCACGGGATGTGAGGCATTGGCCACTGAGCAGCACTTCTAGGCCAGATGCCCGTGCACTTGAAGGCCGGGGTGATCTGCACCACGTATCTCTCCCGAATGCGCAGTTTCACTTCGCTCGTGTCCGCCACCATCTTAACCACGTCCCGGTAGCTGCATTTATCCACGGCCTGGGCCACCAGCGTCTGGAAGCGGGAGCGGATCTTCCGCGCCGACAGATAGCCGGAGGCGGTGATGAACTCAACCCACAGGGACATGCTCCTCTTACGGCCGTCGCTGAGTTTGAGCACCGCGCAGCCCGGCAGAGAGCCGTCATCTACGAAGTTGAAGACTCCCATCTGGTTCAGGTAAAGCACGACCTCGAACTCGTTGGGCGCGATGACCTCCATGCCCTCATAGCGCGCGTCTATCTCGCTCAGCGAGCTGATGAAACGGGGCTCCTGGACCTCCACCTCCTTCAGCACGTCCGACACCACCTTACACACCTCTCGTATGGTCTTGGCGATGGCCGCTTTGCGCGCCTGGCATCTTTCGTTGTAATATTTATTGAGCTGGTAAACCAGCTTTGCTTGCGTTGCAATCATATTGGGGCACAGATCCGGACTGTAGACCGGAGTTTCGCAGTACGCCGATGGATCCAATGCTTACCGGTGAAGCCAGAGGCACAACTCCCAGCAAAGAGAAAAAAAAAATGAAGTGATGAAGTTTGCGCCCACAGCGGATAGACGTCAAGTTTGGACCAGGAAACGGATGAATGCAACGCACTGCGACTTTCCCAACTCGACTTGCAAGGGTTTAAGTTGTTCTCCGAGCCAGTATCAGCTGCAGGATAAATCTCCGCGCGTCATGTCATCATCTCTTTCACTTGTGTTTGCGCATGAAAACTGTGCGCCAGTGTGCAGTTGTCCAGACTCAGCCGTGAGTGTTGGAATTGTTTAGTTTATGAATGGTCCTCTAGCTGGAGTGAAAAGGGGACGGGCATCTGTTCCTGGCCAATCAGCGGGCTAGCTGTCAGTGAGTTTGGCCAATCACAGCCTCGGTGCGCTGGAGAGACGGCTCTCCTCCTGAACATCCAGCGCTCGAGCCGCGGCGCCGTCAGGTTAGGCTATACAGACGGCATTAAGAGCACATATTTCAGCTATAAGCTTTTACTTTCTTTACCCTACATTACAACGATTTGACATGTTGGGAGCTTGTTATTTCGCTGTATGTGCATTTGGTAGTTAAGTAGGATACGGCGAAAATATGCTACATTTTAAATGCTTATTTGTTTATTTGTGCGATTTATGCTTATTTGTTTACATATAATTCAGCTTTGGTTTTTAAGAACTGGCTGCTAATTGATTTGTTTTAAACACTCCTATAGTTTTTTGCCACTGTAAGGTTATTGACCGCGCACTGCTAGTGTTGCATTCGTCCAACGCAATTGCATCCCATGCTCAAAACGCTGGATAGCCTGCTGCTTCAGATGGATCAAATAAGTGTGTGTGTGTCCTCGTGTTCGCATGGTAGTGGAGTTTTAGCTTTTTTTTTTTTAATATTGTGACAATGCCGAAAAGATACTGATCCAGATCGAACTGTTTTCTAATTATTCAGCCTGTTCGTACTTATAACTGCAACACAATCAACAATCAATCGTACAGATGCCAGTTTACAACTATATAGTTTTATTTTAAAATTATCGTATTGTCTATGGTCGGTAAAATCAAGAGAGTTATGAAACGTTTTAGAGACTGACATGTCATTTGGGTTATTCAGTGTTATTGTAATTAGATGACAGTGAGCTGTAATGAATTGGGGTTTAGAAACGCTTCAGTGCGGATGTATGAGCAACCTGCACATGTGTTATTTACAGAAGATATTCTGGATTTAACTTCTGCATGCACTTAATATAAGGAAAATGAAAGAACGGTTTTTAAGACCAGAAAGAAATGAAAATAAAAAGCGGATTAAAAAAAATTCTGTCATTTTTTTTTTCTTGCAGTTAAAGCTGGATTTGTACATTTTCTTTAATATTTTTCAAAGAAATAAATTTATTTATTTACTTCGTTACTTTTTGTCTGTAATCTTTTAATGCACGTAATTTAGTACTTTTCATTTAATGTGTGTGTGCGTAGTATATCTCGATTCTTTAATTTGCTTACCTTTATAGCTAACGCATTTGCTTTAGGTTCGCTCTCTGCATTCATTGATTTTATTAAAATAACTTTCTTAAAATTTAGTTTCTATTTTTTCCCATCGTTGCTCTGTTCTCACAGGAGTTATGTGAATCTGTGCAGCATGTCTTCGGCAGCGTAGCGTGTTAAGATGAATAATTTAAAGAGGAGAGATTGTTTGGTGTGGTAATTGAAGTCTCTTATCAAGCCAGACTTCATGTTGTATGAGTTGAGCTCTCATCACAGTTGTCTTAACGACAGGCTTACGAGAAAGTCTGCAGATATAGCGCTGCGTGGTGTAGGATGCGTTGCTCTAAATGAGGCCATTCAGAGTATCGATCCGTCGCGAGCGAGTGTGTTTTTACAGTGAGAAAAACGAATGTCATGAGTTTGTGTTGTTAAGCCCATCTGAGAGCCCGCGGGGTGTTTTATTTTTCGCTTGAGTAAAACACTGTTTGTTAGAGGCACGCTGCGCGAATGCTCTTTCGTTAAAGAAACTTCACAGTGTTTTATTTAATTACACAAACATTGTTTTTGCTCCTAAACCAAGTGAAACAACATCAAGAAATCACACGCCAGGAGGTCATGATTAATATCGCTATAGATATGTTATTGGAATGAATTTTAAGTTCTAAAATATAGACTTTTATATTTTAATAAAAGAACGTTCAACAGGTATTTGCTATGGAAATCTTCAGCCATTTTATGGTTCCGTCTTTTTATATATACGACTTTGTTCTGTAATGCTAAAGAAATGACGCAAGTTAAATAAGTTCATTCTAGAATGCTACGATAAATGAATCATGTGTTGCTCTAATATTGTGAACCTTTTTAAGAAAATTTGAATAATTGCTCCTACATTTCAGCGCTGAAATATCTAAGTTAAATGAAGGTTAACAGACTTTTACCTAGCCTTTTTTCATTCTTGATCAACATTTGGCAGGTCACAGTGCTAACTGCACTGAATGACACTCCTGAACTGCTTACAGAAATCCATATAGCAGTAAAACACATTGCCTTCCGTATATGCAGTATTTATTTTGAATAATAATAAATGTTTCTTATTAGAAGTAATACGAAAAAAAAAATGTTTGCAATAATTTAGTGCATCTTAAAACTGCGCACAATTTATATCATTAAACATCAAACTGTTTGAGATCACTTAGTTAAGCTGTTACAAGCTTTGATTAATTTGCAAGATTACAAGATTTAAGCAAATTAATCATTTAATCCTTTAATTACTGTTATTATTGGATTTTGCAAAGTTTTTAACTTATCTTTTAAATTAGTGTTTAGGCAAGTTAAAGGTATACAGTTATTTTCAAGGTGATTCCAAAATACAATTTACTGTCTGAAGGAAAGAGACAGTCGGTATTTAAAATTTAATCTGTGTTTGGCATGTGGAAGCATTGAATTTATTTCCATAATCTGCAAAACAGAAGTGTTAGGATTTATTAATTTATTTGAGGGGTGGGAGTGTTACGTTTTATTTGCGAATGTGCAGTACCAAGAAACATTTGTTTGCCCAACTGTAAAACGCCCAAATATGCGGTATGCACTTTGAGACATTAAATAATCACATGGGTTAGTGATTGCAATGAGCAATTTCAGATCTCAGAGCAACTGACAAACTCATGAATGCATATGCATTAATGCAAATGCATGAAAATCCATCTTAAATCACTTTTCCGTTTTCATTTTAAAAGTTTTTGTAGCATCTTCAACATAACATATGTGGTTACAGTTAGCTGATATTACATCCATTCAAATACAGTATTAAAAAGTTGAATAACCCTTAATAATTTTCCTTAATATTTAATTATTAGTCTTAATGTGTAATGTTTAATATAAATCTAACCAAATCTTAAAATAAATGTTATTAAATGGATCCAGACTGATCCTTTTTATGAGTATTTTTTATTTAGCTTTCTTACCTTCCTTTGAATTGTTTTAATGTAAAGGTAAAAGGCAGGCTTTGAATCACTGACATCTCAGGAAGTGGTGGAATTTCTTTGATTCTTCTAACATTAATGTGCCAAAGAGTGTTCTTGAACCTAATGATACACTTAGCAGAACTGAATAGAACCGTTTAAATAAGCTCCAACAAATGCTTTTGGGCTCTTTTCTCCCCCTTTATCTCTTTTTTTGAAAACATTCCGTATTATCTGGAGACCAAAAGAGCTTTCGTCTTAGCGAGCAGACTGAACGAGAAGATGAGAGAGGCACGGTAGTGTGGAGCCACTCCTCTTTGATCTGATGACTCCACTCTGATCCTCTCTACAACACTGGACAGTGTCTGATAAGACTCTCTCTCCTTTTCATTCCTTGTGTCTCTACATCTTGAAGAGTCTAACGTGATTTCCAGGTCATCTGACCTAGTTTAAAAAAAAAAGAGTCAGATAGTGTTGGCTGATCAAAGAAAAAAAAAAAAAAACAGTGATCCGGGTAACTTCAGGGGCACCTTCAAAAACTAAGACAAGCTCTTTTGGCGTTTTCCTGCAAAGCACATATTCCAGGCATATTTAAACAGGAAAAAATGTTTAAAATGTTGAGGTGGCAGATACCATTCACATAAAGAAGAAACAGTAATTTCCATTATGCCTTGTCAACTTTGCATGCATTGTTTTGTACCCTATTGTGTTTTACCCATCTGGTGCATCCCAAAATATGTAATATCCTTGTTCCGTAAAGCGTAAAGACATCCTTGGCGAATACAAAACATGGTGGTGTCCTCCAGGCTCGTTTAGGAGGAGAAAAAAGAAAAAAAAGTGCAGCGTTTTTTGTTTTTTTTTTCCGTCTCAGCTGAAGTTAGCATGTTTTGCTCTTTCATGTCAATGATAAGAGGGGGAGAATGTCAGTTACAGATGCTTTTAGCCTGTAGTCTTTTTCTGCCCCACAATGGAAACATGAGAGGCAGCAGGCAAAAAAGGCACACCGTCTTACCCACGTTTCACACACACACAGACGGCCCCAGCTGCATTTGCCCCTAGGAGACGGCCCCAAACAAGTCAACCAGTGGTACTAATTGCTTGGCAGGCCTTTCCGCATCTGCCAGGGAGATCTGGTGAGGTCATGGAGCAGATGGGTGTCTCTCTGTGTCCCTCATATTCACTGTCTGCATTTGATCTGTTTTAGGATTTTCCTGATCAGACACTTTAATTTGTTATCCTTGTGATTCCTCGTTGCTCTCGGTTTTATATATTGTTGCCCTGCTCTGAAACATTTTGACATTTAGAGTTAATCAGTATGAGACACCCTTTAGGCTGAATTTACACCATTTATTTTTTCCAAACTAATTTTATTTGGAAAAAGAGTTCATCAGACAAGCTCTAAAGTGAAATGTTATACCGTACTATACTGCGCTACTTGACCTCATAACATCTTTAAGGTGCATCTTGGAAATGGCAGTTATTTTGATTTTATACTTCATAATTATAAAAATGTCTAGAGTTTGGGGCTCTAATTTTATGTGGGTCATTAATCAAGTTAAAAACAGGATGCCAAATGAAGTGTATGGCACTATATTTAAATAAGTACTGTTATAGTAGATATATTTTTATAGACACAGTTGTGGTCAAAAGTTTACATACACCTGGTAGAATCTGCAAAATGTTAATTATTTGACTAAAATAAGAGGGATCATACAAAATGCATGTTATTTATTTTTTTTATTTAGTACTGACCTGAATAAGATATTTCACATAAAAGACATTTACATGTAGTCCACAAGAGAAAATAATAGTTGAATTTATAAAAATGACCCCGTTCAAAAGTTTACATACACCGGATTCTTAATACTGTGTTCTTACCTGAATTCAAATGCTCACTGATGCTTCAGAAGGAAATGTGATGCATTAAGAGCCTTTGTGAAACTTTTTGAATTTGAATATCAGGGTAAACTTAACTTATTTCGTCTTCTGGGAAACATGTAGGTATCTTCCGTAGCTTTTGAAGGGCAGTACTAAATGAAAAAACAAAAGAAATTTTGGCCAAATAAGAAAAATGTACACATCTTCATTCTGTTCAAAAGTTTACACCCCTGGCTCTTAATGCATCGTTTTTCTTTCTGATGCATCAGTAAGTGTTTGAACCTTCTGTAATAGTTGCATATGAGTCCCTCAGTTGTCCTTAGTATAAAAAGATGGATTCGCAAGGTGTATGTAAACTTTTGACCTCAACTTTATATTGCCAGGATGAATCGGGACACCTGTGTGATTTAGTGCAGTTTGTATCCCCTAAAATCACCTTGACACCAGTTGCTTTGATATTCTGTTTTATATGTTACAATGTGATATGTAACGCTTGCAATTGACTTTATTTGATTAACAGTAAATTGTATCGTTTACTTCTTGACTTCACACATTTAGGAACATCCTTCTAGTTTCCGTCCATTGCTTTTTCATTCAGGCAGTGTCTTCTGAAGGACAGGCTCCGTTCACACCTAATTGGGTAGGAGGAGAGAAAGGAAGGTGGGAGGGATGTTACACAGGGAAAGTATTGTTACACTTATCCTACAAACATCCTCAAGTGGCTTGACACACACACACACTCACACGGGGTCTCACAGCCTCTTCATTCGGTTGCTACAGACGACCTTCAACTGCTGCTGATCACTGTCAGGTTGTCCGAAGATTTTATTGATTTTTCAGTTAGGCGTAAGTAGTTTGTGCAGAGGCAAATGGCCAGCTACTGCAGCTCTGTCACTATCAATGAGCTGGAGGAGAGCAGCCGTGACTGTTGCTCATATCAGCATTTACACACTGTGTCCTGCATGAGTCGATAAATTGATGAGTCGTACAGTGAGTTGAATGATGAGGGGATTTCTCTCTCATTCCTCTCTCTCTCTCTCCTGGAGATAAGAACTGAAAACAAGATTGTTAAGGACATTAAATGTATGAGAAATACTTGCGAACTTACAGAGACAATGCAAGCTTGATTGTTCAAACAAAACTTTCTAAAACTCATGTCAGTCAGTATGTTTTGCTAATATAATTTGGAATGGGGAAAAAATGTTTTAATTTGGAAAAATTAAGCTGAAGTTTAATTAAGCTGAAGTTCCAGTCTCTGGAAAACATTAACGATTCTGCATCATTTGAGATTAAATCATTATGAAATCTACTGGCTTTATTCTCGGTCAATTACGTATTTTTTTCCACAGTTTTCGAAAAACCGAAATCATCTTTGAATGTGTTTCTACTTTGTGACCACATTAAGTATGCTGTCAACAAACGAATGTTCTCAATTTGGAACAAATGTAGAGAAAAGACTAAATATACACTTATAAATATTATATTCCTTATAAATAATAGTTCATGGAAGATTTAATGACTTAGAAAATGGCACGCATCAAATATAAAAGTTATGCAAAAAGAAACTACTTTAATGGAAAAAATGCTAAAAAATAAATGAGTAAATAAAAAAGTAGAAAATGTTAAATACAATTAGAGAAATGAGTCAGGTTATTTCTCAGAGCTCTCCAAGATTTTTAAATGTTTAAGTTCACTTTTAGAATAAACATTTCTTAACTCTTTACTCACCCCCATGTCATCCGAGATGTTCATGTCTTTTCAGTTGAAAAGAAATTAAGGTTTTTAAGGAAAACATTCCATTTGTCCATGTAATAGACTTTTATGGTGGCCAACAGGTTGAAGGTCCAAATTGCAGTTTCAGTGCAGCTTTAAAGGGCTCTAAATGATCCCAGCTGAGAAATAAGGGTTTTATCTAGCAAAACAATCATTTTCTAAAAAAAAATTAAAAATGTTTTATAGTTTTTAACCACAAATGCACATCTTGCACTAGCCCTGCAATGCGCAAGTGCGTGTTCAATACATTGCGTAATCACAGTGGAAAAGTCACGTAAGGTTAGTTCTTCAGTGCTTTGGTTCGAAAAGGTAGGGTAGGGCGAAAAACTCCATCATTTGTAAAGGGCATTTGACTTTCTTTGATGCTCACTTGTAAACACTGGGTCGGTACTTCCGCCGACATCATGCATACTTGATTACATAATTTGTGAGTTTGAGCTAGTGCAAGATGAGCATTTGTGGTTAAAAAATATACGAATTTGCAATTTTTTTTTTAGAAAATGACCGATCGTTTCACTAGATAAGACCCTTATTCCTTGGCTGGGATCGTGTAGAGCCCTTTGATTGCATTGAAAGTGCAATTTGGAGCTTCAACCCGCTGGCCACCATTGAAATTTATTATATGGAGAAAAATCCTTTAGAAGGTTTCTTCTGGACTGAAGAAAGAAAGGCCGAAATGAACGTCTTGGATGGCACAGGGGTGAGGTGAGGGGTCAGGAATAAAAGAATGAAAGTCCAAGAATAAAATTGTACAGAGCACTAACCCTAACCCATTGCAGATTAATGAAAAAAAAATGAATCACAACACACTAAATAAGTAAAGAATTGCAGTTTTATCATATCATGACCCAGATATCTCTTAATAGCGAGCTAAACAGACAGCACTGTTTCCTGTCCCACACCGTGGCACTGATACCTCCCGGCTTCACTGAGGTTACTCCTGAGATGAAGTCATCCGGTATGAAGCAGGTCACTGATCCTGTCTACTGATACAGCAATGATAATTGAATGCTGAGAGCAGGGAAGAAACAGATTTGTTACAGAAGCACCTCAAAGTCAAGGAGAGCTGCCCTCATGCTTCCAACTTGCATCCTTCATTGAATTTATTGTCTGTTTCTATTGTGGCCTTCTTTCCCCAGTGGCGTTTTTATGATCTGGGACGGACATCATTCTAAAGAGATGTTTCAGAGAGATGTATTGTGCTACTCCAGAGCTACTGGTGAAGGTCAGGATCAGTTTTACATTGATGTAACGACTGTGTCCTGCAGATGACGCTTTGGTCTGGGATTGGGGTTTGACTGTTTTAGTTGAAGGGATTTTCTGAGTTGAGTTGTATTAATAGCATCTGTGGCATGTTGTCAATTACCACAGAAAACAACGTTAATATTCATTCCTCAGTTTGTAAAAAAAACAAAACAAAAATGTGTGGGAAAACATGCACTTCCAGTGAAAGCCATTATATGGTTGCTTCTTTGTACAGACTTACTTTAGTCTGAGAACTAACATGCAATCATAAAACCCCTGACGTAGTGGAAAAAAAAAAGACTCGTCTTGGACTCATAAGCAATTGACAAAAGTTCTTTTGTAACTTCATAAATGTCTTTACCGTGCATTTACCTTAAATTTATGGTAATGGCATTCATAAAGTTGCAAAAGGTTTCAAACAAATGCTGTACTTTTCAACTTTCTATTAATCAAAGAATCCTGAAAAAAGTATTATGGTTTACACAAAAATAAATCTTAATTATTTTTAACAGTACCAAATCAGCATATTCTAAAAGACCATGTGACGCTGTAAATATATATTACAGTTACTGCTGTCAAATCAATTAATCACAATTAATATTATCCAAAATAAAAGTGTTTACATATGTGTGTACTGTGTATATTTATAGGTATGTATAAATACTAATTTGCATCCAAAATTGAAAATGTTTTTCTTTACATAATATATGATTGTGTATATTTATTATGTATGTATAAATACACACACATACAGTATATATTTTGAAAATATTTACATGTATGTATTTAGATTAATATACTTTATATTATATATAAATATATTTAATATATAAACATAACATATTTTTCTTAATTACATACATGCATGTGTTTGTATTTATATATACATAATAAATATACACAGTACACACACTTTTATATAAACAAAAACTTTTATTTTGGATGTGATTAATCATGATTAATTGTTTGACTGCACTAATAAATACACATATATATATATATTTAGAAATATATGCAATATGTCATGATTTATAAAATCATATATAAATATAAATATATATACACATGTAAATATTTCTTAAATATGTACCTGTATTTATGTATAAATATAAATTTATACAATACACACATTTATTACTTTTATTTTGGATGTGATTAATCACGATTATTCAATTTGATAGCCCTAATTACAATAGAAAACAGTTATTTTGTTATTTTAAGATAATAATGTTTTGCATTATTACTGTTTCGAAATCAAATAAATGTGGCCTTGGTCAGAGTCAAGGTCACCTCTCAAAATGCTTGCTACAGCTGTGAAAAATGCAAAAATTTGAACCCGATCTGATTTTTGTTTAATGGCGAATGAAAGTTTCGGAGGCAGTGTGATTGAAACAATATGAGGTCGTTTTTATTTTTTAACATGCAAAAATTTAGGACTCTGTTTGCAAGGACTTTCAGAATAAAATGAGTTAAATGAGTACCACATAAGCTGCAGCATAACAAAATAGATTTGAAAACAGACTTCTGACCAAAGACTTGACTTAAATCTGGTCTTGAAAGTCTTTAGACTTGACTTGGCACTTGACCAGAGACTTGAAACTTGATAATTATACTTTGTCAGAGACTTGTATTCTTTAGCTTTTAAGACTTGAAATATACAAATACATGACCCAACCAAAAGCATAGACTGCGTTAGAGTACCAGCAGATTAAGTGAGCACAAGTACCAGCAGATTTGGTATATTATACAATAGGAGCCCATTATCAGTATCCCCTTTTCGCCAGACAGAAGGTGGGTTTCCTGCACCTGAGTCTAGCTGCTCCATCTTCCTCTGCCGACAGGGTGAAGGTTTGGGGCCTCCCAGTCCCCTGATTGATCTGCTCTCCATCATTTACTCAGCAGAGCAGTCACTGACACACGTCACGGCATATGCTGCTAGCCAGATGGATGAGACTCTTTATGGATGCCAGAGTGAGCGTGTTTGTCTGAGATTAGATGCACACCTTTGTCCTCTCCTGCTGAATTTTATTAATATTATGATTGTTCATTCATTTTTGCTTGTTTGTTGCTCTCCCTAACTATGGTATACCTGTCTATGTTTACTATAAAGCAGGTTTACCTACCATACTTTTGCTTCTCCTCAATTTGTTTTTTTGAAGATCCAGAACTCTCGAATTCCACTCTTGCCGCCTCCTCAGTCTTGGTTAATGACGCATCCAGTCTGGTTGAAATGGCGTCTCCATGGGGACCCAATAAGGCCAGTCGTCCATGACAAATTCTTTTAGGTGACAGTTCGATCAAGCATCATCCCATCCACTTTACCAGCAGTGTAAATGAGTCTGAATTACTGTGCTCCACACCATTAAGATGCCACTTTAAAGATAAAGACAAAGGTCAAATAATCTAGCTGTAGGCTTCTTGGCTTGGCCTTTACAGATCCGTTTCCTTGAGCAATGAGGAAATTCTCTGCAAGTTCTCTGCAAGAATGGATTGACATGGAACAGCCAAGTTGACTCCAAAATGGTGCTAGTGCTGGTGTTTGGTTTTCACATTTAGTGGCAATGTTAAAGGAGAACACTTCCAGAACAAAAATGTACAGATAATTTACCCCTTGTCATCCAAGGTGTTCGTGTCTTTCTTTCTTCAGTCGATAAGAAATTATGTTTCTTGAGGGGAAAAAAAATCAGAAATTATCCCCATATAGTGGACTTCAGTGGGGCTCTCAAGTTTGAACTTCCAAAATGCAGTTCAAATGGCTCTACAAGATCCCAGCCAAGGAAGAAAGGTCTTATCTAGCAAAACGAACGCTCATTTTCGAAACAAATTGACAGTTTATATACTTTTTTAACCTCAGATGCTCATCTTGTCTAAGTCTGCATGAACTTTGTTTTTTTCCCATTCAATGCGGTCAGTACAATTAGGGTATGTCGAAAAACTCCCATTTCGTTTTCTTCTCCAACTTCAAAATTGTCCAGGCATCGCTGCAGAAGTACCGACCCAGTGTTTACAAAGTGAACATGCAAAGAAGATCAAACGCCTTTTACAAAAAAAGGTAAAACAGCGATGTAAGACAATTTTGACGTTAAAGAAGAAAACGAGACGGGAGTTTTTCGACATACCCTAACTGTATTGACCCGTAATTACACAAACTACATTTGACCATCGCAGAGATGAGACAAGACGAGCATTTGAGGTTAAAAAGTATATAAATTGTCGCTAGATAAGACCCTTCTTCCTCGGCTGGGATCATTTAGAGCCACTTGAAGCTGCATTTAAACTGCATTTTGGAAGTTCAAACTTGGGGGCACCATTTAAGTCCACTATATGGAGAACATTGCTGAAATGTTTTCCTCAAGAAACATAATTTCTTATCAACTGAAGAAAGAAAGACATGAACATCTTGGATGACAAGGGGGTGAGTGAATTATCTGTAAATTTTTGTTCTGGAAGTGAACTTCTCATTTAAATGCCAACTTGTTAGTTCATATGACTGTGTAATGATTCCAGAAATAATACACAGTATCTCACATTGTTTGTTTTCCATTTCCACTATTTTCCCCCAATTTCCCGAAGGTTTATTCAATTTCTTGTTCTATCTCCTCATAGACATTTTTTTTTCTCTTGTGAGTTTTCTTGTACTTCATTTAGATCTTTGTTGAGTACACAAAAAAAGTGTAACAATGTTTTAGTAATATTTTCCAAACAAAGCCACAGAATAAAGATAAAACAGTATAAATGTTTAGAACTCACGTGGAGCTGAATGAAATGTCAGAATTTAATGTCAACTGACAAATGTGTTAACTTTCCATTAAACAAAATTTGATGTAATCAGGCAGTTTTTTGGCCCAGAACTGTTCAAAGTTGTCCAGCAACCCTGGAATCAGCACCGAAACCATTTTGCTTCCTTGTTTAAGAATATAACTTGGTTAAAATGAATGAAAGTTCAGCAAGTGTTTCTTCAAAAGCATCAGGAGTCTTCTCTGGAGAGAGGTCTCACAGCAACAAATCACAACCACAGAAATGAGCAACTTATTTGCAGATACTTAAGAATCATCTATCCTAACATTAACCCCTGCCTGCACTTTTCCCCTGTAATGGGCTTCCCTGTTTACCTGCTTAAAGACACAGTCATAAAAAACATAATCCAGCTTCTGTCACCTTTCAATCCCTTAAATCCCCAGAGGATCCCTCCTTTTCAGGCCATGAAAAAACTAAAGTCCCCCCTTTAGGCACCCTAAAAGGGGGTTCACATATTTTACCCTCTACCCCACCTTCCTCCTCCAAATCCAATTAGGCCCAGGACAATAGAAGGATTAGGGGGACTTCACTTCTCTGCCATCCTGCCTTAGACACACTGAGGAACGGCGTGACAACGGACTGGAGTGAAAGTGGTGGGCGATGCGACGGGATCTAAACCTGGCCTGGCTGTTTCTCCTTCGTATGAATGCTTTGCAGTTCGGAGAAGGACTGAACCACAGGGAAGGCTGTCGACATGATTTTCTCCATGCTTCTCAGAGGTGTTCAGGATGTTAGTTCACAACGCGGTGCAACTTAGTGTTCAAAAACACAGCTTTTGCAGCATATGGATTCTCACAGATATTCCCTATATGTTCCCTAACATGACTGTGCAACATATTGCAGCGTTCATCATCAACGTAGCCGTTCTTTCTCACTTGTTGCTTCGGTCTTTAGTACCAGAGCAAAACAGTCGATTTGTGAATGTCTGCCAAATTTCACGCTCCTCTTCTTCTCACTTATGTCACCTTTATCCTGTCTTTCTTCCGTCCAGCTCCTCAGTGAGCCAGGCTGCCCTTTTTGCCCTAGGGTTAAAGCGCTTTAAATCTCTTAGGATGGAGAAAGTCTTTGAATTGATGTCAGTCAGAGATGGAGGAGGGATTCAGTCCTTTCCTCTTGATCATATTTCTCCATTTCTTCCTCAAAATATACCATATCATACAGTATATCTACTTTCCAGATCTCTTTGTTTGTTGTTATACAATCATTTTGTTTTAAAGCAGGCAAAATCCTAATATGAAATTGACACGTTGGCCTAATTGAAGCTATGTGCTTGAACCTAATGCACACATTTTGCTATTCAAAGCGATTAAGTATTTCAGCCATTAAGACTCTGAAACAGCCGTACTGTATTTTTATGTGCCGCAAACCCCCTCATTTGTCCATTTAAACCATTAAATGGGTGTTAACTTTCACCTTACTGGAGTCCCTACAGTGCGTTTTGTGTGTCCTTCCCATCACCCCCCACAAGCCTCTACATAAAGGCCAAATGTTTAATGAGTAAGTGCACTAAAGGATTCACTTCTCCTCCAATTAACCCCATAGCTCTTGACATTTTTCTAAATCCACACAAGATTTCCTCTCTCCCTCACTCTCTCTTTCTTTCTCTCTCTCAGCAAGTTAAAAGGCTAACCTGTTGGCAAACAGAGTGGTGGGGAACAAAGCAAGTTTTAATCCCCATTGGACTACGTTCAGCCTGAATACTTAAAGAACTGAACACTTCAGCTATCATGCATATAAATATGCATATATTTGCTAAAATGCTCTGTGCTTTTCCTCAGTCTTTAGCGGCTGACTGCTAATGTTTGTTTTACTGGTTTATAGTTTGTTTTTCTTATCCCTTGAGCTGATTTACTGTTGTTTCATGTCAAAGACATTTTAATCGCTTGATAAAATAATTACTTGACTTGGGGATTTATGTAGAAGGATAACATGAAATTTATACTATCTCTGTGGAATATTTTGATGTTGCACTCTGATTTTACAATGTTTTGAGGATAACAACAGAAGTTGATCTTCTGATATATTATTATTGTTTGTGGGGAAACTTGTGAGCAGCTTGATTTGTTTTATGCTTTTAATGGGAGGTCATGTGCTTGCACAGTCCCATGATTCTCAGCACTCATCATAGGGGCACATTCTTGTACTCTTTAATGACATGGATCTAACCTCCATATGCCTTGACTTTTTTTGAACTGTATTACAGTTGGTTTGTTCAATCATTTTGTCTTCACGTACAAGCCTGAAAACAAGTTCATTTGTTTGCTTTTTGATGCTTTTCTTGATCAGGCTGGAATTTTTTTCCAGTGGAATTTTTTCCAGTATCCAGTTTGATTTTTATAGTGGTGGAAGCTAAAATGTGCTGCAGACCTTTGGAATAAAAAGAGAAATGTTTTGCAACTGTAAAAGATGTTATTAGCAACAAACAATACAGTTGTTCCTTAAAGGAATAGCTCACCCAAAAATGAAAATTGTGTCATTAATTAATCACCCTAATGTCGTTCCAAACCAAATATCTTAATTTGTGTTCCGAACATGAACAAAGGTGTTATGACTTTGGAACAACACAAGGGTGAGTGATTATGAAAGAATTTTGGGTGAACTATCCCTTTAACAAAAAACTTTAAAAAACTGGTTGCCAGAATTTTACCATAAAAAATACTGTTGCATTTTTTTTTTAAGGTTTTACGGATGTAACTTAAATTTACATTTAAATACCGTAATTTCTTTAACTGATATAATGTTCATATATACCAACCTGTGAAAGTACTGAAATCTGTACCTTTGTAATATACACTGATAGCCACTGAAAGCAGGTAGTGATAAGAAAGTCACATGATGAAGCCCATCACAAGCAAGGTTTAAATACTAACATATATAGAAGGTGCTAAGTGTCATTCAAACGAATACTAAACACCATCATGGTGCATCATGTAGCATACAACTCTAATGTACACAACTGATAAGAAAAAAACTAAAAAGAAACAGTTATATCAATAAAAAACATGAACATCAAATGTGAAATGTAACATAGGGAATTTTGGGAATGTCAATTTACGATAATTCACTGGAAATTATACATTCTTTTTCACTTCCAAAAATGGTGTACAACAGTAATATTACGTAAAATTAAAATGCAAAATTATAATGTAATGTCCAATGCAGTTTTTCACTGTATATGGTAGGGGAACGTACCGTTAACCAATTAATAGGTTTTCACTGTAGCATTTTTACAGTCTTTTACTGTTAAAATCACTGTAATTTTTTATTTTATTTTGAATGAATGATCAGGCTCAAAAAGTTTTTTTTATTTATTTTTTTTATTTTTTATTTTTTTTGTTGTTGTTTTTGAAGAAATTCAATTTTTAAAATCAAGGACACATTCAATTTATTAAAAGTGACAGCAAAAACATTTATAATGTTACAAATGATTTCTGTTTTAAGCAAATGTTGTTCGCTTTTGATCTATTCATCAAAAAAGTGTAATAGTCTCTGCAAAACATTAAGTGGCACAACTGTTTTCACACTGATATTAATCAAAAATGCACCAAGTCAGCATATTTGAATGATTTGTTAAGCATATATTAAAATGTATTCATTTATTTTTTATTTAAATAAAACATTATTACTGTTTTACTGTATTTTTGATCAAATAAGCATTGGTGAGCATAAGAGACTTCTTTAAAAAAAAAAAAAAAAAACTTACTAAAGCATTTCAATGGTAGGGTAATACCAGAGCATTGAATCAGTGAGTCAAAAACAGATAGATTGATCAAATTATCTATATTATATATTTAATAGATTCGTCTGTCACATTCATAGCAAGTGTTAAAATTGCTCACAACCTCAAAACCACAAAAAAAAATCTTGTATTTTAGCTAGTGTCAGATTCGGCATCTGCCATTCATGTTTTAAACAACAACCTAGAGATTAAAAAAAAAAAAAAAAACAGTTTATATTGAAATGCATTGAAATGTTAGAGACCAGAATAAAATAATGAGAATCTCAAAAATTAATTTCCCACATCAAAATATTTTTAGTGTAAAATTTCTCACAACAAAACGATATGTTCTTATAAGTCAGTGAGAGAACTTGTATGTGCTGAATAAGTGAATAAGCTTATCTCTCATGCAAGTACCTCACAAGTGATTTTCCGTTTCTCTCATAATATAATTTTTGCTCCATGACTAATGTAAGCTTAATGCTGTATGTGCGTGCACACGCTAGCTGGTTATTTACATGGCCAGATGCGTTAGTAACAGCGGTCCCTCTCTAATATCTCCTCCCTTTTATTCCCATGAATTCTATCAAGTTTTCCAATATTGCATCTGGAGTGCGCTTGGCTCTGAATGTTGATGTTGATGGATCACCCACTTCCTCCTCCTCATTAATTTCATCACCTTATCGCCCAGGCCACTTCATTTGACCAAAAGGTAATAATAAATGTCCCATCCACAATCTTTAACACACTCAGCCAGGCGGAAACACTTAATAACAGCATACAAATTGAACTTCAATCACCTCATTTTGCTCCGCAGATGCATAGGCACATTAAAAACCAGCATTTGAGAGTATCAGTATCACTCTCTCTCGCTCACACACTCTCTCTCTCTCACACCATGTCGTTTTATGCCATCGCTTGCCAAGCTTCCAATTGAGCGTTATAATACTCGTTTATTACACATTTTATAAGCGAGGATGGGGATTCTATCAGCGGCAGGAGAGCCGTTTCCTTTTCCTGGCTGCGAACGCTCTTATCACCGCTCAAACACAAGTGCACACTTTGCCCAACAGAGACTGCTATTCAGAGACTCATTTATCTTTCTGAGAGAGCGCTGGATAGTTCACTCGCTCTCTGTCTCACACTTGCTATCTCTTGCTTTTTTTTCTGTCCCGCGAACCCCCCTTTCCCTTCTTTTTTGGCTTGGGGTGGGGGGTATTTTCAATTAGATTTCATTCAATTCTGTCAGAGACGGAGCACATGCTCTCGAGCGGTGGTCCCTGGTGTGTGTGTCGCTCGGAGGATGTCGTTTGCGCGCACAGGGTCCTTTGGCAGAGGACATAGTGTGTGTTTGAGAGATGTGTCCCTCTTCATCTCAGACTCGTTTCGCCAGCTGACAGAGACAAATGACAGCACTCAGAAATGACTTGCTGCCTCTCCATCCTAACAGGTTGAGCGCTTTGAAATGACACACACATACGTACACATTCCCATTTCAGCTTCAATCTTTTGTTGTCAGTTTGGTGTCAGCGTCGTGGCCTTGAAATTAAGCCTTTTTTGTTTGTTTTTAGGTGTTTTGGCATGAATGGAAGAACATTTCATTTAGAATGAGAATTGAATAAAAATAGAGTAAACATTATTATATCTGTAAAAAAGTCTTTAAAATCAGCTTTTTTCCATGAACAGAATCATAAAAATGGAATTTACTGTATAATGTGGGATGAAGCAGAATTTGACCAACTTGGGATAAATAAATCCAAAGTAGGTCAGTACACCTAAATCAAAACATGATATAGACTAGTGTCTGGGAATATCAAGCCACAAAAATACTATTTAAATACGAACCTGGATGTTCAGTGCAGACAAGCGATTTTGTTTACTACACATACTGAAGCTCACGTGACGCTCGCTGCGTTTTCAGCCTTTTCTGCCTCAATATATGAGTACATGAACATAATGTCTAGAACTGCACTTAAAGTCACTTCATGGCCATTTTATAGTTTCTTTTGAGAAAAAAAACTATCGTAGTATCATAAACAGAAAACATGTCTTCACAGCAATCTGTCAAAATAAAAGTTTGTTTTAAATTGAAGAAACTGTGACAGAAATATATTACCTAATGTAATGATAGTACTACTACACTATAAAAAAACAAACAAATAAATAAATAAATTATTTTTAATTAATTAGACTCGCTTTTGATTATTAAAATTTAATGAAACCATTAAACGGAATCCAGAAAATGAATGGAAAACACTGAACTTGGTAAAAATAAAAATGAATTTGAGAAGAAGAAAAAAAAAAAAACGTATTTCGTAAGGCCTTAAAATGTAATTTGTATTGAACTTTTAATAAATTGTTACTTAATTAGACATGCTTTTTGATTAATATTTTTAAATTAAAACAGTTAAAGCTATTTTTTTTTATTAAAACAGTTAAAACTGTCTAGAAAAACTTAAACAAAAAAAAAAAATTAATACAGAAAAATTTAAAAAAAAGGGGGGAAAAATAAAATGGATTTAATAGGGCCCTTTTCCATTTACTTTACTTGATCATAAAAAAGTTGCCCTTTGGAGTCTGGGATTGGATCATTATTGCAAGGATTAATATTTTCTGGCATGTTATATGTTTGGCAACAAATCTTTTAACCCTAACTGGTGCAATGTGTTGGACTGTCAGAAGATGTAACCCATAGCCATATTCCATAACCCATATCCAATGCCAATATACACTGTGTTCAAATAGTAAAAGTAGTTAGGGGAGCATAAGGAAACATTTTCACACACAGGCCTCTTTAACCCCAATTAAAAGTCTTTGGGATGTGCTGAAGGAGACTTTACAGAGTGCATTGACTCTCCCATAGTCAATACAAGATTTCAGGCCAAAAATCAGTGAAACTCTTGATGGAGATAAATGTTGTGATGTTGCAAAACAATGCCATGACGAATGCACACTGTAATCAAAATTTTAGAAACATCTGCTACACACACAGAAGATTGGTTCAGTTGTTCTTTGGGGTGGTTGAGGTGCTATATAGCACTGGTGCTGTAATGAAGAACCTTTTAAGCCCAGTATGGTTCTTCATTGGTTCTGTGGGGTGGTTAAGGTGCTATATAGCACCAATGCCATACAAAGAACCCATTAAGCCCCTGTATAGTTCTTTAAAACAACATTAAAATAGTGTTTTTCCTGAAGATAACGTGGTTCTCAACCTTTTTGCCCTCAAGGCACCCCATAAGGAAGTATTCCAGGGCCCCCACACAAGACATTTTGACCTCAGAAAAGCATAAAAGTGATTCAAAACAGCTTTTGCTATTGTAGTACATTCCCATTCATAGCAAACATATGACAGTAGAGTAACATTTCTAAAATCTAAAGCCCAAATACTTCACTTTTTATTTATATGCTAAGGGTCAGCGTACAGTGCACAATGTGAATTTTGTCGTAAGAATAGTATATGCGTACTGTACACGCAACACCCAATTTTTGTAACCGCACCTTGTATGTACAGGTCGCACATGCACATTGAATTTGTTTTGCACTATGCATTTGTTCCACAAGGTGGCAACGCTGTCCCGGGCTGTTGTTTCACAGTAAAAAACTGTTGGCTAGCGCTAGCGTACACGTACAAAAAAGAAGTATACTTTGGACTTTAGGAGGAGAATGGGTTTCCTCTTATAGTTTTACATAGTGCTTTCTATGTTTTTGGCTTAAGAGATGAAGTCAGGCATCTCCGCAGTAGTGATGCCTGTATTTATGTTTTATATGGATTACATAATCTGAGAATATTTGTTTTCTCTTTGAATTGGTTCATTTGAGAGTAGACATTTCACTCTCTATAGATACATTTTTCATGTCTGTAAGGCACGTATACATGGAGTTTCGAAGTTTCACGCTCAAGTTCACAGAGGCCTAGATGGCAGAAAGTGCATTCTGTTTGATTTCATTATTTTACAAAAGCACAACGTTTCGTTGTAATTCTGAATACACACAAATAAACGTAGAGTCTTTACAGATTCAAACCAAAAATGATGTATTTTAAGAGCAGGTGACTGCACCGGTGCCTCCATTCATCATGCAGTGATCATGCTACTATTAAGCTACCACACTCCGCACAAACACTTGAATAGCGCACATTTTTCTAGGTTAACATTAGATTGGCCATGTAAAGTTGCTACTACTCACATATTTCAGATGAAAAGCCATATTTGAGGTTGGTGAATGATAGGTGAGCGTTTAGATGCTCTGCCCGATGTACTGTATTACCACATAGACCAGCCATTAATGATCTGTCCATCACAGACTGCGTGGCTTCACCAATTCGAGTGGAATTTTTTTTTTTTCTGCAACTAATAAATAAAATTTTGGTCAACCAAGGCTCTTCTCGTCGACTAACGGCTAGTCAACTGTTAGGGGGCACCCCTATGAAGCATTAATATTTTAGTGTAGTAACTGATTTTTGGACAATCAAGAGAAGGTTTGTAGTATGTGAGGTATACAAAAATAAGATATTAGATATAGAAGACTGTCATATCCGTCTACAGAATGTCAAGCCAAGGCACTGCATCATTCCATTATTCCTTAGGGTTTGAGTAGACAGGAGCCAGATAAAGGGTGAACTACTGAAGTAGTTCTGCTATAGAGATGGAATGAACCACAGGTTAAAGGTCGACTTTTTAGTCAGCAAGATTTTACGATGAGAATTTCATCTCCAGATGCCCTTTCAGATTACTGTCATCCTAAAGGAATGAGCAATGAGCCAAAAAAAAGTTCATGTTTGTATGTTCTGATAGTGTTGCACAAATGTTGGATATTTAATTGTTACACTTATTTAGCCTATTACTACTGCCATTATCTAGCACTTACTTGTAATAGCAAAAGATTATGGTAAAGATTGAACTGTTAAGATCACTATTTGCTAATGGATCCAATGTTATTTAATTTGAACAAAATTGTATAGATTTTTTATATTGGTCATACATTACCATTTAAATTTCTAGGCTTGGTGCTTATGTGGTGCTCAACATTTCTTATTATTAACAATGTTGAAAACATTTGTCCTGCTTAATATTTTTGTTGAAAACATGATACATTTTTTTAAAATAATTCTTTGATTTTTTTTTTTTTTAAACTTAATTAAACCAATACTTTTGAACGGGATGGTATTATCGACCTTACACTAGAATTTTAGTACTGGCGCATCCCTGCTTGAGGATTGGCTTTTTTGACTTCTAAACAACCACTTAGCATCCACCCATAAAGCACATACTTATCAGTTTATATTTACATTGGCTCTCGTACTCCTTCTGTTTAGAATGGCAGGTAATGATCTGATAGTGAAGTGTGTTCTATATCGTGGTGTCGTGTTGAGTGGTCTGTGGGTGGGTGGGAGGATGGGGGACTCTCTCAGCATTAACACTGTTTACATAAGGTTAATTTCATTACCAGTCAATGGCAGCTGCTAATACGCAATACAAACAGACAGATCCTTCAGCTGAAGTTCCTCGATTACACTTGGTTAAGAAGGGGATTTCATCCTTACGACCCTATCCGTGATCTCTCAGCTGTAATAAACTCCTCCATGCTCAAACTTCTCCATGATACCTTGGTTAGGTAGCGCATCGGATATCACATTAATGCTTCGGTTTCCATACCAACAGCCTGACAGAGGGGAGATGAGGAAGATAAATAGGAGAGCGGGGCCGTCTCACATGCCGCTTGTCAGGGAGTTCGCGGTGGCGAACGGCAGCGTTACCGGGGCGGTGGAACAGCCTTAATCCACATTTAATTGAACTCTGGAGACTTTGAAGTGAGTCTGCAGAGCAGACAGGAGCAGTGACATTGCTCTGAGCACACAGCACAGCTGCTGCCCTCTCGTTCTCTCTTCTTCTGTCCTCTTCGCTTTCGGTCTCTCATTAATGAGTGCGTATCAATGTTAGCCTTGGTACTAGAAGATCTGAATGTCTGATTAACTCAGCTGTTTATCCGCCCTAATCAGAGCCGCTCAGATCAGGGGTGGTGGTCTCTTTCTCCTCTTCTGTCGTAACAACTGATCTGTAATTAAGCTAAATTAGAAATGTGAGAAAACAGTGAGCATATGGAGGACAAGTCTTAAAGGAGAACTCCACTTCCAGAACAACAATTCACAAATAATTTACTCACCCCCTTGTCATCCAAGATGTTCATGTCTTTCTGTCTTCAGTCTTGAAGAAATTATGGTTTTTGAGGAAAGCATTTCAGGATTTTTCTCCATATAATGGACTTCATTGGTGCTCCGATTTTGAACTTCCAAAACGTAGTTTAAATGCAGCTTCAAAGGGCTCTAAACGATCCCAGCGGAGGAATATTTTTTTTTTGTACTTTTTAAGCACAAAAGCTTGTGTAGCACAGGCTCTGGGATGTGCGTTATTGAACGATTAGTTCATTTTGAACGAATCTTTAATGTGACTCGGGAAGAACGAGTCATTTCGGGGAGTTCTTGCTTAAAATACACAGTTCACCCAAAAAATTAAAATCACCCCATGAATTACTAACCATCAAGCCGTCCTAGGTGTGTATGACTTTGTTCTTTCAGACAAATACAATCAGACATATATTAAAAATAGGGCTGTCAAACGATTATTCGTGATTAATCGCATACAAAATAAAAGTTTAAGTTTGTCTAATATATGTGTGTATACTGTGTGTAATTATTATGTATATATAAATACACACAAATTAATGTATATATTTAAGAGAAATATGTTATGTAAAAAATATTTGTATTTATATATAATATAAATTATATAAAAAATTATAATAAATACATATACTTGTAAATATTTCCTAAATGTATACGTGAATGTGTTTGTATTTATATATACATAATAATTACACACAGTACACACACATATATTAGGCAAACTCAAACTTTTATTTTGTATGTGATTAATCGCGATTAATCATTTGACAGCCCTAATTAAAAAAATATCCTGGCTCTTCCAAGCTTTGTAATGGCAGTGAATGGGTGTTGAGTTTTTTTCAACAAAATGTGTATGAAAACTCTTTTGTGTACAATCCTAGATATAAAAACTATGCATTTTTGTGAAAGTTGTTTTGCATTTCTTGTATTTTCTGAACTGTAAAAATCTGATGGTTGTGCAGCAGCAGCACATGATAAAGCCTCGTTTCACTCTCGCCACATTGAAGGGAAATATTGATAGATTTCCAGTTCTCTTGGTACTGATTACCTTTTAGTGAACTGTGGCCTTCCTGCACCTCTTCAGTGTGTGTCTGAATGGGGCTCATTTTCGTGCTTAAAGCATCTCTTTTTCATGAGGACTGATCAATAATACACATTAATCCTGCTCTGCGACCCTGGGAATGAGCTATGGGTGATAAATGAACTGAAACCTTCCCTCTGCCCTGCTGGTTTCCCACTCATATCCTCTTAATTTTTACATTTCTGTTTGATCAGTCGTTTTTCTTTGTCTCCCCATTACAGATTTTGGCCTACACAGAGGGTCTGCATGGGAAATGGCAGTTCACAGAGATCAGAGCCGTTTTCTCTCGCCGCTATCTGCTACAGAATACAGCGCTGGAGCTCTTCATGGCCAACAGAAGTAAGCTTTGATCCGTTGCTGTTCTGTAATATCTTAAAGCGTAAGGTCAAAGCAGTGAATGAAGTGTGTTATATTTTCTTTTCTCCTTACAGCGGCAGTCATGTTCAACTTCCCAGATGCGGCCACAGTGAAGAAGGTTGTGCACTGTCTTCCCAGAGTTGGAGTTGGCACGAATTTCGGCCTTCCTCAGACCAGGTGTGTTCTCTGTTTCTTTTGCACCATTCATTTATAGTAGTAAACACTCTTTTTCTCTCCTATTTGAAATACTTGCAGAACGCTATTCATTATCATCTAAATGCAACTTGCACGACCCCCGGAAGTATGTGATATGCGATTTTTTTCTGGCATATTTTCTCATGGTTGCTCAGTTCTGTACTTGCAATCTGTTGGCTAGGCATTCAATTTTCGTTTGCACTTTCATAGAATATGTTTCTGGCCTAACACTGCTTGTTTGTATGTGTTAATGTGTGTATGGTGTCATGGGTGTCTGTAACACTGGCTAATTACCTTCACACAAACACAATTCACATCATTTATTTATCTCCCCAACTGAGAAATAAATACAGGGGCGAGAGCAGAGCCTGCAGGGCAGACTGGAAACACAGGAAACACACACACTGCTGCTGTTGTAATCCAGCCAAAGAAAAGATGATTTAGACAAGTGAAATTCCATCACAATATCCTTCAAAATCAGTGTTCTTATTAAAAGTAAACATTCATTGCTTTTAAGTAAGTAAAATAGCAATGTAGGTAACAGAATATAGTGAATATTGATCCCACACAGGTCTCTCGATGTTTCTTCCTGGCAATTGAGAGAATTTGTAACGTGACTGCAGCGGTACTGACCATTACAGACAGCCCTCAATTCACTTATGCCCTTCTGCTAACATTCGTGTGGCATTTCTCTAGCACTGTTACTGCGTTGCCTCTGTGTTAGGAGGGGCAAAGGGCATTGGAAACTTCAGAGAGGCCTAATGACTGTAATCACGCTGGGTGACAGTGATGAATTCTCTAATTTCGCTTTGTTTTAATTGGATGGAGAGTCATTTGTTTTAGTGTCCACATATTTGCTTGCACTGTGCATGTTCATTTAACAGGTTCCCACATTACCCATGAGGCCATTGTGTGTCTGTGTTCACGTCTGGAATTGGATGTAGGTTATATTCTGAATTATCGAAGAGTTCCTGTTGTTGAGTCTGACTGGCCGAGTGGTATTTCGTACAACAGTACTGGAAAGTTTCACTGCTTGTATCAGTCTTCTGCTTGTATCAACGTTTGCTTCACAGAATTCGAATTGGCCTCTTGTGGAAGTATTTTCATCGGAGCAAAAATGAACAAAATGACTAATCATATTGTGTCTATTTTATTTATTTAGATGTATTAAATATAGGGATGTAACGATATTATCAATATCGTGATATCACGATAGCAAAACTGTCTCGATATTATCGTGGTCACATGTCGATATGAAACGATAGATCTTCCTTGCAAAATGTGTTTTAACTTCTTATTCATAAAAGGTCCTTAAAGTTGTGTTTTGGGCCATTATGCTTTGACAGTATCTGTGATAATGAACTAAAACCGAAAGTGCAATATGACTTAATCCCTTCATCAAGACTGTTTTCGCTGCACGTTTCAAAGCGAAGTGCACACATTGTTGAGGCAATCAGCTCGTGATCCGATGTTTTCCGCACCTCAGAACGTCTTCGTTCACAGTGAATGAATGAGTGCAACTTGTTTATTGCATGTTTAACGCATGTTTGGTAACGCAACGACCACCAGTTATGCTTTATTTTCACGGCAGATGATTACAGCATTTCCCTAGATTTGTAGTGAGACGCATTTTTGCATTTTCTTAACAGTGCAGTATGAATTGCTGACAGCTAGCTGTTTAAATGGGTAATGTTATTGCAGTCCAAAATCAAAATATCTCTTTCAAGTGTAGAAATAAGTATTGTAATTCCCCTACTGTAGTGTAAAGCAAAAATAATATACCTATAAAATATTGATTTTCATTTATTTTGCAGCGTATGTTTTACAATATATGGCTGTTACTGTCATATTATATTCTAATTTGCTTGACATCTTGAAACACCAGTGTGAATGTAATTTAGACTGAGGCAGTTTATCACAAACAAAAAGAGGGTTGAGTCCCCTTAAAAGTTCAGGTACAAGTCAATTCACTGACTTTTTTCTGACTCCTTAGTTAAGAACATGGGTTGGAGCTCTTATTTTTGAACTCTCAAAGTAAATTAGATAGTATAGCTTAACTTTAAAATGTACACATTTTTGTCCGATTCTTCATTTGTCTTTTTTTAAAATATTGCAATAAATATCGTATTGTGGACTTCATACCACGATATTATCGTATCATGGGATTTTGATATTGTTACATCCCTAATCAAAGAAGTTTGCACTTTCAAATACACAGCCTTATGTATTTTTCCATTTAAAGGTCTGTTGTCAATCCATTTCCGGCAGCATTTGTTAAAGGGGTCATATGATGCAATTTTCATGTTTTACTTTGTCTTTGGAGTGTTACAAGCTGTTCGTGCATATATAAGACCTGTAAAGTAGCAAAGATTAAAGCCTCAAACCCAAAGAGTTAAGACTCAACCACGCCTTCCTAAAACAGCTCATTCAAACACGCCCCCAAAAATCTACATCACTGTGTAGGAAGATTTGCATAACACCACCCAAATGTATACGCAAAGAAAGAAGACATGACTTTTATTCTCACTGTAGTGTTGTTGCTGCCGCTATGTCGTGGAGACGCTGTTCGTATCATTGCAAAAGTGAAACTACATTGTTTGGCCTTCCAAATGAGTACACAAAGCAAATATTCAAGTGAGTGGAGGATTGTTTCCTGAACCTGAGAGAGTAGCTTACATTGCTGGCTGTGCACAAAGGCTGTTTCTATAAAGTGGGGCAATTCCAACGTTGCAAGGACAGTCTGGCGAGTCTGACTCGCAGCCTGTAAGTACATTTTCATATTTAAAGAATTTGCTACTGACTATTCAAACGTGAGTTTTGAGCATCATAGAGTAGTGCTTGTTGTTTGTCGTTTCTATGATCACAAATGCAGACATGGTTTGGTTTTGCGACACAACAAGTAAAAAGATAGTATAAGTCATTATAATCAGCAATTATTTCCCCACTAGACAGAAAGGCGTTTCAGAAAGGCGGGGCAGAGAGGAACAACAGTAATTTAAACCGTTTAAACACATTGCATTACACCAAATACACAAAATACTGTTCTTTTTAGCAACATCATATGACCCCTTTAAGACAGAAAAATGCTATACAAGTCCTGAATTTGTGTAATGTATGAACAAAGCCATAAGATTTGCTTGGGCATTTTACATAAGGTTTGAGCACAAACAATGTTACAGTGCTCTGAGAGTACATTGAGGCACTTACAGAATTCTGAGGATACTGTCACAATTACTCTGAACCATTTTGTTTATAAGCCTGTGAATATTGCAGCTGCAACGTTCTGACAATATTGTCGACTTGATTGCACAGACACTATTTGAAAAGAACTGAACTGAGCTGAAAAATGACATCGCTGAATCAATGATCAACTGAATTTAAAAGAAAAATTGTCTGTTTACTATTGTCCTCCTGCCCTATTTTCCTGTTTAACACTGTAAAGCTGCTTTAACACAGTATTTATCGTATAAAGCACTACATAAATAAAGGTGACTTGACTTGACAGGATTAAAAAATTGTGATGTTGTCGAATTGGAAAGGTGATGAAACTAAAGTGCTTTTCACTGTATGAGTGATAAAAAAAAAATAGTCAACATATTACTGGAACTGTTTGAGATTCTCATGCTATCATACTGTATTTTCATCAAATTTATTGCATCTTATCTGTGACTTATGCCATAATCTGTATTTCTTAATTTACAAAATATGTCGAAAACAAAAAGTGCTTATATTTGAAATTCTAGATTATGCTTAAAATTTTTAAATGTAGTTTGTGTTTGTCTTACAGGAGGATTTCTTTGGCCAGTCCGAAACAGCTTTACAAGGCCTCCAACATGACCCAGCGCTGGCAAAGACGAGAAATCTCCAACTTTGAGTACCTCATGTTCCTCAACACCATCTCTGGTAAAAACAAAACAATGATACCTGAATGTTGAATGTAATAAAGCTGAATGTGCTAATGAATAAACAACTCCTAGCCCTAATTTACCACTTCCATGTCCAGGTTTCTGTCCTAACCAGTTGTGACTAGCTAAACACTTTGTCGGAAACTTACGTTTTATTTTTTGGGCCACATAGTTCTGCCCACACTGAAACCTCACTTAACCAAAACACTGCAACTGGAATCTTGTCACATTTGGTTAGGACATAGTGTTAGACAACTCACAACAGTTGAAAACTAAAAACAACATCTTTGAAACTAAAAATAACAGTTGTGTTCTGCTCCCTGTAGTCACTGTTTCTTCAGTAACTGTAGTTCCTGTGTTTTCTTTATTTGAGACTCTTTGTAATTATAATGATGATTATGTACAATGGTGATAATGGTAATAAGACTTGAGAAAATGTGAGGAGTCTCGACCCTGTTTGTGTTTCAGGCCGTACGTTTAACGATCTGAACCAGTATCCTGTGTTCCCCTGGGTAATCACCAACTACGACAGCGAAGAGCTCGACCTCACTCTGCCCAGCAACTACAGAGATCTGTCCAAGGTAAACACATGACCACATACACACACAAAACCAACAGCCTGAACCTCAAAGAACTCCTGCAGTTTTAGAGACCGAAGGACATGTCTGAAGAGAAGTTTTGAAAACACGAATACATGGGAGTATTTGTGTGAAAACCCCGTCCGGCAGCTTTAATGATGAGGCTGAGGCTGATAGACAGATGTAACCATCTAGCAAGGGAGGGAATGACTGCTGCTCTTAGACCCATCGCTGTGAGTCTGACCGTACATGTAGTACAGCGCTTGCGGCCGGGCGCACGTCACCTCATGCCAGGCACCCTCAACCGCAGACAAGTCAGATAATGGGCCCGTGTCTTTCCTCCTCCCCTCTCCCCCTCAATCAACCCCTCAGAAGCCCCCTACATCCCGCTTTCACCTCCTCCCCCATTCCCGTTAGCCAGCCAGCCTCCCTAAGGAGCTAATTAATGAGCGTAGTAGTACTTGAGCTAACCACACAGACAGACTGACACAGCTCACTGCTGGGAACACCAGACCTGCCTTTGTCTCTCTCTCAGTCTCTCACTCAATACATAGGTATCTTAAATTGTATCACACCATTTGAAAGCAGTTCAGTGGGGGTTTTTTTTCTTATCTTTTTCTTTTAAAAACAAAGCTTTAGGTGGCGTGAAATCATATTAATGGCCCGTCCTGTCAGTGTGTCTACTGATAAGCAGTGTGGATATACAGTAAATACACTCTATTTTAATGGCACGTGTGCAAATGAAATGCACACTGCTGCTCAAAAGTTTGGGGTCAGTAAGAGAAGTCTCTTATGCTCACAGAGCTTGCATTTACTTGATCAAAAACGCAGTAAAACAGTGATATTGTGAAACATTATTATATTTTTTTTTTCTATTTTGTTACATTAAAATATATTGTATTCCTGTGATGGCTAAGCTGAATTTTTAGAAATCATTCTAATATGCTGATTTGGTGCTTTTAAACATTTCTTATTATCGAAAATTAATTGAAAACAGTTTCTAAAAACCATGATACAGTTTTTTTTTTTTTTTTTTTGGAGTCTTTGATGAAGAGAATGTGCAAAGGAACTGGATTTATTTGAAATACTGCAATAAAAAATATTTTGAAACTTGCACTACCTGTCAAAAGTTTTTGAACATTTTTTTTTTTTTTTTTTTTTTTTTTTTTAAAAGACGTCTCTTCTGCTTACCAAGCCTGCATTTATTTGATCCAAAGTACAGCATAAACAGTAAAATTGTGAAATATTTTTACTATTTAAAATAACTGTTTTCTGTTACAATATATTTTAAAATGTAATTTATTGCTGTTATCACAGCTAATTTTTCAGCATCATCACTCCAGTCCTCACGTGATCCTTCCGAAATCATTCTAATATGCCAAGTTGCTGTTCAAGAAACATGTATTATTATTAATATTTAAAACAGTTGAGTACATTTTTTTTTCAGGGTTCTTTGATGAATAGAAAGATCCAAAGATCAGCATTTATCTGAAATAAAAAGCTTTTGTAACATTATACATTATACCATTCAAAAGCTTGGAGTAAGTATAATTATAGAAATGAATACTTTCATTTAAATTGATGGAAAGTGATGATAAAGACATTTATAATGTTACAAAAGATTTCTATTTCAGATCAGTGCTGCTCTTCTGAACTTTCTAAAATTTACTCCGCTGTTTTCAACGTAATTGTAATAATAAATGTTTTTTGAGCAGCAAATCAGAATATTAGAATGATTTCTGAAGGATCACGTGACTGGAGTAGTGATGAAATCACAAAAATTAATTACATTTTAAAATACATTCAGATGGGAAACAGTTATTTTAAATAGTAAAATTATTTCAATATTTTACTGTTTTTGCTGAACTTTGAATCAAATAAATGCAGGCTTGGTGAGCAGAAGAGACTTCTTAAAAAAAAAAAAAAAAAACATTAAAAAACTTTTGACTAGTAGTGTATTTGTCTTTACTATCACTTTTAATCAATTGAATGCATCCTTGCTGAATAAAAAGTTTATTCTTCATTGGCTGGCTGTTGACAAAAAATGGCTAATTGCACCAATCTCAAAATTCCCAGATTTCAGCCAATATATATATATATATATATTTACTACAAAGTATACAATGAATACACAGTACCAGTTATATTACTTGTATACATTTCACCCAGTATTTTGTTTTGTTGCTAGTAAACAGTACATATCACTAGTGAAAATTCTTTTATTTTAATAAATTTTTTTTAGCAGTGTAATTGTGCAGCATTTTAAATATTTTTTCTTCTTATTGTTTTAACGTTTGTTTTAAATGTTTAAGAATTCTTTGTTTGAAATCATTGTTCATTCCTATGGATCAGCATGTTCTCAGACTGATAATTCTATATTAAATATGTATATTAAACATGTAAACACACATATAATTAGATATTCTGTGCTTTACATTATAGTGTATAGCATATTTCAAAACTGCAGATCTATAGCTGACTTATCCCATAATCTATATTAGAGCTTTGCAAACAAGGCCTGTATTCTCCTAAATCAGGACTCAGACTCAAACACCCGAGGCCAGTGGATTGAGGTTGTTCTTCTGGTTGATCATTCTGTAGTCCTGATACCATGGTCTTTAATTGCAATCGATTGTTGTGTAGCGAGTTGAACTACTAATAGCTGTTTCGCTGAAGTGACAGTGATTAACCAGGATGGAAGATCATGCTTGAGATATTCAATCCAATCCGTTCTGTCCTGATGATGTTGGTTAATTCCATTTTATTTAAATGCGGCTCACTTATGTTTGTATCTCGAAACTAGTGCCTTAAAGAGCTCCTTTCTCAGTCTAGACCTGATAAATATTTTATGTCAAGGATCTGGGGGGCACTCCTCCAAAAGAATGCTTTTTACTCACATTGCACCATTTGGGTAATTGAGTTTCAGGACAAAAGTTGTGTTTTAAAACGCCTCCACCCTTAAACTCCACTTTAAAAGTGCTTGTGAAAGCTTGCCAGTCACTGCCTCAAAAATCACCATCAATTTCATGTAATGGTGGCCAATGGAGGGAGGACAGAGGATTACTTTTAGAGCCCACATGATCGAACGAGTGTCCACTCTGACCCAAAATGGCAGAATAAATCAGTTCTAAGAGGCAGGAAAACAAAGGACTGAGAGATAATGGAAGATGAATTCCTGTGCAAAAAGAAAAAATAATGAGGTTTCAGAAGTCACCCTTACTGTCTTCAGACTGAGATCATCGTTCACATATTGCTCTCCAGCGCTGATTTATATACATGATGCTATCTATATCTACTGCACTGCCTTCAGCAAACAAATGTCTCTGTTTTACAAATTCAGATTCGGCGAAGACCGTCTTTTAGGTACAGAGTAGTTTAGGTTAATATATACTGGATATAATTAGAATATTTTCAACATTATCTAGTTGATGATATAAAATGAACCAACTGTATAAAATGAACCAACTTTGTGAATATGCAGTACATTAAAACGTAATGTACTTTTCATTTGATGATTAACTTCAAGTTCATGTCTTTCTTTCTTCAGTCAAAAAGAAATTAAGTTTTTTCAGGAAAACATTCCAGGATTTTTCTCCATATAGTGGACTGCAATGGAAGCCAATGGGTTGAAGGTCCAAATTGCAGTTTCAAGTCAGCTTCAAATGGCTCTAGACAATCCCAGAGTCATTTTCTAAAAAAACAAAAAAAACAAATTTATATCATTTTTAACCACAAATGCACAAACCTTACACTAGTGTGACTATCGGACAGCGATATCGGACGATTTTGAAGTTGGAGGAGAAAATGAAATGGGGTTTTTCACCCTACCCCACCTTTTTGAACCGGAGTACAAAGACGAAGAACTAACCACACCCTTAAAAATAAAGGTGCTTTCAAAGGTTCTTCGCAACGATGCCATAGAAGAACCATTTTTGGTTCCACAAAGAACCATCAAAGGTTCTTTAAAGAACCATCTCTTTCTTACCTTTTTATAATCCGAAGAACCTTCTTTCGCCACGAAGAACCTTTTGTGAAACAGAAAGGTTTTTCAGATGTTAAAGGTTCTTTATGAAACCATTTAGACAAAAAAGTTCTTCTATGGCATTGCACCCATGACTTTTCCAACGTGATTATGCAATCTGTGAAGTCGCGGATGCACATTCCAGAGCTAGTGCAAAACTAGCATTTGTGGTTAAAAAGTATATAAATTTTAATTTTTTTTTTAGGAAATGTTTCGTTTCGCTAGAAAGGACTTTTATTCCTCATCTGGGATTGTGTAGAGCCCTTTGAAGCTGCATTGAAACAGTAATTTGGACCTTCAACCCATTGGCTACCATTGAAGTCTATTATATGGAGAAAAATCTTGGAATGTTTTCCTCAAAAACCTTCATTTCTTTTGGACTGAAGAAAGAAAGACATGAACATCTTGGATGACATGGGGTAAGTAAATTATCAGTAAATTTATATTCTGGAATTGAACTAATCTTTCAAGATCCTAAAGACCATCTGAATGGTATTTTTGTTTCGTTATTTGAAAGTATGGCAAGGATGACAATCAATTAAAGGAAAAAAAAATTTTGGTCTATGTATAAGCTATGCAGTTTATATACTGTATCCTGTTTTCAGCTGTTAGTGGCAGACAGTTGTCTTTTCCTCGGTGCATGCTTGAACAAATAAATATACACAGAGACGCACACTGTTGTAGCCAACACACAGCTTGGAGCATATCTCTTTATTTATTTAAAATTTGTTCAGCCCTGTTCTGTTTCTTTGCAATGGCTTCCGCCCACTAGGTTAAAAGACAACAGTCCTATACACCATCCTACATCACCCTCGCCTTTGTTTCTCTCTTTCCATCCCTCCCTCCCTCAAACTCTCTCTCGAGTTTTGACAGCCTTGCCTTTATGTTCAGTCAAGCTTTCAAGCCTTAGGGAGAAACGGAGGCCGAGCGAGAGCAGCCACCCCTCCCTCTGCAGCGAATAACAGCAAATCTCAACAATCTTTATTACAACTGCTTTATTCATGCTGTTGACACAGGCAATATCAGTGTACGACCAGTGGACCATGACAACACCATCTCGCCTGTGAAGGCCATCTGAACCTTGTATAAGCTTTGTGTCTTTTTGTCCTTAACCCCTCCCGCTCTCTCTTGTCGTCTGCGTATGCCACATCGCAGCGCTGCTTTGATAGAAGCAGGTCATGTGGGACCTTTTACACAGTGAGGTGAAATTGCCATAGACGCCGTGTCACATGCACTGTCTTCCCTGCGGGCAGAGGAATGTGCTTCATGAATTTATGTTCCTTTTGTCTCATCGTTATGACCCCGCTGGCTTTCTTATCATAAACTCTAACCTCTTCGTGACATCTGGTGCAGCCAGAGTTATCACTGCAGCCAGAAAGAGCAAAACTGACACAACTGAGTGAGACGCTTTCCAAATAGATTTTCGCTTATGTCTTAGTGGACACAAGCATATTGATCAGTTTCTTTTCATTCTTTTGTATCTTATAAACTACTTTACACTAATGTACATACTGCAATACATGACAGTGCAGCGTGTGACAGAGACACTCATGCAGGTCAGGTTGAGAGAGTGAGTCTCATTGTCATTAAAAGATTAGTTCACTCCAGAATTAAAATTTCCTGATACTTTACTCACCCCCATGTCATCCATTATTTTTGAGGAAATATTTCAGGATTTTTCTCCATATAGTGGAGGTCCACATTAGAGGTTTTCTCTGGTTCTAAAATTCGTACCCGACCCGAATTGACTCGAATCACTTCTTACCCGAACCCGACGTGCGTAAATAAATAGTGAGTTCGGCTTCCAGTTTTGACCAGTGGATTTGAAAAATATATGTGATAGTTTGATAAAAATTAAATCAACAGCCTAATAAATCATGGATTTGCTAGTGTTGTCTGTAGCGTTATTTACCTCATCTCCGATGACATACAAAAAAGAAAACCCCTGCATAAACATGCAGCGCAATGAAGCGAGTGGATTTTTCTGATGAATCTCATATCTGTAGGCTAAAATGGATTTCTGTATGTGAGATTACAAAAGTATTCTTTTCTACGTGCGTAGGGCCCTATGAAATCTGTTTTACTTTTTCCCAAATTCAGCTTTATTTTTTTCCAAAATCCGTTTTTTCCGTTTGAAGTTTTCTGGATTCTGTTTTTTCCCCGTTTTAATTTTTCTCAACTAATTAATTAAAATCATGAAACTTATACAATGTCTTATCAGTTTATTTAAAGGTTTAACAAAAATGACATGTTTAGGACCCTATGAAATGTTTTATTTTTTCTCACAATATCTTTTATTGTTATTAAATTCTGTGTTTTAGCATGTCTAATTATTTGAATGCATACTTAATTTATTCAAATTTATTCTTAAAATAGCCTTATGTTTTTTTTTTTTTTTTTTTTTTTTGTTTTAACCCTCAGAAATTCTGTGTTGTGTATTTAAAATGTTATGGTTATCAAAAGAAGGCATAAAGCATTCATTTAATTTATCTTTTAATTATTGAAAAATAAGCAAACTTTTTTTTTTGGCAGACAAAGGGAAATTTACTATTAAAATTAAAACATGGAAGAAATGTTGTGTGATTACGCCCTAAAAAATAATGTTTGTTTCATTTTAGTAGTAGTAGTAATAGTAGTAATATATATCTGGCACAGTGTCTTCAAGTTAAACTGTACTTTTATTTTGACGGGTAGCCATGTCTACCTTTACATTTCTGTGTGTATATGATATAACGCTAGTTTTGCTAAAATGGAACGGCCAAATGCTCATGAAGTGACTCTCATTAGATATTGTTCATGTTTGTCCTCATTTAGTGAGACGACAGACGCTGAAATCACCGCGAGCGTCACGCCCGCTTCAGTGTGTGTATTAAACAAAACCGCTCGTCTGCTCCATTCATTAAAACAGAGACACGCAGAACATGCAGTATTCACATTTAAATGGTATTTTTGCTGCGTAATATTTACTGATACCTGTCCATATTGCGGTTTGATTAAAGTGTAATGACCTACTTTTGATTAATTCATTCAAACTTTGACAAATTCCTTGACATTCCGCGTTCATTCAGTAAATCCCGTTTTTATGACTGGATTCCGTGATTCTGTTCCCTTTTTCCGCATCGCGGAAATCATAGGGCCCTGCGTGCATTTCACAGAAATGAACTTAACATGAACGCTAAAGTAGGCTACGCATCCGGGATAGTTTAAAAGAATTCGGGTCTTATCGGGTCCATTCAGAAAAAGCAGATTTATTTTAATTACCCGAGACCCAAGACCATTAATACTGAACCCGACCCGTGTCCAAGTTTTGGACCCAAACCCGCTTTGGTTTCAGGTTGGACCTCGGGTTTTTGGATCCGAGTGGACCCGTGAAGACCTCTAGTCCACATTGCAGTTTCAGTGGAGCTTCAAAGGGCTTTACACAATCCCAGTGGAAGAATAAGGTTTTTATCTAGCAAAACGATCGGTCATTTTGAAAAAAAAAAGTACATTTTTTTTTTTAACTATAAATGCTCATCGTGCACTGGCTGTTTCCACACAAAGTCACGTTGGAAAGGCAGAACGTAGGTGGATGTAGACAGAAGTACTGACCCATTGTTTACAAAGCGAAAGAATATCAAATGCGAAAGAATATACAAAAAAAGGGGGAGGGGCATATATTACTTAATTAGTTGTTAAATGTTAGAAGTTAGAAGTGGAGACCTAAATGACATCTCTCTCATGTTTACTTAACAGTCACAATGTAACGGAAGAAGCAACATATTTTCTTTCATATTATGATATACTGTACATCCAAGTGAAACAGACTGGGTTCTGTTTATTGGTTGTTGATTGGATGGAGGCAGATCGGAATGTCAATTGTAAAAAAAAAAAAAAAAAAAAAAAAAATGGTGGGGTTTTAAAGGGAGCCCAGGGTAATAAGACTTGTGTGGCTTAATATAATGTAAATGATGTCTCTTTCTGAAATATGTAGTAGAAAACCCAAGAAAGATTTACATTATTTAAAAAATCCACATAGTTTTATACATATTTTAGAGGGTGTCATTATTTTGATGACGTTAAGTGGTTGCACTTGGTGAGATCCTGGCGCTACCTGTTGCTATTTTTTTTACTGCAACACAACACGAAATACACTACTCAGAAGATAAAATACTGATATGATCCCACATTGTGTGGATTTTGGTTGTAATTTTCAGTTGAAGGGCAACAAGAGAAGCGATGTAAGTCTTCACTGCATTCCTAGCTATAAGAAGAGGAGAAAAGAATGGGAAGATGCCTTTTGACTATTAAAGCTTTCTAAAGATCCATGTCTTTGTTCTCTCCACTTTAGCCCTGAAGCTGAGGCTTTTCGTAGACCACAGCTACTGAAAGAGCTTACAAACGGCAAACAAGATATGCCTAGATATTTCAGTAAGAGACATAATTTATGTTATATTAGGCAACACAAGTCTTAATACTCTGGGTTCCCTTTAAGCAGACTAAATGATTGGAGAAGTCTGGTATAAATCACCAGATAGAAGTCTGTAATTTATCCAGGAAATTGAGTTCTGACAGTTAGATTAAAAATTACAAACTCAAAAAAAGTAAGAAAGAAAGAAAGATGCATGGATGAATCATTCGCAGTAAGATCAATAAGATCCGTTTAGAAAATAGAGTGAATTTCCATTTCATGCTGACTTTAATTGCAATATTGTGATAAAAGAACGCTAAATAATTTGATTTCCATTTTGACTTTAATATTTTATTGAGGAAGGAAGGCATCATATAGTAGTGTGACAGAAAAAAATAAAAGACGTTCTGGCTAAGGCATGCTGTTATATTTGTACATTAACAAAGATAACACCAAATGTATTGACCTGTTTCTCCACCCTCACTGTGATGTAGTTAATGGCATATTGATTTGCCCTGCATCACATCATTTACACCCTTTCAACTGAGCACTAGATACACATTCACACCTTCTGTAATGAATGTTTCAGTCTTGCCTCCATGTACAAATATTGAAACCTTCTAATTCTGATGCCAGAGCTTCATTCGTTTAATCATTCATACATTCAAAGTACATTTTAAAAAGTTCCTTATGTAGTATTTAGTCATTGGGATTAGCACTTATAGTAATATATTACGTTGCAGCACTTTTGCTGGCTGTTTTTCAGTGCAAAGAAACTAACTTAACAGACTTAGGTCTGATTCAGAACTTAAATGAACTCACTGTCTAGTCAAGCACACTTCCTGCATTTAAAGTGGTGCCTAGATCACATTACAATGCTGAATGTAAATTGCATCCAGCAGAGAATTTCCGGCTTGTTTGTGATTTGTATAATTCCTTTCATGAATCGTGTGCAAATAAACAAAGCTATCAGACGCAATTCATAAATTCCCCCCTCAGAAACCCTGAATTTTGAGCAGCCCGGTGAAGTGCTGATACTGATAGCTACTGGCAGTCTGTTCAGATTTGCAGTCTAATTAAAAACATTGGGGCAGCTCATTTATTTGAGCCGTCACTAGAGAAATATTCAGCAGTGCTGCCAGAGCGTATTAGGGTCGGTGGTGTGCGTTCACTCCATCACACTGCGCTGTGGTACGGGGATAACCCTGATGAACGACACTGTCACGAGACCCTATTGTACTGGAGCGCCTCCGACCGTAATTTACTGCCGTAAACAACACGAGGGCCTCGCACGGACACACACACTCATATGCATGCACACAAATTTACACATTCGCATAGAAACGCACTCTCACTCACACACGCACACACTGAGCTATGACAGAGATGTTTTTTATCCTGCTCTCCCTTTTCTTTCTTTAATGAGGGTCCTGTTATTACCGCAATCAATCAGTTAAATCGCACAATGTTTAATTCAGTGTGTGTTCTCACCGTAGTTGCCACAAGAGAGCAGACCGTGTGTCATTGTCAGCCCAGGGCTGCATTCCAGTTTACACACACACACACACACACACACACACACGCAGAATGCATTCAGCATAAATCTAATACATTTCAGAGACAATTATACAAGCTTTAGTGATTTACTATCAAATGTTGATTAAACAGCGCTCCTTTTTAAATCCCAATTAAATCCAAGATGTAGTTTAATCACGATTATATTAGAATTAGTGGAGTATAATTAACCTCTATTTTTAAATGAGCCCCAAAGCCCTTGGCCTTCCTGCACAGCGTTAAATCTCACATTATTGCAGGCACACATAGACACATAAGCACAGTGGAGCATTAAAAGATACAGTCGGTGGTTTCACGCCCATAACACCATTGTAATCAATAGAAAAGCAGCTGAGGACCCTCATTACACAGCTATGATATGAGAGGGAGATGGAGATGGTCGATCTGTCCTGCCCACTCTCATTTCAAGGAACTCCATCATTCCATTACTATTGATCATACTAAGATATGAGAGTCAGACAGAGAGAGAAAGAGCTGCAGTTCAAGAGTAATAAAGACTCAGCAGGGTAATAACAATACATATAAATGAGTATTTAAATAATGACCTGCTTTCATACACTGAGTTTCTTCAGATCAATGAAGAATTAAAGCAGCTAATCAATGCTTTTGATAAAACCCAATGCAGCGCAAGAGAGTATTTGCCATATATGAACTCTCATTCAATCTCCCCTACTTTAAAGGGATAGTTCATCCAAAAATGACAATTCTGTCATTAATTAATAACCCTTGTGTCGTTCGAAACAGGTAAGACCTTTGTTCATCTTCAGAACACAAATTAAGATATTTTTGATGAAATCCGAGAGCTTTTTGACCCTGCATAGATGGCACTGCAAAACCACGCTCAAGGCCCATAAATGTTGAAAGGACATCGTTAAAATAGTCTAGGTGACATCAGTGGTTCAACCATATTTTTATGAAGCTACGAAACTAACAAAAAATAATTCTAATTTTATGAAGCTATGCATTCTAGTGAATTTATAAAATTACAGTTGAACCACTGATGCCACATGAACTATTTTAATGATGTCCTAGTTACCTTTCTGGACCTTGAACATGGTAGTTGCGTTGCCATCTGTGCAAGGTCAGAACACTCCCGGATTTCATCAAAAATATCTTAATTTGTGTTCTGAAGATAAGCGAAGCTCTTACTGGTTTGGAACAACATGAAGGTGAGTAATTAATGACAGAATATTTATTTTTTGGTGAACTATCCCTTTAAATTCAGTATACCCTTTGCTAAAAATGTTTAACACCATTATGAATGGACAAACATACATAACCGTTCAAAAGTAATGAAATGATTTCTTTCAGTAAGGATTGATTAATTTGATCAAAAATGAGAGTAAAGACATGTATAATGCTATAAGATTTATATTTCAAATAAATACTATTTTTTGGAACTGTTATTTGTCATTAAATGAATCATGACCAAAAAGCACCACTGTTCCAAAATATTAAGCAGCACAGCTGTTTTCATTATTAAAAATAATCATAATGTTTCTTGAGCACTAAATCAGCATATTAGAATGATTTCTGATGGATAATGTGATTAGTGAAAAAAAAAAAATATTTACATTTTGAAATATATTAAAATAGAAGCATTATTTTGGATTGTAATAATATTTCACAGTATTACCATTTTAAAAATCTTAATAGACCACACACATATAAACAGCTGAGCAAAGAAACACAATTATATATATATACAGTGTATATATATATATATACACACACACATATATATATATATATGTATGTATGTATGTATATATTCATATATATATATATATATATATATATATATATATATATATATATATATATATATATATACCTCCAGCTTTACTCAGATGTGGCTACTCAGGATTGTAAGTTGCACATAAACATGTGGCACACTGTTACTCCAAACTGCACAACTCTTATTAATTTATTTTTTTTATATATATATATATACCGTAAATAAAAAAAAAAAAAAAAAATATATATATATATATATATATATATATATATATATATATATATATATATATATATATATATATATATATATATATATATATATATATTTTTTTTTTTTTTTTTTTTTTTTATTTACGGTTACAGAAAACAGACTGTTGAATGTGACTGACTAAAAATAACAGTCTATTATGGATCAAACTTAACAGCTGCACTACATTATTATTTAAATAAATTATTATCATTAATAAATAAATACTTTTCCCAGATTTAACACCTGTGGTCCTTATTCTGACATCTGACTTCATAATTTATTGCTTTGGTTCTTGAACATTTATGCTTTATTAATGCAGTCTTATGTTTATTCCAATAACATTGTCCTTTCTCATTACAGCCTATTGGTGCACTCAACCCCAAAAGGGCTGCATTCTTCTCTGAACGTTTTGAATCATGGGAGGACGAGCAGGTGCCCAAATTCCACTACGGCACACACTATTCCACCTCCAGCTTTACTCAGATGTGGCTACTCAGGATTGTAAGTTGCACATAAACATGTGGCACACTGTTACTCCAAACTGCACAACTCTTATTAATTTATTTTTTTTATAGCATCTTTTATAGCATTTTTTTAAAAGCATGTCACTGTGCCATTTGCCAGTGCATTACTTCACTTCCTTTGTCGTTTATTTTTTCATTGTCTGTTTATGTAGGACAAATAAACGGGATCATAATTGTCCAAATGATTTGCCACCTTTAAAGGGTTTTAAAACACGGCAGCTCTGTGCTCTTCATGCTGCGACAAAATGCTACACATTCATCATGTGATCTGTTGTGAAACACATTGCAACTAATTGTTGTTTATAATTGGGCATGTGTGCGTGCTCAGTCAGGTTGATTTATTGTTATATTGAAATGTAGGCCTTATCTGCATACTAACAAACACACAACACATCGCTCATCTTCCCCTCATCCTTTGTGTTCTAATATCTGCAGAGAACAAAGACATGACACTCTGGAGGAAAAATACTTTTTATATGCTTTATAACAGTATTTTGATGAAGCATAGTTTTGTTCAACATAAGCAGTTCTATATTAGTTTTACAGTTAGAAAGTCCCATGTTTCTCTCAGTGTTAGTTGCTTTACATTTAAATTTAGGTTTGTGTTTTATGTACACTCTAAAAAATGCTGGGTTATTTGGCAACCTAGCTGGATGGGTTAAATGTTTTTACCCAACATGCCTGGGTTGTTTTAAGTCAACTATTGTTTAAAAATTATTATATTGCTGGCTTAAAATGGGCTGGAAATTAAAAATCACACAGAATTATAGAGGCAACCACAATAATGAAAAGATGGACGTTTATTATTAAGCAAGAACACCCATCAACAAAAATATAAGCCAAATTGAATTTATTTGGGTGAATACAGCATAGTTTACAATATTGAATACATTTAAACTCATTTTAATTTAAGTGTATTCAACCATTCTCTATAATCACTTTTCACCAAAATAGCGCTAATTCTTGTGCCAGTGTGTCGGCGAAATTTAAGCCGGTGATGGGCTGCTGTTCGCGGGGGAACTATGAACCTCAGACCGCTGTCTCGCGTTTTACCCATAGCTGAAAGGTGCCATGATTGACTCCATAACCTGCCCATACTTCATAAATTAAATAAAATGTATACAAACCTTTATTTTGCTAAGGAAGTGCACTAAATTGGCAGTGCTGAGAACTGCTCTCTCTTGTAATGACTGTAACTCAGCAGCTGGGTTGTTTTGTCAGAGACAGGCTCAACTAAGCGGTTGGGTAGAAAAAAATAACCTAGTATTTAATAACCCATTAAAAATAACCCAGCAGCTTAGTAACTAAAAAACTACCCAGCACCTGGGTAAAAAAGATAAAAAATAACCCAATAAAAACAAGCTGAACCCAGCATTTGGGTTTAAAAAAAAAATTAACCCAGCATTTTTTAGAGTGCAGAAAACTACCCATCATCTGGGTAAAAATACTAAAAACAGCCTAATGAAATGACCCAACAAGCTGAACCCAGCATTTGGGTTAAAAAAAAAAAAAAATAACCCAGCATTTTTTAGAGTGCAGAAAACTATCCAGCACCTGGGTAAAAATACTAAAAACAACCCAATAAAATGATCCATCAGGCTGAACCCAGCATTTGGGTTAAAAAAAAATAACCCAGCATTTTTTAGAGTGCAGAAAACTATCCAGCACCTGGGTAAAAATACTAAAAACAACCCAATAAAATTACCAAGCAGGCTGAACCCAGCATTTGGGTTAAAAAAAAAAAAATAGCATTTTTTTAGAGTGCAGAAAACTGCCCAGCACCTGGGTAAAAATACTAAAAACAACCCAATAAAATAATCCAGCAGGCTGAACCCAGCATTTGGGTTAAAAAGAAATAATAACCCAGCATTTTTTAGAGTTTTAATGTTTAGAGTATTCTTAAAAATTCTACTCACAAAGAGCAAGAGAAAGAGATCTAGAGGTCACTAACCCATTCCTGGCCATCACTGTAATTGTTACAGTATTTCACCTTCATTGCCATTCCCTGTTGGCCCATTGTATTGATCCCATCCCATTATTATCAGGCTTATCCCAAATCCACTTCACCAAACACCCTAATTCATGTACCATAGCACAAATCAGCTACCTCGTGATATTGAGGCTCTTGACAGAGAAAAGGAGGGTGGTAAATTCAGCAAGCACCCAAAAGCCTCTGCGTAATTAGGGTATTTTTCTTTCATGGTGTAGCTTACCGGGGTGCTATTCACTCTAATTGCGTCCTTCTCATCGGGGAGGTATTGTTTCAAAAGAACCACCTATTGATTCTGCACAAACAAGATTAAGCATGATTAGAAAAGAACAAATAATGCACTTGTAAAGGCTTTACTGTCTGACCGGGGTTAATAACAGGTTTCTTTAGCATTCAAGTCCCTCTTTTGGGAAAGAGGATGTCATTTAGCGCACACAAATTAGGATCATATTGTATAAGGCTTTGTTATGAACAGCAGGCATCGATGCTAAATAAGAGATGCAGGCTGGGTTGCATGTATTGAAAAAAGTTCAAATTGCAGGCTAAAAACTGATCAAAGTCGACTCGTAGTTATTAAATACATGATCTATGCTCAATGGAATTTGCCCTGTAGATGTTTTAGGTTCTAACATGACTTTTTATGTGTGTGGAAAGTCAATTTTTTCATTCTTTTTTATTCTCAGGAGCCTTTCACAACATTCTTCCTGAATTTCCAAGGTGGGAAATTTGACCACGCGGATCGCACTTTCTCCTCAGTGTCCAGAGCTTGGAGAAACTGCCAGAGGGACACGTCTGACGTGAAGGTATGTCAATATATGTGATTTTTTTTTTTTTCTTTTTGTCATGTGTCCATATTCACATGCACAAAGCTGTACTTATTTCCTCTCATTCGGGCATCACTCGGTCCCATGCCTGGATTTGGTTTTCGCCTTCCGCTGATATTTTGTTTTTCACAAATGTGGAGGCTATTACATGATTAGACGTTTCTCTAGTGAGTTGACTTCCTCTTGGTAACTGGAGCTTGCTGGGACTTGGTGTGAGGGCAGTCGTCATGGAGACACCGCAGCTCTCTGCCCGGCTGCCCCCATCACCTCTCTATAAAAAGTGGCCTTAGCACATGTACGGTCACAACCAATCCTTGTCATGCTACTATGAAAGCGTCAAGGGTCCTTGATCAAAGCTTTAAACTAATCTTGATTTCGAACTTTCCCCCGTTCCCCCCTTACACTCTTTCTTGCGAAACCTTTCATAACACTCTAACCCTCAGTTGAACCTTTTGTCGTTCGGCCCCAAACCAAAGTCAGACAGCAATCCCAAATGCGCACTCAGAGGCCCTCAGAGTGTTCGGCACCGAGTTTAACAAATGTCCAGACCTCTTGAAATATTCATTATAACAGACAGCCATTTTGTTAGCACGCTCATTGCATGCTGGCGTTTTTCAGGGGCTGATTGCGCTCATTTGATAATAAGACATGTGGCTCACATTACATGGTCACACTTGATACCGAAAGCTCACACAAAACCCAGTTTGGTTTCTGCGTGAGCTTGTCACTGTGGATCAGCATAACAGGATTGGCGTGCATCAAAACCAAATGGAGGACTTGACTAAAAACCTGGAAATCACCTTCAGTATATTTGACTTTGAAGCTGTGGAACATTTCAAACATGTTTCACTTTTCTTAACCTTGCAAAAAAGGTCTGAAAGGTGCAAATGAGAAGCAAAGAAGTGCCTTCAAATGTAATAATGTATCAATTTGCCATGCTGTTATCCCTTTTTCTTAAAAAAAAAACAAAAAGCACAGCAGTCCCCCTGCATTTAGAAACACCCCCTCATTCTATCAAGGGGTGAAAAGCCTTTAGCAGTTTTTGTGTCTGGGCTAAAGAGAGCTATAATGGCCTAAAGCCACCCTGATCCTGTCTGTCTCTAGCCAGGCAAACTCTGGCCTGACCTTTAACCTCCATCCCCTGACCTCCGTGCACTAGGCTGAAAGCAGTGCGGACACTGAAAGTTTCCCCTCAGGGGAATCAGAGCGGACCTAAGAGCAAGCCCAGGGGTACCCCTCTCTATTGACCCGCAGCAGGACAGGATTTTGGATCACAGGTTTTGCCCTATGACCAGTTCTGCTCAAGGGCCATTGCACATAATAGCTCCTCCCGAACCCCAGCCTTGGTCTCCCTCCCCCCGACACCACTGGTTAAGTGGCTCTGGGTCTTTGCCGCCAATGAAGACGCCAAATTTACGCCAGGCTCCATACATGAACCTCAGGGCGCCTGGTGCCATTGTAAAACTGTGACCTTTTTGTTTTAAAGACTTCGGTTTTAAAGAGAGGACCAGAAAGAAATGAGGTAGAAGGCTAGTTTTGAACTTCCACCTTTTGTTTGCTTACCTAATTGGCCGCTCGCAAATGCACCAAGGAGCTGTGCTTTATATGCACAGTACACTCATACATATTAAATTCCATTGCTGTGTTATGTGAAATGTATGTTTTTTTCATGGATGTTTAAATGTAGACCTAAAATATTATTCTTACATACAAACGTTAACCATGTGGTTTTAGCTCTTAGCTTTTGAATAGACCTATCACAGAAAAGCATAGATTAGTTTGGATGTGAGACAGAGCTTGGTTGGTCTATGACTACTGAGTGACAGATAGAATGTCAGTTAGATGGTTCTCCCAAGGGACTCGTGTTTCTGCAGAGTAGGAACATGTTTATCCTCCTAGGACTAACTTAATACTTCCATAGAGAGAGTGTGTTTGATGAATAGTGTGTTTGTGTGTTTATGAATAGGTGCACAATGTAGCATATAAGATGCAGTGCGACATATAAAAGTAGGGATAGACTAAAATAGAAATTCAGGCCATTACCAAGTACACGTTAAAGTAGACGTTCACTTCCAGAGCAAAAATTTAGAGATAATGTACTCACCCCCTTGTCATCCAAGATGTTCATGTCTTTCTTTCTTCAATCATAAAGAAATGATGTTTTTTGAGGAGAACATTTCAGGATTTTTCTCTATATACTGGATTTCAATGGTGCCCCCGATTTTGATCGTCCAAAATGCAGTTTAAATGCAGCTTCAAATGGCTTTTACGACTAAAAGAAAGAAAGACATGAACATCTTGGATGACAAGGGGGTCAGTACATTACATTATCTGTAAAATTTTTGTTCTGGAAGTGAACCTCTTTAACCGTTTTAATTTTTTAACTGAGTTTTCTTCCTCTCCACTTAAACTACTTTAGCTTTTAAGAATCCTGTTTGTCTCAGATTATCATGTGTTATAATAAGATCGATCAGAGCAGATTTCAGAAAATCCAGCCTGGTCTCATTGTTTAATACGTAGGTATTAGTATGTAACATTTGGAAGCACAAAACATACATTTTTGTGCATTTTTATTGATGCTGAAATGTACAATTTGGACATATTTTGAAGCTTAAAATGTAAAAATGGCTTTGTATTATTAGCAAAAAAATGACTAATATTTACAAATCTTTAATATCTTGATGATATTTGTACTGATGCATTTTTATCATTTTATCAATAAGCGATTTCGATTTTTAGACCTGTTTAACCTACCCCTAAACGTGAATATAAAAAGATATCAAATGTAACTGACTGAAATATGCAGGGAAATGACCATTTTAGTGACAATATAGCATTAAAAAGAATTTTTTTTTTAGAATCGCTATAAAGAAAAACATGACAGACAGATAAGTGCAATTATTGCAAAAATGTCAAAAACAGTAACAAAAGTCCCCTCTGGTGGAATACAATAGTTTTGTATGAGGTGCAGAGCAGAATTTAAGTCCTTCATCACTTATTATCCAAATTATTATCGCAGTCCACTCCGTGAAGGTGCGCATTTCTCATTCAAACACACCTCGCCGGAAACATGGCAAGTTGCAATCTGTGACGAAGCAGGCGAGAGCCAATAAGCATTCGATTATCCTGCCGTAAAACCTGTTGTAAAGTTTCTTGAAGAGGCAACTTTTGAATTTGTAACAAGTGCGTCAAAGCGGGTTTTGTTGCTTACATTTACTGCTCAGGGTGGAGATGATATATGCTCATAATTTCATTGATATGACAACTGAAGACACTACTAATAAAATTAATTCTGTTTCTGTTTCAATATTGATAAGTATTCATTTGTAATTCAGTAAAGTTGTTCATATGTAAATAATTTACATTTTAGGTCATTAATACATCAGTATTGTATGTTAAAATGGTGAAAATACATCAGTATTGTACGTTTAGATGCTGTAAATATGTCAGCTTTGTACATTTATGTGACTGTAAAAACGTAAGTAAATGCACATTTTGTAGAACCATATTTTATGTAAAATACAAATTCTCATGAGATCGTGTTGGAAAGTCAATTATACCTTTTATTGAAATATTTTTATAACCTTCTACTGGTATAATAATGATATTATGCAGGTATAATCATTTGTTGCTGCATTACAGGAATTACCCATTGAATGCAAACAAAAAAAAAAAAAAAAAAAACCTTTACCATAACTCATATTTGATTTATTTGCTCTGCAAAAAACAAAAACAAAAACAAAAACCTTTACCATAACTCATATTTGATTCATTTGCTCGTCCATGGGTTTGAGAATTACAAAATCCTAAGGTTGACAGGGTCAGAAACTGGAATAAAGTTATCATGTTAAGTGCCACATTTGAGCACTTCAGCAAGATCGGCAAGAATGATTGTTTCCTCCTTTGTAATGAGAGAAAAAAAATAGTGTGATAATGTGAAATCTTTGAATAAAAACCTGATTATTATTCATAAGATTTAACCTTTGCAATTTCATGATGTCTCCAACTTTCTTCTTCCCATTTGTCTCACCACTTTTTAAAACACACTGATGCCCATGCATATTATAAAGAAAGAAAGGAGGTTTAGTGGTATTTACCATGCTTTGACTGCAGTGTGCCTCTGCACTGCTATTTTAATGTTTATCAGGATGACATGCAGTCGCTCTTTCTGTGAAGACTTTAAAATTGGATATTAAACTGGAGTAGCTCCAACTGCATCTCTCACTCAGCATGGCAGCGCGGCGCAGATTAAAGGCTAAAGATTCAAAGAAGGAATAACTGATTCCTCCAGTCCTGATTCCTGTTTAATAAGCTGTTATATTGTATAGTTATCTAGTATGTTGAGAAATAGTTGAAACTGGATGCATCTGCTTTGCACAATAATCAACTTTGTGTCCTTGTTTACTTTCTTGTTTGGAATGTCATTTGCATGTTTATTCAGTTTTTCAAATCATTCTTCAACAAGACCTTTAATTATATTTTTATAAATTATATACATTTTTGTTCATTATATACAGTTCTATTCACACAGTTTTATTCACATTGGAAATATTTTTAAATGTACTTTATTCTTGTGATCAAAGCTACATTTTCAGCATCATTACTCCAGTCTTCAGTGTGACATGTACCTTCAGAAATCATTCTAATATGCTGATTTGCTGTTCAAGAAACATTTTTATTATTATTATTATTATTATTATTATTATTATTATTATTATTATTATTATCAATATTTAAAACAGTTGAGTACATTTTTTCAGGATTCTTTGATGAATAGAAAGATCCGAAGATCAGCATTTACCTGAAATAAAAAGCTTTTGTAACATTATACACTGTACTATTCAAAAGCTTGGAGTCAGGGTGCGAAGAAATTATAGAAATTAATACTTTTATTTAGCAAGGATGCTTTAAATTGATCAAAACTGATGATGAAGATATTTATAATGTTGCAAAAGATTTCTATTTCAGATAAATGCTGTTCTTTTGAACTTTCTATTTATCAAAGAAATCTGAAAAAATTCTACTCAGCTGTTTTCAACATATTAATAATAATGTTAATAATAATAAATGTTTTTTGAGCAGCGAACCAGAATATTAGAATGATTTTCTGATCATGTGACTGAAGTAATGATGCTAAAAATTCAGATTTAAAATCACAGGAACAAATACATTTTAAAATGTATTCAAATTGAAAAGAAATATTTCAAAAAACGTTAAAAATCTTACTGATCAAAAACATTGTATTTAGTTTTTACTTTCTTAAAAAGGACACTTCAGGAACAAAAAAAAAAATGAAATTAATTAAGATTAAATATTTAAATTGATCACAAACCCTAATCTAATTATTTTATCAGTTAATAATGTTGCATTTGTAGTTAAAAAGGCCTTTTTTCTGTCTCTCTCACAGGAGTTGATCCCTGAGTTCTATTACCTCCCAGAGATGTTTGTCAACTCCAATAATTACAACCTGGGAGTGATGGATGATGGGACGGTGGTGTCAGATGTGGAGCTGCCGCCCTGGGCCAAGACTCCTGAGGAGTTCGTACGCATCAACCGACTCGTACGTTCACTCTCTGTGTCTCCATCTCTTTTCTTTCCCGCTCTCTCTCCATCTTTCTTTATCTCCCTTATTAAATTGCTGTTAAAGTGCTGATTGCGAGTGGCTCTGGCCAGCGTGTCTGGCTCTTTGTATCTATTTGTGTGTGTGTGTGTGTGTGCTAATGCTGTGACCTGTTTTATGCTGATAATTACAACTCTGATATCAGTCCGACTCTCCCATTAATCATCTCTTTCTGTGTCTCACACACACACAGTCACACAACCCCCTCATCCAGTGCCACTATTCTGACATGCACACAGACATTCACACACTTTCACTAAGTCTGTGTGTAGAGTTGCACAGACTTTAGCTGTTTGATCACTATCATATAAAGTGCTGGCTGTCCTTTGATCTGTGTACATGCTATAGAAAGTAGTAGTCACAGCCGTACTGATTTTACTGTTGCGAACAGCACCGATGCTGCGTTAATTGGTGTCACTGCCGTATATCACAGACTCTGCCTGCCATTAAATTGCATGTTGGTGCTTCTGTACAGTGTGTCAACTGTTCTGACACAATCTAAACTAACTGCATGGGCAGCTTGTAGCCAGTAATAAGTGTACATTAATGTGACATGAGATACTTTGTTGCCATAAAAGTCAAAGCTCTCGTATTTTTAGGATATTTTATGATGTTTCCCTACCGAAATTGTCTTAAAATTGTGTTGCTTTTTTATTATAGCAAATTAGGCAATGCACAAATTGAAGTTTTTGGCATGACAACTGCGTTTAAATAAGGGAGTGACTGTGAACAAGGCTTACTTTTTATTTATTATTATTTTTATTTTGGTGAAATAAATATGAAACATTAGCAGGGATATTACTGACAGGCTTGTCACTAGACATTTTAGTGTTTTTGTTTATGCAGAAGACCATGCCCTGTCTAGGAGCACAATCTGTGGGTTACCCATTCACCGCAAAGGCTGATGGGAGTGGTTGTGGTGAAGAAAAAATGCAAATGAGTAAAGACATGCATCTGTTTCCTCAAGTTCAGCTGTCAGTATCCAAACGAGAGTGTCATCAGCGCTTTAGCACTTTAACTTATTGTTTGGTTCTTTTGTTCTCTAAATAAAAAAGATTTCCACTGATGTATGGTCTGTTAGGATAGGAAAATATTTGGCTGAGATACAACTATTTAAAAACTTGGAATCGGAGGGTGCAAAAAAAAAAAAAAGAATAAATAAATAAATTGTTCTTAGCAATGGATATTACTAATCAAAAAGTAAGTTTTACAAAATATCTTAATGGAACAAAAAATCAATAATCTTGACCCATACAGTGTATTATTTGATATTGCTACAAATATACTCATGCTACGACCAGTTTTGCGGTCCAGGGTCACATTTGTGGAATCATTTGACACTGAAGACTGACTGGAGAAAATTCAACTTTGCCATCACTGGAATAAATTACATTTTTACAGTATATAAAAATAGAAAACAGTTACTATAATTTGTGATTTTCTGTCATAATTTGTGAATTTGTGATTTTAAAGTATTACCATTCATATTTTGTAAAAATCCTACCAACCACAAACTTTTAAACAGTAGTGCATATGTAATGTACAGCTGTGCTTAAAATGATTCATACCCTTGGATAAATAAAACTGCATTGTTCATCCATTTGATCTTTCATTCAGAAATAAAAAATAAATAAATAAATAAAAATCTATCCTTTAATTGAAGAAAAAAAAGTGAAAATGTGGTAAAATCACAGTGGCCAAAATTTTGGCACCCCTAGAAATTCTTATGAGTAAAATATCTCTAAATTATATTCCCATTCATATTTGTGTTTTTTTTAGCACACCAGGGTGATTAGAAACATGAAGTTATATAAATATGAGGGAACACAATAGCTATAATTAAGAATTTCCAAGCAACAGAAAATGTTGCAAATCTGCCTGGAAGAGGATGTGGGTCTGTTTTATCTTAAGTCAACGTGTGGAGGATAGTTTAAGTGGCCAAAGACTCTCCAAGGATCACAGATGGATAATTGCAGAAAATAGTTGAGGTCAGAAAGACTCAAAAAATGACCAAACAGCACCTGCATAACCACATGTTGTTTGGGTTTAAAGAAAATAAAATGCTCTCATCCAAAAACAAACTCCAGCGTATTCATTTTCTAGAAACTATTGGAACTTCAAATGGGATTGGGTTCTATGTTCAGATGAAACTAAAAAATGAGCTTTTAAGCAGCAAACACTCAAGATGGGTTTGGTGCACACAGGGATAAAAAGTAGCTCATGTGTGCAATTAAATATACTGTTAGATCTTTATGTTGTGGGCTGTTATCTTGGCAAAAAGTATTGAATAAAAGTGTATGATTATTTGTGGCCAATGTGTATTGAAGAAAAACATGTACAGTGCCTTCCACAAATATTGGCACCCTTGGTAAATATGAGCAAAGGTGGCTGTGAAAATAAATCTGCATTGTTTATCCTTTTGATCTTTCATTCAAAAAATTCACAAAATTCTAACCTATCATTGAAGTAAAACAATGGAAAGCAGGGGGAAAATCTCATTATGAAATAAATGTTTTTCTCTAGTTCATGCTGACCACAATTATTGTAACATCCTTTATTCAAGATAACAGCTCTGAGTTTTCTCCTTTAATCCCTGATGAGTTTGGAGAACACCTGACAAGAGATCAGAGACCATTCCTTCATACAGAAACTCTTCAGATCCTTGAGTTTCCCAGCTCCATGCTGGTGTTTCTTCTCTTCAGTTCACCTCACACATTTTCTATAGGGTTCAGGTCAGGCAACTGGGACGGCCATGGCAGAAGCTTCATTTTATGCTCAGTGACACATTTTTGTGTTGATTTTGATGTTTGATTTGGATCATTGTCTGATGGAAGATCCAACCACAGCTCATTGTAGAACTTCTAACAGATGCAGTCATATTTAGATTTTTTATCTGTTGGTATTTGCTAGAATCTGTGATGCCATGTATCTGAACAAGACGTCCAGGACCTCTGGCAGGAAAATAAGCCCACAACATGAGAGATCCAGCAGTATATTTAACCGTGGGCATGGGGTACTTTTTGTACAAAGCCCATCTGGTGGGTTTGTTGCCAGAAAGCTCTTTTTTTAGTTTCATCTGACCACAGAAGCCAGTCCCATTTGAATTTCCAGTCATATCTGACAACTGAATATGCTGGAGTTTGTTGTTGGATGAGCAAGGAGGATTTTTCTTAAAACCCTCCTGAAAAACATTTGGTGATGTAGGGGCTGTTTGAATTTTTTGAGTCTTTTGGCCCCAAGACTCAACTAATCTCTGCAGTTCTCCTGCTGTGATACTTGGAGAGTCTTTGGACACTTAAACTCTCCTCCTCAGCATGCATTAGGACGATATAGACACACATCCTTTTCCAGGCAGATTTGTAACATCTTTAGTTGATTGGAATTCTTAATTATTGTCCTAATGATGAAAATTGGGATTTTCAGTGCTTTAGCTCTTTTCTTACAGCCACTTTCTATTTTGTGAAGCTCAACAATCTTGTTCTGCACATTCTGAACTATATTATTTGGTTTTATTCCTTGTGATGGATGATTAAGGGAATTTGGCCTTTGTGCTCCTCATATTTACAGTATAATCTTGTGAAACAGGAAGTCATGGCTGGAAAATATCATACTCCTAGTCATTCTAGTGTGCTAAATAAATGCAAATATGAATGGAAATATACTTCAGAGATATTTTACTCATTGTAATTTCCAAGGGTGCCAATAATTATGCCCACCATGCATTGGAGAAAAACATTTATTTCATAACGTGAACGTTAAATTGTTTTACTTCAATGAAAGGTTAGCATTTTGTGAATTTTTTTAATGTAAGATCAAAAAGATAAACAAAGCAGATTTATTTTCATAGCATCTTTGCTCATATTTACCAAGGGTGCCAATATTAGTGGAGGGCACTGTGTTTCATAATGAGATTTCCCCACAGTTTTAAATTCTTATTCTCCAATGAAAGGTTAGATTTAAAAAAAAAAAAAAAAAGATTTTTTTTCACAGCCCTTTTTGATCATATTTACGAAGGGTATGAATACTTCTGAACATGACTTCTGAACTGCGTATGCATAATATTGTGGGGTTTCTTTCCTACCAGTTAGTAAATCTGTGTAAAACTGTTATTATATTATTCTAAAACTATCATAAAACAGAAATGGCATCTGGATTATCTGTCCTGTATCATGAGGACAGCTACCCTCACAGCTATAGCCAGCACTGATCATTTTTTCCAATCATTCCTACCTCAAAACTGCTCTCGGATCAATGTAATGTCAACTTCTCAGCTCTACCTATTACGTTATAAAACCACATAATATACCGTTCTTTGCAATATGCAAATAAGGATGCAGCTGGTGCATCTGTAAGTTTCCCTTTCCTTGCTTTCCTGTAACACAGGAGTTATAAAACTGATCTCAGATCATTGCAAAAGCTCACCATTACCAGAACCCAATTAGTCTTAATGTGCACAGCAACACACACAATGAGACACAACATGAATCGATTGACTTTGTCCAGTGTGATTCATTATTGATCTGAGCAACAGGAAGTGGGTGAAGTAGATGGACAAGCATGTAATGGGAACTATGGGAACTCTGTACAGTCATTACAACATATGACATTATAGGAAATGACAAGCAAATGTTATTATAAGTGTTCCAAAATTGTTTTGCATTAACTAAACTTGATAAACTGGGTCTGAAGCTTTGTTGTTTATTAAAAAAAAAATCACTAAATTAAATTAAAACATAATTTTAAAAAATGTGCAAACTATTCCTTTAAAATAGTCAAACTTGACACTTTTGGAATGAGTAGACTGAGGAGATAGTATGAGAAGAAAGAATTAGACGTATCTACTATTTTTTTATTATTACTTGTATCCATATTTTATAATATTTAATCCATTAAACCATTGCTGGCCATGTTAAACCTTATTAAAATTTTGAAAGTATCGTTGTTAGTGCAGTGGCAGTTTTAAGGAGTTTTGTGCTTATGACAGTTCTGCCCTAGTGCCATAGTACTGTACCTATTTTGCAAGCATCTATTTATAACCTGTCTAATTATGTCAGATACGTTAACACTTGTGATACTTGAATTCAGTTTGATCTTTCTCTTCTGATCAGTCTTTGTTTCTGAGTGTGTAAGGAAAGGAAGTGAGAAGGAATGATTGAATACTGTGAGTCATACGATTCCATGTGCCCTGCGGTTGTGTTCAGCTGGTGTCTTCTATAAACATTGTACTGAATCTTCTCAGTAAAGCTCAGCAGACCCTCTTCTGCAAGGACAGCCACAGGTTTTATCCTCTTTTCCAGTAATTAGACTTTTCAGTTTATCTTTTCATAATCCAAAAAATGCTCTGATCTTTTAAACATGCCCTGTCTCTGTCAGCAGTTATTTTACGCTCATCCCAGAAACCCCTCATTAAGAGGAGCTTCTCTTTCTTGTGTGTGTATGTGTTTGTGTGGGTGTGTGTATAAAGTGGGCATGAGTACTGCTGATGACTTATAGCTGGCATTAGAGGATGTCAGCTGTTCTACTCTGCTACAATGGGCTACATTTGTAATGAGGGCACAGACTCAGTCAGAGACAGACACATGCAGCAGTGAGCTAATGGCCCGCTACACTCTTTAGCTCATCTGTCACTAATGGCCAGAAAACAGCATGATGCACACACATGGTCATTTATGTTCTATAGATGATTAACAGCTAATTAAATTGCAATCTGCACCACTCATGCTAAATGCATGCTTGCAGAAATAACTGCACTCACCATTGGTACACAGTTTTTGTGAGCACCTGTGTATCCTTAAAAAAGCTAAATAATCTCTTCAAATATAATGCAAAATAACCTTAAAGGGATAGTTCTCCCAAAAAATAAATTCTATAATTAATAATTCACCCTTGTGTCGTTCCAAAACCGCAAGACCTTCATTCGTTTTTGGAACACAGATTAAAATATTTTTGATGAAAGTGTCATTGTACCCTCGTGAACATGTGGCAGAGAAGAATTTATTGTAATAAAAAATATTTTTGTTTTCTATGCACACAAAAGTGTTCTCGTAACTTCACAAAAATTACGATTGAACCACTGATGTCACATGGACTATTTTATCAATGTCCTTACTACCTTTCTGGGCCTTGAATGTGGTAGTTGCGTTGCTGTCTATGTCTATGAAATCTCGTGTTTCATCAAAAATATCTTAATTTGTGTTACGAAGATAAACGAAAGTCTTACGAGTTCAACTATCCTTTTAATAACAACTGATCAAGTTCTTGTCCTAAAATCCATAAAACTAAAAATTAATTTAGTTTTATTTGTTTAATTTAGTTTAATTTGTTAATTATTATTAACAAAAATATTTTGCACTGTGTTTACTGTTATCAGCAGACTGTCATCAAATTATGAGATAAGATCAGGCTAGATATAATTATTAGGAATAAAAGTGATTTACTAATTTTAAAAAAGTTGTTTTATCAATATTTTTAATTACTTACTGGTTCATGCATGTGTCATGTTGTATGCTTTCAATCATTTCATTTCAAAAAAAAAAAAAATGGTTTGTTGAGAAATCAGACTACACTAGTCGTGTATGCTTTTGATTGACTGAAAAGAATCTTCCAATAAGAGTTCTTTTTTTCTCTCTCTCGTTCAGGAATCAGACTATACTCTGTGTTTTGTTGTTGATTTATCATTAATATAAGAATCAGATTATATGTTGTCTGCTTTTGCTTCTCCAAGAAAACAACAACTCATAACTCATAGGAATCATTTGATTAAGAATCACTGGTACACTTTGTACACCTTTGATTCACTAAAAAGTTCCATGTCAAAAGATTCATTCATTCTGAAATTGGACTAAATTAGTCATGCAGTGTGCTCTAGATTTAGTAGCATTTTTGTGACACTGCTGAGTAGTTGTTTCCAGTTTTACATGGCGTTTTACATGACTGCTAATAGCAAATTAGTAAAATTACATCAATAACTGAAAACTATTTTTCTGCTCTTGCCTGGTGTCAGTATAGCAGTGTTGCCAAGTCCATGGTTTTCCCGTGAAATTGGGCTACTTTAACACTGTGGTTGCGGGTTGTTTTTGATGTCCGCAGGTTGAAGCAACCCCAATAATGTCATATTTAGCCCCTGAGATAGAAATTTACCAGGGGAACCCTAACATAAAATGTGTGCTAAAGTAAAAAAACAATTTTTTACTTTGACCCCCCACGAAACGCTAGTTTTGAGTAGCAGTGGTGTAGGTTTTGTTGTGAAAACCTGGCAACCCTACCATATAGATCAACCAACATAATATAAACTCAAAATAATAAGTGCACCTTTAAAGGTACAATGTGTAATTTTTGCAGCACCAAGCAAAAAAAAAAAAAAAAAAATGTTTTCGAACAGGTTTCCCAAATGCTGCCGTTCCACTACTCTGCCTAAACAGTCTTAAAGGGATAGTTCACCCAAAAATGAAAATTCTGTCATTAATTACTCACCCTTATGTCGTCCCAAACCCATAAGACCTTTGTTCGTCTTCAGAACACAAAGAAAATCTTCAGAACATCACATGGACTATTTTATCGATGTCCTTTGTACCTTTCTGGTCCTTGAACATGGTAGTTGTGTTGCTGCCTATGCAGGGTCAGAAAGTCACCGAACAAAATCTTACTTTGTGTTCTGAAGATGAATGGTCTTACGGGTTTGGAGCGACATGAGGGTGAGTAATTAATGACAGAATTTTCATTTTTTTGGGTGAACTATCCCTTTAAGTGCTACAACACTCCTCTGTCTTCTTCCAGAGTCCTGTTGTGCTAAACGGTGCTCACACAGGGCAGATTCATGAGCATTGTAAATACATACATTTAAAGATGTGTGTTGGATTAAGTGGGTATTTTAAAAGGACCCCTGCTGAAATAAAAACATTTCTGTCTCCCTCTCCCCTCATATCCTTTTCTCCCTTTCTGATGTCACGCGACACTCACATCAGCAGCGATTGTTGTTTTTACCACAGGGTCGAGGGAGAGGTTAAGCACTTGATCCCACCCGCCAGATAACAAGTCAGTTCTGGCCACTGTCATGCTAAAGAACATTCCACAATACATGACTAATCCTTCATCACATATTCACCCAGATATGACCGCAGCGATGGCAGGTGATTGTACACTTAACTGTGCGCTAACCTTTGACTAGGTTGCTCAAAAAGGACTTTGAACATTGTAAAGGAGATGGTTTTAGCCTAGAGGACAGCTGATGCTGTTACATAAACATACCGGTACTTGCTTATCATGTGTTGACATTGAGGATGATGTAGCAATAGAGTGAGAGAAAGTTAATATTTGTGGTATTCTGGATTGTGTTATGTGTTGCTAATTTATAGACATGTTCATTTACTGGAAAAGTAACATACTGGTTTTTATTAGAGGTTGAAGTGTGTAAACTGCAGAAGCTATAGTACATATAGTAGTGTGATACTACTGCATACACAGAAATATGTGCTTAGTTGTAAAGAAATTATGTTTTTTGAGGAAAACATTTCAGCATTTTTCTCCATATAATGAACTGATATGGTCCCCCAAGTTTGAACTTCCAAAATGCAGTTTAAATGCGGCTTCAAACGAAACCCAAAGGCCAAGAAAGAAGGGTCTTATCTAGCAAAACGATCGGTTATTTTCATATAAATAATAAAATTTATATACTTTTTAATGTCAAACGCTTGTCTTGTCTTGCTCTCCCTGATCTCTGTGTATTCTGGCTCATGACAGTTAGGGTATGTCGAAAAACTCTGATCGTATTTTTTTCCTCAACTTCAAAATTGTCCTAGATCACTGTTTTACCTTTTTTGTTATGGGTGTTTGTTCTTCTTTGCATGTTCACTTTGCAAAGACTGGGTCAGAACTTTTGCAGTGATGTAGGATGATTTTGAAATGATTTTTGAAGTTGAGGGAGAAAATACGAAAATACAAGTTTTTTTCGATATAACCTGACTGTCTTGAGTCAGGGAGAGCAAGACTAGACGTGCGTTTGAGATTAAAAAGTATTTAAATTGTATTTTTTTTAATGAAAATAACCAATCTTTTCATTAGATAAGACCCTTCTTTCTTGGCTGGGATTGTTTACAACCACATTTGGGATCGTTTGAAGCTGCATTTAAACTGCATTTTGGAAGTTCAAAATCAGGGCACCATATCAGTCCATTATATGGAGAAAAATCCTGAAATGTTTTCCTCAAAAAACAATTTCTTTTCGACTGAAGAAAGAAAGACATGAACATCTTGGATGACAAGGGGGTGAGTAAATTATCTGTAAATTGTTGTTCTGGAAGTGGACTTCTCCTTCAAGTCTGTCAAGCATAAAGTTTACATCAAAATAATGGTTCTTGGTTAATTTTCGGACATGACCCAAAAATGGCTCACTATTGTGAGCTTAGTAACTCTTTTGAACAGATCACTGTCAAATTGCTTGTTAGTTTGATACAGTTACAAGTCAGTCAGTCAGAAGAACTGGTTCATAAGAGTCATTTGTTGTGAATCGAACATTATGGGTCACACTGTGTTGTACAATGCAAAATAGATGCAGAATATCTTAATATCATATATTAATACATGTCATGTTTTTGGAAAAAAGTCTCTTATGTTTGCCAAGGCTGCATTTATTTGATCAAACATTTTGTAAACCAGTAATATTGTGAAATAAAATGTTACCGGTATTGCTATTTAATATAAGTTTGTTTTCAAATATTTATAATATATTCCTGTAATGTTATAATGAAAATTTCAGCAGGCATTGTTCTGGTCGTCAGTCACATGATCCTTTAGAAATCATTCTAATATGCTGATTTGGTTCTCATGAAACATTTCTTATTTTTATCAACCAGACTCAAGTTGTATTATACAAAAAATACAGAGACACTAATGCAGATGACAGTTTATCATCCACAGGGAGCATGTGCACCCATCAGACCCATCAGATAGAAATGCCCAGATGATTTGAAGGAGAGCAGCACAGTGACAGTGGACTGTTAGAAAGAATCACAGAGCTTGTACACTATATGCATGTAAATGTATGTGTGTGTGTTTGCTTTTACATATGTCAGGGCATATTTGCTGATTCTAGGAAAGTGGTGATGAAAAAGAATTTGACATTTACCAAAACCAGGACATGATGCTGTGGTACAACCATGTCTGCTGCTCTTTGTTACAGCTTAATTTCTGATTTTGCCTGATATGAAAATGTTTGATATTTAAAATGCTCAGTAATCTCTATCCTACACTTCAGGTTTGTGTAATACGAACAGACAGGTATGGCTTCCGAGGCAGAAGCAACACAACACCAATGTACTTGCCCTGTTCCAAAATCCTTTGAGCCACCTATATGGGCCAGTCTACAGAACTGATGCAAATTGCTGTCCCACAACCAAAAAACACATTCATAAAGCATTTAAGTATTCAAATCTTAGATGTTTACTACTAAGGTCCTTTTATTATCTATTGAAACCCACAATAATATTTGAAATATCATTGTATTTGAAATATCAATATTTGAAGCCTAATATATGTAAAAAAAAAAAAAAAATCATTTAGTGGGTACTTTCAATTAGGATGTGGCTGTCCCAAACCCTAACCCCTAAATTTCAACTTATGACACTGAAATATTTTTTTTAAATGTATCTTTTCAAAGTTTAAAAAAAAAAGTGTGTAACTTTAAAGAATGTTATTACTGAACACCATTTTTCTATAATTAAACACACTTTTTTGGGTGTTATTCCATAACATTTAGTTTTATATGTGTACAACTGTTCAGAACTGTGCTAGCTAACAACGTGCTTAGCATCTTTAAGCTAGGTTCGAAAGTATCTAAAATTGTCACTACCGAAACAGTCACGACTAAAACATGTCATCAATGTTTCGGTAGTGACAAAAGGGAACACATAATCCTTTATTTGGGAGAAATAAACAAAATTTTAGTACAGTTGTGCAATTTTTTAGTATTTTAGTATGTTTTAGTAGTATTTTAGTATGTGGGTTAAAATTCTGTAATGTGCTGTGGTCGCTACCAAAACACTACTGTTTTTACCGAAAATGTGCTGTCACGACCAAATCATGGGATGTTTTGTCAAAAATAAAATATATTGAATTATCAAATAAGATGTTTTGATAGTCTTTGGTTTAATGTATATTCAAAGTAATAAATCCTTAACTTTGAAATCAGTATGATTTCAACTTTTTACAAAGAAAAATTGAATTCAAAATACAACAAATCTCATAAATCACACTTGAATTATGGTTAAAATAGATTTACCTCTGAAAACTTTTAAATGAAATAGAAAAAAATATAGATTTACAAGGAAGATGTGATCCAAATCTTAATAGGTCAATATAACCCTTCTTATTAAATTACATTTTACTGTTTTGGTAGTGACAAAGTTGGAGAGAAGACAAATATTCCTAAACTTTCTGAAAAAACAATATGAGAATTAACTGCAAAATTACGAGAAATGTGTACCTTTGATATTTTACATTTGCATACATACAAAATTTGTGGAAAAAGACACTTTTTTTTCAACATATTTCCAACTCTGACTTTTCAGAGTTGGAAATTCTGTAGAATGAATGTAATGATTTGCACATGTACATCACATATAAAAGTCAATGCAAAGATGTGAATAGACACAAATTTGCACTGGACAATGCAAATTGTGTGACGTGATGGCCACGAACATGCTATATTTGCGTCAATCGTGTCTTATGCGCAAGCTGAAAAATGTCAACTTGAGCGAGAAATTCGCATGACACGTTGTGCAGGCCAATCAGTGAAGAGCTTATTAACACATCCTGTTTGACATGCCCGGTTGTATCAGAAAATAAAGGAGGGCATTGTTTTTATTTCCGCAAGTGCACAACAACATCTAGATTGAGACTGAGTAACGCAATGGCGAATATTCATTTCGCCTTTGGTGTGCACACACCTTAAGATTCAGTGTGAAGACCTTGTATGAGCATGTTGCACTAGGCAATAAAAAAAATCAAATTTATTGTAAGACAGTAGATATCCTTTACAATCCCAGAAATTTGTCTCAGGTGGCCAAGTTGTAGTCAAAATCATACAGTATGCATGGGGCTTAAAGAATCATAGAGATGAAGGCTGCAACAAAAAATAAGAATCTTAACTGTGTTCATGTCTCTTAGAGTCATATTTTCCATGTTAGTTGTGTGACATATTAATTATTGTATGCTGCCTATATAGAATGTCCACAGTTGCATATGAGGTAGAATGACAGTTAGGATGCAGCTCACTAGGTTTTGAAACAAATATATTTAAGAATTTGTGTTAGCGAACTGTTTGGTAATATGTGCAGTACTGTGTTAGGAAATTTCGGGAATATACAGTCAAGTCTTTTAGAGCACAAGCTTTTTTTTTTAAAGGTGTTGGACTATGTTGAAGTCTATGTTGGCTGTACAGCTGGGACCGATAACTGAATCAAGCTCACACGTTGCTGAGAGACAAATGTCATTTTAAGTTGAGTAAAAACACACTCAGGACTGACACGCACCCGTGAACGCGGTGTCCTGAAGTTTGTCAGATTTATATGATGACAGCTTTTTGCACTTACTAAAGTGTGCTGGGATTCTGGGCGAATCCATTAAGCGTTGTTGCCTTGTGTGGGAACTGAAGGTCAACATCATATTCTAATGGTGAGATCACATGATGAGCTTGAGGTTTATTAGTGCCTTTGATTTTAGTTTCATCACAAGGGCTGAACACGTGTAGCTGCAGACATTATCTAAACTGAGAGGATGAGTCTGTGTCATGTCTTATAACAAACAACGTCACAAAACTCTTGAGTTTCCCACAGCCTGTCCGCAGGCTGCTTGTCTCCATGTGAAGACCACAGACGTCTGTCATGTCAGAGGTCATCAGTGTTTGCATTCTCCTCTCATCTCCTCACGCATTCTTTTCTGTTCAAACACATCTACAGCCATGTCCTAATGCATCTCAGATCACACTGCTGCTGTCATCGCTGTTGCTAATGTGGCTACTGTACCTGGATTGTCAGTACTGACAGGGTGGGAAATTGACTCTTGCTACTCGCCAAATGTGGGTAATTTAGCCTACCTACTACCAACCACAGTGGTGAACAACCAGTCTCAAATTGGCCTTGACATGACATGTTGCAGCAGATTTGTCTGTGAATTTTATTTAAAAAAAAAAAAATTTCATGCATTTCAAATATTTGTATACATTTAAATATATATATATAATTTTTCTTTTTTTTTATTCTTTATTTTTAATATTTTCAAAAATAAGTAGGACAGGAAACTTACCACTACAACTGTCAGTGGATGACCAAATCAATAGTGGACAGAGACCAAGGTTATTTTTGTTGACTAAATTTGAAACTAAAAATATTAAGAAAATTTGTATTAATTGAAATAAACCAAAATAAAATCAAATAATATATATTAGATGACAAATTCTAACTAAACAAAAAAAATATTGAATTTAACTGAAATAAGTTTAAGTTGAGGTACAAAAATGACTAACTAACTAAATAAATAAACTAATACTGGACTAAAACTAAAACCAAAATAAAAATTAATTAAAACTAAATAGTAATTTAAAAAATAAAAGCAATTAATGGCAAAAGAATAAAGAAAGAAAACTGAAATGATAAAAATAAAATATTCAGAATATTAAAATTATAATGGTGTAAAAATACTAAAATACTATAATATACTAAAATATAAATAAATATCAATTGTAAATATAGCTGCAAGCAGCAATTAAGAGGCCTGCTCCTAGAGGGCTACGTAAGTTCTTAAGTTGCCCCTGTTAAAGACATTTGTTGATACAAAACTTTACTGCCCAAAAAGGCAGACATAGGAAAATTAGGTATCGTTCGGTTTAATATGCCATTCCGAATCTAACAAGACCAAACTTATTGGCCAAACAGGTCAGAAGTTATAAGCTGAAATGTCACTCTTATATATCTTTTGACCAGTAGGTGGTGCTGTGCCACAACTACTTATGTGCCCTCAGGTCATGCTTGGTATAACACGTCCCCAGTTTGGGCCGAATCTGTTAAACCGTTGCGAAGATATAGCCTCATGTCCATTTTTGCACGAACTTCGTCAAATCCATTAACACGCTTTACGAAAACGGTTTGGTATATCAAAAAGCTTTTGATAATTTTTTGATGATATGAGCCAGTATTGGTGAAAATCAGACAAACCATCTAGGATAAAATTCGAAATTGTAAAAATCTTGACCCATACAAATTTAAATTGCATTCAATTCGGCTTGAGCCAAAGAATCAGAGGAGAAAAGAATTTTACTTCTAGACCTTACGGATCTAAAGTTATTAACAGAAATATGAGTGCAAATTTGGCCTGTTGGTGGCGCTAGAGAGTTTGAGATAGAGACTCCAAATTTGCTATGGATAATATTGAGACCGTCCTCTATCCATGTGCCAAATTTCATAACTTTCCTGCAAGTGATTCTATGGGCTGCCATAGACTCCCAGAGCGGAAGAAGAAGTAAAAAATTAATGAATACCATAGCTGACTAAGCACCTTTGGTGCTTTGTCCCTATATATACTATATAGCTTTAAAAAAAGTACTAAAATAACACTGAGACTCTCAAAAAAGATTCAAGGCCAAGGGCTTCTCTCTTGTCCAAGATCACTCCCAGATCCCAAACGTAACACATCACAGACTAATTTTAGAGTTCCAGTAAACATAAACCTTTATGTGTACTGTTAGTCACTTTGAATCAGGGTTAGCTAAATGACTACTTTCTTACTAATCAGTTTCACATTAAAAAACAGATATTTTTTTTTTTAGAATCTGCCCTCCTCTTCACACTGTTTATGTTTGTTTCTTTTCCCATTTCTGCTTCTGATAGTGAAATAGAGTGCATGTGTCTGCACAGTATCTGCTAGTGTTGTCATAAGCTGTTTTATGATGATTCCTCCTCCTTCGTGATGTAATGTAGGGAGTAGAGTGGAGCCTGTGAAATACTGTGATCCACTGCAGCTGACGCACTTTACAGGTCTCCAGAAGTTTCTCTCTTCAGCCTGTTGATGCGCATGTGTGCACCGTTTGTTTGTTGTGGGATGGGAAGAAATGCGTCTTAGCCTTGAATTTCTCCTTCACAGTCATTCACTCAAGCATGCCCTGTGAATAAATGGAGAAATTAATTTTCAGCATGGGTGCAACTCATTGGCCTCTCTCTCACACATACACACACAATCACTCTCACCCCGTCTGCATTTCAAACCAACCTCGACAAGGACGACAAGTTTAGGACATCCATCATGGAAGTCACTGACCCCAGATATCAACATTCACACCAAGAGCAGAGCATCTTAATTTACTGCTGCTTCGTATGACTCTGTCCTGCTAAACTTCTGGGGATTCTCAGGGTCACCTTACATGTGCCCCAGCCGTAATAGGCACAGAATGATATACTCATGAATGTTATTGGCCTGGGCTTTTCTAGGGTTATGATGCATTATACTGGAAACAGGAAAGGTCATTACACTGTACAGCTACCTGGTGCTTCACTCTGTTCTTATATATACATGTATATATGCTCACAGATGATGATCGATGACCGATGTGTAGTCAAAGCCTGTACATTTAAATTTAAAGGAGACCTATTATGCCCCTTTTTTACAATATATAAGAATGTGTCTTTGAGGTTTCAGCTCAAAATACCCCACAGATCATGTATTATATAATTTTGAAAATGTCCATTTTGAGTGGAAGCGGAAACACGCTGTTTTCGTGCATGTCCCTTTAAATGCAAATTAGCTGCTGCTTCCTGCCCCCTTTTCCGGAACAGGGCTGTGCCTTTACAGCTCATACCTCAGATACTCTGCTAAAAACATCTGTTTGGTTTTGATTATCATGTCTATCGTGCTGAAATCATGCGTTTTAAAGCCAAGTTAGTTTAAACTTTTGCTATACGGTTTTCTGAGCGCACACATCTGAAGCATGGACACAGAAAGTGGCTGTTACACAGCTTGTGAGAACTAAACTAAGTTCTCTTTCATGTCTTATTGCACTTAAACTGTCACATACACACAAGTTTATGTTAAAAACACAAATGATTTACAAAAACAGTCAGCAATGTCTGTTAAGGTAAACAGCTGGGAGAGAAATCCCATGTTTATATTAGTCTTGTCTCCTCTGAGGCTGAGACTCTAAATATGTTTTGAGCTCGTCTGTGCACCCAGTGACAGAACAGTTAGCATGCTTTGCTCAAACTTTTGCCATAGCATTAGAACTGGTACACCGTTGTCGCCTACAAAAACTAAATGTGTTGTCATTTTTCACGTTTTCTGGGTCGGCAGATGCACTCTGGGACCCGATTATAGCACTTAAACAGTGGTATGTCTCCTTCAAAAGAAAGTTGATTTTCATGTCTTTGTATTTATATATACATAATAAATATACATGGTGCACACACATATATTATGTAAACTCAAACTTTTATTTTGGATGCGATTAATCGTGATTATTCATTTGACAGCCCTAAATAAATAGGCATTACCTCAATGAACAAATGTGGCAACCAGGCTAATGCATACATAATGCATAAACTAATGCAAATTGAACCTGATTGTGCAGAGTTACCATTGTTAGAATAAACAGGGGGACTTAAATATATTCTCCCAATGTAATATTTACATTACCACTTATTCTCAGAATAAAAATACATCATTACCTGAACAGTCCTTCTCTACAGACTTAAAGAGCTCAGAGTAGAAGTTAATCAGCATAGCCATCTATTCTAATCATTCTTTGTGTGCTGTGGACACACACATAGACACACTCATGACTGAATCAGACTGAATCACAGTCATTTGAGAGGCCCTGCCACTCTTAAACAGCTATCCAAATAATTCTCTCTCCACTGCACCTCAGCCAGATGCATTCTGGGATGAAGGGTCTTGTTCTGCTACCTCTAATTACAGGCTCTTCTTTAGGCCTATTCAGACAGAATTAGTTTTATATGGGTAGGTGGGGTAAAGTAATAATTACCAGAGCTTATCCGTGATTTTGATCTTGAACCAGAGTATCCGGGTCAGTCATTTTTTTTAGGCTGCATGTTTCATTGCTGGTAAAGATTACAGTGTCTTTTACCTTCCGTAAAAAGGCCTGAAGGAATAATCACAGGTAGTAGCAGTTCTGTGTGAACTCAGGTGGTGGTTAAAAGCCTGTGAGTCTGTAAGACTCATAGCAGGCCACGTCCAGCACGTAAATGTTTCAGGAAGAGGTCAGTCAATGAAAAGACCAGAAAGTGAAAATATATGCTTCATGGCTTATGCAGAAGGATATCCTTTAAAGACTTTGCTATAACAAAGATGGGAAAAGATTATTGGTATCCTGACAAAACAGTATATGGACAGAGCTTAAAGGCATAGTTCAACCAAAAATGAAAATTACCCCATGATTAATTCACACTCAAGCCTTCCTAGGTGTATGACTTTCATCTTTCAGATGAATACAGTTACAGTGGCATGCGATAGTTTTAGAAAGGAAAACTTACGAATGAAGGAAACACAGTGCATTAAAAGCTGGGGGGTGAAAACTTTTGAACAGGATGATGTCATCCAAATTTCTTATTTTGTTGAAATTTCATTTTTTTCCATTTAGTACTGTCCTTCAGAAGCAACAGAAGATATTTGCATGTTTCCCGGAGGACGAATGAAGTACAATTTACCTTGATCTTCAAATTCCAAAAGTTTTCACCCCCCGGCTCCTAATGCATCATGTTTCCTTCTGGAGCATCAGTGATTGTTTAAACCGTTTTAATAGTTGTGTTTGAGTCCCTCAATTGTCCTCAGTGTGAAAAGATGGATCTCAAAATCATACAGTCACTGCTGGAAAGGGTTCAAATATGCAAAAGATGCTGGAAAACTGAAGATTCTGCAGGAGCTTGGGGATTTTTCTGAAGAACAGTGCTCAGTTTAACTGTTCAGAACAAACAAGGGACTCATGAACAACCATCACAAAACAGAAAAACAGTCGTAGATCATCCAGGTAACCACGCACAGTATTAAGAACCAAGGGTTCCCAAACTTTCGAAGAAGGTTATTTTAATAATTTTTAAGCAATATTTTTCCAGGGGATTAATAAAGGCCTTCTGAAGTGAATTGATGTGATTGTGTAAGAAATCCATATTTAAAATTTTCTAAACCATAATCTCCTCGTGCGCGTGTTCACGAGAGACTGGCGGTCCAGCGTCTAATTGCAAAGTCCACGTGTGATTAGTGCCACCGAGATCTCTCTTAATCAATACTGTACAATCCAGCTGTCAGTCAAATAAACCCGTCCGCCCATGTGTTCACCATCGCGTTTCTTCGCCCTTGACAGCCCTGTATTCTAATGCAAAACAGCCAGATTGATTTGTTATGTGACATTTTAACATGACCACAGACAGGTTACCTCTAAGTCTTTAAAATGCTTTTAAAGGGCTGCTAAAGACAGGGAAATGGTCAATGCAAGTCATAAAGAGCTCAGAGAGATCCATCTCGTAAAAAGACATGTTTGAAAGTATCATTAGCGTCTTACGGGACTATGTGTACTCTAGGTTCTGTGCCTGGAAATCTGGTGATGCTAATGAAAATAGGAAAAAATTGAAAAATCACTTACAACAAAGTCTTCAGTGCTATTTTATTTCTCAGTGATCTTGTCAGTTAGTGCATTTAACTGAAATTTGAAGGCTTTGGAAATGACATTCTCATAATTTTCAGATACTCCCCCAGTTGAGCCTTGGCTGTAATTTGGTTACTCTAGAGAGGAGAATAGATCAGACTCACGTCTGGCAGCTATTTCTGGACCGTACCGGTACTTGTCACATTGACAGTTTTTCAGTTTTGGAAAATATGAGGTGGTATCATAAGTTGCTGCTGGTTTCCCGGTGTCATATATTTTCATATGTTCTAAAATTTTTATTCCATAACATTTTTTTTTTCCAAGATGCATTTTGCTTTCAACCATGCTCCGTATTATTCTTCGTTGCATTTATAGCAGTGCTGAATAAAATTGAATACATTTTTTTTTATTCAGCAGCTGTGATACCTCACCCCACGATTGCCAGCACACAAACACAGACACACATACACACACACACACACACATTTCCATAATGCTGATGATTCCCGGTGGATTCTATGGGACATACTGCTTCTACTAATTGGCACATCAATAATGCTCTCCAGATATGAGCAATCTTAATGAGCTGCATCTTACATACTCCTGGGCCTCTTTTGTACATACATACGAATTTAAAGGAATAGTTCACCCAAAAAATGAAGATTTTTATTATTTGCTCACCCTCATGTCATTCCAGACGTGTAGAAATATTTTCAAATAATCACACAACAGCTATTCATAGCGACCGTGGCCTTCAAGATCCCAGATCTTGACCATAAAAATACTAAAAAAGGCCTATGATACTATTCCAAAACTTCAAGTGGAACAAAATAGCATTTTGGAATGAACAGTAAAACATTGTTATCCACTGACTATCTTTATTTCCTTCTCCAAATAACATTTTTGGGTAGCTTTATAATGCTGCTTGGTGTTTTTTGTCATTATATGTCAGGTTCTGAATGATAATTCATAAAAATATTTCAGAAAGATATACATAAACATTTGGAGTGACATCAGAATGAGCAAATAATTACAGAATGTTCATTCTGTTCCTCTAAAAACCTGCAACGGCATTAATGTTCATTCATTTTCTTTTTCCCTACTCTCAAGAAATCTTAAATGTTTTTTGGTTTGGTTTGGTTTTAGTTTTAATTTTGTAAACTGTAGATTGTTTTGTAAACTGTTCAATCACGCAAGAAATTTTCAACTTTTTTTGTTTATTTATTTATTTTTTTGGTTTGGTTTTAGTTTGGTTTTCTATTTTTTGTAAACTGATCAATCAAAAAAAAAAACATTTGTTTTGTATAGTGGTCAGTCAGGTTTTTGTTTTGTTTTGTAAAGTGGTCAGTCAGGTTTGGTTTGGTTATCTGTTGTTTTGTAAACTGGTCAATCATTCTCAAGAAATCTTTAAAAATGCATTTTGTTCAATTTGGTTTGGTTTGTTTGGTTATGGTCAAATGTTTTGTTTTGTGAAGTGGCCAGGCAGTTTTTTGTTTGTTTTTTGGTTTGGTTTTCTATTGTTTTATAAACTGGTCAATCCAAAAAAAAAAAAAAACTTTTTGTTTTATAAAGTGATCGGTCAAATTTTTTAGTTTTGTTTTATATTGTTTTGTAAACGTCAATAAAAAAAAATAAAAAAAATTTAAAAAAATGTTTTGTTTTGTAAAGTGGTCAGTCAGGTTTTTGTTGTTTTGTTTTGTAAAGTGGTCATTCAGGTTTTCTGTAGTTTTATAAACTGGTCAATCATTCTCAAGAAATCTTTAAAAATGTGTTTTGTTTGGTTTGGTTTGGTTTTGTCTGCTCAATCAAAAAATGTTTTGTTTTGTGAAGTGGTCAGTCAGTTTTTTTGTTTTGTTTTTTTTGTTTGGTTTGGTTTTCTTTTGTTTTGTAAACTAGTCAATAAAAATATTTTGTTTTGTAAGGTGTTTATATTGTTTTGTAAACTATTCAATCAAAAACGTGTTTTGTTTTGTAAAGTGGTCAGTCAGTTTTTATTTTTGTTTGTTTGTTTGTTTTTTTTTGTTTTGTAAAGTGGTCGGTCAGGTTTTGTTTTGATTTATTTTTGTTTTGTAAACTGGTCAATCAAAACAAAATGTTTTGTTTTGTAAAGTGGTCAGTCAGGTTTTTTTTGTTTGGGTTGATTCTCTGTTGTTTGTAAACTGGTCAATCACTCTTAAGAGTGTCTTTAAAAATGTGTTTTGTTTTGTTTTTTTGTTTGGTTTGGTTTTATATTGTTTTGTAAACTGGTCAATAAAAATATTGTTTTGTAAAGTGGTCAGTCAGGTTTTTTTTTGTTTTGTAAAGTGTTCAATCAGGTTTTTTTGTTTGTTTTGTTTGGTTTGGTTTTCTGTTGGTTTGTAAAATGGTCAGTCACTCAAGAATTCTTTAAAAATGTGTTTTGTTTTGTTTTGTTTTGTTTTGTTTGGGTTGGTTTTATACTGTTTTGTAAACTGGTCAATCAAAAAAAAAAAACATTTTGCTTTTTAAAGTGGTTGGTTAGAGTTTTTTGTGAAGTGGCCAGTCAGGTTATTGTTTGTTTGTTTGTCTGTTTTATTTTGGTTTTCTATTGTTTTGTAAACTGGTCGATCACTCTCAAGAAATCTTTAAAAATGTGTTTGGTTTGGTTTGGTTTGGTTTTATGTTGTTTTGTAAATTGGTCAATCAAAAAATGTTTTGTGAAGTGGTCAGTCAGTTTTTTTTGTTTTTTAAAGTGGTTAGGTTTTTTGTTTGTTTGGTTTCGTTTTCTATTGTTTTGTAAACTGGTCAGTCATTCAAGAAATCTTACATTTATTTATTTTATTTTTTTCTTGTTTGGTTTGGCTTTATATTGTTTTTTTTATATTGTTTGTTTTGTTTTGTTTTGTAAAGTGTTCACTCAGGTTTTTTGTTTTGTTTTTGTAAGCGATGATATATTTATCAGAGATAGTCTTTACAGATATAGACAGATGTAAATCTGTCATATCAAACATCTCAACCGGACATTTTACTGCAAAAGCACTTACGTTTCTATGTATTTACACACACATGCCCTCTGGGCTAGCGTATGTGTTGTAGTCATTTTTAAAAAGGAATCTAATGTTGTAGGTACACATCTCCCCCCTCCACTTTTGATGAAAGAGCATAGGTTCAGAGTGACACCCCTGCCTCAGGAGACCCTACCAAACGCTCTCTGCATCTCTGATGAGGTCAGGCCTCCCTGAGCAGGGTTCCCATCTCATTCCTGATTTTAGAGTTCCTTGATTAACATAAAGGCAGTCCTCTGGAGAGTTGGTGTCCAATAACATTGCCCCCCTCTTTGTTTCCCCTCGCTGATTGACACAAGATGGCGGCCCACATTAAATGCCCATCAGCCTCTGCATTAAGTTTGGAAACAGACAAGTCATGGGACAACACAGGGTCAATCCATCCACATAATAAACTAAAAGGCTCAGAGGAACAGGTTATTTTTAATGAAATTGTTGTGGGCAAATAGATTAAATGGAATAAATCTGCATGTTTCAGGCAAGTGCTTGTAATAAATGCTGCACACTGCTAATAAAACAAGGAAAAAAAATCAACTATGAAATTTTGCATATATTAAATGTTTTTTTTTTTTTTTTAAATAACATTAAAATAATAATAATATAGAGTAAGCAGTAATGAGTATTGTCCTGATTATAAACTAAGCAATTATTTCTAACCTTTGTGTGAATTTCAACAGCATGCATACTTGTGTTAAAAAAAAAAAAAAATCTAATTTTTTAAAGATATCTCAATAATATGCAACCAACCCAAGCCATGCAATTTTGGCTAGCATCTATTACTCTTGTAGTTTCGCTTATAAAGTTATCACTGCACAAGAGCTGAACTAGTTTGCTGTCAAACCTGTTGTCATATTGCAAATGCCACGTTTCACAGCATCTCTCATTGCCCTTCTGATTTAAAGTTCTAATTAAGAAAGCTTGGAGTGCAAATTAAGCGGAATTAGCTGTCAGCGAATGCACATTTAAATGAGCGATGCTGAGACCCTTCCGGTAAGCATTTAAATGATATAAATTGCAGTTTAAGTGCAGGGCCTAATGTTTGTCTCGAAATTAATGTGACACAAGGCAGCAATGACAATCAAGGCTCTTCTCATACTCATTTGGGCTCGTTTAGAGGCCTTTGTGCCCACACAGCTTTGAGCAAATTAACACAATTGCTGTTTTTTATGAGCAGTCATAAACGGAGGCCCTCCTTTGGTGGCTAATGAAGAGAGAAACAGCTTGTGTTTCAATGTTATGACAGTCAAAGAACAATCATAGCTCCGAAAACAACAACACACTCAGACGCCCCATAGCACGTAGAGATGAGACTAAACAAAGGAGCAAAGATATCTCATCCTGCTTATGTAAGATGATCTGCTTTGCTCCAGCGGTTCTGTCCTAGAAGCATATGCTTGTAATTTGTGTGTATTATGTCATTTGTGACTGTTGAAAGCACATTTTGACAGATCCCGCTACCCATGCTACTTGGTTACGTTCTCTGAGGAGCTCCCCCTGAGTTGTTGGGCATGTGAAAAAATTTAAAAAATAACAAATCTATCACAATCTGGGGTGAATTCACTTAGCAGTCATGCCACATGGTATTTTACTCTTATTCACTAACTACCTTCAATTTAGCTTATCTACCCACATCTTGAGGTGGTGATGTGTGCTCTCTTGGTCTTGTGCCACCGAGTCTGAATGACAGTAGTTTTATCTCTTGTGTGTTTTATAGGCTCTGGAGAGTGAGTTTGTGTCCTGTCAGCTGCATCAGTGGATTGATCTGATATTCGGATACAAGCAGCAGGGACCTGAGGCCGTCAGAGCTCTCAATGTCTTCTACTACCTGACTTATGAAGGAGCAGTCAACCTCAGCTCCATATCTGACCCAATGCTTAGAGAGGTGAGTGTGCTTCTTTCTTTTACACATACACTATCGGTCAAAAGTTTGGAATAATGTTTTTGAAAGAAGTTTTTATGCTTACAAAGGCTGCATTTATTTGCTCAAAACAGTAATATTGTGAACTGTTTTCTATTTTAACATATTTTAAAATGTTGTCTATTCATGTGATGCCAAAGTTACATTTTCAGCAGCCATTACTCCAGCCCTCAGTGTCACATGATCCACGATCAGAAATCATACTAATACGCTGATTTGGTGCTTAATTATTTTTAATTATTATTGGTGCTCAGTTATCAATGATGTCATTATTAACAATGTTAAAAACAGCTTTTGCAGCTTAATATTTTAATGTGGAAACAGTGATACTTTTTTCAGGATTCTTTGATGACTAGAAAGTAAAAAAAAACAAACATTTATATTTAAAATAGAAATATATTTTGTAACATTATAAATGTATTTTTTTGTACATTTTGATCGATTTAATGCACACTTGCTAAATAAAAAAAAAATATAATAAAAGAATTTAATTTGTAATATTATTTTTAAAAAAATTATATTTTTATTGTATTTTTGATCAAATAAATGCAGTAAGAGATGTCTTTCAAAAACATGAAAAAAAGGGAACACTTAACTATTTCAAACTGGGCAGGTAGTCAGTGTTGCCAAGTCCGCTGTTTTCCCGCAGAATTGGGCTATTTTTACACTGTTGCCGCAGGTTGTTTTTCATGTCCGCGGTTTGAAGCGACCCCAATAACGTAATATTTAGCCCCTGGAATGCTAATTTTACTATAGGAACCCTGGCAAAAAAACAAGTATTTTAAATGCCCGGAACGCGATTTTTTACCAGGGGACCCCCCTCGAAACACGATTGGGTTAGTTTTGAGTAGCAATAGGGTGGATTTTGTTGTGAACACCTGGCAACCCTGCAGGTAGTGTGTTCTTTCTCAACCTTGACACAAAAGCCCTATTTTGGTGGTAATTGTTTCTGATGTGGACGTCTGTAAAAATAAATTTACATGGCACCTCAGTGATAAAACTCATGGATTTGGATGGCAAATTATTCACGGTGGACAACCGAGTTCTGTGATCCTGCGAACCCGGGAGTGCACTGCTCACGTGGCCAGTCGCATAATCGTAAATAAAATGTCATTGGAATAATGAGAGTAGATTCATATTCAATAATATCCTATTTACTATTTGATTATTACATCTCCTGTTTAAAAATTGGAAAATAGTCAAAAAGGTTTTCTGTTGTGCATTTTATCTCGCAAAATGATGGATGTCATTAAAAATGAGGAGATTAGCAGAAATAATGTAATGCAACCTATAAATATTGTTGTAAATACTTTCCATCATTTCAGTAATAGATATGCGTGCAAATTACAGCGAAATGCAACAATTACCCCACTGTGTTTGGCAGTGGTCAGAAAGTATTTAAACACTGAATTTTGGATCAATTTCTTTTTGAAAACTCGGATATATGAATATAGACGGCAGTTACATTACCATGTGACCTTGGTGTTTGTCGAAAAAAGTGGGAATTTTGGCGTGGGATTTTTACGAGGGTTATGAGAGAAAAACACCAACATTCTGGATTTGGACGGCAATAAAATCACAGAATAACCCCTGTAAATATTGAAAATAGCTTACATCCCACATGAGAAAAAATTAGCATCAGAATCGGGCTAAAGACTATGTCTATTGGTCTAATGGTTTTATCTGCTATATACTTTTTGGACAAATTCTAAGGCAATGTCAAATGTATCCTTTGCAGAAGAGGCAATAATAGAATGCATTGTAATGACCTCTATAAAAGCCCACACTTATGTTTCATTCAGTATTGAAAACAAAAAAAAATCTATATATAAGATGTTAAGATGCTGCACGTGTTGTCAGTAAGCAGAGAAGCAGTACGCTAGGTTTTGGACCAGAGCTTATTGTAAACAGGTTTGAGCTTCAGCAGACACTTACAAAACATTTGTTCAGCTGTTACTGTGAGCCCTGAAGACATACTACAGACTCAATAGTAATCTCTCTTTCGGCGTTTCCTTCTTTCTCTCTCTCTATCCCAAACTCATTTATTATTCATCTCTTTCTCTCTGGGAGCTGCCACACAGAAGCACAAACCAGTTCAAACAGAGCTAGCTCACTAACTGGCCCACTGACAGCTACAGATGTCTTTCAAACAGGTCCAGGTACTGCTTTTCACTTAGGAATGGCATTATCTGATCTGAGATCCAACACACAAATAGTAGGTTTGGGAAATGAAAACATGTTACTTTTACATCTACAGCACCACAACAAAAAATATTATTATTTTTTGCTTCAGTTGTGAAATTGCAGTCTGAATTATTGTTATAAAAAAAGCCCTGTTCAAATCGGCAGCGTTTGTAGAGGACAGTACACATACAGTAGCATCAGTGCTGGCATAAAGAACATTTACCATTCAAGACTGTCTGCTTTACATCATCCCAGACGAGTAGGATGTTGGTGTTACCGAACCTGGCATGGTGGTCTGTAATCCATTATTTAAAGACACTGTTATTTGGTTGTTCCTTGCATTACTGTCCTGGATGTGAGCCTAACAAGACTATGAGCCAGATTGCATCAAACCCTTGATATATAGAGACTTTAGTCAGAGTAGATGGCATATGTAATATGACACAAATGAAAACATTGATGTAAGAGATGGAAGTACAGCTGTTGCTGTACTACTTTATGCTTTGGGATTGATCGTTCAGGCAGTGAAGCATTTTTGCTTAAATTTCCAGTAGGTGTTCTTTTTTTATTTAAGTTTTTTCAGCTAAAAGATCAACACAAAGGTTCACACCACTAAAACAATGGACTTTGACTCCTCACAGATCCAATTTAATTCAGCAAATTAAGGGGATGGTTGACCCAAAAATGAAAATTCTGTCATTAATTACTCACTGTCATGATGTTCCAAACTCGTAAGACCTTCATTCATCTTCAGAAGACAAAGTAAGATATTTTTGATGAAATCCGAGAGCTTTCTGACCCTCCGTAGACGGCAATGCAAGTACCACGTTCAAGGCCCAAAAAGGTAGTAAGGACATTGTTAAAATAGTTCATGTGGCATCAGTGGTTAAACCGTAATGTTATAAAGCTACGAGAATTTAATGTATAAATAATAATGTACAGACATTTCAGATAAGATTTGGATATTCATTCATCAAATTATGGAAGGTGAACCAACTGCAGGGTAAAAGTGTGTTAGTGAGGTTCACGTTTAGGTCTTGCAGCTGTAGCAGCCTATACAAGAACAGTCCAAATGCTATTTTTGTTTTTAATCTACTCAAGAACAGGCTTATATGTGTGTGCATGTTTGTTTGTTTCTTTTTACATATTTAGTACTTGCCAAATAGTTTTTAATGCTATTAAAATTTACATTTTAATTATCTTGTTCAATAATTTGCATCGTTTGTTGAATAAATAAGTCAGTAAGTAGAACAATTGCTCATAAGATTTAAGTTGTGTTTGGAGAAACTGATCCTAGACCAGCAGATACAGTGTACTGTACAGCTTTATTCCAGGACAGCAATTGGAAGCTTCAGGAAGTGAATTAAACAAGCTAACTGTACCTCAGGTTCAACTGTATGCATATATCCACACATCAAATTTACACAACACTACAGCATGTCTCATGCAGGGGTCACACAGTGCCATTCTTTTCCTCCAGTAAAGCCGTTGTGTGGCTGTGAATGTGTGCATTGGGGCAGTTGCTGGTGTCGGAGTTCCAGTCTTCCTGCCCTTCATGCTCAGTGACTGAGGCTGATTAATGGCTCGCCTCACCTTATTCCCATCTAGGTGTTCTTGCTATCCCTTTATAGCTCTTTCCTTCACTGCATGCTTCCTTTTCTTTTATCTGTTCCTTCTCCATCCAGCCATTCATACTGTCCATCGTTCTCCCTATCTTTTTCTTCATCCCTCTATCTGATGCAGATTCATTGCCTATCTGCTTCAAACATCTCTTCAGTTCAGCCCATTACCCTGCACACTCCCTGTTTAATAAGAAGAGGTTAAATGGGATTCCTCACGCCTGACTGCCACTCCACCATTCACAGGCCATTAGGAGATCAATAAATTCACATGGCCATATCTGCAATCAAACTGTAATAAACATGCTTGGAAAAAAAATGTTTAACGGGATCTAAGGCATAAGAGAAAAGAGTGTGAGAGAGAATGCATATTAGAACAGCTCTGGTGAGAAACACAGGCCTTGAATGTTAAGTGTGCCTAAATTTTTTGTGCAATATTTTAGGTCTACCACCCTTTTTTGCACATACCTTAAAGACATTATAGTTTGGATGCTGCAGCAGCATCCAAAATTAACACATGCCAAGCGCTAGTAAACATTTTTGTTTTTTTTTTTTGTTCTGTAAAAGATTTAGCCAGGATCTATAGTATATAATGTATTAATCTATAATCTGTAATAAATAGATAAATACATACATATGCAATAGTGATATTAACAGTTTTAACATCATTTACTCACGTTAATTAAATTCCAAACCTGTGACTAGGTGACTAGCTTTCTTAGGTGGAATGCAAAAGAAAAAATAAAATTTAAAAACTGTTTTTTTTTTTTCTTTTTTTTTTTTGGTTTGTTTTTTTTCTTCTTCAAGACTAGAGCTTTCAGGCTTTAGAATACTTGCAAAAAACGTAAAGCTATAATATGTGCGCTATTCCATATTTCTTGAAGCTAGATTACAGCAGTGTGTTATGAACAGGGTGAAATTTAATTTATTATTTCATGAAAATATTCCCTTACAGTTGTTCTTTTAACAGTTGCTTCTAGATTATTGTATCCCATTACAGGGTCAGAAATGAACTTTTCCGTTTAAGGGGCAATATTTCCCACTGGAAGTGATTTCTAGAGGTATTTTTTTACATTTGTGAGGGCAATTTTTGTAATCATCTTATTATTATAAAAACCATATGTTGTCTTTAATGTGAAATGCCTAAATTTACCCTATTACTTTAATCAATATTTTAAACTGTTGTCAATAACAATAGACTGTTTAAAATAGTTTAAAAATCAAAATTATTCTAAAACTGTTTAAAAATCTAAATTATACATGTAAAAACAAGAGCTCATAGGGCTGCAATATTATGCAATATTATATATTATATTGTAATAATGATTTTTAATATCGGTATAGAAAACCGTATAAAACATTTTTGTTTTCCTTTTGGGCATGTTACATTCTGGCTTCATTGACAAAATATCATTATCCATTACGTTAGCCAAATCTAGCATGAGTTATGCAAAAATTCCCGTTACAATCACTGAAGCTAGATTTTTTATTTTTTTTTAAATTTACGTTGTATCTGCACTGTGAGGGAGTTTGCAAGTGTGCACACTCATCAACAGCTTTGGAGTTTTCAGCACTGACTTATTTAAGTGCCTCCGACTGGCCAATGCATTCCCAAGTTCAACAGCAATGCGTTTTGATTGGTTAAGGCTCAACACTGCACAAAACAGAGTGTAAAAGCAATCTGATGCAGTATTTAAATGTAATTCTGCGAATTGACATTTTTCATTTATTTTCACATTTAATTTTAATCCGAACAGCCGTAATATGTTGTTTAATTGTGCAGGGGCATTTTTTGCCCCATTTATCTTGAATTTATAAGGCATTTTTGTTCACTTTGGTTCATTTTTGTTCAAGCCCTCGTTAATTTCCAACCCTGTCTCATTATTGCCTTGTGAAATTGCTTGAGAAATCAAACAGTCACTTGAATGAATTACTCAACCGATTCATTGAGATATCATTCAAAAGAACAGTTTGTTCACAAATTGAACATTGCTACATCTGAACTTATGTTTATAAGATTTCCAGCATATAATGAATTAAAAGTGAAAAAATAACCTTTTGTGTTCTGTGGAAGTCAGTGAATCATTGAAATGACATGAATTTCTATTATTGCAAGTTCTTTCATGTACAAAATTCAGGTACGAGTTTATAAGCAGGCGATTAGGATGACACAAATTAGTTAGATTATTTACAATACGATCCCTCAAGTTTTGCTTGTAGCAAAGAACTACTGGTATGTAAAAGTCTTTGGAGTCAAAACAGGATTGACCCTTCACAAAGCTCTGCCCCCTAGTTACTGTTGCTGCGTCCGACAAGCCATGGCATTCTCACACCACACATCATGTTCTCACGCAGTGAAAAATACATCACGAAGCAAAGAGGACACTCTTTGGTATGACTTTTGGTATAAAACAACGTCTCAGCTTTCAAATGTTGTCATTGTTTTGTGGCTTTAATGTGTTGTGACAGATCACTGTAGCGCCTCAGTTCAAACGACACATGAGCCGATCATTTTTACCTCTCTAATAGTTATAGCACAAAATAAACATGAATGAACATTATAAGGTATCTTGTTTCAACCGCTGAAAGATGTCAGTACACACTATTTTTCAAGTTCAAGTCCACCAACATTAATCTACTCTCGTCTCTGGTTTGTTTGTCGAACAAAATGTACAAATTCGTCATTATGATCAGATCACCTGTCAGTCAAACCTCTGCTGAAGGGTCAATTGTGATGAATGTAGATCTGAAGTGATGTAAAAGTCATGAATTCTGATTCTGAGGTCACATTGCAAAAAGCCGGACTTGTAGTTTATTGAGGGATACATATGGAAGTGGTCCAAATCAGAACTGGAAAAAACAGATTCCATTTGGTTTATTATGTTTACACAATTATGAAAAAACAGATTAAAAAAAAAAAAAAATCAGATTTGGGCCACTTTCACATGAATTCTGAACTTAGCCAATGTACTGTTTGGCTCTATTATGCAGGAAAAAAACATAAAAATAATCACATTACCATAATGACCATATATATTTCATATATGTAACCCTGGACAAAATCCAGGGTTATTTTGCAAGTTGAATTAATAAGCTTTCCATTGATGTATGGTTTGTTAGGATAGGACAATATTTGGCCGAGATACAACTATTTGAATATCTGGAGTCTGAGGGTGCAAAAAAATCAAAATATTGAAAAAATTCGCCTTTAAAGTTGTCCAACTGAAGTTGTTAGCAATGCATATTACTAATCAAAAATAAGTTTTGATATATTTACAATAGGAAATTTACAAAATATCTTCATGGAACATGATCTTTACTTAATATCCTAATGATTTTTGGCATAAAAGAAAAATTTATCATTTTGACCCATACAATGAATTTTTGGCTATTGCTACAAATATACCCATGCTACTTAAGTTTCATGGCCACAAAAAAATAAAAAAAAAAAACACTTATGGCCCGCACATTTTCTCAATTCAGTCACTATAGGTAGTTGGCAAAAAGTTTTGGAACCTTACTGTGCGTCACGGCCCGGTTTGTAGAGTTAAATTAGAAAAAATAAACAAGTAGGGTGTAGTTTAGCGTGGCTCTTAGAACAGCATGTATGTTTGTCTGGAAACAGCAGGTATGGCACCGGCTCTGGATCTTCTCAGATGGGATTGTGTGGAAACCAATCCCTGGGTTCTGGTTCTAGTTTTAGTTTTGCATCTTGCACATCAGGCCTGGTTTGGGCAGGACTGGAATTTGTCAGTCTGAGCAGCTGAGTTTGGGTTTTTGATGGCAAGCCGTGTGTGTGTGTAATTGCGACTCTATGTATGTAGAACCCAGTGTGCACACGTGTATGTGCGTGTAGAGTGTTGGGCGTGTGGAATGTCTCACGGCAGATTAGGGTCACTCAGGAGACTGGGCCATGTTTACTCAGACGATGATTACTTCCTGTCTTTGCCCTGCCACCACAAAAAAGAACATGACAGGCACAAAGGGTTCCCTTTGCACATGAAATAACTGCGCACACACATACACACAGTCCTTTTCCTCCAATCAAGCCCACTTTTACTCAAGTCCGATACTATCTGACCTTTAAAAGGCTTACGTTTAAAGAGAAACCCTTCCCCCAAAACCTCTTCTAAGTGTTCATAGGGACCTCATTATGCAAAATAAGAAAATTTGGTCACAGCTTGTTGTACAGCTAAATTGCCTTGTCAAGGGTTAGAGTAAATCAGGTGACTCATAGACCATGACTGTGTGTGTATGTGTGTGTGTTTGCATACATACGGGGTATTTCCATCATTTGAATGTGTAGAATGTAAAGAGACCTCATCAGATACGCACTAGTGCTCCTAAAGAGATTGGCCCCTCTAGCGTGGCTAGCTCCCATATAACCTTCTCTCCTCATTGGCTGGACGCTCTGACCTGAGAACTGGCTCATTCTACTGTGGTAGTAAATGTCAGGAGAAGATTTAATGAGGATGGGTCAGGTGCCTGGGCAAGACGCATCCACATATTAGCTTAAACAAACCGTCCCAATGTGACACGCTCGACCTTCATCATGTTGGCGATGCCAACTCCTATGCCACACTGCGGAGTCACTTTGGTTAACTGGAGACAGCATGACATGAAACAAGACGCTTTGTTTGAGATCTCAGAGTATGTTTCTAAAAAAATGTTTGGGATTGAATGGATATATATAGAAGTTTCTTTAATCCGAAGTAAAGTTGTATACTTGCATTTAGCTTATAAGATTTGCATTTTTAAATGGTTTTGAGAGACAGAAGTCCAGACTGTTTACAATGTTGTACTGTGTTAAGGTCCATATATTTTCAGGAGGGACTTTTGTTTTGTAAAGGAATATAGTGGAATCCAAAAGTTTGTGACCATATATATATAGTGCCCTCCACTAATATTGGCACCTTTGGTTAATTTGATAAAAGGTGGCTCTGAAAATAAAATCTGCATTGTTTATCCTTTTGATCTTTCATTAAAAAAAAATCACAAAATTCTAACCTGTCATTGAAGTAAAACATTTGAAAGTGGCGGGAAATTCACATTATGAAATAAATGTTTTTCTCCAATGCATGTTGATCACAATTATTGGCACCCCTAGAAATTTTTATGAGTAAAATAAGAGTAAAAGCCCCCCCACTTTCAATTGTTTTACTTCATTGAAAGGTTAGAATTTTGTGAATTTTATGAGTTATAGATCAAAAAGATCAAAAAGAAACAATGCAGATTTATTTTCACAGCCGCCTTTGCTCATATTTACCAAGGGTGCCAATATTAGTGGAAGGCACTGATTTATTTATTCATTTACTTATTAAATTATATTATTAAAATAAATTTTTTGAATAATTTTGTATAAAAAGATCTGAAGAATTAGCATACGTTTCAGGATGTCTCTTAATTGATCTGTCCGCATTTTGCTTTTGAGCAATTCACTTTTTTATTTTATTTTATTTTATTTTATTTTATTATTTTTGATCTCCAGTGTAAACTTTTGGACCCCACTGTATATTTATTGGCTAAATAACTGACACCTTTGTGTACAACAGTATGAATGAACTGTACCTTTATCCCTCACATACTTGGTATTGTCCCCCAAATTAAATATGCCATCTACCTCTACTAAGGGGTATGAAACAACTTTATTGAAGTAAATGTCTTACACAAATAGCGATCTGACTGAAAAAAGATCTCATACTGAATAGGTGACGCAATGTGGTTTTGCCCGACAACAAAGAATTGGTCAAGAAATGAAGAACTGATGCCACACAGAGTGTCAAATTCCATTGCTTTTGAATAGAAATCAACCAATCATATAATTGAAACGAGGTGTCTTCCCTTGCGTGGCCTCTTCTGAACCCCGCTTCTTTAGAATGGTATTTCCAGACACAGTAGTCCTGTCATCTGTGTTCCATCAATGCCTCTAATGAGATCACTAGTGGATTTACACTATATAAAGAAGAGTTTGTGTGGTGGAGGCTATTGTTACCAGCAGAGTGGGCCGAACCAGATCAAAGCAGAAGAGTGGGATGAAGAAAGAGAGATGAAGAGCAGAAAAAGAGTTAGAAACAGACGGAAAGGATTGATGTAGAGAAGTGCAGTCTGAGCAGAGTGGAAAAAGAGAGAGGTGGAAGAGAGAAGAAATACAATGAGAGGGACGTGGAAAGCCTCCTGACTTCCTGATGCTTTCATGAATGCAGTTAGAGCAAAAGCAGTCAGACGAGAGCTGGGACATTTCTGGCATACCTCTCTCTCTCTCCCTCTCTTTAGCGTGGGGTTGCGACAGATTCTCTATTGGTTCATGAAAATCCCATCAGAGATTCCAAATGCATCACACACAACTGAACTTCACAAAGCTGGACTAATGCAGTTGGGCCAATGATTTTGGTCTCAGTAGAAACTTAGGCATTTTTTTACACAAGCGTTTCAAGGTTTCATGAGCCTTCCTTGTGTCATTCAATCTGTCTGTGAGTTAAATAAATAGAACGAAAACTCAGATTCAGGGATTTGTTGGATCATCACTCAAAAGTGTTCATGGAACCATCTCTGTAATATTGTTCATATAATTAATAGAATAGAAATTAATAGGATTAAAAGGATGCTTTAAATTGATCAAAAGTGATGATAAAGACATTTAAAATGTTACAAAAAATTTCTATTTCAGAAATGTTCAAAAATGATGTTGCTGTAAAAAAATGCTATAATAATAATAATAATAATAATAATAATAGTAATAATAAATGTTTTATTTAATATTAGAATGATTAGAATGATTATTAGAATGAAATATTATGTGACTGGAATAATCATGCTAAAAATTCTGCTTTGAAATCACAGGAATAAATTACATTTTAAAATATATTCAAATAGAAAACAGTTATTTTAAATTTTTAAAATATTCTTCAAAAAATACTCCGGCTCAAATAAATGCAGGCTTGGTGAGCAGAAGAGACTTCTTTAGAAAACATTAAAAATCTAAAAACGTTTGACTGGTAGTGTATATGTATTTTTGTGTGGATAGATAGATAGATAGATAGATAGATAGATAGATAGAGATGTAAAAAATGTTTGTATATGCTCTTACTATGAGAAGCTTGTCCATATTTCTTGCCTTTTATTTTTCAGTGTCTCTCTGCCTCATACTCTTTTTTTTTTTTTTTTTTTTTACGGTCAAGATCCTCTCTTTAGTCTTTCTCCAGACTGCACACACACTTTTCTCTGCTTTAACACACTCTTACACACAGAAATGCACATAAATCCAACTCCTTTGTAGCCTTTCCCCATTATTATGATCATTATTTCCACCACTTTTCTTTTCTTACTTTTTTCCACACACACATTACTTTGTGTCTGTATTAGCTGATATTGTCCAGGGCAAGTTAGCCACTATCTCAAGGTGACGTTTATAGTCCTATATCTCTTCATTAGTGCCACCATAACCCTGACTCTCTGTCTTTCTCAGGCTGTGGAGTCTCAAATCAGAAGTTTTGGACAGACACCCTGCCAGCTGCTAATTGAGCCCCACCCGCCACGCAGCTCTGCCATGCAGGTGGTGAGTAACACACACACACAAAACACTCTCACTGTCTAATTATTATATATAACATGCAGACATTCACAAATTTATCAACATGTCCTCAAAACTGTTAAGATAAAGTCTACTGCACATCATGTCAGTGTATTGTCATATAATAATAAGCTCATGTCACTCTTTATTTGAATCAGGGACATGAAAATAAATGTGCAGAATGTTTTTCTCCCTTTTGCTTGCAACGTTTTTGCATACAGTCTCTTTTCTCCTCACTCGCTCTGTAAGCAGGACCTAGTGTTGAATCATTAAGCATTCTGTGCACTTCCACCACAGAAAAAGGATTTCTGGGTCATAAAAAATGGCTCCACTTTATGGCTTAGTGACACATACTGATTTTGAACCAGGAAGTACTAAACTAACAATGCTTGAGGGCACGATAATGTCATTGTCCACACTGAATAATGCTGAAAACAACAACTTTAGAACCCCCTTGAAAACGAGATGATGCATCTCAAAGGGTTTATACCAAAGATTAAATTTGTTGCAGCTAATTTTGCCATAAAACAAAGCTAGATTGCATAAAACTAGATGTGCATATTATAATTATTCAATGTGCCAATGCGACGCCTCTTCAGTTCTTTATTTCTTTATTTACGCTGTAATAAATAAGTTGTAAAATAAGTTGTTTGGATAGGGTAGGCAGAAATGTAGACAGTTCGACTCTCACGTCAGTGGAAACATAGGCCATGTCTGAGAGAGGTTTTGGTGGGTCCGTTTTTGGTAGCTAACGAGTTTGATAGCTGCCTGCTTAAATCAACTTGTTCACTATTTTATGCTTTACGTCCCCACTCCTCTTTGGGTGAGCCCCCAGCATGAGAAAGGTCCCAGAAGTGGTAAAAGTCTTGTGGTTAAGCATAGAGCTTAGGGTGATAGGGTCTTTAGTCTAGAAAACTGAGAGACTGTGGGTGACAGCCTAGAAGACCCCATTAGCTGTGTGTTTTTGTGGCGATGACAGCCCCTGCCTGCCTGTGTGGAAACAAACTCACACACTTTCTTCTAAATGTCCACACGCAGATATAGTTATAGGCTCAGAATTCGATTTTGAACTTTGACACTAAACAATTTAAACAGCCTTTAAATACACAACATAACAATCACACAATTCCAATCACACAGCCTAATTTAGAGAAGTGTGTGAGTTTTTGTTTAATGTATTTAGATTTAGAAATGTTTTATTTTGAAGTGAAAAGACAAAATTAGACCTTGGGTTAGGATGGCCCCCATTGGCACTAAAGGCCCCAAGTGGCATTAAGTTGAATACTAATAGTAATTCATAGTGTTGTTATTATTTAATAATCTCATGAATTAGATGTACATTTTAGACATTCTTCACTTTTCATTAAAGGCTAGTTTACCCAAAAATGAAAATTCTGTCATTAACTACTCACCCTCATGTTGTTCCAAACCCATAAGACCTTTGTTCATCTTCGGAACACGAATTAAGATATTGTTGCTAAAATCCAAGAGCTCTCTGACCCATAGACAGCAATGTAACGAAATGTTCCCAGACCCAGAAACATAGTAAGAACATCGTTAAAATAGTCCTTGTGACATCAATGGTTCAACCATAATTTTACGAAGCAACAATTCTTCGTTTCCGTATCACCGTCACCAGTGGAGGACAGTAACGCAGAAGAGAAGAATCATTGAATGAAGTCGTTATTTTTGTTTCTTTATGCACAAAAAGTAATCTCGTAGCTTTGTAAAATTACGGTTGAACCACTGACGTCAAATGGACTATTTTAACAATGTTCTTACTACATTTCTGGGTCTGGTAACATTTCATTGCTCTCTATGGAGGGTCAAAAAGCTCTCAGATTTTATAAAAAATATCTTAATTTGTGTTAGGGCTGAGCGATATGGAAAAAAATTTAAATCTCGATTTTTTTTTTTTTTTTTTTTTTTTTTTTTTTTTCAATTTCAGAACATTCGACCAATTCTCGATTTTTTTTTTTTTTTTTTTTTTTTTTTTTTTTCTCGATTTTTAACTAGTCAACTTGAAAATGTAACTACAACATTATTCAAGTAACTTTTCCTTTATTAACCCTCTAGTTAAAGAAAATTCTATTCTAACTGCACCACACATTTCTCTTTATGTTTTCTTTAGCATATTGTCATACTGTCGAATTCTAACGTTCGGTAATGTTTCTAAACAAAATCTCGATTCCTTGATTTCTAAAAAAATAAAATCGTGGCAAGACATTACATTTGAATTAATCAGTAAAACCAGAAAAAACACCCAGCCCTAATTTGTGTTCCGAAGATAAACAAAGGTTTTACGGGTTTGGAACATGGGGACATGAGTATTTTTTGACAGAACTATCAACTATCCCTTTAAAGCCTACAGGTTAATTGAGTGAAATCATTTTGAAATATCTTCAGTTAAAATACAGTAATATTTTTGCTTCTTTACTCCAAAGATCTCAATCCCCACTGTACCACTGTTTTTTTTAAGCCAACAAAAGCTGCATTTTAAATTAGATGGTATGACAAGACAAGACTCTTTTGAATTAACAAATTTCATGCAATCCTATACTATATCTGGATTATACATTCAGCGTTGTTCTATCCGTAATCCTTTCATCTCTCTTTCGCTCTCTGTCTGTACTTTCTTTCTCTCCCTCTAACATGTCTCCAGTAGGTTAATGAGAGTAGATCCTATGTTTAATGGCACTCACAGGCTGAACACTATTTAAGAGGCGCTAGCTGTCTGTCTAATTTACTGCAGGCACACCAATTAGCCCTGTGTCTCCATACTGTGTCTAAAAATCACACACACGTCAGGATTAGACAGCACAGGCATAAGACAACAGTTAGACGGGATTAAAGCAGTTTTATGGTGACACTGAGAGAAACATACTAAGATATATGAGCTTATTTATAATAAGCATATAAATACACTTTGTACAATAGATTTCTATTTTAAACTATCAGAGCTAAACATTTCTATATTTGAAGTGATTAATCTGTGCTGTATAGAAATACCATTAGAAAGCAACAGCCAGACGTATTGCTGGTTGAGAGTGACAGTGCAGCTGCCCAGTCTGAACGCTATCTCCTGCCTCTACAAACACAGCCCTGCCTCACTGAGGAAGTCAACTTGATGGTTGGATGACTTTGCTGCCAAGTAATCAAACAGCTGTGTATGTGCATATACCTTTTAAGCTTCTCTTCATCTGCTGATTTGTAAAGTGGAACGCAGGAGAACGCAGATTATAATGTTACTAATGGAGGTTGGAATATACCGTGGCAGCCTAAAGGAAAGTTCAGATTCATTTGAAATCTGCTATGATGTTTTGCAACTTTGAGGCTATGAGGCCTTTGCAAACGGTTTTCCTTCTGTTGATCTTGTATTCATTACTCAGGAATTGTAACTTAGGGTGCAACTTAGTCTAACAGAAGCATTACTTTAGTTCTCAGAGGTTCAAAAATGTCAAATATATAATTGATTTTTGTGAAACAGCAGTGTTTAGCTGCTTTGATCTCTCTTTCTCTCTCTCTGTCCTCTTTTCTCCAGCTTTAAATTACTCCAGCATCGCATTTGATCTGTTCATGAGCTTTATCACTAGTCTGCAAAAAAATATAGTGTTTATCTAGAATGATATAGCAATACATGGCTAATATGAGCTAACAGTCAGTTTGTAGGGCATTGCCAATGCAATCATGTACAGTCAAACCAAAAATTAGTCAGACATATATATATATATATATATATATATATATATATATATATATATATATATATATATATATATATATAGAAAAGCAAAAAATTTATTTTTAATTTTTATTGCAAATCTTATTACTAAGTTCCATCTGCAAAAATGCAGACATTTCAGAATATCCAGCATTTTTTTATTTTTTTTTTTTAAGCTTCGGACTGGTTCCTTCCAATCCAGTTGTGATACATTGTTATGTCTTACTAACCTCTGACCTCAGTCTCAGCTTGTGTGCTCTTTTACACCGTTCTGTCTTTCGCTGCCTAATTTCCCATCTTCCTGCTTCTCTTCCACTTTCCTTGTCCTCTCTCCAACCATCACTCTCTTTGCCTCTACACTTCCTCGCTCCCTGCTGGTGATGGCGGTCATGGACTCAACAGTATCTCCTTCTGCAGACCCCACTGATGTTCACAGAGCAGATGCAGCAGGACGTCATCATGGTACTCAAGTTCCCGTCCAACTCACCTGTCACCCACGTGGCTGCCAACACACAGTCAGGCCTGACCAACCCAGCAGTCATCACAGTCACCGCCAACCGACTCTTCGCTGTCAACAAGTGGCACGGCCTCACTGGTGAGCAAGAGCAATCAAACAGCAAGGTGGTTGGTGATGGATAAGAAGTTCATTTACACCTCTGATACTCGATAGTTACTTTGTTAACCAGGTTACTCAACCCAATCTCATAGAAAAACTAATGGTGATGATTTCATATGAATTCCAATATGATTCAGAAAGAAACATGCGATTTTAAACATTAATCTAACTCTCATTGTAGACCATATGCAAACACGCAAATAAAATCACATAAATTAGCCACCAATTTGCCAAAATGTAAAATAGTCACAAATTGCCATGAGGGTGTGTTGGGATTATGCCAAGTTTGACGTTCAGTTTCACACATTCTATAATGCGAACTTCAGTAGCTTGATGATAATCACTTTTGGTTAGACATTGATGTCTCAGCCTGAATTGGATCAAATGTGACACTTCCTCTGCCTTGCATTCAGCTTCCTGTCCACCTCCATTTATCAGCCTCTTCTTATTTTTTTTATTTATTAAAGATTAGTCTGTTTGAAAGAAGTGCTATGAGACATTCATCCATAATACGAGGAAGGGAGGTTCTGGGAAGAATAATATATTTTAAATGAATGTTTTCAGAAACAAAAAATGCTGTTAAATACCCTTTAATGATTTATATAACAATCACTGTGTTTTTGTCTTGTTTTTGATGTCACAGTGTACAGAGATGTGAATATAGCCAGGTTCACACCAGACGATTTTGGCCAAGAATTTGCTTTCTCATAGACACTTTGGCATGCTACAAGCTGTCAATGTACAGTTCAAACAAGCAGTCGTACAAGACTCACTTTACAAAAGTGTAAAAATATCACACTGAATATACTCAAGCAGATTTTTACGTAATGCTGCTGATCATGTTTAAACCGTTATGCTTAAATGTGATAAAGTATGATTTCTGATCCTTATTGCATAACTTAGCAAAATCCGAATTGGATTCCACATGTAAACACCTTTACAGGCATTTCGGCTCCAAACCGAAGAAACCCTGAAACTTTCAAAATCCTACTTTTTTTGTGCTGTCAGGTTTTTATGATTAGTTGATTTTTAATGTTTGTATATATACAGTTGAAGTCAAAAGTTTACATACACCTTGCAGAATCTGCAAAATGGTAATTATTTTACCAAAACAACAGGGATCATACAAATTACATATTATTTTTCATTTAGTACTGACCTGAATATGATATTTCACATAAAAAACATTTACATATAGTCCAAAAGAGAAAATAATAGTTGAATTTATAAAAATGGCGCGAAAGTTTACATACACTTGATTCTAAATACTGTGTTGTTACCTGAATGATCCTTTTTTTTGTTCATGAGTGTCTTGTTTGACCTGAACAGTTAAACTGCCCGCTGTTCTTCAGAAAATCCATCAGGTCCCACAGATTATTTGGTTTTTCAGCTTTTTTGTGTATTTGAACCCTTTCCAACAATGACTGTATGATTTTGAGATCCAATTGGACAACTGAGGCACTCATATGCAACTATTACAGAAGGTTCAAACACTCACTGATGCTCCAGAAGGGGAAAAAAAACGATGCATTAAGAGCCAGGGGTTAAAACTTTTGAATTTGAAGATCAGGGTAAATTTAAGTTGTTTTGTCTTCTGGGGAACATGAAAGTATCTTCTGTAGCTTCTGAAAGGCAGTACTAACTGAAAAAAATATTATATTTAGGCAAAATAAGAAAAATGTACACATTAATGCATTGTTTTTCCTTCTGGAGCATCAGTGAGCATTTGAACCTTCTGTAATAGATCCATATGAGTCCCTCAGTTGTCCTCAGTGTGATAAGAAGGATCTCAAAATCATACAGTCATTGCTGGAAAGGGTTCAAATACACAAAAGTGCTGAAAAACCAAATAATTTGTGGGACCTGAAGGATTTTTTTAAAGAACAGCGGGCAGTTTAACTGTTCAGGACAAACAAGGGACTCATGAACAACTATCACTAAACAAAAAAACACAGCTGTGGATCATTCAGGTAACAACACAGTATTAAGAATCAAGCTTATGTAAACTTTTGAACTTTTGAGTCATTTTTATAAATTCAGCTATTATTTTCTCTTGTGGACTATATGTAAATTTCTATTATGTCTTATTCAGGTCAGTACTAAATAAAAAATACCATGCATTTTGTATGACCCCTCTTATTTTGGTAAAATAATTAAAATTTTGCAGATTCTGCAAGGTGTATGTAAACTTTTGACTGTATATATATATATATATATATATATATATATATATATATATATATATATATATATATTTATATATTTACCAGCATTGTACATCTAAACACACTTTATTGTTATTTTCTGATTTAATTTTTTCTATATTTTTTACTTATTTATTTTTTTACAGAAGAGCATTGTTCTTTGTTTTATTATTCTCATTTGTCTGCTGTAGTAAATGGCAGTTTACTGACCTCAATAAATAAGTATCCTGATGGTACATGGTATTAAATCTATTTTTCATCTGTCCTCTCTCCTTCTCTCAGGTCATCAAAGCGCTTCTGTGCAGGACCAGCAGTACCAGTTACCGGTTGAGATTGACCCTTTGATAGGTCTGTGGCTTGTCAATCGTCAGTAGAGTGATTTGTGATTGGCTGTTGTGAGTTGCGAGGGCCCGGCCCTTGGGAGGAGATGAGTGCTGTTTTTCACCCAGCCGCCATTCAGCTTCAGATCAGCATTTGCATGCAAATTGGAAAGCAATGAGCTGTGGCTTAGCCTGTACATCATCAGCTCTCTCTCTCTTTCTTTCTCTGTCTCTCTGCCCTGTCAGACTGAATGAATATGAATGGTGTAATAATGTCTGATTGAAGCCGCGTGGCACACGCTGTCAGGACAATATGTCCTCCTCTCATCCCTCCAACCTGTTGATGAGGAAGAGAAAGAGGATAAAGGGATGAGAGAGAGAAGATGTGTGATAACATATGGCTGAAGCTTCTCTGAATTCTCCTCCTATTTATCTTAAATCTCAGCTCTTGTGCTGCTCTTATTATACAGTAGCATATGTCTCACCAAATTTATCTGTTTGTCACTTCATGGACGCCATCTTGATCCTTACTTATCGCAGTGTGTCCTCTTTCTACTTACTTACCTGTGCTTGCTCCACACTTCTACCTCACACCACTACTTTATTAAATCTGAATTCAAGCAATCCAAAATCATAATGAAATTATGAAAATCTGAAAAAAATCTTTCAGTTTCAACTAAAGCAAATAATCGCCCCACAATTCAGTTTATTTTGAAATTATCTGCATCTGATGACTTTTAACTTCTTTTTAACTACAAATAGTCAACAGATAATGAACAAAATCTGATTTCAGGTACTTTGAGTGAATTTTAAATAAATATTGAAAAATGTTAAAAAATAAGTAAGTAATTTTATAATGTATGTTGTAATGTTGTAATGTAATGTTTATAATGTAAATGTGTACAGAATATAATATAATATAATATAATACATGGCCAAACCTATATGGGGGGAAAAAAAAAAAATGCATTTCACATTTAATTTCAAAACCATTCACCATAATAGGACAATAAGTTTGGTAAGGTTTTCCACTCTGTGTTGGAACATGACCTTGGGAACTTGCTTGCATTTTTACCTACCAAATAAATAAATGCACATGAAATATTGATTTAAGTTGAAACTATTGTATTGTAAGAAAAGCAAAAGACCACATAGTGATACAAAATATATGAGACTAGCACAGCTATGTAGGAAATGTCTTACTAAAGCTGCATTTTTTATTTTTAACTCTTAAAAGATTTATCAAAAACAACAAATCACACTCCCTTCTCTCTCCTCTGACTCTCTGTGTGGGGAGAGACATCTTTCATGGCTCATTTTCGTTCATTCCTGCTCCAGAATGTCATGTTATGTATTTAGACGGACTGCATTCCACACAGCTCACACATTTAAACACAGTAAATTCTGCATGACTCTGCTGTTGATAATCTGTCCACTTGCTCCCGCACAGACACGGCGCTGGTGTGTGTCATGAGCGTGTCTGGGCCTCACACACCTGACTCTGTGGAGTCTGGCCTCCTCGATCTCTCTCTCCCTCACTCTCTTTCTCTCACGTGTGTTTAAAAAAATGTAATTTACAACATTTTGGTCACATCATTTTTTATGATCGTTTTAGTCTATCCTTTGCCAAACGTTTATGGTAGAGGAAAATGTGAAAGCTTTTTACTGCTCTGCCTTCTGCTCCTTTATTTAGTCCCTCACAAATCATGTGCTCATGCACAGTATTCATGACAAATGTCATCTTTTCTCATTCTTATCGTTAACATCTTTATAATCTCTTAAGAGGTTGTCAGGAATTCACTTACAAGACATTGGAAAAGACCTTTAGGGTCAAAACTCTTTATTTTCTCGCCATCTAACTCCTTCTGTTAATGTCTCCGCCGCTCTGTGACTGTTTTTCCTTCTGTATCTTCCTCCTTAATCATTGCTTTATTTTTCTAAGATGTTTATATTTCTCTCCATTTCACCCAATCATTTTCTAACCAAAAAGCTGTGTTAGTACTTTTATAACAAGTGAGTTTTTAACCAGTGACTCTCTCTGTTTACAGCCAATAATGTGGGCATTCACAGAAGGCAGATCTCAGATCTGTTAGATCAGAGCATCCAAGTAAATGCTCAGTGTTTTGTCATCACGGCTGACAACCGCTTCATCCTGCTGTGTGGCTTCTGGGACAAGAGCTTCCGCGTCTACTCCACTGATACAGGTAACCGCAACGACCCCTCACCACATTGGTGTCTACAGAGAAACCGCCTCCACCACAGTACACAAAGGAAAGGGTCAAAAGTCACAAATGAGCCTGCAGACTGCATTACAACTTCATCGCCCCCGGGCTCAGATAGCTTTCTCATCTCACGGATGGACCGTGACTCCATCTCGCGGGAGGATGAGGCTCAGAACGCAAGTCACGCAAGCGGAACTTGAATTTCAATAGAATCACACCACATGCAAACACTTCCTAGCTCTGAGAAATACACACACAGAACATGTACAGTCTGAGTAAAGGGCTTTGCCTATTGGAAGATAGACAGAAATGGCTATGATCAGGTGGATTTTTTTCTCATGTCAGATTTTTTCAGGCAGACTGTCCACACTATTGAGTGTGCAAATCTAATTTGTGTGTCCAGACATAACCAATCTATCTGCATGGTTATCGACATGCTTTGGTAACGACAGGTGTACCCACGTATGTGATTAGGCTTTCAAAACGGATGCAGGAAAAGTGGAGGTGCATCACCTCACTCTCCAAATAAGTGCCTGTCAAGTCATGGTGGAGAACTGCCCCGTCCCGCAGGAAAAATTATGTTTTCATGATGTAGTCACAGCCAGCTTTGCTGTGCACCATGGAGTGGGGTGTCTTTCGGCATTTCTGTCATCGGTTTTGACGTTATCGTTGCGTGTCGTGTCAAGAGTGACACAAGACAATTTGAATTCCGATTTTGAGCATCCGGACTGAGACGCATCTGCAAAAATCCAATTGGAATCACATTTCAAACCAGCTCCATATGTGGTTCGAATCAGATTTGAAAAAAATCAGATTTTTTTTTTTTCCTTGCTGTCCAGACTTTCAAAAACCCATCTGGATAATGTCTGGATATTCAAAAAGTTGTATTTTTGCTGACAGTCTGAACAAGGCCATAGATAAGCAGTTAGAAACACAGTTATATACTATAGATAGGTAGCAAGGTTAGTGGGTAGACAGTAGGGCTGCTTGACTATGGCAGAAATCATAATCGCGATTATTTGACACGATTATGAGTGGGTCAAATGACTAAAACTTTATATGAGTGATTGATTTAAAGATATAGTTAAAGATGATATAGACTATATATATAGACTAAATATTTTTCTGGTCGACTAGTAGTTCATTTTAAGCATTAGTTGACAATAAGTCGCATGTTTATTAATAAACCATATAAATCGTAATAATGAGCCTTTAATTGCCTACATAGCCTAATAAGCACTCAAGCGCACGCAAAAAAAGCTTTCCACAGCACATCGGCAGAAGTAATGATTATAAATGTGTCAGGGAAAAACAGTTAGGAGACTGCATTAACGTTTTATTAATTTACTGATAAATTTTTTTTTTTTTTTTTTTTTGTTTTTTGGCTGAAGAAATTAAGTCATGCATGTTTCATACGGATTACATAATCTGAGAATATTTGTTTTCTATTAGAATTGGTTCATTTAAAAGTAGACATTTCACTCTCTATAGAGATTTTTATTTTATGTCTGTAAGGCAAGTATACACAGAATTTCGAAGTTTCGTGCTCAAGTTCACAGAGACCCATACGGCAGCAAGCACATCCTGTTTGCTTTAATAATTTTACAAAAGCACATTTTGTTGTTATTGTGAATGCGCACAAATAAACGTTGAGTCTTTACAGATTCAAAAGATGTATTACTCTTATCTGTATGACCAAAAATGACAGAGTATTTTAAGAGCAAGTGATCGTATGTCACGCAGTGAGCGTGCTACTGTTCAGCTTCCACACTCTGCACAGACACTTCAATAGCACGCATTTTTCTAGTTTAACATTCGATTGAGTGGCCATGTAAAGTTGCTACTACATACATCTTACTGCATACAAATATGGCATGAAAAGCCATATTTGAGGCTGATAAATGATAGGTGAGCATTTGGATGTCATGCCCGATGTAGCCTTTAAAGTAACGTTTTACTCCATTGTCAGTGAGGGACGCGTCCAGAATCAGCACAGGATAACTGTCTAGTGGTGTTTGTTTTCAAGTGCGCAACTCCTGGCATTCGCTGTTCTTCTGCTGGCGGTTACCTAACAGAGTTGCATTACTGCAGGCGCCCCCTTCTGGATTGAGGGTGAATTGCCTGTATTAGTTGTAAGGCCTCATGCACCGAACCGAGATGCCCGTACCGTGACGGTTCGGTACGAATACATGTATCGTTACACCCCTAGTACCCCAAGGTAAGTAAGGACCAGTAGGCAGGTAGCCAGACTAATCGATAGACAAACAGACAGGAAACAGTGAGGTAATTAGGGAGGTAGATTGGTAGACAGACAGGTAGGGTTGGTTTTCAGTATAGACCAACAGACAGGTAGATGTTGAGTATAGATAGACAGATAACGATTACTGTTTTTCTTATGCATACACATACTTCAGCATGCACTCCAAAAGCAAATATTTAAAGTGCAGTAAGAACTGGAGAGTGTGTGAGCTCATCTGGTGTATGTAAACGACTCACCAGACAGCATCATCTCAGTAGAGTCATTCACTTACACCCTGCAGGGAGTACTACACTGCAGACTGCTGGCCCCATGAAGACATGCTCCAGAATCAGACCTTGAATGGTGGAGGGAAAAATATCATTAAAAATATATGTTGTGCATTGTACATCCCCACACACTGCAATAAGTGGTTTTAATTCCTGTGTTGTGTGTGCTAACAGGTAAACTGACACAGATTGTGTTCGGCCATCTTGACGTGGTGACCTGTCTGGCCCGCTCGGAGTCATACATTGGCGGAGACTGTTACGTTCTGTCTGGCTCCAGAGACGCCACACTACTGCTCTGGTACTGGAACGGCAAGCACAGCAGCATTGGAGAAAACCCTGGAAGTAAGTTGAAAATGTTTAGCCACATACAGATGTGTATGTTCTTGGAAAACCTGCTAAGTAACTCCTTTTGTGTTCCTTTTAATTTTCTTTTAATAAAGGCTCCATTATATGTCTGAACAAATAGTTTCATCAGCGTCGGTGCTCCAAAGAGCCTCTAGGGTTCATCATGTTCCTCACATTTAGGGGTCAAGATCAGGGTAACATTCAGAGTCCAAATCCCCAACCAGCGCTTAGCAAACGCACATAGGGAAAGCTTTCGTGCAGGTGATGATATCAGTGCAGCGCAACAGTGTTAAAAGCACATTGTTCATACACACACACACATTCCAGTGTGTGTCTGTCAAGGCCGGTGTAATGATTTACGGCTCACTTTCAGAAGCTACAACTAGTTTCATCTGACCACAGCAGGTCTCTGCTCAGAAGATTGAGTTTCAGGCTAGTATCACACCATAAATGGAATCGGCCTGCCTGTGTGTGTGTGTGTGTGTGTGTGTGTGTGTGTGTGTGTGTGTGTGTGTGTGTGTGTGTGTGTGAGTGAGTGAAAGTAGAGGCCAGAGGGCCACAGAGGGAGACAGTAAATGTGACTCGGAGGTCTCCGGCTCAGGAGGGTTCAGTCCCATCTATCTGAGAGAGCAAGAGAACACTCAATAAAAGTGAAAAATGCCACAGGCTTCCCCTGTACACACTAACCATATGGCTGTAGTGCTGATCAAAGCACTCTACACACACACACTCACAAAAACACACGCATCCCCTTTGCTAATTTGGAGTTTTTGGATGCTCTACATGCTGTTAAGTGCTTTTCTACAAATGGGACAGGATTTATGACTAATTGTGATTTGGATAATGAGCATCTGAAGATAAATATGACTCTAGGTGGATGGTTGACATCAGTGGCATTAAAAAAGCTAAGAGCCAGACTTTCATCTAAAGTGAAGTGAATTTTCAGTAATATTATCAGGTGGGTACAGGGATGAAATTTCAAAGCTAAAAAACATTTTTCAGTCACGTTTTATTTCATTTCATTTTATTTCGATTTTTTTTTTTTTTTTTTTCTTACATAAAATGTTTATCAATCTGTTTCACAAGTCAAACATGATCCATGATTTTGCAGCATACACTCAACAAAATGTCTGGTTACAAATAGTGATTAAGCCAGACATATTAATGCAAATAAGTTATTATGCATGATGTTAGGTATTTTCATTTTTTGCTGTTTGTTCATTTCTTTCAGACATAGTTATTACAGTAACAGTATTATTTTAAATACAGTGAGTTACAGTATGATTTCAAATACAAAGGGGTTAACATCCATACCTTTCCCATGTCGTACATGTGGAGAAATGTTGCATTGATTCTGTTGACCACACTGTCATCTAGTGGCCAAATAATGCACAGCATTTTCATGAACCCTGATTTTTATAACTTAACTCACTCTAATGCTGTTTCAGTTATAGATATTACTGCATTTTTTCTAAAATTGTCTTGTGTTTATCTATTCATTTTCTCTCTTTCTTTCCTCTATGGGTAAATGATACTCTCTAGTGTGCATTTTCAGTACAGATAAATAGTATACAGTATATAGGTATTAGATTGTAATCAGATGTTGTCCTAATGCGAACCAAATGGTGGCCGATGACGGGGAGGTTAAACGATACACCAATATATCAGTTTTATTGATCTTTTCAGGGCACAATCCGACATCAGGCTTTAATCCCCAGAGTTGTAGGGTATAACTCAAAGCTGAGACATTTAGGAAGTTTGCCACCTAATGAAACCTATACATCTACACTGAGAAAGAGTCTACGTGTTGTGTGTGTGTGTGTGTGTGTGTGAGAGAGAGAGAGAGAGAAAGAGACAGAGAGAGGCCAGCTGGATTAAAGCAATTAAATGTGTGACTTCTTTGTGTCTAGGTAGAAAGAGAATTTGTTAGTTTATTAACGGTTATTTTTGACATTGCCTGAACCATTCACACATTGAGAGAGACAGGTGTGTTTGTGTGAGTGATATGGACTGAAAGCACACACACAAATGAATACTAGCAGAGCTCATTAGACTGATTATAAAAGGACACATGGATGGCAGAAGTGTACACACACTGTAACACAATTGCAAATGTCTGATTGCAGTGATTACACACGCTAATTACATGATCACAGAGTAGACAACAAATAAAAAAGCTCAGTTAAACACTGAAATTGACAGCAGTGTTAAATACACAAATGCAGTTGTTATGTCATTTATGGTGTAATGTAGTGATTGTGATTATTATTTGTGATTCCTCTTTATTTACTGTCTTTAATCATCAACTCTGTGTGTGTCTCCAGCAGAATTTGTGACTCCCCGGGCAATCCTGACGGGTCATGATTGTGAAGTAACGTGTGCGAGCGTGTGTGCAGAGCTGGGACTGGTCATTAGTGGCTGCAGAGGTAAACACATATTCATGCATTAACGATGATTACTCATTTATTTTTATTTAATTGATTTCATTTTTAATTGTATTTAAAATGTAATTTTTTCATTTATTTGTTTCTTGCTGTTTAAATTACTATGATTGTTTTTGCTCACTGGTTTAAACAGTAGACGTATAAATGTATTTTTGGATAGTTCACCCAAAAATGAAAATTCTGTCAACAGTTACTTTACCCTTGAGAAAACTATTTGTCATAATACTGTTGTGAACATGCATGAAAGACTGACACGTAGGAGAAGAAATTGTTGAATCAAGTCGTTATTTTTGCTTTTTTTTTGTGCAAAAAGTATTCTCTGAGCTTCATAACATTTTAGTTGAACCATTGATGTCACATGGACTGTTTTAACGATGTCCTTACTAGAGCTGTCATTAATGATTATTTTGGTAATTGAGTAATCTGTCGATTACTCTGACAATTAATCGAGTAATCGAATAATATATATATTTTTTTGTGGTAATAAAAATAGACCTAAACAAACAATAGTCTTTAAAATGACTTAAAATACATATATAATAGCAATGAGGCAGTAATAATTAGTGTAAATAAAGTATCAAAAGCAACTAATCATATGGTTTTATTGAACAAAACTGTTAACATGCAAAATGTACTGAGTACTAACATATGTACTAACATACATTAGGGCAGGGTTGCCAGGTTTTCATAACAAAACCCACCCAATTGCTACTCAAAACTAGCCCAAAATAGCCCATTCGCATTTTGAGGGGGTCCCCTGTTAAAAATCACATTCCGGGGGGGTAAAATGCTTGTGTTTTTGAGGGGTTCCCCTGGTAAAATTAGCATACCAGGGTCTTAATGTGACATTATTTGGGTTGCTTCGACCCACAGACGTGAAAAACAACCCGTGGCAACAGTGTTAAAGTATCCCAATTCTGCGGGAAAACCGTGGACTTGGCAACACAGCATTAGGCACAAATGACTGCAGAGGACGCCAATGGCCTGACAGTTGTCTATGATAGAAAAGCTACAGCCACTGTAATTTCTTTACAGGTGGACATCAAAACAGTGTGGATTTGAGTTTTTATTTTGAAATCGTGATGAACAGTTAGCATATTGAGAAAGATACTGATGTATTCTCCTGTGTTTGTGTAGGCTTATAAATGATTTACCTTACAAATCTGATGAAATGTTATAATAAACCCAAACTCACAGCAACATGCAGAGATGGAATTTGAGACACTTCACACATGTAAATGACAACAGCTTGTGGAGCGGCATTTATTGTGAACAGAGCCATAACCTGTGCACATGTAAATAATAAAAGCGCATGTGTTAAACCTGCATCGCATATATTTATTTAATTAAATTGTAGCGTTTGTGAATTCACAATACCATTATGCTTTATTATGATTTTTAAATGGGTTTAATATGTGGAATGCGCCACTTCAAATATTTTGCCAATTACTCGACGCAAAATGCAGTCAAGTATTTTTTAAAATCGAATACTCAAATAGAATCAAGGAATCGTGGCAGCCCTAGTCCCTTCCACCTTTCTCGGCCTTGAACGTGGTAGTTGCCTTGTTGTCTATGCAGGGTCAGAGGGTCAAGGTCAAAAATATCTTAATTTGTGTTCTGAAGATGCAGGTCTTACGGGTTTCGAACATGAGAGTGAATAATTAATGACTGATTTTTTTTTTTTTTTTTTTTTTTTTTTAAGTGAACTATCCCTTTTCACATTTTAATCATGACAGAGACTTGAAAATTGACCAAATTGGCAATGTCACTCATTGCTTATGTTTTCAGATCAAAACACTTTTATTAAAATCATCAGTATTTTTATTAGTGTAATTAACACATCTCTAGATTTCCAACTTAAGGGTCCAATTATGAAAATATTTGGACCCTGAGTAGACACCTAACTATTTGGACTTGAACAAAAAAAAAAAAAAGAAAAAAGAAAAAGGTATTTACCAATTCCTATGAGGCTAGCAATCAATTTTTGAGATATATTACCCTAAACATGACTTCCTGGATAAAATGTTTTTTGGCCTGGAAATAATAAATATGTCAGGGGCTGAAGAAATATGAAAATGTTAGAATCAACAAACCATTTTCGGTCCCAAATAACACATGAACAAGTCTGTGCAACAGCACACTGTAATTCTGTCTGATTTGACCCTTATGTGTCTGTTTGTGTTTGACAACAGAGGGTCCATGTCTTGTCCACTCTATGAACGGTGACCTGTTGAGGACTCTGGAGGGTCCAGACGGCTGCGTGCGACCGCGTTTGGTTCTGTCCTCCACTGAGGGTCACTGTGTCATCTATTATGACAAGGGCCACTTCTGTGTGTTCAGCATCAACGGAAAACTGTTGGGACATATGGAGGTGGAAGACAACATCAAGGTAAACATGAATATAAACTCTCCTCTGTATAATTATTTGGGAATAGGAAGCAAGGGCAACGGGTTGGACAGCTCTTGCTTGTCCATTTGCCCTCCCTTTTCTTTCTCTCTTTCCATTTCTTTTCTCAGACTCTGTGTTTTATCATGTCAGCTGTCTGGAGTGTGATTAAACGCTGGCATGATCGGCCTACGGGCCTCCTTCTTTCCTCTCTCCATCTCTCTTTCTTTTGGCTTCTGAACCCTAAGGGTCCAGAGCTGTCCTTTGATCTGCAGGGCTACGAAATGCCACTCAACTTGCATGTGTGCATGAGAGCGCTATGGCCAGCGGCAAGGCCTCCTGCATTAGAGGACACATTTGTCATTGGCGGGCAGAGCTCCTAAAATCGGCCAGCTCTCTTTCCCTCATTCCCGCTCCATCACTTTCTCTTTCCTCTGGGCCTGGGAAAATTCACAGAGCTCTGCGTCTCCCCCTCTCTCTCTCTATGTCCTGCACACACATACCCACACCTGCATCCCATTTAACAGGCCGGCTCTGTTACGCGCTCGTCTGGTCTCTGCTGCTCCGAGCTTGATTAGTTTCCTCATTGTGTCCAGATTCCATTTGTTTTCAATAAACAGCAGAGTCTGCAGTGACAGAGAAGAGGGCCGGCTCTGCTCTTTAACACACTTATTATTCAACTAATATGACATAATGCAGGATCAGCCTGCGTCATTTTACAGAATACCGATCCTAAATTTTTGTGCATTTTTGTACTAATATTTAGTATTTTGATCACTGAAAACTACTGTTCGAAAGTTTAGGCTTTTTCAAGAAATTAATACTTTTATTCAGCAAGGATGCATTAAATTGTTCAAAATTGACAGTGAAGACATGTATATGTTTCAAAATTCTATTTTAAATAAACTTTTTTTTCCATTTGCCAGAGAATCCTGAAAAAGGTATTATGGTTTCTTAAAAAAAAATATATTAACACAACCTTTTTTTTAGCATTGATTTCCTGAGCACCAAATCAGCATATTAAAATGATTTCTGAAGGATCATGTGACAAAAATTCAGCTTTGTCAACACAGAAATAAATTATGTTTCTTAAAATGATAAAATAGAATATTTGTATTTTAAATTTTAAACATATTTCACAATATCACTTTTTGTCACAGTCTTGGTGAGCCTAAGAAATCTTTCAAAAATATTAAAATTTGTATAGACCCCAAACTTTTGAAAGGTAGTAACTTTCTAGACAGTTTAATTGATTATTGTCCTTGTTCAAAGTCCACACAGTTTTTCTATAATTGATTAAAAATGGACGCAAGTAATTTTGAAAGGGTTTACATCATAAGAGACAAAATTGGTTTATTTTGATTATTTAAATAAAGCTGAAGGCATGCTATACTCCAATGACTTCCATTCATACTCATGCAATCACAGGAGACTGGAAACACAAGCTTATGCTAATTTCATATTCCGCTGCATATGAAAGTTCACATTTGTTTAAAGCTGAACTGTATGATGAAGTCATGGGACCAGCAGAGGTTCTAAACATCACAAATTGAAATCTTGGACAAATTAAAAATCTGGGAAAGTGAAGTGGATTATTTTTTTTAGAATTTTGAATGTTTCTTGTTTCTTATTTGTGATTCATTATTTACTAAAAACAGAAGCCCTAAAGCATTCTAATGTGATTGCAGCTTAAATCAGATAAGCTTTGAGATTTTATTTTATTTTATTTTATTTTCTGATAGATTGTTATTCACCACAACAGAATAACAATCAACAGAATTTTAAAAACAGAAGCCCTGAAGCATTCTAATGTGATTGCAGCTTGAATCAGCTAAGCTTTGACATTTTATTTTATTTCTTTATTTAATTTATTTTCTGATAGATTATTCACTACAACAGAATAACAATCAACAGTTTTAAAAACAGAAGCCCTAAAGCATTCTAATGTGATTGCAGCTTGAATCAGCTAAGCTTTGACATTTTATTTTATTTCTTTATTTAATTTATTTTCTGATAGATTATTCACTACAACAGAATAACAATCAACAGTTTTAAAAACAGAAGCCCTAAAGCATTCTAATGTGATTGCAGCTTGAATCAGCTAAGCTTTGACATTTTATTTTATTTCTTTTTTTATTTTTATTTTCTGATAGATTGTTGTTCAGTACAACAGAATAACAATCAACAGAACATTAAAAACAGAAGCCCTAAAGCATTCTAATGTGATTGCAGCTTAAATAAGCTAAACTTTTATTATTTTATTTTATTTTATTGATTTGTTGTTGTTCACTATAACATTAGCTTTTATTTTATTTTATTTTATTTTATTTTATTGATTTATTGTTAGTTACTACAACAGAATAATACCCTTAATTTGAACGATGTCTCCATGTAACCAGTCTTACTGCAAAATTATCATAGTAACCAATCCCAAAATCAAAAACAAGGGTCCTTTTGGCACATTTTAGTTTACTTATATGATCCACATAAAAAGTAGCAAAAAATCATGTTACAGAAATATGTATTTATGATCAGTCATTGCTGTCATTACCAAATACTCAAATTCTCTTGACCGTTTCTAACAACACATATACACACACACACACACACAGAAACACACTACTGTAAGCTCCTCTCATGCCAGATGAAGTGTCATCTTTGTGACAGTGTGTGTGTGTTTGTGGAGAAGAGGGTGTGTGCGGTTTTGTGTTTGAGTGTGGTTTGCTGGGACAGTTTGTTGCTGCGGTTAAAGTGAGTCTTCATGCTGATGGTCTGACAGAACATTAATTTGGACAAGTAGAAATAATACATGAATGACTCTCTGGAGCCCACAACTGAGCGTCTGTCTGTTAGTAACCATTTTAGCAGACATTTCCCGAGCCTTCGGCACATACGCAATGGACTGCATTAAAGTCTTCATAAATCCAGTCTTTACTCGTGCCAGACATGTCCTGACCTAACACAGACAGATCAGGAGATCAGGAGAAAAAAAAAACACAGTGGGGCATCATCCAACACAACCCTGTTGTTTAAACTCACGGCATGACTGCAAGTCAGATATCTGAGTCACGGCAGCCATCTTGGAGGATTCTGGAAAGGTGGCCCTGGAGGAGGCCGCTGATTTATGATTCTGACCCAGCCCGTTCTACAACCTGGACATCTTTGCTTCTCACAGACCCTTTTCCAGATCTGGTCCAGAGGGACCACCATGAATGCTGGATTATGTACTGATATATTTTCTCAGACATCTTTAAAGTAATAAGGCACATTCAAACAGAAGACTTAATTCACGTTGCAGCAATGATCAAACCGTATCATCAAGACACAGAGTGAGTCACAGGGTGGAAATTGAATCGGTTCAAAACAGTAGAGTTTGACATTATTCATAATAAGGACTTTTGGACACTAACTTGGATGAGTAACTTTGAAGAATCACTTTATTCTTTGCCTGTCATTAAACGAGACAGAGTCGTGAGAGTTTGTGGCGTTGCTTACCTTCTGTGCAATTCCGATCTTGCATGTCTGTCCCAAGCTTCTGCTTTATACCACAACCGAAATAAAGTGCCCGGGGGTTTGCCACAGTGTAACCTGAACCCAAATTACACACATCACAGATATATCCAAAACAAATCAAAAGAAATCACATGCACGCAAATGCACTCAGATCCCAGCTGCTGTAACAGCCTGAAGTCTGCTGGACAACGATCTAGCAGAACAGTCTCTGTGATTGATACTGTGCATTTCACTCATGACTGTGGTAGCGGGGAATGAGATGAGTGTGTGAGTGTGTGTGTAAGATCTGATCATTTATTTTGTAACTTATAGTAGAAGTATGACGGTTGTTAGGATTTTACCATGGCCAAGTTTAGAACATTGTGTTTTAATTGCTCAGTCTTTATTTAATTTAATTTAATTTAATTTATTTTTTATTTATTTTATTTTATTTTATTTATCCCCGATAATACAGGGGACAAAAACACGATAGTTTCTCAGTTTTTTGGGGTCTATTCCCAAACAATCAATAACAGTCTGTATTGCTAGGCATGATTTTTGCATTATTATCATTATTATTATTATTATTATACTCTTGAACAAGTCTTCAAGCTGTCCTTGCTTCAAAACTTGGTTGAATGAAAAGCTTCATGTTATACGAATGGCGGGTATTACTTAGCCCGACTTGCATCGTCAGTTTTAAACTGTGTGGCATTTTGGATTTCCTCAAGTCTGCATAATGTACTCTCAAGTACTCCCTTACATTTTTTAAAACCTTTTTTTTAAACTTGTGTTAGCCCACTTTTTTTGTTTGTTAATTCTTTTTATTTTGTTTATTTTGCTGTTATGGTTGTTTCTGATTTGTTCATTCTATGCTCTTTAGACATTATGTTAAAAAGTTAACACACACTCACACACATAAATACTTATTACTCAGTAAAACTACAAGTTTAAAAAAACAACTTATTAAATAATAATAATAATAATAATAATAATGAGGTGTTTTTTTTTTTTTAAGTGAATCATATAAAATAAAAACATTCTGCAACATATTTATATTTGAATTATTACAGCCTATGTGATAGTTTTACAGCAAATTATAAACAATAAAATCGTCATGAAACAAAACTGTTTATGAAACCGTAAAAAGGTAAGTAATGAAGTATAAGAAAAATACTTTTTTTAAAATACTTTTTATGTGAAATTATACTAAATAATAATAATAATAATGAGGTGTTTTTTGTTTGTTTGTTTGTTTGTTTGTTTTTTTTTTTCATTTTTAAAAAATGCAAAATTATATAAAATAAAAACATTTTGCAACAAATTTATAATTAAATTATTACAGCCTAGGTAATAGTTTTACAGCAAATAATAAACAATAAAATCATTATGAAACAAAACTGTTCATGAAATCGTAATAAAAAGGTAACATGCAGTAACAAAGAAAAATAAAAAATATTTTATTTGCTTTTTTTAAAGTAAAATTATACAAAATAGTAATAATAATGTTTTTTTTTTTTTTCATTTTTAAAAAATGTAAAATTATATAAAATAAAAACATTCTGCAACATATTTAAAATTAAATTAATAGAATCTATGTAATAATTTTACAGCAAATAATAAACAATAAAATCATTATGAAACAAAACTGTTCATGAAACCGTAATACAAAAGTAGCATGCTGTAATGAAGAAAAATAAAAATTATGTGAAATTATACAAAATAAAAAAAGTTTCTGCAACATTTTTGTATTTAACTTAACAGAAAAAAAAAAAAAACTATAAAATTACTACGAAACAACACTGTTCAAGAAACCCCACTGAAAAGTTATCATGCAGTAGTAGTCATAATAATGATAATAATAATACTTTATTTATTGTTATTAATCAAAATATAAATTATAAAATCAATGTAACTTATGTAAAACACGATACTCCCATCTCACATTAATGAAAATTACTAAAGAACCGAGTTAAACTGAATTTAAAAAAGGGTTTGAACTAGGTGTTTGAAAGCATTTTTGTAAATGGACTTCTAAGTCATAACCTAATAGGTTGTGAAATATAGCCTTGTGACAACTAGCCCCGGTCTCCTACAGGAAGCCACTCAATTCTATAATATGCTGTAAGCATCACCTGTTTTAGGACCTGAATTATAAATAATACATCAAAACCCTCTAAAGTAAAATTACTAGTTAATGCAATTTGTCATGCTTATATATTTAGTCTAATTAATTACGCTTAATAGCCTCTTTGTTAACACACTGTCATTACAACATCTTCTCCCATAGAAGTGTGTGTGTAGTCAATGAAAGAGCCCAGTATGTTTGCTGTTCTATATTATCTGTGTTTCTCGTGGGACCTCTAAAGTGTTACACAGCCCATGTGCGCACAGGAAAACCATATGAACAGAATAAATCTCATACTCTGTCTGCCCTTCGCCGCAGGATACCACCGCTACAGCGGTTTAAGAAACAAACTGTTCGCCAGGTCGGCCCCGTGCATGCTGGGAAAGAAAGGGGCTTGTGCGGCTTTTGATTGGATGAGGCAGCCACTGGCAGGGCACGCTCACTCTAAGGTCCACAGGGGTGTCAGTAAACCCCTGTAATCACCGGTCAGCCGGACGCTCCAGACGTTCATCACCCGCTACAAAGAGCTTATTCACTGAGCCGAGAGCAAAAAAAGCACATTTAAACACCCATCAAATGCTTATCAGTGTTATTTATCATCGTGAAACATGAAAGGCTGCTAAAAGGTCAGGGGTCCTTTTGAGTGGTTAACTGCTTTTAATGACAAGATTTAAATGAAGATAAGACTGATAGGCTTACTGTATATATACTGTGAAGCCAAAATCTTGTATGACTGAATCTAAACTTTGTCTAAATTTAACAAAGCAAAATATACGTATGAACCCGAATAAAAAGCAGAAAATACTGACACTGTGTGTGACTGTAAATAGACTCTCACTTCTATTTAACACACTTTTGAAAATCATGTATGTTTTTTTGCTGCAGGCAATGCTGCTAAGTAAAGATGGACAGTATTTGCTGTCTGGAGGAGATGCAGGAGTTCTCAGCGTGTGGCAGATTCATGATCTCAAACAGCTCTTCACTTATCCTGGATGTGATGCTGGAATACGCTCTATGGCTATGTCACATGACCAAAGGTAACATACATAAGTATACATAAGTTCCTGTTCCTTTTTTAGACTAATTATAAAAAGAATTACAATATTTCCATTTTGACATAGGGACAAGCTGGGATAATTGTAACACTTTGCAAATTCACAATTCAGTCCAGAAGTTCTAGCAAATGAACACACATTATTTTAGTAATGGCCGCAGATATGTGTATTAATAAATAAATTAAATGTTTTACACAAATTAATTAAAAATAGGATTGTTTGGATTTGGAAATGTTTTGGCATGATTATTATTTACAGAAAATAAAATCCTTAATTTTAAACCATTATCTTTAAAATATACATACGCTATCTGTCAAAACAGTAAGATTTTGAACAGTAAGATTTTTAATGTTTTTTAAAGAAGTCTTTTCTGCTCACCAAGCCTGCATTTATTTGGTCCAAAGTACAGCAAAAACAGTGATATTTTTAAATAATTTTACTATTTAAAATAACCATTTTCTATTTGAATATAAAATGTCATTTATTCCTGTGATTTCAAAGCGGAATTTTTAGCATCACTACTCCAGTCTTATGATCCTTCAGAAATCATTCTAATATTTTGATTTGCTGCTCAAAAATTATTATTATTATTATTATTATTATTATTATTATTATTATTATTATTATTATCATTGTTGAAAACAGCTGAGTAGAATTTTTTTTCAGCTTTCTTTGATGAATAGAAAGTTCAGAAGAACAGCATTAATCTGAAATAGAAATCTTTCGTAACATTATAAATGTCTTTATCATCACTTTTGATCATTTTTAATCCATCCTTGCTAAATAAAATTATTAATTCCTGTCATTTCTGTCTAAAAAAAATTATACTGACTCCAAGCTTTTGAATGGTATAGTGTATAATGATACAGAGACTTTTTATTTCATATAAATGCTGATCTTTGAATCTTTCTATTAATCAAAGAATCCTAAAAAAATGTACTCAACTATTTTAAATATTGATAATTAATAATAATAATAATAATAATAATAATAATAATAATAATAAATGTTTCTTGAACAGCAAATCAGCATATTAGAATGATTTCTGAAGGATTATGTGACACTGAAGACTGGAGTAATGATGCTGAAAGTGTAGATTTGATCACAGGAATAAATTACATTTTAAAATGTATTTAAATAGAAAGCAGTTGTTATATATATAAATCACAATATTACTGTTTTTGCTGTATTTTGGATCAAATAAATGCAGGTTTGGTGAGCAAAAGACTGATTGAAAATCTCACTGTTCAAAAACTTTTGACTAGTAGTGTGCACTAATCTTCAAAAGACTGGAGATATTGTTTTTTTTAAAAAATCCTCTCATGCTCACCAAAGGTGCATCATATACTAAATATAGTAAAAACAGTAATATTGTGAATATTATTACAATTTAAAAAAACAGCTTTTGTATTTTAATATATTTAAAAATAAATCTGTGATGAAATGGAATATGAAAAATTTGAAATAAAATAAAATAAAATAATAAAAAGTACATACATACTTAAAATGTATCTGTCTGGACTGTTGTTTTTCTACATGTACTGTAGTGTGAGGTTGTGTCTGCGTTTGAGGATAACATAACACATAAGATACATTTTAGAGCCTTTTTATTTACTTCTAGTTTTCATATCAGACTTGATTATGTTGTATAACTAGCATGAGTAATTATTGCTGACTTGTCAAAGATGTTTTAGACAAAAAGCCAAAGGTCTAAATACAGTGCTGTACAGTTTGGGATCAGTAAGATTTTTAATGTTTTTAAATAAGTTTCTTATGCTCATCAAGGCTGCATTTATTTGATCAAAAATATGGGAAAAAAGTAATTTTGTAAAATATTATTGCAATTTAAAAAAACATTTTTCTGTTTTAATATACTTTAAAATATAATTTATTCCTGTGATGCAAAGCTAAATTGTCAGCATCATTACTCCAGTCTTCAGTGTCACATGATTTATAATCAGTGTTGGAAACAGTTGTGCTGCTTGATATTTTTTGGAACCTGTGATGCTTTTTTTCAGGATTCTTTGATAAATAATAATAAAAAAAAACTGTGTTTATTCAAAATAAACATTTTGTGTTACAATATACAGTATTATTCAGAAATTTGGGGTAAGTTAATTTTTTTTATACTTTTATTCAGCAAGGAAAGTGTTGTTTAATGGATAAAAAAAAAGTGATGGTAAAGACTTCTGTTGTTAGAAAAATTTCTATTTTGAATAAATGCTGTTCTTTTTAACTTTTTATTCATCAAAGAATCAAAGAAAAAGTATCACAGGTTCCAAAAAGAATATTAAGCAGCACAACAATTTCAACACTGATGATAAATCATCATATTAGAGTGATTTCTGAAGGATCATGCGACAGTGAAGACTGTAAGAGTAATGGCTGATGAAAATTCAGCTCTGTCACAGAAACAAATTATATTTTAAAGTATACTCAAATAGGAAACCATTATTAGAAATTGCAATAATATTTCACAATATTACATTTTTTATTTTTTTTTTGGTGTATTTTTGATCAAATAAATACAGCCTTGATGAGCATAAGAGACTCTTACTGATCTTGCTGATCTCAAACTTTTGAACTGCAGTGTATATATAATCCGGAATAAGCAGAAACCAAAATGTTACAGTTATCTGTTCTCTCCCATAAATGAACTTTGCTGTCAAAATATCTGTCTAATATTTATCGTACATGTCTTTTTCTCCCTCTCTTCTCTCTGTCGCTGCTGTGCAGATGCATCATCACTGGTATGGCATCTGGTAGCATTGTTCTGTTCTACAATGACTTCAACAGATGGCACCACGAATACCAAACTAGATATTGACCCAGTGACGACACGGAGGGAACACAGCAACCATGACAAAGCCACCCTGTCACCGTTCATAAAGGCACTACCAATAGTCATGAATGTATTCTAAATATTTAAAGAAGCAAAACTATTTTTTAAAGACGGCATTGCTATATTTTGTAGATCTTATGGAATTTCTTACTATATAAATCCTAGGGGAGGGATTATATACCTAATGTTTGGAGAAAAAAAATCTATTTTTAGCTGTCAAAGTCTATTTTCACCTTTGCTCTTGTGAAAAAGACTGGTCTGAGTGGTCAATAGCTAAACGACTATATTTACTTATAGTGTCTATGGATAGATTACTTTTTGTGTAACTTAGGCTGGGTGATTATTTTTTTTGTTTTGTTTTTTCCCTCATTTGCTGTGATTTTGACAGGATGCCTCTAAATGTCATGTTTTGTAGTTTAATAGCTCACAAGGAAGGCTGCCTCATTTTTTGGGAGAAATAAATTACTCTGCTAAATGGAATTATTCAAATGATATCCATAGATGAAATAGATAGCTGTCTGCAGACATATCAAGGCGTCCACTTTATGAATGGAAAAGTGGCTTCTTTTCAAATAAGAGCATTTCCGAAGTTTTTTTTTGTCAGTGATTGTTAAACGTGAACGGACCTCTTATGTGATCATGTAATGATGTCACTTTATAAAATGAAGGGGCGGATTCTGCATATGAAGGGAGAGTAATTTAGAAATTATAATAATTATTTTCATGGTTGGTAAGAAGTGATTTGGGGTGTGTTTGTATCTATCTTCTTGTCTTTTTGTTTATTGTGAGTTCCATATCTACTAAGTGTTCCAGAACTGAAAAAAAAAAAAATTCTTTTCTTTGAGGAGATGGAAGTGGAAGAGGAAAACAATATTAATATCCATTTGAAGTGTCATCAAATAGACTTTTTGAAATTTCACCATTGTGCTTTTACCCTTAGTGTATGCAGACATGAATGTGGGCAGAGCGTAATATTATGTTATACTAGCATCTGAGATCAAAACAGAACTTGTTTTGAAAGAAATTATAACATTTCATTATATATTATTCATAAAACAACCAGCCTGAAATATAACCATAGAGATTACACTCAGGGCAAGCAGGGGTCTGTCAAATTACAAAGAAAAGTTTATTCTTGGTTTAAGTCAACTATGGTGTGATTCTGATATTGACAAATGCTGTCTGATTCCTTATGTTTGGTTTTGTTTTTAATAGTTGTTGCTATCATTACTGTTATATCATGTTATATCTCAGCAAAATGGCAATCAGATTGGAACGAGCGTTATATGACGTGTGATGAACTCAATAAAATGGCATTTTGTACCAATAAAAATGGTTTCAAATTATTTATATTTTGTAAAGACATGCAGATCTAGGCAGTGGGCCCATATGCAACAACATTCGTATGGCCCCCCTAAACTTTACAGGTTAATGTGGGCTCCAAAGCTTATTATTGGTGTGTTTTCTGAGGTAAATCACATTACATGACTATGTTTTGTTTTTTTTACACTGTTTAAAAAAAAAAAAATCTGTAAAATGTATGGTAAAAAACGGCACCTGTGGTGGCCAGAATTTTACTGTAAAAAATACGGTAGTAACGTTTTAAGTTCAGATTTGTCACTAATGAAACACAGTTATATATCATTTAATAAGAAGGGTTTTGCTTACATCTTCCTTGTAAATATATATGTTTTTCTATTTTATTAAAAAGTTTTCAGAGGTAAGTCAATAACAATTACAATTTTAACAATATTTCAAGTGTAATTTCTGAGATTTGTTGTATTTTAAATCCAATTTTACTTTGTAAAAGACAAAAAGCTGATCATACTGATTTCAAATTTAAGGATTCATAGTCTGAATACACATTGAACCAAACACGATCATAACATCTTAGTTGATAATTCAGCAAACTTTATTTTTGACAAAACATCCCATTTTTCAGTTGTGACTGCACATTTTCAGTAGTGACAGTAATGTTTTGGTAGTGAACACATCAAATTTTAGAATTTTAACCCACGTACTAAAATATATTAAAATACTAAAAATGTGCATAACTGTACTCAAATTTTATTTCCCCCAAATAAATTATTACGGCTTCCCTTTTGACACTACTGAAACAATGACAACAGTGACAATTTTATGGGATAACACCCAAAAAAACAAAGGTGTCACTAACGAAACTTCACCAAATGTTTTGGTCGTGACTGTTTCGTTAGTGACAATTTTAGATGCTTTTAAACCTAGCTTAAAGATGTTAATCAGCACATGGTTAGCTAGCACAGTTCTGAACAGTTGTACACATATAAAAACTAAAAGTTATGGAATAACTCCCCAAAAAAAGTGTGTTTAATGGTGTTCGATAGTGAAATTCTTTAAAGTTCCACACAGATTTTTCATACTTTTGAACACATTTACCTCAAAACGATGGGGCCTATCTACTCACCATGTAGCTATGAGAGAGAGTGACATATAAATACTTCCTGATCATTAATGTAGTTAAAATCAGTCTCAGCCAATGGACTAAAACATGCAATGTTTCGGTAGTCACATGAATTTGACATTTTTATGATTTTTTTTTTTTTTTTTTCACATAAAGTTTAATCATTTACAAAGAAATTATAGCTATATATATTTTTAACTTCATGTTTTAAAAAAAATCAAAACAATGTTTTAAAAACAATGGAATAAAATGCAAAAATGATTTCAATATCATTTTCATAAGTTGAAATTTAGGGGTTAGGGTTCAGGAAAGCCATCTCCCAATTGCAAGTACCCACTAAATGATGATTTTATATATGTTAAGCGTACTGATATTTTAAATATTATTGTGGGTTTCAATAAATAATAAAAGGATCTTAGTAAACATTTAAGATTTGAATACTTAAATGTTTTTTAAGTGTGTTTGATTGTGGGACAGCAGTTTGCACCAATTCTGTAGAATATATTCCTAGCTAAATATGATCCACTTATAATACTATGTGCGCACGTGTTCTTGGTATTTATGTTGGTATTTTTATGGTCAAATATGTCAGCAGTCACAGTGAGTCCTTTAAAGTGCGTATTACGTATTTACGTAAATTACATATTTATTAAAAAAAAAACAAAAAAACAAATCGGCCTTCTGATACGGCTTAATATGACGTCATAAAACGATCTAGAAAGAAGCGTTCTAAATTACTCTTGGTAAGTTCAGAGTTTAAGTTCAGCGGGTGATGTACCTGTTCTCTTCGCAAGACCTGCTGACCTGCACGAGTTTGCACCCAGCTTCACGTGCAGACCCATTGTGTTGATGCAGAGTCGTAAATGACCGGTGTTGTGTGTTGTGTGTTGTGTGTGGTGGTGGGGGGCGTGTGACACGGAGATTGACAACAGAAGGACGGGGGTGGTTATTCTCTCTAACCAAATGAGCTTTAATGGTTTATAACAACCCCACCCGACCTCGCCCTTCAGGAGTAATGGTTGTTAATCACCGTTAACACCTGCTATAAACCATATTTATGAGTAGATAGAAATCAAATACACATTCAAAGTAATGAGGAAAATAAATTACCAAAGAGTTCAAAACAGCATACATTAAATGATATTTAATGAAATGCAATAAACTCAGATCTTAAACTTAATTATTGTTTTGTTGTTGTCTTGATTTAAACATTTTAACTCATGATACAAATCCAGCAAGATGTGATGCAGCAACCATAGACTACGTAAACCTGGAAATTTAGTAGACAGAATACAAAAAATAAATCTTCTGCTGTGGACTGTATGGGCCAATGATAGGCCTATCATATGGAAATCAGTGGCATAGCAAGTCATACCATTTAGTTTTAATGATAATAACCCTGCTTGAAAATTCTACGAAACAGAAATACAGGTCCAGGCAGCAACAAATTATATGCAGTATTTTATGTGTCCGCTAGAGGTCATTATAACTAAGCTGGGATGACTAATAATCAAATAAGCCTGATTCACTTATTAGCTCAACTGTATTCAAATAGGGAGAGTCAGACAAAGAGATGTTCAAAATGTGCAGTGTTATGAAGCTCCTGAAAAAAAGAGACTGGGAATCACTGCATTATTAAATTAGAGAGCAACAACATTATGTTCTATGCATCTTTTTCACAAGACAAAAATATTCAGACTCTAGTAGTTTCAGTTTTCAGTCACTCAGCGCTTAGAAATCTGAACGTGTTAAATCATCTGTAGCGATCACAAGGGTATAAGTTTGATTCTGGCACTGGTGGAAACATGAATGAAATTTATATTACCTCCGTGAAGTTGGCACCCCATAAAAAGAAATAATGAACAAAACTATGCCATTCGTTTGTGCTACGTTTGTGCTGATTTGTGCCGCAAAAACGAACGTTTGTGCTGGTTTGGTGTTTAAGATATTAAACATTATTTTTTTGACCGTGTGACGTCACTTTCCACCCCATGTTGCCCAAATCGCTCCAAACCGGCGCAGTTCGTTTGTGCCCGTTTGTGCCGTTAAAATAAACACGGTATATGTTTTCCTTCCCTAGATATAACCAAAATATTTTCGGGGCTGTGACGTCACTCTCCACCCCAGTTCGTCTAAATCACACAAAACTGGTGTCATTCGTTTGTGCTCGATTTGTGCCGGTTTGTGCCGTTGAAATGAACGTCAAATATGTTTCCCCTTCTTAATAATAACAAAAACAATTTGAGGCAGTGACGTCACTCCTCCACCCCATGTGGTCCAAATCTCTCCAAACCGGTGCCGTTCGTTTGTGCTCGATTTGTGCCCGTTTGTGCCATTAAAGCAAACCTGGTATCTCCGAGCTCTTCTTAAATATAATGGGTAAAATATTTGTTTGGGACTGTTACGTAACTCTCCACCCCATATCGTCGAAATCGCTCCAAAAGATGCCATTCGTTTGTGCTCGATTTGTGCCCGTTTGTGCCGTTGAAATGAACATCAAATATATTTCCCCTTCTTAGAAATAACAAAAACAATTTGAGGCAGTGACGTCACTCTCCACCCCGTGTCGTCCAAATCTCTCTAAACCGGTGCCGTTCGTTTGTGCTCGATTTGTGCCGGTTTGTGCCGTTGAAATGAACATCAAATATGTTTCCCCTTCTTAGAAATAACAAAAACAATTTGAGGCAGTGACGTCACTCTCCACCCCCTGTCGTCCAAATCTCTCCAAACCGGTGCCGTTCGTTTGTGCTCGATTTGTGCCGGTTTGTGCATTTAAAAGAAATCATGTAACTATGACCGCTGCTTAAATATAAGGAAAACAAAACTTTTTTTTACGAACAGCGACGTCACTCTGCGCCCCATGCAATCTAAATCATTCCAAAATGTTGCCATTGGTTTGTGCCCGATTTGTGCCCGTTCGTGCTGTTAAAAGAAACCAACCATGACCTCTCTTTAAATATAACGAAATTTTCACTCTCCACCCCATTTAGCGCCATGCAGAGTTTAAAAAAAGTTAGTGTTCATGCTGCCTTAAAATTTTAAATTTAGTCAGCTCCAAGTTTGCAGTAACTTCATATTTCAAACTGACTAAATTTAAAATTCAAGGCAGAACACTAACGTCAACAAAAAATCGTTATAATTCGGTTGTGTTCGATTTGTGCCATTAGAATATTAAACATGGATTCCCCACGAATATTCGTTAATATTTTTAATGGCAAAGTGGCTGTATTTATTTTCGTTATTCGTAAGTTATTTTAGAAATATGTTTGGAACAGTTTATGTTTGTTAAATTATTATTATTATTTTTTTTTTTTTTTTTTTTTGCTTTGCCGACCAAGCCGCCAGCAGCAGACAGTGAGCTGATCATATAAGTTCTAGCCTTCTCAAAATCAACACGACTTGCCTAAAATAAAATGTATAGATATAAAACAATTAATGCATTTCACAATATTAATTTAAACATTCAACATATAAATATGCGCTTTTAGGCGCATTTTAATCCATGCGGACTGTGGAAGCTACAGCGACATGGAGGCGCCGGCAATAACGCTTGAGATTTTTTAATTAATATCTACGCCATCATTTTTGCTAAAGGTAAGAGTAATACATCATTCAGAACTGCAAAGAGTCTACTTTGATTCGTGTGCACTCACAACTTCAACAAAACATCAACGTTTTCATTAAATTTAGATTTTTTTTCAACTTGCATTAAAATATATACAAATACGTACAAATATAGATTTACCTCGTTGATTAGCTACAGTAGTATCTATCAATTTCTTGTAGTCTTTTTCCAATGACCGGTAATTTGTCCTGCCATGCACACATTCAGTAGTCTATAGCTTAAGCCTGTTTTATCTACGAGCCCTTTTTCCACAGTCCGTTATGTCCTTTTTCGTTTTCTTATGCAGTGCGGTAAATAATCGTTTATAAGGGGGACAGAAAAACTTTACCATATTAGCTATTAAATGCAGTCATGCCATGCAATTACCTTTAGGCTACATGTTTCCTATAGATAATGGTATATTAAGTGCTTAAGTTTTCTCCCTTTAAATATTCAATTTAAGACGAATTTTAGTTACAACCAGGATTTCTGGCACAAATCGAGCACAAATAAACAAATACATTTTGTGTGGGGAGCGCTTTGAATTAGGCTATATAATTATATATAGGCTATACAATATGCCTTGAAATTTAAATTTAGACAACTTTAAATGAAGTTAGTGAAAACTAACTTTAAAAGACTAAGTGAAAAGACTACATTTTAAATTTTAACGCAGCACGAACACTAACTTTTTTTAAAAAAACTCTGCAGTGGCACTAAATGGAGTGGACAGTGAAATTTTCGTTATATTTAAAAAGAGGTCATGGTTACATGGTTTCTTTTAACGGCACAAACCGGCATAAATCGAGCACAAACGAACGGCACTGGTTTAGAGAGATTTGGAAGGCATGGGGTGGAGAGTGACGTCACTGCCCCATATTGTATTTGTTTTTTTCTAAGGAAGGGAAATAGATACAATGTTTATTTTAGCGGCACAAACCGGCACAAATCGAGCACAAACGAACGGCACCGGTTTGGAGAGATTTGGACGACATGGGGTGGAGAGTGACGTCACTGCCTCAAATTGTTTTTGTTATTTCTAAGAAGGGGAAACATATCTGATGTTCATTTCAACGGCACAAACCGGCACAAATCGAGCACAAACGAACGGCACCGGTTTGGAGAGATTTGGACGACGTGGGGTGGAGAGTGACGTCACTGCCTCAAATTGTTTTTGTTATTTCTAAGAAGGGGAAATATATTTGACGTTCATTTCAACGGCACAAACCGGCACAAACGAATGACACCAGTTTTGTGTGATTTAGACGAACTGGGGTGGAGAGTGACGTCACAACCCCGAAAATATTTTGGTTATATCTAGGGAAGGAAAACAGATACCGTGTTTATTTTAACGGCACAAACGGGCACAAATCGAACACAAACGAACTGCGCCGGTTTGGAACGATTTGGACAACATGGGGAGGAAAGTGACCCCACACGGTCAAAAAAATGTTTAATATCTTAAACACCAAACCAGCACAAACGTTCGTTTTTGCGGCACAAATCAGCACAAACGTAGCACAAACGAACGGCATAGTTTTGGTCATTATTTCTTTTTATGGGGTGCCAACTTCACGGAGGTATTTAAATTCTTAGTTTTTTATTATCAGCATGTTCCTGAGACAATACACAATTTTGATGATGTTAACCAACAACATTACGATGTAGCTTTTTGTACTTAGTGAACAAATATATTGTCTAAACAAATATGTACAAATACATTAATAACAGAAAAACAGATTATTAAGAGACTGACATTAACTGACAGGCACAACGTAAAATAATGTGACAGACCAGACGACTTGTGTAACGTCTGTTTACGACAAAAAGAGGGCGCTATCACTATAGCAGAATCAAATAGCATATAACTTCTCTTCGTTTTTAACTTGCTTGGGCTACGACTATGTATGCCATAAAAACCGGGCCAGAGTAGAACAGCAAGATTATTACCATTAATACGAGCAAAAATACATAATAACGTAAACGAAAATACGATGACGGTCGCACAGTGTGTTGCTGCTTTTTTGTTTTTTTGTTTGTTTGTTTTTTTTGCAATGAGTGCAGCGTTTTAAGACGCAGTAAAACGGGTCCCCTGAGACTAGTTTCTTATTCATTAATCTGCATCTCACTCACTATAAGCAAGCAGCGAGAAACACTTGAAAAACGAAATCAACACCAAAACAAACTATTTCGTGAATATAGCTGACTTTTCTGTGTGAGTGCTGAAAAACGGTGTTCGTGCACAGTTTTTCAGGGACAAAAAATACAGCTCGCCGCACACTACACGATTTTAAGGCCGATTTTAAGCCCGATTTGCACCCCCAACGATCGGGGGTCGTGTCCCGATTCGAGGCTTGTTGCAAACGATCTTTTTTTTTTTTTTTTTTTTTTTTTTTGACCCACTCCAGCCCCCCAAAACTTGTTGATTTTGACCATTTGATGCGGACAATAACTGGTGTATTTAAACGTTAACTGCTAAATTCCAATGTGCTTTTGCGCCTTGTCTGGCACTGAGCCAAATAGACGGGCTCAGTGCTTTTAGCCTATATCACAACCATTCAGTGTTTTCAGCCACATAAAAATAACGTTTTAGACATTTAAATTAATTACTAGCAAAACAATACATTTGTTAAATACACACTGATGTTTGTGAGTTTGTTAATGCACTGGTGTGTGAGAAAAGCGGCAATAATCCATTCAAGTAAAATCTGAGGCATTTTATTCATACAAGCCCCCCAAGGTCGCATGTCCTGGCGCCGGGACTGCGATTATTTTTAGCTGCTCCCAATCGAGAGGAAGCGTCCACGAACTCGAATAGTAAATATCAAACCTGTAATATTTAGGATTCTTGATGGGGCTGCCTCTGACGTGATACCCGCGATAGCCAATGAGAGCAAGCAAGTGCAAAGTCCCTTTAAGGCTATTCTTTAAGGGTATTCTGTAGTCTTTGGCAAGTGTCACTTACTGATGCTGCGTGCTTCTATAGCTGAAACTTAGCAGCTGCAAAAAAATGACAGGAAAAGCAGAATACATCACCCATTTTCTTTGTTTTTCCGCTGTGAAACAGAACGCCCACCAGGAGAACCAGCTGACAACGTCGATTGTCGTCTATTTGTTTTTATTCCCTAGTCCCCTTTGATCTCCCAGTCTCCATGAGCTCTCCTGTCACTGTGAAATCGTTCCTACAGTCAACAAGTGTGTGGTCTCGCAGTCTGGGCGAATCGCTTTTAGACCTAAAGGCTAAAAATCGGCTGAAACTGTCTTTATGTCTGTGGTCTTCCATGGTTTTAAAATCGGTTAAGATTTGAAAATCGTCTAGTGTGCGGCCAGCCTAAGTGGATCGGATGGATCAGACCGAGCACCACAACACACTTGTAGCCAATCAGCAATGGATGCCGTTTACGTTCACAATGCGAAGAGAAGAGAGGTCATCAAGCGGGAGATTTGAAAGACAACTGAGATGGATGACATTACCAATGAGAAAACGTCTGAGGAGTTTAACTACAAGAAAAAAACAGGTTACTGTTAGGCAAGAACTAGGATCCGCGTTAATACTGGGAAATCTTTGCAGCGCTGGAGAGAGCTGCAAGGCCTGAAAACGGACGTCGAGGTCGCTTTGTTTCTGCTTGACAGGTGAGTAAAATTGCTTTCCTGTTTTACGGTACCAAGATATGCTGTTGTTGTAATGATAGGTATAGTAACAGAACAGTCTTGAGTTTCATTGTTTGTCTGGAGTTGGTTTGTTGGCGACTATCAATCATTATATTGGCGGTGCATATGTCAACAATGCCACTGAACCAAAGGGAACTCGCAGCTTTAGCTGATTATTGCTGCTGAAATTGGTCAATAATTGTCATTTTGGGCTGCGGTAATCAGTTAGACCAGGGGAAATTTTTTTTGGAGTACTATAGACTGCTAAAAGTTATAACAAATGAAGGAGAAGAGTGCAATAATCATCTGAGGAACAAAAGACGTTTGTGGTTCGCCAAACTGAACCAGAATTTCCTGTGCAAGAATCTTGACGACATTCGAGTTTGTTGTTTGTAATTTCCAGTCAGGTAGGTGAAATATTTTAATTAATACTGTCTCTTTACCACCGATTAACTTTATTTTGTCAAAATATCGTGCCCTTTCGTGCTTAGTAAGTCCTTCTCTATATGATTTAGCAGCTTTCCTGTGGTTTGTACAGCATAAATTAGCAGAACAATGTATTCGGTAGTACATTAACTGTGCAATCCATACTGTTGTTTACATCTGAGTATCTCCAATATGGCCGCGGATCCAGGTAACTAACCAAACCATGACATAAGTGAAAACCCTTTATTATGTACTCTTGTATCATCTTCGCTTGTTCATTTGCATTATTATTTTGCTTAGAACACAACTCGTTCATCCATATTGCACGTGTTGTCTGATGTGCCAGCTGTTGAGTTGTCTGTTGTGTAGTGTTACAGATATAGAAAGACTGTGCACTCATGAATGGGAGAAAGTGCAAAGCAACATACATCCACATACTGACCACTATTCAAAAAAAAAAAGTAATGTGATCTATTACAGATGAATTTTAAAGTAAAATTAACAAAGTTGGAAAGTTATTGGTGAGTTATGGTTGTAAGATTGTAAACATGTGCTTTACCTTCACTTTGTGTTGTTTGCTGGTATGTCACAGGCATATCTTCATTCTGAGTGACCAATGGTAACGTTATCTCACTTTATACTGAAAGATAAGGCATGGTACTTAGTCCAAATCAGTGGAATAGTACCTAAAAGGATGCAATAAATCAGTCACTTTCTGAGCTACTGAACACTTAACAGACACACCAGCAAAAACATTAGATTGTCCAAGCGGAGCTGATGTGACAGCTGTGTGAGGCAGTGCATCTTGCCTTGCTGTGGGTAACATCCTGCAGCAAACTCCACTCTCACTCTCTCTGTGAATTCCCCAAAAATCAGTGATTGATCACCATGTATTTCATTGTTCATTTCCATTGGAGTTGATCCTCCTACTGTTTCTGGGTTTTTTCCTTCCTTGTTTCTTGTACCATGTTTTTGAACCATTTCTGAAATTTTTTTGATGATTTGTGAGACTGACAGATTTACACTATTAACTTTCTCAGTTATTGTGGTCCAAGCCTTGTATTTTGTTTTTATTATTATTATTATTTGCACTGTAATCGCTAAATTTGTTCATTAAAATCTATTTTATTACTCCAGTATGCCTGTTTTCAGCAAAGGCAAACTGTGACGAGCTCCCACTGTCAGCCATTTTGTTGTTCAGCATCTTACTTTCAAACAATGCAATTTAGACTGTCTTACCTAAGACAACCATGAGCTTATTTTTTGCACTGACTTTGGTTGGTCAGACTAATTCTTAGATGTAGTTTAAAGACAATGACTTAAGCAAGGCAGAAGATCACAGATCCGGATTGCTCTCATTTTCTCATAGCTAGTACCAAATAAATGCAGTTTACCTCACTGACCTAGTGCTAGTATAAATAAAAAAAAATATCTGCAGATATGGCCTTTTTTAGGGATCTGTGCCTTTGTGCATGCAGACATCTGACTGCTAAGTAAGGGATTGGGTTTTTCAGCAATAGTGTGCACCCCTAATTTGCAGAGAAATAAAAGTCAGGGAAAAATCTATAGATGGAAAAATCTCCATACAAGTTCTTTGTGCATTTTTCTTTTTTCTACACTCTTAAAAATAAAGGTGCTTAAAAAGTTCTTCACAGCGATGCCATAGAAGAACCATTTTTGGTTCCTCAAAGAACCATTCAGTTAAAGGTTCCTTAAAGAACCATCTCTTTCTTACCTTTTTATAATCTGAAGAACCTTCTTTCACCACAAAGAACCTTTTGTGAAGCAGAAAGGTTCTTCAGATGTTAAAGGTTCTTTATGGAACCATTTAAATAAAAAAGGTTCTTCTATGGCATCGTGAAGCACCTTTTTAAGAGTGTACTTGTTACTTTGCACTTTTTGTTTACTCTTTATTAAAATTTTTAAGGTGTCCAATGATCTAAATATTCTTAAGAATTAAAAGTTTGTTGTCATTTTAAAGTGTGTAGGCCTTTTTGTATTATGCTGTTATATTATGATTATATATGAATATATATATTATGTATAGTTTGTTTGCAAAAAGAGACAAATTTGTTTTTTTGTTTTGTTTTGGGTTTTTTTTTTTTTTTTTTTAAATCATGTTTATTATGTTTTTATGTTTTTATTGTGTTAGTTAACTGTAGTTTTTAGTTATTTTTACTTTATATCAAAATAACCCAACTGCAGTTTGATTGAGATTAATTGCAATGCACAATGAAAAAACATGATTTTTTAAAATTGTTAAAAACATTGTTTTTGCAAATGAACTCTTCATATTCAGTGGGCATAAAATGGTCTTAAAACAGAAATTATCGCTTATTGCAATTATTTCTGTGGCAATATATCGCACAATAAAAAGTTATCTTGACAGGCCTAATTTGAAGGTTGTTCACAAACAACTGATCAGTTCATGTAATTTTTTTGCTTTATTATAGTTTTACATAAATGTTCATAATGTGAGGTTAACTGAAGATATACAATTGATCAGTGAAGTTAATGTTTCTAAATTCTGTTCTAGCCACTACAATATGTTGTCAATGTTATTTATTTATGTTTTTGCATTCACTTTGGCACTCATTTTAGAATCTAGATGTTGTATTTAAACTGTACTCTTCACTTGTAACATAGGCATTCCTATGTTCACAATCATTCTTTGTGTCTATTCATATTAGAAACCTTGCACTTGCAGAAATATTGGTTCAAATAACTCATGAAAAATCACAGGAACAATAATTTAAATCATCCACATGAGATCAATAGTTTAATTTTGTAGTTGTTCATACAATTATTAAATATTATTGTACAATAATGTGATAGACGTTTTTATAGTCTTACACATCAATACATCACTATTAAAACACTAGACAGGATACTAGAGACAAATATTCATGTTTGCTCTGTGTGTCGATCTGAGTGTATGCTGTGTTTGTAGAATTCTAGCACTCCAAGGAAATATTAGCTGCAACATGCATGTAAACAAAAACAGTATAATGAGATTACAGTGTACAACAGTATAATGAGACTATATGAGAGACTACAGATGTTTTTCTGTTTCTACAGAAATTATCTGATAGGAGAACATTGTATAAGCTTTAATTTGATTCAAGAAGTTTTCTCTCAGAGCATAAAAAAATAAAATTATCTAGTTTTAACCGGTTACACTGACCCAGCAGTGGGTAGATGTGTCAGCAGTTACACAAAAACTACCAAGCACATGGATAAAAAAATAAAATAAAAAAAATAACTTAATAAAATGACCAAACAGCTGAACCTAGCATTTTTAAGAATGTACTGGCTAATTGTAAAAAAAATAAAAAATAAAATAAAAATAAGAACATTTATAATTGATAAATAAGATTGATAACTGGATTTTTATAGCCTAATTCCAAATCATGTCTTGGGGATTTTGTCACAGGCTCTCATTGCAAAGTCCTGCATACATACAGTAATATCAAATCTGAAAACATGGAATGAGTAATTCATGGGACCATAGAAACAGTGTCTGAAAAAGAATGATTGTGAAATATTACATTCATAGATAATATAGTCCAACTGGTTAATGTCCCATGGAAATAGAGTTGCAGTTATTGATGTATTTTTGTAGGCCAACCCAGAATGTAGCATTACCTCAGTCCCCTCAACAATCCCCCAGCAGGATTTTTTCTACTGGCTTTTGGATTATTACAAAAAATAAGCTCTGAGTTCAAAAGTTTGATTCTTAAATGTTTTGTTTATCTTGATAATCCTTAAAAATGAATGCAACACTTATTAATGGTAAAGCTTAAATGCAATCACCAGAAGTAAAATATCTAAACATAGGCTGCATTGTAAATAAACTACACCACCGTCACTGCTTCTTACATCTCTCAGTCTTTATTTAAAAAACATTTTCCCTAAAATTTTGAGTTAGAATACTTTGCAAGAGCATGATTATAACACAACAAGGTGGTAAAAGCAGACTATTGAGTAGATGAGTTTTCTGGTTCAGTATGATGACATTTAATGTCCCTGACAACCTCTGGAGCTCTATTTAGCCACCTGTATCAACCACTTTTTTCAGGACAAATAAAAGCTTTAAAAAAATCATAAGGGGGTATTACTGATGTATTTTATGTTGTAGAATAAACCATGAAAATATCCTGAGCTTGTTTTAACCACAAACTTTATTTCAGGCATTTAACTAAAAATGCATTTTAAAAACCCATTGACTTCAGGACAATGGAACTGAGAGTGCTAAAATGCCCCAGTTTTTTGCCCCAGTTTTAGGCCCCCAGTTTTCGGGCCTAAAAAAGGACTGCAGTAACTCTGTTGGTGTTAATGTGTCTTGTTATATTCTTTGTCATTTTCTGTAAAACTATTAATTACTATTCAATTGTTCAGATATTCGGTTGTTTCACTTGAATGATAGATCAATGTAATGGAATGCACTACCAAAATTTGTAATGTTTTTTTAAAGAAGTCTCTTCTGCTCACCAAGCCTGCATTTATTTGATCCAAAGCACAGCAAAAATAGTACAATTTTGAAATATTTTTACTATTTAAAATAATTCTTTTACTATTTGAATATATTTTAAAATTTAATTTATTCCTGTGATTTCAATACTGAATTTTTAGCATCATTACTCCAGTCACAAGATCCTTCAGAAAAAATTCTGTTCTGATTTGCTGCTCTAAAACATTTATTATTAGCCTATTATTTGTTGTTGTTATTATTATTATTATTATTATGTTGAAAATAGCTGATTAGAATTTATTCAGGTTTCTTTGATGAATAGAAAGTTCAGAGGAACAGCATTTATCTGAAATAGAAATCTTTTGTAACATTATAAATGCCTTTATCATCACTTTTGATCAATTTAAAGCATCTTTGCTAAATAAAGTTTTAGCAAGGATGCTTTAGATGCTTATAGGATGATTTTATTTGCACATCCTTGCTAAATAAAAGTAAACATTTTTTGTACAAATGTACAAAAATACAAATCCCCCTTTTGAATGCCATAGTGTATAATGTTACAAAAGCTTTTTATTTCAGATGAATGCTGATCTTTGGCAGGGTTCCCACATGTCCTGGAAAACCTGGAAAATTGATGACTAATTTTCCAGTCCTGGAAAATACGTGGAAAATGAGAGAAAATGGAAAATGTCCTGGTAAATCTTTAGTTGTCCTGGAAAATTATTATTAAAAAAAAAAAAAATTGTGTTGTCCTTTAGCCAAGCCCAAAACAAATAATGCTAGTAGTAGAAAATGTTCAAACTGTCATAAATCATAACTGACCAGTTTCTGCGCAATTAGCAGTCAGTTTTTTTTGTTTTATTTCAGCCGATCTCTGTTTTCCGGACTTACACACAAACTGTATTGCAAGCATTTTCCAAAATGTAATTTGTGTGGAAATATTACGAAGTCTGTAAACGGGACATTAAGAAAGGCCAGAGATGCTGAAGATGAACGCAAAGAGGAGAAAATACTGGCAGAGCAAGCACACTGTTCACGAACCGCGAAATATTTATTTAAATAAAGTTTAACTTGGGGGGGGGGGGTGTTTATAGTATATGAGTGTATCTCTGAGGGGATCTCTTTTTCTTTTCATCTTGCCACTGTATTTTCCGTATTACAGTAGTATTTGTAGGTGCAGTGCTGCTTTATTTACAGCGAAAACCAGGGAAACGCTGTATCGCTGCTGTTCCATAAGCACCACCTGCTGGCAGAGAATGAATTTGTGCTCTCAAACACCTAGTGTGCTGTTTTTGTTTACTGCAGATATTTTTTATGTAGCATAATTTCATAAAACTAAATTAGACCAGAAACTAATAATGTATGTAGAATCTTTCTGTGGATCATAGGGCTGGACAATATGGATAATTTATATCACGCTATATTTTTTAATTTCGGTCGATATGATATAATTCCAATTTCGATATTTGTCAACAGTCAACTGTATGAAATGTAAGATGACGTACAGGTCTGGATTAAGCATGTGTGAATGTGAATACCAGTTTCAAACACTTCCGTGAATATTTATATCACTTCCTATGAACTGTGATATGGAATGGCCAATCAGAGGTGTTTAAGTTGGTCAGAATCCATTCGTTTTTTCACTTGACCCTTTCAAAGCAACACTCAATTGAAAATATTTGAAGGACGCATGCCAATATTTAAAAAATATTTTTTTTTAAAATTATTGTTAGCATAAATAATGAACTGATTTATTGTATTTTTATTTTATAATTTAATACTTCCAACATATTTTGTTTATTTTGCTATGGGACTGAAATTGGTTCTGAAAATAATTTGTTGTAATGTATAATTAAGAGCTCATATTAAAAAGCTTATTTTATACTTAAGTCATAGCCATAAACTGTATGTTTTAGAGAGAGGAATATGTTACTTTAGGGCATTCTCCTTGTCTTTTAATCCCGCCATAATGAATATAAAAATGTCCTGGAAATGTTCTGGAAAATGATCACCGAAAAAGAGTGGGAACCCTGTTTGGATCTTTCTATTCATCAAAGAATCCTGAAAAATGTACTCAACTGTTTTAAATATTGATAATAATAATAATAAATGTTTCCTGAACAGCAAAGCAGCATATTAGAATGATTTCTATGTGACACTGAAGACTGAAGTAATGATGCTGAAAATTTAGCTTTGATCACAGAAATAAATTACATTTTAAAATATATTCAAATAAAGAGCAGTTATTTTAAATAGTAAAAATATTTTACAATATTCACATTAAAAATCTTAATCTCAGATGTAATGTGTGAATTGCTTTTAAAATTGGTCATACTGTGGTGTAATGTATCATTTTTGACCAGGTGATTTTTAGGTTAATGAACAGGTAAACTTACTTAACTGGAAAAATTACAAGCAGTTGTAAAAATTGCTACATTTTGGGGGAACAAAAGAGCATTTTGATGATTGGTTGTGAGTTTTGTGTCTAGAGTTTTGAAAAAGTTTCTGATGTTAGTGCCAATGTGATTGTTTTTTTTTTTTATTTATTTATTTTTTTTGCGCAATCTTTGTACCCTAAAAATGTTAACCTAAGCCTAACATTCACTACACAAATAAATAAGTACATGAATTGTTGTATTTACAACGTGTAGAATAATCAGAACCGCAGAGTCTAAAATTATTTTAGTTATTTGCCACGCCATTCTATTTTTGGTATAAAATAAAACATTTGCCTTTTTAACATTGCAGTGAGAAAAATTTGCATTTAAATAATGGTACAAATTAAGAACTATCAAAGACTAATTAGAATTTGACTCTTATGAGATCACTACGCCCCAGACAATTTAAATTAGCAGCACATTATTATCATGTCTCACTCCTGTTTTTAAAATAGATTCTTTCATTAGCTGTTATTTAGAGACAGTTTGTTTTTATGTTAGAGATGTATTGAATGTATATGGGATGCCAAAGAACACGGCAGCATCAAGAAAAACAAAGTAATGAGTGTACTATGTCTCCACCTGCTGGCAAGATTAAAAATTCCTCAACCCTTTTATTTATTTATTTTTTTTGGTGTGTGTGTGTGTGTGTGTGTGCGCGCGTGTGAAAATCACCACACCAGATGGCGTGGCACTTATTTATTTTATTAATTTACATTATTTAAATATAAAACTTATTTCCTGTTTGCAGAAAGTGTTACATATGTGCATATAAGTAGTACAAGTAAATATAGATAGTAGCAGCCTGATAATATTCTAACTCCACAGAAGAAGGATTAGACTTATCACTAAGTGTTGTGTGTATGATTTTGGCTGCACATGTGTGGAGACGTGAGCGTTACATAGAAAGGAACAACCTTGTAGAGGGAGGGGACATCTTTATTCATTGATCAGTAAAACAATTTGCTCAATGAATGAGCAACGTCCTCTACAATAAACATCAGCATCATCATCCAAAGTCTACAATACCAATTTAGCAGCAACATGTTAACATGGGGGAAACAGAGTGGTAACAAAGTAGTATCATTTAGAAAAAAAGTCACAGTTTTTCTTTCTATCTGTATCGTTAAAAAGGATTTGCAAGGAGGATATTTTAAAAAGAGGTTTATTGACAGCTATGGACGCTACTGTTATTTTTTTTTTTAAACTATGGCATGTGCTCTATACAGAATACATGGGGAGATTTTAACTATACATTTAAACTCTAATATAAAGCACATCTGTGTCACCATACAAATTTTTAGGAGATTCGACAAAAATATACAATGTTTTCACTTCACATTTGAAGATTTATAACACCACTAAGTTTTTTTTTTTCTTCTTTTTCTATTTTTTTTTAATGGTAAATACAACAGTCCCATTGGTCAAACCAACCGAATGAAGGAGACACAACGTTAGTTAATCTACTCAGTAAGCTATGAGTGATTTTAAATTGGTAAAAGGACGAATATAAATTAATATATATTAAGAAATTCCAACTGTAACTCCAGGGAAACAAAGGGCTATACCGAGTATAAGTAATGTGACAGTATTTTTGATACAATAAATACACATGGTTTATAATGTGGATCGGAAGAGTGTGTGAGTGTATGTGCGTGCATGCTGGAAGAAATCGTGCGTGTACACTTAGTGGGTACTTTGTGTGTGTGAATGGATAGGAGCAGCTATGATAGTGTGTGTTTGTGGTACACTGTAAGGAAGTAGGAGGGGAGACGTCCGCTCTCAGCGAATCCGCTTGTAGTCTCCATAATGATACTTTATCTCACCTTCACAAAGTCCAGGTGAAATGAGTTACGGCAGTCCAGAAAACCACATAAAAGAATGGCACAAAGAAAGACACAAAAAAGTGAAATGTGTCAAATGTGTGTGTTTGCTTTCCATTCTGGTCTGAGGTGATTTTGCCAAAAAAAAAAAAAAAAAGTAATCAAAAAATGTCACAGTACCTAAAATGATGGCAAAAAAAAAAAAAACCCTAAAATCTATTTTTTGTCTTTTTTTCTCCGCTTCATAATAAAAAATAGGTTTGTTCTTTATCTTACAGTAATCCATTATCTCCTTTGAAGGAAAAAACATTAGTCCAACACTGACAAAAAGGTAAAACAAAACAGGGGACTTCAAAAGAAGGGGGTGTGAGGATGGATTTCTTCTTTTTCGTTTTTAAGATGGACATTTTGTGCAGCCACACTTGACGACCTTTTCCACCTCCTGTACAAAAGAGGATCCGTCTGTGCATTGGAAGGTGTATTTCCTACGTTTGCTGCGGAGGGGGGCGCAGCAGGAGGTCCCGTCCCCGCAGCTGCCCCGACACTCTAAACGGGAGACCTTCTCTGTGCTTTGGCACGCTGCGTAGCCCTGCTGCGTCTGATAGTGATCTCGGACCCGTTCCCCCCGACACGCCATCTCTACAGAGAGGAAAAAAAAAATGACTGAGCACTATATAGTATATTACATTTAACATATCAATTCTGATCTTTTTCCTTGTATTTTTACTGTGAAATTGTAAGGTAACTCCTATGAAAGCAGAAAAAGGAAGCAGAGAAGATGGCTGTAGGGGGGCTACAAGAATATACTGTAGGTTCAACTTAAAGCTTGAGTTTTATTAGTGATTAAAGGAAGGAAGAAATTTACAGGAGTAGTTCACCCCAAAATTAACATTTGCTTAAAGTTTACTCAGGCTATTCAACATGCAGATGAGTTTGCTGCTTCATGGGAACAGATTTGGAGAAATTTAGCATTACATCATTTGTTCACCACTGGATCCTCTGCAGGTGGCGTCAGATTATGAGTTCAAACATCTGATAAAATCATTGCAGTAACCCACAAGTAACTGATACAAACCCAATACATCAATTATCATGTTGTGAAGTAAAAAGCTGAATGTTTCTAAGAAACAAATCCATCATTAAGGCATTTTAACTTTAAACCGTGGCTTTTGGCCAAAATACAACTCCATAAATCTATTATAAAGCTTCCTCAGTGGAAAAGTCCATATTTGTTTATAACTTTTTTGTTTTGGACTGATTTCACTTGTGAACTGTGCTTGATCTTCATTTTTCTTTCTTTATTCAGACAAGCTGACTTTTTAACTGAAGAAAGCAATATTATGCTTATGGATAGGGGACTCGTTTTACCTGGAAGCAAGCAATGGCTTAAAGTTTAAAATGTCTTAATGATGGATTTGTTTATTAAAAACATGCAGCTTTTTACTTCACAAGATGTCCACTTCCAGAACAAAATTTACAGATAATGTACTCACCCCCTTGTCATCCAAGATGCTCATGTCTTTTTTTTCTTCAGTTGTAAAGAAATGTATGTTTTTTGAGGGAAACATTTCAGGATTCTTCTCCATATAATGGACTGATATGGATTCCCCCGATTTTAAACTTCCAAAATGCAGTTTAAATGCGGCTTCAAACAATCCCAGCTGAGGAAGAAGGGTCTTATCTAGCGAAACGATCGGTTATTTTCATTAAAAAAAATACAATTCAAATACTTTTTAATCTCAAACATTTGTCTTGTCTTGCTGTGTATTCTGGCTCAAGACAGTTAGGGTATGTCGAAAAACTGTTTTATTTTCTCCCTCAACTTCAAAAATCATTTCAAAATCAAAACTTACATCACTGCAGAAGTACCGACCCATTCTTTGCAAAGTGAACATGCAAAGATCATCAAACACCCTCAACAAAAAAGATAAAAGAGCGATATAAGATGATTTTTAAGTTGAGGGAGAATATGAGATTGGAATTTAGATAAAAGGTATATAAACTGTATTATTTTTATGAAAATAACTGATCGTTTTGCTAAATAAGACCCTTCTTCCTGGGATCATTTATAACCACATTTGGGATAGTTTGAAGCCGCATTTAAACTGCATTTTGGAAGTTCAAAATTGGGGCACCATAGCAGTCCATTGTATGGAGAAAAATGCTGAAATGTTTCCCTCAAAAAACAATTTCTTTATAGCTGATAAAAAACAGACATGAACATCTTGGATGACAAGGGGTGAGTATATTATCTGTCAATTTTTGTTCTGGAAGTGGACTTCTCCTTCTCCTGATGGACTAGAGTTGTGTGGAAAACTCTGGGGACCGGTTGCACCAGCTGGAAGTACACCCGATTGTAAGACTAGGCTGGGCGTAAAATGCGGTTTAAGTCAAGCAACACAAGGAAGTAACGTGCAAACTTTGCACAAGAGTTATGAAAGTGAAAATAACAAAAAACGACAGCTAAAACTGCGTTAACGGCGCATATTCTCGCAGAGACAACGAGACGAATCTACTTTACCATATCCTGATAATGGTATATAACTGTATTAAATTATTCTCTTAATATTTCTATTCGACATCTTGCTTGGACAGTATAAATGCTTGGAAATACTTAACGTAAGTACTTAACGAAAGATGTCAGTAGGCTAAAACGCAAAATTGTCACGCAAAGTCACATTTACCTCAGGAAAGACATTCATTGTACATAAACTCGATAGTCAGGTAGAAAGAATAACTCTAAAGTGAAGCACTGTATTACATTAATTTTATTTTACTTAACCTGTCGCCTTTATTCTTAGCGTTGGTCTGAAGAAATCTGTCATGTCAAAACGCGGACTTGTTAGGAAATATTTACTCAATGAAATTATTTTGCGGTGACTTCACTTGTCATGATGTCTTGAGCAATTCAGTTCTATCGCCTTTAACGTCGGGTGTAGTTGCACCTAATCGTAGTTTTAGCTGGTGCAACAGGTGTAAATAGTTATTGTAAAGTTGGACATTGCAAAGCTCAGCGTAGGGCTTACACCCAGCTTTTTTATGTCTAGCTGGTGCAACTGGCCCCTGATGTTTTTATCAGCTGTTTGGACTCACATTCACTGCAGAGGATCCATTGGTGAGCAAGTGATGTAATGCTACATTTCTACACATCTGTTCTGAGAAACAAACTCATCTACATCTTATAAGTAAATTTAAGCAAATTTTCATTTTTGGGTGAACTCTTTCTTAAGATATACAAACACACACACACACATGCATCCCTCACCTGGCGGACCTGAGTGGGGTCCATACCGCTTTCAGTAGCAGCTTGAAGTTAACAGGAAGGTTAAAAACGAATGTTAGTAAAATAATAATAGTGCAAGATTAGCTTCTCACTGGGTTAGCACTTCAACAGCAAGCTACACAGAAGTTTAGAACGAAAACACCACTTTAGCAACATAAGCATTACAGACATTTTTGACGCATGCAAGCACAAATTAAAGTAGAAGTGAGTAAATAAGACTTGACCTTGCATACACTTTCATAAAACATGAAATACATCACCACATAATAAAAATGAGAGGAGATTATCAGTTAAACAATTTTTTGGTCCGTTTCTTAAAATTGTGAGAGAATGTTCTGCAGAAATCATTCTAATATGCTGATTTGCCGTTCAAGAAACATTTTTTATTATTATTATCAATATTTAAAACAGTTGAGTACTTTTTTTCAGGTTTCTTTGATGAATAGAAAAACCCAAAGATCAGGATTTATCTGAAATAAGTTTTTGTAACCTTATGCACTATACCATTCAAAAGCTTGGAGTCAGTATAATTTTTGTTTTAGAAAAAAATTATAGAAATGAATACTTTTATTTGGCAAGGATGCTTTAAATTGATCAAAGTGATGCTAAAGACATTTATGATGTTACAAAAGATTTCTATTTTAGATAAATGCTGTTCTTCTCAACTTTCTACTCAGATGTTGTCAACGTAATAATAATACATGTTTTTTGACCAGCAAAATCAGAATATTAGAATGATTTCTGAAGGATCATGTGACTGGAGTAATGATGCTAAAAATTCAGCTTTGAAATCACAGGAATAAATCACAGTTTAAAATATATTTAATAGAAAATGGTTATTTTAATTAGTAAAAAAAAATATTAAAATTGTACTGTTTTTGCTGTACTTTGGCTAAAAAAAAAAATCTTACTGTTCAAAAACTTTTGACTGGTATCTTAAATGCCTTGGAAGTAGGTGTTTAACATGTTCTCTGCTGAAGCTGTTTCTGATTTAAAATTAAATTGTAAATCCAGGGTAGATTTAGGGTTTAAGGTACAGATGTTACGCAGATAATATTATGTCTCATAACCAAAAAAATAGCCATCATTTACAAATACAACTCTTAAAAAATAAAACCAATAATTGGTTGGTGGTGGAAATAGTACAAGTGAATTTAGGCATCAAAATGTACAGCATGTAAACTGCCCATGCATTTGAGATTATAAGAGAATGTTATTAAATTACAGCAAGATAATCTACAAATAAAAATGGGGGCATAAGCATAGTTAAATATCCAATATCGAACAACAGTGGGGGGAAAAAAAAGATATACGACTAATATATTGTGCATATTCTACAAAAATACATGTGTAGTCACATTTTTCTCAAGAGATCAGGTTTTATATAAAGGGTCAAACCACCCCATCTTACCTCTATCACAGCTTTGCCCTGTGTAGCCGTTGTTGCACTCACAGTAGGCCTTCCCCAGCCCGGACACGCGACAGCGCCCGTGTTTACAAGCTATGTACTGACAGGGACTCAACTGCTCCTCTTCATCGCATAATACACCTGCAAAGCCTGGATGACAGCGACAGCTGTACGAGTATGAGTTTATGGGCAGACAGGTGCCATGGATGCACCTGAGAGACAGAGACACAAACAAAAAAATATTTTATGAAATCACAATTCTTATATAGTGAAACCAGTGCATGCGCTTTTTAGTCACTTACTTGTTTCCGTCACATGGGTTGTTGATCTGCTGGTCACAAAGCGGGCCGGTCCATCCCGCCTCACACTCACAGCTGAAGGAGGATTGTCCAGTAGCATGGCATTGCCCATGAGCGCATACACGCCGCTGGCAGGGCTGACAGCCGGGCACCACCCCCTCCTGTAGCAGGAACTGGGTGAGGTCCTGGAGCTGGTCATTAATGTAAAGGTTTCGGATACAGCCATGGAAACTAGAGCCGTTCCTCCCAGAGGAACGTAGTGAGGCCAGTCCAGACTGCTGAGGAATTCCTGAAAAGATAGGAGATTATTATTATTTGATTTTATACGTAATAAACATTGTTCAAATTGGCAAGCGTGTTTTACATACCACCAAGATAAAGCGGAGCAGGGCTGGGTACCGGGCTGGGGCTGCTGGCAGTGTTGATAGATTTGGGGCTTCCTCCATCAATGGAAAGAGACAGAGACTGATCCTTTGACACCAGCTCCACGACATGAAAACTGCCATCATTTATAGTCTCAACACTAGAGAGAGAGAGCAGAGGTTAACAGTGAGGATAATACCTGCAGACAGCGTTTTAGTTGAGCTATTGACTGTCATAAACAGGAGGAAGGTGCAAAACTAGTCTTAAATAGCACAGGTATATGAGTAGCAATAGCCAAAAATACATTGTATGGGTCAAAATTATTGATTTTTTTTTTTCTTTTATGCCGAAAATCATTAGGATATTAAGTAAAGATCATGTTCCATGAAGATATTTGGTAAATTTCCTACCGTAAATATATCAAAACCTATTTTTTGATTAGTAACATGTATTGCTAAGAACTTCATTTGGACAACTTTAGGCGATTTTCAATCAATATTTTTATTTTTATTTTTTTTTGCAACCTCAAATTCCAGATTTTCAAATAGTTGTATCTCAGCCAAATATTGAGTCCTATCCGAACAAACCATACATCAGTGGAAAGCTTATTATTTGGCTTTCAGATGATGCATAAATCTCAATTTCAAAAAATTGGCCCTTATGATTTGTTTCGTGGTCCAGGGTCACAAATGAATAAAGACAAGAATTTTCATCATTACTACTGAAGAAGAAAAAGAAAAAAAAGCTTTATAGGAGGTCAGTGACCCTAACACCAACCCTTTGCCAATTATATTTAATCTAAAACTATTTCTGTGAAAAATTAAAATAGCACTTACCAAAACTAAAGTTCCACTAACCAAAGTTAAAGTTCAGCTTAATGATCCATTATATGTATATGTAAAATTAAAATCAAATGTATATTACTCAGTAAATGATTACTTTAATGGCTTTGAAATTAAACCATCATGTATACAGTAACTTTATGTGAATACAATAATATGAAAATGTATAAGTTACTACTTTAAAAGTTTGGGTTATGTTGATAAAGGTTTAAATAAATAAATATAATAGTGAAATTTTACCAGTTAAAACAAGTGTTTTATATTTTAATGCATTTTTAATATATTAGAAAAAAGTATACTGATTTGGTGCTCAAGAAACATTTCTTATCATTATTTCACTTGAAAATGGTTGTGCTGCTTAATATTTTGAGGAAACTGATACTTTTTTTCCGGATTTCAGCATTTATTTTTATAACATCATATGCCTATCACTTTTTATCAGTTGAATGCATCCTTGTTGAATAAAACTATTAATTTCCTTTTTCATTTTAAAAAGAAACGGTAGTGTGGGTATATGAAGTCGGTAACACTTTAGTTAACATTAGTTAACTACTTTACTTAACATGAACTAAGAATGAACAATACTTCTACAGCATTTATTAATCTTAATGTTAATTTCAACATTTACTAATGCATTATTAAAATCGAATGTGCTTGTTAACATTAGTTAATGCACTGTGAATTAACATGAGCTAACATTGAACGACTGTATTTTCATTAAATAAAATTCACAAAGATTAATAAATACTGCAATAAATGTATTGTTCATTGTTTGTTCATGTTAGCTAATACATTAATGTTAACAAATGACACCTAAATTGTAAAGTGTTACCATGAAGTATGTAAATATAATTAGCTTTTTTGATAAAAAAAAGAAAATACAAGAATATGTCATGATTTAGTTACATCTTATTGTAAAATGAATAGTTTCAACTCTAAATTCTGATTGGATAAGCTGTTTTTAGTGCCGTAAAAGTGTCCTACCTGTAGATGGCAGATGGGGGGTAGGATCCGGAGTCATAACTGACTCTCAGTCGTCCTCTGTAGAGCTCCACCGCAATGTGTTCATTATCTCCTTTATACAGCAACACTCCATTGTCCTCATCTGTGGCGATCTATGACACACATTCGGAACACATGAGCGTGTGTCAATGCATATTTGATGAAGTATTAGTCGGATCTCTCTCTTTTACTCTCACCCTATCAGAATGTTCTTTATATGTGTGATGTACCTGCAGTGATATATTGGCCTGTTCTGTAATGAGGTTGGAGGGGATCTGCAGGAACGATTCTCTATTGATGAAGTTGACGCTGACCAGCTTCTCACAGTGCACACCCTCGTAACCATGGAGACACTGACACACAGGATCCGTGTCCTTGACAACGCACTGTGCACCGTTGGCACAGTCATAGTGGTCGCACGGACTTGTTCTCGGCAGGACCATTGGAGGGGAAAACTCGCAGAACAACCCACTGCAGACAGACACACAGTGAGACACACGTTTCACATGTTGAACTCCAGTGATCTGTTCCTGATGGATGTAGTGTGTTTTTGTATTCCTGCTCACCTGTATCCTTCTGGACACACACACGTGTAGCCATTCACAGCGTCGGTACACTGAGCCCCGTTTTTACACTTATTATCTGCACAATCATCAAAATCCACCTCACAGTGCTCCCCGGTATAACCTGGAGTACACTCACACCTGCACAAACACACACACACACACATAAAATCATCACATTTAATATTTAAGACCCACATTGTCATCATTAACTCCAGTAATAATAAATATCAGTATTTTTGGAAAAATTCAATGGTTCCAAAAAAATATTAAGCAGCACAACTGTTACCAACATTGATAATAAATAAGCATATTCGAATGATTTCTAAAGCATCAAGTGACACTAAAGACTAGAGTAATGATGCTGAAAATTCAGATTTGCATCACAGGAATAACTTATGTATATTAACAAATAGAAAACAGTTATTTTGCATTGTTTACATTTTACTTTGTTCTATATTTTTGATCAAATAAATGCAGCCATGATGAGCACAAGAAAGTTATTTAAAAAAACATTAAAAATGTTTTTTTTTTTTTAAATCAATGAAATAGCTTGACAAGCACAGTTCTCTTTCTCTCTACTGATGTATTTCATATTGAAACATTTTTATCATTAGAAAATTTTACAACAGCTAGTAGCTTTATTTACGTCATAGACATGAATCATAATTTTATACTGGGGTATAGATCTGGTAACACTTTAAAATAAGGTTCATTAGTTAACATTAGTTAACTACTTTAATTAACATGAACTAAGAATGAATACTTCTACAGCATTTATTAATCTTAGTTTATGTTAACTGCAGCATTTATTAATGCATTATTAAAATCAATTGTTGTGCTTGTTAACATTAGTTAATGCACTGTGAACTAACGTGAGCTAAGAATGAACAACTGTATTTTCATTAACATTGGTTAATAAATACTGTAATAAATGTATTGTTCATTGTTTGTTCATGTTAGTTAATGCATTACTTTGCATTTCTTTACTATCACTTCTTATCAATTTGTCACATCCTTGCTGAATTAAAATATTAATTTCTTTAAAAAAAAAAAAAAAGAAAGAATAAAAATTTACTGACCCCAAATTTTTAAACTGTAGTTTATATTGTTACAAAAGATTTCTATTTTAACTAAATGTTGTTGTTTTTATTAATCAAAGAATCCTGAAAAACGTATCACAGGTTCCAAAAAAATATTAAGCAGCACAACTGTTTCCAACATTGATAATAAATAAGCATATTAAAATGATTTCTGAAGCATTATGTGACACTAAAGACTGGAGTAATGATGCTGAAAATTTAGATTTGCATCACAGGAATAAATTATGTATATTAACAAATAGAAAACAGTTATTTTACATTGTTTACATTTTACTTTGTTCTGTATTTTTGATCAAATAAATGCAGCCATGATGAGAATAAGAAACTTATTTAAAAAACATTAAAAATCTTACTGATCCCAAACTTTTGAACGGCAGTATATATATATATATATATATATATATATATATATATATATATATATATATATATATATATATATATATATATATATAATTTTTTTTTTTTTTTTTTTAATTAAAAAAGTTAAATATAAAAGGATCATTATACATCAAAAATATAGCTCCATATATTTAACTGCACTAGCATATGCCTTATACGTGAACTAAAACCACACACACATGAAACTTAAAAAGAAATTAATGTAAAAAAAAATTAATGTAAGTTCCATTTAACTCTGTGGTCGATATTTGTTGTAGGTTCATTAGTGTGGTTGGAATCATGCTGCTTTTTTTTATAATAATATTTATGAACAGTGAAATCTATAGTGTTCCGATATTAGACTTCTCTAATGACAAAAGTTTTAGTTACTTAAACCACTGAAATTTAAGTTTTTTTTTTTAAGCACACTATAAAGCGCTACATGAACACATTCATCATCCCATTGTATCGCATCATATCATCTTTAAAACACCCCCCTCCAACTCATTTTTATAGTAAACCCAATGGGAGAGCTGTAATGGAATATCAGAACACAAACACAGAGCAGAACCTCAGAGACTCCAGCTGCATTCCACACAGCTCTAGTGTTGTGTTAACATCTGCACCAATGGGCATAAAAACACACAAATGAACTTATGTGGTCTGCTCCTCACACATATCAACAGAGAAGGAAACACACATACACACACCTGATGGTTTCTAACACAGTGATTGTTTTGGTCTGCTGGAGAGTGGAATGAAATAAAAGTCGAGATGAGAGAGAAGGGGACGTCTGGAGGGGAGAGAGTGATGAAACTGAATCCAAACAGGGTTTGGATCCAACAGACTTGAGTGACTGCAGAAGGGCATTTTTTATAGGGAAGGATTTAAATGTCTCGTTTGAAGACATGTTCATATAGGAGTTTGTACTGGAGTCAGAGAAGTATGCTGAGATACAGTCACAACTGGTCTCACAGAGCCATAATATACAGTAAATTATACATAGTACGGTTCAAAGGTTTGAGGTCAGCAGTATTTTTGTATTAATATCCTGATGTGGTGCCCAAGAAACATTTCTTATTTTATATATATATATATATATATATATATATATATATATATATATAAATAAAAAGTATTTCTTTTATAAAACTATGGCGATGCATTGCTGCCACACACGTTATTTTTCCAGATGTTATGTTGTTTTATCAACATCTTTTCTTGTAATAATGAGATGTTATGTCATTTTAACAATGTTTTCTCTCAATAATATGTTGTTAAAACATCTTTTCTCGTTATCTCATTTAAACAACATCTTTTCTCATAATAATGAGATATGTTGTTAAAACAACAGTTATCTTATTAAAACAACATATTTTCTCATAACAACATATTTTGACATAAAAATGGTTTTTCCTGTTATATTATGTGAGTGAGCTTGTCCACGCTGCTGTCACCACAGTTCTGAGGTAAACGAGGATCTTCACGACAAAAGATGACGTTTTAACAACATGACATCTTGTTATTTTAAGAAAACATGTTTTAATGAGAAAAATATGTTGTTTTAAGGAGATAACATTCGCTACTACGAGAAAAGGTGTTTTAACGAGAGAAGATGTTAAAACGACATATCTTATTATTACGAGAAAAGATGTTAAAATAACATAGCATCTTATTTCAAGAAAAGATATCGTTTTAACAAGAAAAAGATGTCGTTTTAAGGACATAACATCTCATTATGAGAAAAGATGTGGTTTTAATGAGAAAAAGATGTTTTAGGGAGATAACTCGTTATTTCAAGAAAAGATTAAATTTTAATGAGAAAAATGTCGTTTTAAGGAGATAAAATTCGCTATTACGAGAAAAGATGTTAAAACGACATATCTTGTATTATGAGAAAAGACGGCATTTTAACAAGAAATGATGTTAAAACGACATCTCTTTATTTCAAGAAAAGATGATGTTTTAAGGGGATAACACGTCAGTATTTTTGAGAAAAGATGACGTTTTAATGAAAAAAAAAAAACGTTTTAAGGAGATACATTTTGTTATTACGAGAAAAGGTGTTTTGACGAGAAAAGATGTTAAAATGACGACTTCTTATTTCGAGAAAAGATGACCCTTTAGCTAGAAAAGATGTGGTTTTAATGAGATAACATCTCGTTTTAAGGATCTAAAATTCGTTATTATGAGAAAAGATGTTTTAACGAAAAAAGATGCTAAAACGGTGTATCTTGTATTACGAGAAAAGATGACGCTTTAACAAGAAAAATATGTCGTTTTAAGGACATAACATCTCATTATGAGAAAAGATGTGGTTTTAATGAGAAAAAGATGTTTTAGGGAGATAACTCGTTATTTCAAGAAAAGATGAAATTTTAATGAGAAAAATGTCGTTTTAAGGAGATCAAATTTGCTATTACGAGAAAAGATGTTAAAACGACATATCTTGTATTATGAGAAAAGATGACATTTTAACAAGAGATGATGTTAAAACGACATCTCTTTATTTCAAGAAAAGATGATGTTTTAAGGGGATAACATCTCAGTATTTTGAGAAAAGATGATGTTTTAATGAAAAAAAAAAACGTTTTAAGGAGATAAATTTCGTTATTACGAGAAAAGATATTTTGACGAGAAAAGATGTTAAAATGACAATGTCTTATTTCAAGAAAAGATGACCCTTTAGCTAGAAAATATGTGGTTTTAATGAGATATCTCATTTTAAGGATCTAAAATTCATTATTACGAGAAAAGATGTTTTAACGGAAAAAGATGCTAAAACGTGTATCTTGTATTACGAGAAAAGATGACGTTTTAACAAAAAAAGATGTTAAAACAACTTATGTTGTTACTTCAAGAAGGGATGTTTTAAAGAGATAACATCTCGTTATTTCGAGAAAAGATGTTGTTTTAGGAAGATAACATCTCGTTATTATGAAAAATATCGTTTTAATAATCGTTTTTCAATATAACGACGTTATCTCCCTGAAACGACATCTTTTCTCGTTTTCTCATAACATCTCGGTATTACGACATAATTGAGTGGAAAAAATATGTGTGTGGCAGCAATACGTCACTGTAATAAAACAGCTGTTGTTTATAAACGTTTATAAATATTTCACAGAGTTCAACTCAATTTATTTTCTATAAAGTAGCTCAGAAAAACTCAGAAAACATTTTTGAAAGATTTTATGCTGTAAACTTTGTAAATCTAGTGCCAAAAGCAGTCCAGTAACTTTTAAACACAGTTTTGTATTCAGATGGATGCATAAAAACTGTATTGGAGAGAAAATTAGACAGTTCTTGCCAACATGTTTCAGATGGTCGGTAAAGAAAGTGGAGTTCTAGTTTGAGGTTAAATTTATAACACAGGTAGTGGGGGTCTTAGTGACTTACATGAATCCCTTAGTGGTTAGGATACATTTCGAGTCGTGCTGACACAGGTTTAGCTCTGAAGCGCAGAAATCCAGCTTATCTTCACACAGCTCCCCTGCACACACACATATACATTATAAACAGACAGAAAGAGTGGGAGGAGTATGAATAATCAAATAAGTGTTTACTGTAAGAAAACAAGATTCACATCCCATTAAACCAGCAGGAGGGTGTTTGCGTGTGTAGGTTAGTCTTTGATTAATCATCTTACAGTGGGGAAGATGACAAAATACCAATACTCTGAGGAACAACAATACAATACACCTCTATCGACAGTGTACCAGCCAGGGAAACATCAATGAGTGTGTGCACATTTCATACTTTAGCAAGCACAGAGGACGCACTAGCCAGAAGGGAAAGAGACAGACAATGGGAGGATGAACTGAAAGAGAGTTAACTAACCTTTCTCCACCTCATTATTATTAGCAGCTAGTAGAAAAAGAGAAACAAGCAGCAAGAGAAAGACAGAAAAACAAAGAAATACAGAGGACGCGTTTGACATGTTAGCATGTTAGCTCAAGCAGCACATTAGCATGTTAGCATCAGACAGTTAAACACAAAGCACAGAGAACACAGAGCATTTAGCATGTGACTGTACTTGTGTTTGTGTGTTTGAGTGTGTTACCTGTGTATTCAGGGGAGCAGAGACAGGTGTAGTTGTTGATACCGTCCACACATGTTGAGTTATTCTCACAGTCATTATCCTCACAGTCGTCAATGTTTATCTCACATTCGTCGCCCTCAAATCCATCTGGACACACGCACCTGAACATACACACATAATGGCTGTGTAAGATGTTTATATCAATCAGGGAAACTCTATGAGCTGTATTGTTATTCTAGAACTGTATGTAATTCATATATCTACACTACAGTTGAACAGTAAGATTTTTCTCCTCACCAAGCCTGCATTTATTTGATCCAAAGTACAGCAAAATAGTCACATTCTGAAATATTTTTCTATTTGATATATATTATAAAATGTAATTTATTCCTATGATTTCAAAGCTGAATTTTTAGCAGCACTACTCCAGTCACATGATCCTTCAGAAATAATGTTATGATTTGCTGCTCTAAAAACATTTTTTATTTTTATTATTATTATGGTTAATTTTCATAAGGGAAAGTTCAGAAGAACAGCATTGATGTGATTTTGTAACATTAGAAATGTCTTTATCATCACTTTTGATCAATTTAAATAAGTATTCATTTCTATTATTTGCCCTCTTCTATTCATCAAAGGATCCTGAAAAAATTACTCCGCTGTTTTAAATAATGTTAATAACAATAATAATAATAATAATGTTTCCTGAACAGTAAATCAGCATATTAGAATGATTTCTGAAGGATTGTGTGACACTGAAGACTGCAGTAATGCTGCTGAAAATTTAGCTTTGATCACAGGAATAAATTACATTTTAAAATATATTTAAATAGAATGCAGTTATTTTAAATACTAAAAATATTTTGCAATATTACTGATTTTGCTGTATTTTGGATCGAATAAATGTAAGCTTGGTATGCAGAAGAGACCTCCTTAAAAAAACATGAAAAATCTTACTGTTCAAAAACTTTTGACTGGTAGTCAGAAGGTCAGCAGTCTGTCACAGGTCAATATTCTAGATGTTGCATTGCTTACATATGTTTTTGGGTCACTCCTTACATTTTTCTACTGCTTCTCCTCACAAAGGTATAGATATGGGTGCTTAAAAATGATCACATCATCTCTTTTTTTAGTTTTTTTTTGCGAAAGAAGTTATTACCTTTCAGCAGGGATGCATTAAACATGTCAAAAAATCAAGCTAAGCTGGTTTGAATTCAAATGTAGTAATAGCGATCCATTTACATATATGATTTATGATAATACATTTATAAGTACATTACCAGGTTCCAAATTCACACCATTGTTTGAACCCAAAGTTGAGTAAACCCAAAGTTGAGTGAAAGTGCTGTAGAGCTGTAGTGTTTCACTCTTTGGGAAACTGCCCTATGAATGGCTTACTTAAGGTTGTCTCTATGCATTAAACTGAGATAGAAGAAATGATTTTATGCGCTGTGCGTGTATGTCTGTGGGTGTATTACATTACAGTACCTAATCAACATGTAAAGCAGAAGTTCTCAAATGAAACTCTTCTTATTCACCAACACAAAGGATTCATTAGCATTGATCAGTATATGACTGCAGCTGAACCCAAGCTCACCCCACCACACACACACGTACTCGTCTTTGCTGTGTGTGTGTGTGTCTACAGAAAGGCCCTTGATTGGCTGATTAAGTGCATGAGTGAGCTCAGATCAGTTTCAGACACTTCAGTCTGATTAAGACAGATTAGACACACTCTGTCCATAAAGTATATTCATTACTGGAGCAACAGGGACACACACACATGCACACACATCAGAGCATTTACTTAATGTACTAAATGAAAGCCACATTCAACATGGCCTGAATACAATAAAGGAGCTCTTTATTGGTCTCATATACATATCAGTTGTAATTCAAAACCGTTCAGCATTTCGATGATGACGATAATCAAGGTCTGTCTCACCAGTTAGTGTTCTCCTCTCCGTCCTTCAGATGACAGGTGCCTCCATTCTGACAGGGGTTACTGATGCACGCGTGAATCGGTTCCTCACAGTCTTGGCCCTATATGAACAAGCAGGTTGCTTTACAAATCCACATCCAGGCACCAATCTTCCATACTTGCTTATCCTCACGTACAAATCTTGCTTTATACAAATGAGTGAAGGTTCTCAAGGTTTTGATTAATTATTTTATAGAGTAAACTAAATCATCCAGAGAGTAAGTTCAAACTAGCCTTTTTTTTTTTTTTTAAGAAAATTTGGATATGACTTCAGTCCATGAATGAAAATTCTGTCATGAATTACTTCCCCTCATGTCATTCCAAACCCGTAAAAAATTTGTTCTTCTTCGGAAAACACATTAAGATATTTTTGATGAACTCCAAAGACTTTCTGAACCTGCATAGACTGCAAAGCAACTATGACGTTCAAGGTTTAGAAAGGTATTAAGGACATCAATAAAATAGTCCATGTGACATCAGTGGTTTAACTTTTATGTTATGAAGCTACGGGAAACTTTTTGTGCGGAAAGAAAACAAAAATAACGGTGTCGTCATACTCTCATGAATGTGCATCGAAGACCCACACAGAAGAGGAAAAAACTGTTGAATAAAGTTATTTTTGTAGCTTCATGTAATTAAGGTTGAACCACTGATGTCACATGGGCTATTTTAACAATGTCCTTACTACCTTTCTGGGCCTTGTGGTAGTTGCGTTGCTGTGTAAGCAGGGTCGGAAAGCTCTCGGATTTCATCAAAAATATCTTATTTGTGTTCCAAAGATGAACAAAGGTCTTACGGGTTTGGAACGTAATGAGGGTGCGTAATCAATGACAGAATTTTAATTTTTGGGTGAACTATCCCTTTAAGTGTGTAAGTACCTTAAAACCATATGGACAGGTGCATCTGTAAAAATCAACTGGATGGTTACTGCAGGTCCCATCATTCTTGCAGGGGTTGGATAAACAAGGGTTACATTTTGCCAAAATGCTCACATCCACCGGACCTATGTAAAATACAGAGGAAAAAAGAAATTACACAGCATGTTATACACACAAACAGAAATATAACCAATACAAACACACGGACTTACAAACACCCATAGGATTGAGCAGGTAAGGCATCACAAAATTGGCTCACAAACTAACACAGAGGTCACTTTCAACCTGAGGAAAAGATGGGTGGTGGATACAGGGGGCCGGGTTTACGAGCTCAGACTAGGCTCTTGTTGACTTCCTTACCTGGCACAGGAAAACCACAAGTCCCCGGCACCTCTATAAATGTACCAATCAAATCACATTACTTAGAATATTAACATCTGAGCATGTAAGCGGGTGTTAGAGTTAGTACTAATGCCCTCTCTGTGACAGGATGAGTGTATCTAAAGTGCACTGGTTGGTTTACCTGTACATGTAAATTTCTTGGAGGGTGTAGTCAGCAGTAGTTTGTCGGTCATCTCTCCGGGGCCGGTACACCGTGCAATTCCAGGCTCCTTGTAGCCACTCTTTACCCAGTCAGAGAGCCACTGCATGTGACAATCACAGTACAGAGGGTTTGCTCCCAAAGCCCTGCAGAAAGCACACAATATTACATACCTTCTCCAAAAATTTGGATGATAGAATAATGCAAAAATGAAACAGAAGTGATATGAAATAGTGTGTATATTGGCTCCTTTTTCTAAAGTAACACCATCCGACAGTGACATTAGCGGATGAAGTTTCATAGGGAGCTGCCATGCGTCAGATCGTTGAGTTCTAATAGTGCATGAGTTTAATGGGGGGGTAGATCCTCCATGCTGTTCTGATTGGCTGATTGCCCTGTCAGTGCTGTGATGTACGGAGCCCCTAAGGGGACATGGTGGTGGAAAAAAATTTGGGGTGGAAGGTAAAAATATTTTTCACATTTTTTGCGTTCTCTCGCAAAACTTTTGCATTCTCTCAGAAAGATATTTGCATTTCCTCACAAAGATATTTGTGTTCTCTTGCTAAACCAGTTGAGTTCGGACAAACTTCCTGTTTACTTTACAGCAAGTTGTAAGTTGAACTTGGACTCAAGTATAAAGAAATACAGTCAGCTTATAGCTTATAGTTTAAGGTATGGTTTTGGGATATTCTAAAATGCTTAATGTGGCTCAATGTATTAAAACAGTGACATTGGGGTCCAATTCGGGATTAATAAATACTATTAATACTAATAACAATTTTAATATTAATAACCTTACTATTAACAAAGCAGATGAACGCAATGCGTTAATGCACGTTAAGCTTTTTCCTCCCCATAGAAAACCATTTTAGAAAACGTTTAAGGTAGGCTCATGGAATATTAAAGAAGCAGACAAGCCCAGAATATGAACTGAATGCGCAAAGTTTAACATATTTTTTCCCCCGTAAAAAAACATTAGAAACTCTTAACGTGGCTTAATTTCTGTAGCATATTTGGTCTTCTTTTTATCAGTCTTCAATAGGCTGCATTTTCTTGATGGGAGGAAAATTCTTAATGTGCAATTTAGCGCTTTCTGTTCATATTCTGGGCTTATCTGCTTTCCTATATGTGTAATTTATTAATTTATTAAACTGTATACTGAATTCGGCCTTAGTATACCTCTGTCTGAGTCCATTAATTAAGGATTTCCTCCCAAACATTTTCGTCCCAAAACCATGCCTTGAATTAAGCACTGACTGTATTTCTTTATACATGAGTCCAAGTTCAAAATAAAAATCTATGAAACACTACACTGTGAATGTACAGAACTTTATGAACCATTGCAAGCTGTAAACAGGAAGTGTTTGTCCGAACTTAAGTGGTTTTGCGAGAACGCAAATATCTTTGTGGGAGAATGCAAAAGCTTTGCGAGGGAACACAAACATTCTTTTTCCATCATAGTAATGCCTGCCTATCCCGTTACCCGGTCCACAAATCAGCCTCAATATCTATGCTTCCATCACTTTTATGCGCATTTTGAAGTATCACATCACAAACAAGTGATGGAAACACCATATTTTGAAGAAAAAAAAACATTAATTCGCAAATAAGTTATTATCCCTGCCTGAGGTGTTTTTTGACTATGCGAAAAAGGGTTAATGTGAAAAATGGGAGATGGATTTGCCGAATAAATTCCTCCATACCTATCAAAAAGTAATGTGATTTTGCGCTATGGGATGGCATAACCTGACTAACCAGCAGACTGATCTTGTTGCACAGCATCTGAAATGTTGTTATAGTCATTCTCATTCCCAGAACTGTTTGCGTTCCCAAACAGCAGGCATCCACCTCCGAAAGCAATGACCACATTTATTGTGTTTCATCTGCTTGCTCTGAGACGCAACTAATTTATTATATATGAAAATTATTATATTCATTGGCTTCTCCTACTGTTCTTAGTGATATTTAGTGCCAGTTTATCAGGAAGTGATGATTTTGTTCTCTTTGACTCGTTGGATGGAAACAGTGATTATTTGCAAATGTTTTATGCGATATTCCAATTTTGAGCATAAGTTAAATTCGCAACTTTGAACCCAGCTAGTGTGTCAAACTTATGGAAATTGACTACATCTTACGTTTATGTCTCACACACCTAAGCTTCACTACTTTTGGCCATGTTTGCATCAAAATTTACTTAATATGAAACACAAAATGGCCTTTTATAGCTTTTTAGAGCCCACACAGCTGAACTGAACAGCTGACAAAATATGCACCAGAAAATATGCAAAATAGTTTTACCAGTGATGGGTGGTATGACAATATATATTATGGGGATGTCTAGTTGTTAAGTGTCTATTGTTAAGATTTTGCTATATTGTTAATAGAGCAAAATGTGAAAATATATTCATAACACAATTGTTAAATACTTTAAACTGATAAAACATGCATGCATGAGAAAATAAAGAGAAAATGAGAAAATTCTTACAATTAGCATTATTTGAAGCAATTTAAAAATAATTAATTAAATTCACATACTTGATGTGACTGATGTGATTTGGTTTAAATAAATAGTTTTTTGTATAAATGTATTATTTATATAAACTATAAAAATTATGGTATTGGTTTCTTAACAATCTCATGAGTACGGTAATCTGTAGATTTGTCAGTCATAATTACACTTGTGAAATTGATCCATGGGACTGATTTAAAAAAAGGTCCATCGTGGGAGACCAAGAACTCAAGCGGTCTGTAGCTGCAGAACCCCAAGCTCAGACAAAGAAAGTGTGTTTGTGTGAGAGTAAAAGAAAGAACCAAAGTACATCCAGCTGTCAAAACCTATTTGGTGCACCCATAAGTGCTTGTGTGTGTGTATGCGTGTGTTCATTCTGAGGTACTTACAGGTGGGAGAGCGAGGACAGATCTTTGAAAGCTCCATCTGGGATCACAGCAATATCATTACCATGGAGAGACCTGCAGAGAGAAGAGAGAAATGAAGCCATCCAGGAGAGCCCAAAACACATAAATCAAAGTCTAATAGCAAACACACACACATACACACACACATATCAATGAGGTACTTACAATAAGCGCAGAGACTTGAGGCCGTCGAAAGCTTTGACAGGAATACACCTCAGTCTGTTGTAACTTAAAATTCTGGGATGAAACAAAAGATATTACAATATGTGCAAAAACATATTTGCACAGAAGTGTCAGAACATAAAAACTCAGTAGGTAAAACAATTGTGGATTTTCCAACTTAATAACCAAAATGAATTACTTAATTTAAGACGATCATTTAAGAAGATTATTTAATTATTATATTTTCTAATTAGGTTAAGAACAATTATTGTAGGTAAAAAGTATAGTAGAAAGTATCTAAAATGCTATGGCAAAAAAAATAAATAAAATAAAATCACTCAAAAAAAGGTGCATGTCGCCCCTGTATTTACACATACTGCATATACAGTTAAATGCACATATAATTTCAAGACTGTGCAAATTCACACACGCACAATGCACAGCTACAGACATACACAACCACTCTAGTGTTTGCACAAAAAACACACAGACACACAAACGAAACAATAGATCATGTTGACACTCACAGGGTGAGCAGCTCGGACATGTTACTGAAGCTGTGGTTGGACAATGTGCTGATCTGGTTATTACTCAAATCGCTGTAAGAAAACACACACCCACCCACCCACACACACACACACACACACACACACACACACACACACATAAAAACAAAGGCAGAGTGTTATGAGCCACAAGAAAATCAAACACTTAAAGCCAACATTTAGGGTAAATGGCAATAACAAAAGGTTGCACAGCATAACTATTATTATATATTCTTATTTACTGATGGTTATTGTTATTTATTACAGGTTTTATGTTTTAAGTAGCAACTACTTGTGCAATAATAGTGCCCATTCAACTGTGCAATATGATGCCTGATGTACCTGTTCTGTTTCCCTGTATGGCGCTGTTCATGTGAGACGTGATTTATTTCTTTATTTACTGTGATTTGAAAATGCAGTATACACTAAGCCCAAAAATAATTTCCCTAAGGGGACAAATATATTGTATCGTATTAAAAAGCATAAGATTCTTTATATTAAAAAGATAAACAGACTCTGGGATTGAATATTTAAACCAAACTATCCCAAATGGGAAGGAATCACATATACACTTTACATGGTTTAATGCATGGCATACGAACTCATGCGAACTTGGCATGTTAAAAACAGTCAGATGGCTGAACATATCAATGCAGTATGCAGTGGCCTTTAAAACTGCAAACAGCAAACACAAAGCATGTACAGTTGAGGTTAAAAGTTTGCATCCCCCTTTCATAATCATTAAAAATGTTAATTATTTTAATTATTATTAATAAAGTCCTGAACAGTTAAACTGCCTGCTGTTCTTCAGAAAAATCCTTCAGGTCCCACAAATTCTAATTCAAAAGTTTTCACCCCCCCCCGCTCTTAATGCATGGTTTTTCCAACTAGAGCATCAGTGAGCGTTTGAACCTTCTGTAATAGTTGCAAATGAGTACCTTAGTTGTCCTCAGTGTAAAAAGATGGATCTCAAAATCATACGGTTATTGTTGGAAAGGGTTCAAATACACAAAAATGCTAAAAAAACAACAAAAAAACAAAGTATTTGTGGGATTTCTCTGAAGAATAGCGGGCAGTTGAACTGTTCAGGACAAACAAGGGACTCATGAACAACTATCACTAAACAAAAAAAAAAAAAAAACAGCTGTGGATCATTCAGGTAACAACACAGTATTACGAATCAAGGGGATGCAAACTTTTGAACCTGGTAATTTTTATAAATGTAACTATTATTTTCTCTTATGGACTATATGTAATCTTTTATGTGAAATATCTTTGTCAGGTCAGTACTAAATAAACAATAACATGCATTTTACATGATCTCTCTTATTTTGGTAAAATAATTTACATTTTTAATGATTCTGAAAGGGGGATGCAAACTTTTGACCTCAGCTGTACAATAGTAATGCGTTAGGTTTGAAGTCGTAATACAACATACAGAAGCATTCAACAGCCTTGATGCATTGCTTCAACTGTATGGACTTTTGTGGAAATTTGTATTCATGAAAGTAATGCAATATGCTAACATATAATAAACCTACAAAAAACCATTGACAATCTTCTGAATTACTTAAAACCATGTTTCAAAATTTTTGATCATTCTTTATGTTGTATGTTTTGGTATGTTTGGTGGAGATGGAATATTGTTTTCATAGGGCAGGACATAAGGGGAAAAGCCTAAATAAACCCTCAAAATACAACTACAAACATTTGGATTTTCTGGCATTGGCTGTATGAGAAAATGGATCAAACACCATATGTACAGGCTAACTCTGTCGGCTTAAAAGACTGCAGGTCTGCTATAATTGGTTGGTTTTAAAGGGGCAGGGCCCTGATAACTGTGAAGTATCTGTGATTGGTTGACTCCAGAGAGGGCTGTACCTACATGAGAGTGAGGTGTTTATAATTGGATAGTTCCAGAGGGACTTGCGTGAACTGGTTGCCATCGAGATAGCTATCAGAAAAAGACAAACAAGTTATTACTCAAACACAGAGGAAATAGCACATTAGCAACACTGTAATGGGAGAGACTTCAAAGACGTATATATATATCAGCCGTGTATTATTTCAGACGTCAAGTATGTTGTTGGAGACAGCTGAGTTTACAAAAAAGGTGTGCCTGGATCAGATAAGGGGATTTTTGAAAATGGCCATTTATTATGAAATTGCTGTGAGGTTTGTTGCCATAGTGTGTTTGCGTACACTCACAGTTCAGTAACATCTTTAGGAATGCCTTTGGGTAAAACCTTAAGTCCTTTATTACTGCAGCGGACCACCGTATCCAGACACGAACACTCAGCAGGACAGCGAGCCAGGGGTGAACAGCTATTCTCATCATTACCTGCACACACACAAAGAGAAAATGAATCATTATGTTAATGTTCTCATTTATCAGAAGTCGAGAATAATGAAATTTCAAATGAGCTTTTCGATGTGGAGATATTCCAGGGTGATTGTTTTGGTAAGCCTGCCTGAGTTTGTGTAAAGGAAAGATAACACTGAGCTATGCTCAAGTTAGCATAACAGATCACATCAAAGCCCTACTATGAGATTGAAACAAGATCTCCTAACACACATGCATATGTACTAAACACCCCTACACACACTCATAGCCATACCATCTTCGCAGGCAAAGTCTTGAATGGCCACGTCTTGAATAGGGATCTCCTTAAGAAAGTATGGGCTCTGACAGCGGGGGTTGCCCGTGACAATCCGTTTCTTACGGAGCCATTCCCCCAGCCAGGCCAGATGACAGTTACAGTTAAACGGATTGGCCAGCAAGTTCCTGTGGGGTCGCATAAGGAAAAAATATGTAGCAAATATTTAGCAAAACATTCCAGAAGCTCACAAACAAATGATCTGTTTCAAAATCTAATGAGCTGCATGTGTAGGCAAACTACCACCTTGAAAGCAGTGGTGTACGTGGTGTTCTGAAATGAGGAGACAAAGTCCTCAAAGTTTTCAATTCTATTTTATATTTTTACATTTACAATGTAATCAATATTCTATTTATTAACGCTAAGTATGAGTCTCATCATGTTGGTGTTTTTAAGCATTTTACATTTTATACCAAGATGATAACTCAAGGCAGTTAACAATTTAAACAATATATTTTATTTGTGAACTTATGTTCAGCTGTTCTTATAAAATGGTTCACTTTTAACAATTTTGTAATTTTTCAGATCATCAGTCAGCTGATTACTCACTAAAAACTCCCAAAGATCATGTTTTCATACCATTTTAAATCTTATTTTGATGTAACAAAGTGGTTATATCTAAGTGTGTGAGTTTATTATTTACTTTTTCTTCCCATTAACTCCATTATATTGTTCATTGTTGACTGAACCGATCATAAACAGTCAGTTTTCCCCTATTCATTCTCAAACCCACCGCACGCTTTAGGGGGTCTGTTAAAACTGAGTCGGCTCTTTTGTTTTGTTTTGTTTTGTTTTGTTTTAGAAAAACAAGTAATTTATACACTTTTTAATGTTATATTTTGTAATATTGACATTGTTTTATTTTTGTACAATAAATGTTTTTCTCATCCAGTATTTTGAGGAGGCACCGCCTCCCTTGCCTCCTTGGAGGAAACACCTCTACTTGAAAGGTAGATATCTTTAATAAATCAGATGGCGGATGAGGCGAGAGAAATGTTTATTATAATTAAACTAAAATTTTGTTAAATAGTAAAAATTTGACAATTTTAATTTGTTAGAAGTTCTCTGTTTTATTCTAGTATTTGTATGATTTGTGTGTGTGTGTTTTGTTGTTGTTGTTGTTTTTATTTATTTATTTTTTATTAAGATTTATACATCATCTGGAAGCTTTCCATTAATGTATGATTTGTTAGGATAGGACAATATTTGGCATAGATACAACTATTTGAAAATCTGGAATCTGGAATGCAAAAAAAAAAAAAATCACCTTTAAAGTTGTTCAAATGAAAATCTTAGCAATGCATATTACTCATCAAAAATTAAGTTTTGATATATAAAAGAAAAATAGCATAAAAGAAAAAACGAACATTTTGACCCATACAATGTATTGTTTGCTATTGCTACAAATATACCCTAATATGCTACTTATGACTGGTTTTGTGGTCCAGGGTCACATATAGAGTATCATGGAATTAGCATATCAATTTGCTAATGTGAAACTGTATTAAAATAAATTCTGAGTCAGGTTTTCTGTATGAAACGCTATTTGAATAATGCTATTTGAAGCAGTTTTTGCTTATGTAGAATGATTCATATTATCATCTTAAGGACCCGTTCACATCAAGGACAATAACTATAAAGATAATTATTAGGTTTTAGTAATCATACAAATTCTATTAGAATACGGAAGTCCTCATCATAAATATAACAATAACTAAACAGAGTAATGTCTTCAGTGAAATCACTTTCACAGCCAACAAGAATCTACCCTTTTTTAACGAACATTTTTTTTTGAACATTTAATGCAGCAAGCAACAATTAATGTTGCATGTGTTTATGATAAACAATGCTATAGTTATCATTATATTTATCATTCTTGGTGTGAACGGGCCATTAGGATGAAAATGTTCTCTTAGAAGACAGTCACCTATTTAGGGTAGCAAGGCAGCTAATTTAGTTTTGGAACAGCTTTAGTGAAAGAAAACAAAACACTTTGTTGTTATTGTGGTTTGATACTCACAGTGTTGAGAGGGAATGTAGTGTGTCAAAGGCTCCCGGGGACATGGAGGTGATCAGGTTATCATAGAGGGAGAGCAGCCTCACAGAACTCAGACCAGTAAAACTACCGTTATTGACACAACTTATCTTGTTACTCCTCAACATCCTGCACATGACAGACACACACACATAATCATTTAAAACAGCCCAGACACTGCGAATGAGATTTGGTTTGGAACACACAAAGCAATGTGCCCACACCTGAGAATAAAACCATACCTAGATATTGTTTTGACAGCATCTGGATGCATTACCCTGATGTTCAATCAAGTCATTCAGTCAAGTGTGCAAGCATGTGATACTCACAGTGTGCGGAGACCACTTAAGCCTTTCAGCATGCTGTAGTGGACGCTCTCCAAGCGATTGCTTGTCAGTATAAGTTCATTCACTCCACTGGCCCCCTCAAATGTGCCCTCCTCAATATCTGTGATCTTATTGTTACTAAGGTTACTGCAAAACAAAGAGAGTTGCCATGGTAATTTAAGTGCTCTAATGATGGTCGCCTAAACTGGATAATGACAGATGACAAAGACATAGACAGAGACTTACATTTTGCGCAGTTGAGGAAGCTTCTTAAAGATTCCTGTAGCCTCCAGCACCGAAAATTCATTATTGTTCAAGCGGCTGCAAACAAATCAAACATATAATACAAGTAAATTACTTGTTTATTCATTAAACTGTATGTGTTTTTACAGTTGAGGTCAAAAGTTTACATACACCTTGCAGTATCTGCAAAATGTTAATTGTTTTACCAAAATAAGGGGGATCATACAAAATGCATGTTATTTTTTATTTAGTATTTGCCTGAATAAGATATTTCACATAAAAGGCTTTTACATATAGTCTACAAGGTAAAATAATAGTTGAATTTATATTAAAAAAAAAACGTTTTTACATACACTTGTTTGTCCTGAACAGTTAAACTGCTCACTGTTCTTCAAAAAAAATCCTTCAGATCCCACAAATTATTATGTTTTTGATAGTATAATATGTTTTAACCCTTTCCAACAATCTCTGTATGATTTTGAGATGCATCTTTTCACACTGAGGACAACTGAGAGACTCATTTGCAACTATTACAGAAGTTTCAAATGCTCAGTGATGCTCCAGAAGGAAAAACGGTGCATTAAGAGCCTTTTGAGAAACTTTTGAACAGAATAAAAATGTGTATATTTTTCTTATTTTGCCTAAATACCATTTTTTTTTTATTTAGTACTACCCTTCAGAAGCTACATAAGATATTTACATGTTTCCCAGATGACAAAATAAGTTAAATTTACCCTGATCTTCAAATTTAAAAAGTTTTCACCCCCAGCTCCTTAATGCATTGTGTTTCCTTCTGGAGCATCAGTGAGCGTTTCAACCTTCTGTAATGGTTGCATACGGTGCATCTCAAAATCATACAGTCATTGTTGGTAAGGGTTTATATACACAACAATGATGAAAAACCAAAGAATTTGTGGGACCTGAAGGATTTTTCTGAAGAACAGTGGGCAGTTTAACTGTTCAGGACAAACAAGGAACTCTTCGACAACTATCACTTAAAAAAAAAAAAAAAAAAAGCACAGCTGTGGATCATTCAGGTAACAACACAGTATTAAGAATCAGGTGTATGTAAACTTCTAAGTCATTTTTATAAATGTAACTATTATTTCCTCTTGTGGACTATATGTAAACATCTTTTATGTGAAATATCTTATTCAGGTCAGTACTAAATAAAAAATAACATGCATTTTGTATGATCCCTCTTATTTTGGTAAAATAATTAACATTTTGGAGATTCTGCAAGGTATGTGTAAACTTTTCACCTCAACTGTTTTTTAAGTATAGCAAGGTTCTGCACTATTCAGAATTTACTTTTTGAGAACTTTATGAGACATTTTATTGGAATGGACTTTAGATAGAAGAACAGAAAAGGAGGCGACAGACAGTTTAAATTAAAAACATCTTCCTTTTTTTTTCAAAGATAGATGAAGATGGGTTTGGAACAAATAACTTATGCTTAGTGAGTAAATAAAGAGAATTTTTTTATTTTTGGCTTAACTAAACCTTAAAGGATTGGTTCACTTCAGAATTAAAATTTCCTGATAATCACTCCCATGTCATCCAAGATGTTCATGTCTATCTTTCTTCAGTCAAAAAGAAATTAGGGTTTTTTGAGGAAAACATTCCAGGATTTTTCTCCACATAGTGGACCTCAGTGGGGATCAGTGGGGTTGAAGGTCCAAACTGCAGTTTCAGTGCAGCTTCAAAGGGCTCTACACAATCCCAGCTGAGGAATAAGGGTCTTATCTAGTGAAACAATCAGACATTTTTCTAAAAGAAATACCAATTTATACACTTTTAACCACTTCATGCATTACAAAGTCACGTTGAAAGTACCAACCCAGTGTTTACAAAGTAAACATGCAAAGAAAGTCAAACGTTCTTTACAAAAAAAAAAGGTAAAATAATGATGTCAGACAATTTTTGAGTTGAAGGAAAAAAATATTTTTTTGCCCTACCCTACCTTTTCGAACCGAAGTAGACGCTCATCGCAGAGCTAGTGCAAAACAAGCATTTGTGGTTAAAAAGTATAATAATAATTTTTTTTTTTTTTAGAAAATGACCAATCATTTCACTAGATAAGACCCTTATTTCTCTGCTGGGTTCGTGTAGAGCCCTTTGAAGCTGCATTTAAACTTCAATTTGGACCTTCAGCCCATTGGTCCCCATTGAAGTCCACTATATGGAGAAAAATCTTGGAATGTTTTCCTCAAAAACCTTCATTTCTTTTCGACTAAAACAAGAAGACATGAACATCTTGGATGACATGGATCAGTAAATTATCAGGAAATTTTAATTCAGGAGTGAACAAATCCTTTAAATGAAAGACGGAGAGAGACACTCACAGTTCTGCTGTATATTGAGGTATGTGGTCTGGGATCTTTGTTAGCTTTTGTCCAGAGCAGTCCACTGTGGTTCCTTCACAGCGACACTTCTCTGGACACGCCAGGTCAGCGAAGCAATCCCCACCTAGTTTCGATCGGTAGTCTTCCACACCTACACGCATAACCATACACACACAAACACACACCATTACACACCTCACAATCACAAAGAAAAGTGCATGAGAGAAATAGAAGACAGAGAGAGAGAGAGAAGGAGAGGAGTAAGGTTGAAGAAATTTGGGTGGAAAGGTAGAGAGGTAAAAGTAGAGGGTCACTGGGAGGGAGGATGTTAAAGGTTAATTGTGCTAGACCAGAGGAAACTCAGTTATCACCATGGCAACATGCTATCGATAGTGTCATTCTTAACAACACAGAAAGCCATGCTGACTTACTAGCCATGACTTTGGAGTGTTGTGTACACACACACACACACTTATAAGAGGGACAAAGACGACAGACACATTCTTAACTGCACATCCATACATACAAAGACAAAAGACATTCACACACACAAAGGTTGTCTCTTGTTGCTTGCCATGCTGTAGATGCTGCAAGACCTTCCATGGTGCTTGACAGAACCATGTATTAGTCCGAGTCTGCAACCACATGGTTAGATCAAGCACAAAGGAAAACCCCGCTGAATTTCCTCCACAAGACACAGAGAGAAAGAGAAACAAAAGATTGAGAGCTAAAGAATGAGACAGTAATTTGTTTAGCTGGGATAATCTAGCAGGAATAATGAAGAGAGTAATAGAGAGAGGAGAGATGCAGGAAAAAAAAGAGAGAAGTGTGGCAGGAATATTGCAGCTGTTGTACAGTAAATAACATAAGAACCAGCAGTTGTACGCACAGTCAAACACACGTTCACATTCAATTCACACAGTGTGCTTCATAAACCTCTAAACACATTTTTACATATATTTGGGTTCCTGGTCTGTAATTGGTTGGGATTGAAGGGGAGGGGCTTGTTGGGTGACATCTTACTGGTTTCGAGTCAGTTACTTACACTTATTGATATGATGAATCCCTGAGTGTGTGTGCGAGAAAGGAAGAGAGAAAATATATAATACACTCAAACAGTCAATCCCTAATACTGGCGAACACTGGAAAACCTGTGTCTTAGATCCATGCCACTGTGTGCTATTTGTGAGCATGCACACAGCAACAGTGACACTGATCAGACTGGTGAAGGTTTGGCAACAAATTAACATTAGACTGAAGCACCGTTTAAATCAGCTGTTTCTATATATAAATACTAGGGCTGTCAGTTGATTAATTACATGATGTTTCGATTAATTAATCTAATTAATCGCAAAATAAATTTGACTGTAAAAATACCCATAGAAGATGAAAGCTATTTTTGTGTTAAATGAGTAAGTAGAATGTAGAGATTAATTGTAGCTTTAGAAAGAAATATTTTACTTGATTCAACATAAAATTAATTACACAAACAAATTAATTACACAAACGGCCTAATGTAAACTATGGAACATAAAAGCAGATAATTTGAGAAAAATATCAGTATTTTTGTTCATACAATGAAAGTAATTGGTAACCAAAACAGCTTTGTTACCAACAGTATTCAAAATACCTTCTTTTATGTTTCACAAAAGAAAATATTATTTTAATTAATTTAATTTAAATTTTTTTGGTGAACTATCCCTTTAATGTTTTTATTTATTTATTTATTATTTTTTTTTTTTTTAGCAGGTGGCGATATATGCCTTCATTATTCGTTCAAACGGCTAATTCATTTAGGAATTAAGTAAATGGTTTTCTTTGTAAATGGGCTTTTGAATCATTGATTCACACAATTCGTTCAAACCGCAGATTCATTCAGAAACTAAACACTGCTGTGTTGCTCTGAGACATGCAACAATTCTGCTATATGGCTTCAAAGGTAATATGTTCTCTGCAAAATTTAGCAAATACACATTTATAGTGTTTAAAACATAACAGAATATCAACTTTTTATTTACTGAACTGTTGTATAAAATCACATTAAAGCTTGTGATAGATCGGGATGAAATCAGCACTGGTGTCACATTGCTCTTGCTGCCTGTGTGATATTGAGTGATATGTGATGTATATAAATATGAGACAAAACACATACAGGGGCATTTTTTTTGCATTTTAGGGCATAACTGCATTTATGGAGTTGGTGCCCTGCATATTTGTCAACAGTCAACTGTATGAAATATAAGATGACGTACCGGTCTGGGGACAGGGTCAGCATGTTAACTTTGTTAAAATATTTTAATAGTGTTATTTTTTCATAACTAATTAATTAAGTTAACGTGTTAAACTGACAGCCCTACTATCTATCCATCTATCTATCTATCTATCTATGTAAATGAATTTAAATCAACTGTTTCTATATATAAATACATATTTTTTATTACTTTTTTATTAGTAAAAACAGGTTAATAAAAGAAGAGGTATGTTCAAGTCATTGTATGTATGAAGTGCATTTATAATGCATTTGTGAATAAATGATTAGGTTCTGCTAATCTAATCTAGATTCTAGATTAGATTATGAGTACTGTCATTGACCCATGAGCTACACAAGAACACAGCACCATTAAAATCTATCTGCATGATAATGTGCATGTAATTTACGTGCATTAGTGTAGTAGTCCAAACTCTTTTGTGCAGTACACACACAAACAAATGTTTAGTAGCTGAACATACCTGGTATAAAATATTGCTCTTTAGCTAAACAAAGAGAGATACACAGAGAACTGAGAGGAAAGCTGTGTGTGTGTCTAGATCAATAAATGAATATGAATATTGATCAGAGAATCCTGCTCGTTTATAACCCCACAGTGATCAATACTCAACTGACAGACAGTAAACTAATAATACCCCCCCAAACACACACATTTGCATTCTGATTTATAATCTGCGTAGACGGGAGAAGATAACTCATGCTGAGACCCTCAGAACTGTGTATATGTCTGTGTAAATGAAAGCTGACTAAGTGTTTACACCCCTGAACTGCACACACACAAACATTCTCACTGGCACTAAAGTCTATGGTCAGAAACAGACAGGAAGAGGTAGGGTCAAGACTTGGCATCTGTAAGCAAATCTGGCAAATTACTCAAAATTATGCATACACTTGAACTACAGATTTTCATGTCTGTATGTACCTGAACAGCGGAACTTTTTGCTCTTGATCTGGCCGATGCGTTTGTTAGCAAGGCGGCGGGGACTGGTGCATCGAGCTCCGCTGGTCTCAATCGGGTTGTCTTGCAGGTAGTCAGCTAACCACTTCAAATGGCAGTCACACATGAAGGGGTTCTGAGCCAAATGACTGATAAATATAAAATATTAAACACAATTACGAATGACGGTCATAAATGTGACCCTGGACCACAAAACCAGTCATAAGTAGCATGGGTATATTTGTAGTAACTGCCAACAATACATTGTATGGATCAAATTATTGTTTTTTTTTTTCGTTTTTTTTTTATGCCACAAATCATTATGATATTAAGCAAAGATCATGTTCTATGAAGATATTTTGTAAATTTCCTACTGTGAATATATCAAAAACTAATTTTTGATTAGTAATGTGCATTGCTAAGAACTTATGATGTATAAATCTCAATTTTAAAAAATTGACCAGGGTCCAGGGTCACAAATAAGGTGTTCAGTTTCTTGACAAACCTAAAAAAATACACTCAAATTTTTACTCCCAACCTACTGACCAGCCTAATATATGACTACATGCCACTGATCATACATAGGCCTCATATTCTATACCAAGAGTTTTTAAAATTCCCTTAAATATGACGATACAAGGGACCTCCTTTTAAAAATATAAAGGCTGTTGTATTTATACATATAAATACAGTAAAAAAAATGTAAATGTAAACATGATTTTTCAAATGTCATTACACTACAGTCAAAATGGTTTATGGTGTAACAAATGTTACGTAGTATACTCACAGTGTTTGGATGGCTCTGAGAGAAGAGAAGGTTCCCTTTGCGATGGTCTGGAGTTTGTTGTCGTAAAGTGACAGAAGATTCAGATTCTGCAGGTCTTGGAAAGAATCTACGCGCAAACAATTGATCTTGTTTGCATTTAGCAACCTGTTGGGATAAACGTTCGCATTTGACATTTTACACAAATCTCTCAGGCAAACTGGAAAATCTATACATGCGTTGTAAATTGAGATATTATAAATGCCACATGCAAATAGATTAACATTTCTAGACAAACATATGAGCGAGACTTAGAAAAAAAATTCCCTGTGGTCTCCAGACACATTTACAATGCCTTATAGGAGAACAAAGCTGTGAATAAACAGAGGCTTTATTTTACAAAGCAGCTTTCGTATAAACAGGATTTATATGTTCCGCATCTCCTGCAAAGCAATAAAACTATGTGTGTGCTGTGAGTTATTGGCACAAAACTTTTAGATTTGTGAGCATACACAAATATGAGTTTCACATGTTAGTTATTTCTAAAAAAATTCAAGAGTGAGAAGGAATACATTCTATCTATATTCACTTTTGACATGGTCTGAACGTATATGGGCTTGTAATGTTATGTAGTAGCAACAAATGCTTATGGTCTTGTTAAACCCCTATAAATACTTGGATTAACAAGCATTTCCTAAACGTACTCCTCAGCGGAAGTGTGTGGTATGTGTGTGTGTGTGTGTGTGTGTGTGTGTGTGAATTTATGTCCAGTTGTCCTGTCTGTCATCAGGAAAATGTGACAGGCTTACATTCCTATCTTCACAGTGCAAACGCACACACACACACACACACACACACACATGTCTGGTTTATTATCCTTGTGGGGACTCTCCATAGGCACAATGGTTTGTATACTGTCCACACTGTATTTTCTATCCCCTCACTCTAACCCTACCCCTAAACCTAACCCTTACAGAAAACTTTCTGCATTTTTACTTTCTCAAAAAAACTCATTCTGTATGATTTATAAGCTTGTTTCCCCATGGGGACCTCAATTTAGGCCCCCACGGTGACACGAGTCCCCATGAGCCTGTGTGTATTCAGGTTTAGGTCCCCACCAAGATATAAAAACAAGACCACACATACACACACACACACACACACACACACACACACGCATTTGTTTTTTTCTATCATGATGTGAACATTATTTGCGTTTACACTGAGCTAGGGATGTCAAAAGCGTCCATCCCTGTTGAAAAAACAGCATATGCTGGTTAGGTATGTTTTGAAGCATGGCAGCTGGTTTGAGCTGGTTTAAGTTGGTCCTTAGTTCATCATGAGCTAGTTTAAGCTGGTGCTGAGCTGGTTATAAGCTGGTTATTAAGCTGATTAAGCTGAGCAGGAGCTAGTTGCTTAGGACCAGCCCATGACCAGCTTAAACCAGCGCAAGACCAACTAAGGGCCAGTTTAAACAAGCTCAAACCAGCTGTCATGCCTCAAAACATACCTAAACAGCATATGCTGTTTTTTGCAACAGGGTTACGACAACTCCAGTACTGTGTACTAAAATCAAAAATCCTTGACCTGGTAGGATATTTATAGTATGTAAACATTTTCAGTTAGATATAAGATTTCTGTCAAAATATCAGAGAACAAATGCAGCCTAATGTACTTGCCACTGTGAAGTCTGTCTCTAAAACTCATTTAAATGACAAAACTGACAATACAAAGAGAAAAATTACTGTTCTTTTATTTTTTTTATTACTGACTGTTTAATTAAAGCAATGTTGACTTGCTAAGAAATACTGGTAAAGATTCACAACAAGGTGTTTAATAGCATATCAGTTTTTGCTGGGGTATTTTTACTGTGGTATAAGTTAATATCGGGAAATACTGGCATTGGTATCAACTCCTAAAATGTTCGTATCTTGACAACTCTGTGCTGAGCTAATGATATTTCCCCTCGCACAAACCATTTGGCATTATTAGATTTTAATTGAGTCATTATTTAGTATGATTATTAAGCCATTTTCCAATGGCTGGTCCTCAGACTTGGCAAAATCTGACCCACCCACACTCAGAGAGAAATAAAAGGCCTTCGTTCATGGCATTTTCAAGCATAAATTCATAGAATGTGCATTACTCACAGTAGCTGCAATGAGAATAGTCCATCAAAAAGGCCTTTGGGAAGTTCAGTGATTTTATTCCCATATAAAACCCTGAAAGGCAGAAACACAAGGGAACATTAAATAAAAGCAAAGATTAAAGATGTTCATTACCCACCCACACACACAACCATTCATCAAAAAAGGCTCCTCAAACAGAGCACAAGATGCACCACCACAAATCATCCCAGTGCAACCAGTTTTGAATCATATTTAAACTCAAATGAAATCATACAGACCCAGATTCATGAGGTAAAATCATGAAAAACATGTGCGCAATAATCTTCTTGTGATGAATATATCAATTACATCTCATATTCATGACTTTATCTTAATGGTCTATAACCCTACGCAAACCGAGGTTGTCGTAAAAATGGGTGATGAATATTGGCAAATACAGAACTAATCTAAAAAGGCCACGCAGGGCTAAAAATTTCTTGGCATTTTTATTTTAGAATGAATAATGGTGTTGTGGCTTTGGCTATATGCTGATATCCTACATATGTGCAGCCCACACAGAAACTCTACAGAAAGCTTCAAGATTTGTAACGCCTGTCTTTCACAAAGTTGTACAAAGTTGTTCTTTTGTATGTTTGTTTATTAAATATTTTGACTAATTAGATTAGTCCTTAAGCTACTAATCAGTGTGTAGCACCAGGAATTTCGTTTAACAGGCAGATTTCCCCCCCAAAATCAGCATCTAAAAAAAAGTCTGCAGATTCTGTTTGAGTGTGCATTTGAAGTATTTCATTACTGTGATGTCATATCAGGACTTGCATGTGTGTGTTCGCTTATGTTTCACATTGGATCACTCTTCTGGCTTGAAATTGTATTTTTTCAAGAGGAGAGATTTTAAATGGTTGGCTGGTGTTCCTAAGAGGCTGGTCCGAAGGGAACGAGAGAGAGAGGGAGAACTGTTCCGCCCACTAAGTTCTGGCTCATTGGAACCCGGTCAGTAAAGTAAACCAAAGAAAATACAGAGACCAAGCAAGAAGGACATATAGATCCCATCCCCCTAAAGCACACACATTGCACACTAAAAAATGCCAGGCCAAAACAAACAGCTTAATATATTTGAGCAAGAGCTTATATTAGAGTGTTTCATATTTTAAGGGTTTAGCCAATTGCTGTATAAGAGGGGTCATTTGTTTTGGAATTACCATGCTTACTTGCTCACAACAAATTGCCACTTTGTAAAGTCCTTGCGTTTTCTCATGAGATCAATATTCATTTACTTATACAACTTAGTAAAGACAGAACAATTATTGGAGGAGCCTTTAAAACTGTTAATCTATTGAAATGAAAGTGTCCTGTATGTTTGAATGGCGGTTAGGTTGACTCAGACTCTACAGGGATCTATCTGCTCTGTTCTCTAAAAGCCTGAATGAGTCAGATCATCAAAAATTGAAAGAATGATGGAAGCTTAATATAACTCTTACATTCTCTTCTCACGCACACACACACACAAATATACATATATACTCACAGAGAATTCAAAGATCGGAGACCTTGAAAGGAGTCTGAAGCCAGTTCGGTTATTTGATTATTACTCAAATCTCTATAAAAAAAAAAAAAAGTAAGAAAATTTGAGAAAGATGAGGAACAAGTGCACTTGAGTGCGATTATGTATGTATGTGTGCTCGCAAGGACACACACTCACATTCTCCGCAGCCGTTTGTAAGGTGAGAATGCTCCTGGTGGAATAATCTTGATGGAGTTCTGCTCCAGTCGGCTGTGAATGGAGAGAATAAACCAGATCAACAAATGGAGGGAACGTGGCAGAGGGAATAATCCAGGTGAGGCTAACTGGAAAATGATAGGCACTGACAGCAGTATTGAGGAGTTATTGGAAAAGTATGATGGGTGATGGACGATGACTGATTTGGAATGCTAAACCTTGGACATTAATTCTGAGCTTAGAGTCTGTTTTTGTAATACAGAAATTTAATACAATAAGAGGGGTACCAAGACAAAAGAAGGGAGAAATCAATGTGACAGGCACAAATGTAAGATTAATGTCAATATATCTGGGATGACTTTAATCACAGTGTAGCAGCTGTGTCAGTTTGCTGTAGTTCCAGTTTGAGGCAGTGCCCATGTCTGGATGAGTGTGTGCTTGTGTGATTTGGTCAGACTAAGAACAAATCCAACATCTGTGTTCTATGAAAAATTGAATTATGAACACACTGACATTTCAACATTGCCTTAAAAGTGCACTTAGGGTTTTTTCTGCATTCAAACATTTACCCCTTCAGAAAAGAACAGTTATGTTAACATCAGTTATATTAGTAGCTGCAAAACTGTTGTATTTTACAACACTGAGTCGGTCACATCATAAGCTTGCCATGGGATTTAATGTACATAGAGTGGGTCACCTAATGAGGTCGTCTCATTTTATCTCAGTAACCTCTTATCAGATACTTTTGCTTGAGTAATAATTGAATAATGACTTTGGAAGCCTATTATCCGCTTATAACAAAAATAAATACATATGACTCTGGACCACAAAACCAGTCAGTTTTTTGAAATTGAGATTTATACATAATCTGAAAGCCGAATAGGCTTTCCATTGATTTATGGTTTGTTAGGATAGGACAATATTTGGCCAAGATACAGCTATTTGAAAATCTGGAATCTAAGGGTGCAAATGAAATCAAAATAATGAGAAAATCACCTTTAAAGTTGTCCAAATGAAGTTCTTAGCAATGCATATTACTAATCAAAAATTACGTTTTGATATATTTATGGTAGGAAATTTATAAAATATCTTCATGGATCATGGGCTTAATATGCTAATGATTTTTGGCATAAAAGAAAATGTGAAAATTTTGACCCATACAATGTTTTGTTGGCTATTGCTACAGATATACCTGTGCTACTTATGACTTATGATGGTTTTGGGGTCCAGGGTAACAAATAAATAAATAATTAAGAGGTTATCGTGTTTTTTGTTAATACCAACATATTTTAGTTTATAGTTGAGATGTTATTTCTCGTAATTCTGACTAAATATCTTACCGATGCTACTTTATTTCATTTTGACTTTCTATCTCACAATTGCAAATGTTACTTTATTTCTTATTTCAAACATTTTCTCACAATCATCAATTTATTTTCTACCCTTTATGGTATTTCCCTGACAGTTTTCCATATATAGCTTAAGGCGAACGACTGTATTTCTGCAATTGTAAACAAAACTGATGCTTCGGTTTGAGTGCACTTTTGAACAAAAGAACATGCAGGCACAAATCGAAATAAAACCTGAAAAGAAAAATATAATTGTACACTTAAGCTAATTTAATTTTCATTAAATACAGCAATGTGAATAAAAGGGTGATGGTGTGTTAGTGGAATAAATATAAATCAACATCAGCTGTAATTTTCCTACCTGCCAATTCAAGTAATAAGAAGCACAAATATATTATTCATTCAGTACTCCAACATATAGCAATCCTTATTTATAACATTTCGCCTTCTCGCTGTCTCTCTCTAGATATCTGTTCTTCTCTTTGACAGTAAATATGTCATAAATCAGATAAGCTCTCCAAAGTTGACAGAGCATGAAAATCGGGCTCCCGCATAGGTGGACGAACACACACATGCACACACATTTCATTCAACCGGAGCCAAATGAGATAATCCGACTCATCTGCCAAGACCCTGCATGCGGCTTTCAGAGGAAGAAAAACGAAGGGATGACAGACAGAGAAAGAAGGGAAGAAAAAAGACAGACAATGACCCTGGCAGTGAGAGGCACAACAGTTTAAAAAAGATGTGGCGTCTCAATCCAGGCCCCGTTGGCAGCGCGTTGGCCCGCAGAAGAGATGCCATTGATAAAATAAATCCATTTCCACACTGCATTAATGCGCATGACTTCAGCATGGCCTCCGTAGTTAAAATATTTGATACAGATACAACCCTAACTGTGTGTATGTGTGTTTGTGGAATGTGGAAGCTACATCTGTCAAAAAGCAGGCAGACATCAGACTAGTGCCAAACAAATCCACCATTACACTCAACCTAATACAAGAATGAGGAAGACACATAAACAGTTTTGTCGATGACAGCTCTACGCTTGCGAGATAGTGTGTGTGTGTGTTTCTGACCTAACTCAAAAGGAATCCAGAAAGGGTTTACATTTATAACTAGCTGTATGTAAAATCAATATAAGTCCATGTGATGTCTCTCTTTAGAGATCTAAACGTATGTGTGTGTGTCTGCTTCTCACTCACATTTCAGTGATGGTTTCTGGCAGGTTGGTGGGTATTTCAGTCAGACCTTTCCCTCGGCAATCCACGATGTTATTACTGCAGGTGCACAGCTCAGGACACTGCAGCACACTACAGGACGAGTGTGAATGGGGCCCTAAAACACACATACAGAGAGATGACAGGGACGCAGGGGTATGTGCTTTGAAGGTTGAATTTAATTTAAAAAACAAACAAACAAAAAAAACTTTCTCGAGCAAAAAAGTTGTGGACTGCATATTGCAACTAAATGCAATTTGAAGTAACTTTTTTGCCCTTGTTAGTTCAGCACAAACAACTTGCCTTCACTGAAGTCTTGAAAGCATGAGCAAAAAAAGAGAACAGCCAAAAAATGGACAGAATATGAAAGCTTTGACAACACAAAACAGCAAATCATGTATTTATTCTCTTTATTCACACAGGCTCTTATTTCCTGTAAACAAATGTACAAATAAAACACACAAACAAACTTACCTGTACACGTAAACTCTTTCTTCTGAACCTCTGCAATGTTGTGACCCCTCAGGGAGGGCGGAGCCATACACTGCGTGTAGAGGCCAAGGCGGGGCCTCTGTCTCAGCCAATCAGAGAGCCAGGCCACATGGCAATCACACAGCAGATTATTTGAGTGTAGACGACTAGAGAGATGGAGAGTGAGAGAGAAAGAGTCATTTGAAGGTCCAATGGCAGTCTAAGCTAATTTCATGTTCATTAATTACTGTCTTCTACTTGCAGACAATGTGTAGACACACACAATGATTCCTTTGTTGACTCTGGTGATTCTGTTTGGTCAGCAGCATAATGTTAAAACTTAACAAACCATATTTAGTTATTACTGGCTGTGAAAACCTGAAGTAACAAGCCAGTTATCTTTTCTAACGAGACATGACAGTAGAGCATGTGTTTAGAGAGATAGAGGAAAGAGTTTATTTTGGGGAGTATTTTGTCATGGCAGAAATCTTCACAGACATATGACCAACTTTACACTGAACAGAGCTAGAGAAAGTACTGAAATGGACTGCTCTTGTTTTATCTCTCTCCAGAATTCTTTCCTTCCCAATGGGCCTTGGAAAGGCTTTTGAATAGGTTGGGTCAAGAATGAGAACGACGAAAATCACTTTAGTCCACTGAAATGGAGCACAACATTCTAACCATTTCAGGTTTTACTGTGCTCTAATCTTATATTATCTGCTTGCTGAAACAGAAACAGATGGTGATCAATATGTTGAACATTAAAATAACTTGTTTTTATACTTTATTTTTTCCTAATATATTTTTTGATTAAAAAAAAAAAAAAAAAAGGTCACCTTGTCACTTAATTGTTAAACGATTTTTAACATGTTTATTCAATTGGATAAAATACATTTTGGGATTTTTTTAAATTTAATTAATTAATTAATTTATTATTATTATTATTATTATTATTATTATTGTTATTATTATTTTTTTTACGTTTAACGTTTATGTACACTTTTTGTAAAAATACCCCTATTGAACTCATACCTATGAACTTTTGATCTATGAACAGTTTTATTATAGTATTACTCATACTATTATAATATATATTAATATTATGAATCTTTCATTTTTAAGTTTTAGTAATTTTATGTGCTTTTGTATGTTTTTTATCTGATATTTATATTTTATTTTATTTAAGCTTTATTTCAATCAGCAAAAATTATTTTTAACACTTTAGTTTTAGTTACAACAACAATACTGTATGGTATCCACAATATAAGTATAAGTTTCATTGTCTTAATAGCCCTTCCCATCTTGGCATTCACTGGGTTTCTTTCCATCATCCACTGCTGACGTTTAGCTAACAAGGACCAGAATACCGATATAGCAATTAGCTACTTTAGCTCATCACATAAATGGGATTAAATCATGATCACACACAAAGGACTCCAATCTACAAAATGTATGCAAATGAAACATACATATTAATGTGGTTATTACACCCTATTACCCCATAATCACACTTATTAAGGGCTAGCATGATAAGTGCTAGATAACATGCCAACGACAGTCTGAAGAACTGGTTTAATGCAGTTTGAGTGTGTGTGTGTGTGTGTGTGTGTGTCAGATACTCACAATGTCCTAAGCTTGGGCATGTGGTTAAAACTGGCCACTGACAAACGAGAGATATTGTTGTTGTTCAGTGTGCTGTGAAACAAAGACAGAGAAGGATAATAATCATTTCATAGACCTTTTAAGAACAAACATTCTGTATGACAGTGAATGGTTAGCACAGCTGCCCTTGGTTCCCAACTGCCTTCATTGTATAAAGATCATCCTAGACTTTTTGCTAAATAACTCCTTTTGTGTTCTCCATGAAAAACATGCTTATAGTATAGTTTGAGAGGGTCATTTCTGACAGAACTTTGGGTGAACTATCCTTAATATTCCATACACAATCTTATATAACAGTTTTTCTTCCCCAGTATATCAATATTTCTTCATGCATGTGTGTGTTTATTTGCACCTTACTGTTTATAAGGAACACCTTATAAATTCACATCTGCTATTTAATACATCTCATAAACCCTTTTCTGTCCATTTGTCACAAAGCATCAAAATAATCCTAGTAAAATAATCTGACACAATCCCATTTATCTGTTTTGATTCTATTCTCTCTAACAGGATTATTCCACTAATCCAACTTTAAAAAGCAGATATGTATTTTATACAATCATTCAACTCTCAGCAGGCATGATCTGACAGCCGAACACAGCATGTCTCCTGCATACAGAGAAATTCATACTTAACATGAATATACCATTTTCTAATCTCAGTTTCAATCCAAAAAACAAACAAAGTCTCTGGAACGGTCTGTGTGGCCCAGCTTTGACCCAAGATGGTGATATCTGAAAAAATCTCTGCAGTGGCTTTAATTCAACAGAACACAATCTTGCAAGTTCACACACACATGCAGTGCACTTACAGTACTTCTAGGTCCCGCAGAGCTCTGAACGCTCCGTCTTCAATGCAGGAAATCTGATTATAGTCCAGCTGCCTGAGAGAGAATAAAAAACAGAGAGAAAATGTTTGAAGATGTTGATGTTGGTTCTTCTGTTTGGTGTTCAGTGATTATGGTAATAGAGTAATACACTCTCATAAAAAAACATACATCCTTCGCTCACTTGTCCTTCAGTCTTTTTTTTTTCTCTGACTCATTTTGTTGTCAGTCTTTTCTCCCTTCATCACTGTTCTTCACTTTTCAGCCTTCCCACTCTGTGTGCTGTGCTCTCCTCCACTATTGTCTACCTGCACTGCCCACTCCTCCCATATATGTGTGTGTGTGTGTGTGTGTGTGATGGTCAGTTTGCCTGGGCATCTCATTAAAGCACACAATGATTAATTCAAAGCTCGCTTTCTCTCTTTATTTCACACATAGATACAGAAGACTCACAGGTTTTTGATCTCAGTAGCTCCTCTGAATGCTTTTCTGGGAATCCCCTGGATTTGATTTTCACTCAGGTCACTGGCAAATAAAGAGAGAGAACATTAATAATATGTAGTTATAATGATATGTATTAGAATGATCTGTACATTTCTTTAGAGCAGAGTGTACACTGAATCATTTTCTTTCGCTGTTGTTGTGCACAACAAAAGCAACTGCAGACTGAGAGCTCAACTGTCAGACTGTACAATATACATCTTAGTTTAGCCAAAAATGAACATTCTGTCATCATTTATTCATCCTCATGTCATTTCATAACTGCTTGAGGTTTTTTTCTTCCTTGCTACCCAAAAGGAGAATGTGTGAGTGAAGCAGATGTGAAAAATGTTCTGGTTTCTGTTGCATGCCATAACAATAAATGGGAGTTTGGAGCTTTCAATAATCAAAAATGACATTAAAGTATTACAAAAATGGTTCATATGACTTATAAGTCTTCCGAAGCATACACTTCAAAAAATAAATTGTTGAGAAAACTAAATAAGGCAACTTGATGTAGTAAGACTTTTGAGTTCTCTCAACAATAGTTTTTTAGTTTTTCTCAGTAAAGATACTTTGTTTAGCCATATTTTGCATATTTAGTCTTATTTTGCTATTAGAAAAAGTCTTGTCACATCAACTAAGACATGTAGTTGTATCAATTTATGTATCAATTTTTTTGTATATTTACAAATGACAAACAGTGAATTGTTATAGAGACCTTAATGGATAACTTAGCCTAATATGTAGACAACATTGTCTCTGTTTGTAACATCTTACAAGACTAAGATATCCAGCAAACAGATATGAACATACTCTAGGCTTCAAAACTAGACACACAAACCTCAGAACGGCTGCAATCAACAAATGTTAAAAAGATGAGCTCTTAACATCACAGTGCAACAAATAACTAACAATAGTGACAAAACGGCAACAAAAAGTTTAAATTAAGTCAGCAAACAGCAAAACAATAATCCTATAACAGTAACTGCATAATTTATTCATGCTGCAATGCATGCTGGGAACTCGAAAAGCTTTAACATTTCAACAATATGAAATTCTTTGTTCAGACAACTGTGTTTGACTTTTTGGGACAACATTTGTGGTTATTTTGTTGGTCTGACAAGGGTTTTTATGTTGTTTCAAGAAAAGAGCATTTTTTAATATTTGAGACTCAAAATGTTTTGTAAACTGGAAAATATGTATTTGCATAAATCAGACTGATTAAATCAATTCAATCTGACATGTAATTCTGTTGTAATGAAAATAAATAACAAATGCACACAAATATGTAAACAAATATAAAATATGATGTCAGCTGAATGTTGTACAACTTTATATTTGAAGAGTTCAGATACAAAACCAGCTAAATCCATCTGATGTCTTTCTTTAAAAAATGCATTTTTATCAGGCTCAGATGTATAGGTTTCTATGTAAGTACCGGTACTTCTGATTGGGATGAGGCTGGTATTTTAGCGAGTTTAAAGACTAAGTATATGATGGACGTATAATATGTGTCGAGAGCATTCACTCAGTATCATTATCTCATTTTTGACCGAGATGGCTTTTAGCTGGTTTTGCATCTGAACTCTTCATTTACTGTTTTTTATGATCTAAATGTAAATACAGTCAAACCAAAAATTATTCCGACACAAGATATAATTTTTGATATTTTTTTCACTAGAGCGTGCAAGACAATATAGTTCATTTATGTAAGTGAGGATAGCAAAATAAAGTAAACTGTGACCTGTTATACCCAAAAATCCTTCATACAGTGGACTACCAGTAAAACTGATTGAAAAAAAAATTGGGACCAAAAATTATTCAGACACTTTGCCCTGACCATGTTCTGCTTAAGTGTTTTTTCTTTAATTGTAAATGCAACCTTTTTACATCATACGCTCAACAAAATTAAGGATTGCTTGGTAATTGGTTGAATTAATTGGTATTATCTAATTGTATACTTAAATTTAACAGATGACAGCTATTCAGCCTAATTCATTAAATATCCTTCTATCAAAGTTATCTGAAATTATCAAGATGTATTTGTTCTGACACAGTTTAACTCTGAGTTCTTGTCATATTTTATTACCATTTTCTAAACTATAGCAAATAAACTGTGATAATGTGAAAAATGTTGAAGGTGTCTGACTGTATTACTTTTGAAACTCAAAATCTCCAGGCTCCATTCATTGTTACTGTATGGAAAGGAGCAACAGGGAACATTTTTCAAAATTTCTTCTTCTGTGTTTCTCAAGAAAGAAAATCATACAGGTTTAGAGTGACAGGAGGGTGTGTTAATGATGACAAAATGTCTGACAGAAGAGACAAAATGACAAAATAAATGCTTTATGAATCAAGAAATTTGTCTCGAACTGCTTTAAATAAATGGTCAATATAAAACATAGAAGAAAGAGAAGGCAGTTACTAGAGAAAAATAAAGAAATGATATAATTAATCACTTCAGCAAAATCCTCCAGTGTGAAATCTACATATAACTAATAGCCTTGTGTTCAAACAAGACATAAAAAGAATACAATCACGCATAGTATTCAACATTCATCGACATCTGCAGACACTGTCAGTGGGAGAAAATAAACAACAAAAGAAAAAGAAAGTAGGAAGGAAAACAAGAACAGAATGAAATATTCCCCTTTCTCAAATATAACAGCTGAAAGAAGAAAGGCAACAAATATGCACACACACCAAACTCTAATGCACACAGTTATGATGAGACTAAACAAACATTTCAAACTGAAGTCTCAGGTTCTTTAGGCATCAGAGCAGACATTTAAACAGCCTGGGTAAGTCTTCAGCGCTCTTTAAAAATGTCATCCTGACATGACCCGAACGTGAACTGAATGGGAATCGTCTTTAATCAGGTTCATCTGTGCCTGTACAGGACACCGACACCGATCTGTGTGCGTATTTATGAGATCAAACGTACTTCTGGATTACAGCACAAACATTCCAGCTGTCACCCAGATGAGAGCGGGACGAATTCAGGCACAGACAAACTATTTAAATCAAATCAAACAATTAAAAAAACCTGTTCCCAGTTCAGCAGGCCGACTAACATTGAATAAAGCACCACACACGCACACACACAAAAGACATGGTGGGAGGTGAGCTAGACAACTAGGGAGACTCACACACACACACACACAAATGCATACATACAACTTCAGTGGCAGCATAGAGTGGAACACCCAGGAGGGCATCAAGAGCAGAGAAAGAAACAGAGAATAAAAGAGAGAGAAAGAGGGTTGAATGATGACCCCTGAGCACCTTTAGAGGAAGTGCTTCACTCGCTCTCTTCCTCTTTTCAATAAATGAACAAAAACTAACAGAAGCTTAATCCCTGCTTTCATCCCACTCCCTGTCCTTCACTTGCTGTCACTTTCACTCTTTCTTTTCTCCCGCTGTGGGAAAAAAAATTAATATAACACCATAAAACACTGAGGGAAGTTTAATCTAATCAACGCATTATAATCTTTCTCTTTGTTACCATACAGTGTGAATGAATGCTAATTGTAACCATCAATTAACTTACTCCTTTAAATGAATATCAATTATCATAACAGTCACTACCAAAATAATTCCTTTTTTTTTTTTTTTCGTTCAAGGGGTCACATGATCAGATTTTAAGCCCCGGTCACATGATCAAATCTCCATTCAGGGGTTCCCAAAGATTGACCTTTTCACCCTTGGAGTGTGCATGAGTGCGGGTTCCTGTGTGCGCGTCTCCGTAGGGGGTGACTTTAATGAAGTGTCTTCCCTCACGCAAAGCAGACTCTCAAAGACAACCCTCTCATTTATGGACGTACACCCGCACACACATACACACACAGCATGGGACCCTCACAGATCATGAATAGCCAGTTCAGCTAGCCAGACCTGTCAGTCAAATTCCTCAGCCGTCAATCATAATGGGAGACAGACACTCAGTCTCCAAAAACTACACACTGACCGTAAGAGATCAGCTCTCTGTGTGTGTGTGTGCGGCAAGGTCGGGGCAGACAGAGATAGATTGTCTGTCTGTCGAGGGCTCTATTCATCTAGATGCCTGTCATTTTCATGAGTGGCACATGACAGCACCAATCACAGAGCAGCAGGATTTAAATGAAAATGCCAGGGAGACAGATAGGTATTTATAATATCAAAAATATTCACTCACACAGACACGCACACACTTGTCTGCATGTAGCCGCAGTGATGGAGTCAATCTTCATCCACTAGGGGGCAGTACAATCTTACCAGCATGGACGACCATACACAGACACAAACATATACTAAATGTTTTTGTTTAGGTTTACTTATGGCTGTTAACTTTATAAAGATATTATAGATGCCAATGACTAATAAAATAGTTAAATATTAATTAAAATCAATTAAAATGACTGAAGGGTAATTTAGTGAAATCCTGTCAGTGATTTACTATAGCTGGTGAGAGGGACACATTATAAAACGTTATATATTTGTCTGATGAATTTTAATAATGCGATATGACTCTGCTCTGCATTTGTAACTGATTTGCTAAGTGGGCTCCGTCCACTGCCGACCAGGGCCGCTGTCGGGGGATGGGAAACCAAGAATGTTGTCCTGAGCCCTGAATGTTGTCCCGAGGGGGGCCCACTAAAGTGCACTATGCTATAGCCTCCTTATTGGAAAAGGGGGCCCACCGATTAACATTTTGTCCTAAGCCCCGAGACTTTAAGTAACCGATTGGCAAAGCACTCTGCTTGGTCTTAAAGTTGCTGTTTTACATGGATGCTTGCCTTTTTTTTTTTTTCCACTGCACTGTGGCTAAGCAAAACAACACTTTTTAAACACGAAATTCTGTTCCTAATAAGTTTGTGGTGGAATAATCCTAGAAATTCTACAAAAATGAGTCTATATTACCACATACTGCTCAACAAAGATAGAGAGAGAAAGAAGGAAGGAAAGTAAACTGATAGGGTGGAATGAGTGGAAAGTGAGAGGGAGAAACAGACAGACGGAGATGCTATCACATCCTTGAGCCTTTGATAGCAAACGTTACATTACCGCCAGTATGACGAACCAGAAACAACACTATCTCACCAAATGACACGATAAGCACGCAAACATCAGAGCTGGAAGTGTTTGGATTTGCTTGGACGGCATCAGAAACGGTTATTTCACTCAGACGGCGTGTGTAGAGATTTTAAGTTTGAGCCAGGGTTAAAAAGACTCTCAATCTACTGCCAATGCGCGCCTGCTCGGTTTGACCGCAAGTTGATGAATTCTGCATTTGTGCACCATTTTTCATGTCTTTTAGTTTTCTTTCTTCACATTCTGGTTGTTTTTTTCATTCCTTATCAAGTTCACTTTAGTTATACACACAAATATAGAGTGCTTTGATTAATTGCCTGGTTTTTGGCAATTTTGACATTATTGAAATTGGCTGATGCCTTCCCATTTTGTAGTTTCCTTGTGTCAGTTCCAATTTTTAAACTGAATTTTGAGTAAATACTGGGGAGAATTTAAATCTCTTTTGCAAATGTATAATATACAGTTGAGGTCAAAAGTTTACATACACCTTGCAGAATCTGCAAAATGTTAATTATTTTTTCCAAATTAAGAGGGGTCATACAAAATGCATATTATTTTTTATTTACTGCTGACCTGAGTAAGATAATTCACATAAAAGACATTTACATATAGTCCACAAGAGACAATATTAGTTGAATTTCTAAAAATTACCGTTCAAGAGTTTACATACGATTGATTCTTAAAAATGTGTTGTTACCTGAATGATCCACCACTGTGTTTTTTGTTTAGTGATAGCTGTTAATGAGTCCCTTGTTTGTCTTTAACAGTTTAACTGCCCACTATTCATCAAAAAAAAAAAAAATCCTTTAGCTCCCACAAACTCTTTGATTTTTCAGCATTTTTGTGAATTTGAACACTTTCCAACAATGACTGTATGATTTTGAGGTCCATCTTTTCACACTGAGGACAACTGAGGGACTCATATGCAACTATTACAGAAGGTTCAAACGCTCACGGATACTCTAGAAGGAAACACGATGCATTAAGAACCTGGGGGTGAAAACTTTTAAACAGAATGAAGATGTGTACATTTTTCTTATTTTGCCTAAATATAATATTTTTTCATTTAGTAACACCCTTCAGAAGCTACAAAAGATGCTTAAATGTTTCCCAGAAAACAAAATAAGTTACATTTACCCTGATCTTCAAATTCAAAAGTTTTCACCCTCCCCCCGACTCTTAATGCATATGAGTCCCTCAGTTGTCCTATGTTTAAAAAGATGGATCTCAAAATCATCATTATTAGAAAGGGTTCAAATATACATAAATGCTGAAAAACCAAAGTTTTTGTGGGACCTTAAAGATTTTTCTGAAGAACATCGGGCAGTTTAACTGTTCAGGACAAACAAGGGATTAATGAACAACTATAACTAAACAAAAACACAGCTGTGGATCATTCAGGTAACAACATAGTATTAAGAATCAATGTATGTAAACTTTTGAACAGGGTCATTTTTAGAAATTCAACTATTATTTTCTCTTGTGGACTATATGTAAACTTGTTTAATGTGATATATACGTTATTTAGGTCAGTACTAAAACAAAAATAACATGCATTTTGTATGATCCCTTTTATTTTGGTAAAATAATTAACATTTTGCAGATTCTGCAAGGTGTATGTAAACTTTTGACCTCAATTGTAGGTATTATTGTGTACATGCAGGTTTCAGTGCTGTTGTTGTTTTTGACCTCAAAATGTTTTAATCAAAATTTCTTTTGGATTTGCAGATGAAAAGGATATGCCAGACTTCTCTAAACATTTAGTCTGCTTAAAATTCTTACTTCTATACAACTCACTGCATTAATTTTTAAGTGTAATATCCTCATCTTAAAATCTTGTCAGCAACTGATGGATTTTGTGATAATCTGTGACAAAAAGATCTGTTGCTACTTCTGTTTCATTGTTACTTTAATATAGTTTGTCATTTGTGAATTTGTTCTCCGTTCTACAGTATAGTTTGGCTCCACTGACAGCTGAGACGCATTGATAAAAACATTGAAAATGGATTAGTGCTCTGTGAGCGTGAATGTGTGGTTCACACTTTCTCTCTCTCTTTAACATCCAGTGGTGTTGGGGAGACCACCTGTCATCCATGAAAATGTCATGTGCGCGCACACACACATTAGCAGATGTTAGAGGGATCTGTGAAGAAATGAGCGCTGATCATTTGCTTTCCCCTGAGAGGCTCATTAGTGAGGTGTTTATGAACTGGAGGCATTTAGCACTCGTCTTATAAGCCTGGCTCTTAGGGCACAGACTGCCCTTCTCTCACAAACACAGTCACAAATGCAGACTGAAATATCGGTGAGGTGGGCATTCACCAGTCATATAAACTGTTTAGGTTCTAGTCGAAAAAGAAAAAAAAAAGATTGCACTACAAGTTTGGAAAGCAAACACAGCTTATATAATGAATATAATGGTCAAAGGACAAGTCATGGAATCAAAAATAGGGGAGATATGAGTTAGGGCTGGGCAATATCCATATATACTAGTGAGATATTGCATATAAAATTTTGAAATAAAATAAAATAAAAGCTATACTATTTTTTTATTTTTACTAAATAAAACAATTTACTATTTTTTTACTTAATAAATTCCTAAAGGTGCTTTAAAAAAGTCATCTTTAAAGTCACTTTACTAAAACATAATTCCCTCCTTCAAGAAAACATTTTGCTCTGGTCATTCTGAAATGCCAAAGTCATCATCAAAATTGCTATTATTTCTTTCCAGAACTGTCTCACACATTTTTGCTCCCAAAAATATGGCGTCTGCCACTGACCGCAAACATAAAGTTTGTCAGAGTGTTTTGTCTGCACACTGTTAACCAAAAATAATTTATTAAATTTATTTCATGTTAGCAGCTACTTTGTGGCAACAACTTTATTTCCTTTTCCAGAATTGACGATTTTGGGGTCTTGAACAAATGGAATGTAAACGCAGCTGTAATCATTTATTGTTTTTCTGAGTTATATTGTGCATTAATTACATTTTAATCTTGGATGGAAACAGCGAATTCAAAATGTTTAATACTACAATAAAAATGTACTTTAAAATCATCAAGGCATGTATTTATTCAAAGAATAAAGAATAATTAATCATTATTATTTTTATGAATTATTACATAATTATTATTAACATTTATATCTAGCAATGTAATAATACATAATAAAAACTGTTCTCAAAACACTCTCAAGTTATGAGGCACTGAGGAGAAACTAATCTGATCACACACTCTTTAAGCCAAAGAAAAAAATTGCTTTAAGATCATTACAGTATTAACGTTGAATAATTATGAAAAGGTTCAGGGTCAAAAAGTCAGCAAGACTTCAGTGTGTGTGTGTGTGTTTATGTGAGAGAGCAGGATTTGATTGTGCCAGTGTGGGTGCACACAGACAACCACCAACTTTCCCACAACCACTTGTTTTCTCTCTGTCTGTGTCTCCCTGTGTGCCATTCTCTCTGCCTCGTTCTCTTTCTGTCTCCGTCGGTCTATCTGTTGCTCTTTCTCTCTCTTTAAGACACACAGATCAAAACAATTGAGACAAAGAAACACTCGAAGATGAAAGACAGGAGATAGTAACTCTATTTCCCCTCTCTCCCCTTTCTCTCTCTAAATCTTTTCAAGATGTTTTGAGTCTCGTAGCTATTTGCCGTAGATTCCAGCAGACAGTATATGTGTGTGTGTGGGGGTGAGTCAAACTGAAATATTCCTGTTCAAATACAGACGAGGCCTCAATGTTGTCTTTCACACACCCGCAAACTTCAGTCACAACCAATGGCTACACACACAGCTGCTTGAGTCCATCTGTCCTTTCCACACTCTCGCACACACACACACACAGAGTTAAGCCCACATTTCTTCAGCGGGTCACTTTAAGGATGTGTCTGTCAGAGCTGTTGATTTTGGAGCTTTAGGGTTCACTTTCTCAAACACACACGTCGAGTAAGTCGACGAGTCCAAATTCAGCTTCTCTGTAATCTACAATTACAAAATATAGATTGAAAATCTCATAGCGAACAGAAAGAGAGAAGGAGGGAGACGGTGTGGTTTTCCAGTCACACTCAATCTGCCAGTGGGAATTACATACAGCCGTCGAGGATTTCCTTCTGTAATTTACTGCTTAACGATCACCGCAGTTTGTGTGTGCGTTTGCGCGCGTACGTGTGCGCCTCGCATTTGTAATAGCAGGTTGCAACTCAGCCTTACTAGAAGTTTCCCTTGGCTTAACCACCATGAACCAATCAATAAAACGCGGCCCAGAGCAGCTGTTAAGATGTCAGCTTTACATATCTGATTACATTACATATGAAACACAGTCAACATTATCATCTCCCTCTCTCTGTGTGACCTTTCCCATAGTTCCACTCTTGTACGAGTTCGTCAGGAACAAATAATCATGGTTGAAGGGAGATTTTGTTTGAAGGCTAATGGAAGGTTCTGTTAACGCTTGACCAAGCCATAAAGCATAGCAGAAGAGTCCTGCCGTCCCGCGCAGTATTCCTTATGTCTAAACCGCATATAGACACTTCGGGGGATCGTAAAGATGCTGATTTACTGTCTCATTTGAATGTATTCAATGACTTTAGTGCAGTTCGCAGTGTTTTATATTTTTGAAATACGCTTTCTCTCAGTGATGCTCATTTTTCCTCCCTGCTTTGTGGTTGAAATTCTTGTCATGGGATTTTCTTATTACAAATTCAGATGCTCGCACACACATGCAGGAGGTTACGTATGTCAGTATTAAGGCCAAAACAAACATACAGATAAAATGTAGAGATGCAAACTGGGCGGTAATAAATACGTTACAATGTAATTACAATGTAATAAGTTAATATACTATTTTATTCTCTCTCTCTCTCTCTCTCTCTCTCTCTCTCTATATATATATATATATATATAAGGAAATATATAAGGAATAGACTTTGGTCCGTTTCTTAGAAAACAATGCACACCTGAGGTAGTGATGTGATTTTAAACCATTTTACCTCTGGTTTGCATTATTTTTGAAGAATTCAATTGACCATAGTCAATTATTCCACTTATACTACAGTTACCACACTTTAAGACATCGATCAGATGATATATTTCAAAGCATTCATTTAGTTTTTGTCCTTAAAACGCCATTGTGAGTAGGATTCATTTCTTATGCATCTCATCCAACGCCTAATTCCTAAACTTCATTTTAGACCTAGTAACGGAGAACTGAGCCGCTGATTGCAGACTAATGAAGTTAATAAAGTTATTAGAAAGAGAGAGAGAGAGAGAGAGAGATAAAGCATGTGTGAATTAGTCTGTGCATCTCTCAAAAGTGTTCGGCAGCAGTGTTTCTACTAACAGAGAAACTTTAATTTTCTTCAGGAACAGCACTGTTGTTATCTCGCTTGTGAGAAATGTCAAGTAGTTTTTAAGTTGTTAAACTGTTACTGATCAAGTCGTCAGAGCAGCGCTAGCAACATAAGCAGGTATGCTAACGTGTGTACAAACTGTATGTATGTGTGTGTGTCTGTAAGGGAGAGAGAAATAGAGTATGTGCTTTCCATACATAATAAAACATCGTATTGTGGCAAAAACGTGAAAATAATCTGTAGTTTTTATCCCATTGTTTATTGCATTTATTTGTTTGGCCAGTGTCATTGTGGGTTTTGTTTTTTGTTTTTTTCCATTGTAAGACCTTTGAATTAAATGAAATCATGTGGCGAAGTGATATAGACACGTAATGGATTCAAGAGCTGTCTGGAACAACATTCACCGTGCATTTCTGAAAATAACTGCACTCCTTAGAACGTTCGTCAGCCAATCAGATTCAAGCATTCAGCGGCCCCGTAGTATAAATATATATATGGTACAAATAGTACCAGTAGACTTGGCACCCTTACTGTTAAAGTCCCCATCAATTTAAAATGGAAGTTTTTGAATATGTTAGCCTTAAGGTTATCTGTAAGCTAGTGTGCTCCAATACGGATCAACTCCACTTACGCCAATATGGATCAACGATTTTGATGACATCACCAGCTTCTCATCAAACGTTCTGTCCAATCAAATGCTCTCTAGAATCTGAAGTTTCCTGTCCCCCTTCACTATAAATAGACGCTGAAGCTGCTGCTGAAATTGGTCACTTGTTCACGGAATTGAGGTGAATGAAGTCTGGTTTCGTGTTGTGTCACATAAAGCATCCAGAGAGTCCAGCGAGAAAATAGCATGGAGCGGATCATATGTGCGAGTTGCTGCAGACCCATCTGAATTCTACATAGAATGCTATTTTATATACAGATAATGCAATATGGATGAAATTGTGCTGCCATACGCAGTCAAATGTGGCTTTACCAAGCTCAATGGCTTTGGCACAAGTTGTGATATAAACGAAACGCTACTGGCTATCTAAAAAAAAGAGGGCATGGCTGCTGGATATGTCCTGCCCTGTCTTCCTGTTTCAGTTGAAATTACGTCAACACATAGAATAAGCCTGCGTGTTTCAAATCACTTCAGTGGACCTTTAAAACATTTGAATATGAGATTCAAACTAGTCAAATTTTGGTAAATTTATTACAGTGTAATTACAATTTACATATATTCTAATTTGCTATATACTATTGTACTGAATGATTACTTTATCTACCATGATGTTTATGCTAAAGATTAGCATACTTTAAATAACACCTAGACTATTAAAAAAACATGGTATTTCTATGGTACATATATCAAACAAACATGGTAAATGCTGGCAGTGTTATGTTAAAAACATATCTGAGCATGTACAGACACACACTAAAGATGCAGGTCAGACATTTTAAATCATAATAACAAACTCCAACAGAGAAACATGTAGACTGTGGGATCAAATTACCGTGAACTACGCAAGTGTGACTGTTTGATTGTCTTTGAATGATAATGTTCCACTCCATAATTCATACAATTTCAAAAGAGGAATGTAAATGTGCCAGTGCAAACACATATGCATAGACACTCACTCAAACACACACACTAACTCTCTTCCATGGAAAATCCCCTGACTTCATGACATTTAAATTTAAAACTATGAAAACTCACATGTAAGTGTGTTTGCTTTTATCAGTGCCACATGGAGGAGTACACACACACACACACATACACATGGCAGGAGGTTTATTAGAGTCAATGCTATTGATGTGAATGAAGTCATTAAGAGATAAATTATTCACGCCTCATTTGATTCCTATGGACCACCGTACTCCCCGAAAACATGTTTCCATGACAGCAAGAAAGCACAAAGACAGGAATTCAATATATACTCCAACCAAAACACACAAACATTCACACATAATAGCATGTGGCCTATAACGCATCTATATAAGCAAACACATATTGTTTTTTTCCTCCACATGAACCTGTTCAGGCCTTTTTTCTTTTTGCTGAAACAAATGTTAAAACAAAAAGATGTTTGTGTTTGTTTAAAGTACACACAAGAATTGGAAGTTACAAAACATCTGTTTTACAATACCAGTGTGTGTGTGTATATATGTGTTTGGAGAGCAATCTGATGTCATTATTCACCCGTGTGATAACAAGTGACTCTACACCCTCAAAAATCCTTATACACCCACTCGCTTGCACACACGCGTGCACAAACACACACACACATTTTGAATGCAATAAAATCTCACTAGATGTCTCAATGTATCAATGTCATACTGGCATAATCTGCCCACTCTGAGTAATTCATCACAGAGCAGTGTGTAAGTCCCATGATCACACAGACACACACACACAGACACACACAGTCCACCCGCAGGCCATACACAATGATCGTACTGTATGGTGAGGCTGCCACCACAATAGAACTGCAGAAGCCTTTGTGTATCTGTCAACCCCTGTCTGACTATCTTAATAGATCACACACTCAGAGAGAGAGAGAGAGAGAGAGAAAGAAAGAGAGAGAGAGTAGCGATATTTGTCTATAGTTTCAATTTTGCATTCAAGAGAAGAGGAAAGGAGTAGAAGTCTATTAAAAGCTTGAGATAATTTGAGTGTTTATTTTGACAGTTGCAATTCAATACACCTCTAATAACACACTCACTCACTCACATATCCATATGCTCAAATGCCTTTTTAAGTCTTTATGGGTTAGAAGAGATTTCTAACACATACATATGTGAGATATAACAAGAACTGAGTAAAGCTGGAGCACAAAACAATGAAGTAATGTTGGTTTTTGCAGACATATAGGCAGAAGATGGAATGACGGATGGATAGAGGCGTGGATATGAGTGGGTGAATGAGAGCTGTACCCACCTAAAATAGATAAGTAAAAATTACTTTCAGCTCACACTAACTTGTCTGTCATTAGTTACCAGCCTTGTAGTTCTTCTCACTGAAATAAGTCTGGTCACTAAAGTTATTTTAAAATTTTAAGTTAAAATTAAAGTTCATTTGCATACCTATTGTTGTTTAATTACATTAAAAAATATTAAAATATTAATATTATATTAAAGTAATGTAACTGATTACATCTGATTACTTTTCTAAATTTCTAACAAATGTTTGCAACTTTTAATCATTTTCAAACATTTAAACCAGGCAGGGTTAGCCATACAGTAATACTCAACACAGATTACTGTCAGAAATCCTTTATCTCTTGATTAAAGATTATAATAATTTAATTTTAAAGCACAGTCACCACAAAATCTGACTATAGCACATCTATAAGGAGAAACAGTAAATATTAATACAAGAAGTATTCAGATGTTACCCATTTGTAATTAACATTTTGGTAACTGTAATTTAATTACGCATTTTTTGTGACACTTTATTTTAAGGTATCATTGTTACACGTTACATGTAATTACTAGTATAACAACAATTAATAATGCATAATTACATAAAAGTAACTTAAGCCAAACCCTAATCCTAACCCTAACCCTATATAGTAAATACATGTAGTTAATTAATATTACTCAGTACTTACATGTATAATTACACTGTAACAAGTGTAACCCATTTTTGATTACAGATTACCGTTACATTTATTTTGTAATTATTTTACATAACACTATTACATGTAACTAGTTACTTCCCAACACTGTCTATTTTGTACATGCGTGTTAAGGATCTTACTGTGAAAAAGGCATTCATTTTTTAAAAAAATATTTCTGACCTTGGAATTTTTAATTAAAATATCACAACTCAATCTTCTGGTGAGAATGACAGATTTCTCTCTGGTGTTGTATGACTTCTCAATCACATAATCTGCTCAAACTCCATCCCTAAAATTCAATATAGTTTTATTGGATATAGATTTTCCATAAATTCTATTCCCTCTCAAAATGACTTGTCTGCTTCATATATCGAAATGCTCACCTCAGGATGGCATTCTAGTAATGCCACCGGGGATGAGTAGACGTTGAAAGTTTTTGTGTGTGTGTTAGTGGTTTAAGAGGTCATTCCTCTATGTCTTATATGGACTGAAAGCTGAGCATCTTAAAAACCCTTCAAAAGCTGGAAGGCAAATTGGCGCTCACTTCAGCTGCTCTTTTACTTTTCTCTTCTCCGCTCTCTCCATCTCCCTCTTAAAACATGGCCCTCAGTCATGCGTTTATAGAGCGAGAGAGAAAGACCTGGTGTGAGTGTGTGCGTTTGTGTCCTCGGGTCACACTGATAAAGGCTGCGTCTGTGAAAGCGTGCTAGCTTTAGTGTGTCTAAAAACATATTGACCGGTGAAGGATACCATCCACAATCGCAGAAAGCCAATAATGCACGTCAGACAAGCGCATACCACTGTAGTCTGTACACTTGCACCAGAAGATTATTCATAGTTGGCTTGTTGCTCTTTTTTCCAGTTCTGTCCATCAGACATAAACTTCAATAAACAGTCAGCCACCGCTGTCTGTCAAACACAAATATTTGCCTAACCACACCCACATCTTCAGAGCAGCCAGACACCATGGTGGAGAGTTTTATTACACCAAATCAAAGAAAGATCAGATCCATTTGTGCTTTTAGACACAACATTCGGTAAAATACAAATGACTCATCAATAACTCCCCCCAAATGTCTGCCAACAGACAGATGTTTACTTAGCTTTTTAAACGGGGACATTCCAAAGATGTCCACTGTGTTTTTATAAACAGCTAGTTATAAATACAATAACCACATCCTTACCCCAACAGAAAACTTTCTGCAGTTTTACGATAAGAAATTACTTTATTTTTTATACAGTTTTTACAAATGAGGACATCAAAAAGGAGTTTCTGTCAAATTTAGCTCACTTTTAGTGACAAATTGTACACAGACACACGCACAAAAATATATTAAACGGTCCTCTGTGACAGCGGTTCTCAACTGTCTGGTCAAAATTGACTCAAAATTGTTACAGTATTTGTTCTGCTAGGTTCCAGGGTCACGAATCACCTGTGACTTGATAGAAGCATCCAAATTAGGCAGATTTCAACAAGTACAGGTTGTGTGACATGCCCTCATTCTCTCTTTTTTTTTTTTTTTTTTTTTTCCCCCTGCCCTCATTCTCAAAAACTATTAACAAATTATACAGGTCAAAGAAAATACTAGACAGACTTGGGAATGTAACAATGCACACTGAGCCAGTTGAAAATTGCTAAAAATATAATTAAACCGATTCAAGTCAGTTGAGATGTTAAAGGGGTACCTATTATGCAAAATCCACTTTTAGAAGGTGTTCGGACAGAAATGTGTGTTACCATCTTAGAATGCTAAAAATACATCCAGTCTTTTTTTTTTTTTTTTTAAATCTTCGTAAGATCAAACCAGGCTCAAAAAACAAGCACTTTGGAGCCCGTCCGCAAAATGACGCCATATTTTAGTATTCCCGCCCACCGCTATTGACTGACAGGTGCGTATTACCATATCCTCAGCCATTTTGTCTGCGTGCGATTGGCTGTGTCGAAAGCAGTGTCCCGTCAGGAACACCCTTGCTCTGTTTCATGATCATAAAACATTCAAGGTCGTTACTGTTTCTGCTGTAGATGTCTATTGACTCTTTTTAGGAGTTTTACTAAATTAAAGTCTATGCACAACTATGATTTGGTTTATATCTTTTTGTAAAATTTACTGATATTTTTCTATACCTGTAAATAAAGGAAAGTAATTACATTATGCAAGTTTTCATGGATTACTTGACAAATATAACAAAAACAGTAAGGTACAGAGTTTATGTTGTTTACTGACTATTTATACATTTATTAGATTTAACTAGGAAAATGTGAAGCTAAAAGTTTTGTAAGATCATCTAACAGGCTACTGCAGTTATATTCTATTCATTGGCACTCACTAGGTGTGTTAACATGGAGCACTGGAATTGGTTTAAAAGTCCAATCTGAATGAAAATGCTCCATATGAACACCTCAATCGGAATAAAAATCCTCAAACTGAAAGAAATTGTAATCGGTTTGAGAGGGGTGAGATAAACCTTTCTATAAACCGAACAAACTTCAAATTCTGCCATGAAAAAGGGGTTAAACAGATTACTTTGCGTCTACGTCAAGCTGGACAGGTGTCACGCCAAAGTGGGGGGCATTCGCGGGGCGTGCCCCCCTGCCCATCCTCTCCCCTCCTTGCTAAACGTGATAGATTTCGAAAGCGAAAGTGAAACCGGTAGAACAGCGCACGTAAGACAGTGACTGCACGCTTTCACGATCGTGGCTAACTGCACACGATCACAGATTGCACGCTTTGATTCACTGTTCAGCAATTCTTGGTAAGAAATTGTGTATTTGTTCTATTTAAGTACAGTGAAAATACCGATCCTCTCACGCTCGCTCATGTTGCTTCTCCTCTCTGTTTATTGCCATATGCAAAACAGAGATGTCTAAGCTCTGCCCCCTTTTTGAGTTGGGCGAGAAGTTGCAGCTCATTGTCATGTTAAAGTTGCAGCACTTTTTAGACCCGCCCCAAAAATGACACTTTTAAACACATTATAATAAACAATCTGTTTTGTTTTTGGATCTGAAACTTCACAGGCACATTCAGGAGAGCTATAAGATTAATATTACATCTTGTAAAAAGGGGCTTAATAGGTGCCCTTTAAATAAATCACGATGGTACTTTCCTTTCTTCTTGCCTCTGTAAAATGCATACTAAAATAGTGTTTATAAGCACAGCGCTGCTTTGTTTACAGATGTAACTAATAAAACACTATATTGTCGCTGTTCAATAAGCGCCACCTGCTGTCAGAGAGTGAATTTGTTTTCTCATTCACATAGATACTTATGTTGGGGATAAATGCCCTATTAGTAGTTGTTTCTTTGGGCCGTTAACCGTAAGCCGTCCGCTATATTGGAATGCTTTTGTTAAACTAACACAATAAAACAAGACAAAGCCGTTAGCTAACAAGGCATTTAAAAGGAACTTTAGGTTAAGAACCTGTAATATTGAGTTAGTACATTTAAAAACACAAACCAACACATTCTCACCTGTGAAAGGTTTCCCTTTTCTTTGGGAATTTAAAACCTGGTGGTTTTTAACCATCGGCTATGCAGGATTGTGGCATCTTTGAATATTCATTGATTATTATGGTGAATGACATCAATTTGAACCTTGCAAGATGGTGGACGCATCTACGTGCTTGGAGAGGCGGTCGAATGAGGCATCTATACATATCTATGCTCATTCAGCTCATCTGCTGTTTCTGTTGTGGATATGCTTTACTGCGTGTAATGAAGTTTCACAAAGCTGAAGTCAGACCATTCTATTTTTGCTTCAAATTTTTAAATTATACTATCTAATTATCTAATGCTCATGCTGCATTTTTGTCTTGATCATAATTAAAATGCAGCATTTGCCTCTAATTTTAAACAGAAAAAGCACACGCAAAGACTTAGCTAGACTGTTTTATATAAAGAGATTTGTATTATTTTTGCTGAATTATTTTTGGTTTATATAAATTTCACAAAGAAATGGATTTTATCTGAGAAACACCTTTTCATTTATTTTTTGTCTCATTTTGTTAAAAAAAAAGAGATAATCAAATTTTGATATTAGTGTCATGGATTGTATAATATTGTGAATTGAGTGAATCGCTACATCCCTACACAAACTACTGGAACAATGAAAAACATGGATTTTGATGTGCAAACCAATGTTTAATTGACGATTGAAAGCATAAAATTCATGAGACATTTCAGAAAACATGTTAACCTTTTAACTATCACCCGTCCCCTCAGAGGGACAGAAGTTTATTCAGTGTATTACAATTAAATCCTAATCGAATCATGGCAAACTATACATCGTTGAAAAGGTCTAAGACTCCTAAATAGATATTTCACCACTGTTTTTTGTTACAAATTATGTAGTAACAGTAATATATTAGTTTATGACAAGAGTGCACCTCAAAAATTGACATCATAACAGGAGTTCTGACATTTGTCATCAAAAGTCTTTTTTCATTGCCTTTTTAGCTATCATGTTTTAGAAATTATCACAAATTATATAGCAATTGAAAGTTTTAAACCTCAAAATTCATCCTTTAAAACTAAAATCTGACTTTGCATTACCATGGAAATGGTACTTCGAATTCATATTAGAAAAAGTATTTGTTTGTGAATTATAATAATTTAAGTTTGGATAGTGCACGTTCACGTCTATGTTCAAAAATGGGGGAGACATTTTAAAAGTCTTTTCATTTAAAGTCTTTTGTTCATCTTCAAAACACAAATGAATGATAGCTTTAATGAAACCTGAGAGTTTTCTCTTTTAATTAAAAAAGTCCGTTCCACCTAAACGTTAATGCTTCATAAAGTTCATAAAGTCATCATAAAAATACTCCATGTGTCAATAAATAGCAGTAAATACAGATCAGCACACATAATAGTAAATGGCAACTCAACCATACTTGATGCGCAAGAACAAATCTCAAAGAGCATATTTAGAAATGAAAGCCTTAATTAAACGGTTCATCATATAAAGTGATCACATCTCTTGAGGACTTGAGTTAATCCACTCAGTTCACTTGGATGTCTTTACAAACATTCAATTTTGGAAGAATGAATAAGTAAGGGACACAAATCTTTCAGGTTACATTAAAAAAAAAAAAAAAAAAATCATCTGTGTTTCAAAGACAAACGAAAGCCTTATAGGTTTAGAACGACCTAAGGGTGAGTGTTTAGCACATTAGGTGTGATCTGATAAGCATCTAGTTTTGAAATTACTGACGCCTCATGCATTCATCTGACACTTACAGTGACAAATTCCTACACAGACACCGACGCGACGCGAGAGAGACTTCTGAGCAGAAAGAGACGTCTAAAATTAACTGCCCCACATGAGTAGATAGACATTACCACCCAGAGTGAAAGCATACACACACTAACACAAATACACACACATGCAAACCTCACACTGTGTCTACAACAAATGCACATACAGTTTCAGTGGACAATTGTATTATGTTTATGATAAAATTTTGACTTTCACTTAAAACTGAACTTCACTGCAGTGTGTGTGTGCGCACGTGCATTTGGGCTCGTCTTTTGTGAGTGTGTTTAAATGTGAGAGCAGTTGTCGACAGGTTTAGGTTTATTGAGAGAGAGTGTTTTTATAGGGTGTGTAAGTGTGTGTGTTTGTCTGTGTGGTGTTGATCCATGTTAAGCTCTTGCAGTCGTTATATCTGTGTGTCACATTCCCGACAGTTCCTGCATTATTTTTAGAGGCCGGGGGATTTACACAGACACACATATCCAGTAAACCTAATCTCGATGAGAAATACCGTTTTGCACTGAGACAAGTTCAAATCCAGTTTCCACAAGATCAGCAGAGTTCAAGTCGCTGCTCAGTTTAACATATTAAACTGATGCAGATGTCAAACGGTCTTCTACAAAACATTCCTGAGACTTCTCAAACAAAGAGAAGTTTGACTTTTGCTTTGGGGTTTTTGACAATTTTTTTATGTCCTTCTTTGCATTTGCACCCAACATCTTTTGAAAAAGACTCTCACATAATCACTATGTGTGTGTGAAAAGTGTTGATTAGAAAAGTTCAGTGGTCCGAACCGCTTGCTGTTGGGGTCTTATCACTAGGCCAAACTCATTCACAACCCAAACGATTTCTAGTCAGAATGAGAAACACATCAGAAGAGGAAGAGACCTCAAAGAGAAAGAGGTGATGAGGAGGAAGTTGGTTTTGTAAAGGGCACCGCAATGGCCGACGCTTTGAGGCTCTTAGGAAGGAGCTGGCAAACAGAGCGTAACGTACGTGAGAGAAATCGTCAATGGAAATGAAGTACGTTTTCTGGAGAGTAGGCTTAGTGGCGGGAAAGGGGGATTATCTGAAAAATTCCTTTCAAGAACTTAGGTTTAAAAGTCCATTTTGTCTCTCTGGCAAATCTCTTTTTCTCTTTCTCTTTCTTTCTTTCTAACAAACACACTTCCGAATGGTGGTATTATGTTGCATGTCTTCATCATAATAGTGAACTGGACAAGTGAGATTACAGTGACCTAACATGGGAGGAATTCCTGGGAGAGAGACTGAGAGTGAGAGAGACAAAGGGAAAAATAAAATTAACACCTGCTAGACCCACATTCCCAAGTGAAAACATTTCTATCCCAAAGGAAAACATACAGTAGAGGGAAGAAAAGCTGAGGAAAAGAGAGTGAGTGAGTGAAAGAAAAGCACCAAATACACATCTATTGAAATGATCTGGGCCAATTAGTCCCCATCTGTCAGTTCGGCACTACACACACTGACAGACGGGAAGAGGTGAGCGATTGAGGAACTAAAGTCATGACATAAACATGCACTCAGACACATACTTCACACACATATATTTAAGTAGCACAGGAAGTCAAGAGGGTTTGGGTCAGAACAAGAGGCATAAACTGTCAATGTGACCTTGTTATAAAAGTTACTGAGCCTGTAGGGATTTTTTATTAGTCTAGGAAGTTAAAAATTCTCAAAAAATGACCCTCATGTTGCTCTTTTTTTAATGCAGTTACAAATAATTGGGACTGAAGCTTTTAATAAGAATTCTGTTCATCTTCGAGACATAAATGAAGATATTTCCAGTGAAACCTGAGAGATTTCTATCCCTCCATTGAAAGTCCATTACACCAAAACTTTAACGCTTCAAGAAGTTAAAACATTGCGTTCTATGAATTAAAAGCCTAAATTAAATCTGTCCATCATACAAACTGATCTTGTCTCTTCAGAAGACTTGGATTTAACCACTCAGTGTGGATTTCATTTACAATGTCTTCATGAACTTTTTGAAAAAGCACTTTCAATCGAGGAACAGAAATTTCTCATGATTCAATAAATATACTACCCAGGCTCGTTGGAAATATATGCTTGAGGTGACATTTATGCAACACTGTTATTGAAGCATGTTTCAAAGTGAAATGTCCAGTGAGTGGTGCTAAAACGTGCGTTCAGTATGTGACCATGGCCACATTTATTACGCTGGTTCAGGTGCGTATTGTTGCGGTTCAGAAATCAAATGAGCTACTGAGCAAACCTGTTGCATTAGAAAATCCATGAAGCTGTATATAATGCTAACAAATCTTGCAGCATGTTAAAATTGAAACTTAAAAATCATACTTTTTGTGAAAAAGATTAAAAGTTGTCTGAGATGTACAGCCTCTAGTGTTAATTTCAAATGAAACCTGCAGCGATTTGTATGTATAGGTATGTTTTTTTTTTTTTAATTTTGCAGATACAGTTGAAGTCAAAAGTTTACATACACCTTGCATAATTTGCAAAATGTTAATTATTTTACCAAAATGTATGTTATTTTTTATTTAGTACTGACCTGAATAAGATATTTCACAAAAAAGACATTTACATAGTCCACAAGAGAAAGTAGTAGTTTTTTTTTTTTTTTGAAAGTTTCAAAAGTTTACATACACTTGATCCTTAATCTGTTGTTGTTACCTGAATGATCCACAGCTGTGTTTTTTTGTTGTTGTTGTTGTTGTTGTTGTTGTTGTTTCTTTGTTTAGTGATAGCTGTTCATGAGTCCCTTGTTTGTCCTGAACAGTTAAACTGCCCATTGTTCTCCAGAGAAATCCTTCAGGTTCCTCAGATTTTTAAGCATTTTGGTGTATTTGAACCCTTTCCAATAATGACTGTATGATTTTGAAATCCATCTTTTCACACTGAGGACAACTGAGGGACTCATATGCAACTATCACAGAAGGTTCAAACGCTCACTGATGCTTCAGAAGGAAAAACAATGCATTAAACTTTTGAATTTGAAGATCAGGGTAAATTTAACTTATTTTGTCTTCTGGGAAACATGTAAGTATCTTCTGTAGCTTCTGAAGGGCAGTACTAAATGAAAAAATATGTTATTTAGGCAAAATAAGAAAAATGTACACATCTTCATTCTGTTCAAAAGTTTACACCCCTGGCTCTTAATGCAGGTATCATTCAGGTAACAACACAGTATTAAGAATCAAGCAAATGTAAACTTTTGAACAGGGTCAATTTTATAAATTCAGCTATTATTTTCTCTTGTGAGAAATGTATATGTAAACATCTTTTATGTGAAATATCTCATTCGGGTCAGTACTAAATAAAAAATAATATGCATTTTGTATGATCCCTGTTATTTTGGTAAAATAATTACCATTTTGCAGATTCTGTAAGGTGTGTGTAAACTTTTGACTTTAACTGTATGTAGGTAGAAACATGTATTTCCAATGAGCTTCGGTTGTAAATATCTTCATTTGTATTTTAAAGATGAAAAAAAGTCTTATGGGTTTGGAAAAACAGAATAATGACAAAATTCAGGAGTGATCTATAATAAACTAACTATAATAAAGTCAATTAATTTTGATCTCTTTTTTACTCCAAGATAGGGTTTCAGAGGACTTAGAATATAGTGAGCAATTCAAATGAAACACTTTTAAATATACCTTTTGGCATTTTAGGATTCATTTGATGCTTGAAAACTGTCTCCTTCTGTCTTCTACAGCCAAACAAAAAGTTGTATGGGTTTACAACAACTGAAAGTGAGTAAATGGATACAGGATTTCCCTTTAACTCTCCTTCTCGCTTTCTCTCTCACTCACACAGGCTTATCTAAACTACTGATTTCTGTGCCTGATAGAGCATTGTAGACTTGCATAGAGACACATTCCATAAATGCATGTTCATAGACCATGTCAAGACCATCGTAGCAATTTCTGCCTCACTGGAAAAAACAATACAGGTATCTGCGGGTGACTGTGCCTTGTGTATGTGAGGGTGCATGAGTGTGTATGATGAGTTTTGAAAAAAAATGTAGAATGGTGCATCAAAACCTTCGGTGCTCAGGTAAATACGTGTGTATATGTGTGACTGATCTTAAAAGGCAGCAGCTCCAGCATTATTGGTATTCCACATCCAAAGAGACACACACATCTGTTTTTATATGTTCTTCTCCACCTTTTACGAGCTTGACACTTGTCACTATGAATGGGTCACTACGAGACATAAGTAAGTAAATAATGACAGAATTTTCATTTTGTAGTGAATGATCCCTTTAATTGCATTGTGAATGTTTCCTATGTTGTCTTTAATCATCAATTCAGTATAGTAATAACTGATGCATAAACCATTGATCAAACCGTTCATCGCCCTTCTGTGGCTGACACCTGTCCTTCTCGCAAAGATTTGCTCCTCTAAAAGTTCATTAGTTCATTTCTCTCTCCCCTGCTGAGTAACGGCTTTTGGGGAGCTCACACATTCTCTGACACACACATACATGCATGCACAAACACACTTTCTTCTCCCTGTGCACACTGACCCAGCGTGGGGAGCCTCAGGCTTTTAATTGCTGCCATGGTGATTCCCTTCATTCTGAAAAGACAAGCGTCTCCACCCCTCTGCTTAGCACGTCACTCTCACTGCAGTCACACTCGTTTACCACTGCCACCCCCTCAAACCATACTATACCTCCTCTCATCGCCCCTTTCCCTTCCCATCACCCCTTTAACCTCCACAAAGAGACAGAAAGAAGAAAACACAAAATGAGATGTCATTTTTGTATACCACTGAAACATCATTTACTCTTTACGGTCATTCGAAGCTGTTTGGGTCATTTGAAATTGTGTTTATTACATGGGAATGTGTGTGGATGTGTGTTTGTGTGCAAACACCGCAGAGGCATAACAATGCACTGAATCATAAAAACATGCAGTAACCTATTTTAAGTGAACTTTTGAACCTTTCCTGTTAACCCCCTCCATACACACACACACCCCCACAAGACAAAAGTCAGGAGAGCCCTTATTACGTTTGTGTTTTGTTTCAACAGGTAGAGTGGTGTCATTCTCCACCTCTCTACTCCTCCCCTCCTTTCAAATGCACATTCCTGCAATTACACACACACAAACACACACACTCTTAGATCTAAATGAGGACATACCACAGGCTGTTTTTATATAAAGCTAATTATACTGATTAATGTGAAACCTAAACGTAGCCATAAAAAAATAAAAATCGCATTTTTGGAATAACAAAAACATTTACTTATATATTTCAGATTGATCTATACATGTAGATCATTTATGGGGACAACTTCAACTATAGCAAAGTATGACATACACTGAACACTCTGAAAACAGTTTTTTCATAGATTATTGGAGTACATTTTACAAGAAAATACTATTTCAGTCTTCCAGAATTTCATATTTAATTCAATGTGTTACTTGACGTTCCTTTTTAACTAATTGTGGAATATGCTAACATTTTTTTCTCAGTGTATTCCCTTTTCAGGTTTATTAATTGTGACCCTGTACCACAAAACCAGTCATAAGGGTTGGATGTTAGCATAGGACAATATTTGGCAGAGATACAACTATTTGAAAATCAGGATTCTGAAGGTGCAAAAAAATCTAAATATTGAGAAAATTGCCTTTACAGTTGTCCAAATGAAGTTCTTAGCGATGCATATTACTAATCAAAAATTAAGTTTTGTGGATGATCATTACTTAATATCCTAATGATTTTTGGCATAAAAGAAAAATCGATAATTTTTGGCTATATATAAATATAACCGTGCTACTCAAGACTGGTTTTGTGGTCCAGGGTCACATATATGCTAAATTACAATAAGAGATAAATAAAAAGATATTTTAAAAGGATATAAAAAACTGAAACTACTCATTTGTTCTTTATTTTTGTTTTTGACTTTAATTAACTTAATGTGCCAAGCTAATATTTCTTTATTAGAAAACCAGTCTGTGAAAAGCGAGAAAGACCACACACTGTTGAAACCGAGAGTTATACAAATTTATACGAGTCAAAGCGAGTGCCAGATATATCACTTTTCCCTAAAGCTAAGCCTTTAATAAGTCAGCAGCTTGAGTTAAAAAAGGTGAATTTTCCAAAAACTCTAATTACAACTCTCAATCCTCGGACCCCAAAGGAGAAAAGGTCAATTTAAATCTGCCTTGTTCTCTTTTGCCTTGTTAAATTGAGGCATCTCATTTTCATCAGGTGTAGTGGCAGTTCTATAGCGGTTATTTGAGGAGTGAAAGGATGTGGAAACAAGAAAAAAAAAGCCACGTTTATCCGGTATCCAAGCAAACAGCCGCAGAAAGACATACCAGAGAGTCTTTATATCGTTCTATTACCTGAGGACACACACACACAAATTTAATGCTCCCTGAGGCAGTGAGATCTGACACACCCTTGTATCACCCTGCAATTAGGAAACCCGCTTACATCATCCCTTAAGCTACTGTTACACACACACACACACACACACACCCAGGAAGCCAGCAACAGAGCTGACAGACACATAATCAAGTGTCACCGTACATGTCTGCCTCCCACCGTGCCTGATCATAAATGGGCAGGTTTAGAGCCCCAGAGACTAAGAAGAGGATCAGCTTTTCAGGCTATGGGTGGTCTTCAGGAAATATTTGGTAATATCCCCTCTTTCAAAACAATCTCTGTCCTCCTACCCGCTCGCTCTTTAGGTGGCCATTATGATGCTTTTTTATGATGATATAATGCCTTACCGTACTTGTGCAGGGCCCAGAAGAGGGGGGCCTTGAGACATAGTAAACGACTCATTTTGCCTTTGATTTAAAAGCTCTAAAAAAAAAATAATTCAAGAGTGAGCTGCACGGGTGTTCCAAGAAATGTAAAAAAATAAGCCTTTCTTGTGAAGCATTTTTATGAGAATGTGATGAGATGATAAGCTCCTCTGAGCAGCCAAATGAACTTGCAATTGTTAAAGCTTTATGATTCGTCTGCAACATCTTGTTATGGGGAATGCATTTGGAAAAACTGTGCACTGGGTACATTTTGCTTAGGTTTCACTTATTTGGTTTGTTTCATTTCCTCTATGTATGTTTTTTTCTTTTTCTTTTTCTCATTTACACATCAAAAACATTGTGTGATCAAACCCCTTTTAAGTTTTTCATACATTGTTTAAACTGCACTTGTTGCAACCCTGCAATAATTAAACAATATTAGATAAAATAAACAGCTTTTCCCAGCATTTTATTACTTAATCTTACATATTTACCAAAGATTTTGGTAAAAACTGTGAGAGACTTCTCATCTCAGAAGTTTTATTTCATCAATTAATTACAAATCTCTTAATAAACAGGATCACAATGGCCAAAATCACACAAAGTAGAATTAAATAGTTATAAATTAGCTAAATGCATTAACAGCATATTCATGCCCACAGTCTAAGCTAAAAGTTGTCATGGTGTACTAGAGCGAATTTGGTGGTTTCCTCTGTTGTAAGGGACTGAAGTGGGTTATCATTTAAACCTATATTTGTGCGAATAGTCAATTGTCAGCAATTCATTTTGTATTTTTTATTCACACTTGGAAGCACTCAGTGGTGTGGTTACCACAAAACCAGTCATAAGGGTCCATTTTTTTTAAAATCGAGATTTCTGAAAGCTGAATAAATAAGCTTTCCATTGATGTATGCTTTGGCCGAGATACAACTATTTGAAAATCCGGAATCTGAGGGTGCAAAAAATCTAATATTGAGAAAATCGCCTTTAAAGTTGTCCAAATGTTTTTAGCATTGTATATTACTAATCAAAAATTACGTTTTGATGTATTTAAGGTAGGAAATTCACAAAATGTCTTCATGGAACATAATTTTGTTCTTAATATCCTAATGATTTTTGTCATTTAAAAAAATATTGGATCATTTTGACCTATACAATATATTGTTGGCTATTGCTACGAATATAACTGGTTTTGTAGTCCAGGGTCACATATGAGTGTACATGACTTAAAACATTTCAAAAAAGTAATATTTATTTCTTTTTCATCTTTTTAATGAGACACACATGCACATACACAGGTGTGGTCCTTATCAGTCAGGGCTAAGCCCAGGTGCTCGGTGTTAAGCCACCGTACAACTTTCACCAGTGACCCTGAGGACATCTCACCTTTGCTCACTTAACCTCTGGACACTTTGCACACACTGGCTAAACGCAGGAATTTACAACTTAACACGCACACACATACACACACTAACATACCCTCAAAGGAAGACCCCTTTAAAGGAACATATGGAGGTCTTGTGTTTGTGACCAGACACAACCTGATAAAACAGTATACAGACAAAATCAACACCCACACACACAGCGAGAGAGAGAGGCAACTTCCACACCCTGCTGCCCTTATGTCAGCAGTTAATTGGCTAAAACAACGGAGTGATTAACCAAGTTAAAGAAAAGACGTGATGGTTGTTAGTGTTTGAAAGAGAAGGGTTAAGACACAGAGAGAGAAAGGAGAAAGAGAGTGAGGGTGATTGTTAGAGAATTCACATTAGCAAAAGCCGATTAGAGAGCATACACTGAACAGGATCAACTGGGTAAGCCAGAGAACAACACTAAGCTTTCATTCAAAGACTCAACCCTTTCAAACAGATCCTGATTTGTGCAGCATCCAAGACACACACATATATATATATATATATACACACACACAGGGTGGCAGACATTCCTCTGGGAATAAAACTCTGTGAGAACTCAGATCTTAGTGTATCAGAATGGGTGGTGATTATGGGTGCTGTAGAAGGACAAAAAGCCTGACTGCATTTGATGTTTCGCACACAATGCTGCTTAGACATGATCTGTTCAGACTGGGCAAGTCTGACCCATAAACCTGACACACTCTCTAATAAAAGAGTCCTATGAGCCCTTTCTGACCCTGCTTTCTCCTTCACCTCATTGTATACTGCCTTCAACTCATGTTAGAATGATTGTATTTCTGAAAGGAATAACACAGACATGGATAACATATTTCTAAATGAATCAATGAAAAGTTGGAATTCAGTCTTAAAGGGATAGTTCACCCAAAAATGAAAATTCTGTGATTAATTACGCTCATGTCGTTCCAAACCTGTAAAACCTTTGTTTATCTTCCGAACACAAATGAAGATATTTTTGATGAAATCCAAGAGCTTTCTGACCTTGCATAGACAGCAACGCAACTGAAACATTCAAGGCCCGGAAAGGTAGTAAGGACATCGATAAAATAGTCCATGTGACATTAGTGGTTCAACCTTAATGTTATGGAGCTACGAGAATTCTTTTTGTGCACAAAGAAAACAAAACGAATGACTTTATTTAACAATTTGTGTCATGGTACTCTTGTGAATGCATGTCGAAGACTGACATGGAAGAGAAGAAATTGTTGAAAAATGAACAAAGGTCTTACAGGTTTGGTACAACATGAGGGTGAGTAATTAATGACAGAATTTTCATTTTTGGGTGAACTATCCCTTTCATGTGTGCTGTAAAATTTAGTATATGAAGAGTTCAGAAGCAAAAGCCTTCAAGTCCATCTGACATTTTTTTTTAATCATTTTTATCAGGCTCCTATGTATAAGTTTCTACCTAAGTACTAGTACTTCTGATTGAGCTGAGGCTGGGATTTAGTGAGTTCGAAGTAAAAGTATTTGATGGACGTATGTGTCGAGAGCATTCACTCAGTATCATTATCTCATTTTTGACCGAGGTCCTTTTAGAGGCTTTTGCATCGGAACTCTTCATATATAGATTTTGCTGTAGATGAAGGTCAGATATTAAGTTTGCAGGAAAACTGGTTATGATAAACATACTTACACAAATAAAACCACATATGAAGTCAAATGGTGAAAATTTCTATCACTTATTTAAACATTGTATCACAACTAAACGTTTTTGTTACATAAAACAAACTGTGAATGATTAGCTTTACACTGTTCACTTGCTCTGTGTCCATTGATTTCTATATTATAGATTACAGATATATTTTCTATTTTATAGTTCAGTGTTTCATGCATTATTCATGTGCTTAAAACTTGTAATTACAATATTTTTGACTTCACTTGAAGATCACAATAGATAAAAAGCATCAGTTACACATTTGTTTATTTCAATTGTTTATACAGGCTCTAAAAGTGTCCAATCCTTGTCAGGAACTAAAAGAGAGAAAAAGAAATACGAAACTGTCCATTGTTGTTTTTATTCTGACCGAAGTCCCTTAAACGCACACCGCATTGTAATTACGACTTTTAAACTTGCAAGTAGGAATTTCCCAGGAGGACTTTAAGACAGCATTTTCCAATGTATCTTTTTTCTGTGTAACAGTACAAGAGATGAAAAAAATGAATCTGAATGTTAATTTATGTTTTATTTGCTCATTTATTATCTTACATATGATTATCCAGCTTGTGTGTTTTCATACACTGTGAAAGACCTCAATGACTTCAGGATGGGTCTTCAATCAACACACAGCTCAAAATGCAAAATAAGAGATATTTACAAGAGCATGCTGAGAAAAAGGTTCGGTCTATTTAAACAACATTTTCTCTGAGCAATGAAAAATAGACTTTGGTCAAGAAAAAGGCCAAACCAGCAAAACACACACTGTACACTGCACACACTCACTTCCACAAACACCCACACACAAATTCTCACACACCACCGAAACTACTCACTGCTGTTTGACAAACTTGAAAACCTGACAAGCTAAACACCACAGAGGGCGTGAGTGTGTGTTTGTGTCCAGTCTTGGTTGACCATAGGAAGTGTGTGATTCAGTCATCCCAGTGTCTCCTCTTTCACCGGCTGTGTCGCAATACTTAGCGTGACCTTCCTAGGCAACATCTGTATGTGTCTATGATGTCCACAAATGCTGTCTAGGGAGACAGCTCACTACATTTTGAAATGCAGCCATCGCCTCACCTCACTCTTCTAAGGTCAGGAAGTGAGGAAGTGACTCTGCAACTATACACCAATCAGGGAAACATTACGTTGCCACGGAGATGGAAGGAAGCGGTAATTAAATAATGACAGAGCTGTGGCTGAAGCCTGTTATTACTGAATTACATACATATACACGTGCACACAGATGTACACTTTCACTCTGTGTCACCCTGTCAATCTCACGCAGAGTTTCCATGTGTAATTTTGAGCAGTGTTTGCTTGTTACACCTCTTGTGTCTGGTGTGTGTCAGTCCTTCTTTGTGTATGCTCACTTGTTTGTGTTTGTGTGACTGTGAGTGTGAGAACTCAAAGTGAAGAGGCTCTGTTAAGAGGTTAAAGATGACAGCAGTGCTGAAGAATGCTGACAATTCCACTCCAGCGCTGCTGAACTCACTCCTATTCCCTCAGAATGGCCTACTGTGCCACTGTGTGACCAGAGCCAAAATGGAGTCCACTTCAGAGCAATTACACTCCCACGCTTTCACTCAGAATAGACGACTGTGTGACTGAGCAAACGGAGCCAAGATGGAGTCCACCTTTCAGAGTTCACACCCCGTACAGCTGCATAATAAACAACAAATGGACTCGCAGCTTTCACGTCAACAATATCTGACTGAGAATTATAGGGGTTTTGGGGGGCTGAATCCTCCGATATAAGTCTAGCTGGTGGAGCATAAAATCTGTGTTTGTTTCAACAGGGTTTTTTTTAAACAAGCACAAAGGTTAGATTACAAGTTAAAGGAATAGTTTACCCAAAAATGAAAATTCTGTCAATTACTCACCCTCATGTCGTTCCAAACTAGTAAGGCCTTCGTTCATCTTCGGAACACAAATTAAGATATTTTTGATGACCCCGCATAGACTGTAACGGTACATTCACATGGGGCGTCGACGTCAATGTTTGACGGAGGGCGTGGCTTAAGCTTTGGCGCTGACGTGACTGTCATAGTGACAACAACCAATCACATTACTTTCTCCGTGTTGCATGAACACGATTGGCTAGCGTCCGCACTAGTATATTTGCATAGGGTGATCTGATTGGCTGACGCCTGCATTGCCGCTTGAAAAGTTGAAAAGTTTTCAACTTCTGCCGTGAGCAACGCCAGTGACACGACGCAACAAACCTCAGCAACGTTTGACGTCATTCCATTCAAAGTAAACAAGAGGCTTAGATGCTGACACCCCATGTGAACGCACCGTAACGCAACTACCACGTTCAAGGCCCAGAAAGATAGTAAGGACATCGTTAAAATAGTCCATGTGACAATAGTGGTTCAACCGTAATTTTACGAAGCTACGAGAATACTTTTTGTCCACAAAGAAAACAAATATAACAACTTTATTCAGCAATTTCTTCTCTTCTGTGTCAGTCTTCGATGCGCATTTACGGGAGTACAATAATGCAAAAGTTCTCAAACGCAAGTCAAAAAGTCAAACGAGTGATTTTAGGTCATAATTTTTGGAGAGAAATGGCACAAACACTGGATAAGGATGACACTTTCTAGCATGACCTCCTGTGTTCATGCACACTATCAACTTGAGAATAGTTTGAAAGGCTATGCATTCAGCTGTACAGATATGCTAAATGCCACATCAGAACTGATGTATACTTTAGACTAGTCAAAGTTCATATTTTCACGTTGCGCCAACAGTATGTTGCTCAAGTGCTTTCTTTTGCGAATATTATCAAATGGACAATTGACAAAACATACCATCATTATCACTCTATCACTGATTTTCATAGCACAATTATATCACACAACACTTCAGTATTTTAGAAAAGTTATTTAAGCAGTAAAACGCAAGGATGCCACTAAGGATGGCCAACTGTACTAAGGATGCCAAAAAACAATTTGGACTGTACAAAATGGACCTCAAGAGATTTGTGTTTAACAATTTCCTATTAAAAAATACCTAAAAATCAACCCCCCGGAATGTTATTGTAAAATTTGTACACTGTGTGTGTACAACCACTTTTTCTGTACTCAAAAGGCTCATTCATACTCTTAATAACAATGTGGAAGCAAACAATTTTAAAGACTTCCATAATAATTTTCACTGATAGCCTAATTCTCCATCGGGTTACCTTCCACCTTTCAGTGGAAATGTAATGCTGATTCCTTACACTGATTTGCTTGTAAAGGAAGTCGATATCTGACACCCTAAACGTAACAGATTAGCTGATATAACACTAATCAAGGGCCTTAATTATTTAATTCAAGTGCTTCCAGTGGTGCGCCGCTCTGTAGCCGTGGTGATATTGTGTTCTAGTTGCCGTGGTGTTGTGAAGGTGAAACTAAAGACCATGGAGTGGCCAGGATGGTTGCTAGGATACGGCCAGAGTTTCAGTTACATGCTAACGAGAAATTGCCCACTTCTTGTTACCCGTCACTAAGACACTCGCTCACACATAAACAATCTCAGACACAAACACACAACCACACACTCGGCCACACACAGAATTAGAAAAGTGGCTTGCTCAATTTGAAAAGGACATCTTTAACACTCAGTTATGTGTGTGTGTGTGTGCGTGTGTGGGTAACCACACACGTGTGCATGTGGGTGCATGTTTAGAGACAAAATATAAGCCCCACGTAGTGCAGCCTGACAGGTCAAATAAGCAATAGAGATTGATGATGCTGTTTTGAGGCGTGATCCCCAAATCTAATGCACTTTAACTTCATCAAATCCATTTCACATAAATGTGGAAAAGGATTAGAGATGAGCCCAGATAACACACCCTGTTCATGAACCAAACACACACATTCTTGCACACCAATGAGGCTTTCAAAAGTTTTCACAAGTTCAAAATCTCAGATTTCAGTAGAAAAAACAGGCTGAAAATGGTCTGAAATACACAATTAGCAAAAAAATTGTCAAAAACACATATTGACTGGTTTAGACAAACATAAATCACTTATCAAGTGGTTTTGAACCGTTTAATGGTCAAAGGCCATGACTGTGTGGTCAACTGATAAAAAAGTGTCTTGTGAATCCCCCACACACTCACACACACACACACACAGGTGTTTTTTTTATAATTGTGGATGGCTCAGTGCCTGGCCTGGAGACTGTCTGTCTGAGACTCTCTCCTGAGTAATGCTCAGGTGCGTGTGTGTGTGTGTGTTTGCCAACCCTCTTTTAGTTCACTCACCTAATAAACAAACTTAAAATATTCTCTCTATCAAACAGCAAAAATCTGAAAAATATAAAATGTATATTTTACACTGCCTAAACTAGGTGAAATTAATTCTTGCAAACAACTGTAAGCAAAACATTATGTATACAAACATTGTCATACTGAGATTATTCTAGCTTCATAGCTATTCGTGCAGCTTTATCTGTCTCGCCGAACATTCATAACACTGCATTTAAACTATTCTGTATTACCATAATACCATTATGTTTTGAATGTCATAATGCCATAAACAAAAGCATATATAATACTAAATTACTAAATGCCCCTGGATACAAATATAATAATAATAATAATAATGTGAACCACTTCATTCAAACCGCCTGCAGGCAAAAATAATAATCTAAATGAATTTCCTGAAACGTCTGTGTTATATTTGCGTGACAGAATGATTTTGGTGTCAATTTGCTTAGTTCTATTTCTTTGCACTGCAAAAAAATGTTAATATTAAGACTGCCAATTAATTATAATTACATGATATTTCAATTAACTAAATCCGTTTATTAATATTTGCTTAGAAAAGTTAAAGGAGAAGTTCACTTCCAAAATGAACATTTACAGATAATTTACTCACCCCCTTGTCATCCAAGATGTTCATGTCTTTCTTCAGTCGTAAAGAAATTGTTTCTTCAGGAAAACATTTCAGAATTTTTCTCCATATAGTGGACTTCAATGGTGCCCCTGAGTTTGAACTTCCAAAATGCAATTTAAATGCAGCTTCAAAGGGCTCTAAACAATCCCAGCCGAGGAAGAAGGGTCTTATCTAGCGAAATGATTGATTATTTTCCCAAAAAAATTACAATTTATTTACTTTTTAACCTCAAACGCTCGTCTATTCTCTGTGACGCGCCTGCGAACTCTATGTAGTCCGGGTTAATACAGTTAGAGCAGGTCAAAAAACTCCCATCTCATTTTCTCCTCTAACTAAAAAATCATCCTACATCGCTGTTTTACCTGTTTTTGGAAAGAGCATTTGATCTTATTTGCACATTCAATTTGTGAACACTGGGTTGGCACTTCTGCAGTGATGTAGAACAATTTTGAAGTTGGAGGAGAAAATAAGATGGGAGTTTTTCGACATGTATCCCTAACTGTGTTGAACCAGATTACACAGAGTTTGCATGTGCATCGCAGAGAATAGGCAAGACGAGGAATGTTTTCTTGAAGAAACATAATTTCTTTACGCCTGAAGAAAGAAAGACACAAACATCTTGGATGACAAGGGGGTGAGTAAATTATCTGAAAATTTTTGTTCTGGAAGTGAACTTCTCCTTTAAGATTAATCAATTAAAAAGACAATTAAAATTGAAAGTCGTCGTTATAATAAATAGTTTCTATTTAGTAAAATTTTATCATATCTGCCGCTAACTGGATTAATATAGAAATACCATTGCTCAAAATGTTCACTGCTTGCCATGTGGTTTGCTCAGGTATTTTATGAAGAATTTTAGCAAATAGTGTGCAACAGATTTAGCCTTTACCTGTTGCATCTTGCTTAAATATTCTCATTTGCATATTTTTAGACAGCATAGTAATGAACTGGCAGCTTCAGCAGATGATTTACTCATTCTGCTTAAACCTGCAACCCAAAATTGCATGTTTTTTGACAACCAAGGAGTAAAATATATTATTTCGAATCCTCTGAAGACATGAAAATGTCTAAAATGCAGGTCATGCACACAAACACAACAACACGAGAAAACACAGACTCCGACACGCATGTACACACATGTCTACAAGCTTGAGGTTTTTCCATTATGAGTCATTGTCACTATGGCAACAGGCTATAAACTCTTTTCCTGTCTTCATTAAAATCTGATTATGAATGAAATTAAATCCCACACATGCACACGCATGTACGCATATACACACACATATACACTTGCAGCTATTAACGCAATAGTTCAACAGACAGGCGACACTTCACTCTATTGTATCTGTCTTTAATTTCAAAACTGTTCCCACCAACTCGTGTGAACAGACAAGGCTTAGCAAGTGTGTGTGTATGTGTGTGTTGTGTGTCCGTATGTGTGTGTCTTGTGAGCTGAGAGGACCGGGGTTAAGCGTCCACTCCGCAGACAAAAGCCAAACTCTCTACAGCACTGTGACCTAGGAAACGCCGAGCTCGGTAAACACACACACGCAGACACACACTCTGAGATGGCAAACAGTTTGGCTTGTCTAGCGTTTGGTGTGCGGATTAAGCAAGAAAACCACTATGATTTTTCACCCCGAAAACTCGTGGCACATTGCTCAAGAAAACCACATAGTCAAAGCCATATTTAAAATCAGCTAAGCGTGTGTGAACCCAAAGCCACTGCTAACAGACATGACAGGAATATGAAGATGTCTGCTGGCATATTCGCATATTCAACCTCTCGCTTTTTCTGCACGTTTAAGTTTCTAATCTTCTCACGAAGCGGTTCTCATAACATAACGTCAGTGTTCCCAGAGACTTCATAATGTTTTGCTTTGGTTTGCAAGCGCTGTAACACAAGCAGACATGATGATTTTAATTTATGATCTGAGGTTAAAGCTGTAATTTCAGCGCTTCTATTACTAAAATAATTGCAAAACATAACAGAATTACAAATATAATTCCTCTTTTCAAAAAGGGGACCCCTTCATCTGTCATTGGTCAATCAAACAGAGAGTCCCACACCAAACTCACACCACTGACTGAGACAGTGTTGTTTTGTTAGGGTCCAAAGTAACAAAAATTGTATAAAAATCATCAATCATCAAAATTATGTTTAGAATTCATTTTTTGGATGAACTATCCCTTTAACCTCAAAGAAAAATTAGACACTTCAGCTTTGAGAAGTGATGCCAAACTTTTCATCTCTTCATAAGAACATTGATCAGTATATGTCCTTATGATTGAAGAAATGTATACAAAAGCAACTTACACAATTACCATTGTAAGGCATTTGATTTGACCTAATAATCAGTGACAGGCTCAATAAAAGCCACACACAGACGTCACAACGGGAGAAATTCCTTTGGTGGTCAGAAACACCCACAAATACACTCAGAAAGTTTGCACAGTGTGAAACAGCGACTAACGGTTACTGGATGAGGGATGATGGCTACGTGACATGACAACAGTAACCGTAGCAACTATGAGCGGGCATTCGCACCAGTAGATATGTTTACGCCAGCTTGATTCAGAAAAAAAAGTTACTGCCCCCCACCAACCCCAGAATCTACAAAATCACAATTAAGGCAAGACACTACAGGCAAAATCCTTTGTTTTGTAATGCACTGGTCAACTTGGAAAGAAAGTGGAAAAAAAACTTCCAAGACTCAAACATTTAAGTGTTCCTTTTATTACACTTCATTGATTTGCATTTATAGATTTCTCAACCTTAGTAGCAATTGCATAAAACATACTTTCTGGTTTGTTTTCCTCTATATCTATATTTCCTCTAAATTTATATTCTGAAGGTTTTTACTGAGTGGTTTGTTTATATATCATTCACCTAGTTTATATAACATTTTATTCCTAAAATGATTTTTTTTTTTTTATTAAAAAAATGTGCATATTTAATTTCAGAAAACTTGTAATACAAAACAATTGTTTTAAATGTAATATAATTACTTAACTAGGGAAATATCTATTTCTTAAAATGATCACCTGTGGTATCTTGCCTTAAATATTTCAGGATATATTTTAATTCACTCTCTTTTTTCTCACTCCATCAGTTTTTTTTTTTTTTATTTTTTTTTTTTTTATTGGTGTTCCGTTCTCATTTTCAAACTACTGTTGGGTTTTTACAGAGTTCTTAATGGGCTATCAAAAATCTGAGCAATCTCTCTCTCTCTCTGCCTTCACGCCTCCTCTTTTCTCTTTCCCTCAAGTCCCTTTCTTCTTTCTTTCCCACTTTCACTCTATCCAAACAGACACAGCTGTGACCGACCTGCTGTCCGTGAGAAATGTTATCTGAACGTTCTCTCCAACATAACCAATGTTATTCAAAGGTTTTCAAACAGGCCTGGCCTCTGAGGAGACAAAAGGCAGAAATACTTCAGCCGCTACTGTGGCAGCGGCCGTATGTGTGTAACCATAACTCATATTCACACAGACACACGCACAAACATATACGCGCACACACACGTACAGCAGAAGCCGGGGTCACTAGGGCACCCGGCAAGATGAACAAAACAAGCTCTAGAAGGTTCTGTCACCCGCTACCAGACCATCCCCCTCAAAAAAAAAAAAAAAAAAAAAAAAAAAATCACACACACTCCATCCAGACACATTAACGTCAAACCTGATCAGAGGGGCAGAGGGAGAGGACGCACAGAGACCAGAAAGAAAGAAAGAAAGAAAGAAAGGAAGAAAGCTGCACATTAAAGCAGCATAAAAGAAAGAAGGGATGAGAGAACAGGAAAAGGAGCAAAATAAAGCAAAACGAGATAGACAGAGTGATGAAAGAGGCAGGCAGATAAAAGCTGCACATGTTAGCCACAGATGTAGACGAGCAGAGATAATCTAATGAGGAAAGAACACTGTGTGTGTGTGTGTGTCAGGACTTCAAATCAAATAATACTATCAGAAAGTACACTAGCAGTGTTTCCTCTTTTTTTTCCCTCATTGTCTTTTTTTTCTCTCTTACACACCTGCTACCATCTTGCTGAAATTGAGTTGACAGACAGACCAAAAAAACCCTTCCTAAGAATCATAAAATCCTGCACACACACTTTTTACTGACTTCTATTGTTTTTCTATTTGTATATATATATACTGAGCTAATAACATTTCGTACTAATAACATTCTGCATTTTTACATTATCGTTAAAACATTATTTAGGATGTTTATTAAGCCATTTTCCATTGGCTGGTCCACCAGTGCAGCTCATTTCAGGTTTTATTACCCCTGAGGAGACATTTGGTCCCAACAATGTAGGCACAACTTGACCTCTTCACAAACACACACACACACACACACACACACACACACACACACAATCTGATGCTTTTAAAATGAAAACAAGTAAACAGTGCTTTGGTAAACACAGTAATCTGTTTCTTTAACGTTTGATTTTAAGACTAGCATTTTACTTGTCACAAACACACACACCTGATAGTTGAGCCTGAAGATCCCAGAGTATTTATAGGAGACCACACACACAACCATACCATGTCTAGAACATGAACAGTGACTGTATGACGGCAGAAACATGAGCAATATGTGCAGCAGTACACAAACACACACACACACACACACACACACAGACATTTCCTCCATCAACCTCCTGCAAAGTCCGTTAGAATGTTGTTTTTCCTGGTAAAGCTGTTAGCGCTCGCTATCCTTCCTCTCGCTCTCTCAGAGCAGCAGATGTTTAAGCGTGTATCTCCCTTTAACTCAATTTAGTCTGTTCATGGTCTGAACCTCCCTTACTGCTGATCCTAGATGTCCTGCATAACTCAATTATAAACACACACACACACACACACACTTCTGTCTGGGAGCGAGATTTAGTTGACAGATCTCAAGATTTTGCTGTGTTTATGCTGTAATTTTCCTCCAAATTTAATGTCACTATCTTTGGGTATTAATAAAAATGTATTAAAACCAAATCTGCAAACCAAACAGGAAATTGGGGAACCAAACAGCATCATTTTAATTAATTAAAAAGTCATCCTAGATGAGAAAGATCCCAGATTCAATTGCAGCACAGCAACATAAATTTGTGAAAAAGCAATATAATGTGTCTAAAATATGTAAACACATTAATAAAAGCTACATTAATTAATAAACTTTGGAAAAGAGACAAAAAAGGCAACAAAAGGAGAACTGAGAGAGACAGCGAAAAGGAGAGAAAGGGGGGTGAGAAAAAAAAACAAGGAGAGGAAAGAGGGGCTAAAAGATAAAGGACTCACAGTCTGAAGAGTTTGGTCGTGCCCAGAAACAGCAACTCCGGAAGAACCTGAAGATTATTCCTGTTGAGACGCCTGCAAACACAGACACACGCAGCGACATGAAATCACACAAAACACACAGTGGTGCAGTTTATGTACATTCACAAGAGCGAAATTCAGTGACTGTGAGGCATCAGAAATTGTATGAGGTGTAGCAGACCTTAAACTGTTTGCAGAAAGTCTCATCTAAAATGTGGGGTTGTTTCCTCACAAAACCGACTGCATTAAGTTATGAAACAACTGGAATAATCTACCCCAGTCACATTTTCATCAGAAAAATATGAGCACAGTAAATATTGTGAATAGATTCCATATGAAACTTCAGATCTAAATGTTTACAGAAATAAGCACTGATTGTGTTATGCTCAAGAAAAATACTTCAAACATTTAATGTTGTAAAATATTTCAATTCGGGCCTGCCAGTCGTCAACTTGAGCCTTGACTCTGTGTGAGTGTGTGTGTGTGTGCGCGCATGTGTGTGTGTGTGTGTGTGTCGCTGGCAGACACTGTCAGTGTGTGGGGGCATCTAGCAAACACACGCAGACAAAGAACAGCCCGGAAAAACAGATGTGGGAAAAACAAACAGAACGTCTCACACAAAGTGAAGCGAAAGAACTTACAGTGCAAATACACACAGACACACACACACACAAATACATATGCGCACACGTCATGAAAGGAAATGATGCATATTTGCTTCAATTCAATGATAATTAAGTGATAAAAAATCTAATCTCTTGCTCAGTTCTCTGACATGGTAATATTCCCGACTAGTGCATGTATAATAGACATTATGCATGACAATCAGCACATATATAATACACACTGTGCATATTAATGAAGAGTGGCGCCACTGCTGTCTGTGTGTTAGATTAATGAGGCTTGAGATTAATCAATAATGTTTTTAATACCAGAATACAGATCATCCAGAGTGGCCTATTAAGCTTGCAGGTTTTGCGAACTTCTATGAGTCTGCTGATAATGGAAGAATGTTAAAATAATACAAGCACCCGATCAATTTTTGCGCTCTGACGTCAGCATGCGAGATTTACCACACGTCAATCACACAAGCCAAAGTTCTAAAGTGAACTCTGCCTGCACAAAGTACAAAACCATCAAGCTTTCACTCTCCCTCGCTGTTTTTACGCCCTCACTTTCTCTGACACACTCTCGCAAACACTCGCACACTCAGACACAGCAGCCGATGACATCATCGTTCAGCTTCTGGGGTTACATCATTCCATTTGAATATTTAATGAATGATGAAATAATAACGAGGCACACAGTGCTGCACACTCCAGAAATGCCCACGTGTTTCACTCAGGCACAGAGGACAGCCTTCCCTGAGGACCCCGCTGCAGAAACACACAAAGACACACACACACGGTGCTTAAAGCGAATAAGATCGACCCTTAAAATAGACGAGTACACACAGACACACACACTTACAGATAGAAATGCACAGAGTCAGACTCTGACACACACACACACACACACACACACACACACACACACACACACACACACAGACATGCACTCACAGTCATTTCCAAGGAGGGCCATAAAGTGAGATGACTTTTAATGCCAAAAAACAGGCAACAAGACTGAACAGAGGAAAGAATGAATTGAAAGTTTGTGTGAAGACGCACACAGCTACTGTAGCGTAAAGCAGACATGATCCGCAATCAATCACATGTAACACATGAGATAAGTTTATGGCTTGGTTTATAAATCAGTAGACTCAGACGGGCCGCCCACAGTCTGCTCGCTGACAGCCTGATGCATATTGCACACAAAACTGGAATGCACTTTCTTCATTTGGCAAGCACTAATCTGATTGGCTAAATCTGCACGACTTCCTTATATGAACAAAAGTCCAAAAAGACACAAAGTCAGGTACTGGCCTGATACAAAGAGGGCTTTTGATAATGAAATAATCAGATTTGCGGAAGTTTTCTAAGACAGTGGTATCTAATGTTTGATAGATATTCAGCCTTTAGTAGCAAGTTAACTTGATATCCACAATCAGAACTACGTTACTCACTTAAAAAAATGCTGGGTTAAAACCCAAATATGGACAAACCCAGTGACTGGGTGGTTTTGGCCTAGTGCTTGGGTTAAATGTTTAACCCAGACTTCTGGGTGGTTTTATTTAACTCAACTATTGCTTAAAAATGACCATTTTTTTTTTTTTTTGCTTAAAATGAACCCAAAATACCTTGGAAATTGAAATAGCATTAGACCATTTCAAAGTAGATGTCACATCACTTGCAGCTGCACGTGCATAGTGGTGGCAGCAAAACACTGTTAACAAGTGAGGGGAAACGGGTAAACTCCATGGAATAAGAGAAAAAACATTTTTCTGTGCCTTTTGCTGACAGAATCGGAATGCAAATAATACTTATAGAATACTGTCGTCAAAGACTTTTTGAATGCATACGTTTAAATGGACTATTAATGAAAACTGCTATGATTACTCTACTTTTAAAGCATAAATTTGATTTAAACAATATGTCTACATAATATTCACGTACACTGTTCGTAGGGGATGCATTGTATTAACCCTACAGTTACAGCATGACTGTAGCATAATATTTAAACCTGTGTAACTATTAACATTTTACATAACATTTATTTATTTTATCTCACAATTCTGACTTTTTGTCTCACAAATACAAGTTTATATCTCCTAGTTCGGACTTTTTAACTCAATTTAACTCAAGAATAGTGAGTTTGTCAATTCTGAGGGAAAAAAGCTAGAGCCAAGGGGGAAAAGAGAGAATGATGAATTGTGTTTTCTTATCAGAATTGTGAGATTTAGTCTCGGAATTGTGAGAATAAAGTCAGAATTTTGAAATATAAACTGAAATTTACTTTTTATTCCTTGGCTACATAGACTGCTACTTGAAAACTGTCATTTTCTGCAACCAGATAGTCTCCGCCCACAATGAACGTCATCACTGTTTGCAAACACTGAATTGGTCTATATGTTCAATAAATGAACATTTATTAAGCTGAATAAATAATAATTAAATGAAAAATATGTTAAATTGCTTATTAATAAATGTTCAATGTTTAATTATTGCTGATCCCTCTAGTAATTATGTGTCTGATTTTTAATTTACAAACTATTTGGGTTCATTTTATGCCAGCCATGCAGTCATTTTAAACAATAGTTGAGTTAAATAAAACTTCCCAGAAGGTTGGGTTAAACCCGTTGGGTCAAAATAACTGCTGGGTTTGTACATATTTCACCCAGCACTGGGTAGTTTTTATCCCAGGATTTTTTAAAGTGTTTCTACAAAATTATCAGTTGTGGATATTCTGATCACAGAGTCTATATGTGACCCTGGACCACAAAACCAGTCATAAGTAGCACGGGTATATTTGTAGCAACAGCCAACAATACATTGTATGGGTCAAAAGTATCAATTTTTCTTTTATGCCAACAATCATTAGGATATTAAGTAAAGATCATATTCCATAAAGATATTTTGTAAATTTCCTACTGTAAATATATCAAAACTTGATTTTTGATTAGTAATATGCATTGCTAAGAACTAGGCGATTTTCTCAATATTTCAATTTTTTTTTTTTTTTTTTGCACCCTAAGATTCCAGATTTTCAAATAGTTGTATCTTGGCCAAGTAGTGTCCTATTGCAGCATTCATACATCAATGGAAAGCTTATTTATTCAGCTTTCAGATGATGTATAAATCTCAGTTTCATAAAATTGACCCTTATGACTGGTTTTGTGGTCCAGGGTACATTTTTACAGTATTTTAAGGTGTGAACAACTGTTCATGGTAGCAACCACATCAGTATTTAATTTTACACAGGTCTGGTATGAACTAAAGCATTGTAGATAAACCCACCCCTACACTGCATCTAAAAACAAAACAGACAAAAAACTAAATGAAACGAAATACAAAATAAAACAAAAAAGTGTTTTAATTACACAGCTATTCCTGTGTAAATGGGCATTTGAGAATGAGCTGCAGTGTGAACCAAATGACGTTTTAGTCAAAGATCTTCCTGCGTAAGACTGAATCAGTGACCATGACAGTTTTCAATCTCAATCCACACGCCATTAGCTCACAAGCAACTACTAGCCCAAGTGTGTGCTTGTAAAGAAATAAAAGAAAAAAGAACAGCAAAACAAGCTGGATCACAGAGGATGATGAGCGGAGATGAGAATGAGGGAAAAAAAAGATCTTGCTCGTTTGCTCAAGTCCTTCTCCATAGGCTTACTTTACCTGACTGCATTGCTCATGCCCAGCAAGCCGTGACGAAGGGTGTTTGTGCATATATGTGTGTGTGTAAAAAGGGGGGTCATACGTGGAACAGAGTCTCCACTTTTCCTCCCTACAGGAGGTCGTCACACCCAATACCTAAATGCATCCCCAATACGCATACACACACACTCACTCTCACACATATTTATGAAGGGCCTTTGGTAAGGGCATTATAATGCCTGTGCGTTCTAATCCTCTCAGCTATGCAGTCACCCTCCAGCATTAGACTCCTGCTTTTGTACCGGCACAGTGGGACTGATCTTACACACTGACTTTAGCTGTGCTATTCAGCGCTACTGCTAGCTCCTCTATCCCTACACTTATCACTATAAAGAGCTATTCATCGCCACCATTCGCCCGCCTAACCCTTCAGTTATGCCAACACTGCACAATTTGTGCCGAAAGCAAGTTTGCTATTATTACAAGCTATTACCAGTTAGCTGTACTCTGCTTTATGAGCTATATGTCACCGCACAAAGCCGCATTCACCGTTAATGCCATTGACCCTTTCGCTAGTTAGCATTCAGAGCCACACGCAGCTAACACAAATCCTTTATTAAACTAAAGTTATCATACTCGTGAGTGAATTATATGTGTTTCTCACAGAGCTGAGTTGGCAAGAGCCTTTTGTGGTTCAGCTGGGTTGGTCGCAGTCATTAAACATTTCCTCACCAAATTAAAAGGTAATGACTAGCAGAAAAATAGGATAGCAGCAAGCAGGTGATTGACTGAGCCTCACGCGGCGCAGCTTTAAATGCCAGTTCTAATGCGACTGTGCGTGTAAACCAAACATCTGCCAGTCACCATTAAGCGATGGTAATTGACAGTCAGTCATCTTAAACTAAAATACTCTAATCTAGACAGTAATCATGATCATGCAATGGCATAAAATAGTGTTTAAGCTCTCCTCTGGAGAGAAATAAGCTTTTATAGGGAAGATCCACATGGCCTTTATAATACATTATTGTACTGCGTAATAATCTTTATTAATTCTAATCCATTATTAATTACCAATTCTCCCTGGGTTCCTTCAAATTTCGAATTTCAAATGGGTTTTTAGGATGAGCAAGTGTGCAGTGTAGTATGCAGTTACTGAGTAAAAAAATATCAATGTATGAGTAAAATAAGATTAGTAGTGAACATTATCTGAAGAGATTATGTACCTATATTAAAAAAATTAAAAAAAAATAAAAAAATAAAAAAATGTTAGACCTTAAGTTTATTGCATCAAATGTTAGTTCATACTAGTTGAAGACACTTCATACTGTATAAAGTGGGTCTGAGAATTTTGACACAGTTATACCTGAAAAATTAATTTTGAAAACATGTTTAAACAAGTTATCATGTAAAAAAAAAAAAAATACAACAAAATGCATTAACAAAAATTAAGAGGCAGAAAAGGCTCCTTCAACTCATTACAGTTCACCACTTTCTACAGTGTACTTAAGAACTACAACTGCAAGGATTTGAGTTTACATGCTGGACAAATCAGACAACCGTAGCAACCTGTTAACCACAGACCTTATTGTACTCATAAATAGAAAGCTGCTGTTCTAAAAACCATTAGAAATTCCTCAGGTGAGCTCACAGCTCAGAAATGCTAATTCTGTTCCGTGTTTGCTTTATATTAATCTGTCATGCTGGTTCATATCATATAATATATGTACAGCATTAAGGGAGATCTGCAGTACACCAAGTGCACCACTTTAAGAAACTGACGAAACCTAAACTTTTGTCTGAGTCAGTGACAAAGAGATAAAGGCCATCAGAATGCATATGGTTTGAAAATGGAGAATAGCTGGGGGGTGAAAGCTTGAAAGAAAAGGTGGTGGTGGGGGGGGTTCCTTAAGAGCGTAATTCCCGTTTCCATTCCAGCTTCCAGTGTCATTCTCTTAAAGGGCTGTGTGTGCTAGAGTTAGTTGCGCATGTGTGTGTTCCCCTGAGGCTGGGTTGGCTGTCAGACAAAAATGTTGCTCCATGAAATCCTGACCACAATGTGCGCACACACACATGCCCACAACATACAATGTCCACCATTAATGTATGAAAACACACACTTGATTGTGTAATGTCATTTTGTAATTAATTGTACTCGGCAGGTCACACTGATAATGTTAACTCACAAATACGCTACTGACTTTTAGCCCTACCGGCCAGTGCAGCATATCTTGTGTGTGTGTGTGTGTGAGAGAGAGTGTGTATGTGCATTAGTCACTCACAGTCTTTCCAGCTCTTTCAGGTCCTGAAATGCCCCTCTCTCAATAGAACTGATCTTGTTCTCCATTAGCTGCCTGAGAATGGAAATGAAAAAGAGAGAGAAAGAGAGAGAGACCAAAATAAAGATAAGTCACTCACTGCATGAATTTCAATGATTAAAACAGTTAATATGTCGGCTCTTTCATAGAGAGCACTTTGCATTTCAATGTCCGCAAATAGTTTTCACAAACACCATTTACAGGATATCTCACGATCTGAGACCCTCCTCTCATTATAAAACCACCGTAAATAAGTGCTTTCAATCTCAGTCTAAATACAACATCTGTACTTAGACTATGATTGAAAAAACTACATAACTGCACCATTTCCTTCAGCTACACTGCCGTACAAAAGCAAAGCGCTTGTCGAAATTGAGTGAATTGGCTGAAGTCGGGTGACACACAGGTTTTTCTTGACTGTGCCCAGATTTAGATTTTAGAAAAAGCGTGGCAATTCATATCAAATCACTAAATCAAACAACACTGCAATTTTTCCCAGCTTTGGCGCAGTTATTGCGGTTTGTCTTTTTATAGCAGTGCATTACAACATCACAGATACCCAGGTGAACTTTCATGTGAATACCCTTGCAGTATGGGAATTATATATTTATAGCATCATTCAAAGGTATACTGATGCATTATTTAACCCTTCCGTAGCTGGAAATTGACCCTACATGAGAAATCACAGTTCACAAGTCCCAATTTTATGTTTGACTGAGCATGTCCGTGAGAGACGTCTGCAAAGGATGTCTGTGTATGTCGGTTAACGTAAGTTGATGTTAACTTTAAGTATACGTCATAAATCTGAAGTAGAGCACCTTTAAAATGGGTCATAATCACCTGCAAACACACAGAACACATTTTTGTTGTTTATGTTTTTAATATGAGTCAAGAACATGTTTTGCCAGTTTAGATGAACTTTAGAGATAAAAGTCATTTCATTGATGATTATAAGAGCAAGAAAATTAAGACAGAGAGAGAGAGAGAGAGAGAGAGGAAGAGAAAAGAATGCATCATGAGGGAAAGGAAAGACAGACAGAGAGAAAGTCTTCAGCTGAAATACTACCCTCCAAGTGGGAGGGCAAACCTGTTCTTACATGAGCTCTCTATATGTCTCTCTCTCTAAAACATACATTCACACCCACACATTCCATTTCACACAAATTTACATTCACAAAATCTCCTGCTCTGTCACAACCTCACACAGAGACAGAGAGGAAGACAGAAAGAAAGATATAGACAAGCACTTCACATTCCGATAACGCAATCATTTTTCGGAATAAATGCTGTCTTTGTTTGTGTTTGACAATCATGGGCTCACTGCCTCGTTAAGTTTCACCGTTCAAACTTGTTTGCTCTAAGTGAGCGAATACTACAAGTGCTTAACCTCCAATGAAATCCAGAACAATGTATTATGTGACAAGTAATGGTATTTTGCCATAACAATGCTTTCACTGGCATTAATCTAATAATGGGACCATTGGGGACCAATATGTTATTGCAGCATAATGGGAATCTAGACAAAAAAAATCTCCATATAAATGTGTGTGATTTATATTGAAACAATGACATTTAACAAAGGTGTTTTTACGTATTTGAACTTTTTTTGTTGTTTTTGTGATTTATGTCTACATTACGCTCTTTGCATGCAAAATACACTTTTTAAACATTTTGGGGGTTATGCGTTCTAAACAAAGCAAGAAAACTAATATCGAGTTATTAAGTAGCTCTAAACACTAGTTCAGTACTTACAGAACTCTGAGGTGCCGCAGTCCCGCAAAATCTGCCTTGGTGATTTTAGTCAGATTGTTTGCATTCAGGTCACTGTGGAAAGAAGAGTTGAGGTAAAATGATGAATAATGACTTAGGTATTTAGCCATAATTAAGAAGTCTAAATTAGTCCATTAAGTGGTAAATGATGCTATGAACCATTTAATTTTTTTTCTGCCCACTTCATTACACTGGTCTACACTACAATGGATTTCACATGTTCACGAGCATGCTAGATTGCTTAAATTGTCTGCATTATCACCATGCACCATCCGTGAGTGTATTTTATCACTGATGAAGTATGTGCTAGACTGTGGATGAGTTCTTAGCAGGTTTCTAATTGAATTCTGGTCAGGGTTCAGGAATCCTGACCAATTACCGTTGGTGTCATGTAGCTTTTGAAACCTGCTTTTTTAGCCTATATGACAGCTACTTACAGCTACCCAGCCAAAAAATGAATATCATAGTTTTAAACATGCAGAGCATAGGCCAGGAGTGATTGAAATTCTATTAATTAAGTTAAAGACAGGATTTTAACTGCGTCTTTGGTGGTTCAACAGCTTCTCTGGCTCTTGCTGTCTCAATGCAGTGCAGGTTGTGTTTAAACTTCATGCCAGTTTAATTAATGAATCCCACTTCAGAAAGACAGTCAATGTAAGAGACAGATAGAGACATGCGTGAGTGGAATAGAAAAGGACACTCTGGTATTGTTCTGATGACAGCACTTCAAGAGAAAAAAAAAGCATGTAACAGAATAATATTAATATATCATTTGTGTGGCTTATTAATGCACACTGTTATAAAGAATTCATAACAGATACGAATAAATAACCTTATATAATGCATATTATGAACATATATTAAGTGTATTTGGTCATGCTGTGTGCATGTTGAATTAATTTAAAGAGATAATAACTATCATTTTAATTATTTTGTGGCTTTAATGTATAATAAATCCACAGAGTTATTACTATAGTAAAGTACTGGTCAGTGCAATCGTGTTAATGTAGCGTGTTTCGGCGCACTCACAGTCGCTCAGCGTTGCGGGGAATGTTCCGCGGCACGCTCCGCAGACTCTGCCCGTGGCAGTCCACCGCTGTCCCGCTGCAGGAGCACTGAGACGGGCACGACTGAGCCCCAGCCCCGCCGAGCAATGCACACAGCACCACTGCTTTCAACACAAACATCACTGCAGTTTCCTCAAGTTCTAATAAAACACACGAAATTCCCGGTGCGAAACAGTTGCACCAAAGCAGGCGGAGGAGTTTTAAATCCAAAAAGGAGAGGAGTCACAACAAATGATCTTTGAGAAGCAAAAGCACTTGTAATCTCCTCCGGCTGGAATGTTTTCCCCTTCTTTACAAAGGGAAACAAATTACAATTCAATCCAGATCAGCTCCCATCTGGGGTCTACGTAGTCTCTTATGTACGGGGACGCGAGTTTTGAGTCCAGATCCAGACGACTGCGCCGCAAACCAAAGTTTAAACTAATCCCGCACGCGCATTGTAGCTCTGCGTTTTTGTTTTGTGGCTCCTAAAACACCTTATGCGCACAGGAGACACGCGTTTGGAAACACGCACTTGAAAAGCCACCTGGTGATAGAGATGCGGTCATACACATCCAGCGGAGCTGATCTTCACGTGCGCTTAGAGGGTATTGATTAATTAGGGGTATTGATCTTGCGCGCCCTCACGCATCCATCATGTTGTCACACAGGGACAAATCTGCTTTATAAATCCAAGTCGGTGCCGGGTAAAGTCCTGGGTGATCCTCGCTGATCTGCCTTTACTCGAATACTCAATCGGAAGTGTGTGTGTCTCTCTGGCACCTGATGGCGCGGCTGTGTGTGCGTGTGTATGTGTGTGTGTTCAGAGCAAAGGCGGCGCCTCTAGTGTGGAAATAAGCCCCGCACACCGATAATACTCGGTAACGGAATCACACACAATTTTTCGATCCAACACGGGTACCGAGTCCAGCCAGAAGACAGTCAAACCCCGTCCTTCAAGCTTACAGCACTGAGACACCTCGGACTTTAAAGAATCATTTATAACATGTTATCTGACAGGTAGGAATATAGTGTTTTTAAAAGAATCCCGAAGTCATGAAGTTGCAATCTAAATGGGCTTTTCCTGGAGTGAGTGAATCAGATAATTCCCATGCATGCACCAATGCAGTGAATGAACTCCTGTGCTTTGGTTCTCTCCGTTCTCACGCTCGGATTAAAGTTGTTTTAGGTGAAGTGCGGCTCTCGGACACGGGATTCTCTCTCTGTCAGACTAACATGGAATTGCTCTATATACACCGGGAGCGGCTCCACCCCCTCGATCCGCCCCGCTGGCCGCATGAGTCCGAGCCGTCTGCCTTCTACGGCACTGGCGCTCTAGGGACATGAACAGCTATCACGAGCAGTCTAAAGACGGTAGCCGATGCGCAAGTGACGCACAGAGAGCAAACAAGTGAGGCAGCATCTGTTTCTCTCTCACACACACTGTTTCTTTTTCTTGTGAATGAGGTAAATGGATGGTTAGCCGTTTAGTAATTGCAGGGAAAGTTTCGAAACTGTCCAAATCAATCTAAGCTGCTTAGGGAGATTACAGATGAGTATCTACAGATCTGAACCCAGATTCCTGTTAACAACAACAGGAACCAAAACCAGAGAGAGGTGGAGAGTTTTGCCTGGAAGACAGAAGCAAACGAAGGTAGCAGGAATGACCTCACTCACCTTCTCAGTATGCACCTGCAGGGTAGGGAGAGGTCAAGGGTCAACTGCAACTCCTATGGAGCTGAAACACACAGTTACAGGCACACACACTAATCTAAAAAATATGTTTTTGACTATTTCATTCTTTCATTCATTCATTCATTCTCAAGTACACAGTTGTTTTAAATTCATAAATGTTCTATTAAATTCCTTAATACTGTTAATTTTAAAACAAACCTACAATACTTCCTTTACCTGTTTGTCAAGATACGCTGTTAAGTATCAATGTGAGGTACTGAGTTTGAGGTAAAAACAGGTTTTCAAAAGAGTGATTTTTGCGTGAAGATCGTTTTAAATATCTAATAACCATTTTCAACTATAAAGAACCTTTTGTGCAAGAAAAAATTTTTGTTTATGTTAAAGATTCTTCATTGAACCATATTTGCTAATAAAGAACCTTTATTTAAAGTGTATATGATATAATGTTAGGTATTGTGGTAGATCAATGGGTTAATTAAGGTTGTGTTAGAGTGGTAGGTTGAGTAAGACATATACTTTGTAATATGAGGTATTAGAGTAGATTGATGGTTAGAGTAAGGTTATTGAGATGGGTTGGTAAGTTGAGTAAAGTGCTGAGATATAATAAGAAATGTGAGATATTGAGGTAGATTGGTAGGTTGAGTCAGGGTCATGGGTCATTGGTCATCCCTTAAACGCCCAGGACGAAATGATTATGAGTCCCCTCCCCCAGACCCAATGAGCTGGCTATAGCGTGGGCCTCACAGAGCCTGGGTTCTCTGTCCGTACTGATGTAAATTTAGTAATGTGAGGTACAGAGGTGATTGGAAAACTTACCCTATGAAGCATACTGTATAATATTTGATACACATATTTAAAGGCCTGTGTATTATCTGATCCAAACTTTGCTGAAAACCCTGTGGTACACAATTGATATATTATACGTTTTTAGCAAGTAAAAGGCATTTTAGGATAATTCTAAAAATGTCCCCCTTCAGGTTGTGGTACAACTTTCTTTTTGCTGTGGAAACTCTGCTGTTTTTATGAAGTAATCATAATAATAACTTTTATATTGTTATTGATTTCAAGATGAAAACTTAGTGGACTGAAGCAACTTAAGTTTACTTCATTACAACACTGTTTAGAAAATCATGTTAAAATGTATGCATTGGATATGATACAACAGGCTTTTGAGGAATGTTTATTTGTACATTTCTCATTCATCATATTGCTTTGCATTATATGTTTTGCCTCAAACAAGCTTTGATCATAAAACTAAGCATTAAAATATCACCTTACTAAAACATATTACTTGTAGAGTTAGAGTGCCAACTGATATTTATTTTATGCAATTAGTCTATACTGTTACTTGACTGACACAACAAACTGTCAGAATTTCTTCTTACTTTTTGGCCATACAAATAACAACAACTGCACCAAATTCCATATTTTTGCTCAATTTTTTTCTGAGTTTTCAGAGAGTCAGGCTTTACATCTTTAAAGGAATAGTTCACTCAAAAATGAACATCTGCTGAGAATTTACTCACCCTCAACCCATCCAAGATGTGGGTGCCTTTGCTTCTTCATCAGAACAAATTTGGAGAAATTTAGCATTACATCACTTGCTCACCAATGGATCCCCTGCAATGAATGGGTGCCATCAGAATGAGAGTTCAAACAGCTGATAAAAGCATCACAGTAATCCACAAGTTTTAGAGAAAGGTCTACACAATAATCAATTCTCTTACCTAGCTAGGAGTTTCACCATCTTAAATATTTTCCACTTTGTGTATGCCATACCAATGTATACACACATTTTTTTGTTGGCCTTTCTGTCTTCTGGATTCAGACCTTTACTGTTTCTCCAGCCGTATATGAACAACTTTTAAATTTTCACTCTTCGCATCACCAAATAACTCTGTGATACTATGTAAAACGTTCAGTGAAATCATGTTCTTCATCTTTTGTAAGTGTAAACCATTCAGACGACTCTTTCAAAAAAATAGAATTTGTTTCTTAATGTGTAGAACTTTTTAAAATTTCTAAGTGCACCTATAAAGCATTATGAAACAGTAAGTTTTAGTCTTTGAACATGACTAGTTTCTGTTTAGGCTACGTCTACATTAATCCGGATACATGTGAAAAAATGTTAATTTCAAAATGTTCTCTGTCCACACTAGTGTTTTCCAGAAGTTTCTTATCTGTTAAATTTGCTTTACTGCGCATGTGTAAAACCTCATTAAAAGCTCGCTTACATGATGCAGACGGAACAGACATAAGTTTTTATGCAATTCTTCTGGCAGGATCATTTTATTTATGAAAATATCCCACCATTTACTGGCATCCAGATCGCACTCACTCACTATTATATGGTTGATCTAAAACGCAGCTGCCCTCATGTTTTGCCGCCGGACAGCCATTGTGAGTAAATTTTCTGTCATCTTTGCAGGACTGTAATATGAAGAATGTAGAAAGTAACATATCTTAACAGTGTGAAAGTAGCACATAACAGGCTATTACAATATGCGTCATGTGACTAAACATGCATCATCACTTATAAAAGCCTAATTGCATTCATTATGCACATTGGAGAATGTTTTAAAAAAGCTGTTTTTCTTGATGGAAAGCACTTGACAGAAGCGTAACAGTCCACTAGTCTTTTTTTTTCTCGGCTTTATCTTCATTTCGTCATATAGTGTGTTTGAATCTGTGCCTAAAATTAACTGCACTAACTGGTCGGTACACTGTAGCAAAATGGTTACAACTACAGTTGAAACAGTAAAACCATGACACAAATCTGTGCTAGATTCTGTAGGTCAGGTCAAGTTTCACAAAGCAATGCAAGGGATATTATATACTGTAGGGTAATGAAGTAAATTGACAGGTAAAGTAAGCTTACAGAAGTATATTTAGTAAAATGAGACACTGTAATGTTAGCTCTTTTAAATACAATGACAGGTATGATGACAGGCGACAACTGATAGCTTTGATCTGATCTGCTCTAATTACCACTGAACAGCAGAAATGTGGTAGTGAGTGTTTCTGTGAGTGCTAAAGAGATGGAAAAGGAAGTGTAAGCAACTAAGAAACTGAGAGTAAGTTTACAACCTGTGTTTGTTGTAATTTACAGTTGTTTAGACTGCCGTAAACACATTTCCAGATGGACGTACACTGCACACTGTCCTTCTCTGTGAGTGTGTGTCTGTGTGTGTGAGTCTATAAACCAGACCACATGGTAAAGTACTAAACGTTCCTTACAAACATCTGCCAGTACCCCATGTCTTAGCTGAATGACAAGCCTGTTGTAGAAGATAAAATTAATTTGGTCTTAAATGGCACTTGTCATAGTTTTAGGCTGATTAATATAAATACATCTGTAGTTTTTACTGTGTTCAACAGGACATCTGTTAGTATAATTAGAAAGTGTGAAAACATCAATAAAATGAATTCAAATGATAACTGAAGCAAATCCTTTTTAAATTGTATTCCAGCTAATGTGTTATAGCAGCATCAGTTTTATTGTCAATGACAAACAGAACAATAAGACAAATTAAATAAAGAAATATAGAAATCTTTTAAAGTATAGTTTAAAATGCATCCAACATTTTTAGAAATTTAATCTTTGTATGTATCTTGGTTATAAGGTTTTGAAAAATGACATTTTAAAATCAGAATTTATCATAAATTAGTGAAGATAAATTTAAGCATGGACTTAAGTGTCATTTTCTTTTTAAAAAGATTGTTTTTGGGGTATGTGTGTGACAAGATAGGCTCCTCCTGTAAATGAGAAATTTTAATTTCATTGAGGCTGTTTCCTGGTCAAATAAAATAAAATTAAATTAAATTCTGCGGCTCATGCTTGCAAAAGGTTGAAAAAAGTGAATATTAAAAATACAGCCAAAAGCAGCCGCCAAAAACAACTAAATGTGTTGTCAAGGAGATTGTGAATAAAAACAAGGACAATTTCCTTTAAGGCAGGGTTTTAAAATATCCAAGTCCCTATTATAGTGACATCTGGTTTAAAAACCGCACACACACACATTTAATTGACAGTCAGTCAAAAATGCACCCAGAAACAAATGAATACAAATGAAACTTAGGGCATGCTGAAAGCCCACCCCTACTGAATGTCTGATATTTCAATCTCTATTAACAGTTGTCTGGAAAATGTCAGCTGTACACTGAGAAGATGGAAAAGAAAATAAAGGTAGACAGAACAAAGTATTCCACATTCCAAATTCAGGTGTTTTCCTGTTAATTGTTTGGTTGGCTATTGTGTAGTCAAGAAGGCATGTTTGCTCTGTGGTTATAAATATGTTTGTTTGAATGGCATGTCGATGTTTTCCACTTAAACAAAACATTTCATTTCCTCAAAAGTGCGAACGACAATACAAGAATTAGACTTAAAGGCTTCTCAGACAAAAGCTGTCAGGTACGTGCGTTTGTTCAGGCACTAAAAAAGGCTACAACCAAACAGTTAAACATCTCAACTATTTCAACAGGCGATACAAGCATGTTGATACAATCTCCATTCCGGTGGAATAACAGCAGTAACTTCCACCTGATCTTAGTGGTGGCCAAAACAAATGAGCAACAGGCGCTTTAATAACTGATGTGCCTTATTTACTGGAGGTTGACTAGTTTTACTGAAGTTTTGTCCAAGGAAAGTTGGAGATGGGGGGTCTTGCAAACGGAAGGCAGAGATGAAGAGATAAAAGAGGGAGCGACTGCAGATGTCTTTAATCAAAAAGCGACCAACCTCAGCAGCATGGCAGCATTATAATGATATCATGAACTCCTCTGTAAACATGCAGAATGCAATCATTTGTCTAAACACATATTGCCTATTCAGGTCACACACTGCAGTTATGCTTAACTAGTAATATAATCTCTCATCTCTTGATTTTTTTTGCTTAATTATCTCATTACTTGCTTCAATTACTGTCAAATGGCAAATTTGCTGAAATTAGTCAGATGTCAACAGTTACTTGCTGATATTATGATAATGTAGTGTCAACTGCCTTTGGTTATTTAGCAGGAAAAAATTGTTGCTTGTGTCAGCATGAACACTAAACGGCTTGATTTGAAGCTGTTTAGTGTTCATGCTGACACAAGCAACAATTTTTTATTTATTTATTTTTTTTGTATAGCGCTTTATACAATACAGATTATTTTAAAGTAGCTTCACATTAATAAACAGGAAAATAATTGTCAATGTTGAAAGGTTCATCAGTAACTAAAAAATAATTAATTTAGCACTAAGCAGCTTTACATGTCGATGTTGCAAAATAGTGTCATTATCCAGCTCAGTCAACAGCATTTGGGTTTAATGTTGATGACAACAAAAATGTATTTCCATCCTTTTCTTAAAAAAAAAAACAAACAAACTATAAAGTATAATGGAAGAGCGTACACTCTTTCAAAAATATTTTCATGAGACATAAATTTGATTGAATTGTGAAAAATAGCTTAAAAATGTTTTCTGTGTAAAATAGGGCTGTCAAACGATTAATCACAATTAATCGCATACAACATAAAAGTTTGAGTTTGCCTAATATATGTGTGTGTACTGTGTGTAATTGTATATTAAAATTACAAATACACACATTTATCTATATATTTAGGAGAAATATCTTATTTATGTACAAATTTTTATTTATATATAATATAAATTATATAAAAATTATAATAAATACATATACTTGTAAATATTTCTTAAATATATACATGAATGTGTTTGTATTTTTATATACATAATAATTCACACAGTACACACACATATATTAGGCAAACTCAAACTTTTATTTTGTATGCGATTAATCGTTTGACAGCACTAAAGTCAAATATAATTTTACAACTTTATTGTCATAACAATGCAACACCATAAGCCACTTCCATTAAAACCACTATGTTCATCAAAAATAAATAAATAAATAAATAAAATAAAACTGTTTTAGCGATTAAAGTATACATAAAGTTTAACTGAGGATTTTGTGTTTTTCTAAATTTATAAGCTTGACATCTCAGCATTTACATTCCCCAAAATCTGCCCCGTTCACCTCCATCTGGGTCAATACAGTTAGGGTAGGTAAAACTCCCATCTCATTTTCTCCTCCAGCTTCAAAATCATCCTACATTGCTGTTTTATCCCTTTTTTTTTTTTTTTTTGTAAAAGACGTTTGACCTTCTTTGCGTTCACTTTGTAAACACTGGGGCTGTACTTCTGCAGTGATGTAGGACAATTTTGAAGTTAGAGGAGTTAGATGGGAGTTTTTCGACCTACCCTAACTGTATAAACCTGGATTACAGAGACTACGCATGCATGTCGCAGAGCTAGACAAGATGCATTTGAAGTTGAATATAATTTGTAATTTTTAAAAAAATATAACCAATCTTTTCGCTAGATAAGACCGTTCTTTCTCAGCTGGAATCTTTTAAAACCCTTTGAAGCTGCATTTAAACTGCATTTTGGAAGTTCAAACTCACAGGCACAATAGAAGTCCACTATATGGAGAAAATACCTGAAATGTTTTCCTCAAGAAACATAATTTCTTCACAACTGAAGAAAGAAAGACATGAACATCTTGAATGACAAGGGGGTGAGTAAATTATCTGTAAATTTTTATTCTGGAAGTCAACTTCTCCTTTAAAGGTCCAAATTGCAGTTTCAATGCAGCTTCAAAGGGCTCTACACGATCCCAGCTGAGGAATAAGGGTCTTATCTAGTGAACAATCTATCATTTAAAAAAAAAAAAAACAAAAAAAACAAAAGTTAAATACTTTTTAACCACAGATGGTCATCTTGCACTAGCACAGCTTCACGCATTCACACAGCTACTGCAAGATGAGCATTTGTGGTTAAAAAGGAAAAAGGTCATTTTTAGAAAATGACCGATTGTTTCACTAAGACCATTATTCCTCAGCTGGGATCATGTAGAGCCCTTTGAAGCTGCACTTAAACTGCAATTTGGAACTTTCAACTCGTTAGCTCCCATTGAAGTCCACTATACGGAGAAAAATCCTGGAATGTTTTCCTCAAAAACCTTAATTTCTTTTCGACTGAAGAAAGAAAGACATGAACATCCTGGATGGCATCAGGGTGAGTAATTGATCAGGAAATGTTTGTTCTGGAAGTAAACTAATCCTTTAACTTGTTTTGAACATGGAATATTCTTTAAAGAACGTGAATTTATACTAAACCCTGCTTTTGGAATATTTCTACCTCCCAGTTGCTTTAAAAGCAACTGCATTTAGCGTTTCCGTGACAACATGAGTATTTTTAAGTAGGGGGTTGAGTTTAGATCCTGACAAACTTAATGAAACATTCTTTTAACTGACCAGACCTGTAGCAGACAGAGTGAGATCCTATAACATTATAACTTATTACAATGCTTTATTAGCATAATGGCAGACTGTCAGGTGCTCTCACTAATTAAGGTAAAATGAAGGAAGGAGAGAAAACAAGAGGAAAAAGTTGGAGGATAGTGTGAGTGTGCGGACAGAAAAGCAGAGTGAGAAAAAAGAAGGAAAAAGAGAAAGAGAAGAGTGTGGGAAAAATCAATAAGACTCCCACTCCAAATCCGTCTGCAAAAGAAACAATCAACCACCTCTCTCTCCTTCTTATATTCTCTCTCTCTCTTTCTCTGTGGGGTGGATAAACAGAAAGACCTACTTGGTACCTCTCTACCATCAGAGCACATCCACACACACAGACTGTCCCAGACACACACACACAAAGTGCAGAAGTGAAGTGGGCACCCCAGACTGTTATATTCAGCCCATTGAAAGCTGCCTGGAGTATTACACAACCAAAAGCAGGGATCACGGCGAAAGAGCGAAAAAGGAAACAAAATAAAGATTGTGATAGAGTGGACAAAAAAGAAAGAAAGAAAAAGAACGAAAGAAAGGTAGAATTTTAAGTAAAGGACACTTGTATTTGCTTGCATGTGTTTATGAGTGTGAGAATAAGGAATTGTGTATGGGTGGGTGTGTGTGTGTGTGTGTGTGTGTGTATGTGTGCATATACGTGTGGATCCGTCTGTGAGCGTTAAGAATGAATGGTATTGCCGATTGTTCAGGGAGGCCTGGAGCAATAGCCAATAATAATCCTGCATTTGAATGGACAGCTTTTTCCCTCCCTGGAATTTCTCGGTCTCCTCCGCCCTCCCCATTCACACGCCTTTACTGTACATAAAAGAAACAACAGAATAACATCGAGAGAAGAAGAAAGGGGAGGAAGAAAGGCGCTCTGAAGTGGCTTAGGTCTATCTGCGCTATTTGTCAAGTGAAACTGAGGCAAGCTGAATGCCTGTGTAAGTGTGTGTGTGCATGCTTGTACAAGACTGCGTGAAGCATGTCTATGTAGCCGCATGGCAGATGGGGGCATGAATGTGAGTGTGTTTGTTTCTCCCTGCGTGTGTTTTTCTGCATGTGTAACAGATGGTTAGTTGTGGTATGCGTGTTGCACTTGATGTACTCAACAGCTAGCTGGACAGTGTCCAGCGAATTTTGAATACAGTACACAATACTGCATGACTCCCATGAAAGACACACCTGCTTTGGTGCGTACTTAACGTTTAAATACTGAAAGTGTTGTGCAAATGTGAACACATATCTGAACTTTAGCACATTGTTTATGGTGATTATTCACTAACATTGTGGATTTGGCATATTATGTGACAACAACAGCAATGTCTCATGTTCGCCCCTCGAGATTCAGCCCCTCAAGTGTCGATCCATTACTTTCTTTCCTTTGTGGAACATAAAAGAAGTATTTTGAAAAATGTCTTAGTGTCTTTTTTTATTTCTATACAATGGAAGTCAATGGTAACCAAAACTGTTTAGATACAAACATTGCTCATAATATCATCCTTTGTGTTTTGCGGAGGAAAGAAAGTCATACTGGTTTGGAACAACTTGAGGGTGAGTAAACGATGACACAGTTTTCATTTTTTAATGGACTATCCCTTTAGTGACAGGTATCATGAACTAACAATGAAGATCAATGTTTAATGTTTAAGTTATTTATAAAAATACTATTGCTTATTGCTAATTCATGTTCACTGTTCACTGCTGACAGATTAATACATTAAAAAGAGTTTTTCCAAATAGGGGTTTGTGAGGGAACTGTAGGGTTTGTAAGCTTATAAAAAGCTAATAATTAAATCAAATGTAACATTAAAATAAACAAACAGGCTGTAAAATAAAACTGAAATAGTGATATATAGTGTTTGGGAACGCCTTGCAGAATCTATGAAAATGTGAATAATTTTAACAAAATAAGAGAGATCATACAAAATGCATGTTATTTTTTATTTAGTACAATCCTGAGTAAGATATTTTACATAAAACATGTTGACATATAGTCCATGAGACAAAAAATAGCTGAAATTATTAAAATAACCCCCTTCAAAAGTTTGGGATCCCTTGGTTTTTAATACTGTGTGTGGTTACCTGGATGATCTACGACTGTTTTTGTTTGTTTGTTTGTTTGTTTTGTGATAGTTGTTCATGAGTCCCTTGTTTGTTCTAAACAGTTAAACTGAGTACTGTTCTTCAGAAAAATCCTCCAGGTTCTGCAGATTCTTCAGTTTTCCAGCATCTTTTGCATATTTGAACCCTTTCCAGCAGTGACTGTATGATTTTGAAATCCATCTTTTCACACTGAGGACAATTGAGGGACTCAAACACAGCTATTAAAAAAGGTTCAAACACTCAATGATGCTTCAGAAAAAAACATGATGCATTAAGAGCCGGGAGGTGAAAACTTTTTGAATTTGAAGATCTAGGTAAATTGTTCTTAATTTGTCTTCCAGGAAACATCAAAGTATCTTCTGTTGCTTCTGAAGGGCAGTACTAAACAGAAAAAAAAGATATTTCGACAAAATAAGAAAATTTGGACATCCTTATCCTGTTCAAAAGTTTTCACCCCAAGTTTATTTTATTTATTTATTTTTGTCTTGTGGACTATATGTAAACATTTTTATGTGAAATATCTTACTCAAGACAGTACTAAATAAAAAATAACATACCTTTTATATGATCTCTCTTATTTATATAAAATTATTCACATTTTTACAGATTCTGCAAGGTGTTCCCAAACTTGACAATGTGTGTTTTAAAGTGAAAAGTGGCACTGTGTTCATTTACACGTGTGCAGCTTATCTTAAACTGTTTTCATCACTGCAAGTGCTGTGACTTTAACATACATTTGGGAAAACAATGTGCACTACAATCACCTCAGGCAAATTCACATAATTTCCAACATTTTTGTGGACAATAGTTCATAGTATTTCACCAATATTCTGCCATAATTAAAGCTTGCTTCAGAATTTAATATTGGTAAAAGCATAGTTTGAAATTTTGAAAGATATAAATGATTGTATTAACCTGTGACCTGTGTTAGTTGGACCTAAGTGAGTTGAGCCTACAGTAAGTATATTGATTAGCAGTAAAGTCTTTTTTCTTTGTGTCTATACGCAGCAATGTGAGATATTTCAATATCAAATTAAATGTCATATCGCAGTTCAAATATGTGCACATGTGAATATATTGTTAAACTGTTGCACTATTAACTTAAAATCACAGTGTACTGTAAGTAAATATTTTACACCTAAAGGGTTTTGGTGACAAAAAAAAAAAAAAATACTCTATAATAAATGATAAATGATAAATAAATGATTTACTCACCCTCAAGATATCCTAGGTGTATATAACTTTCTTCTTTCAGACAAACACAATCAGACTTAAATTAAAAATATCCTAGCTCTTCTAAGCTTTATAATTAATGAGCAGTGAATGGGTGTTGAGATTCTGAGGTCCAGTCAAGTGCATCCATCCATCATAACAATTACTCCACACGACTCCTTTAAGATGTGCTTTATAATTACTAATAAACAGCCAGTATGCTAGTATTATGCGTGCTAATAAGCAACTGGTTAATACTGAAAAGTGGTCATTAAAATAAAGTGTTACCATAAATGCTTTATAAATGTTGTTTACATTAGTTTATAATATCTACTGCATTCATTAATCTACAGATTATTCTGACCGGTGTCACGTTTGTGTTTTTTTACATATTGCAACCCCTCCAGCAACTTTATCTTGGTTGTGCATTTGAAATAAAATATTGAATTATTTGTTCTTTATTTTGGTCTTTTTATGTTTTCATGATTTTTGTTACATCAAAGTGAGCTTGTTATGTTTCTGGTCTCTTAATGAGACTCTTCCTGTCTGATCTGCAAGGACAACATTGCTTTCTAGGAATAGCGTTTCAGGCATAATTAGTCTGGATCAGTATTCTAGGTGTAAGTCCATGCATCAGTAACTATATAGCTATATAACTGGTTATTAAAAAACCTTTGAGTTTGCTGTAAATGCTCAACTGCCTCTGATGGAGAACACCACCTGGCCCCATGTCATTTAAATATGAGATCTCTGATTTAGTGCACAGAACTAAATGTGTAAACACTGCAGCTAATTTTACAAACTTCCTGCAGCATAACTATAACAGAAAGACATTGTATAGGAAGACTCATGAACTTTAAGCAAACTCTGCATCACTGGTGGCATCATGCTATGACTAACGCATTGCTGATTCGCAGTCCAAGCGTCCAAACAATCCAGAATTGGTGACACAATCCCTTAATATGTAATCTAGATGACATGCCAATCGATTAGGCTCAAATTTATTAGTACGCCAGGCACAGCCCATAAAACTGTGTGTGTGGGTTGGGGGTTGGATTGGGTGTATGTTGGAGAGCACCTGTCTTCTCTGTAGAAGGTACCAGACAGAGTTAATGAGACCAGCGATTCAGTGAATGACTCAATTCATCTTCATTAGCGAGCTCAGACACTCTCTCCTTCCTCTCATTCACATACGCACGTTTTCCAGACATCTTCATGCAGATATACAGTACACAGAGATTCATTGTGTCATGAGAGTTTATTCGCTCAATAATAATAATACCACATGTCCATATTCATAACAGGACGTATAGTATAAATGTCGCAATATGCAGCCATTAAAATGAGATATGTTTAACAAGTTAAACATGATTGTTACAGTTGTTATACCTTTTCATTTTTCCAGAGCATTAAACGTTAAAATGTCTAAAACAGACGTCTCAATGGTTGAGAAAATGATTTTTTTGATCTATCGTAAAACCTCCGTTTTGGTCCCTGAGAGCGGTTTAACCAGGCTACAGACTGCAGTGTGTGTATATGTATATGTGTGTGTGTGTGTGTATGCAAGCACGTAAATATTGATTAAACCTGACGTTTTTCAGCAGGAGGAAGTAGACACTTCAAAGCTGACTTTTACCACACAAGCACACACACTAACACACACAAGCGCACACACACTGCTGATTTTCTACTTCAAACACTCCTGGTGTTTGCTCTGAAAATAAGACCGCTGTGTAGCCAAAAGATTCATTTCCTATGCGGAAGGGAGAAGGAGGGAAAGGGAGAGAGCAACAATGATGCCAGATACTTGTGAACTGACTTACAATTCATAGCCATAACAATAACGATAATGGCATTGACCTCTGATATGTTACAATGCATTTTGGTCAGAATGACCTAACCCCAAGTTCTCTCATCGTTTACTAACCCTCAACTTTATTCTTTCTTTCTGCAGAACAAAAAAGAAGATATAAAGGTCAATGGATTTCAGTGTTGCTTTGGACATCACTGGCTTTTATTGCATGGAAAAAGTCTTCAGAATATCTTATTTTATGTTCCACAGAAGAAAGTAAGTCATACAGGTTTGGAACGACATGAGGCTGAGTAAACAATGGCAGAATTTTCACTTACTGGTGAACTATTATTAGCTTTAAGGCAAGTCAGGTCACTCAGTAGTCATCTTTGTAACAAATTGTTAATCAGCAATAAATATATTAATAAATATCATTCATAAAATAACTAAAATCATATATGTGACCTTGGACCACAAAAACATCATCAATCATAAGGGTCAATTTTTTTGAACCTGAGATTTATACATCATCTGAAAGTTGAATAAATAAGCTTTTCACTGATTTAAAAATCTGCAATCAGAGGGTGCAAAAAAAATCTGAATATTGAGAAAATTGCCTTGAAAGTTGTCCAAATGAAGTTCTTAGCAATGCATATTACTAATAAAAAATTTAGATTTGATATATTTATGTTTTTGGCCTAAAAGAAAAATCTATACTTTTGACCCATACAATGTATTTTTGGTTATTGCTACAAATATACCTGTGCTACTTATTACTGGTTTTGTGGTCCAGGGTCACTTATAGATGAGCATAGACTTCAATCAACTAGAATAAAGCCCACTGAAAGGCGGGACTTGAATTCTTCTGTTTCTCCCATTCATTTTTCTATGAGTGGTCCCTCTCCTCCCCATTATACAGTCTCTGGTCAAAACAGCAGGAAGATGCTATAAAATATTATTGTGAACTCAAACCTTGTGGTATAACGAATCAAAACATACACACACAGAGTACACCAACTATTAATATACATATAAACACACACGGTCAACCTGTAGAGGGAGAGAGAGAAATTAAGGTTGGCGTATGGCCTGTGAGAGTGTTATCTGCCAGTGTGGCATTTCTCTATCACTTCCACACACTCTCACTAAGGCCTCATGCCAGACTCAAACTGTGCTGGCCCACTGAACCACTCACCGAGCTCAGGCTGTGCCAAATACACACACACACACATACGCAGTGACTGCTGGCAGCAGTGGGTTGTCAGGCAACAGATGGTTTCACTGAATGAGCCTCTCATGAGAGATAACTGATCTGGAAACGCTCAAACCATTACACAACCAAACACTAACCATTCACAAACCAAAGAGCAACCACAAATGAACAGCCAAACTAAATAAAAACCATTGAAAAAACACATTCAAACCATTATATCAACCAAAATATCACCCACTCATGGTTCTGTCCTTTAAAAAGATAGCATAGAGCAAAACCTTCAATCTCTTAAGAAACCTATCAGCACTTTGGTTAAATTCAGTGCTAAAATCAATACCGCATAATGTGTATTCAGTAAATTTGCACACAGAGTCCAAAATTAACTTTCTGCCAATGGAGACCTGACAAAAAATAAATAAATACCGGCCATTTTATTCCATAGGCAGTTTTGGTCTTTGCGATCTGGAGGAGTCAACGCTATTTGCAGGAAGTCATAACCAGTCACCAGATTTTAGGAAGTCAGAGCTGACAAATTTCACTGAAAAATGCATACTGTATGATGCCCACAGACTTTGATTTTTTTGTTTCACACTGTGATTCCATCTAGTCAGAGGATAGCAGACTTGTTTGATATTTTGAGCCAATTTTAGAACACATTTTGTTTCTGGGTGGGTTTGTCTTGCTCAAAAAGGACTTGAAAGTCTGGTATTGTGTAATCTTCATTCGTTTAGTGTATGATGCCCAGTATTTTTTTAATTTTTTTTTTTATTTTTTCCATAGCTATTTACAAAGTCTGCAAGTGTTGGGTTGCCTTTTTTTATATATTAAAAGTCATGTAATGTATTGCAGCCTTTACATTTAAACTGCACACAACAGATCAGCATTGTTACAGTTCAACTAAAATAAACAAAAACAAAAAATACAAAGATCATTCTCGCCCTCATATCATTGCAAACTCGTATGGCTTAAATGATTCTGTGTGACACTAAATAAGATATTTTAAAGAATGATTTAGTATTGTTGTTAACATTGTAAAAGCCAATGGGGTCCAAATTTACAAGCTCCAAGAAGAACATAAAGATACAATGTGAAATTAAAGCTGCAAGCAGCATTGAAAGGGCCCTCGCATCTAGGCTCACTGCCACCCAATGACTTTAGGAAAACAGCAAACGGTGAGCAATATGCATTTAAAGTGGTAAATATAGGTGGAATATGTCAAAGTCATTTATATGTGCCAGACATCCTGCTGCCACCTGGTGGTGCTATATCTATAACTGAATATTGGAATGTAGATTTCCTCAAGCCAGGACTTTGATCAAACATATGAAGTTTGGTGCAGATTGACATTGGCATGTTGGAGTTAGTGCAAAGCATGATGTATACTGTTGCCAACAGGTGGCGCTATGACTATAACTGAATATGGTCTTGGTTTGTGTTCAGGACAGGACTCTTATCAAACATGGTCATTTTGGTGCAGATCGGACATTGTACGCCTGAATTATAACAACTTCCTTTTTCATGGCAAAACATCAAAGTTTGTCAGGCTGCCATGGACATGCCCTTCAACGAAAACTCAAGATCTTCACAATTTAACGTCACCAAGGGCTTTAGATTACAAATTCCAAATTTCGTGTTGATCTGTTTAAATCTCTAGGTGGAATTTGTTTAAATACAGCACCTGAAAATGGCAAAAAATGCACAAAAGTTGCTACGACCATAGGTCAAACCTCAAACGTGTTTGGAGTCTCCATGATTGATGTAGTCTGCTTATGTGTGTGATGCTTGTGTTTAAATTTTAGGGCTGGGTTTTGACACAAATTTCATGATTCAATTCTGATTATTTTAGATATGCAGGTGCATCTCAAAAAATTAGAATATTGTGAAAAAGTTCATTTTTTGTTTGTAACTTATTTCAAAAACTGAAACTTACATATGTTCTAGATTTATTACATGTAAAGTAAAACATTTTTAAAGTTTTTTTGTTTTAATTTTGATGATTAGAGCTTACAGCTCATGAAAGTCAAAAATCCAGTATCTCAAAATATTAAAATATTTCCTAAGATTAATCAAAAAACGGATATGCAAAACAGAAAAGTTCAAGTTCTTTAAAGTAAGTTCATTTTTAGCACTCAATACTTGGTCAGCAGCACATATTACAGCAAATTCCTTGCTCCTAGCACAAATTACAGCATCAGTAAAGTGTGACATGGAAGTGATCAGCCTGTGGCACTGCTGAGGCACTATTGAGCCTTCCGATCGTCTGTATATTTTTGGATTGACTGTTTCTCGTCTTTCTCTTGAAAATATCCCATAGATTCTCTATGGGGTTCAGGTCAGGCATGTTGGCTGGCCAATAAAGCACAGTAATATCATGGTCAGCAAAGCACTTGGAAGTGTTTTTTGCACTGTGGGCAGGTGCCAAAGTTCTGCTGGAAAAGGAAATCAGCATCTCCATAAAGCTTGTCAGTAGACGGTAGACAGCTGCATTGACTTTGCACTTGATAAAACACAGTAGACCAACACCAGCAGATGTCACAGCACCCCAAATCATCACTGACTTCAGAAACTTCACATTGGACTTCAAGCAGCTTGGATCCTGTGCCTCTCCAGTCTTCCTCCAGACTCTGGGATCATGATTTCAACATGAAATGCAAAATTTACTTTTATCTGAAAAGAGGACTTTGGACCACTGAGCAACAGTCCAGGTCATTTTCTCCTTAGCCCAAGTAAGATGCTTCTGGCGTTGTTTCTGTTTCAGAAGTGGCTTGGTAGCCTTTTTCCTGAAGACGTCTGAGTGTGGTGACTCTTGATGCGCTAACTCCGGCCTCATTCCACTCCTTGTGAAGCTCTCCCAAGTGTTTAAATCAGCTTTGCTTGACAGTTTTCTCAAGCTTGCGGTCATCTCTGTTGCTTGTGCACCTTTTCATACCCAATTTCTTCCTTCCAGTCAACTTTGCATTTAATATGCTTTGATACAGCACTCTGTAAACAGCCACCCCTTTCAGTAATGACCCTCTGTGACTTACCCTCTTTGTGGAGGGTGTCAATGATTGTCTTCATGTCAGCAGTCTTCCCCATCATTGTGGTTTCAAAGAACAAGAGATACCCGGGATTTATACTGTAGGGATGGACATGTAATGAAACTCAAATATAAATATTCTAATATTTTGAGATACTGGATTTTTGACTGCAGTGAGCTGTAAGCATCATCAAGATTAAAACAAAAAAACCTTAGAAATGTTTTACTTTACATGTAATAAATCTAGAATATATGAAAGTTTCAGTTTTTTTTAAATAAGTTACAAACAAAAAATGAACTTTTTCACAATATTCTAATTTTTTGAGATGCACCTGGTACAGGTACAGACCATGCCAAATTTTCTCAAAAAAAACAAAAAAAAAAAACAAACAAAAAAAAAACTAATACTGAAACTAATACTGAAAATTATACATGAGAGTCAGTTGGTACTACATTATAATAAAATTGACGGTTAAAATAAACTGATTTGTATACAAATGCTTAAATTACACTCAAAGTTTTTATAATAATAAAGTTATAATTACATAATTATATTTCTACTTCAATTAGTTTTTTGGAAAATAATCATCATAAAAACTTGATGGATATATTTAAACATAAATTAAACATTGAAGAGCAGTAAAAATTCTAATGAATGTTATTGGTGCATATATTTAGCTAAACGCTTCTCTCTATAGTTCATTTTTCTAGCTGACTAACAAGTTTATGGTCAACAAATTATTTTTTTATTTTTTTTTCTGAGGTAAATGTGACATGACATTGTTTACAAGTTGTTATAATAACGTCTTTGCGTTTGAAACACTGATTAACCGATTACATGAAACAAAATACAGATCTCGGCATGTTGTAATCTTTCCTTTACTGTTGTTCATGTTTATTTCATGATGTACTGGTTAAAGCAGAGGAAGTTGTCAGTACACATGTGCTTCGCGCTGCTGCTTGTCTTGGCGCTACAGTGATCTGTCACTCCACATTAAACAGCGTTATTGTTTGAATACTGTAATAAAATGGATAGAATTTGAAATCTGAGACTTTGTTTCATATCAAAAGTAACAAAGCACAAAGCTTATTGCTATTTATTGGATGGAAGGTGTGCTACAATGTTCTGTTTGTTAACTGAAAACAGGCTATACACCAGGGTTTTTCAGACTCGGGTCCGTGACACAAAGGTCCACAAAATAATTTGCTGTACCGTATTTTCCGCTGATATAAGGAATCCAAGTGTTTGTGCCAGCACCTGTTGTTGCCGTATTGTTTTTCCAAAAACTTTTTTTGCGTAGCCTATGTGAAGGATGCTGTTATATTCGGACATGAGAGTACAAAGCCTTCTTTACATAATAAGTAGCCTAATAGTTTAGCAACCAAATGTTACACCGCGACTATTCACTCATGGAAACGATTCATGCGAGGATTGCGAGCCCACTACGTGGTTAAGTTTCAGTTTCGCTTTAAGCATGTTTGTTATGGACATAGCATTTAAAATTAATGTTGTTTGTAATGAACAGAATAATAATTACATGTACATATAGGCCTATGCATTTATTCTTGTTTTGTTATAAATGCCACTAAATTTAGACGATTTGGAGTGAGGGAAAGCAAAATGCATGTTAGTGTTTATAATGTTTGTTTCCTAGCATTCGTTTTATTTACACCTATTCAGTATTTAAATTATTTCTGAAAGTAATAGTGAAATGCAACTTACCGACACAACTTGTTTTTTTTTTTTCCCCCTGACCTGGTGCAACTTACCAGAAAATATGGCAAATTTAATTATATTATGCTGTAGTATTAAAAAAATACATACAATGGGGACCATTTGCATCAATAAACAATCATATGTTCATCACTGCCACCCACATTAAACTTTAGCCTTAAATGCTGTTATAATTATGAGGGGGTCCTTGGAAAATCTTCTCCCCTGTAAGGGGTCCCTGGCTCCAAAAAGTTTGAAAACCCCTGCTATAGACTAATCGATTCTTGTGATTTAAGAATCAATATTTCATAAAAATGAGAAACAATTGAAATCGAAAAATCTATTTTTTTTTTTTTTTTTTACCCAGCCTTTTTAAATTTGATATGAGAGTGAACAAATGCTTATTAGACAAGTTCAAAGATAAAGTGACTGTGTTGCTTCATAAGACTGTACAGAAATACTGCAGTAGTCAAGTCATAAGGAATATGCTACGTTTAATGCTACAGTTATGTCCTTTCAGGAAGTTTGGTAATAATAACTGGCCTGCATAATATAGACAAAAACATTTGAAACATTCTTCAAAATTTAATATTTTGTGTAATATACCGTTTCTTGTCCTTTTAACTTCCACAATGATCTTCATTTTATTTACTCTCCAAAGCCAATTTTTACTCACTTTTGAGGCTTGGGTTATGTTAACTTTGGACCCCATACAGTATGTTCCTATTTTATTATAAAGACTAACAAACTCACAGGCAGGGACTGAATTAGCTGCATAGAAACGAGAGCCAGATAAAGGTTATGGCAAATATATCTTTTCATTTAGAGCAAGAAAGCCAAGCACAACACATAGTGGTACACCCCAAACACATAGACACACATTTATTGAGTCCAACAAAACGCCACCATAAGCCCTGTAGTCTAGCCCTGAAGCAACAAAAGTGTGGCCTGCCAAGATTAGACTGCAATTTCGACACTATCTGTGCTTTCCTTCATAAAAACACTTAAATTGTGCATCTAACTCTTAAATGAATGTATGTAATTTACTGAGAAATTGGTATGCAATCCAATGAATTTTCCTTTCCATCCAGTTCAGACAGGAAATAAGTGCATGGTATTTGCATTCTCTGATAAGTATTGCAATATATCATTGGAGATGGTACAATAAAGTACAGGAAGCTAAGGAAATGGAGGGAAAATGTTAAAGCCAGTCCAGTAATAAGAATCCTGATGAGGTTAGTCTGGTTGTGTTAATATATGACAATATAAAAAAGTTACAGTGCCACCATTACCTTAATAAAATGAGGCACTGTAATTCTCTCCAACTATTACCATTAAAAATGCTGCCAGGCTCACAGAAATCCCAAATAATCCCCAAGTTATTTGCATTGCTGCTTTTCTTGGTGAAACATTCCAAAATATGACATCAGAAATGACAAAGCCTGAATGAGTCGTGATGGCATGTTAAATATTTTAGACAAATTCTGGACAGATGAGACCGCAAAACAACTTGCAGAACAGGCTACATTTGTCACATTTCACTCTAAATTGTTTAAATCCAGCAGGGGCTTTTTAAAAAATAACAGTTATCATATGGTAAATGCATCTGCTGGAATTCATGCAGGCAGATAAATGAAAATGTAATTTAATATGAAGTGGCACTGAATGCACACTTTTAAACAAGATGATACCATGTAATTTACTGCAATGCGTGTTAATGACATGCATCTCTGCTTCTCTACCAGCAACTGCTTGGTTTGAAAGTGATTTCTGTGTGAGCTGTCATATATCACTACACTACTGAGCTTTTTATTTTGCTTATGTGACTGCATCTTAAGACTGGTAAAATATTATAGTTTATGGGATATGCATGAAAACATTCTTTGGTGGACCTACAAAAGCCTCTGTCTGATTTGATTAAAGCAGTGTAAAGTGGTAGGTTTGCTCAAATGTTTGCAGGCAGGATTTTAAACTTACAGTGCCGTCTTATCAAAAGCTAAACACGCTGTAAGACAATGGCTATCCAAGGTGGAACTAACAGCTTTAAGCAAGGGCAAACTGAGAACACAAGGAAAGATTTTCTTTCCAAGCACAGAAAGCTTAAGTTGCCTGCCAGCATGGAACTTCTGGCTGAAAATATTTCAGCAAACACGCAAATGAAGTCACAACAACAGCATGTCCTAAAACAGATCTGGAGTGGATCACTCACTATACACTCTTTATAGCACCTAGTATTGGGGCTTGATATTACTAAGATTACAAATTAAAAATATAAAAAATGATTTTACTGAATTTGCTATAAGTTTTGAAGACAACAGATGTCACTGACCTATTAATAAGCAAGAATTGCTCATACATACCCTGACAGTGTATAGGAAATGTAGTAGCCCATGAAATTGGTTCCGAATTTGTTGGTCACAAAGTAAAAATGAGTCACAGGTTTGTTCTGATAGGGTCTTGGACAGCAGGGACAACACAATGCTAAATGCTTCAAATGTATAACGAACCATATATTTTGTGTTTTCGTATTACAAAATAAACTTTTAAAATGCATGAGAAAATCCCTTCTCATACCTTTTATTGTTGATGACAAAAACAAGAATACTACAAGAACACTATTTTGTTACAGTTTTATTTGTTACTATGTAGAAGCCATGCAAATTAGGTCCATATTCTCCAAACAATGCATGGTAAAAGAAGCTGACCCAGAAAACACCGGCTCCTGCATCAGCAGCACCACATGTGTGCATTGTAGTACTCTCCTGAATGCACGGTGGAGACTGACACAGAAGAAATTGTTGAATAAAGTCTTTATTTTTGTTTTCTTTGTGCCCAAAAATGTATTTGCATAGCTTCATAACATTATGGTTGAACCACTGCTGTCACATGGACTATTTTAGATGTCCTTGCTACCTTCCTGGGCCTCGAACGTGGTAGTACCTTTGTGGTCTACACGCAATCTAAAAAATGCTGGGATAAAAAACAACCCAACTTGGGTTATTTGGCAACGCAGCACTGGGTAAATATCGGACAGAACTCATGCTGGGTTGTTTTATTTATGTCAACTATTGTTTAAAAATTATTATATTGCTGGTTCAAAATGGACTGGAACTTATAAAAACACACACAGAATTATTAGAGGAAACAGCAATAATCAAAAGATGAACATTTATTATTAAGCAAGAACACATGGACAAAAAATACAAGACAAATTGAATTTATTTGGGTGAATACAGCATAGTTTACAATATTACATACATTTAAACTCGTTTAACAAGCATTTTAGACATAAAAATGTAACATTTAAAAGTAGAATTTTAGTTTTAGTGTATTCAACCGTTCTCTGTAATCGCCTTTTACCGGAATAGGACTAATTCTCGTGCCGGTGTGTCGCCGAAAGCTGTTTGCCGGGTTAACTGCGAACTTCAGACCGCGGCCTCATGTTTTCCTCATAGCTGAAAGATGCCGTGACTGACTCCAAAACCTGGCCGTAAACAAACAGTACTGACATTAGAGAACATATTTTAAGATTAAACTCAATGCAATAATGAATAAAATCCATTGATTTTATGCAAGGCAAAAGGCGTTTCCATCCTGCGAAACATCCGCTGCTGACACAGCTGACTGACATCTCGTCCTTATGTTGCATTGGGTAAAATAATACAATTTACAGCACAGTAAAGACTTTATAAATTAAAAATAAATGTATACAAACCTTTTTTTTCGCTAAAGCAGTGCAACTCGATCTCTACTGTAGAGGACTCAAAAAGCCAGCGCTTTGACTGACTGTAACTCACCAGCTGGGTTGTTTCGTCAGAGACAGGCTTAACCCGGCTGTAGGGTAGAAAAAAAAAACCCACCGTTAAAAATGACCCAAAAACTTAGTTACAGAGAAACTACCCAGCACCTGGGTAAAAAATATAAAAAATAAGGGTCAGAGGTCAGGGCCAGAAAGCTGTCAGATATCATCAAAAATATCTTAATTTGTGTTCCAAACGAATTTTCATTTTTGGGTGAAATATCCCTTTAAATATGCTACAGTAAACATTTGTAGTACTGAGTTGATGTTCATTTCAGTTCAGTTGATGTGCCACTTGATGTCCAATGTCAAAATTTAGGATTTTGCCACATTACTAATTGAGAACTGTCATATTAGACATATGACTTTCAATAGAGTAAAAAAGAATCTCAAAACCAGGATCCACAGTGTATTTTCATTTTACTTAAACAAAAACAACTAACCAGAGATGGGAAGTAACTAAGTACAAATACTTTGCGTCTCTGCCAAAAAGTTTCTATCAGAGTAATCATTGCAAGTGACTCGAAAATTAAGTGGAAGCACCCGGTTGGATCATAGAGGCAAAACTATATTGACCTGTTCAGGACTTCAAGTGCAGGTCAGTTTCCTCTGTAAACAGGCTGCTAAGAGTTGCTAGCAGTTTAATGCTTAACTAAACAAACAAAGACAAAACTACAGCTACTATAAACGAAACGAAACTACATCATCACTCAAAATAGTCTATGCTAAACAACATTATTATTATCTACTGTAAAGTTACAGTAGTAATTTAGCAAACAATGTTATAAAACAGGGAGCTAGGGCAGATAACAATACAACCCTTACGGAAATTAAAACCAAAATCAATGTTTTCTATAGTTAAACCATGGTAACCACAAATATACCATGGTTTTGCTACACTAACCATAGTCTAACCATGAGATGTGTAGTAAAACTATGGTTGTAAATTAAAACAGATTGTAATAAAATAAAATAAAATAAAATAAAAAGATGGTTACTATACTTTTACAGTAATAAACCATGGTTAATTTTGGTAGGAGAAAAATATGACTCATGATAATGAAATAACATGTTCAGTATTAGGATTTTTCTGTAAAGATATTGTCATGATGTAATCATTATTGTACTAATTTTGACCTTTAGGCAATTTAGAAAATATGGTTTTCTTAAATCTATAGTATTTAAGCAATTTCAAGATAAAACAACAACACCTGGTCATGATGTGATACTTTAAATTGAACTTAAAATTGTTACTGCAAATAGAATATAATGAGGTGGTTGTTTTGCAACAAGTTGGAGACAGTTCTGCTCATAACAGTAAATGGCTGATGGGAAAAGTGACAGGTACAAGAAAATTAGTGGAAAAAAATAAACACACACAAAGTGAGATGCAGAGAGATGTGATGGAAAATGAAGAGACTGAAAAGGAAAATGGAAGTGAAGGTGCAGTTCAAGAGAAACCCTTTAGCCTAAGGTTTTAAACATTTATTTAAATGTGATGGCCATAGAAAAACTAGGGTTATCCATGGTTTCAGAATTTGTTGTGGGTTGTATGGGATGGCCTGGATGAGTGTGAGATTTCCTGGCCTGAAATGTTGTCCCAGTCCAGCCCTGTTCTACATGGTGGATGTTTAGCGTTGATACATTCATTAGCTAACAAATTTTAAATGCAAGTTATTTTGTATTAATGTGTCAATATGATGTGAGGTCCAGTTACCAGCATGACACTAAAACAGGTAGTAGCAATGGGTACTTTTAAGTACATGGCTGAGCCCATACTTCTTTACTTTAACTTAAGTATAAAAGTGTAATCAATACTTCTACTTTTACCAGAGTATTTTTAAACATGAGTATTTGTACTTCTACTTGAGTGAAGGATGTGTGTACTTTTGCCATCTCTGCAACTAACACAACATTAACAACAGTTAATAGAGCCAAAACCTTTATTGATTCTCAATAAAAGTCATTTACATTTCCCACAAGTCCCCACTGGGACCCATTCAGTCCAATCAGTAATTTGTGTGTCTGTTTATAATACAATTTGCTATTATTACTATGCAGTTTATTTTAAACAGCATTAGCACCACCTTTTACGCTATTGGCACATATCTACAGATAATATGTACTTCATCCAGTCATTATCACAAAGTATTCCACTTTCACAGAGGGATTTTGCATCACTATGAATGGGTTTAGTTTTTCTGTACATTATCTGACTCGCAGCTACTCATCAAATACATACGAAAATTATATACAGTATTGCTTTGAATTGAAATTATTATGTGAAAAGACAGTGTTAACAGAGACCTTAAATTGTAGCACAGACATATATGTAAAATGACTGCCTGGGACAACGGTCAAATATACATATTTTAATGGTCATTATACACAAACGTTTGACTGCAGAATGCTGCAATTGATCTAGCAGATTCCAGAATTCCACAAAGTCGTGCATTTAGTACTTTTAAAACTACTCCTGAGTATAAGCTGAAGCTGTTTGTGAATGTCTGGGTGACAGATGCTTGTTTTATTGAATTCTTTCATGCTTGTTTATGGGAGTGGTGCATGTGTGTCAGTGTGAGCAGTGCTCTTTTGCAAATGAAAACTGGATGAGTCTCCATCCCACTCCCTCCTGTCAGATTAGGAGCAGATGAGAGTATGATGGTGTAAAAAGTTGGAAGAAATAATCCTGATTATACTATTAGACCTCCTGAGTTGCCGAAGACTACCAAGACATTCTACAAGCTGGGGCTGCACGCTACCACAGAACCAAGCATTTCAAAATGGTATTCTGCTTTTCTGGCAAAATTTGGCAGTGCGACATAAAATATAAAAACAGAGTTTAGCGGCGTATTAATGTATGATTTGAAATAAAAAAATGTTTGTGCTGATTAATAAAAATTAAGAACTATTTAATTAATAATATTAATCATAATTAATAATAGTTATTATTCTATAATAATAGTTATTATTCTATAATATTTATATTAACAATAATGAATATTTTAAGATTTTAAAATATAAAACATATATAAAATACATTTTTGTATCTGTTTTGGTCTTCTGCCCACACTGAGATGACGTTTTTGTCAAGGAGAACTGAGCTTTTTTGAAAATGGTCTCCAAAGTGGATAAATTTGAAAAAGCCATTTTTGTATTTTAGCATGGACTGTGAAAATGGAGGCTTTTGAAAACGACGATGACACGTTTAGTCATGTGACGCAATTTGTACCAATAGATATCTACAGTCAAACCAAAATTTATTAAGACACCTTTGACATTTATCACATTATTACAGTTTATATAGTTTATGTAGTTTATTTCACCATAATTTACCAAGCAGTGCTTAATTTTGTTCAGTCTGTGGTGTTAAAAGGTTAGCAATTAAAGAAAAAACACTTAAGTAAAACATGGTCAGGTCAAAGTGTCTAAATAATTTTTGGTCCCAAATTTTTATCAATTTTACTCGTAGTCTACTGTATGAAGAATTTTTGGGTATAATATGTCACAGTTTACTTTGTTATCCTTACTTACATAAATTAACTATAGTGTCCTGCAACCACTAGTTAAAAATACCAAAAGTTATGTCTGGTGCCTATTATGTGCTATTCATTTTAACACTGTTACTAGGTATGTTACTTTGTCTACTCTTCATATCACAGCCCTGCAAAGATGACAACAAAAATTTACTCAGGATTGCTGTTTGCAGCAAAACATGGGGACAGCTGCGTTTTAGATCAGAAATATAATGGCGAGTGAGTGTGATCTGGATGCGTCAGTGAATGGTGAGATATTTTCCTAAATAAAATGATACTGCCAGAAGAATTGGATTAACTTATCATGTCTGTTCTGCCTTTACCATCTCATTGAGCTTTTTTTAGGCTTATGCGTGCGTATAAAGCAAATGTAATGTTTTCCTGTGTTTCAGTGTGGATGAGAGACTTTTGGAAAAATGCTTGAAAATGCTATTGTGGACGGAGAGCGCTATAAAATATATCCGGATCAGTGTAGATTTAGCCTAATAATATTATGGAATCAGTTTAGTGTATTAAGGCACAGCATAAATGAGTACACCCCCTCTAAAACTTAACAAATTCAGCAATTACTCTTTATTTAGAAGACTTGTTAGGGTTCTTTGGAAATATAATGTTCCAACAAGCCTGCTTGATCAATTACCAAAGAAGAATGTCAAAATTATTCAGCAAAATAAGATTTTCTTATAGAAGTGATAAAATGTTGTGTTGCAAAAATGAGTACACCCACCTGAAAGTTACTAAATAAAACTAAAAAAAAAAAAAAAAGTGTAGATGTAAGGCTATTTTTGATTAACAGCTAAGTATATTGAACCAAACCGTTTAAAGACAAGTAATTTCCTGACAGTTAAAAGTGTTTTATAGTCTACAGAATCATACTCAGACTTAATGCTGTCAACAATAGAACCACTTGGGAGAGAACTGACAGGTGACTTATTTCTTAGCATAAAAGAGGGCAGTGGTACAAGAGGAATGGCAAGTAATAGTTTTAAGTTTGAAAAAATAGCAGAAGTAGCACCGACTTTCAAAAACAATGAACTTGTGACAAGGCTCCTGAAATAATCAGGTCTTCATTTTAAGTTTTCATTTAGTGATGAGTAAATTTTTTCTAGAAAAAGAGCAGGAGAAATACCATGCAAGTGTTTCAGAGCTGGCAAAAGCTATGAAAAGAGTGACACTTTATCTCACAGAGCATGACGCAGCCTGCAGAAGTGACATGCATGGTTGTTGTCACCACTAGAATTACCTACTGTAGCCAAAGCACAATAAACTCACTGAACCTCTTCCAAGACCCATATTTACAAAATATAGACTTTGGGAATCCATGCTCTGGTCTCAAGAGACCAAGTCAATCATTCAGATCCAAAAGCATCCAAAATGTTCTGGTGTTGCTAGAGGAGGAGTACAGTTAGAAGTGCTTTCTACCCACAGTGACATTCAGTGGTAGTAAAGATTTTATATAGGGATGTATGAGTGCTGAAGGTGTGAGGGAGTTTTATCAATGCTGTTATGAATTCATACACCACTGTGTGATGTAATACAAAAAAACTAAAACTGAAGATGCTACCCTCCCCTCATTCCCTGCATTATTTGGCATTTTTTCAGCATGACAATGAAGATATTGATTCTCCCAAGGTGAAAATTCTTCAGTGGACATGTATTTCACTCAATCTTAATGCTCTTGAGCGGGGGATTCTGTAGAGACAAGCTGAGCAAAACTCCCCATTAAAGACCAGAGCATTTAAGGAGGTCGTCGTCGTCCGCAGGCATACTAAATACTATAATATTATACATTTGCTGAATTAAATCTAAGGTGTGTTCATTTCTGCAATCCTTAATTTAAACAAAATTAGCTAATTTACTTATTTTACAGAAAATATTGGCATTTTTTTTTTGTTTTTATTAAGTATATGTTTAATACATTTCAATTTTGCCATCTTTCCATGAATTATATTAGTGATCATTAAGAAAATACATCTTTTATATTTATTCAGTGGGAGTGTACAGTGCACTTATGCTGTGCAGTGTATCAGAGACTGGTATCATACTAAAGCCAAGATTATGGCATCATGCCTACTCTTCTAGAAGTACACACATACAGGCATACATATTTCAATAGACTCTCAGTAGGTATTACTGATGTGATAACTTTTGAAGGACTGGAAGACTGCAGGGGATAGGAAACACATGTCTACAAACTAATATGTATCTTAATATCTCTCTTATAAACTATTAAATTATTTAAATAATTTAGATAAGCCATAAAACATTTGAGAAGCTTTTACGGAAAGTGATTTATTTTGTTTCCTCTCTCTCTCCTTGCTTCACTCTGCCCATTTTGCTCTCTCTCTCTCTCTCTCTCTCTCTCTCTCTCTCTCTCTCTCTCTGTCTCACTGCATCTTTCTATTTCTAGGCCTTATTTCCACTTGGAATGAGGTATGACTTCATGATTCCACTGACATAACTTGGGCGATATGAGTACTAAATAATTTCCACATTTCTTAGAAATGGCATAATAGAAGTAATACACTCCATCAATCCATCTCCCAGAAGCGTGTGTGTGAAAAAGAGAAAGAAATATAGTGTGAATATAGGGAGAGTGTGTGTCATATTTTATACAGTTAATAAAATACAATAATGAAATATAATCCCTTCTTTGAATCAAATAATAAAAAATATATCATAATCATTTGATTCCAAGAACACACACACACTTCAGAGCGAGTTCATCTTAGATAAAGCAAAATGCTGCACAATATAGTCTACATAAGTGTCAAGCATTTTTAAACGTGCACACGCACACAGAGTTTTGGCACATTATTGGGGATCAGGGTGGCCTGTGTGTGTATTTGAGAGCTCTGAGCTTGAGACGCCACTAAACTCAAACCACATGTTTGGGAGAGAGTGTGTGAGAGAGGCAGACAGAGGGAGGAAAAAACACCTTACTCGGCTGTTGGTGTTGCCAAATCTAATGCTCTCTCTGTACAATCTCCTGCACTTTTGAAGCTGTCCACAGCTCATAAAGTCAGAAAAACTGCAATTCCCATAAGGCTCAGCTGCAGCCAGGGCGAGCTGCTTACAATCACCAGAAGTACAGGAAGCATATATCAACCTGAGCATCAAAAACATGTATCCACCCAGTTATTGAGCTCATATTATTATTAATATTACTTAACGACAAGTACATAACAGATGTGCTGAATGAGAAAAGGTTTTACAACATTTTAGACATTTTTTCTGTCATACATTGCATAAACTATTAATCTGTTAATATTAATCTATAATCATTTTGATAATCCATACCTAATTATTTATACCTAAATTATTCAGTAATTACATTTATATATAGGCCTACCACATATTCCTATGCTCCATGATGCTAGAATTATGGAATAACTTCCATGAAATTGTTGACAGTCAGCAAAAGGTTTACTCTATAAACGCAATAAACATTTTCAAAAACATGATATTATTCTACATACCCCTCATTCATCCAACATGAAATTTATTTATTTTTTATATTGTATTTAGCTGCTTTGAAAACATTCCAGTAAACACTTTTGAAACAGATTAGAAGTGAAAATGGGAGACAATTACAATATAAAGCATCCGTGTGACAACAAACCTGGAAAGAAACGCAAGGATTTGGGGAGAAAAATGAGAGATTCTTTGTGCATTGCAGTGAATTATTCATGGGATATATTTTAAATTAAATCAGGAGAGCAGACCACAAATCCACAGTATAAGTTGTTGTTTTTTTTTAGTTGTTGTTTTTTTTGTTTGTTTGTTTGTTTTTTTGTTTTTTTGTTACAGCAGAATACAAAAGAAAAAAGAAAATAATCAGGAGGAAAAGAATACAGTGGGCTGCAAAAAGCTCTTGCCATAGATATTCTTGTTATACCTTGTCACATTAAATACCAAGTGTTACGTTATTCTCTTGATGTCTAAAAAATAGAACATGAAGGAAAAAATACAGCTCATTTAGTCAAACTGAAGGATTATTTGTAGCTCAATCTTATGATCTGAAATGATTTAAGCCTTTTTTTGTTATTAAAGTAATCAACTTATAATTAAAATTAAAATGCTAAAAACACATATAATTAAGCTGTAAGCTGTCATCATAGTTACTAATTAAATATATCAGTACTTACAAGTTTGAAAGCAAACAGCTTACTCATAAATACAGCAGAAATACTAGAAATATCATAGCCTATATTGGGTGTTCAAATTTGGCTGTCCAAATGTGGACAACGGGGCCTTCAGGTCAAAATGGTTATTCTGTAATACTTATTCCGTAGGTTGACCTTCTTTTGATTTTCAAAACATTACAAAAACTTGGAGTTTGAGCAAGACTTCCCATTTCAACAAACAATGGGAAGGGGTATGAGGTGGAAGGCCATTTTTAGAAACAGTTACAATTTGGCTGTGCAAAAGGTATACACATAAATTGAATATTAAATATTTAAGGGATAGTTCACCCAAAAATTAAAATTCTGTCATTAATTACTCAGCCTTATGTTGTTTGAAACTTTTGTTCATCTTCGGAACACAAATTAAGATATTTTTGATGAAAAGGCCAGAAAGGTAGTAAGGACATCGATAAAATAGTCCATGTGACATCAGTGGTGCAACTGTAATTTTATCAAGCTACAAGGAAACTTTTTGTACACAAATAAACCAAGAATAATGATTTTATTCAACAATTTCTTCTCTTCCGTGTCAGTCTTCTACGTCAGTATGCTGGCTCCTGCGTCAGCAGCACCACATACATGCATCGTGGTACTCTCGTGAATGAGTGGTGGAGACTGACACGGAGGAGAAGTTTGTTTTCTTTGCACACAAAAACTATTCTCGTACCTTCATAACATTACAGTTGAACCACTGATGGTGCTTGGACTATTTTAAAGATAGGCCTTGACAGTGTCAGTTGCACTGCTGTCTGTGGAGGGTCAGAAAGCTCTCAGATATCATCAAAAATATCTTAATTTGTCTTTTGACGATGAATAAAGATCTTATGGGTTTGGAACAACATGATGGTGAGTAATTAATGTCTGCTTATTCATTTTTGGGTGAACTATCCCTTTAACATAACATGACGCAGTTATGAAAATTCACCTGACACACTGAAGCACCACATAGACTTTATAAACAGAGATCTGAGCTGCAGAACTGAAAATTCTGCCTGCTTTTAAGATTATTATGGGAACTGCAAACAAAAACATTAGACAAGATGGCACAATGTGGCATAAGGGCTGTCCCGAAAATGCAACATTGCATAACTTACTCAAAAACAAGACCTAAAACCATACACACACTTGCAGTATAATAAGCACACGTAGACATACTAAGGAGCAAGCTGCATTGGTCTGGGAATACTGATGTAATTTAGATGACATCACGGGTGTGGTTAAGATTTTAAGCCCAAAGTTCGTTTTGGTTTATCCCTTAATTACAATCAATTACACATTCCCTTTCTCTTTCACACAAATGCACAGAGCGCAACACGTGCGCCTGGAATACGCACACACTCGAACAGTGAAAGTAATGAATAGTGAGAATTACAATGATGCTTTCATCATGGGCTTTGCTGGCTGGAACAACAGCTGGATTGAGTCACTCATCACTCAAATTTTTATGACAACCATGGACAAACACATATGACAAAGTGTGTCACTTGAAACTTGCCCGTAGCTTAATTCTCATTTAATAACAGGGATATAAGAAAGTATTACACAAACAGACAAGGAAGAGGTGAGGAGTAGAGAGAAAATTGCATGTTTTAAAAAAAGATAATCTAAACAAAATTTGAACCAGTTATTCAAATGTTTATTTTTTTTTTAAATAAATTCATTTTTGTGTTTAGTGAGACACAATTGATAAAAGCTACTCTTTTCAACATTCTATTCATCAAAGAATCCTGTAAAAATGTTTTCAACATTGATAATAATTAGAAATGTTTCTTAAGCACCAGATTAATTTCAGTTACACTTTATTTAAAGTCTTTATGTGTAATGCATTATAAAGGGTTATTAAAGGTTATGACACATTATAATTATTCATAATGGGAAATGAAATACATGTAAATAATTACAGCTGAATTTAAATTGCATAGAGCAACAATTATTTGATAACTGTTATAATGTATTAACTGTGGTTACAGTTATTCATTATAAGATGCATTACAAAGCATAATTAATGCATTAAAACTACTTTTATAATGCATTATACATAAAGGCTTTAGGTAAAGTGTTACAGAGACATCAGACATCTTTTTTACATGTTGCCTTTGCTGTGATTGATTAATCACCCTTTTGTTTTGCTAAACGAAAATGTTTGCAGTGTGTCCGCAACTGGTGGAAACGAACAGAATAATTAAATAAGTAAAGAATCCACTCATCATCACATGACCTACGTGGTTCAGCCCTCATGACACCACAATTTATTGACTGATGGTCTAAAAAATATACATAATGCATAAACCTGAGATGTGAGCTACTTGTAATGAATTTATGTTGTAATATAAATTTATATATACAGTACCCTACATAAGTTTGGAATCGCCCTAGGTGGTGTTTTGGACAATATCAGCATAAATCAATACAGTGTATACAAGTCACAGTCGGTTATGGGTTTTGTGCTGATATTTTGCCTGCGGTGCTTCCAAACTTTTGGAGGGCACTTTGTAAATTATATATAGTTTAGCTTTGATTGCTTGTTGATAATGTAAGGTAAATAGTGTTCCACATAACTTTAATCCAGAAACATCAAATAGCAAATGGAAATGGCACATTAAAAAAAAAAATAAATAAATAAAACCTAGAAAAACTCCATATTTCTAAAGTCCAGCACACACCACTGATACACAGATACAAAATATGAACATTTACTTTGAAAAGTAAACTGAGGACACAAAACCACACACACTGAACACTGAAATAGACCTCAAAACATTCTCTCGATTTGATATTTTCCCACAGTCCACAGAAAGTGTTCTGACTTTTACAAAGAAGGGCAACAGACACACACACACACACACACACACAGACACAGACAGAAATTTGGCTGTCCAAATGCATGTATGGAGACGGAATCTTCTCAATAAGACACTTGCAAATATTTGAGGACAAGAGTAATGATGGAGACCATTGTGTTTTGGGCAGGCAGCAAACTATATGAGTCCCATTTAAAGGCCCTGGTGCTCACACACATACACACACACACACACTGTTTGAGTTTGTGAGTTTAAGTGTGTGTGTTAGAGAGAAAGAGAGAGTGCAAGACGTCATGAGACTAACCAACATCACAAATGACAAAGAATAACAAACTTACAGCATTCAATACTTACGTGTTTTTGCTAGACACAACACCAACTCTTCTGATTTATGTTGCAGGAAGGTGTTTTTAATTAACTGCTGAAAACTAGTTTTATATCAATGTTGCTTTGAATTGTTATTACTGATATAAATACCCCCTTAAAGTAACACAATGATGAAATGCTGCACCAGGAATAGGCCTACTTATTTACTCCAAGTTACGTGAATGAATGAATAAAAATTCCACGCATCTACCTCTCCAATTGAGGTCAGTGAGTGACGGTAAGGCAATGCATGTGTGTGTGTTTGTATATCTGTCTAAACGGTCTGCTTGGAATAAACTGCTGGTCGTAAGTACACACGCTCTCTCTCTCCATCAAAATATTAGGAAGAGCTCATGCCGCCTCCAAAACTGTTTTTATAACTTCAGAATGCTAATAATGTGGTTGCTAATGATTAAATAGGCCCACTCCTGGGAGCAGTTTGTGGAATGTGAGCCTGAGAGATGTTTGGGCCTGTCAGCAGTGGCCGTAAGTGATTAGGCATAACCTAAACACCATCTAAATTAAGCACCAATCAAATCTGTCCATAGCATGTAATCATCAGGGCTATTATTGCACTCCAGAGAGCTCAAATCAAAACAATGAATATATTAATTTACTTAAAGAGTCACATAGAAAATCATTGCAAAGCCAAGGAGGTGGGAAATGTAAGGTCACGGACACCATGTGAGGGCTAATATTTGCATTCCTTAAAAGAATAGTTCACCCAAAAAAATTAGAGAAGACCTATTATGCCCTTTTTTACAATATGTAATATAAGTCTCAGGTGTCCCCAAAATGTGGCCATGAAGTTTCTGAAAATGCCCATTTTGATTAGAAGCAGAAACTGGCTGTTTTCGTGCATGTCTCTTTAAATGCAAATGAGCTGCTGCTCCCCGCCCCCTTTTCTAGAATAGAGCTGTGCCTTTACAGCTCATAGTTCAGATACTCAGCTAAAAAAACATCTCTTTGGCTTTTATTATCATGTCAACTGAACTAAAATCCTGTGTTTTAAACCATATTAGTTTAAACTTATGACACATGGTTTTCTGAGTGCACACATGTGAAGCAAGCACACAGAAATCGGCTGTCACATGGTATGTGAGTACTAAATTAAGTTCTCTTTCACGTCTTATTGCTTAAACTGTCAAATACACAAGTTTATGTTAAAAACACACATGAGTTACAAAAACAGGCGGATATGTCTGTTAAGGTAAACAGCTGGGAAAGAAATCATGTCATACCAGTATGGTAAAACAATACAAACACCAAAAAAAGCACAATAAAAGTTGTCCAAAGTTGTGCTTTATATTAGGGCTGTCAGTTTAGTGCGTTAACTTAATTAATTAGTTATGAAAAAATAACATGATTAAACTATTTTAACGCAGTTAATGTGCTGGTCCCGCCCCAAGACCTGTACTTCATCTTGCATGTCATATAGTTGACTGTTGACAAATATGATGCCGGGCAACAATGCAGTTATGTCCTAAAATTCAAGATATTGGTGCAAAAAATGCCCCTGTATGTGTTTTTGTCTCATATTTATATCATATGATAAGTGATATCACACCAGCAGCAAGAGCAATATTACAGGAATACTGATTTTGTCTCGATCTATCACGAGTTTAAATGTGATTTTATACAACAGTCCAGTAAATAAGAAATTGATTTTGTGTTATATTTTAAACACAATATTATGTGTTTTTGCTCAATTTTGCAGAGAACATATTACCTTTAAAGCCATAGCAGAATTGTTGTGCATCTCCAAGCAACACAACGGTGTTTAGTTTCTGAATGAATCTGCGTTTTGAACAAATCATGTGAATCAATGATTCATAAAGAGACCCATTTACTTCTTTCCTGAATGAATCAGCAGTTTGAACGAATCATAAAGGCATTCATCTCCACCTGCTGGCGGATTTAGTTTCTTATTTAGAGTATAATTTCATTTAAAATAAAAAAATAAATACAAATTAATAATAAAAATGAAAACATTAAAGGAATAGTTCACCCAAAAATGCAAATTCTGGCATCATTTACTCACCCTCATGTCGTTTCAAAACCTTCTTTTGTGAAACATAAAAGAATTTTGAAGACTATTTAGCAATTAATTAGATTAATTAATCAAAACATCATGCAGTTAATTAGATTAAACATTGTAATCGACTGACAGCCCTACTCTATATTTATCCCAAGTCTTACAGTAGTCGCATGTTAATTTTCTGTGAAAAACAAACAGTATTTTCAGCATCTGAACAGATTCAGCTGAAAAAGACTTTGGGAGGGAAATTTTTTTGACTGAAACTGATGTTTAGTCAGTGCTTCTGATGACAGGTTTTGACTGCGTCAGTGTCTACAGCCAGCAATGTGGAAATAATTCCCTGTGACCAAAAAATATGCGAGTAGCAAAATGTCAAATTTGTTAGGCTGAAATATCGAAAGACTAAGGTTTAATTTATCACATGACACCATGATAGACAGCATAAAGATTTCAATTACTTTAATTCCTTCAGAGTTATTATTTTCAGTTTTTAGCTAAATGAAAACTTTAATACATTTAATACTTTAATTTTAAGCCATTATTCACAGAATTTAGCCTCCCCTGATGCTATTGTGACGAAAATTTGGAATCTGGACACAGTCTTTGGCCAAAGGAATATTATAAATGAATAATGACTGAAATATTAATCTGTTTGAAATACAAAATCCTTATTTGGATTCAGAAGAGTTTAATAGATGACTTTTACGGTGGTTTTACAGTGTTCTTTTTGGAATTGACAGCACCTTGGTCACAATGCACTGTTGTGGTATGGCAATAGTTGCCTAATGGTTGGAACAACATGAAGGTGGGTAAATAATGACAGAAGTTTTGTTTTGGAGAGAATTATTATGTTATTTAAAGCTGTTGAAGCTGATTGCTTTAGGATAAAATACACAGACACACAGAGCCTGACATGAAAGTAAGAGACAAGAATGGAAGCAACAATGTACCGTATTATGCCAATGTTTTGTACATCATCAAGGCGTAGCTCACTAGACATATCAAGCAAAACAGTTATAGATCATCTGTGGCCTAGAGAGACAGAGAGAGAAAGAGTGAAACAGAGCCGTAGCGTTTGAACTTTAGGGGGGTGGACAGTTAAAATGCTCCAAAATCAAAAGTCTCTTTGAAACAAAAGCCACACAACAACAATCATTTCCAGACCTTCTTCTGATCAAATGCACTAACCCAAAGTACATGTGGGAGAGTCTCTAATTGACTCTTATGGCAAAGTCAATCTGAACCACACCATGCTGATGTCATGCTGGGGTTTTCCAAAAGAACAATACAAAAGCGATCCAAAAGCCTTACAGTGAAACACTTGTACCAATACAACCCCACCAAATCAAAACTCATGACAACTTTCAAAGCTTGTGGGTGTTTTACAAATGGAGGTGTTAGAGGAGGGACTCACTGCATGCAACAAAACAACGGACCAGTCCAGTGGGTTCAAACCAAACAGACACACACAGTTTAAGGGCACATATGAAGGCATTTAACTGCACTGATGGCAACCGATTGAAAAGGTTTTTAAAAAATTCAGCATTTAAAACAATAGGCTAAATTTTCTAAATAGTTATTACCTGCATTTTAGTACTAAATGTGCACGCTATTCAGTAACCACTTGAAATTGCTCCTTATTTAACATCATCCACATGTGACTAGAACATCCAAAACCTTGTTTGTGCCCAAAACGGAATACTCCCTGAGTAGGTACAGTACTTGATTTGAATAAGCACTACAAAATATGTTCTACATACATAACATTAATGTTCTGTAGAAGTATGTCTGGACATATTCTTCAGGCGTTTCTTATTATGCATTTAAGTGTGATCTTGCATCCTTATGTTCTTGTACTATATCATCTCAGGAACAAATGCAGAGGACGCATGAAAGTACCCGGATGTGTTCTTGATATCAAGGACGCATCGAATGCAGACTTGAACCGTTATAAACAGGGGATGGTTAGTTGAGCAACAAGATCACAGCACATCTCAGTTCTCACAAAGATGTGCTCAAAAAGTCTTCATGTCCTTGTGAGTTTGTTCTTTTAACATAGTCTGGCAAGACCAGTCTCCACAAGAAAGCAAGTTGAATTCTTACCAGCTTTAGTTGAGCTGCTTCACTGACATTCAGAAAGCGCACAGCATCTACAAACATGTCTGTTTATGATTATGCTACTAAATGAAAATTATATTATGTCTGTGACAAAGCAGTAGTACAACTAAAATACTGTGGAAGCAGCTGACACCAGAAGTCTTGCTTGTTCAGTTTAAAAATGGCTGTGCATGCTCTTACATTAAAAATAAGGTGGTTATTCCCGAAAGCAGGGTTTACTTACAGTGACATTAAGTTCATTTAACAAACCATTACTTACTTTGGTTTATTGTTTCTAAAAAAGTTGCCCTTAAGAGTTTGTGCACCTCTATTTCCAGCAAAGTGCCGAATTCAGGAGTCACCATGGAAACAGACGGAAAGAAAAAGTGTGCTATATGACATCTTATTACTTTGTTTAAATGCCAATTTACTTAATGCAGAATGCCACCTACTGGGCTGTCTTTAATATCCTTTTTTCTTCCCTTTAACTAAGAACTTGATGTTTTAATGAGTGTTAGTTTTTCAGGTTTAGCCATTTTGCACTTATGAGATGCATTTTTATAATAGAATTTATATTATTTAAAAATGCACTTTATTGAACCTGGATACAGAATATGGAGAACAATAAATATTGCAAGCTAAATATGAAAATCAACATGTATTCACCAGTATAATTATGTATTGTAGCCCGAATCCATTGGCAACTCTCTGATTAAATTTCGAAGTAAAAGTCACCATCGACCATGTGATATTTCAATACATCGCAGGAAATAAAAATGATGAGGGTGATAATTCCTAACAGAATCGAGACAGGAAACCTCTCAGACGTGCTTCTCTTGACAGATGTTTTAATGGTTTATTTGCTGACATTTGAGAGCGTTTATGTTGTTGTGATCTGCAGTTTATAACTGCAGGGGAAGATAAATTAATAACTCAATTGGAGACTGACTCATCGAGCCAAACCTTGATTGGAGTGACATTTCAAAAGCATTTTCAGTCACAAGCTATCAAAAGAGGTTAGGAGAGAGGGCGAACAACACAGACAAAATGAGACGTAAGATAACAATTAAAGCTTTCCAAGCTCCCAAAAAATTTGTATCTATTGTAATTTTTTAATAGAGTTACAGGATGGATAATAAGATTCCTGCAATGTGAGAAAATGCTTAGAATTAATTTGGAGGCACTAACTGTAAAGTAACAAAGCATGAAAATTGATCCCTGACATATCTACCTGGTTAAAAAAAAAAAAAAAAGAAAAAAGAAAAGTTATACATATAATTTTAGGAAGGGACTATTTTTAAAACAGCAACATGCCTTAAAGGAGAAGTTCACTTCCAGAACAACATTTACAAGTAATTTACTCACCCCTTGTCATCCAAGATGTTCATGTCTTTCTTTCTTCCATCGTAAAGAGATTATGTTTCTTGAGGAAAACATATAGCAAAACAATGTCATTTTCTAAACGAATTGACAATTAATATACATTTTAACCTCAAACACTTTTCTTATCTATTCTTATCTATCTGTGTATTCCAGTTCAAGGCAGTTAGGGTATGTTGAAAAACTCCCATCTCGTTTTCTTCTTCAACTTCAAAATCATCCTACATCGCGGTTTTACCTTTTTTTGTATAGGGCGTTTGATCTTTGCATGTTCACTTTGTAAACACTGGGTCGGCACTTCTGCAGCGATGTAGGATGATTTTGAATTTGGAGAAGAAAATGAGATGGGAGTTTTTCGACCTACCTTAACTGCCTTGAACCGTAATACACAGAGTTCGCATACGCATCGCAAAGAATAGATAAGACGAGCGCTTGAGGTTAAAAAGTATATAAATTGTCAATTTGTTTAGAAAATGACAGATTGTTTCACTAGATGTAAGCCCCTTTTTACTCGTCTGGGATCATTTAGAGCCATTTGAACTGCAATTAAATTACATTTTGGAAGTTTAAACTTGGGGGCACCATGTTTTGAACCCCTCCTTTAACAACCAAGGGGCTGATTCTTCATAACCAGTGAATATTCTAGGTGGAGGAGCATCATTTTTAAGGTAATCAGCATTACGTATAAATGCTGTTGATTGAGCTGTACTGAACCTGTAACATCCATTTAATGGTTAGGAAAAAGCAAGAAAGCTGTGAGTTGTATAAATCTGAGGACACACACACACACATTGCTATATGCAACATCCTGTTGTATGTCATGATGGGGGTTGTCTAACAGAAATCCAACTGCTCATTCACAAACACACAGCCCTTCTCATTAGAGCACTGATTAGTGAAGCTGGTTTGTTTGTATGGAGAACAGTCATGTTTCTCAATGAACTGCTACAAAGACAATGCATTCATTTAGCATGCCTGAGTGGACGAGAAAGAGGAAAGGAAACAAGAAGAGGAAAGAGGGGATGGAGGGTGGACACCGTTTATGAATGAATATTAGGACAGACATATCGATGAGTTACACATGAAACCTACATTGGAACTGACAAGAACAAGAGACTAGACCTGAGAACTGTTATAGTATGTGGCTCAGTTCTGTGTGTGAATCATAAGTCATAGTCTGCTATAAGAATATGTTGTTACTCTTATGTGCTAATGATTGTAACTGTGAACAGTTTAACAGCAGAGAGCTACATTGACCTCCAACTTATATTCTTTGGTGTGTGTGTGTGTGTGTGTGAGAGAGAGGGAGAGAGAGAGAGAGAGTGTGTGCATACATATTGCAGGGCAGCTGGATTTAGTTTCTGAGTTTTAATGAGCTTCACAGTGTGATACTAAGACTGCAGGCTTTATTAAGTATTTCTAATGAGGTCCACCCATTCCACACAGACCCGTATCCACACAGCAAAAAACGCTACATATTTACATTGACAGTAACACTAAAGCAAAAAACAGTGAATCATGACAAATATGTAATTTTATGGTAAAATGGCAATTAATGGAGTTTTGAAGGAGGTTTTTACTTTCTTTTCTTTTTTTTTTTTTTTCTTTTTTTTTACGTTTTTACTTTATTAGAAAACAAGAGGGTATGCCCAGAAATGTATATGTGATCTTGCTAATTTTGCTATTATGTACATCAGGATGCTACTTAGGTAAAATTAGATAAGTGTATTATCTTAGCGTTGTGTGTTGACTTAAAGGTGAGTATTACTGTGTGAATGACTGTTTATTATAAAGCTAAAAATGCAAAAGAGTAGGGCAAATGTGGTAATATTGAGGTATAATAACACATTTAATTAAATAAAGGGCAAAATTACCATGGCAAAGCAAAATGTACATTGAATTATATCAGTATAGAAAAACGTGAAATCCCAAGACGCATCTAGCACCAGTACATCTAGCATCATGTGAAAATGTGAAAAAAACAAAAAACAAAAAAAAAAAAGAATTCTAACATTTTAACATTAACATTAAACTCAAATTGAAATGTAAAGAAGCACTTGCTGACATTATTGGCAAAAATGCTGTATTAAAAACAACCCAGTGCTGCGAAGTATGGACAAACCCAGCGGTTGGGTTAAATGTTTAACCCAGCCTTCTGGTGTCAGATTTTGGACCTGTTTTTGCCCTTAGTTCTTCCTGTTTCCTTATTTGGTCACGTTTCTGTCTTTGTTTAGTTAAATGATGATTCTATGCACCTGTGTTTTGTAATTACTCTGTGTATTTAGTTCCTGTCTGTTCATTTGTGTTTTGTTGGGTCTGCTCGTGATGTACGTGTGTCAACTCAAGCCTAAGTTGTGGATTATCCCTTGTGTTTCTTTATTAAAAGACATTTGACATTTATTCGTGCTCCTGCATGTTGTCCCTGACAGCGTAACGTGACATCTGGGTAATTTTACTTAACTTAAAAATTACTATATTTCTTGCTTAAAATGAATTAAAAATAGGTTGGAAATTAACATTTTTTAAAATTTTCAATGAACGAACATTTATTAATAAGTTGAATAAATAATATTAAAATTCTAAACATTTTTTAAATGGCTTCACCTTTCGATTATTGCTAATGCCTCTAGTAATTATGTTTCTGATTTTTAATTTCCAACATATTTTGGGTCCATTTTAAGCCAGCCATATAGTAGTTTTTGAACAATCCTTGAGTTAAATAAAACAGCCCAGAAGGTTGGGTTAAACATTTAACCCAACCACTAGGTCAAAACAACCCAATCGCTCGGTTTGTCCATATTTTACCCAGCGCTGGGTTGCATTTAACCCTGCATTTTTTTAGAGTGCAGGGTAAGCAAGTTAGTTATATGGGGACATTCCTCCGAAATGGCACAGAAAGACCAAGAGACACTTATTGATTTGGAAATAGTTAAAGTCACTTTATTGGAGAGAAAAAAACTACAAACTGTTGAACAGCTCAATTTTGCTGTTTTATGTAGCAAGTTACTTGGGGCTTTGATTCTGCATTAGAGATGGTATAGTGAAAGTTGGGACCCAACTTAAAGGGGCACCAAAAATGAAATCATTTTTAATCATCACTTTTTTTTTTTTTTTTTTTTTTACCTTTTTAAGATAAAAGGAGATATTTTTAAAGTCATTTTATTCCATTATAAATAACAATGAATAGTGACTGGAGCTTTCTAACTTAAAAATCTGAAATCACCATAGAAGTAGCATACAAATTCATATAATAGGTTTGTTTGAAGAACTGTCAAAACTTATGTCATTATCTACTGATAATTTTTCTCTCCAGTGAGATCTTAACTGCTTTAACTGCTGTTGGCTCAAAGAGTCAGTGAGTTTATATTGAATTGGATCAATTCAGTTCGTGAATGAACGGTTCTGTGAACCAGATCAAACGTTTCTTGAAAAGAATCAACTGGAAACAACTTGTTCATGAATTAGGCATGATAAACATGCCAAGAACAGCTAGACAGCTGTCAGGATTTTCAGGAAAAAAAAAATCAGTTTGTTCCTCACACAAAGCTATCGTATGGCTTCAGATTACTTGGAATACAACACACAGACTTATATGGTGCTTTTAAAGCTTGAAAGCTCCAGTTCCCATTGTAATTGTATGGAAAAACTGACCAGTACATTCTTTGAAATTTCTCATTTTTTCCACTCAAGAAGGAAAGCTATGCATATAATAGGAGGGTGAGTAAATAATGACATCTTAATTTTTGGGTGAACTGTTTCATTAATACTTACACAAACAAATATGCTGCATTACCAATAGGCAAGGTAGCAAAGGAAGACTTACTAATATCACCTATACACATGTTGTGGTAAATTTAAATGTTATGTGCGATAATAAAATTCAAGAAAACCACATCACTGAGAAATCTACCTCAGTTTGTTCAGTTTTCTTAAACCCAGACTAGCCCCACAAAAGTACACACCGTAACGTACTCCAGGGAAGAAGAAAAAAGACATGGAGGTATTTGACATTAAACAAGAGGTATTTTTGTACGGTCACACACTCACTCAAGGTATTTGTAGCTCCTGGCAAATGAGACTACAGTGTCAAAGCAGTGTTTGCATCTTTCACAGACAGAAAAGGAGAAAGGAAATCAGTGTTTTCATTTGAATCTGCTGTCCATCTCATCAGATATTTGAGGCTGAAACCTCCGGAATCTTTGTTCTGCACTTTCCCTTCCCACAGGAATGTTAAATAGATACACAGCTCACCATCCGACCTCTCAAAAGGACAAAGATAGTTATCAAAATGTGAGTGGCGAAGAAATACAGAGTGACCCAAACGATCTGCTACAGCCATCTAATCACAAACTATGTGATCGCAAATACACATCAGCTTTAAAGGGATAGTTCACCCAAAATTGAAAATTCTGTTATTAATTACTTACCCTCATGTCGTCCCAAACCTGTAAGACCTTCGTTTATCTTCGGAACTCAAATTAAGATATATTTGATGAAATCCGAGGGCCTGCATAGAAAACGACACAACTGACACGTTCAAGGCCAGAAAGGTAGTAAAAGGTAGTTGTAAACATGTTGTAACCCTACTTCTGAAGTCGACCTCACATTTTCAAGGCTCATAAATTAGGCAAATCATGTCAAACCTAATAATTCCAACAGAGTTAGGTTTAGAGGCATTGTAAATATCTTTATTTTAGTATGAAAACCATGACGTCTATAAGAGGTAATATAAAAAGTCTGTGTGTGTCTGTGTTTACTACGTTCATCACTCTGTCCCTGATTGCAGTTGACAGTGCCGATTGCGGCAGACATCAGTAGCCTGAAGTCAGCACCAGCTGTGAGTACCAGCACCTCCAGAGCTCGAAGAGGGGACAGGGAGAGCGCTGACCCAGCCAGGAGCCTTTGATCTGGGCTAGCATTCCATCGCTACCCCCTACAGCCCTGGAGCAAGGTGACACCCAGAAAACCAGAGAAAGCACTGTGAAAAGAGAGAAAGACCTGTCAGAATTGGCACACGGAGAAAGACAATCAAAGCTAAGACAAAACAGTGCCGATGGAAGAGTAACCAATGTCAAACATACACAAACACGCACCCTGGCTGCTTTCCTTCAGACCAGATGTGTGAGCATTTTTCTCTGTCTGTGAGCTTTGGAGAAATAAACACAGCAATATATCTCCAATAGCAATGTCTTGTTGTACAGTATGGGAGGAAGTATTTGCTTAAATAAGACTGTAGATTTGAGTTCTACTTCCTTGTTCGTGCCCAAAACACATCAGTTACAATGTGATTCAAATAAACAAATTAAATAAAAAATAAACAACTGTTTCATGGGAGGAAAGTAGATCTGTCGAAAGAGTGTGTGACAATTGACAAGTTTATTAGGTTGCCTTGAAAAGGTGCTATTCTCACCTCTAACCAGTGGCCGTAGTGTAACACGCACCAGATGAAGATCTTTGACCTTCAGCTGTAGGCCGATCAGAATTCAGACACAGTTGGGCCATAAATCCATGTCACACTACCACACGTTCATGCTTACTTTAGGACTTTAACATATATTATTTACGCCCTGATTCATTCCATATTTTATATGGCAATGGTAGCTCTGAGCACTTTAAGACCTGGTCAGACCTGTAGCAGTTGATCAGAGAAGCCTGTTCACACAGTTGACGTAATGGATGATGTCAGCTTTTATTGAAAATGACAGTGTTGAGTTTTATGACAGTTGATGTCAAACGAACAAATAACCCTGTAAGTTTTTCTTTTGTGTTTCCAATTTTTCTCTGGGTCCAATCGGAACTTATAGAGGAACTTATCTATCTATCATCTTGATGTGTCATTCCATAAAATCTTTTTGTACTCTGTTTCTGCACCCTGGAGTCCGCCTGAAGCAAATGTTTCAGACTTGCTCTTTGCTGTTTTTATTACTCTTCACATCTAGGTGTTAAATTGGGCTAGAACAAACTGAAACGGCATCCAGGCAACTTCAATTGTAAACACTAAATAAAACAAAAACAATTACTGGCAGTTTATAGGTCAATCCATTCCATTTCATTATTAAATCCAGAACACAAATTGTCTTCAGTGTTTGTAGGTATTCGTATGTGACATTTGTTAAAAAAACAAATTTGTACAATATCGCTGAATTGAAAGCTTACAAAATGTAAATTCTTGTACATATAAACAACTTCAGAGCTAAGTCTTCTCAGGACATAGAACCTTACAAAAGTACCACTGCAGGTGAGTTCATTTATCAGACACAACACCACAGCAGGATACTTGTATAAAATGAAGTAATGCATAGTTAAAGGACTACTTCACTTCCAGAATAAAAATTCTCTGAAAATGTACTCACCGCCATGTCATCAAAGATCTTCATGTCTTTCCTTCTTCAGTCGAAAAGAGATTACAAGATCCCAGCTGAGGAATAAGGGTCTTATCTAGCGAAACAATTGGTCATTTTCTAAAAAAAAATTCAAACTGATATACTTTTTAACCACAAATGCTCATCTTGCACTAGCTCTGTGATCTGCGTCTATGATTTTACACATTGCATAATCATGTTGGAAAGGTCATGTGTAGTTAGTTCTTTGTCTGTGTACTTTGGTTCAGAAATGTAGGGTAGGACAAAAAATGGCATCTTATTTAAAAATCGTTGTTTTACCTATTTTGCCATCATTGCTTTACCTTCTGCCTATGTCACCCTGTCACCTGTCCCCTCAGTTTGATGCCTAAGTTTACTTTACTATATTACAAATAAATCCTAATCTAATAATGACAAACTATATATCATTGGAAAGGTCTAAGACTCCAAAATAGATTTTTTTACCACTGTTATTTGCTACAAATTATGAAGGAACAGTAATAGATTAATTTATGACGAGAGTGCACCTCAAAAATCTTCATCATAACAGGAGTTTTGACCTTTGTCACAAAAATTCTTTTTATTGTTGCTTTTTTCCATATCACGTTTTAGATATCATATAAATTATATATCAACTGAAAGCTTAAAACATTGAAATTCATCCTGTGAAAGCCATTTTAAAATCAGACATTGCATTACCATGGAAATGGTACTTTAAAATCATGTACAATGTATCATGTACAAAATGTATTAATTCATCAGTTATAATAATCTTAGATTTTCTCTGACCAAAGTGACTTGAATGCACTTGAAGCCATAATTACAATGTCCAAACTCGTAAATACAAACTTCCCAAGAGTACTTAAATGCTGTGTGGACTCTAAAGCGGTTTGGATTGTGCACTTTCACGTCTATGTTCAAAAATGGGGGTGACAGTTAAAGGGTTAATTTCTTTCCGACTGAAGAAAGAAAGATATGAAAATCTTGGATGACATGTGGGTGAGTAAATTAGCAGGAAATTTTAATTCGGGAAGTGAACTAATCCTTTAATAATGTCAAATTAGGTAAACGTGTAATCTGTGTGTATATTTGCTAAACATTTGTTAACTGCGATGGTCCTAAATGTTTTAAAAATTATTTGAATTTTATTTGAATTCATATTATTTTGAAAATGTAACTTACAAAAAATTACAATAAAATCAACATATCAATTTCATGAAAATCTTTGAAAAGTAAAGAAAAAAGCCACAAACATTTGATAACTAATGATTTTAAATATATCATGTTTATATATAATATATATATTTATTTATTTTTGGAAAATGTAAATTATTTGAAAATGTATACATTTTTTATTACAAAATTTATTATTACAATAAAATCAACACATCAATTTGATGAAATATCCATGGACCTCAAAGTATTCATGAAACAATTGTTTGTCTCTGAAGTTATTCATATGCCAAAAAGCATACTTTTTAAATGTTAATACATTAATAATGTGCATTTCAGTGTCTACACAAACAGAAATAATGTATATGTGCTAGAAAAACACAACGTATGAATGCACGTTAGATAAAAATCGCATCTACTTACAGGCCTGTGCAGTAGCAATTTTATTTAAAAAGTTTCATTTTATTTGAAAGTTGCAAAGTGAACGGGAGGTCATGTCATATTTTACACTGACCTAGATTTTAGAGTTCCAATACTTCCAAAATCACAGTGTAATTGCTGTTTAACTAGGATGGAAATGGACAACCATTGACTTTTCTCTCATTACAGTCTTTAGTTCCACAGAAACTATGTTTGGTTAAATGTTTTGTACACTTAAGGCCTGTTCATGGAGAGAAACTAGAAATATAACGATAAAGATATAGCTCTAAAAATCTTTCTTAGTATTAAATAATAGAAGAGTCCACACCACAGCTACAATGAAAAAGGCACAGAGAAATATTGTCGGAATCACCTTCAGAATGATTTTTTTTCCAGCTGATCAACGATAAAAACATTAACAACCAGTCAGAATCAGTCCTGCTATCACAACCTCAAGAATTTAAAGCAGCAGACGAGCGTGCCCTTAGAATAAACAGACAATATCGTCTGCTGGTGTGAACGCTAATATAGTTATCTTTCTAGTTGTCGTTCTTGGTGTGAACGGGCCTTTACTGTGATGGAAAAAAAAAGACAATCAATCTTGAATTGACCTAACTTGACTTCTGTACCATACAAACACATAAACCTCAACACATACTGACATACAGCTCCAATTCCTCATCCCAGTCTCCTGCTGGTCACACTGTCCTTTGCTATAAATGAGCCTAAAGGTGATTCACACATTTCTGTTCACCTCAAGACACATCCCGTCTATGTGCATCACTTCTGCTCTGCTACATTACACACATAAGCCTCTTCAAACCTCCTCTGTAGCTAGTATTTACTAAGAAAAGGGGAAAAACAACATGTAATAAGGGAATAATGCTAGAAGAATAAAATAAACAAATATCACTGTGCAAGAAATGCGTTTGTGCTACATGGTAACCGTTGGCAACTGTTTCCACCCCTAGGTTTTTTGTTTTGAGTATAAGGATTCCAACCAGCTGTTAATGACAGCAATAATCAGCGCTCACTCAGTGTGTGTGTTTGGTTTGTAAATGTGGATGTCTCACTGGTTTTCACACATTAACAGACTGACGTGTGGCCTGGTGACTCTACTTGACAGAAATATCACAAACCATCAGCGTCTTCACAATGCACACACACATTAGCGCACAGTCTCTCACACACACCCCCACAACAAACTGGAAATGTCACCAGAGCCTGTAAAGACTGTATCAGAAAATAAACAATTATTATATCTCACAGGTGTCAGACAATCACGTCATAACACAAAAACATTCTTAATATACTGTATCTACTCCATATTAAGCTGAGACAGAAGTAAATATTGACAGAAACAAGACAGAACTTTCTTTAAATCCAGAGTTTCCAAACTGGGGGCACAATATTGATGGTAAATTTGCTGAAATTAGTTATTATTAAAAAATAAATGTAAAAAAATGCATATGCAAAATATCAATTAATTCACAATACATTCATAAAATCAATCAAAATTTAAAAAAGAAAAAAATAAACACCTGATGTGCATCTCTTATTCAGCACTTTTAAGTAGAAAAAGGTAGAAAAGGTACTTTGGTCTGTATTTTCTCAGACCAAAGTGACTTGAATGCACTTGAAGCCATAATTACAACATCCAAACTCATAAATACAAACTTCCCAAGAGTACTTGAATGCTGTGTGGACTATAAAGTGGTTTCAAAGCGTTCAGGTGAAAATGTAGGAATGTTGATTTTGATATTAAGAGGACGGCTCACATGGGCCAAAGCTGTACTTTACTGTGCAATGAATATACAGACACAAAGTCTACATCAAACATACCACATTGCCCTTCAGTTTAACACAAGACCTCCCACATTAACAGGCATTTCCTGAGTGCTGCAAAGGTTAAGGGGCACAAATAAATCATGCTTCACAGATTTCATGGTAAAGAGAAAGAAACGTTGTGCTATTCATTTTTTAATGTAATATCATTTTACTGATACATAAAAAGCATGGTTAAGATTATTATGTAAGTTAAATAATATAATGTAAATTATATGTAATTTGAATTACAAAAATATTCTATACATTTATAGCATTTTATATTAAAATTTGGGTTCTGTAGGACTTAAATAGTGGCCTTAAAAATTATTTTAAAAGCAGTAAGCGTAAAAGTAAAGAACTTCATACATTGACTTTTATATATGTATATATACACCGATCAGGAAAAACATCATGACCATTTTCCTAATATTGTGTTGGTCCCCCTTTTGCTGAACAAAACAGCCCTGACCCGTCGAGGCATGGACTCCACTAGACCCCTGAAAGTGTGCTGTGGTATCTGGGACCAAGATGAACATGAGATCAAAATGAAGTTGGCTTTTGGTATGAATATGTTGTCCTTAAGGTTATCTATAAGCTAATGTGCTCCAAAACAATGACAAAATTCACGTTTACTATATATAGGCATTCAAAATTTACCGTCTTTAACTTCCGCCAATATGGATCAACGATTTTGATGACATCATCCTGCACTTCAGCTTCTCATCAAACTTTGTCCAATCAAATGCTTTCTAGAATCTTAAGCTTCCCACCCCCTACACTCTACACTCTAAAAAATGATGGGTTAAAAACAACCCAACTCGGGTTATTTGGCAATCAAGCGTTGGGTAAATATTGTACAAACACATGCTGGGTTATTTTGACTCAGCTGGTTGGGTTAAATGTTTTTACCAAACATGCTGGGTTATTTTATTTAAGTCAACTATTGTTTAAAAATTATTATATTGCTGGCTTAAAATGGACTGGACACACAGAATTACTAGAGGCAACAGCAATAATCAAAATATGAACATTTACTATTAACGAAGAACAATGGACAAAATACAAGACAAACTGAATTTATTTGGGTGAATACAGCATAGTTTACAATATTATATACATTTAAACTCGTTTAACAAGCATTTTAGACATATAAAAAATGTCTAAAAATGAAATAGCGCTAATTCTCATGCCGGTGTCACGGAAATCTGAGCCAGTGAGGGGCTGCTGTTCACCGGGGTAACTTCAAACTTCAGACCACGGTCTTGCGTTTCACTCGTAGCTAAAAGATGCCCTGACTGACTCCAAAACCTGCCCGTAAACAAACAGTAGTGACATTAGAGAACATATTTTAACATCAAATTAAATTAAACTCATTACTATAATGAACTAAATCCATTTATTTTATGCAAGGCAAAATGCATTTCCGTCATGCGAAGTGACCGCTGCTGACACAGATGACTGACATCTCGTCCTTATGTTGCATTGCGTAAAATAATACAATTTACATACATTACAGTAATGACGTTATAAATAAGATATAATATATACAAACCTTTATTTAGCTGAAGAAGTGCACCAAATCAACGGCGCTGAGAACCGGTCTCTCCTGTAAAGGACTCAAAAAGCCAGTGCTCTGACTGTAACTCAGAAAAAAATAACCCAGCGTTAAAAAAGGACCCAACAACTTAGTTACAGAAAAACCACCCAGCACCTGGGTAAAAAATATTAAAAATAACCCAATAAAATGACCCAGCAGCAACAGCAGAACCCAGCATTTGGGTTAAAAAAAATAACCCAGCATTTTTTAGAGTTGAAGCTGTGGCTGAATTCAGTCACTTGTTCACAGAATTTGTATTTTCTATACAGTGAATGGCACGCAGTGCAATATATAGGGGATAGGGAACGATTTAGATTTTGGGACAAATGGAGTCTGCATTCATGCTGTGTCACCTGAACAGGCGTAGCTTGCACACACTCTGCTCGATCCAGAGACACAATAACACAAAGTGGATCATATGTGCGAGTTGGCCCAGACCACCAAACGTATTGGACGTATCAGATGCTATATTTTATAGCAATATGAATTAGACTGTAGTTGTCATACACTGTTAAATGCGGTTTTACCGGGCTCTGGCCCAAGCTGTGATATGAACAAAATGTTATTGATTATTTAAAAAAGGTGTCTTTCTGTTTCAGTTGATATTACGTGAATACATAGAATAACACTGCTTGTTTCAAAGCACTTTAGTGGACCTTTAAGCCCTGTATGTTGCAAGGTGGGGCCACCATGGATCGGACTTGTTTATTCAGCACATCCCACAGAAGCTCAGTTGGATTGAGATCCGTGAAATTTGAAGGCCAAGTCAACACCTCAAACACGTTGTGCTCTTCTAACCATTCCTGAACCATTTTTGCTTTGTGGCAGGGCACATTATCCTGCTGAAAGAGGCCACAGCCACCAGGGAATACCCTTTCTATGAAAGAGTGTACATGGTCTGCAGCAATGCTTAGCCAGGTGGTACTTTTCAAAGCAACATCCACATGGATGGCAGAATCCAAGGTTTTCGGTCATCCATGTAATGTAAAAGAAAACATGATTCATTACACGTTCTTCCATTGCTCTGTGGTCCAGTTCTGGTGCTCACATGCCCACAGTTGGTGCTTTCGCCGGTGGACAGGGGTCAGACCTGACTGGTCTGCTGCTATGCAGCCCCATACACAACAAACGGCGATGCACTGTGTATTCTGACACCTTTCCATCAGGACCAGAATGAACTTTTTGAGCAATCTGAGATACAGTAGCTTGTCTGTTGGATCGGACCACACGGGCCAGCCGTCACTTCCCATGTGCATCAATGAGCCTTGGCCGCCCATGACCCTGTCGCCGGTTCACCACTGTTCCTTCCTTAGACCACTTTTGATAGATACTGACCATTGCAGACTGGGAATACCCCACAAAAGCTGCAACCAAGTTCAAGGCCCAGAGGATGGCTCCTGCATCAGCAGCACCTTACTACCCTTCTGGGCCTGGCAACATGTCAGTTGCTTTGCTGTCTATGCAGGGTCAGTAAGCTCTTGGATTTCATCAAAAATATTTTAATTTGTGTTCTGAAGATGAACGAAGGTCTTGCGGGTTTGCAACGGCATGAAAGTGAGTAGGCCTACTGTAATTAATGACAGAATTTTCTTTTTGAGTGCAATAACTGTCCAAATACTTTTTGGGAAACTATATTTTCATATTTTTAATTTCTTGGTGTTTGCGTGCTACAGCAAATCAGTTTGTCTTCCCTCAACTACACTTTAATTTACTTTCTCTTTTGTGTTTTGTGTCGTATTATTTAGGTTTTTATCATTGTTTAAAATGTAATACCATTATATTGTAGAAGAGTATGACATGAAAAACATGCATACATTCTTACATGTAAACTAAACATAGAAGCATACGCAGACACATGTGCAAAGAAACCTTTAATCTGCTTTGAATATCAATTCAGACTGTCACAGACAGCAACGCGTAAAGAATAAAAACGATAATCAAAGAGGAGAGGAGAAAAGGGGAATTAAAAATCAAAGGAGAAGTAGAGGGGCTCTCTCTCTTTCTCTCTCAACCCTTCATCACAAAGCTGAATCAATTACTGCCACTCCAGAAAGTGAGTGAGAGAGAAAGAGAGGTAGCAAAGGAGGAGAAGAGAGGGATTTGCCAGGGACTCAACCAAAAGGCAGGAATGTGTGGAGAATAGGAATCAGGTGCTTTTTCCTGAAATCCGATAACGTCGTTCGCCTTTTGTTTTCATCTTTTTTTCATACACACACACACACACACTCTCACAACAAAACTTCCTTAGTCATCAGAAGCACTTAGTAAATCTGCACATGCGAACACACATACCATTACACATTCTGTCAGGGAACACCCATTGCGATCACAGGCCATGTGCTCTATGATGTATGAATATATGGATGATTGTGAAACCACGACAGCGTACACAGACACACACACACACACACACACACACACACACACATCATACTTTGTATTCCAGCTTTGAGGAGCCAGAAGTGAACTGTTATTAAATGCATTCAACTTCAAATACTTACAGGCAGAGCGAGGCGCACACACACATATTCATATACATGTACACTAGCTAACAAAGGCCAAAAGCCAGGCGCGCTGTTTTCGGCATCTTGGAGTGATATGAGGCATAAAGGCGGCACAGATTCTGTTTATCATTGGTTTTGATGCAGTTTGCTTTAAAGAGTATGTTCTATAACCACATCATACACACACACAGTCGCACACACCACATCACAGCTTCTAAACCTCAAACACAAATGACTCCAGACAATGTGGCAGACCACAAAGTTAGCATGCCAGTGACAGAAAGAGAGAGAGAGAGAGTGTGTATGTGTGTGTGTTACAGTGAATTTTACCACTTGCTCTTAACTCTTAAATTAAACAGCATGTTAAGTGAAGTGAAGTGTTATAAAATTATTTTATCGTTGGGTTTTGATTGGTCTCTTTTTCCAGATGACTAAAGTTTCATCTGGGAACAGCCCTGGTCTTGCATCGGTCATGAGAGCAAGAATGTTTAATTTATTTAACAATTTATTTTTATTTAGTGAGGGCACTGAAGCCATCTCATGTCCTGTAATATCAATCACTACCAATGCTGCTGGGAAAAGACACTGTAATTGCAAGCCAAAGAAAACTGAGCTCTTCAAAATGTGTATTTTGCATTTGGAAGCAGCCATCCTCTGACTGTGAAGAAGGAAAGAGATTTGTATTTGCTTTTAACTACAATCATATTCTTTTTTTAGTACATCTCTCTCTCTGAGATTCCTTGAAACCATGAATTAAATCCGGATATGATTGTACAAATGGCATGTAAACGTTATGAGCTAAATTAATCCCAGACTGTAAAATTAAAATGCATTGCTTCTTTGGAGAATATCTGGTAATATGCTTCTAATTAAGACTTTATTTATTTTTCATTCTCACTGTATGATCAAGGACACTGCGCTTCCAATAAAATGACAAATTCTTAACAAAAGCCCAGAGCAATACAATGATAGTATATGACAGATGTGCCAGAGTTACACAAACAAGCTCACATTCAGTAAAAGACAAGTCAAAAACAATAATGTTGCATCTAAGAGTGAGTTTTCCAAAGACATGTCGGCCTGGGGCTTGTGAATCACAAATATATTGGCTACAAAACACACGCACATACAAAAAGGGGCACAGAGCGTACGAAAATTTAATATGGTCTATTGCCAGTTTATATCAAATAATATAAAAATGTCACGTTTTTATACATTTTAAATTAAGTATATATTTTTTAAAAATGAATGTGACATTTAAATAAAAATTATATCTAGAACAAAAAGCACAGAAAGTTTATAGCTAAATATTATTAATATTATTATTATTATTATTATTATTATGCAATGGTATGTACTGTATAAATATGGACTTTTATATGTATCTACATTTTTGGAAAGATGGTTTGCCATCTGACCAATTGCCTTGTTGTTAAACTACAGTACATTCTACTAAACACACTCTACTTATATCCATCACAGCCTGTCATTCCTGTGAAACATTAAAATATGGTGCTACCAGACTAAAGTCTATAGCACAAGCAAGATTGCATTATGGCCACATAATCACAGCAGAGCCATGTGGCCATAACGGTAAAAAGTTAACAAAGTCAAGAACAAAGTTATGGAACTAACAAAGAAGCATCAGCATTGTGTGATATTGCTTTTATACAGCAGTTCAATCAAAAAGTTAATAAGTAACTTACATTTTAGACACACTATTGCCTCCTACATTGTCCATTTTGCTCTGTTAACAGAAAATATATCAAGGTTTTGTTTAATAATCCTCATAAAACGGCATGATTCTTGAAAACAATGATGATACCATGGTACGTTTTGGTACTTTGGTGTATGTGACATGTATAATATGAAAATGTACAGGGTGTAGGTGAGTCTATCTTTGGAAACATAGTACTAAAAGTTGAGGTTATGGGCACCATCTCTCTTGCCTCCCCTGAGCCCACTGAGTTTTAAAGTGCTCCTATTATGCCTTTTCAAATATGACCTTTCATGCAGTGTCATGTAGCTGTATGTGAACATAAACTATCTACAAAGTTGTGAAGCCGACAGTGCACGATAAATAAAGTTACTGTCTATCAAAAAAAAAGAGTCGGTTCACAATCGCCTGAACGAGTCATCAGGAATTCAAATCTTTTACTGTTACGCCCATACGTCACGAAGTAACACATTTGCATAATGTCCGCCCACGTTCTACGTTGCGAATAACTTGCCCGCCCACAAACAGTAAAATTTCCATGTGGTTTACGTCATGTCGAGAAGACGCTGTATCCTAAAAACAATGTGGGATTCACCAAAGGCTTGCTCTTAAAAGATGGATCAGTGCCCAGTTTATTTGGACCGGCTTGCTCCTCTGAACCTCTAACTGTAAGTGTGATTAATAATTGATGGTTGTATTTTCTAGCGATCGTTCAAAATCGTCCTATATCGCTCATGGAGGTGAGTAAATTATCAGGACATTTTTATTCTGAAAGTGGAGTAATACTTTAAAACTTGTTGGTCTCATGTAACGTTACTCTGTATCATGCAAAATACGTATTTAGTTGTGTGTGTGTTGTGTTCGCTCCGCGCAGCTCGTAGGTCTCTGGCTAACCGGCTGACAGCTTTATCTGTTCACTCGCTATTGTCTAGAAACGTGTCGATGAATAGTGAATGTTTGTCGTTGTTATTACTTGAAGTTCTGATAAAGAATAGAACAATACGTTGGTGTACAAGCTGCAGTGCTTTATCAATACGTTTCTGCGTTGGGTTGACACATATACTATGGCTGTTTGAGTGTTGTTGTTTACCACCGAGTTGTGGGCTAGAGTAACGGTGATGGGCGTTCCATGTTTGAAATTCACTGCACGCAGTAACGTTAAACCAAACACAAAAGACTGGATCATCAGACCAATCACCACAGATTAGTGTCACGCAAAGGAGTGGTTTGGACAAATGATTCGTTTTAACGAACCGTTTGGGAGTCATTGAGCAAATAAGGTAAAAATAAATGTATATTATAAGACAATAAAAGTTTTTTTGACCTTGCATGCATGTCAACTTGTTGTTGGGGTCTCCCAAAACCAAAATATGAACCTTTTATAATCCATAATAGGGGCACCTTAACAGATCTCCTAAAGTGTGCGGTGAGTTTGGTGGGGGGTATAATTGAAAAGGAATGGGGAAAAGTCACATGAGAGTCACGATATGATTGGATATGAATAGATACGATCGGCTGTGATTGGTTCATGCGATAAATCCCGCCTGCCTGTGTTCATGCACATTCCGCATTTGCAGATCAGTCTGAATGAACAATATAATGGCGTTAATGGGAAGATTAATTTAAAAAGAAAGTAAACAACTCACACTCTTTGATATAACCACTTTGTTACATCAAAATAAGACTTGAAATGGCCTGAAAACATGATCGGTGGGATTTTTTATTAAGTAATCAGCTTGGTGAAATTCAAAATAAATCTCCTTGTCTGTGGCCAATATTTACAGAGCTTTGATGACTGATGATTCAAACAATTCAAAAATAGTTAGATTTTAACTATTAAAAAGAATAGCTGAACATAAGTTAATAAATAGGGTCACACTTCATTTTAAGGTTCAGTTCTCGCTATTAACAAACCATTAACTACTTATTATGGATTTTGCCTTAATAAACTCCTAATTTGCTGCTTATTAATAGTTAGTAAGGTAGTTAAGTTCAGGTATTGGGTAGGATTATGGATGTAGAATATGGTCATGCAGAATAGGTGCTTTATAAGTACTAATAAACCGCCAATATGTTAATAATATGCTAATAAGTAACTAGTTAATAGTGAGAATTGTTCCTTATACTAAAGCGTTACCATAAATTGTTACTGCCTTGAGTTATTGTCTTGGAATAAATGTAAAATGCTTTAAAATACTACCTAAAATAGATTTTTTTTTCCTGATAGTGTAAGTAATACTTATTTAACCAAGAAACTGTGATTGGGACATGAATTTACATTTGATTAAAAAAAAAAAAAACTTTGAAGACTTGCCTCTTCATTTCAGATCATCTCAGCCTAGTTTACACTAGAGCATTTTGGTTTTTAAAATGGCGTTTTAAAATGAAAATAATCCTTCACTGCCGTTTTCACTGCGCTTCAGAAACATCAACGCATTAAGCATTACGCATTACACAGACACTACGCAGAGCAAATGTGGGCAGCCATGCCAACGTTTTCAAAAGCCTCCGTTTTGGTCCATTTACACTGAAACATAACCCTGGAGTTTTCAAACTTTTCCGTAATCATAACAAGAGTTATGCGTTTTAAAACAAAAATGCACTAGTATAAACATTATACATGCCTCATTGACATCATATTGACAACTGTCTTACTGAAGCATTCTTAATATTTGTGACGTCAGTCGCAACAATGATGGTTGAGTAAAGATTCATTTTGAAGCTTTGCTCACTGAGTCCGTTTTAGTTTCTCACGGAATTGCAGATGTATTTCCTTTAAAACTTCCTTTTTGCCTTTAAAACACGTGCGTAAATGGCCCCTATATGAGTAGATCTGTGAAAACAATCAAACATAGACACATACCATAAACCAGTTACAAAGTATTATCCTTTTAAATATTAAAAGGGGTCATGAACTGCCTTTATTTTTTTATTTTGTACTGTTCTCTGAGGTCCACCTATAATGTTATCAAGATTTTTTACATCAAAAAGCATTATAATTTAGAAGCAATAGGCTATTTTTGTCCTGCTTTTAACCACCCTCTGCAGTACGCTCTGTTTGAATAGGCGTGACGGATTGTAGCCTCGGAAGTAAATGCCCGCTGCTATGATTGGCTAAAAGCGTACATTCATTCCTCATAGATGAATGTCGCTGTGATTTAGGTTTAAAACACATAAATAACTCAGTGCATATCAAATGATCTGTAAGAAGAGACAAAGCAATAGTGACCACGTAATGAAATCAGTTACTCACACGTTTGTTGCGACATCACTGTCGGATCCAATTTAGGCGGCACAGCATCGTCTTTTAGTTTCAATATTTTTTGAAAATCCTGCATCAAATTGTGTCGCTCTGGCTGCTGACGTAACTTAGGTTCCCAGAGATAAGGAAACAAGCATTGTGTTGCTGACACTATGGGTAATTGTAAACAAATCAGCTGTATAATTAAGTAACGAAGGACCGAGTTCTTACTGACGAGGTCTGGAACTTCATTAAAAATAAAGTTCATCCACTCTTTCCTAACATTGGGATCAGAAGGAAGGCATATGCAAAGACTGTTTTTTCCACAAACTGGCACTGCAGAGTGTCCTGTTGTTTTCAAAGCCATCTTTATCATTTGGTTACTGTGGTTTCTCAGTTCTAAGTTCTCATTCTGGTTAATTTTGGTTTCTCAGTTCATGACCCCTTTAAGATAGCCTTTATCACAATGTTCTAATTTAGTACATTGTGTAAATAAAAAAATCTGATGTAAATAAAAAAATCTGATGCTGGGGGGGGGGGGGGGGGGGGGGGTTACAGCAATTTCTTAAAGGCTATTATCCTTTAAGAAATTGCTGTAACCCCCCAGCATCAGATTTGTTTTTTTGTTTTGTTTTGTTAGTTTTTTTCGTGTGTACCAAATTAGAACATTGTGATTACAATAAATAAGCTATTTAGTCATTAAGTGCCACCCTCCAATGTTTGATTTACTGCAGGCACAAATTTTAACAGAGTTTTAATTTAAGATACATATCAAATTCAGTTTCCCCTGATTAATCTGTTCAGGAGTTATGAAAGTAATTTTTAGTTGTGGTTGAGTAAATGATTCAATGACTCATTCAAGTCACTTGTCACCACGTATTGGCGTAACCTGCAGAATAATCGCTGAAAATTGTCACCACTAATGCTCAGACTGACCGTCTGTTCTGGAATATATTCAAAAAGAACAATTCTGTCGTGATTTACTTATCATTGTGTTCCAAACCAATGATTTTCATTCTTAATTCAGCAGTGTAATATCTTTCTCATCAGCACAGGTGGCATGTATAGTCAATATAATTTCCTATTTTTCTAATTTCAAGATCAATTAAACAATAGTATCATAAGTCTGGGTGTCAATATATGCATATATAGAGTTGAGGTCAAAAGTTTAAAAACACCTTGCAGAATATGCAAAAAAAATGTTCTTTGTTTTTTCAGCATTTTGTGCATTTGAATCCCTTCCAACAATGACTGTATGATTTTGAGATCCATCTTTTCACACTGAGGACAACTGAGGGACTCATATGCAACTATTACATTAGATTCAAATACTCACTGATGCTCCAGAAGGCGCAACGATGCATTAAGAGCCAGGGGTGTAAACTTTTGATCAGAATGAAAATGAGTATTTTTATTATTTTGCCTAAATATCATATTTCTTTCATTTAGTACTGCCCTTTAGAAGCTACAGAAGATACTTACATGTTTCCCAGAAGAAAAAATAAGTTAAATTTACCCTGATCTTAAAACTCAAAAAGTTTTCACCCCCTGGCTCTTACTGCACAGTTTTTCCTTCTGGAGCATCAGTGAGCATTTGAACCTTCTGTAATAGTTGCATATGAGTCCCTCAGTTGTCCTCAGTGTGAAAAGATGGATCTTAAAATCATACAGTCAGTGTTGGAAAGGGTTCGAATACACAAAAATGCTGAAAAACCAAAGAATTTGTGGGACCTGAAGGATTTTTCTGAAGAATACCGGGCAGTTTAACTGTTCAGGACAAACAAGACACTCATGAACAACTATCACAAAACAAAAACAAAAACAAACAAAAAAAATAAAACAGCTGTGTAAAAAACAGGTAAAAAAACAGTATTAAGAATCAAGTGTATCTAAACTTTTGAACAGGGTCATTATTATAAATTCAACTATTATTTTCTCTTGTGGACTATATGTAAATGTATTTTATGTGAAATATCATTTTCAGGTCAGTACTAAATAAAAACTAAAATTTTGTATGATCCCTCTTATTTTGCTAAAACAATTAACATTTTGCAGATTCTGTAAGGTGTATGTAAACTTTTGACCTCAAGGTTTTGAATATGTACAGTCTTTTTCCAACTCGATCTTCTGGTTTACATAAATAAAATGTATGCTTGTACGCAGAATCAGCTGTTTATATTTTTAATAAAGAATCAATGCAAAGTTTTATACTTGAGGCACTTGGTATTGCCACGACTGTAAGGGGCAGGTTTCTGATCATTTTCTTAAAAATTATGTTTAAATAAATAAACTTTTGCATTTTTAACAATAGTTTCAGTTATATATGAATTCTGGGCTGTTATTGGCAGCAAGTAGTGTGTTTAATGTGTTCAGTGTCACATATACGCAGCTGACACCTCCACAGATCTGCTGGTACTATGAACACACTCACACCCAGACGCGCACACACACTGCAGCTAAAATATGGAGCCCGCAGTGACTGAGTCAACATTTCACACATCAGGAGGGAAAAGACAGGAGTGTGCGTAGCTTATTCACAGACAGCTCTGCTAATTCAAGCTGTCATTATGGGCAATGATCTCATTACAGCCATTTAGCAGTGCACACTATTACCGAAGTATTAATGTTCCTGTTTTGCTTCCACTGCAGAACCTGTTTGAATACAATCCACTGAATATCAGCCTAATTTACATTTTCCACCATTCCAGAGCACCATTCCAACTGTACCAAACTGTTCCACAGAGTCAGCGGAGTCTCTTGTGACATCACAATAATGCTAAACACAGATGAAGCTATACTGTAATGTATTCTGACAACACCAGCTCTTCTGCTACATGTCTGCTAAGGGGTTCAACCTTTTAAGCCTGTTAGCAGCTAACACATCCACACTCAACGCCATCGCACAAACTTTATAGCCTTGTGACCTTCAACATTGAGTCTCTGTTAAAGAACACCGAGTTTAATTTACTTGTAAAATCCCCATGTGGCTGCTGCGTCACCAGTCAATTAGCCGTAAAATGCTATGTGAAAATCTTAGCAAGACGGAGTAGATGGCGCAGTCTGGATGAATAAAAAACATCATTGGGCAAATGAAAAGCTCGCTATGCATGGGCACACCATCCATCATGTTTAAGAGCTGACCTGTTAAAACCGTCTCAGCACTTTTATTGTCTCAAGATAGAACAGAGTGACTCCGTATTTTCATCGTCCCTGTCCAATGCTAACCATGTCTCAAATGAGGACAAAGAGCCCTTGATGAGCTCTGGACTCTTAAATGGAGCATCTGATTGAGAAGATTGAAGAGGCTGTCATCCTGCCTGAGCTTCAGGTTGTGGGTTACTTTGACAATTTCAGACATTCGGGGTGTGTAAGGTAAGTTAAAGGAGAAGTTGACTTCCAGAACAAAAATGTACAGATAATTTGCTCACCCCATTGTCATCCAAGATGTTCATGTCTTTCTTCAGTCGATAAGAAATTATGTTTCTTGAGGAAAACATTTCAGGAATGTTCTCCATATAGTGGACTTCAATGGTGCCCCCAAGTTTGAACTTCTAAAATGCAGTTTCAGTGCAGCTTCAAAAGGCTCCAAACGATCCCAGCTGAGGAAGAAGGGTCTTATCTAGTGAAACGATTGGTCATGTTAGAAACAAATTGACAAAAATATATACTTTTTAACCTCAAATGCTCATCTTGTCTATTCTCTGTGATGCGCATGCAAACTCTGTGTAATACAGTTAGGGTATGTCAAAAAAGTCCCATCTCGTTTTCTTCTCCAACTTCAAAATCGCCCTACATCGCTATTTTACCTTTTTTTGTAAAGGGCGTTTGATCTTCTTTGCATGTTCACTTTGTTAACTCTGGGTCAGTATATCTGCAATGATGTAGGACAATTTTGAAGTTGGAGAAGAAAACAAGATGGGAGTTTTTCGACATACCTTAACTGTATTGACCTGGATTACACAGACTACGCATGTGCTTTGCAGAGAATATACGAGTGTTTGAGGTTAAAAAGTATATAAATTGTCAATTTGTTTAGAAAATGACCGATCGTTTCGCTAGATAAGACCCTTCTTATTCTCAGCTGGGATTATTTAGAGCCCCTTGAAGCTGCATTGAAACTGCATTTTGGAAGTTCAAACTTGGGGGCACCATTGAAGTTCACTATATTGAGATAATTCCTTATCATTATATAATTTCTTATCAACTGAAGAAAGAAAGACATGAATATCTTGGATGACAATGGAGTGAGTAAATTATTTGTAAATTTTTGATCTGCAAGTGAACTTCTCCTTTAACTTCCTTTGAAGGCTACACAACAAATTTGAAACATCTTATTCCAGTCATTCGCAGCGAACATCTGCTGAACAATAAGATGAGATTCACAGTCCATCCTTAGGAGTTCACAGCTTTGTTTCCCCACAGAAATGATCATGTTTCTCTAGGGAAACACATTACAAAAGATTTTCCACATAGACCTGTGGAAGAGTTTTACTGTAATAAAACTATAAGGATTCTTCCTCCCTTTAAAGTCCTTTTCCTTCCATACAACTGTGTACCCTTATGAAAATTAACCTTTGTTTTACCATAGTAAGTGTAAAAACCATGATTTTTTTGGTGTATTGATTACCATTTGTATAGCCACAGTTTTACTACAAGTACCATGGTTAATTTGAGGATTTTTGTACGTGTAAATTTGTGCAGCTCTTTGTATTCAGCAGCATGATACCTGTGAGCAACCTCCTTCGAATTAAAAGAAGAAAAAAAACACACAAGAGCGACAGAGAGAGAAAACCATTTTGGCTTTATAACTAATTGACCTGGCACATACACGCGAGTATTTTTTCTTCTGTTTTCATCAATCACTCCAAAACCAAAATTGCTCTTTCTTCACCGCTGGAAAAGTCCCATTCACTCAAACATTAGCCCCCTGGATCCATGTGGTGAGTTCTACTGGTGAAGGTGAAATCTGAGTCGCTTCAAATATTCATCTGAGTGTCTTAACCTTCGCTCCTATTATTAAAGCTGTTATTCTTGGAGAGACACTGGGTTTGGGACAAAGGAGAGAAATGGAGGGAACCTTAGCCAGGATAAAATAGTTCCCCAACCTGTTCTAACAACATAACTTCAGTGCACTGCTTAACACATTAAGGTTGAGTGAGTGAGTGAGTGAGTGAGTAAGTGAGTGAATGATGAATTAATGGATGAATGGACATTAGCAAACATATTTCCACAAAGCTCATTTACTATATGGTTAAATTTAATTTCTTATGGACTCATTGTCATCCTGATCCTATCCATCATTATGGGTTAATTCTACAGTTACTGGATTCGAATTACTATCAATTCATTAACTGAACTCTACCACTTTATTACTGCGAATACTGGATTGGAACTTTAGAATAGAATAGAACAGAATAGAATAGAATAGTCAGTGAACGAAAGAGTATGTAAAGTGTGTGTGAGTAAAGTAAATGGGTCAAAGAAAAAGTAAGTGAATGAATGAGGGAATGTGTGAGTGGTTAAGTGAGAGATTATATGTAACATAAGCACATTGGAAAAACAAACCTACATTCTTTCCAGAATCCAAAAACCTACCTATACATACAAATCACAGCAGTCTACAGTTGAGAGGACCACTAAACTTATTCTTGCTCTGTTCATGCTCTATACTATATTATGACTTATAACATTTTTACCATAGTGCATGATTTGTAAACTAATACATGTTGACGTGCATCACATTACCAAGCTTTTATAAGGTAGAAGTTCAGTATCTCACTTGGTGCGCCTTTGCACCCTCAACACGAAGTGCTTGGGTATGCGTCCTGTGAACACAAGTCATGATAAAAGAGCTCAAAGACACACTTAAAGGGATAGTTCACCCAAAAATGAAAATTCTGTCGTTAATTACTCACCCTCATGTCGTTCCAAAACCATAAGATCTTCGTTTATTCTACGGAAAACAAATGAAGATATTTTTGATGAAATCCGAGAGCTTTCTGACCCTGCATAGACAGCATAGGTCCTAACAAAGAAACATAGTAAGTACATCAGTTTTATAAACCTAAGAGAATTTTTGTGAGCAAAGAAAACAAAAATAATGACTTTGATTTCTTCGAATGACTAACGATTTTTTCTCTCAAGTGTCGGTCTACGGCCATTATCGAGAGTACCATGATGTATGCGCATACTTTCCTCTCCTTAAACAAGGGGCAGTGCATGCATGTTCAACATCAGCAGCAGCACATGCATACATCGTGGTACTCTCAATAATGGCGGCAGACTGTTACGGAAGAGAAGAGAGAATTTTGACTAAAGTCGTTATTTTTGTTTTCTTTGCGCATAAAAAGTATTCCTGTAGCTTTATAAAATTATAGTTGAACCACTGATGTCACAATGGACTATTTTAACCTTAGGTAGGTGTCTTTACTACCTTTCTGGGCCTTTAACAGTAGTTGCATTGCTGTCTATGCAGGGTAAAAAAAAGCTCTCAGATTTCATCAAAAATACCTAAACTTGTGATCCGGAGATGAACGAAGGTCTTATAGGTTTGAAACAACATGAGGGTGAGTAATTAATTACAGGATTTTCATTTTTGGGTGATTTATTTCTTTATATAGCACAGTTGATTAAGCAAATTAGTTTTTATCTTACGTTTACTTTTGTTAACACAGGCTTGCGGAAGGGTTTAATGTAGGTGGTATGTTATTTTGAAACATAACTCACCAGCTTTTCAAACAAAAATTGACAGATGTTCATCTGTTTTGTATAAAACTGAAATTGAGAAGAGAAGAGAAGAGAAGAGAAGAGAAGAGAAGAGAAGAGAAGAGAAGAGTAATTATTATGGTAATTATCACAAACTACAGTATGACTGAGGGCCATCAATGGCATCTGGTGTGTTAATGTTTATGTGTAATAGATTTGTAAGACTCTGTTTTCACGGGATGAAATCTGATATGACATTCTGATTAGATCTGAAAGACCTGAAATATAAACTCCAACACTGTTTATACTTATATGCTTCACTGGGCCACAGTTATGCACTTCTCAAAACACACTCTGTGCTCTGTGTATGTGTGTGTGTGTATGAGAGAGAGAGAGAGAGAGAGAGAGAGAACACCTGCTGATAAAGAGATTAAATTTCCTCCTCTGTATTAACCATCATAATTCGGTCAGTGACATTTACCCATTCGACAACTAACCACAAAATAAATACTGGTACAGAAACAAACTGTACTTAGACATTATTTGGACCAAATATTGCCACTTTAAGCAAATGGTTTTGATTTTTTTTTTTTTTTTTTTAACCATCATTTATATAGAGAGAGAGTTGGTTAGGTGTGTGCATGTGGTTAAGGTATGTTATAGGGACAAAATGGCCCCACAAAGATGGCAATATCCAAAACCAAAATCCTTGTCAGGACATTTTTGGGTCTCCGTGGGAAAACAAGCTTATAAATCATACAGAATGATCTTTGAAAATCTAAAACAGCAGAAAGTTTTGTGTGAGGAGTAGAGTTAGTGGTGGGGTTATGATGAGTGGATAGAAAATACAAGTTTGTACAGTATGAAAACCATTATGTGTATGGCCTGCGGTCCCCACAATGTAAAAAAAATTATTAAAAATAGTAAATGATATTTATCTGAAAGTGTAACGATGCAAACATGTTTTCTGTAAGGGGTAGGTTTAGGTTTAGGGTTAGGGTTGGGTTAGGGGATAGACAATATCGTTTTGTCAGTATAAAAACTATAGAAGTCTATGGAAAGTCCCCACAATTCACAAAAACAAACATGCGTGTGTGTGTGTGTGTGTGTGTGTGTGTGTGTACCTACTTAACCATATTTTGGGGACAAATTTGTACCCAAAAGTGAGCAAAACCTGTCACTCATTTGTAAACCCGTATAAAAATAAAGTTAACAAAATAGTTTTTTTGAAGTTGTAAAAATCCAGCAAGTTTTCCGAGAGGGGTAGGGTTAGGGGTAGGTTTATGTTAGAAACAATCAAAGTCTATGTAATGTCCCCATTTAGATAGCTAAATAAACGTGTGTGTGTGTGTGTGTGTGTTTGCTGCTAGGTTAAAGGTTGCACTCACAGGGCTCCTAAAGATCAAAGCCACTGTTGCTGTGGCAATGGCTGCTGTCTGGGATGTTGCCGTGGTGATGAGAGTGTCTGGCCACCTGCCGAACATTCTCCCTCTATGAACAAACACACACACCTTCAGCGTTACACTGTCATAGAAACCCAGTACATACACTAATGGTTCAACTGCAGTAAGCATATTGAAAATCTGGGCTGAGAAATCAGGAAATTCTTTGGTCAATTTAGCTTGGATGACTATTTTTCTTTCTGACAAACATTCATATTTTTCGACTTAGAAACAGCCAATGTACAAAAGACTGAGACTGAGACTGAATCAAAGGTTTTAGAGATCAAATTTCAGTTTTTCCCTCATTAAATGTGAAGAAAAACACACACACGCACACACATACACTCAAATCTGTGTGTAATTTTCTGAGATCCCAGTGTGTGCATGTGCATGTGATTAATGAATAATATGCAATTACTTTCTCCCCTCTCTGCACGACAGCAATTGTTTTAATAACAGCACTGGCCCATCTCTCAAAGCAATGAATGAAAGGACCCGTCAGACACTCGGGCAGCTAAAAGACTTTAACACCTGTGGACTGAGGGGGCGTGGGAAACGCAGAGGAAGTGATTGATCTGAATACACACACTTTCACACAAGCCAACAGGGTAAGACAGAGTGTCACATAGGAAGAATCAAATAATCACAGAGTGATTAAGCAAACTAAGAAAGAAACAAGGGCTCTAACTAAAAAGTAATGGATTAAATCATGAGTTCATAATTATGTAATTTTCATGAATCTCATGAAATCCTTTTCATGAAATCCTAAGTTATTGAAATCTGACGTTTTATCACCTAGGATTCCCAAAATCATATCTGTAGTATGACTATATGTGTCATGACTAGGGTTGGGTATCATTTGAATTTTATCAATTCCGATTCTTACAGATTCCTAGTTTCAATTTCAATAACATAAAAAAGTCAATAAAAAATTAAGTCAAACAATTGTATTCTGTATTTTTACAAAGTATTCTGTTGCAGCTGAATAACATGAGCAAAAATCAGCAGTCTTACAGAACACTTAGGCCTAAGAGGAACGTTTGTCTATGGTTTTAACAAAAAATACCACAGCAAAAACAACTAGACTAATATAAATTTAAAACATTAAATTGTTAAAGACAAGTAAACAGTCAGTAATAAAACAGGAACAGGCAAATAAATTAGCAAGAGCATAAATAAATACAACTGAACAAAATGCAGGTACAGAGATTTAAATCAGAAGTTTAAAAACACTGCATAGTTCGCATTTCATGAATAAAATATAGATTAATCCTCATTAAAGTTACGAAAGATATTCCATCAAGATCAGTGAATGATTTTTTTTGTTCTTGGATTAACATTAAAGGGGTCCTATTATGCTCTTTACAAAGTCTTGATTTTGTTTTGGGGGTGTACTAGAACATGCTTTCATGCTTGGTGGTTCGAAAAACACATAATTTTTAACATAATTTATATTATTACAATACATTCCTTCCAGCTTGGCACAAATGGCTGACCCCCCGGAGCCACATGAGGCACTTTTTATCATGGATGGATGAATATTATTGGACTTGTTTCTGACTGATCGAGAGAAACACCGGTCTATGCCATTCTAAAGCTTGGGAGTGCCAGGATACATTTAATATAACTCCGATTACATTCGTCTAAAAGAAGGAAGTCATATACACCTAGGATGCATGGAGGGTGAGTAAATAATACGCTACAGTAGTGTTGGGTCCTATCGTCAGCCTGCGAGATCGTGCTAATTTATTTAATTATTTACATACTTAGTTTCATTGCCCGAAACCAGCTCCAGCATAAGGCTAAAAGCAGCCTAACATTAACTTTATCAAAGAACATCATCACTGATTACCCTAGCCTATTCTAATGCAAGTTTATGCATTTTAAAAAACACTAACGTAATAAGTGAAACTATCTACACTGTATGATGAATAAATGTCTTACCCATGTCTTACACACTGCACACGTCTGCGGCATGTTATGGCTCTGATGCGGGAACCGGAGTACATCGTGGCTTCAGCATGTGTTTCAACCCCCGTTACTGCACACGTCTAAAGCGCATTACTGCTCTGAAGCTGCCACTCTAGTCAATGCTTGTGTTTATACCTGCCGCACTGCGGCTCATTGAAACGGCTCTCTGCGCTGCATCACTAAAGTTAGGCTAATGCCCCACCTTGTCCCTACCCACCCCTCAACAAACCCCTTTAATGACAGGCAGCATGTTTATTAGGCTACTGTCTCTTCAACACCAAACGCACGCAGATCTAAAAATACTGTCACACAAGTGTTTTCTTTCTCATCTGTTTACTTTCACTTTCACTTTCGACAAATAACAGCTGTGTTTATAATGATATACTGATGTATTTTTGTGCATATTGGGCGGTAAGTCAGATCCAGCCTGGAACAACCTTTTCTGCAGTGGAAATGCACTGAACAGTTTGAGAACGGACACGGCCGGGAACCCGTACCAGGACTGTTGTTCACTGTGCTCGCACTTCAGATGTATGCGCTGCACACAAATGGTGCGAAACTTCTTTTCCCTCCTGTGCTTAAATCATTTGATTTTAAACTTTAAAATCACATTAAAATGCGAACACAGGAATCGTTAAGCAAAACCAAAATGCACGTGTCTTATCGAATACCTGGTTGTTGGACATAACACTAGCCATTATTATATGTGCAAAAGAGGTGGGTTAGAGCTAGTCTCAGCTTCAGATGTCACACCCATGGACCGTTGGCTCTTACGTCTGATGTATATGGCACACACTTCAGGAGTTTAGAGGTCTTCATCTGATTGTTTGAATTCTACAGGATTTCTGGGAGATGTGTGTGTTGTGCTCAACTAAACGCTGGATTTTCAAAAGCATGTGAAATTTGTAAAGTTTGCGGCATAGACTCTTTTAAATACATCTAAGAGTTTTAGGGTGTGTTCACACTTGTAGTTTGGTTTGTTTGATTCATTTGGTCCAGACCAAAAAGGAAAATGATACATTTGGTCCTGTTTCACTTAGCGTTCACACATTTTTGACAGCCAACCTAAAGATACCAAACCTAAAGGCATAGTGATACGTTCACAACCTGATTGGTCGGGCTGAATGACATGTATTTAGTGACGGAACTCACCAAACACTCCAAACGAAAGGAAAAGGTGTGTTTGACTTAAAGCAGCACTGCGGATGTATGACATCAAAATACCTATTCACTGAGCTCAGCACCATTTTAAGCCAAATATACCTAATGCCGTCTGCTGGACTACACACGCTTATTGTTGCGTGTAGATGATTTTATTTTCACCACTTGCAAACTCACAAAGAGCTCATAAAAGACACTTTACCTTGTCATTGCTCCACATTTGCCTTCTGTTCATTTTGTTTTGGATACACTGCTTATTCCCTTCATGAAATCATGTTGCATAGTGTCACATCTTGTCAATACTTCCTGTTTTTGGTTAGTTTAGAAGTATTTGGTCCATGTTGCATTCATACTTCATTCGAACCGCAACAGAGTTAGTTTGGAAGCAGACCGAGACCTATCTTTTTAGTCTCGGTCCGCTTGTTTGGTGCGGACCAGGGTTCGGATGGTAGCGTTCACACTTACTCAAACGAACCGCACTAACAGATCAACCACACCAGAGTTCGTTTTAATCTAACCAAACATGACAACTGTGAACACACCCTTAGACACAGGTCTGTTATTGTGGGGACATTTCTACACTCCTAAACATGATGCAGCACAAAAAAACGAAACGTGATTGGTTGCCTTACCTGTCAGTCAAATAGTCTCTTGGGTGATTCACAGCAGCCATGATTCATATGGAATTCCCTGTCATCAGTTCGAAGGTCTGGCTACGCAAGACTAGGTTAGAGCAGACATGATATAGTTCAGCTTTTATGCAGTGTTACATCTTTACACAGAATTTTGTGCATGTATTCTAGGTCAAGTTTTGCCTACATTGTTGGGACTAAATGTTACCAAGGATTGTAAACCCTGAAATCACCTACACTGTGGGGACCAAAGCCCAAAAGGAAAACAGCTTAATAAATGTACCCAATCACATCTATACTAAATAATGTAAAAAGTTTGCATGAGAATTAAGTTTAGGGGTAAAGTTAAAGGATCGAAAATATCATTAGTCCCCATCATAACAGAAATGTGTGGGTATGATTGAATTTACTGAAGGGACACGGTAATACTTTAAGCTAATGTTGACCTTTAAATCAGGAAAGTAGTGAGAAATACTCGCCTGACTGGCTCTGGTTATGACTGCCATTTTAAACTGATCTGATAGCATTTGTTCACATTTTGAGAGTTCTGATTTTGGTGAGCAAGACTGTTCCTGAATCAGCGATAATTGGTAACACATATATCTGGAGCAAAAAAGGAGCCTGTCCTTCACATCCACGCGACTGCATTTTTGACAGCACCATTAAGACAAGCTGTCAGTCACAGCCTCCTGTGACAGGAAGTGTTAGAAGGTCATAACCCTCCAGCTTACAAGCATGAAAGCACACCTGCCATCAGGCCTGATTAGGCATTTTCATCTTCACATTGAGCAAGGACAACAGTTAAAGAGTGTTCTGATTATTTGTCATTGTTCTTTAAAATAATGCGAATGGAAAAGACTACACAGAAAAATAGAAACATTAGGATCACATTTGAAGGTGGTCATGGTAGTTCGTCCTGATGTGTTCCACATAACATCAAATGGCAGTATATTTGCCTGTCAGTCAACATTTGTGCTAACAAAAGGTTGTATGTGATAGGTCCAGGAGTTGGACAAAATAATGTGAACACCTGGGAAATAGGCAATAAGGGTGTGTTTGACCTCATGTGGTGATGTGCAGACCGATTGGTGGTTGACTTAAAGCAGTGCATGCTGAATAGAAATTTTGTCACACTCGAGACAGTGCGGACACCATGCACTGTAATGTATGGCATCAAAGTACTGTGAGAGTTTCTCCAGAGCAACTGCAGGAGCTCTGATGACGATGGCCGAATTCACCACAGGACAACAATGATGTGCGTTTTGTGTTTATTCTGACACATTTAATTCCACTAATGTTCACAAACCTGTTTTTATAACAGCAAAAGCTCTTTCACTGTAGTTGCAAAGTTATATTGGGTCATGTTTATCAGAAAACACTGATAAAATTATATACATTGACCCACTTTATTGGTATTTAAATTTTATTCTTGTAACTTTATTCTTGTACAGATGGCGTTGTATTAAACAGTAAGTGTTTCTGTTGCTTCATGTTGCATTCTCTGAAACATCTGTGTATTTGACAAGTATTGCATTTAATTCACTTCATCTGCGATAAAGTATGCAAACACGCAAGCATCACAATGGGAAGCAGAAAGTGTCCGACTTCATGTCTCTGCTTTCAAATCCACCCTTGACAACAGCTCTCGCCGATCGGTCTGAAGTCGAACACACCTAATATTTCTTTATGAAGGTGTTTTACCAAAATTTTCCTCCAACACAGCTTCCAACCTTAAAATAGGTTTTCAATAGTCTCCAGTAGAATGCTGTCTATCAGAACATCTGCCAGTAGCTTCAGAGATGTTGGAGGAGAGAACTGGCTCTTCACTATTCTCTCTAAAACTGCCCACAGTGGTTTCAAAATATTCAAGTCAGGTGACTGAGCTGCCAGGGCTCAAGTTCATCTTAGTCCAACTGTCCAGGTTTTTTCAGTTGACAACATATTTTCGCATTTTAGCATTGGTGTCTGCGACTGAAGTTTTAGCAATTGTAGCTTTTTCATGAATGTTTCATGAAAGGCTTCTTGTGACAAATGACTAAGTTCTGTGTGCTCAATTTTGGAAATAGGGTCTTCAAGGTGATGAAGTCTTATCACACTCTAAAAAATGCTGGGTTATTTTTTTAAAGGAGAAGTCCACTTCCAGCCCAGACTTCCAAGATTCCAGCCAAGGAAGAAGGGTCCTATCTAGTGAAACGATCGGTTATTTTCATAAAAATAATACAATTTATATACTTTTTAACCCTTTAACTGTCACCGTCCGCTCTGTGTAAAGTTTACTTCACCATATTACAAATAAATTCTAATCTAATCATGACAAACTATATATTGTTGGGAAGGTCTAAGATTCCTAAATAGATATTATACCACTCATTTGTGTTAAAAATTATGTAGGAAAAGTAATAGATTAATTTATGACAAGAGTGCACCTCAAAAATCTACATCTTGTCACAAAAAGACTTTCTTTGTTGCCTTTTTCCCTGTCACACTTTAGAAATCATAAGAAATTATATATCGCCTGAAAACTTAAAATTTCAAAATTCATCCTTTGAAAACCAATTTAAAATCAGACATTGCATTACCATGGAAATTGTACATCAAAATCATATTACAAAATGTTTTCGTTCATGAATTATAAAAATTTAACTTTGGATAGTGCATTTTCATGTCTATGTTCAAGATAGGGAGTGACAGTTAAAGGGTTAATGTCAAACGCTCATCTTGTCTTGCTCTTCCCGACCTCTGTTTTTTCCGGTTCATGACAGTTAGGGTATGTCGAAAAACTCCTATCTTATGTTCTCCCCCAACTTCAAAATCGTTCTATATGGCTGTTTTACCTTTTTTGTTAAGGGTGTTAGACCCTGTGTAAGACCCTTCGTCCTCGGCTGTGATTGTTTACAACCGCATTTGGGATCATTTGAAGCCGCATTTAAACTGCATTTTGGAAGTTCAAACTCGGGGCACCATAGCAGTCCATTATATGGAGAAATATCCTGAAATGTTTTCCTCAAAAAACACAATTTCTTTACGACTGAAGAAAGAAAGACATGAACATCTTGGATGACAAGGGGGACATTATCTGTAAATTGTTGTTCTGGAAGTGGACTTCTCCTTTACCCAAATGCTGGGTTCAGCCTGTTGGGTAATTTTATTGGGTTGTTTTTAATATTTTTACCCAGGTGGTGGGTTATTTTTTAACCCAAATGCTGGGTTCAACTTGTTGGGTCTTTTTATTGGGTTATTTTTAATATTTTTTTACTCACGTTCTGGGTAGTTTTGATGGGTCATTTTTAACGCTGGGTTATATTTTTCTACCCAACCGCTGGGTTTAGCCTGTCTCTGATGAAACATCCCAGCTGCTGAGTTGCAGTCAGGAGAGACCGGTTCTTAGCGCCAACGAATTGGTGGCACATTTATTCAGCGAAATAAAGGTTCATATACATTTTATTTCATTTATAAAGTCTTTACTGTGCTGTAAATTGTATTATTTTATGCAATGCAAAATAAGGACGAGATGTCAGTCAGCTGCGTCAGCAGCAGTCATGTCGCATGATGGAAACACCTTTTGCCTTGCATAAAATAAATGGATTGTATTCATTATTGTACTGAGTTTAGTCTTAAAATATGTTCTCTAATGTCAAGATTGTTTGTTTATGAACAGGTTTTGGAGTCAGTCACGGCATCTTTCAGCTATGAGTGAAACGTGAGGCAGTGGTCTGAAGTTTGCAGATACACCAGCGAATAGCAGTCAAGTCAAGTCAAGTCGAGCTTTATTGTTATTGCGCTACATGTGTGGACATACAGTGGAACGAAATGTCGTGTCTCGCAGGACCACGGTGCTACATAAATAAACATAAATATGAACATACATACACTAGACGTCGAAACAAATTTTTAAACCTATACATGTGACTATACATATACTATAAATAATTGACTATACATACACATAACCTAAGACAGACTATACGAGTACTTTACGTAATAACTGTGCATGATAATGTGCAGAAGAGGTATTTAAAGATTAAGAAGCAAATAGTGCAATATGATTTGTGGTGCATTGACAAGTAAACATTTGTTTAGTCCTAATTAGGTCCTTGTAAGGTGGAGTGTTAATAAGAAAGTGTCTAGTGCATATAGAGAGAAAAGAGTGTTTCTACAGGTGGTTTGTCTAGCCCACTCACCTGTATGTAGCACACTCAGAGGTGCACAATATTTTCTGTGTAACATGTAGTGTTTATATGAAAGTGTCTGGTGCATATAGAGATGAAGAGTGCGTTACTACAGTCTTTCCCCAGCTCAAATTTCGGAGACACACCAGCACGAGAATTAGCGCAGTTTTGGTAAAAAACTATTAGAGAGAATGGTTGAATACATTAAAATGTATGTTACATTTTTAATGTCTAATATACTTGTTAAACGAGTATAAATGTATGTAATGTAAACTACGCTGCATATGTCCAAATAAATTCAATGTCTTGTATTTTGTCCATGTGTTCTTGCTTAATAATAAATGTTCATCTTTTGATTATTGCTGTTGCCTCTAGTAATTCTTGGACCTTGGAGGGCCTTCTGTTTGTAGATTGAGGTTAAAACATTGTGAAGGCCCTAAACTCTGTAATAGCCTACCAGTATCGATTTGAATGGTGTCATTACTCTTCTCTTTTAAAACAAAACTTAAAACACATCTTCTTAGTGTTGGTCTTTAATGTATTATTCTGATTTTATGTATGTAGTTTTATAGATTGTTATAGATTTCTTTTTATTATTTGAGCTTCCTGATCTGTACAGCACTTTTTAAATGGGTTGTTTTTAAATGTGCTTTATAAATAAATAATGAAATTAAATTAAATTATTCTGTGTGTAGTTTTTATAAGTTCCAGTCCATTTTAAGCCAGCAATATAATCGTTTTTAAACAATAGTTGACAAAAATAACCCAGCGTGTTTGGTAAAAACATTTAACCCAACCAGCTGGGTTAACCCTTTAACTGTCACTGTTCCGCTCTGTGGGACGCCTAAGTTTACTTCACCACATTACAAATAAATTCTAATCTAATCATGACAAACTATATATTGTTGGGAAGGTCTAAGATTCCTAAATAGATATTATGCCACTCATTTGTGTTAAAAATTATGTAGGAAAAGTAATAGATTAATTTATGACAAGAGTGCACCTCAAAAATCTACATCATAACAGGAGTTCTGACCTTTGTCACAAAAAGACTTTCTTCATTGCCTTTTTCCCTATTACACTTTAGAAATCATAAGAAATTATATCACCTGAAAACTTAAAATCTCAAAATTCATCCTTTGAAAACCAATTTAAAATCAGATATTGCATTACCATGGAAATTGTACATCAAAATCATATTACAAAATGTCTTCGTTGATGAATTATAAAAATGTAACTTTGGATAGTGCATTTTCATGTCTATGTTCAAGATTACAGTTAAAGAGTTAAAATAACCCAGCATGTATTCTGTCCAATATTTAGCCAGCGCTGGGTTGCCAAATAACCCAAGTTGGGTTGTTTTTAACCCAGCATTTTTAGAGTGCATGCTCTGTCTATGCAATAATGATCGTAAAGACTGTTCTTCTTAAAATACCAAACAGTTGGGTTGTTAAGATTACAGATGCACCCTTTATGGAAGTCTGACATACCACTCATTTCACCAAGCGCTTGTAACCACTGCTGAACTGCTAAATTGATATACAATCAAGTGAATCTAGACAATGAAAGATAAAATCACAACACTTTTTTACTGTAGTCTATAATGATATTAAGTCTCATGGTGTTTACATTTTTTTGTCCAACCCCTGTCAGTAAAATGTGATGCTTGAAACACCACATCATGCTGAGATTGAAATTTGGGATTTTATTTTATTTTATTTTTTAATATTTTTTTTTTTTTTTTTTTACATTTTTGACCTTTATCAATATACAGTGACACACTGACATACTAAGTCATGTACTGTATGTAGTCACACAGTCAGAGAGCCAATCACAAGTGGTCACAGGGGATGAAATTTGTAACGCCATGTGCCATGTCAGGTGTAAACAGCAATCTGTTTCGCCTGACCAGTTGTGATTGGATCACCCGAGACGGATGTTAATACCAGGTGTAAACAGGGCCTTGGGCTCTCATAGTCCAATCAGATCGGTGACTGGTTTAATGACTATACATTGTTCAAAGCTATTTGGCCATGTTTTTGTCCAGCTGTGTAATCAGGCATAGATTATTCAATAAACATTCTGGTTTTCATAATGCGAGTTCTGAATTGTTTGAAAGGCTCATTCAGAGAACTAAAATAGGTAGGTGAGAAAAGAGCCTCAGAGGAACTGAAAACCCAAAAACATCAGATAAGGTTGAAGCACCTGCAACATAACATATTCAAATCGAGATGAAAAACAATACACTGCCCTGGGATCATTCTTCCATTGTGGAAAAACCTGTTTATAAACGAGTATAAATGTTAGTTTTAAATGACCATTAGCCTTGCAGTGATAGATCTAAATGTGATTATCTGAAGCAAGAGTTGATAGTGTTAAGAAAAAGTCAAAATGAATAATGCTCTGTATGTGCATGTGTGGGCAAGGTGGGGAATTCAGGGCCAATACACTACCCAAAATCCATGTGCTGAAATGAAATCACCAGTGCTGCAGCCAATCCGTACAATTCATTCAGAGACAGTCACAATCAATAAATAAACAGCACAAAGCGATCCGAGAAGGGAAGACACAATAGATTACACAGGAAAAAAGATGATAGGGACACACTGACATGATGAAAGAGGAAAAGACGGAGGGCTCGAGACAAGGGAGTCATCAGCGCCGTTTCATTTTTTCCAGGAAATGTCTTCTTGGATGCCAGAGAAGGTAAAGATGGAGAGGCATCTGGAGAGAGGGGATGCATGTAGGAGTTTATGTGTATATGTGTGTTGTGTATAGGGACTGGAGATGAATGGAGGAGATTTCAACACTGATTTGGGACTGCAAACAATCCACACACACCGACAAAGAAGGGAAATCACGCAACAGTGCTCAAACTTCCCTCCCTAGATCCTCTCTCAATCTTTCTTTCTCTTTGCGTCATCATCCATCTATCTCTGTCTATTTTTCTGTCTATCTAGAATGTGGCGATAAGTATCTATATATCTATCTATTAGGTGTGCGGCGATAAATCGATTCAATTGCATTTTCAGAATGTATCAGGATTCTCTCTGGGATCAATTCTGGAGTTTTTACAGCAGAAAGTGCTCTAGGCTAGTTTGTAACACTTAAATGCTCACAAAGAAGAGTGCTTGTGCGTTTGTCTGAGTAATGTAAAGCCAGGCATATCCTGAGCGATTTTTGTCCGATTTTCAGCCGAATTCTGACTCATGCGACTCTTGAGTCAGGCCGAATTTTAGCTTTGTCGTCTGTCGTCTGTTGTGCAGTGTACAGGGGGAAACGAGAAGTAATTAGCCTCTCCCAACCGGAAATTGGATTGGTCGAATGAATTTCTGACATAGAAATTTTGGTCACCCACCCAAATTTGGCAATGATATTACGCAGCACCTGAAAGTGACTGGCACTAAGTTTGTGTAAATGCAGAGTTGCAGCTGGCAGAGTTGACGGCTGCGTAATATCATTGCGCCTGCTGCACCCATGGTACGGCAGCAAAGTTCCTTGATTATTACGCCGAAATGAGAGTATAGTTCCTAGCCATATCGACCTAGAAAATCGCAACTTTTCTATTTTCGTGTGCGTCTTTGTACACGATGTAACTTCAGAAGGGTCAAGTTTTATATAGGAAAAATATTTAAACTCTTTGGCCATTTTTGAGCAAGATGCTAATGGTCTAATCGGATTCAATGATCTATGCTAAGCTATGCTAAAAGTGCTACCGCCAGACCCGGAGATCGGCTGAATGAATTCGAAAACAGTAAAACTCAACTGTTTAACTCTAGGGGAGTCTGAAAATGAGCCTGTTTTCAAAAAAAAGAAAAAAAAAAACTTGTTGTTCCTTTAACATGTTAAACTGACAGCCCTACACTGTAAAAAAAATAAAAAACACAATTTGTTGAGTCAGCTTACAATAATTTGTTACCCTGCTGCCTTAAAATTTTAAGTTCAGTCAACTAAAATAAGTTTAGTCAACTTGAAATGTTAAGTTGTACTAAGTAACAACTTAGATATTTGTGTTTGCTAAACTTAACATATGGGTAAGTAACCCAGCTGCCTTAAAATTTTAAGTTGATTCAACTCAAATATCTAAGTTGTCACTTAGTATAATTTAGCATTTTAAGTTGAATAAACTTTTTTTGAGATGACCGAACTTAAAATTTTAAGGCAGCCAGGTTACAAATTATTTTAAGTTGACTCAACAAATTGTTTTTTACAGTGTAGTTGATACATTGTTCTCTTCTATTCTACTCAACCATAAACTGAAACGTGAAGTTTATTTTTAATAAATTGATCTTTGGGAGCAGGGGCCGATATAAAAATATCTATACATATGCAAAAAAAGTATATTTTGATATATTATAATATATTGCATGCATCAAATACAAAACTAAAGGGTTACTAAAGTATACTCAGAAATACTCAGTTTCTGTTTTTGATAGCTGTCCTTTCATCCCCCTGTTTTCTTTATTCCTCTTTAATGCCCTGATATTAACTTTCTTAGGTCTATCATACGGTTTCCTGTGTTCTCACGTGGCTGCAGAAAGTTATTCAACAAACTGTTACAGTATGACAATCAAGACACTCAAACTAAATAAACATGGAACATAGAGTGTAACAGCTTGTATGTGACTGTGCAAGTGCATGTCTGTGCATCTGGTTGCATGTGCTCCAATTTCAGCTCAATCAATCAAGGGTATTGTCATGAAAATATGTGTTGTAGAGACACACAATAACCTTTCCATTATCATAAAACATGTATTCTTATCCTTGATGACGGATCCTTCTTTCTTTCTCACACACACAAACACAACTGCAACACACACAGACACGTTCCCACAACTTATGATGTGCTGAAAGGATTTAAATCCCTTCAGATGACTGGCCGGTAGGGAATGGTTGGGTGTGTCAGGAAGTGTTAGAAATTTTTGTGTGTTCCTGTAGTCCAGTCTTCCTTTCCCACTGCCGCACACATACACTCGAAGTCACATACACACTTTCCAGGCAGAGGTAGGGTGTGATATGGATGATATGAGTCAGTCATTCACACATCCTGTCAGTCACTCACATTTACCAAGTGAGGTTTGGGGACAAAAATGCACTCAGTTGTTGTTGTTGCTACTGTAAAAAGTTGTTGCGAAGGTTACCGTGTTGTATTTGTGATTACCTTTACATGAAAACAATAGAAGTCTGAGTCTAATGTTCTCATTCAGACAGCCAAGTAAATGTGTGTCAAATGTTCCTCACATAACATACACCTGCTATTTCAAATCACTGTCATCGTCTCAATTTCAAGCACACGCAGTCTCAAACAAACACGCACAATCTATGACACAATCTATAACCACTCCAAACCATAGATAAGCAGTACCACCCATTTCGCCAGCATGCAAACAGCTAGAATAAAAGTAACAAGAGTTAAAACTAAATTGTAGTTTAGTTAAAGCAATTTACCCTATTCCGTCTAACAGTTTTTATAACCACTATGACCCATGTCTCAATACTTAGGTCACTTCTTTAAAATACTTCACACAGTCAGCACAACTGCAGTCTATGTGGGTTAAACTGTGGATCAGTTATCACTGGGTTGGCTTGGCACAAAAAGCGACATCTTTCATTACATGAATTCTTTTCTCACTTAGACACAACTGCCACCCAAATTATACCATCCACAGGCCAATTTGCATGTTTATACACTCCTGTTAAACCTAAGGTGTTAATTTACCCCAAAATAAAAATTCTGTCATTAACTACTCACCTTCATGTCGTTCCAAACCTGTAAGACCTTCAGTTATCTTTAGAGCACAGATTAAGATATTTTTGATGAAATCCAAGAGTTTTCTGACCCTGCATAGACAGCAACATAACTACCATGTTCAAGGGAAAGAAAAGTAGTGAGGACATAAAATAAAATAAAACAGCCCATGTGATATCAGTGGTTCAACCTTAGATTTGTAAACCCAGTAAACACAAGAACGTTGTAAAAACGTTTTTTTCACGTTGTAAAAAGGTTGTAAAAACGTTTTTTTCCGACGTATTTAATACGACAAATGTCGGGTTTTTTAAACGTTATAAATACGTTTTTTCACAACGTTGCAAAAACGTTTTTATAACGTTTTTAAAACGTTGGAAGGAGACTTTGTAAAAACGTTTTTGCAACGTTGTGAAAAAACGTATTTATAACGTACCTACCACGTCCAAACTGGTACTTCACATGCTGCCATCAAAATGTTTTCTTTACAGTGTTAAATCTGACTATTGATCCTATTAAAAGCACTTATTTACATTTCACCTTACCTTGTAGCATTGCTGACCTCGTCGGTTTTATAAGCCTAGGTTAACATATGTAGGCCTAATAATTTATACTACACAAAAATTATCACTCATCGTATTTATACACAAAATATAAAAAGTAATGTGATATGGGTAGTTCACAAAAATAAATAAATAAGCCAATTAAGAAGACAAATGCATGAATATATACCAATAAAGCATAATGGTTTCAAATAAAGTACAACATACGAAAATTATGCAATGACTGGCAAATTTGAATATGAGTACAAAGTCCAAGAAATTCCAATGCATATTTTAACAGAAAAAAAACAACAACATTTCATTTGTAAAATGTATTTAATTTCAGCTAGTTACAAATTATTTTATTGCAGTTATAATAATAATCACACTGCAATCTTATTACTCGTTTGCACTAAAACTAATGATTATATTGTTAGAGATTTATTAGCACAAATTACAGGTATATGGCATCCAATTTAGAACTTGTTCAAATAATATATAATACATACAGTTTATAATGGCTATTGTTGTTCAATTAATAATATTTTATAATACTGGAATACCTGAGATTTTGAAAAATGTATTTAGGTAGCGATTATTCAGTGCTTTAATTGTAAGTTGCATTGTTATGCCACTAGGTGGCAGCAAGAGACCGTCTTAATGACTTAGTTAGAAAACCATTCTTTTAGTGCTGATTCATTCAGTTGCTGAATTCTGTGACCCACCAAATTATATGACTCTAGTGCCAAGGGTAGTTTAGAGACATTTAAAATATTTTATGGTAACCACAAATTAAAAATGGTTTTGCTACAAAAACATAGTTTTAACTATGGTTATACAAATGGTAATCAATACGGCAAAAAATGGTAGGACTACAGGGTTGGGTTTAGTAGTAGGACAGATTAGCTCACTGCAGTGCCTATAGGTTCACAAATTTTGGTGGGTCACAGAATTCAGTACAACCCCAAAAAGAAACACGGTTGTAAAGAAGTGAATTATCTAAACCAGAGGTTTTCAACTCTGACTCGTGAGATCCAGTGTGAATTGGCTTATAGGTGCTTTGGGGGGAAAAAAAACAGTAAAAATATTTTTTATAATGCTTAAGAGCAATTAACATTCATATCTAAAATACGGCACATTCCCTATTCTTGCAATATTCGTGTTCATGTTCCTGAGTAATTCTGAGGAGAACAAATAATATGCTAGTAGACAGCAATCCATATTAGAAGTCTGGTGTGGAAGGTGGATCTGAAACAGACTTCTGTCCAGGTTGACACAGCATCTCTTGTTTGTCTGTCTTCACAACCTGCCCTGAAATACAATTTTAACATCAACAATAATTGTTATAAATATAAAATGAGTCTCTTACATTCACAGTGCTCAGTACTTTTTTTTTTTTTTTTTTTTTTTATTATTATTAGCAGACAATGTAAAATAATTTTTGAAGTTAGTCTATAACAGGTTATAATATAATATAATATAATATAATATAATATAATATAATATAATATAATAATAGCTTTAGAAATTTTATTTATTTACTTATTTATTTACTACCTAACGAAAAACATACCAGAAATTGTAAACATAGTGTAGAATAGGCTATCTATAGCAAAACACATTAAAAACAAACATCACGTACAAAGGGAGTTTTGGCACGGTTGCATACTGTCATGACCTTAGTAAAAAATAAATATTTTTTTAACCAACCAATCATTTCTGTTCATGTGTTAATGCCTCTCTCCCACCTTTCATTTGTTTATACCACAGACTGGTTTACACACTGAGCTGTTAGCTCGTGATATATGAATATACGGTATTATTAAATGAGCAAAGACAACTTAAAGTAAGGATTACATATTACTTTTAAGTCCTTTTGATATTGCTCAGACTATCTGTTACTCAGTCACTGAATTGCGTTAATGTTAAAATATCACTGTTATTTTACTGATATTTTTACACAAACAGAACAGTTTTACAAGGTTATATTTGGGTACTTAAAGTAAGGATTCACATACTACTTTTAAATCATTTTAAATACTTTTTAAGTATTTTTAAGAACGTAGTTTTTGCAAGGTTGTATTTGGGTACTTTTATGACGTTTTTAAAACGTTTTATTCCAACGTGCATATTACGTTATTTTAACACCTGAATAAAACGTCCCCCGAAAGTTGTAGTTTGGTCTGTTTTCATTTTCGTAGTAGACGAACGTGATATTATTAAATGAGCAAATATAACTGAAAGTAAGGTTCACATACTACTTTTAAATACTTTTAAGAACGTAGTTTTTGCAAGGTTGTATTTGGGTACTTTTATGACGTTTTTAAAACGTTTTATTCCAACGTGCATATTACGTTATTTTAACACCTGAATAAAGCGTCCCCCGAAAGTTGTAGTTTGGTCTGGTTTCATTTTCGTAGTGGAGGAACGTGATATTTACGTTTTTTTGACTACTTAAAGAAAACGTTCCAGGTTGGTATTTTTACAACGTTTATAAAACGTTTTATTTTGGTAACATATTTTTCTTACTTTAAAAAACGTTTTCAAAACGTTTTTAAAACGTTGTACTACAACATTACCTAATTGCAACCAAAATACAACGTTGTGAAAAGTTGTAAAAACGTTTTATGTTTGCTGGGAAGCTACTAGAATACTTTTTGTGCGCAAAGAAAACAAAAATAACGACTTAATTCAACAATTTCTTTTTCGATGTGCGTTCACGACAGTACCACAATGCATGCATTAGAGAATGACTTGATTTGAGACATATATCAAGTGAGGATGGGACGATAAATCGATTCGTGGATCGATTCTGTGACCTTCCGAATGCGTCACGATTCTCTTTGGAAGAGCTTAGATTTTAACAGCAGATGGCGCTCTAATCTAGTTTTTATCACCACACTCAAATGCTTATGAAGAAGAGTGCTGACCAGCACTTGTGTGTTCGGCTGAGTTATGTAATTTCACCTCGACTCAGAATGCTTTTTTGACGCGAGGTTAATGTAAACACAGCCCGCTGTGAAAACCTTTGTAATTCGCTTAAACCTTTTCGAATTATATGAATGATTATTTTAGGTTCATGTGCGTGCAAGGATTTGGAAACAAGCAGAGCACGGCTGTTTCTAAAGCAAGCAGTGCCATCTGCTGTTCAAAACTCAGCTCAGAATCGATTTGAGAAAGAATCGCGATGTGTTCGGAAAATCTCAGAATCGATGCTGAATCATTTCTCGATTCGCGTTGCAACGATTTATCATTCCATCCCTAATGTTAAGTATTTTGTCAGTTTTAGTGCATTTTTAATGTGAAATTAACTGGTGTGCCAAGCACAAAGTTGGTTAGAAGAACAATGTGAAGATTTGTGGAAAAAGTGACCTAAGTATTGAGAAATGTCTTAGCGACACAAAAAACCTCTTAAAAACAAAGTAACCATTTTGTATGCTGAATCTCCCTATAGTGTACACAGTGTTGTGCCATCAAACATTGCTTTGTTTAAGAATCAACACCAGCCTGACAAAGCCTAATTCCAAGTGCCAACCAAAATCTTTGTGAACCTCCTCTAACCCATTTTGTTGATGTAATGCTACATAGGTTGTTGAGTAGCGGTAGCCTGTTGGCATCAGTGTGGATTCAGCAAAATAGCACAATGGCTGCATGCAAAGGGTGCTTGCAAGCACCCTTCTGAAACCTAAAAGGCCAAATTGGACACCCTACGATTTTGTGGACCATGTATATCCACACACAACAGCCACTGAAAGTACACAAAACCATAAAAACACATTAAGTGGGCCATTTGGAGCAGGGCCAGTGCAACTTTCTGGGAACCAAAAACAAACATTTCTAGAAAGTGTATACTTTTAAATATTAATTATTGGTTAGCCAGGAAAATTGTCTTTACAGAAGTAGAATGATTGTTCTAGTTTTGCAGAAAGCTCCCCTAAAAAATATCCATTAAGGAACATTCTGTTATTTTTAGGTTGTCTTCAAAAACTTCTCTGTGACATTCTGAGCATGTTATTTTACTGTCTGAAAAAGAACATTCCTAGAAAATGTTATACTTTCAGTTCCAAAAATAAAATAACTAAAAGGGAACAAAATACTAACTTTAGGGGAACGTCCCATGGTGTGGATAGATGGGGGAGTGGTTAGGAAGCTTGTTTGAAAACAATCATTATTTTCAAGCAACACATTAATGGTGCATAAATTAAACATGTCAGCATTAATGTTCATTAAAGCTCTATTACTAGTTAAGAGTATGTGAGTGTGTATGTTTCTGCGTGTGTCTGGGAACAAAATTGTAGGTCCCTGTGCCCTACTAAATGAAAACCATTACATTTGCCATAAGGATGCCCGTCCCAATGATTTCAGAATGAGGACGAAAGAGGGAGAATGTGTGAAAGGGAAAAAAAGAGGAAGGAAGAATGAAGTGATCTTGGAGGGAGAAATGGAAACAGTGTTTTATTTTCAAAAGAATGAGCCCGCTGAGACATTTATCAGGAATGAATAGCCTATAAACACACAAACTCACACACATCCTCAGGGTTTGGTTTGGATCCACCATGCTATTGTTAGCTTGTGTTTTCATATGCGACACAACTTAGAAAAACAGCCTAAAGTTACGAGTCACACGAGTGTAGCTATAAGAGGTAAATAACTCTTATAATGTCAGGTTATGTAAGTGTGCATGCAAGCGTGCATGTGCTTTGAGTGTGTCAGATAGATTAGCGCAGCTGTACTGGTCAGTGTAGATCGGCAATATATCACAAAGACCTCCTTCATCCATTTTTATTCCAGTTATACATAAAGTGCACTCACACGCATACAAATATAGTAATGTCTGAGAGACTTGGACTGATGACAAGGGAATACTTCTGTTTCTCTCTTTTCTATTTAAAGGGTGGAGCTATAATGCAGATACAATCAAGCCGTTCCGAGGTTCTAAAACCCGGAAGAGAAGAGCATTTTTGAGACTTAAGTTCCTTCAGGAATTTAATGGGTTTTTAGAAGACATTTTTAACTTGTATGAGTAATTGAGTAATCCCTGTTGAAAAAAAACAACATATGTTGGTTAGGTATGTTTTGAAGCATGGATGCTGGTTTGAGCTGGTTTAAGCTGGTTCTTAGCTGGTCATGAGCTGGTCTTAGGCTGGTCCTAAGCAACTAGCTCCTGCTCAGGACCAGATTAGGACCAGCACATGACCAGCTTAAACCATTTTATGACCAGCTAAGGACCATCTTAAACCAGCTCAAACCAACAGCCATGCTTCATAACATACCTAATCAGCTGTTTTTTTTCAACAGGGATATGTATTTAACATTACTTACGTAGATTTTCTATTTTGTTTTACGACATAGTCTCAAAAGAGAATTTTGAAACCACTGGGAGATTTAAAAAGCTGCAAATTAATTGTTATATGAGAACTACAAATACAAGGATGTGATTTTACAGACTAGGAATCAGACAACCTCTGTTGTTCTTACCAACTTGTTAGAACTTAAAATTAGAAAACAAACAATGGTTTTAAAATTTGTATTTGAAGCATGGCTGTATGTGATTTATGATATAGAAGGAAAACTTGATAGTCTGCAATTTTCACAGCAGACCTGCATCTTGTCAAGCAGCTGTCAGCGAGATGAATGGGAATACATAGAGACGTTTTTGGTCTTATACATAAGTGGAAAAAAGCCAAAATAAAAGAACATAATCAATCGATTACACAGAAAATGTCAAAAAATGAGAAAGCTTCCAGTGCCATTGTGTCTACAATACCATTAGCTGAAGTAAAAAGCAGGCAAACAATTTCTCATATGCAATAAAACATAAGCTTAATATATTATCCATGAGACAAATTCAGCAGTTGTGCTTATCCATCTGAATTTCAGTTCAAATGTACTGAATGAATCTGTTCTCAGGTCCAAATGTACATTTGTGACCTTCAGGAGTAAAGTTAAAGGTGACGTATTATGCCCCTTTTTACAATATGTGTTTTACCCAGAGTGTGTAAATTAGGTTTTAGCTCAAAATACCCTACAGATAATTTTTATGGCAGCGGCTATTTGCACCAAGTGTAAATAGTGATAGAGGCTATTTACACTAAGTACAAATAGCAATAGATGCGTGAAAATAGCAATTAGATGCTATTTACACTGAGTGAAAATAGCATATTTTCTTAATGATAGATTCTATTTACACTGTGTTAAAATAGCAGGATCTTCTGCTGTTTATAATACTTATTGCAAATAGAGGCGATTATCTGCACCTCAGTATTGAATTACATTATAAAACAGTATGCAATAATAAAGTATTGAGTGTAAATTATAGTTTTTATTCAAATAATTAAATGGAGGCCACCTTATTGGGACAATAAAGCCCTCTCTACACCTACCCTAACTTTAACCGATACTTTATTTTCAACTTTTTAATTATATCCTTCATTTTATTGAAAATAAATGCCTTACCGATATGATCTGAGATTTGAAAAGAAAAAAAGTTTGCCAAAAGGCAGATTCAAACCCGGGTCGATCATGTTGAAAACACTACTGTACGTGCTTTACCAACTGCACCACTGGAGATGTTATTTTACTTATGTCTTTTGTGTTGACTATCCCAATCACACATTTGTGGGTGGAGTTAATGTAAATAGCCTCTGCCAACAAGGTGGGCTATTTGCACTTGGTGTAAATAGACACTCCAAATTTTTATAGCTTGTTAAAATTGCCATTTTTACGGTGAGCCAAAACACATTGTTTTTGTGTTTGTCCCTTTAAATGCAAATGAGCTGGTGCTCCCGGAGAAGAGGGCGGAGCTTCAAGAACTCATGCTCTGGTGCTGGCCTTTGCAAATAAACATTCCACTATTAGTACAAGCCAACAACATGGCTGGTCTCACATCACATTGCTTTCATATGCAATTTTTAACTGCCACATTCCTATTTACGATCATTCTGATAGCATGTGAAGGCAGCATCAGTGAAAACAGGCAGAGACAATGGTAGCTTTAGCAACATTAGTCTTACATAGTGCTAAGAAGTGCTTTCAGAAAGGCAGTTTGGAAAACAAATGCGTGACTTACTTTGTCTAGAGCTGACGTTCTCGCTCAAAGCATTGGTATTGATCCCTATACATATAGGGGACTTTACCGATTTTTTTCGGGACATTTCCTTCAATAATTACATTTAACCACAATGTCCTCAGCAGCTCAGATAGAGGGAGTCTATGGAAAGTGTTCATTTGTGCATCAGAAAACAAAACACTAGTTCCTCTTTGGCGCTGATATTGTATATCTCCAGTAATGGCGGACTGCTGCTTCTCACTCAGTGCTGTGTTTATGCTAATAGGGCGGGACTTTTTTCCTACAGTGACATTGCTTGTTCTGAGAGACTGTTTATGATTTATTAGGATTATAAAAAAATGGGTGGGTGGATTTTTACCATTATAGGCTGGTTGTTTTCACACACTGCAGCCACACAGCAGTGTTCAAACACGTTATAAAAGTGATTTTTGCATAATAGGTCCCCTTTAAAGCTAAAAAGGTTTGGGTTATAATCTACAAAATGGTGTCAAACTGTATTAAACTCTTAAACTCTTAAATTATCTTAAATGTGATTGTATCTGATTTAGCAGTTTTACCTCTTCTGCTGGTATTACACATGGTGAATAAATCCACTCAAATGCGCACATGCACATACATGCGCAGACTTCTGTTTGTGGTTTAGTTCATTATCTTTCAAGTTCTCAGCATTTCAAAGCTTGTGTGTGTATGAGAACATATAAATAATAGGAAGTCAAGCTGTGAGTTTTCAAGAAAACTAAGTTGAAAGCAAAGCGGAGCATGTTTACAAGGCTACACATCATTACACGCTCAACTAAATGACTGTATTTAGTCTAATAATCAGCATACATTAATCTCACCACCACCAATCTGTCTTTCGGCTGTGTTTCTATTCTCTTTTCTCATTCTTCCTCACATTCACACACACGCACACACACTGACCTGTCTAGTGTCCATAGTTTTATTCCTTAAGATTCTGGAATGCTAAGCTGTGTTTCTCTCTCATTAATCTAATTACTCTTAAACTCTTTTTATTATTCATCACTCCTCCTTAATTATTCATGATTTAACATTCAAGTCCATGCCCCCTGTATTCAGCCTATTAGCAAGATATTCCCTCAGGGGGTCTGTGTGTGCTTGTGTGTGCGTTTGTAGAGCAAACATCTATGGAAAATTAAAAAGTTAAATATATAATATCAGATGGCAAAATAAATTAATTTGATTCAGTTATTTAACTGAAATAATTGAAGTTGGCAGCTTTATTGGGAGGATCTGATATCTCACCATTCTCACACATATATACACAAAAAAGCATGGCTGGGTAATATATTAGGCTAGCAGTTTTCAAGTAAAGTAGGGTATGTGGTTAACATTACATTAACAGGCCTTTGTTCTACAACATAAATTAGGTCATAATTCAATTGTTTCTTTCTAAGGACTACAGCAGTTGCCTGATTCGTCGAGCACATTCACACACATCGTTGTGGTAGATGTAGTCAACAACTCTGGAAGTAACTAAAAACACAGCGACTTCAAAATTTGCATTTGACTGTTTCGTTTATGTTGTAAAACAAAATATAAAAATCTTTAAGAAATTATAAACACATTGTACTTAAAAATCATTGTGTGTATTCCAGTCTTAACATATACAATAATATATATAAAAAATATAATTCTATCTTCTGCTCATTTAGTAAAATAACAATGTGGAAAGCATTGCTTGTTTTTGACTAGATTTTACTGCATCTTACTTCTTGCCTTTAACATTTTCAGTCTGCTTGACAGCAGTGGCTGCGTGGTTGAAATTATGGCTCCTCTGGCTGAAATCACCCAAGCCATTTCAGAGCAAACACACAAATATTTATATACTGAATCACTAAAAGGCAGAAAATTATCAAGATATAATTTATTTAGCTACATATCAACCAGCCCTGCTTGCAAATACACACACATATACACTTAAAAGTAAATCTGACATGCAAAATTATTACTTTATAGTACTTACATTTTTCACATTCTGTCTTTTCTTATCAGGGTGCAGCACAAACATTTGACAGGCCAGTAGGATCAGCCTGCATAAACACAAACTGCGGAATTCTCAGTGTCTGAGCTCACCTCTGAGTACAGGTCCTCAGGGACGGACTTATCTTTCTCCATATCTGAACAGAGTTTCTACAGTTTACGTTAAGTTAATCTTCCCAGAACGCAGAAAGAGAGAGAACTAAAAGAAAAAGTAATTTAAAGGCTAATCTACACCTTAATGGAATGGACAAGCAATCAATATGAAGAGTGCTAATATCTCACTCTCCATCAATTTCATTTTTTAGTTGAGACCCAACCCTGCACCCCTAAATAAGGAAAACTGAATCTTTATTGTTTTCTATACAGTAGCCATTTGCAAGATAATTTAAAACCATGCACAAACAGGGGGATAATGCAGCTATTTTTTATGAGGGGGGACCATTCCAGTCATTTGGTCCCTTATAAAAGTCCCGCAAAGAAATAAAGAAGAAAATGTTTATCGCTTAGCAATTACTTTTACTGTGTACACTGTAAAAAATAAAAAAAACAATTTGATGAGTCAGCTTAAAATATTGTGTTACACTGCTGCCTTAAAATTTTAAGTTCAGTCAACTAAAATAAGTTTATTCAACTTGAAATGTTAAGTTGTACTAAGTAACAACTTAGATATTTGTGTTTGCTAAACTTAACAGATGGGTAAGTAAGTTGATTCAACTCAAGTATCTAAGTTGTCACTTAGTATAACTTAACATTTCAAGTTAAATAAACTTTTTTTGATTTGACTGAACTTAAAATTATAATTTACCTACCCTTAAGCCATCCTAGGTGTATATGACTTTCTTTTTTCAGACAAATGCAACTGAAGTTATATTAAAAAATGTCCTTGCTCTTCCAAGCTTTATAATGGCAATGAATGGCGGTCAAGATTTTGAAGCCCAAAAAAGTGCATCCTTGCATCATGAAAAGTACTCCAGCTCCAGGGTGTTAATAAAGGCCTTCTGAAGCAAAGCAATGTGTTTGTGTAAGAAAAATATCTCACCGTTCACACAATGTGAATGACATAGGACAAAGGCGTAGCATAAGCTGTGAGAATATGCTAGTCTTGCGAGAACCAAGTTTTGTTTACAGCACTACTTTTGGTTTACTCTTTGTTTATATCGAAATCCTCCAAATTTTTTCTTTACAAATCTAATTTTAATTCATGACTGGTTTTGTTTAACTCTGTCCTCTGTGCTTCCACGTTAATCACTTCTCACCTGAGCTTACGCTACTCTTACATTCAATGTCATCCGCTTGAATGCCACTCTTTTGTGTATTAGCGTACAACAATTAATGAAAACTAGAGATTACGGTTTATAAAGTTTTAAATATGGATATTTTTCTTACACAAACACATCACCACTTCAGAAGGCCTTTATTAAGCTCTTGGAGCCGTGTGGAGTACTTTTTATGATGGATGGATGCACTTTTTTGGCCCTCAAAATAAAGCTAGACGATTAATCGAAAAGTAATCGAAATCGAAAGTCTGAACCTCTAACTGATGTAATTTTCCCATATCGGTTATTTAGTTTCTTTATTCTTGTTAATACTTTCTCATTAAAAACATACTACCATGTGTATAGTCGGTGTTATATGGTCATGTATGACCGTCGTGCCTTTTGCAGTGTTTTGCAGTGAAGATGCATGTCAAATTAGTTTATGACTTTAAAGTTTTACACACAGCATTGCTCATCAATGTCAGTTCCAAAACAGTGGACCAATCAGAAGACCACAGAGGTGGGGCAAGCATTGCAAGCTTTTGTTTACAGTAGCAGCTTGGCATGCCAACTTTTGTTGGCAACGTTTGACAGCAACATGGGGAGTAGGCATTCTGTGCTGCGCTGCGCTTTTTTTTTGTTTTTGTTTTTTTGTTTTATTACTATTCCTGAGTGCTGCCTCTCACATTTTAGATGCAAAGACATGTTCTGTGTAAATGGCCAGTAAGAACCTGGAGTAAACGCTTGCCCATATAGAATGACAGGACAAGATCGCTGAGAGGAAGACCACATGCAACAGCGATCATGACTCAGATTCACACCTATAACTATAAGGGCAAATAATTAAATAAATAAACAATTAAAAAAATAGTTGTTCATTAATCATAATCTAGGTAAAACATTCAATTAATCAAGGTTGGTTGATTTTAGATCATATTGTCCAGCCCTGCTTTGAAATCTCAACCACCATTCACTGCCATTATAAAGCTTGGAAGAACCAGGACATTTTCAGTGTAACTCTGATTGTATTCATCTGAAAAACACAAAAAACAAAAGTCACATACACCCTCTGGCTTGAGGGTGAGTAAATCATGAGGTCATTTTCATTTTTGGGTGAACTATCCCTTTAAGTCATTTATTTGTAGAAGGTGTAACTCCATTACACATGTGAAACATCTAAAACACATGGCAACTAATTGTCAAACACTGATATACAACAGAGAGAGAGAGATAACACAACATCATTTGAACAGATAACTCAAAAAGCTTTTTATGTTATCATGTTTTTATTGTTTTATTGTTAGTTAGCTGTATTTTTTCATAATTATTTACTCAATCAAAATAACCCAACTGCAGTTTGATTGAGATTAATTGGAATGCACATTGAAAAAACATGATTTTTGAAAATTGTTATCTGTTTTTGCAAATTAACTCTTCATTTCTTCACTCACATGATCAAGATACGCCTCTTCCATGTCATGGGATCTGTCTACTTCTGCTTTCCCTTCTCCCCAGTCTTCTTTCTGTCTCTTGTTTTCTAGCCACCTCATGCTGTGGTCAAATTCCAGAGACTCAATTAACCTTCAGAGACTTAAGCATTTGTATTGATTGTATTATTTTCCGCCTTTAAACTCATTTTTAAGCCAATGCTATAAAACACGACTTTCTGAATAAGTCTTCTCATCAACCTTGGAAGCTGAAATTTAGATATGTTCATTTTAGAGCAGCCATCTTACACTCGATCCTGAAATATTCCTGCATCTCACTGATCACCTTTAAATTATTTTAAAATGCGTATTAGGGGCACAGTTGCACTGAACTGTACATAGCCTTCTTTTTACACTAGAAGTTTGAAACCTTACTATGTTCTCAGTGCAGCTCTCTAACACAGTATAAAGTTTAATTAGGCTACACTGAAATAGATGTGAAATTGTTTATCAATGATTTATTGAATGGGCCAGGGGGCCAAGGTTTGGCTTGTTAGCATGGTCTTGTTATACCCTGCTGTTAGGGTGTTGTAACTATACAATTTTGGCTGCAACAAGCATATTTTTCATTAATGCCAGTGAAAACTGTGGGGAAAAATGTTAGACACATTAAATTGATCCAAAGAATTTATTAACTATATATATATATATATATATATATTTAACGTAGATGCTGTTTTTTTAATCTTTCTGTTCATCAAAGTAACCTGAAATAGTTTGGACAAACATGTTAAACTTTTTTCAACTTGTCAATGTTTTAATGTTTCTTAAGTACCAAATCAGTATCAATTTAGCTTTGCCATCACAGGGATGCATTTTTAAATATATTAGTTATTTTAAATTCTAATAATATTTCACAATATTACTGTTTACTACATTTTGATTAAATAAGTGCAGCCTTTGTCAGCATAAGAGTTTTTTTTTTTTTAACTTACCGCCCCAAACTTTTGAATGGCAGTGTATGTTAAATACTAATATACTAAATTTGACCCAAAGCAGCCGGCAGTAGCGTTCCGAACTGTAAATACTTTCTAGCCAAGTGTATTGCTATGATCCATTTCAGAATATTAGCTGCTGTTGTTTTGTGTTGTTTAACCCATATTTTATGAAACATAAGTATTGCTTCAAACAAGTAATGCAGTTTTCCAACAGTGAGTGTCTGGGGATTAAAAGTGAATTTTATAAAACAAACACACACTCACACGCACTCATATAATCAGCCGTTAATGGTTCTAGTTCTGGGAACAGGGGCCCTAAATACTTCTAACAAGGGCTTAAATTCTTCAAACTCAAAGCCATGTCATATTAGTTTTAGATATTTTCCTTCTAAAACCACCTCACACACTCCAACACAGACATTGGGCTTAATGGTTTTTGTTCGTGCCTACTGGGTCTGTGGTTAGCCACAAGCCAATCAACGAATCAATGTAGTGCTGCCTCATAAGACAGACTGACAGACACACCATTTTAACTACACTGCTCAAGATAGCACAGACACACTGATTACCCTTGCACAAAAAAAAAATTATATTTCCTTATATATTAATGATAATTACAGTAAATTATTTAGTGTATATTGAAAATATTAAGAACAAAATATTGTGTTAAAATATTACAGTATATTGAATAATACATAAGGAATTATTGCTTTTCATAGTTTACTGAAAAATGCAACAAAATCTTTACTTATTGAAACTTATGTAATTTTATATTCAGTATAACACTTCATAATATATAGATGTATACTGCAATAATTTGGTAAACAACAGAGGGAAAAAAACAGTAATAATGTGAAATATTATTACAATTTAAAATATAATTTATTCCTGTGATAAAAGCTGAATTTTTCATCAGCCATTACTCCAGCCTTCACTGTCACATGATCCTTCAGTAATCATTCTAATATGCTGAATTATTATCAATGCTGAAAACTGTTTTTGCTGCTTGATAATTTTTGGAAGCTGTGATACTTTTTTCAGGATACTTTGATAAATAAAAAGTCAAAAATAAGAGCTTTGTAACAATACACACAACCATTGGAAAGTTTGACATCAGTACATATTTGAAAAAATAATAATACTTTTAATCAGCAAGGATGTGTTAAATTGATTTAAAAAAAAAAAAAAAAAAAAGTGACAGTGAAGACTATTTTTAATAAATACTGTTATTTTCAACTTTTTTATTCATCAAAGAATCCTGAAAAAGTATCACAGGTTCCAAAAAAATATTAAGCAGCACAACTGTTTCCAACACTGATGGCATATTCAGCATATTATTCAGCATATTAGCATATTAGCAAATCAGCATATTAAATTATTTCTGAAGGATCGTGTGACACTGAAGATTGGAGTAATGGCTGATGAAAATTCAGCTTTGCATGAAAGGAACAAATTATATTTGAAAGTATTTTAAAATAGAAAAACCTTATTTTAAATTGTAATAATATTTCACAACAACACATGTTTTTTTTCCCTGTATTTCTGATCAAATAAATGCAGCCTTGGTAAGTCTAAGAGACTTTTTTAAAAAAAAACATTAAAAATCTTACTGATCCCAAACTTTTGAGCGGCAGTGTACATGTGACAAAATATATTTATTTGGAAACTTATATGTGCAACATATAGAGTCACAAGAGAAATACATATTGTGATACAAATCCATGTGACCCTGGACCACAAAACCAGCCATAAGGATCAATTTTTTGAAAATACATCATCTGAAAGCCAAATAATAAGCTTTCCATTGATGCATGGTTTGTTAGGACAGGATACAACTATTTGAAAATCTGGAATCTGAGGGTGAAAAAAAATCAAAATATTGAGAAAATCACCTTTAAAGTTGTCCAAATAAAGTTCTTAGCAATAGCAATTTTCATGGAACATGAACTTTACTTAATATCCTACAGATTTTTGGCATAAAAGAAAAATCGATAATTTTGACCCATACAGTGTATTGTTGGCTATTGCCACTAATATACCTGTGCTACTTATGACTGATTTTGTGGTCCGGGGTCACATATACCAAAGATTTTAATATTTGTTTTTAGTAAACAATTTCTTATTTCACACATTTTAATGTATGAAATGTATAACTATGCAAACAATAAAGTCAGATAAAGCTTACAAATATGTCTTCAGCTTTATGCAAAACTGTGCATTAAGTCATCAAAGAGAAATTAATTATTGAGCATAAAGCTATTCAGTTTCATTTCTTTTTTTTTTTCTTTCTTTTTTTTTTTTTTTTTTTTTTTTTTTTAAACCATATGGAAATGTAATATTTAATATAATATTTTCCAGTGTATTCCAATACATTTCCCGTATGCATTTTTACTGAACATCCTACACAGCAATACACAAATACATCATTACAAAGTTATATGCTTTTTCTGTCTCTCTTTCTTTAGTCTTCAAATAAAAACAACCGGCTTTGAAAATCATAGGCAAAATCATTGCAGTTTGTCTGCTTAGTTTCAGCAATTATTGAAAAGAATAGGAAGAGAGAACGGGAGAGAGTTCTTGATACACACCTGCAGTCAGTGCTTGGATCCAATAAATGTCTAATTTTGATTAATGAGATATTCAAATGGTTCTGAGTTTTGGATCTGTAGCTAAATGCAAATAACACGCAAAAGCACATCCATCATTAGCTTGAAGAGCATTATTCAAAACAATGATCTTTCACAGTGCTTTGTACATGTGTCCCCTATGTCCTGTTTTCATACCGTGATCTTAAATGAAGTTGATCAAATGTGACCACAGGGTCAGGGCCAAAGGAAGACAGCAAGTGCATGCGTGTAAACTTGCACGTATGTGTGCATGGATTTCAGCATACCAGAATTTTGATTATTATTTATTTTATGATTCCTTATACGCAGGAATACACACATACATAGAGATCTTAACCTTGTTAGGTGACCATGTGTAGGAAAAGCTGAACACCCTGGACTAAACTATGGAGTTTAGATCGTTGTCGCCATCTAGTGGATATTAGGAGCTCTTTCGAGATCTAATTTTTCGTTTTTAAAAGAAACTGGATGGCCATTTACAACAAAATCTATGTATGTCAATAAAAAATGCATTCAGTTATTTCTGAGGGTTTGTTTTTAGGCCTCTTTTTACATGTTAGATAAAGATAACAGTTGCTTTTGAGTAAAGAAGGCGCCTTTTAGAACTGTTCTGATGGTTCCATTATGCTATTATGAACTAAAGTGCCATAAAATGTCATACGACAATTATTTTCATGAATGGGCCTGTGCTATGGAATGGGACTGTGTTGCTCAAATATGAGATTGCATATCAGTGTTTCCCCTAGGTTTCCGGTTTTGTTTAATAAAAGAACAAGGTATAGATCTGTTCTGTAGTAAAGATAACTTTAAATGACTTCTAAAGTTAAATAAACGTAACTTGACCCTCAAAGGGGGGCGTGCCGCCAGCCTAATATAATGGCAGGGGAAACATTGCATATGCTATGTGTTACCCTTCTGATAGTTAACGTTTTTTGCTGGACTATTTATGGTCATTAACTGGTCCAACATGATTTAAATGATGGTACCAGCTGGTATTAACAAGGCAGACTTTGATAAAGATGATTAGAGTTGAACCAGCTACCATGTTCCAAAAGCCTGACCATGATATGGCATGTTTTTTCCAGCAGGGACATAAACCCAATTTTACCAAATTTAAAATTTCTACTACCTTTCATAGCAGAAAATTAATTTTGACCATTTTTGTAAAGCAACTGGACCTTTTAATCGCTTTTAATCAAACTTTTTCTGAATGTCTCTTCCACTTACACTCCTAAAAATAAAGGTTCCAAAATGGTGTTTTAGCAGTGATGGCATAGAAGAACCATTTTTCGTTCCCCAAAGAACCTTTCAGTGAACAGTTCCTAAAACAACCATTCTGAAGAACATTTTAAAAATCTAAAGAACCTTTTTCGACTCTAAAGAACCTTTTCTGCATTTGAAAGGTTCCATGGATGTTCAAGGTTCTTCATGATGCCAATAAAGAACATTTTTTTTGAAGAGCATAATAAAATCTGTTATCACACTGAAATAACATTACACACTGTGTAGGTAAATTTACATTTCAGACGTCACAAAAATCCCCCCCCAAAAAAGAAAAAAGAATATAAATCTCTATCACAAATCTATCCAGAACAGTTCCAATTTTGTATGGTTCACCCTAAATGTCAAAATATATTACATAAAGAAATATTTAACGTATTAAATATATTAGACTCTTCAATCTGAACATGCATGGAATTTCTGTTTCTCAAAACAAATCACTATAATAATTATTAATATAAAATTAAACCCTTACAACATAAAAAAACAATATTTTCATAAACCAATAAAACTTGGAAACACAACATTCAATCTTGTGGATCTAATTTACATGCAATTACTGTGTTTTCTTGAGTAAGGTTTTAGATATGAGTTTTGTCTTTGTGTGTGTGAGCGGACTTGGATCATGTTCCTGAAACCAGTATGGCTTGTTTAATTTGTGGAATTTGTAAATTAGTGTGTAAACAGAGGCCCAGTTTATAGAGCTAGGCCCAATATACAGAAGGAGGGGGAGCAGTTGAAATGCAAGGAGCTTGCAGTCTGAAAGCTTTTCCTCAGACAACTCACTTACTTTCACTAGGTCAAGATGGGACAGGACACGTCTCAGACACAGATGGGTATGTAATCAGGTATCTCAGCTGTGCATTTGTGTGTAAGTTGTGTATTTGTCGTTCAAACAAGACTTTAACTGCAGAGAAATAAGGAAAAGACACACAATGCTACTGGTTTTGGTCGCCTCACCAAACAACATAACACAAACCAGGTGCATGTGTCTCTTGTTCTCTCTCTCTCAGTGGCACCTTTAACCCAAAACATCTGCTCGCAGTCTCATTTTGTAAGGCTTTGACTGTAGTCAAGTATAAATCGAATTGGACAAAAAAAAATCTAAGCATAAAATCAAGTGATAAAGCACTTAAACAGTCTTAGAGCTTTACACTTTGAAGATTATTTCACTGTTTTGATCTGTCAGAATCTGAGTCAGGGCGTGTGAGCCATTTTCCCCCATTTTCCTGAAATATCTGGAAAGCTCAGTGCCAACAAGTGGGGGTCCTAATGAGAAAACATTGATTTTCTACAGGAAATGGAACAGAGGAGATTAAATGTTTTTTTCCACCAGCGATGTTTGCACGTTCCTTCACACACCACAAAGTTCTTCTCCACTGCCAAACATTTTATCTATCAACAGGAGAGCCGTTGACTGATTTATACCAGTGTACTGAACCACCCCGCCGCAACGCCAAATAAAACCACAGCAAATAATTACTATTATAAAATCCAACAACAGACATGATATAGTACAGGCGTCTTCCATTTTAAAACTGTTTTTTGCAAGAAAATGCAGAAATGAGGAAAGTGAGAGTTATCAAAACCCGTCACGGAAATGAGCCTGTTGTGCAAAGAGCTTGAGAGTCCTTGTGTGTTTGCCAGACGTTTTTAAAAAGCACTTAGCATTGGAAAAATTAAAATGTCAATGGATTCACTGCCAGAGATTGTGCCTAAAACTGTTAAAAACCTGTTAGCAAGTGTCCAATTACAACAGTGGTGTTATTAGTTTGACATAAATCAGAAACCAAGTAAAAACAGTCATGACAACACAGCATGACAATTTTAGTCACTATATTTGCTGTTATTTGTAGGTCAGCATTCACCAGAGATGATGCTTCATGCAATAACATGCAATTATGTGTTATATTCAGATAGCTTATTTGCAAATGTGTTTTGTGTACATGCATACCACTATCTCTTGTCTTCCATGTCAGCAAACAACTGTTGACTTTGAACATTTTGGAGTTAGTTCCATATGAAAACATGCAATAAGCTGCAACTCATAAATATATTTGCAAGCAGTGATAATGGGCCAAACCACTATGGCGCCTTCACCATATAGTGGCTCTAGTACAATAATACAATACTATAATATGCCATACTAATACTATAATACAATACACGGTGGGTAAACGCATATAAGCTGGTTATGTAAGAGAACAATTCTATTGTCTATTGAACAAAGTCTATTGAAAGTGCCACACTTCCTGTTTAATCTACATACAAATACAGTGCCCTCCACTAATATTGGCATCCTTGGTAAACATGAGCAAAGGCAGCTGTGAAAATGAATCTGTATTGTTTATCTTTTTGATCATTCATTAAAAAAAAAAAAAAAAAAATCACGAAATTCAAACATTTCATTGAACTAAAACTACTGAAATTGGGGGGAAAATCTCATTATGAAATAAACGTTTTTCTCCAATGCATATTGGCCACAATTATTGGCACCCCTCAAATTCTTATGAGTAAAATATCTCTTTAGCACACCAGGGTGACTAGGAGCATGAAATTGTCCAGCCATGACCGCCTGTTCCACAGGATTATAAATATGAGGACCACAAAGGCCAAATTCCCTTAACCATCCATCACAAGGAGTAAAACTGAAGAATATAGTTCTAAAGTGCAGAACAAGATTGTTGAGCTTTACAAAAATAGAAAGTGGCTGTAAGAAAAGAGCTGAAGCATTGAAAATCCCATTTCCACCATCAGGGCAATAATTAAGAAGTTCCAATCAACTAATGATGCTACAAATCTGCCTGGAAGAGGACGTGTTTCCAAATCATCCTAATGCACAGTGAGGATCAGCGTTTGAGTGGCCAAAGACTCTCCAGGGATCACAGCTGGAGAATTGCAGAGATTAGTTGAATCTTGGGGTCAGAAACACATTAACCGTATGTTGTTTGTGAGGGTTTCATGAAAATTTCTCCTTGTTCATCCAAAAACAAACTATACATATTCAATTGTCAGACACGACTGGAACTTCAAACGAGACTGGCTTCTATGGTCAGATGAAACAAAAAAAAGAGCATTTTGGCAGCAAACCCACCATATGGGTTTAGTGCAGACAGGGATAAAAAGTACCCCATGCCCACGGTTTGCTGGATCTTTAATGTTGTAGGCCTATTTTCCTGCTGGAGGTCCTGGACAGTGTTGGGGGTAACGCAAGTAACTAGTAAAGTAACGCAAGAAAATATCTGAGTTACTTTTTTCAAATAAGTAACACCAGTTACTTTCCCCTCCATTTACTGATTAAAAGCTCCAATGCTTGTCCCCATGTTGAGAGAAATCTGGAGTAAAATGTTAGTTGTAGAATAAATGTAAACACGCATTAATTCATCTCTCTCACAAAAAACAGATTCTGTATTCCTCAAAATGAATAAAAACAGTGAAATTCAACCCAATATATATGTTAAATAATACAAATATCCTTTATGCATTCAATCCCATTTTATTAACCAATGTCTTTGCGGCTGACCTTCGATGATCCAATTCAACCATACTGATAAGCAAAAATTACTCAAGATAATCTAACATTTGTTTTCCCTTTTTTTTTATTGCTGAAGAGTTGACATTTTTTTCTTCTGTGGTCTACTGTACAGACGTGAATTTACTTTTCTCAAAGCCTGAGGCTTTTGTTGAGAAAAGGGTTTTTACATTTGCCAAAAATATAACTTTTTATATTAAAAACAAACATGCAAGCCCTACCCAGATTTAAAAAGTAACGCAAAAGTAAAGTAACACATTACATTCCATAAAAAGTAACTAAGTAATGTAATTAGTTACTTTTTTAGGGAGTAACTCCATATTGTAATGCATTACTTTTAAAAGTAACTTTCCCCAACACTGGTCCTGGACATCTTGGTTAGATACATGGCATCATGGATTCTATCAAATACCAACAGATAAAAAAATCTAAACCTGACTGCCTCGGTTAGAAAATCTTATAATGGGCCACGCTTGGATCTTCCATTAGGACAATGAACTAAAACAAACATCAAAATCAAACAAAAATGTATCACTGAGCACAAAATGAAGTTTCTGCCATGACCATGCCAGTTCTCTGACCTGAACCCTATAGAAAATGAGTAGGATGAACTGAAGAGAACAAGCACCCATATGGAGCTGGATGGGAATCTGAAAAATCTAGTCTCTGATCTCCTGTCAGGTGTTCTCCAAACTCATCAGGCATTATAGGAGAAAACTCAGAGCTGTTATTTTGGGAAAAGGACATTGCAATAATTGGGTGCCAATGATTGTGGCCAACATGAGCTAGAGAAAAACACCTATTGCATAATAAGATTTCCCCCCAACTTTCCATTGTTTTATTTCAATGATAGGTTAGAATGGTGTGAATTTTTGAATGAACGATCAAAAGGATAAATCATGCAGATTTATTTTCATAGCCACCTTTGCTCATATTTACCAAGGGTGCCAATATTAGTGGAGAGCACTGTACGTATTAGACCAATATAGTCTATCTGACAGTACTAATATGGTTACTGTTACAGGATTTTTGTTTTACTTTTAGTTTTCTTTATTGATAATGTTGCTGTCATTGAATCATAGTTATTTGTTATGGTATTATTATTTTTTTTAAAATGTATTGATTATCAGCAATATTTAGATTTGTACATTAAATATTAGGGGCTGATGTGTGTCTCATTAAAAAACAAAACAAAAAAAATCAATCATCATTATTAATTATCTTGTCATTATCTTTATTATTTCAGGTAAGACACAAGGTTTTTGCATAGCCTTGCATCAAAATATCAGCTAAATAACAAATTATCAGACTAGCAGCAATTAGAAACCCAAAAATCGTACTAAATTCACCAATGTTTTGTCATATGTCAGGCATTTAAAAAACCCTGCTTTAAAATATACAGATATCTCCAGTAAGTCTAAAAGCAGCCTAAGATTATGCATTGGGATCTCTGAGACATAAATTGCCCCTGGTGAATTTTTTGTCTCATAACTTCTAGCTGGTAGCATTATCCACCCAATTAAATAATCATTCTTACTTTATTTCTGTGGACCAGACCTGTGACTTGCTATATATCCTGCATCTCTTCCCAAACGCTGCTTCGGGTTCTGCAACTTTCGAAAAAGATTGAATAAGGTCCACTGGGCTAGAGAGGATTGAAAAATTGGGTTTATAACACTTGCCTTTTCAAAGTGACTGAACAGCCTCGAGAAATATAATAAATTGTCTGTATATGATTTTACAGTGTATTCAATTGCTGCTTCTTGCACTGGACAGAATATGTCTTCAGCAACTATTTTTGGAACATCAGTGTGCCACACACACAATTGCTGATTGTGTGCCGCTGATCCTCCAGACAGATGAGTTTGAATTTATCTTTGTGAAGATTGCATATGTTTTTATTTTCTGCTGACACTTAAGTTTGGCAGCGGATTGTACTTTAATCCTACCCGTGGATATTCACAAGATTATTTTGAGCTCCAGAACTGTCTTTATGACCTATCCAGCATCAAATATCATTTGAAATATGCAAAATCCTTCAGATAAAAGTTCTTGCAAAACTATATACATTTTAAATTTAATAAAATAGAACTCATGCAGACTCAGTATATCTGCATTATGAGTGTTTTATACGGTTTAATTATTTGTTCTAAATGTGATTAAAGGGATAGTTTTCTCAAACATAAAAAATTACCCTCTCAAGCTATCCATTATTCTCAAGCCATTCAAGGTGTCTATGACTTTCTTCTTTCATCCGAATACCATCAGAGCTATATTAAAAAATGTTCTAGTTCTTCCAGGCTTTATAATGACAGTTAATGGCTGTTGAGGTGTTGAAGTGCATCCATCCATCATAAAAAGTACTCCACACTGCTCAGCGGGTTAATAAAGGCCCTCTGAAGTGAATTGATGCATTTGTGTAAGAAAAATGTCCATATTTAAGACTTTATAAACCGTAATAGCTTCTGCTAACTGTAGGACATAGACATATCATAATTATATGCTTCACTGAGAATATGCTAGTCTCGCAAGAACCAAGTTTTGTTTACAGTAAAGGAAAACCAGTCTCGTCTTGGCTTATATCGAAATCCTCTTTTTTCTTTAAAAATCTTTAGAAAGATATTTCGTTTACACAAATGCATAGATTCACTTCAGACAGCCTTTATTAACCCCTGGAGCTGTGTGGAGTACTTTTTATGATGAATGAATGCACTTTATTGGACTTCAATCGCAACAGCCATTCACTGCCATTATAAAGCTTGGAAGAGCCAGGCTCTTTATTTAAAGTGGTCATCGGATGCCCATTTTCCACAAGCTGATATGATTCTTTAGGGTCTTAATGAAAAGTCTATAACATGCTTTGGTTAATATTTCTCTACTGTAGTGTAAAAAACACCCTTTTTACCTTCTCCAAATCAGCTCTATTCAGCAACCTGTTTTGTCGCATGTTCCTTTAAATGCTAATGAGTTCTGCTCACCCCACCCCTCTCTTCTGTGGGGTGACAAGCTGTAGTGTTTTCTTTAGCAACATTTAGCTGCATTTAGCCGTGGAACTTGTTAACTAGCACATTATTAGGAAAGGCGATTTGCAAAGATTCATAAAAACCCTAATATGCACTTTTTCTGTTTGTGAAGCTGCAACACGAATGATTCGTATGAATTTAGACGCATTCAGCCAGATCAGGGTTTGGCACATTCCCTTCAAAAACAAAAGTAACATTAATCCTTTGCGTCTTCAGCGGCTCAGATGTTAGGAGTAAATGACGACTGCTATGTTCATTATTACATCCAAAAACAAAATATCGCAGTCGTTTAGGAAACATTCTTGTCTACTCCTGCTCCAGCGTCTAAACAATGGCGGTCAGACTGTGTACAGCTCACTCAGGATGGGTCCAAGGTAAGACAGCAGTGTCAATCAACTATTGTGGGAGCGGCATTGGTCTGTGTGATGTAACATAGCCAAGAAGCTGAGAATGGCTTGATTTGAAAAAGAGGATATTATTTAAAGGGATTAAATAAAAACCACTGGGTGTAATTTTATCATTAGGGTGGTTGTGTACACACACTGCCAACACACATTTATGTTCAAACAACACGTAAAAGTGAAATTTGCATCCGATGACCCCTTTAATAGAACTCTGATTTGATTCATCTGAAAGAAGAAAGCCATATGCACCTTGGATGGCTTGAGGTTAAGTAAATCATGGGAAAATGTTCATTTTTGGGTGAACTATCTGTTTAAGTCACTTTATAACCACCATTTAGATATTTCATCCTGTTTAACACTGCAACCACACTATCAAAACTGCAATACATTTGTTGTTCTAACACCCCATACTATATTCTAATATCACAAATCTATTTTACTAGCTCATATTTTTGTACTTTTCAAACAATAATTACATTCAAATCAAGACAACCTGTGTCAAGCCATGTGAATACAGACTGCACATAACATGACACACAGATTGGTCTGTATTAATTCTGCATAGTTCCAGAGTTTTAGTCCTCAAAACTGGCAAATTCTTAATTTCTTTAAACTGCTATTCAGTTGATTTCTTTGAAATTAGCTTCAGGAATTCATAATCTTATCATTCCTTCATCTTCAAAATCCTGTGTGTGATGTGAAATTTATAATTTTACCCAAACTCAAATGTGATTTATATTCTGATCGCATCAGACAGCATACAACAGCATGAGATTTGGAGATTTAATCAAATGCTGATGGTATGAGTACAAAACAAAAATGTACATCGTTTCACTGTTAGATCCTGTAGTGTAGATCCATGCGCTGGTCAGCAGATGGCGCAGCAATTCACTGCAGTCATTAATCTGGAATTTAGCTCTCATTTGAGTAGAGCAAACACCACTCTTCTTTATATACACACTCAAGTATTCCTGGTATTGCAATAGCTCAACATCAGTTTTAGAAATAAGATATGAGCAGAATGTGAGCTTAGCTTCGCAAAATTTCTGTAAACATTACAGTACACTGTAACAAGATAACTGTGAAATTTACAGCAACTTGCTGGCAGCAATTGGCAAGTAAGTTGCTGTAATATATCCCACAGTATGCTGACTGTAAGATTAACCACAGTAACTTACTGTACTACTGTAATTTTTTATTATAGTAATTATCACAGTACTGTAATGAGCATCACTGCTTTAATTGTATGTAGTGTAAAGGGAAGACACTGATTTAGCTGGTTTTTGCTAAATTTACTGGTTTTAGCTGCCTTGTTCTTAAAACAGCTGGTTTTAGCTAGTTTTACCTGGTTCCTAGCTGGTTTTTGCTAAATCAATTGGTTTCAGCTGGATTTTTTCTTAAAAATAGCTGGTTTCTGGCTAGTTTCACCTGGTTTTTAGCTGGTTTTTGCTAAATTAATTGGTTTCAGCTGGATTTTTTCTTAAAATAGCTGGTTTCTGGCTAGTTTCACCTGGTTTTAGCTGGTTTCTGGCTAGTTTTACCTGGTTTTTAGCTGGTTTTTGCTAAATTAATTGGTTTCAGCTGGATTTTTTCTTAAAATAGCTGGTTTCTCGCTAGTTTCACCTGGTTTTAGCTGGTTTCTGGCTAGTTTCACCTGGTTTTTAGCTGGTTTTTGTTAAATTAATTGGTTTTAGTTGGCATTCTGTCTTAAAATAGCTGGTTTTAGCTAGTTTTACCTGGTTTCTAGCTGTTTTTTTTCTAAATTAATTAGTTTCAGCTGGATTTTTTCTTAAAATAGCTGGTTTCTGGCTAGTTTCACCTGGTTTTTAGCTGGTTGTTGCTAAATTAATTGGTTTCAGCTGGATTTTTTTCTTAAAATAGCTGGTTTCTGGCTAGTTTCACCTGGTTTTAGCTGGTTTCTGGCTAGTTTCACCTGGTTTTAGCTGTTTTTATTTGCTAAATCAATTGGCTTTAGTTGGCATTCTGTCTTAAAATAGCTGGTTTTAGCTAGTTTTACCTGGTTCCTAGCTGGTTTTTGCTAAATCAATTGGTTTCAGCTGGATTTTTTTCTTAAAATAGCTGGTTTCTGGCTAGTTTCACCTGGTTTTAGCTGGTTTCTGGCTAGTTTTACCTGGTTTTTAGCTGGTTTTTGCTAAATTAATTGGTTTCAGCTGGATTTTTTCTTAAAATAGCTGGTTTCTGGCTAGTTTCACCTGGTTTTAGCTGGTTTCTGGCTAGTTTCACCTGGTTTTTAGCTGTTTTTTGTTAAATTAATTGGTTTTAGTTGGCATTCTGTCTTAAAATAGCTGGTTTTAGCTAGTTTTACCTGGTTCCTAGCTGGTTTTTTTTGTCTAAATTAATTAGTTTCAGCTGGATTTTTTCTTAAAATAGCTGGTTTCTGGCTAGTTTCACCTGGTTTTTAGCTGGTTGTTGCTAAATTAATTGGTTTCAGCTGGATTTTTTCTTAAAATAGCTGGTTTCTGGCTAGTTTCACCTGGTTTTAGCTGGTTTCTGGCTAGTTTCACCTGGTTTTTAGCTGGTTTTTGCGAAATTAATTGGTTTCAGCTGGATTTTTTCTTAAAATAGCTGGTTTCTGGCTAGTTTCACCTGGTTTTAGCTGGTTTTAGCTAGTTTCACCTGGTTTTTAGCTGGTTGTTGCTAAATTAATTGGTTTCAGCTGGATTTTTTCTTAAAATAGCTGGTTTCTGGCTAGTTTCACCTGGTTTTAGCTGGTTTCTGGCTAGTTTCACCTGGTTTTTAGCTGGTTTTTGCGAAATCAATTGGTTTCAGCTGGATTTTTTTCTTAAAATAGCTGGTTTCTGGCTAGTTTCACCTGGTTTTAGCTGGTTTCTGGCTAGTTTTACCTGGTTTTTTTGCTAAATCAATTGGTTTCAGCTGGATTTTTTCTTAAAATAGCTGGTTTCTGGCTAGTTTCACCTGGTTTTTTAGCTGGTTTCTGGCTAGTTTCACCTGGCTGTTTTCACCTGGTTTTTAGCTGGTTTTTGCTAAATTAATTGGTTTTCAGTTGGCATTTCTGTCTTAAAATAGCTGGTTTCTGGCTAGTTTTCACCTGGCTTCTAGCTGTTTTTTATTTGTCTAAATCAATTCGTTTCAGCTGGATTTTTTTCTTAAAATAGCTGGTTTCTGGCTAGTTTCACCTGGTTTTTAGCTGGTTTGCTAATTATGGTTTCAGCTGGTTTTTTCTTAAATAGCTGGTTTCCGGCTAGTTTCACCTGGTTTTAGCTAAATTAATTGGTTTCAGCTGGATTTTTTCTTAAAATAGCTGGTTTCTGGCTAGTTTCACCTGGTTTTAGCGGTTTTTATTTGCTAAATCAATTGGTTTTAGTTGGCATTTTGTCTTAAAATAGCTGGTTTTAGCTAGTTTTACCTGGTTTCTAGCTGTTTTTTAGCTAGTTTTTCCTAAAAGTTAGTTTAGAGCTTTAGGTTTTAGCTGTTTTTTAGCTGGGGTTAGATAGTTTTAGCTAGGTTTAGTTTAGATGGGTTTTACGTGGTTTAGCAGTTTTTTTTTAGCTGGGTTTAGCTATAGTTGTAGCTGGTTGTTGCTAAATCAGTTGGTTTTAGCTGTTTTTTTTTTTTTTCTTAAAACATCCTTTTTTAGCTGGGTTTAGGTGGTTTTTAGCTGATCATTTTAGCTAAATCAGCCGTTTTTAGCATTTTTTCTAATTTAAGTGGTTTTAGCTGCTTTTTTACTGAATCAGCTGGCTTTAACTGTTTTTTGTTGGTTTGTGCTAATTCACAGTAGTAGTAATGCTTAGTGACCATATAGCAATCAGCCCAAGTACCCTAGTAACATGAATATCAACACCCTATCAACCACTTTGAGTATGTTAGCTACACCCTAGCAAACACCTTATCTATCTATCTATCTCTCTCTTTTTCTGTCTGCCTATCCATCTAATACTAGCAATATGCTAATTTATGCAATAACATTTTGTTTAGCTGTTTTTAGCTTTTTTTTTTTGCAAAATAACTGGTTTTAGCCAAGGTTTTTAGCTAGTTTTAAGTATTTTGCTAAATGGTTTAAACTTGCTCTGGTTTGTGCTAATTCATACTAGTAGCATGGTTGGTAAACGTATGGCAACTTCAATTTCTCAGATTCTGAAAATCGTTTTATTTATATAACAAACAACAATTAAGCTCATCTTTGTTATCATCAAAAATCAACATATATTCAAAGCATTTTTAAGTAAGTATAAAATATGATATATAATATATAAAACTGCTCTGGAAATGTGCATATACTGTGAAAAAAAACTATGGAACTAAATTTAAAAAAAAAGTCAATTTAAATTGTTTCTCAGATTCATCAATTCATCATGTTAATATTGTCTAGATAAGTTACAAACAAAAAAAATCTAAATTACATAAAATGTTATTATTATGCACTCATTACATATTTAGATGTAATTTAGAAGTATGTACTACTTCACATGCTGGGGTGATGAGTCCATGTGTACTGTCTTTCATGGATAGTCTTTTTCTCTTCAGTTGTTTTGCCAGTCAAACTCAATGAAGTCTCGAATAATCGATGCCACGTGTGGATTTAGGGCTTGATTTTTTCGCTGAACTGTTTTCCCTGAGTCTGCTCACTTGGGTTTCTGAACTGCATTTACTTTGTTCAGGGTTTATTCTGATGAAGAATCTGTAAATATAAGACATCATGGATTACCATAAGGAGAAAAACCGTGCAAATTTTAGTAACACTTTCTATAAAGCCCATATTTATTTATAAAACATTACAAGGGTATACTTAAGGCATTATAATGAATGCATAATGCATTATAAAAAACTTACAATGTGTTATATCATTTTATAAATAATCATAACAACAATTATGATACATTATAATTAGGGGTGTAATATTAAGTGTATTTGTACCGAACCGTCACAGGGCAAATTCCAAATGGAAGTGATCATCCTCTACTCCCTTCGAAGGGCAGAGCCCTTGGAGTTTACACTATGAGTGAGCAGGGCACATGCATTTAGAATGCATTTGGCAAAGGAAGCTTTTTTATTGTTGTTATCATAACAAACGTACATTTTATGTTTTGGAAAAAGTTTGTAATATATAAAAACTAATGTATATATATGAGCAATATCACACTAATAGACTTGAGATATGGCTGTATATTAGTACAGCTGTAATTCGTCATAGGCACAAGACCGCAGGCCCCCTTTTCAAGAAACCATAAGTGTGCCATTTGTATTTGGAAGCTGTTGCTCTGCACCCACATCATGCGGTCAAAAAAGCTATGCATGCAAGAAAAAACAAATTAATCTATCAGAGAGATAGCAGGAATATTAGGAGTGGCCAAATCAACAGTTTGGTACATTCTGAGAAAAAGCTCAGCAACATAAAAAGGCCTAGACGTTCTCAGAGGACAACAGTAGTGGATGATTGGATGATCCACTCCATGGTAAAGAGAAACCCTTTCACAACATCCAGCCAAGTGAAGAACACTCTCCAGGAGGTAGGTGTGTCATTGTCAAAGTCTACAATCAAGAGAAGATTTCACTAGAGCAAATACAGAAGGTTCACCACAAGATGCAAACAAGGCCAGAATAGACTTTGCCAAAAAAAAAAAAAATCTGAAAAAGCCAGACCACTTCTGGAAAAGCATTCTTTGGATGGCTGAAATTAGGATTAACCTGTACCAGAATGACAGGAAGAAAAAAGTATGGAGAAGGCTTAGAACAGCTCACAATCCAAAGCATACAGCATAATCTGTCAAACATGGTGGTGCAGTGTGATGGCATGAGCATGCATCGCTTCCAGTGGCACTGGGTTACTGGTGTTTAGTGGTGACGTGACAGAAGTAGCCAGAAGAATTCTGAAGTGTACATGGATATACTGTCTGTCCAGATTCAGTGAAATGGAACAAAGTTGATTGAGTGGCGTTTCATATTATAAATAGATGATGACTCAAAACATACAGCTGTCACAGATTGAGCCAGAGACAACATGTAAGTGAAACAACAGGCAGATTTATTGGCAGGTTCATGGAAGCAGATCGTATGGAACACTGGCAGGTGAGAATCAAACACAGTGGACAGTTCAAAAGTTCTTAGCTGTTTGCTGATGTGTTGTGTATCTTTGCAGGAGATGCAGAGTTCTTTGACCTAAAATGAAGGAGAACAGCGTCGGAGGATTCGTTGCAGGTAAGTATCAACAGGTAAGTGTAACACGGAGAATCTGGAACAGTTCATGGATGTGAATGGTAGACCGGACAGTGTGGGACTGTAAGGAGCATGCTTATAAAGGTGAGTTGATTGCAGTCAGTAGTTGCAGGTAATCAGTATACGGGTGAGTGTGATCTGTGGTGTATTGTGACTGAGAAGACTGAGGCTGCGTGGGATTCGTGGATCTTGTGTCTCCGCACTGCACGTTGGAGGTGGACAGGAGCTGACTCCCTCGCTTGCTTGGAACCAGTAGTCCACACCTTGAACTGGTAGCCAGAAGACAAGCTCACTGTGACCCCTAACTGTCGGAAGAAGACTTTCTAGACGTGTGAGATAAATTGTGGGCCCCGGTCTGAAACTGTCTTCTGGGATACCATAGTTCCTAAAGACAAGAGTTAACAGGTTTTCCGCAGTCTCTAACACAGCTGGCAATTACTTGAGGGGAATTAGTTTACTGTACAAGCCTTCGAGAAATGATCTACTGTGACTAGTATGCAGGTATGCCCATCTGAGTTGGGTAGGTCAGTCACAAAGTTAATCCCAATGTAAGACCAGGGCCTGTAGGGTATGGGTAGGGGCACAAGCTTGCCTTACGGGGAGGTGACGAGGAGTTTTGGCGTAGACTGAGCAACTCTGGACATACCTCTGAACATACTTGGCCACCAGTATCGAAACGGCGATAAAAGTTTGCAAATGCCAGGAAACTATGAAGCTCCTTCACAGTTTGAGGTCCTTAATCGCTTTTGATAATGTAATGGAGGAACTGCATGGTGGGGTGATGGAATTCAACTTTCTCCAGCTTGAGATAGAGATGTTGTTGACAGAGCCTCTGGAGGACCTGCTTCATGTGATGGTGATGTTCCGGAAGTAGATGAATATATTGTTGATGAAGACAACTACAATGTGGTGGAGAAACTCCCGGAACACCTCAATCATGAATCCTGTTCAATAGGGATGTTTTACCATCTGGAAGGGCCAAGGAAGCAGGAAGGGCCATGGAACTCACAGAGGCAGATTGAGGTGTTGTGACTGGCGTGAGAGAGGCTCGGAGGGTGTTGACGAGTTCCTCGAAAACCTCTAAAAAGCTGGGGATCCATGGATGTAAATGTTCCAGGTCCAGTCTTCTGTCACAGATTGAGCCAGACACAACAGGTAAGTAAAACAACAAGCAGATTTATTGGCTGGTTCATGGAAGCAGATCATATGGAGCAATGTCAGGTGAGAATCAAACACAATGGACAGTTCAAAAGTTCTTAGCTGTTTGCTGATGTGTATCTTTGCAGAGTTAGTTGACCAAAAGTGAAGGAGTACAGTGTTGGAGGATTCGTCAGAGGCAAGTATCCACAGGTAAGTGTAACACGGAGAGTCTGCAATAGTTTATAAACGGTAGACAGGAAGACATGGAACTGTAAAGAGCATGCTTATAAAAGTGAGCTGATTGCAGTCAGCAAGTGCGGGTAATCAGTTTTTGTGTGAGAGTGTGATGTGTGGTGTGTTGTGAACGGTGACCAAGGTGACTGAGGCTGCATGGAATTGCTGACAACAGCAAAAGCAACCCAAGAGCTTTTGAAAGTACAAAAGCAGAATATTCTGCAATAGCCAAGTTAATCTTCTGATTTCAACTTGATGAGCATGCATTTCACTTGCTGAAGACAAAACTAAAAGAAGAAAGATCCACAAACAAACAACAACTGGAGTCAGCTGTAGTAAAGGCCTGGCAAAGCATCACAAAAGAGAGAAACCCAGTTTCTGGTGATGTCCATGAGTTAAGGCAGTCATTGCCTGCAAAGGATTCTCAAAAAGTATTAAAAATCAACATTTTATTTAGAATTATATTTATTTGTCCTATTACTTTTGAGCCCCTGAAAATTGGGAATCCGTGTATATAAATGGTTGGAATTTCCTTAGCATTTTGTGTTAAATGCTTTTACTTGGCTTCTGACACAATAGAGAACAGTTTTGGTAATCACTAGTGATTCATTTATATGTTCTAATTACTGGTGAACACTTTTTCTGTGTGCAGAGTAAAACAGGTTGTTCTCAGGATGACAAATATGTGATCTTAAGGGAAATTTGATTCCTTATGTCATTTCACCTTTAAATTATGATTTTTTGTTCTGTCTCATATAAGAAAAATCACTTCAACTCAGTGAAGAATAATCAAGAACAAGTAACTTCTTACCTCTGGATAAATTCCAGGGTAGTGGCTGCCTCTTCTGGATATTCAATATTGAACACGCAGTTAGTAGGAAACATCACTGAGCTGGAGGACAACTCTACCCTCAATAGAAAGCATCCACTTTTCTGCTCCCAGTATGGACTCTCCTGAAATTTAAATTGACACTGCACAGCATTCAACTGGAAAGGGTTAAACATTTTGCATAACAAGAAGCAATTAAAATGACCCAATCATGGGGCACACCTAATTTTCAGACATAATTAGAAAAAATTAAGCCACACATTAAGATTATAATATATGTGCAAATGTTTGTGAGAAATTATACATTAGTTTTCAAGCATGGTTTTGAATAAAAATGACTTGCTCACATGACTACCCTTAACACCACAGTTAGACGTTTGATATAAACGAGATATCTCTAAGTTACTACACCCATACAGCATATCTGTATTAAGTCTTAACTTTGTGCTGCCTTATTTGCTTTGACCCAGTTAATTTGTCAGGAGTACTCTGAACATGCACACTTGGATATTTAAAAAAAATCTACAGTATAAAAATTATCTCATGAACAACCAGGTAATGCACATGCAAAAATCACAACTCTTTTAAACTCTGCAGAACTGTGAAATGAGTTTGAGACCACTGACTAACAAATCAATGTAAACAGATAATCTTACAAATAAAGTCAGTTTAAATATTGTGGCACATCAGTAACACTAAATCTCAATGGTCTTGAATTTCTCATGAATGTTTGTTTATATATGTGTGTATCTTCACAAAATGAAATCAAGCTGTCAAAGCATGGCCCCAATAAAATGCCATTATGAAGTTAGGAAAAGTCAGTATATTATTTAATATAACTCTGTCTGTAAACTAAAGAAAGGAAGTCATGTATATCTGAAATGTCATTAACATTACAGGAAAATCTTTATGTATTAGTGAACTATTCCCTTAAAGGGGTCATATGATGCAATTTCATGTTTTCCTTTGTCTTTAAAGTGTTACAAGCTGTTCATACATATAGAAGATATGTAAAGTTGCAAAGATTAACGTCTTAAACGCCTTTCTAAAATGCCTCATTCAAACATGGCCAATCACAATGCACTACATAATCAGAGCACACCGTACTTTTTAGAATGATGAGCTTTGTAAAAATTGATGCACTTCAGAAAGACGGGGCAGAGGGAAACTACAATAATGTACAGTATGCAGAAAAATAATGATTTTGATTAAAACTTGAACCGTGTAAACACATCACACAAAATACACAAAACGATGTTCTTTTTAGCAGCATTATTTGACCCCTTTAAAGGAATAGTTGCCAAAAATTACAATTATATCATTGATTACTCACCCTCATGTTGTTCCAAACACAGTAAGACCTTCATTCATCTTATAAGCACAAATTAAGATATTTTTGATGAAATCCAAGAGCTCTCTGACCCTCCATACACAGCAACACAACTGAAATGTTCCCAGGCCCAGAAAAATGGCAAGGGCATCATTAAAATTGTCCTTGTGACATCAGGAGTTCAAATCCTCATTTTACAGTCATTTTACAAAGCTACGAGAATACCTACTGTGTGCAAAGAAAACAAAAATAATTAATTTATTCAACAATTGGTCTCTTCCTCATCCCGTCTGCTGTGGCGTGCTGCCATTGTGGCATGCTCGTGCTGCTGCTTACATTGAACACGCATGCACATGTGTCGTTTACATGCTGAGAAAACACACGCTGCATTGTGATACTCTCTTTACAATGACGCCACGGCAGACGGGGTGAGCCAATGATGCAGATGTCCTTGCTACCTAGGAACATTTCAGTTGTGTTGCTGTCTACGGAGGGTCAGAGAGCTCTTGGATTTCATCCAAAATATCTTAATTTGTGTTATGAAGATGAACAGTCTCTCGGGTTTAGAACAACATGGGGGTGAGTAATTAATGACAGAATTTTCATTTTTGGGTGAACTATCCCTTTAAAGTGGTGTCTGTTGTGTTTTGTCTGGTGCTGGGATCTTACCCAGCATGATAAGCCTTGGAGTGCTAGGCAGGGAAATCTGGGCCTCAATGTCTGCCTGAGTGGAAGTTTCCTGCAACAAAAACAGAAAACACTGCAAATTAGAAATACTATATTCATTAAAAAAATGATTTTGTGGTATTATTGTACAATTGAATTAGTTACATCAGGACATGCCACATGCTAAATATCGAGCAACTTTTCAAACCCTGCTCTCGTGTGCAGCTGTGATCAAGCACATAGTCTGAATGTAGTTACCCTATATATTCACACCAATAAACTACTTGAGTGTTATAGTTAAAAGGCATCAGTCACTTCCTGATGTGGCTTTGCTGAGAACCGATGCAGTTAAGTCTGTGGCGTGATACCAAATTTAACTGATATCTGACTACAAATGCAGAGGTCTAAGGATGTCCTAAAATGTGCACTGTGCCATGAATAAAAACATGATTCTCTGAAAAAAGTGGTGCCGTTTTAAAGTCTTACCTGTTGCTGTCTTCTTTCTGCTTTACTAAAATCCTTGTTCGGTGTCTAGCAAGAAAAAAAAATAAAAATAAGCGTTTTAAAAACAGTTAACGCAGAAACGTCACATACACACAGGCACAATTGCATCCATATTTATTCAGTAGTTTTAGTGCTTTACCAAGGCGCCGTCAGTAAAATCGTAGTAATGTAACAACAATCAAAGTAATGTGACAACAATTTTTGTTTGTTTTAAGCATAACTCACTTAATTTTGAAACTGTCTTTGAGAAAACAAAGCTTAAAGGGTTACTCCACTCCAAAATGAAAATAATGTCATTATTCACCAACTCCTATGTCGTTCTAAACCCGTACAAGCTTTGTTCATCTTCGGAACACAAATTAAGATATTTTTGAAGCATTCTGACAGCTCTCTGACCCCGTCCAAAGATAACTCCACTCGAAGTGCAGTAACATCTAGAAGCAATAAGAATGCTCCTGAGCTACATTTCGAGTGTCCCAGAAAAGGGTATGAATACTTATGCAACAGGATCTTTTCAGTTTTTTATTTCTAATAAATTTGCAAAGTTGTTACAAACCTGTTTTGTGCTTTGTCATTATGGTGTATGAGATGTAGACTGATGTGGGAAAAAAAGTAATTTAAAGCAGTTTAACATAATGCTGCAACAAAACAAAATGTGAAAAAAATGAAGGGGTATGAATACTTTTGCAAGGCACTGTATCAATGCAATTAACACAATCAATGTCCAGAAATGCAGCAAGGAGATCGGTGAAATAATCCATGTGACATCAGGGGTTCAACAGTAATTTTTTTTGAAGCTACGAGAATACCTTTTGTACGAAAGAAAACAAAAATAACTAGTTTATTCAGCAAATCATCTCCTCACTCCATATCCATTGAATGCAAAAAGTGTATGCTGCTTTGTGTCAGCTGCGCCATGCAGATTGTTTTTGTTCAAATCAAAGCCTAATCCCTGTTGTCACATGGACTATTCTAACGATCTCATTGCTACGTTTCTGGACATTGATCGTGATAATTACATTGCTGTCTTTGGGGGGGCCAGAGAGCTGTCAGAATGCTTCAAAAATATCTTAATTTGTGTTCTGCTTAAGCTTGTACAGGTTTTGAACACATGAGAGTAAGAGATTAATGACAACATTGTCATTTTGGGGTGGACTAACCCTTTAATATCTTAGGTCCTTTCTCTTCTAAATTATTTGTACTTATTTTGATTCCAATGGCCTCTGTGTTGACAGGCAGCATTAATGAAAAAAAAATTAAAATCACAGCAAAAAAAACACCAAACTACTTTGTTTTACATGTCACATATCTTACCTATTGCTGTCTTCTTTCTGCTTTACTAAAATCCTTGCTCGGTGTCTAGCAAGAGAAAAACAAATGAGCGTCTTGAAACAGTTAACACAGAAACGTCACACACACACAGGCACAATTGCATTCATTTTTATTCAGTAGTTTTAGTGCTTTACCGAACTGAAGGTGCCGTCAGTAAAATCAAAGTAATGTAACAACAATTTTTGTATGTTTTAAGCATAACTCACTTAATTTTGATACTGCTTAATATCTTATGTCCTTTTGCTTCTGATTTTTTTTTTGGGATGGGGGGGATTTCAATGGCTCCTAAATGTGTTGACATGCAGCATTAATGAAAAAAGATAAAATCATGGCAAAAAAAAACAAAAAAAAAAATATATTTCCACAATAAATTAAACTTTATGGTACAAGTCACACATCTTACCTGTTGCTGTTATCTTTCAGTTTTATAGAAAGATTTAAATGGCAATTGTTTAAATGCAATAGTTTAATCATATATTTATATATATATATATATATATATATATATATATATATATATATAAACTTTAGCACTGCCATCATACTTTGGACTGAATAATTGGACTGATAATGAGGTCAGACAAGCAGGGTTGTGGTAATATCATAGGGCTGGCTGGGTGATACTGACCTACATTATACATCTCTGTATTTTTGACATATCCTACTTTTGCAAACACAAAGTTTAAACACTGTTTTGGTTGTCAAGAAAAGCACATGTTAACAAGTTTGCGTTTTAATCAGATAAAAGTTTGTGATACACACATCATCACTTACCGCCACGTCTCTTTCCAGTTTAAACAAAATGAGGTATCTGTATGATTAACGCTGATTGGCTAAAGCAGTTGCCAGCAAGAGCAAAATTGACTAATGAGAAACATTTCGGTAAGCCCTAGTGATGGGAAGTTCGGATCATTTTACCGAGTCGGATCTTTGAGTCTCGTTTAGCAAAATGAACGAAACATTTTTAGAGTCATTTCGTTTATTTTAGCAAAATATAATTAAAATGCTACGTGTTACTTCCCTCACACATCTACTGCTTACACAGACGTTAAATCACACTACAAACAAGACAAAACTATAATGCTATAAGAAAAAGATTAATTCATTGTTTACCTGAGCCTTTAGTTTATGATTAGCTCACATCACCTCTATCTGTCCGGATTCAAACCGTTCGTTCATCACGTGACAGCCCCATATAAGCTTAACTAACGCAGTCTGAGCTGGAAAGAGAATTGATTAGTTCATCTCTCGAGTCTTCGGGTTTGAGTCGTTCGTTCATTACGTGACAGCCTGTAAACTAATTCCAGTACAGATCCTATAGTATTGTTGAGCAAATGTGCAATTGCGCATGCACGACTGAACGTTCAAAAACGACCCATCACTAGTAAGCCCCCTACTTTTCGGGACACCAATTAATCCGGCCTGCAGAAACCAATACTTTAAATAAATTACTTATTTAAAGTATGGGCGGAATGAGATGTCACTCTTGCCTGTCTTCAAAACTTGAGAGCCCTGCTTGTGTGATAAATAAAGACATAATTCCCTGAAAAATGGCGTGCAGTTTTAAAGTCTTACCGTAAGAAAGAGAAAAGCCGTCGTTTGAATACGCGGCTTCAAACGGTTAATCCACAAACATACACAGACACAATTCCAGATTCATTGTTATCCCGCAGTCCTTTACCAAACTAATGCCGTTATCAATAAAATGTTGTCAGTCATGAAAATATATAAAAATTTAATGCGTTTATTAGTAATATGCAAACACTTACCGTCAATGTGGATAACGTATTCCACCTCTCCCTCTCACGCTCTCAAGGTGGACTCTGAAAGTTAAAGAGGCATTACTTTACAAGTGAAAAGTGCAAATATAACAACAAAGACAAAAATAATGAAAAAAATTAAGAGCAACTTTACCTTACTGAGGTGAAATTGTAAAAAATACGTGCGCCCCCCTCCGTTTGACCATCTCAGGAAAAAATCCCGCTCAGAATTACTGTAAAATTATTTACAGGAATGTATCATTTTACTGTAAAATTCCCCGCCAATGTAATTTTACCTGTAATGCTTTGTAGATTTACAGCAGTATACTGTAAACATATTTTACAGTATGGATTTGTTTATTTTACAGTAATAATGCCGTGAAAACTACAGAAATTTGTTACAGTGTAATACAGGTTAATTACACTTTCTGCTGCAATGCAACAAGAGACTATTTTAATAGCACAGAATTAGCTTAGATACATCTATTTTTACACAGTTTCACAATGCTATTTTATTGATCCACTATTTTCTTCCATCATTCAGATTTCAACAAGTTATATCTCAACTTCTATAAATTTTACAAAAAAAAACTAGGTATATGAAGAGCTCAGACGCAAAGCCTCTAAACCCATCTGACGTTTTTCTTTAAAATTAGCATTTCTTTCTGGCTACTTTGTATAGGTTTTTATGTAAGTACTGGTACTTTTAACTGGGCTGAGACTGGAATTTAGAGTTTGAAGTAAAAGTATTTGATGGACGTATATTACGTGTCAGGAGCATTCAATCAGTATCATTATCTCATTTTTGACCGAGATGGCTTTTAGCTGGTTTTGCATCTGAACTCTTCATATGTCAACAGTTTTTCATTAAATGATTTGTAGTAGCTTGTTAAAAATGGGTTGTTAAAATTCTCCTTGGATGGTGAAGGCAGCTTTCACTGCTGACAAACTCAGTGACACCCACACATAATCATACATACATTTATGCACACTCACAACTTTGTACTATGCAAATAATGGTTATTTTCAAATCAGGACAACCTGTGTCAAGCCACATGAATATTGATTACACACAAAACACAGCTCAAAGGTTTCATCTGTATAATTCGCCATATGACTATTTCAGAATGTCATTACAGTTATGGATGGATCAGATGCTAGTATTAAAACAAGAACTAATAACAGTTCAACGGTAGGAATGAGGCAGAGCCTGGCTAATTTGAGTGTTAATTATATTAGAGTTGCATCAGAACAGAACAAAAGAGAATCTGTTCCTCTCACAAATTGCTAGGCTTGTGTTTCATACCAAACATGTTTTGTGTACTCAGTTTTTCTCTAATATGTCAGTCCAAATCTCATTTGTCCCTTTATTTTCTGTCTTCTATCATTCCACCTTTCTTCTTAAATGCAGCAGTAAAAAGGAATGGTTCAAATATCTAGTCCACTTTTGGCAGGGATCTTAAGGTAAAACACACACTAGGGCAACTCTAAAGAGACCTTTTAATTGCTGCAGATGTGGTTACCAAGGAGATAAGGCACTGGAGATCAAACGAACCCTTCCAGAGGGAGAATCTGTTTTTATCTGTGAAGATATCAGACAAACCGTGGGGCTCCATACATGCATGTCACAGACAGTGAGCGGACATAGAAATGTGAAGAGACAGAAAGACAGCATAAAAGAATGCGTTCAAGGTTATAACATAGTATCTCTTCCTTTGCTCCCTTCTATTTACTCCGAATTTGAACTATTGCATGATAACACTCAACCTTATTTCTCTCAATGTCTATATGTATATTATTCTCCTGTATCCTTCTCTTGGCAGGGCAAGTTGTTTTTTATAAATGAAATATTCAAAAGAAAAACTATTTTATTCTATAGTTTTATTTATTTTTTATCTGAGTTAGTAATTCTTCTTAAATTAAACATGGAATATGCACATGTACGCACAATGAAAAGCTCATTCATATCATCTATAAAATACACAGTAAATACAATATCAATTATAAAAGGAAGCAACCTCCCTTCTCTGCCCTACTGTTTCTCCAGTGTTGTGGTCAAGTTCAGTGAATCTGTGTTTACCATTAAACGACATACAAAAATTGTTAAATACACAAAATTTCACCCAAAAATGAAAATTACCCTATGATTTACTCACCCTCAAGCCATCCTAGGTGTATATGACTTTCTTCTTTCAGATTAATACAATTAGAGTTTTATTTTTGTTTTATTAAAATGTCCTGGCTTTTCCAAGTTTTATAACAGCAATGAACGGTGGTCAAAGATTTTAAAGTTAAATAAAGCGATTTCGCAAAAGTTTGTCACACTGATAGTAATATCAGACACAGTAGGAAAATGAGATACTCAGCGCATTAAATCACAACGGCACAATCGCGCAGTGGAGGCACAGAAGAGCACAGAGGTCGACCGATATGGGTTTTTCTCTGGCCGATGCCGCTATTTACAAATCAGGGCAGCTGATGGCCGATATATGATGTGTTGTGTTGCTGGATATAATAATGAACATAGTGGTCGTCATTTACTCCCGACATCTGAGCCTCAGAAGATGCAGTGGATTATGTTTGTTTGTGAAGGGAATGCGCCTCCCAATCTACATAAATGCATCTATGTTCGCGCAAATCATTCGTGATCCAGCTTCACCTACAGCAAAAGTAAGTATAAGGGTTTTTTTATGAATCTCTACAATCACCTTTCTTATACTGTGTTAGTTAGCAAGTTTTGCGGCTAAACTCTAAATACACTAAATGCAGCTAAAGTAAACAATCTCTCAAAGCACAGCTCGTCACTCCCATAGACTGTAAAAAATATGGACGTAGTGTCCGTGACGTCACCCATAGGTTTCTGAGGAGCATTTTTGAAGCTCTTAGTGGGCGGGAGTCGGCCATCGCCATCTTGGAATCGCGTCACTGCACGTCACTCCCGGATAATCAGAAATGGGCAAAGAGGCGGGATGCGGGTGGAGCTGGTTGCTGAAACCATGCCCGCCTAGTGCAACGGTGGTGACAGCAGCGGCAATCCACCTGTCACTCAAGTGGCCACACCCTAAATTATGCAGAACTTTAAGGCTTAATATAAATTAAACGGATGAGTTATAAAAAAATTCACCCCCCTCACAGTTGATATGAAGGGCAAAATTAGCTATATAGACCAAAACCTTTTTGTACCGGGCAGTAAACATATTTTTTCTGCTGTAAAGTTGGGCATTTTAACATGGGGAGTCTATGGGATTGACTCCCTTTTGCCGACAGTCTCTAGCGGCCAGTCGATGAATTGCAGTTTTAGTCACTTCCGTGTTGGCTTCAAGAGGGAGACCGGAGCTGTGTCCGAAACCGCTCCCTATCCACTATATAGTGCACTATATCGGGTGTCAGCCATTTTGTAGTGATGTCCGAATTCTGAGTGAACGACTTCATTCCCTACATTCGTTCACTACTTTTTACCCACAATGCATTCTGATTTCGAGTGTACAACCGATGTACACTCGCTGAAGCACTATATCCCACAATCCAATGCGGAGAACCGACGAGCTGGAAGAGAGAGCGGGAGCGAACAAGTTTGAATGAGAGATGCCGTTTACATCTTTATTATTTCTGCTTTATTGTTTATTTCATGCATTATTCATATCAAAATATATCATATAGGCATTAACTCATTTTAATATTTTACTAATTTAATGAGCTGGCATCTTTGTTAACTTACAAAAAATGATGATAATTTGGTGGATATTTAAAAATGTTCGTTGGTAGCGTATTCATTCTGATGTAATATTAACGGTCGCCTGAGAGCGCTCTATGACCATTGGCAAGTTACGCTGCTCGGGAGAGTTTCAAGATGCTACAAACAATAAATACATAAAATTATTAACATGTAATTAATGTATGTTTATTTTTGTTGACAGTATTTTAATAGTATTTAATGATTATGAACACATAAGCATTACAAAACAAATTAATACAATTAATAAAACCATAAAGCTGACGCGGTGGTATGTATAATTACAGTATAAAGTCATTTAAAGTGTTATTGCTATTAATATTATTTTCTAAAATAAGGTACATGTAATATAAAAGTACATGTGACAAAGATGTTTTTCGGAACAGCTCCAAGTCTCATGGGAAGTGTAACGTTATACGTCACCGTCCGAATTCGTTCACTTCATTTCGTTCACTCCTTCTGATATAGTCCACTCAACGGCCATTCACTATAAAGGAATTAGTGAATGAGTGAACGAGTGAGTGATTTCGGACACAGCTCGGGAGGTTGCCGCTTGGTCACTCCACAGAGAGAAGAGAGGGGCGGGGTGAGCAGAGCTCATTTGCATTTAAAGGAATAATCCATCAGAATGGGTTGATTCTTGCAGAGCTCATTTCGACAAGGTAAAAGGGTGTTGTTTTACACCACCATTGAGAATTTTTAACCAAAGTATATTATAGACTTTTCATTAAGACCCTAAAGAATCATATCAACTTGTGGAAAATGGGCATCCGATGACCCCTTATGCTAAGTTCACTTGTTTGAACATTAATGTGTGTTGGCAGTGTATGTACAAATGTACCCTATAATGATAAATATCCATGCAGTGGTTTTTAATTAATCTGTAAAAATAATATCAACTTTTTCAAATCGAGCCATTCTCAGATGCCTGTTGGTGTGGCGTCACACCGACAGAGGCTGCTCCCGCAATAGTTGATTGACATGACTGTCTTAGATCAGTGTTAATAGTCCGACCTCCCCATTGTTTCCAGGTGGAGTAGGGATGTAAGTTAGACAAGAATATCTCAGATTGAGCAATTGAGGTGTTGTGTTGCCGGATGTAATAATGAACACAGTGGTCGTCATTTACTCCCGACATCTGAGCCGCTGAAGATGCAGTGGATTACGTTTGTTTGTGAAAGGAATGCACCTCCCGATCTACATATATCCGTCTATGTTCGCACGAATCATTCGTGATCCAGCTTCACTTACAGCAAAAGCGAGTATAAGGGTTTTTTTTTTTATGAATCTTTGCAATCACCTTTCCTAATACCGTGACAGTTAGCAAGTTTAGCGGCTAAATGCGGCTAAATGCAGCTAAAGTAAAAAGGCTCATCACTCCACAGAGAGAAGAGAGGGGCGGGGCGAGCAAAGCTCATTTGCATTCAAAGGAACAACCCCTTAGAATGAGATGATTTTTGCAGAGCTCATTTTGACAAGGTAAAAAGGGTGTTGTTTTACACAACCATTGAGAATTTTTAACCAAAGTATATTATAGACTTTTCATTAAGACCCTAAAGAATCATATCAACTTGTGGAAAATGGGCATCCGATGACCCCTTTAAGAGATAAGAAGCGGTACAGAAAATAGCTTAAATTAAACATTGAACAACACAAGCCTCTCCAAATCTACAGCTATGCAGTAAAATTCACTCAGATTCACTTTTCATTTATAAAGATGACATGAAAAAAAATTGCCAAAAATCCTAATGGAAAACTTTCAAGATGAAAATTACATGAAATTACCATTATATCCAGTAGATGGCAGCAGAGGATCACTCATTAGCTCAGTTATCATTTCCACTTGCATGTCTTGTTTTTGGATTGATTATAAAAAGACATATTTTTGTACTTTTAATGTACTTAAGTATAAAGTATATAAAGTACAACTGAATAATACTGCATTAAATACAGACTCATTGCTCCTGTAGTTTTGTTACTCTGAATTTACTCTGCATTAATGCACAGCTCTATTTTCACATCGGCTTGTCAGATAGTTTTTTCCCTTCACTGCTACAGTTATCAATGTCAATCACAGCAATAACTTTTTTTTCAGTTGAACAATTTAATGGATTCACTCGCGTTTGTCATTCCTGAAACAGCGACGACTTCACATTTTCGCTATGGGACTCCAGCCTTCGCTCTACAATCAAGTTCGCCGTGATCAAGCCTCTTCAGCGGATCAAGATGGTTGGCTGTCTTCGCTGCTTTCTGCTGCCTCATCTGCCTTCAGCGTCTGCAGAAGCTGTGGTCTCGCTCGATCCCCTTTCGCCGTCCGGCGATCCTCACTGATAGAGCAAATTTCCTAAGAGCAAATTTCTATTCGGTGTTGCTTCAAATGCCGCGCCATAACTGTTGCTCGTGCAGGGCTCCCCTGACGGAATGACGGAATGTCCTTATTGCGAGGATATGTGTCTCGCCTCTCTGTGCTCGCGAATAGCGTTCTTTTCTGAATGCGACTCCCCCCCTCGCGCCCTCCCACTTTCTTCCTCTCAGGAGCCTGTGAGGAAAAAGCAGCGGGGCAGAGGAGCTTGGCGCTCGGTGCTGAGTGAGCTCACACTGGCTGAGACCCCGCGTGCCTCACTCTCGCCACCTAGAGGGGATTCCCCCGTACTTTTTTCTCACCCAGACCAGCGTTCCTCTGCTGCTGCAAGTGATCTGGTCTGGATGACAGCATGTCTTTGGTGGCTTCTGACGCCGAGGAGCTGTCGGGCTTGTCTCTAGCGCAACCAACCCAGGCATGGATGCCAAATTATTCCGCATCCTGTCTAAAGCTGTGGAGCTGGATTTGGAGTGGTCCCCGCCTGAGGAGCCCACTCACGGCCGCCTGGATGAATGGTTCCTGCCGGGGTGCCATCAGGCCCCTCGCCAACGAGCCTCGCCATTCTTCCCTGAGGTCCATTACGAGATCACAAAGTCATGGCGCGCCCCCTATTCAGCCCGCCTGCGTACCTCCTCTTCCTCCGCCGTTTCCTCTGTTGATGGCGCTGAAGAAAAGAGGCATGACAAGCTTCCTCCCCTGGATGAGTCAGTGGCCACGCATCTCTGCCCACCCACGGCCATCGGATGGAAGGCGAAGGCCACCCACCCGTCTAAGGACGACTTCAGCCCTCGTTGGATGAGCCTATTCGTCGGCTGGACAGGCGGCTTCGGCGCTTCACTCTATGGCGGTCCTACAGGTCTACCAGGCCAAACTCCTCAGAGGCATGGATGAGTCCGGCCCAGACCTCGCAGCGTTCAAGGACCTGCGCAGCGCGACCGACCTGACGTTATGCGCCACCAAGATGACAGCTCAAGCGATTGGCAGGTCCATGGCCAGTCTAATAGTGTTCGAACGCCACTTATGGCTGACCCTTACAAGGATGCGGATAAAGTTCCCTTCCTTGACTCTCCGGTTTCCCCTACTGGCCTTTTCGATCCTGCAGTTGAGGGTTTTGCAGAGCGCTTCACTGTGGCACAGAAGTTGTCCCAAGCAATGCGACACTTCCTGCCAAAGTGCTCCAGCTCATCTGCTGCTTCCAGTTGCCCCAAACCAGCACCGACTCAGCAGCCCGTGAAGCCTGCACCCTCGGCTGCTCAGTCAGCTCCCAAGCCTGAGCCCCGCCATCGATCCCGCTACCCGTTCGATGACCCAGATGCTACCCATTTCCTAAGCGCCAGGGACCCCGGCCCAAGGTAGTGCTGGACCATGGACCAGGCGCTGCAGGCGTCTTCCTGATCTACGGGGAAGGAAGAGGAAGGGGCCAAGTCTTGCTGGAGCCGGACCAGCCCCCAAGCTACCTCGTTTTTGTCTCCTAGCACCCCGTTCGGTTCCGGGTGCCGATGGCAATGTGTTTGTGATAAACACAGTTGTGAACCCTGGGTCCATTCAAACAGTGCCCACCCAACCATTTGCTGTTATAGCAGAAAAAATAAAACACAAAAATTCTCAAAAAGAGAGCACATTTCCTCTTCCACCTATTACAAACAGCTGTTCGAAACAATCCATCCCCTTGCCTTACGGGCCGAGGCTTGGCAAGCCATCCCCGGAGTGTCAAGCTGGGTGATGGGAATAGTAAGATGAGGTTATACACTTCAATTCACTCAAAGACCCCCACATTTCAGTGGAGTGGTCTCCACCTTGGTTCAGGGCAAGGACGCAGATGTTCTGCGCACCAAGGTGAGGAACCTGCTTGCAAAAGGAGCCGTAAAAATGGTCCCCCCAGCTCAGAATGAGTCAGGCTTTCATAGCCGCTACTTCCTCGTCCCCAAAAAGGATGGAGGTCTGAGACCCATCCTCGATCAAAGACGCCTGAATCGCACCCTCATGAGATGGCCATTCAGAATGCTTACACTGAAGCAGATCCTCTCGCAAGTTCGCCCAGGGGACTGGTTCTGTTAGCTGGATCTGAAAGACGCTTACTTTCACATCCAGATTGCACCCCACCACAGGCAATTCTTGAGATTCACCTTCGAGGGAGTGGCATATCAGTACATGGTCGTCCTTTTGAACTATCCCTCGCACCCCACACTTTTACGAAGTGTATGCAGATCCTCCACCTCTCCACTCTCTCCTCTCTGAGACAGAAGGGGATTCGCATTCTAAATTACCTTAGCTCCTTGGGGGGACCATCAGTGGATGGAGCAGGGCGTACCCCTGGACATTGTTTGCAGAAGAAAGGGGGTCTCAACAGATGCTTCCAACTCAGGTTGGGGAGCTCTGTGCGATGGCAAACCTGCTTTCGGCCACTGGTCAAAGAGAGAAAGTCGCCTTCACATCCACTGCCTGGAAATGCTGGCAGTATGTTTAAGCCTTTATTCCTTTCTGCCAGACCTGAGGGGGCACCACGTCTTAGTCCAATCGGACAGCATGATGGTAGTGTCCTACATAAATCACCAGGTCTCTCCTCAAAGCGCCTCTTTATTCTGGTGGAGCACCTCTTGGAATGGGCTCAGCTCAATTTGCGTTTGCTGAGAGCGACACATGTGCCGGGCAGGTTGAACCAGGGAGCAGACATGCTGTCTCGAAGCAATGTCCCCTCAGAAGAGTGGATGCTTCACCCCCAGACGGTTCAGAGAATTTGGGAGATCTTTGGCAAGGCAGAGGTTGACCTCTTCGCCTCAGAAGACAACTCTCTTTGCCCAACCTATTTCTCAAAAAACAAGGATGCGTTGGCCCACGAGTGGCCCAACCTCCTCCTTTACGCTTTTCCCCCCGTCGCCCTGATCCCACAGATCATCAGGCGAGTCAGGGATCAGAAACACAAGGTGCTGTTAGTGGCCCCCACTGGAGGAACCAACACTGGTTTGCAGATCTATCTCAGCTGCTCTCAGCAGCACCGTGGCCCATCCCCATGAGACAGGACCTCCTCTCCACATAACAATATGGTACCCTCAGCCCAAGTTGTGGACTCTATACCTGTTGCCTCTCGATGGGAGCCTGCAAACCTCTCCGAGAGCGTCCTGAATATGATCTCCCAGGCTAGAGACGACAAAGACGTCCACAAGACGTCTCTATAAAATTAAATGGTCTGTCTTCTCCGCCTGGTGCGCAGTCTGCGGTGCAGACCCAATTTCCTGTGACATATCTCTGATGTTGTCTTTCCTGCAGGAGTTGCTGGAGGAGAGCCGCTCTCCCTCCATGCTCAAGGTCTATGTAGCGGCCGTAGCAGCCTATCATGCTCCTATAGCCGGCCAGTCAGTAGGCAAGAACAACCTGGTTGTTTATTTTTTGAAGGGGTCTAGGAGGCTCAACCCGCTTCGCCCCATCACCATCCCCTCCTGGGATCTGCCTATAGTACTGAGGGCCCTGAGGAGCCTTCCCTTTGAGCCGCTGCAGTCCATTGACCTCCACCCTCTGATGTTGAAGACCGTTCTGCTACTAGCACTAACGTCTGTAAAATGTATGGGTGACCTACAGGTGCTTTCAGTGAACCCCACCTGTCTGGAATTCGGGCCCAATGACTCCGAAGTCATCCTAAAGCCAAGGCAGGGCTATGTTCCTAAAGTGCTCTCGACTCTGTTCAGAGCCTAGGTGATCACTCTCTTGGCGCTTCCTCCTTCTGAGCAAGACCAGGACTTTAATCTTTTCTGGCCTGTCAGGGCTTTGAGGACACATATCGAGCGCTCCGCTTCATTTAGACAGCAGAGCAGCTGTTTGTATGCTTTGGTGGCCGTACCAAAGGGCTTCCGGTCACGAAGCAGAGGCTATCCAAATGGATAGTTGAGGCTATTGCACTGGCATACTCATCCTTGGGCCTGCAATGCCCCATGGGAGTAAGAGCCCACTCGACTAGAGGCATTGCCTCGTCCTGGACCTGGTCTAGTGGCGTGTCCATTGCAGAAATTTGTGCGGCGGCCGGCTGGGCCTCCTCGTGTGGCACAAGCAATTGAAATGAATGGGTTTCAAAGCGCAGCGCTTGCCGCATTCGGTGTGAAAGCTGCTTTGTGCGCCATCCAACTAATGACGCTACTTCGTAACGTGTGGCCATTACAGAAAGAGATTCAACTCGTTCAGGCGATGGTGAGCCGACTTTTTTTTTGATAGACAATAACTTTATTGCACTGTCGTGCACTGTCAGCTTCACAACTTTGCAGATAGTATATGTTCATATATACCTACATGACACACTGCATGAAAGGTCATATTTGAAAAGGCATCATAGGAGCACTTTAAAGCATTCTATAGATATATTTATCATGTTTGTGAGGCAAATATTCGCTGAGTTTTTGTGATGCGTTCCTTCTTAAGAGACGTTCATATGTCGCGCCTAAAAACGCGTGGAAAATGCTAGGTGCACCACTTTCTCCTTCTTTCCAAAGCGCTATGTAGCTTGCACTCCTGTGGTGTCTGCCATTGCTAAGCAACCATGACCTGCGCTCTCAATGAAGACGCGGAAGTTTCAGCAAAGTACAAACGGATTTCCAGCACTAAAAATTGCTTGCTGTAGCTCTGCTACTACATTTAGTCAAAAATGGCTATCCCTGTACAGCTATGATCAGCTGTTTCTCTATCTTGGCTGAGCTTTCCGTGTTGTTACGGGAACAAATGAAGTTAATTGGTTGGTTCTTGTCAAATGACCCGCTGTGTGCTTGCTGCATTCTGAAAAGTTGAGATGTTTTTATCTCGATGCGGTGCGGTACAATTTATATACTTTTTAATGAAGAAGTAGACTTCTTTAATAAAGAAACGAAACGAAATCTAGCGACTTTGCCATTAAAAACCAAAAACTAAAACTGAACTATTTTAATGGCTGAAACAGCAGCTGTGTAATAAAAGCAGGTTCAGTTCTGATAAGTTGTCAGACAAGGGCAGGGCTCGTGCCCATGCAGGGCTCTGTCATTTCAATTAAAAGTTCTCCCTCGGCTCTGTGGTCCCCCAATCTGCCTGGGCCCATATGCACCTGCATACCAAGATGCTATGCCCCTGTACCTACTGTGAAGCATGGTGGTGGCAGCATTATGTTGTGGGGTTGTTTATCTTCAGCTGGGACTGGGCGATTGGTCAGCATTGAAGGGAAAATGGATGCTGCCAAGTACATCCGAATTCTTGAGGAAAACCTGTGTCCCTCTGCTAGGCAGTTGAAGATGAGCAGGTCATTTGCCTTCCAACAAGACAATGACCCTAAACATACTGCCAAAACAACAACAAAATGGCTTAAAGATAAGAAGGTTAATGTCTTTAAGTGGCCAAGTCAGAGCCCTGACTTAAATCCTTTCAGAAATCTGTGGATGGATTCGAAGAGAGCAATCCATTGCCACTCACAGACATATCCAAAAAGACTGATGTCTGTAATTAAAGCAAAAGGTGGCTCTACTAAGTATTAAATCAAGGGACTGATGACTTTTCCAACCCAGTTATTCTATTTTTTATTATTATTATTATTATTAAGTTGCAGAACTGTTATATTTTTTCGTTTCATTGGTTTGATGTTGTAAGGCCAAAACTGTAAATAAAGCTGGAAATGTTATTTGGAATGGGGTTTGATTTCAGGCTGTATGACAAATAAAGTAAAGGGGTATGATTTTCTATAGGCACTGTAATTTAATGTGTTTCTTTATTCTTCATTTTAACAGGCTCTTACATTTTTAAGGAAATGTTTACTTAATGTTTGAAGACTTCTTTCCAATACCAATTATCTTCACTTGATGTCAGCAATTCTAGAAAATCTGATAATCTTCATGTTGAAACTCAGGGCTAATGAAAAAAATCCAAAAGTCAAAAGACCATGTGTTAGTCTCTCCTCTCCTCTCCTCTTCAGCTCTCCTCTTTTCTCCTCTTTCTTTGCTGCCAAGGTCACTTCCTATCACAACAAGATCAGCAACACTTCAACACTGCCAACTATTCACAACATTCTTCTATCTCCACCTCCTCCGCCACCTCTTTCACGGCTGATGACCTTGTCACTTTTTCACTGATAAGGTGGAGACTACAGTCAGCATGCAGCTCACTATCCTTTTTTCTCTCCTCTTATGGAGACGATATCTTTAAGTTTTTTGAACTGTCCTCCGGAACCCATCCCATCACGTTTTTACTTCATTTAAAAAAATAATAATACAGTTTTTCTGAAATGCTAAAACACATTTTTTGAAACCATCACTCATTTTATCAAAACCTTAAACACAAATCCAAATGTTCAAACTAAATTCACAGAACCTCTGATTCTTCTGGCAAAATCAAACAATCACTTCAAAACCATTTCACCTGTACTCAAAATCAAACAAAGCTTTTAAATCATACACATATTAGTCAATACTATACACACTACAGATCATTCATTAGACACTACATCAAAAAAATGGAGAACACAGTGCCCAGTGCATGTTGTTAGAAAAAAAAGAATGTTTACTGTATATAGTAATTATTTTGCAATAAAAAAAGATAAATAAACATACATAAACTCAAAAACATACACACACTCAGAAGAAATCACACCTAAGTTTAGTGAATATACCAAAAAAATTAAAAGGAGAAATACACACACATATGTGTGTATATATATATATATATATATATCTATATCTATATATTCACATTCTTCTGTACCTCTCAGATTGACAGATGCACCCATGCCTTCTGTGCACTTTGAACTGGCTTATATTTTGTATATTTAAATATTTAGAAACAAGTGTGAAGAATTTTGAATTATTGTGTGTAAACGATGACAGCTGTGTTGCAGTTGTGCTTAACTTTTGCTTTCTTGTAGGGTTTTGCATCACAAGTTCATCACAGAGCAAATTGTGTCTTAGTGAGTGAGAATGTGTTTAGAGTTTTGCAAAAAGAGTGCATGAGATCTGCAAACAGTGTCTAAACTGCCTAAACGTGTTTAAGGTTTTGCAGAAAGAGTGATTTATTTGACAAATTGGTTTAGGCTATTGAGAATTTGGTTCAGAGAATGGGGTTTAGTGTTTTAGCAAATGTGAAAAACTGTAATAAACAGACCAGTCTTTCTCCTACTTTTCATGTCCACAACATTCCAAAGATTTGTTCAATCAGATATGTTTTTTTTTCTTACAAAACTACCTTCTCAAGAACAACCTATCTGGCTTCAAAAGCGGATACTTCACAGAGAATGCTTTGTTGTCTGCCAATGAATCGGCTGGCAAGAGTTAATTCCAAATCATCTGTCCTCATCCTTCTGGACTACCAGATTCTTCTGTCTTCACTGGCATAACTGGCACAGTCACAAAGGTGCACGGCTTCTCCTACCACTGCTAGCAAGATAACATAAAAATTTTTTCAGCCTGGTCAGCTTACCATCTTAGCTTGCATCTCTGTCTGTCATAGCCAACCCATCAATCAATCCACATGTCTGTAAGGTTCTTCAATCCTGAAGCCAACTGAGAACAACTAGGAATTTAGTGGAAGTTCAGGAGATCCTTTATCAGACCTAGCTTGCCAATCTGTATCAACAATGCACTAAACTGCTTTCCAAATCCATGATTTTTACTAAAAGAACAAATGAAGCATTATCCCCTTTGTTCTCTTTGTTTTGTTGTATAATGTTATTAATGCCTCCCCCCCCTTTTCTTTAAAGAACAGACTAAAGAGCAGACTGAAAAAGGGGGAAAGAAAGATCTGGACATGACAGGATTCCTTGAGCCAACAGCTCATGTATGTTGTGCACATATACAACCCACTGAGATACAGCTCTGACAGAGTCTCTTTGTTCAAAGTTAAATTTGAATTTGGAAATATACGACCATTTAGAAGTATCTTGGTCTCTCTCTCACTTACTTAAACTCTTGTTTGTCCTTTCTCCTTTTTTTGCTCTTCCCCTTTTGATTCCCAGTCCTCTTAACTCAAATGTACAATATAGTCATACAGTTGGAACTGATCTAACTGTACAGTTCCCAGGACTATGTTCTGTTTAAATTTGGTTTTCATTGTTCTGTTCCTGTTTACCTGAGTTGCATAGTTAGTCTCCTTGGTTGTTAATTGGTTCAACATACCTGTTTCTGTTCTTCATGACCATTTAAACCCTTAGTTCTCCCCAGTTCTTTGTCCTGTTTTTTTTTTTTTTGTAAAGCATGAAATGTGTGAGATTTCCATTGTGATTTGTAACTTTTGTACATTTTGGTGACTAATTTTGATGACTAATACATATAAATTTGTATCATCTCATACATTTTCATACAATCAAACCACATCTTGATCCTACAGAATTTGTTAGTTACTGACCGATTTCGAATTTCCCTTTTCTGTCAAAGATACTAGAAAAGGTAGTATCCTCACAACAATGTTCCTTCTTAGAGAAAAATGGTATCTGTGAGGAATTCCAGTTAGGATTTAGACCATATGATAGTACTGAGACTGCTCTCATCAGAGTTACAAATGACCTGCTCTTATCATCCAGTCATGGTTGTATTCTCTATTAGTACTACTGGATCTTAGCAATGCATGTGACACGACAGACCACGACAATCTTTTGAATAGATTAGAAAATTTTGTTGCCATTAGTGGAAGTGCATTGGTATGGTTCAAATCGTACTTATGTGACCACCATCAATTCGTAGCAGTGAATGAAGAGGTATCATACCAATCACAAGTGCAGTATGGAGTACCTCAAGGCTCAGAACTAGGACCATTACTTTTCACACTTTGGATGACCTAGAACACTGTCTAACACCTGATTGCTGCTCTGTCAATTCTTTGTACATCAGAACCTAAATATACAGTATGGAGTACCTCAAGGCTCAGTACTAGGACCGTTACTTTTCACAATTTACATGTTATCCTTGGGAGATATAACCAGGAAACATGGTGTTAGCTTTCACTGTTACGCTGATGATACTCTGATGAAACATACCAATTTGCAAATCTAACAGAATGCATAGTTCATATAAAGAAACTGGATGACTAGTAATTTTTTACTGCTAAATTCTAAAAAAAACAGAGGTGTTAATTTTGAATCAACAGCCTCTGCATGTAATAACCTTGAACACTGTCTAACACTTGATGACTGCTTTGTCGATTCTTCGTCATCAGTTAGGAACCTAGGTGTGCTATTTGATAGCATTCTTTCCTTCGAAAGCCATGTTTCTAGCATTTCCCGGATTCTTCGGTTCTGTCAACACTTCACTGGCTCCCTATTAAACATTGTATACATTTTAAAATCTTGCTAATTACTTATAAAGGCTGGAATGGTTTAGCTCCTCAGTACCTGAGCAAGCTCTTATCGCATTTTTGTCCTTCACATCCACTGCGTTCTTAAAACTCTAGCCATTTGATAATACCAGACTGACGTTGCCTATCCCTGACCTAGAATATCAAAATCAACTGCAGGCGGCAGATCCTTTTCCTATTTAGCGCCCAAATTCTGGAACGATCTATGTAGCGCTGTTTGGCAGGCTGTTCTGTCAGTAAAGACCCATCTCTTTAACCTAGCTTACACATAACACACTAACACATTTATATTCCTGAAATCCTTTAAAGGATTGTTAGGCTGCATTAATTAGGTCATTCAGAACTAGGAACACTTCCCATAACACCCAATGTACTTGTTACACTGTAAAAAGGATGGCATCTACGTTAATATTAGTCTGCTTCATTCTTATTCCGAAGTCACCATAGCCACCCAGATCCAGTCTGTACACTCTCAGAAAAAAAGGTACAGTTCTGTCGCTGTCACTGCTAAGAATTGACTTAAGCCTAGCAGAGAGTCACTTCAGAAACAGTGGCGCTGGTGTGGCCGCAATCTGCTCTGGTTGCTGTGACGGAGCTACAAGACTCACCGCAGACTTGTGCAGTGTAAATAATGGGTAAGACATTTATTCATCATACAGCGCAGATAGCTTCACTGATTATAATGGGAGTGTTTTGTAAAGAGCATAATACTCGCGCTAGACTGAAGTCCGTTATGACGTTTTTCGCTCATTTTGAATTACTTAGGAAATGTAACCGTTTGATTAACGGCTCGTCGTAAAACACTTCGAAAACATTCCTCCTCTCCTGAAAGATTCACGCACGTCTCTGTCTCCTCAGTGCCATCACAAGCCCTTACTGGCAACCCCTAACCATTTGAGAGACTTCTCAAGCTGTCTTAAATAACTGGGAGAGTAAGAGTGATTCTTAGCTTTACAGTTTTTTTTAATTTGTTTGGTACTATTTTCATAAGTGTGCATTTTCAAATCTCTTAGTACAAAACTTTAAACTGATCACATTTGTAACACCACTAGTCATTCTTTCAAATCTGATGTCATGATTTCATCGTATTTGCACCTGGTGCTTCTTCAAAAGCCGGGCAGTCGTTGGAAGGCTAATTGATGGCACATTGGCAAAGGTGTCATTGCTGTTCTCAATAGCCTGTTTGATTTCAGACAGCCGTATGTCATTCCTTGCCCTGACCATTTCCACGTGGGCGACCACCACCAGGTTGTCTCCTGTTAATTCTGAGGAAAACCGTATACTGTCAATATTGTAGTATTACAAATTACATTACTGTAAACTGACAATTACATGTTCATCTATACAATAAAGTACTATATTTTAGAAGTGAAGTTGCTATAGCAGACATACCGGTTTTCTTGGCAAAAAGTTCTGATGATAGAGCTAACAGCTGACCTTTGTAAATTAGGCTGTACCAACCTGGCAGCCTCAGCCATGGTAAAGCCTCTGTTAACCACATGGTCAACAATGATGGCCTGGACTTCATTAGAGATGATGGTGCGCTGTCTTCTGCCTACATTTCTCTGAAGACCACCTCTCTGTTGCGGAGCACCACCACCTCTTTCCCTTTGTCTGTGCCCACCTCTCTGTCGAGGAGCACCACCACCTCTTTCCCTTTGTCTGTGCCCACCTCTCTGTCGAGGAGCACCACCACCTCTTTCACTTTGTCTGTGCCCACCTCTCTGTCGAGGAGCACCACCACCTCTTCGATGAAGGTTTCCTCTCCCTATGAGTCTTTCCTGCTCCATATTTGAACAGTGCAAAGTCTCAAACACAGTTCTACTTATATGGTAACTAATTGTGATCATCAGGGGAAACAATTAGTAATTAGTATTTCTTGATTGAAAGCTCTTGCAGCAATTTGTAACTTACAAATGACCAGACAACAATCAGTCAAGTTGAAAATCCATGGACATAATGAATGATTCATTGATTAAACATTAAATTCAGTTGAATTAAATGACAGACAAATTTATTAAACTGAATGATAAGAGATGCAAATCAAAAATTTGATAGTGATAACATTATGAAAGGCAGTTACTGAGAATGAAACATTTATTTAGATGAAACACTTATTTTGTGTAGTGAAAAGGATATTTTGTGATTATGTATTATACTAACACAATTGAAAATAGGCTGAAATGTTTAAAAAAAGTGCACTTTTGATGATCTGTTGCGATATAAGTACTAAGAGTTTTGAAAATGTACCAATTGCTTGTGAAAACTGCGCCAAACCAATAAAAAAAACTGTAAGAAATTTGATAACTTGCTTTTATACTTAAGTTTGAAAGTAGGAGTAAATTTCATGAATTCTCAGTACTTAAGTCTAAAATGGCACTATGAGAAGCTTGATAAATACGGGCCCAGATGGTCAATGCAGTCACTTGGATCCAGTCTGTATCCAGTCCAGATGATGGATCAGCACCTACACAGTCAGAAAAAAGGTACAGTTCTGTCGCTGGGGTGGTACCCTAAGGTACAAAGTTAAAAGGTACAAATATGTACTTTTAACGTACCAATAGGTACCTTTAAGTTACCAATATGTACTTTCAAAGTACTAAAATGTACCTTTAAGGTACTAATATGTACTGTTTAGAAACTGTACCTTTTCCCTTTTGTACCTTAGGGTACAGCAACAGAACTGTACCTTTTTTCTGAGAGTGTAGAGACAACCTCTACAGCCCTGACAGATCCCAGCGAAGACCTCGTCACCTAGACAGTCATTGGTACAAGACCATGAGAACTAGATGATTCCTCTGCACAATCTGACTTTGTTGTAGCCTGGAATTAAACTCTTGATTTCGTCTGGCCAGAGGAGAACAATGGACTTATGGTTCCTTCGGCACACTATTTTCCTACTTAATACTGCAAAGCTGTTTTGACATAGTCTGTATTGTAAAAATCACTATATAAATAACAGTGATTTGACTTGACAGTCTTCTTACACCCCACTTGCAGTTCAATTCCGTGGTGGGGTTAGGGGTGGACCTTGATCCCTTTACTTTTTCTAAAAATTGTACATTCCCTTTTGAAAAATCCAGCATATGCTGGTTAGGTGTGTTTTAAAGCATGGTTGCTGGTTGGCGCTGATTTAAGCAGGTCCTTAGCTGGTCATGAGCTGGTTTAAGATGATTCTTAGCTGGTCATGTGATGACCAGCTCAAACCAGCACCAACACTCTCAGAAAAAAAGGTACAGTTCTGTCGCTGGGGCGGTACCCTAAGGTACAAAAGTGAAAAGGTACATCTTTGTACGATACCTACCCCTAAACAGTACATATTAGTACCTTAAAGGTACATTTTAGTACTTTAAAAGTACATATTTGTACCTTTTTACTTTGTACCTTAGGGTACCGCCCCAGCGACAGAACTGTACCTTTTTTTCTGACAGTGAACCAGCAGCTTCAAAACATACCTAACATATGCTGTTTTTTTCAACAGGGTTTCCAAACAAGTTCATAAAAAATTGCCACTGTGTAAAATAATTTTGATTTCTCATTAGATTTAGTTGGGCTGTATGTTTTGGTTACTCCAATCCCATTTTTGGACTATTCAGCTAGTAAGATTTACATAGACACAGTCCTTTATGATAATGAATATGCCTGTCGGTGGAACAATGCTGTCCCTACCTCCCCCTCACATGCACATACATAGACCTTTAGCCATGATAGCTGTGGAGGAGGGGCATGCTTGCCACCAACCTGAAAGAGCTCTTTTCATCAGAGACTCATATAAGCTATTAGAGAATATGTAGTTACAGAGAGTCAGCATTGTGTGTACAGTAACAAGATCGGAATGAATCAGATGACTTTATATGTCTGACTCCTTCAAAATAAACACAATTAAAGTTAGACCTCCTCAGAGAGACTTCAAAAGCAGGTATGGATTTACACAATGCAAGAGACTATATCTAAATGTTGTCATTAACAAAATGTGTATGTGTAGTAAATCAGTTTCTTTTAAAATTTTGCACTATTTATTTTACTGGTAGTTAAAAGGGCTTTGTGCAATTTAAAACATGCCTGAATACATGCAAGTAGTCATTCTAACAATGTTGTTATACTCAGATGGCAAAGCTCATAATTATTAGAGAACTGGAACATGTTTTAATGTCTTTCCACGAACAATAAAAAAATGATCAAAAGGAGAAAGAAAACTAATGCTACATTTAGGTTTATTTAATCATTACAGAGCACAGCTTTTGGTGAATATTACCAACAGCAAACAAGGCACAAGAGGAAAGACAGATACATTATTTGTAAGGCCAAGACAGCTATTTCCTTTTTGCCCATTATGTTTGTCTATAATCAGTGATAACAAAATAGATTCAGTGATTCTGGTTGAGATTTAAGGTTCAAACTGAGAGCCATGTAATGCTATTGTCATGTGGGATTGAATGCATGCAGTGTGAAAGCTGTATGATATCCAAGGAGATAAAATTAGTTCAAAATGACCTCAGATTACACTCTGATATCAGCATGGATTTTACACAGATGGACACTTTGTAAAATGAAAACATGTTGATCGATACTTTGATATATGACCTGTATATTGATCCAAAATGGAGAAGTCAATGGTAATAAAATCAATTACATGCGCATCTGAATTAGAAGCAGCATGCTGAATTGTAGAACAGACATGTTCTCTCTCTCTGTTTATATCTCTACCCCCACCCCTCACCCCCTCCTCTCTCTCTCCCTCTCTCCCTGTGTGTGTGTGTGTGTGTGTGTGTGTGACATAGATGCTCAGCTGGGCATTAACTCCATCTGTTCTCTCTGAGTGCCTTTCACTTTCTGGACAGTTGGACTTCATATACATTTGTTAGAAGTGTGTGTGTGTCTGCATGTGTGTCACTTTAGTGAGATGGGGGAGGGGCATACATTGTGTTTAATAACATATTGAAATTTAAAGACAAAAGGACACATCTATAGATTTATAATTCATGATTCGCCACAGTTAAAAGCATTGAGCACAACTGAGTTTTGAAAATAATGTGCCCATAATTTTTATCTTTTAAATTTTAGTTGACATAATGCAATATCTGGCTGATTCTCCTGACTGGTAAAGCTGCTTTTCTGTGCCACATCTACAGTATTATTAAACTAGCAGGCATTTTAGCATGGAATTACCATTATAATCAGCTTCTGGTTGATGATTAAACAGTACAAACTGTTACATAAGAGCTGATAGTTTATGCACACATTGTAAAGATCTCAACAGTTGTGTGATTGATGATTATCACTAGTGAGGCTGGCAGGAAGAATATTATTTAATAGTAATACTAGTACGCGAATCATTTAGTTGACAGGTGCCGACATGTCAACTTAACCACATAGGATTAAATTAAATTAAACACTAGTTTTAAAGTACATTGCATTCAGTTCACCAAATAGCTGCTGTAATTTGAACAGCACACAGTATTTATCCAGCCATCTTACTAAATAATCGCACATACTGTAGGTTGTTTACATCGCTAAGCCCCGCCCCTATCCTGTTCTGACACGTGTCAATCAATCAGAGCCGTGATATGGATGACGTGGGGTGACGTCACGCTCAGAGCCGGGGGAAGGTGGACAGATAGAATGGCGACCCAGTGCCGGAGCTCCAAATGCACGGCCGAAAGAAAAGGATTCCGGCGGGAACTCGACTCATGGCGACACAAACTCATCCACTGTGTCGGTAAGATTAAATCACCCCGTGCGTGAAAAAGCCGTTTTTGCGTAGTTCCATAAGCGGACATATCGCACCATCCGCTCAGTCTTGCGCTCGGTTTCTTTCTCTCCCGGTTCTCGCGGAACTCCCTCCCCCAGCCGCTGTTAGCACTCGGAGTTGCTAAGCAAGCTTGTGTCAAGTTCAAAAATAACATTTACGCAGAGCTCTCGTCCGGGCGAGCTCTAGGTAGCTTTTGTAGCTAACAGAAAAAAAACGGACAACGGCCAAGCGGGCTCTGCCGGCTCCATTTTCTTTGTCCCTACTTCTTGATTCCTCGATAACCGAGTTAGCTTTGCACTCGCTGACCCTTTCTGCACCGAATGCCGATGTACAAACGACCGTGTGATTGTATTATAATGATAGAGCATCACTAGGGTCTGGCTTTTGAATACCTTGTGTGAATTATTTTATCATTTACTCCATTGCCATGGATTGTTGTCGAGATGTCCCAAAGTAGTACAGTTTTATAAAGTCATTAGGGAATGTTTTTGTAGTAAATTAGCGAACGTTCGCTGTTGGTGCCTGGTGTTTTGAAAACGGCTAACGTTAGTTGAATAGGCAGCTAGTTTACTCTCTTAAAATGTGGTAAAATAGTACTGTCGACACTTGTTTGGCAGAGTTTACGGTGCTCCGCGTTGTTAAATCCACATTCACGTGACTAACGTTTACTGTATAAACGGATCACTAACCTTCGGTTTATATTAAACTCTTGACGTGCAACATGCGTTGCTGTAAACGGTGTTATATATTGAATTTGTTCAAATTAAAATTAGTTTTTTTTTAATACAATAGAGTAGAATTGATCAAAATAATGTCAGTTTAATAGGCTGTGAGTTGTATGGTTTTAAGGGTTGGAAACAGTCAAGAAGGTCAAGGCCTTTGAGGTTTTCAAGGGTAAATACAGACATTTGATGTGCTTAAAACTAGCTATTTTTCATGATGGGTTAATAATGGTTTATCAGACATGTTTAATGTCTTGCGTGATACAACATGGCATTTGTGGCTTTAATGCTTCCAAAAAAAAAAAAAACTCATGGACCAAAATATGTTGAATAATATACAAATATTTGCAGAATGTGACATTCTTGGGTGAGCTTTTGAATGTTTTTTTTTTTTCGAAGGGCATAATGTGAATGCAGTTGTGAAGGGCATCATTCATGCAGACAATTTAGCAGCACTGCAAATATGAGCTTTGCTCACTTTTATATAAATAAACTATAATAATATTTACACTTTAATCATAGCATTAGGACCCCCTGAAATTTTGTTACATAGGCCTGTGTCTTGCAGCTAATGATTTTGTGTGGTGTGAGTATTTGTCTTTGCTGTTAGGGCACTTGATAGAATGATATAATTTTAAATAATCAAAATTGTCAACAAGAAACAGTTTTATGTTTGTAGATGCAAATAAAGCATAGGCCTTTTAACAAAACCATCAGCCACCACTTGCTGGCAAGCAAGGGTTGTGACCAATCTGCTTGTTTATGATAATAAACAAGGCTTTATGCCCCCCCAGGGCACTTTTTGCACACTTGGATTTTATACAAATAAAACTATATTTTGTTTGTTTGTAGGGTTTGAAAGTATACTGGAGGGAATATATGGACCAAGGCTGCTGCAAGATCTCAATATATTTGATGGTGAGTTTTGTGTGTGTGAAAATATTGATCTGTGCTTGGTGTTAGAAAATTCAGCATACCTTATCTAACGCTGATGGTTATTCATATGATTCACCTTTAGAGTGTGAACCAGAGGCTGTGGATGATTGGTCCATGAATGCAAACTGCTCTTTTTGCAACCTGCAGCTAGAGAAACTGAATGTAAGTCAACATCAAAGGCCACAGATAAGATGTGCATATTGTTGGGTTTTACCTGGCAAGAAAAGTCTTCCTTTGACATTTGTTTATTACTTTTTGTGACATAGGACCATCCTGCTGTTGCCGTGCCTGGCTCGCCACCCCCTGCTGAAACCCCCCCACCTCAGGGCCTGTCCACCTCTGATAAACTCCAGTGCCAAGCAGACCGATTCCTCAATGCTATATTTCGTAAGAAGGGTGAGAAATACATTTTAATTTTCATTATCCATAGGGAGTGAAGTCAATGTGACAGCTATTATGTACTTTATCTTTGTTTCAGAACAGTGTTTTTTTTTTGTTTTTCTGTTTTTTTTTTTTTTTTTTTTTTTTCCTTAAGTGGTCGGTCATGATCCAAAAATGAATTGCAGGTCTGTTCTGGTAGGTTTGCAGACAGCTGGGGTAAAACAGTGCTCAATGCAGAAAATAAAATGCAGCTTACCTTAAAACTTTAAAAAAGTTTATTTGTTTAAAGGGGTCATCGGATGCAAAGTTCACTTTTGCATGTTGTTTGAACATTAATGTGTGTTGGCAGTGTATGTACACATCTACCCTATAATGATAAAAATCCATGCAGTGGTTTTTAATTAATCTGTAAAAATAATATCCCCTTTTTCAAATTGAGCCATTCTCAGAGGCCGCTCCCATGATAGTTGATTGACATGAGCGTCTTACCTCAGACCTGCCTTAAATCAGCTGTAAGAGTCCAACCGCCATTGTTTCGATGCCGGAGCAGGGATGTAAGTTAGACAAGAATATCTCTGATTGAGTGATTGAGGTGTTGTGTCGCTAGATGTAATAACATAGTGGTCGTCATTTACTCCTGAAATCTGAGCCGCTGAAGATGCAGTGGATTACGTTTGTTTGTGAATGGAATTCGCCTCCCGATATACATATATCTGTCTATGTTTGCGCAAATCATTCGTGAACCAGCTTCACTTACAGCAGAAGTGAGTATAAGGGTTTTTTTTATGAATCTTTGTGATCGCCTTTCCTAATAACGTGCTAGTTAGCAAGTTTAGCGGATAAATGCGGCTAAAGTAAACAGGCTCGTCACTCCACAGAGAGAAGAGAGGGACGGGGTGAGCAGAGCTCATTAACATTTAAAGCAACCTCGACCAGAACAGGATAATTTTTGCAGAGCTGATTTTGGCAAGGTAAAAAGGGTGTTATTTTACACTACCATTGAGAATTTTTAACCAAAGTATATTATAGACTTTTCATTAAGACCCTAAAGAATCATATCAACTTGTGGAAACTGAGCATCCAATGACCCCTTTAAGGTTAAGTTAACAAACTAAAAGATTTTTGCAAAAATTGGTTTGCAATATTCTAAGACCTGTTTAAACTGGACAGAATGAGACGTCCAATTATTACTTGTTGAAGGTTGTGAGAGACTTGTGACTAGGGCTGGGCGATAAAACAATATCATATTGAGTTGCGACAAAATATGTTGATAACGATGATAAACTCTGGTCGTTTTTATTTAATATGGATTAATTTATTAGCAGAAATAAATGCAACAACAGCCAGGTAGTGCTTGTCACTAATAGGCTAACTCTGCATGTTCTCTGTGTCTTTGCGTAAATTAATGGCACGGTTTTGTCTGATACACTTGATGCTCAAGGTGTTTTCAGCGTCTGCATTTCAATATATGAGGACGTGAACTACTTCTCCAGAGCTGCTCTGAGAGTCACTTCACAAGCTTTTTACCCTTTCTTTGGAGAAAAATAATAAACTTTAATAATAAAGAATAATAAACTTTCTGAATGAGAAAGTTTTGGACTTGCTTGATGTTAAAAGAGTTATTAATCGTAAAGGGCGGGGGGAGGAGCATGGAAAGACAGTATGTATCAGTTGGGGAAAAATATTTGATGTGTAACAATATTAGATTTATTCATTATGAACCTGCTGCTGTTTGTGTCATTAATATTAATCAAACATTAAAAGAAAAGAGGGATTGACTTGCTGCTCTTGAACAATTTTTTTGCTTTAACAGCAATTAGTTTATTAATAAATACATACTTTGAAGACTATGATTATGAACATTTGTTTCAATGTTTCTGTGCTTTTTGGATACGCACATCGTAATAAATAGAGGGAATCTGAGCTTTAATGTGGTATATGGCACATAGTCAGGATAAATTATGGTTAAGATGTGTTGCAGTTTAAAAAAATAGCTTTTTTTTTTTTTTTTTTTTTACATTGGATTTTCTCAAAAACATGATTTAAGCAAATCTTTTACAGGGCTGGACTCAGTCAGTATGAAAGATATCAAGGTTATATTTTCACAGAATATTCTTTGCGTTATATAGGATGATTATATGTAGAAAACTGAATCAAAAAAGACTTCAACTGGGTTTTCACAGACAGGGTCACATGTTAAAACTGATGTTGCTAAATAAAGTTTAAGAGGTTTAAGATGAATTCATTTTTTTTTTTTTTCTGTTGGAATAATTAATAAGAATGTTTCTTGTTTGCTGAATAGCTTTTGTGATCAGAAACGTAATTAAAGTTTGAATTAAATTTCAAAACAATGCATTGGTTTAGAACTATATCATTTCTATTCACATGATGATTGATGATTTGATGATGATATTACATTTTTCCATAATTATTTTTTATGTTGATTTAAGAATATTTTGCTTTAAGTATAAGTTACTGAGTGGTAAAAACTAGTAGGCTGTGAAACTAATACGAGTAAAAAGTTCTCAAGCTTACTGAAGACAATTAAACAGTCAGAACAGAGAAAGAAATGAAAAGCAATAGAACAAAGATGCAAACAAAGTAAACAGTGCTTTACATTTTTCATGTAGGTCAGAAAAACACTACGGAAATAGTGTACAGAAGAAATACTACAGAAACTGAATAAAGTAATAAAATGTAAATACAAAACTGATGAATAAAAACAAAATGATCATGAAAGAAATATAGATTGGAATTTTTATATGGCTTTAAAAAACAGTCAAGCATTGAGGGATTTTTAGTTGTTGTTGTTTTTTTTTGTTTTTGTTTTTTCCCCCACCCTCTTTATTTTGTTGTTTGATTAGCATTAATGACACAGACAGCAGAAGGTATATTAGGTTGCAGTTACTTTAAGACTGACTGCATGGATCTAATATAACACTCATCCTATTTTCTCCCTACATTCATATAAAACATAACCAAGGGTGTTTACGTGAATACCTGCCAAAATGGGGACATTTTCTCTTTCACAGCTTCTTGCAGATGACAGTAACTCCTGTAATATCAAAAGCGTCACACTCTTTGCTTTCTCATTCATCCATAGATTGTGGACATCTAGATTTGTCAAGATAAAAAGTGGTCCAATCGCCCACCCCTACGCTATGTTATCATAATTCTGTCACTTGCTAGAAACTAGGCAGAATGCCTAGTTCAGGGCTCAACGCTAAGGACTTTTTCTACTGGCCCGGTCAGGCCAGTGGTTCAAATTTTTACTTGCCTGGTCAAAATTTTTACTGGCCCTGCCACAAAAAACGAAAATAGTTGCTGTTATCATTGTTTTTGACTCATGTTATCTTTTTATTTTAATAAATAAGGTTATATGACAGGGGTGGCGAATTCCGGTCCTGGAGAGCCACAGCCCTGCAGAGTTCAGCTCCAACCCTAATTAAAACTCACCCTTCAGACCTTGATTGGCTTGTTCAGGTGCGTTTGATTAGGGTTGAAGCAAAACTCTGCAGGGCTGCGGCTCTCCAGGACCGACGTTCGCCACCCCTGTTATATGACATCAAAATTTTACATACCAATTAAATTGTACAATGCTCAATTTCAAATTCGATATCACAGCAAAACCTACTAGCCTAACAAATATAAATTTCAAACATTATTTGTTTGTTCAAAAATTATTTATTACAAATGAAACAATGCTTTAGGGAAAAACAGGGGTCCCGAGCATCTTTCATGCTGGCCCCGGGCCATCGGGCACTCCTTATTCTCGAGCCCTGCTAGTTGATAATCCAATTTGAAGTACAGGGTAATACTCTCAGGGTAAAAGTACATTTTAATTGGGCCGCTTAAATATTTAATTTTGGAAGGGGGGACATGCTAGATGTTAAAAAGAGTTATTAAGAGCAATAAGCAGCAAAAAATAACTTAATGCAGCGCTCGCACTAACACATAGCAGAAATGCGCGCACAGAAAGCACCTCTTTCAGACAGCACGTGAATGGTAATTTGGGACGTGGATGATGTTTAATAAAGTTAAGCGCAGTAAGCAGTAAAAAAAAAAAAAGACACTGGTTCACGAGAGTGTTGGAGCAAGAGGACCATCACTTCTTGGCACAACGTGTTTGCATCACGTTTGACAAAGTGCTTATGTTTACAAAATGTTTACATTTCACTGCAGTGTTTTCTGTACCGCTATCAAAAGGCTCATATGACACTAACAAATTATGTGTCTGATTAGTCTTACAAATACTTAAGAGTGAATTTTTAATGTCCAACACTGTAAAGCAGAACTAATTCTCACTGCTCTACAGAAGAAATATTAATTTTTAATAATCAATATATTATGCACTTTTAACACCACCTGAAGTTTTATTTTCCCCTACTTGCATCCTTAATGTTTTTTTGAGCAGAAATTATTTTGTTGGAGCAGGTTGTTAATGTTGCATGTCACTTTTTGCATGATTTGGCCCATGTTGTTGGAAAAATTATTGTGACAGCATGTGTACATACACGTGTCCAAAAAATATGATGGAACATGAGGAAAGAGAGAGCAAGCTTTCAGATTCATTACGGTTGTTGTTTTGTAAGCAGTGTGTGCCTGATGAAAGTTCAGTTTATCAGCTATAAATTCTTGAAGTGCATTGTTTTAATGTAGTAAAAGTAGAAAATGTGTTTTTACTCAAGGAGCTTATGTTTTGCAAGTACATGAAATGAGTTCTTTAACTAGTTCTGTATTGTTTGATTTCCTAGAATTCCCTCAGAGCTGCGATTCCAGTATACCATTGGTAGCGCAGGAGCTGATGCGCAAAATGATACGGAGGTTTGCCTTAGAGTATGCGTGTAAAAGCCAGGCTCACGAGGGCCTGAATGGCCTGAATGACAACTCTGAGCTTCTCCCTCATCAGCCGGATCCTGATGGGCCTCTGGACCTCACCATCAGCCGAGCCTCTCAGGCCCCGCCAGGTAATCACCAAAAACAAACCATTATATATATATATATATATATATATATATATATATATATATATATATATATATATATATATATATATATATATATATTTAATATATATATATTTTTTTTTTTATAAATGGAAATCACAACAATTTTCACTTCAGTTGGACCATCAAACAGGCAAATTCAGGAATTTGTAGCTCTGCAAGTATTAGATCACTGTTAAAATTCAGACATTTTTCATTGTTTTCAGAGAAGTCTGTTGAATTTCATTAATTATGCTTATCTCTGAAAGGTACGCAACTCTGAATAAACAGGGTGAATTTACAGAGTATGTGAATATTTCATTACTTGCAATGATCTTGTGCATTTCTCTCAACTCTGATATTAATTGCTGTTTTTTTTTTTATTACCTCTCATAGTAGATGGAGTACTTGACCTCTCTAAGAAAAACACATCGTCAGAAAATGAAAATACTCAAAGAAAGGTTTCAGGGTGAGTACTTCAGCTTCTCCCGTCTTGTTTACCAAGTTGTGTGCTTGACTGTTTATTCCTATCCTACCAAAGCCAAAGAAAAGTTGGCTACCGCAATCGTAATATTGATGAGCTTTTTATTTCAAAAAATATTTCTTTTATTTCAGAATCTTTGTTTCATTTGTATCCTATCTGATTGTTTTGTCTGAACAAATTCTACTCTTCATACATTTGATGTGTTTTCTGTATAATTTAGTGGTTGTTTTGTTGCACTGCCAAAGGGTTGACTCTTTTCTAACTTGTTGGAAGGTAACGTCACATTTGCCAGCAGTCAGGGGCTTTACTTGTTCCTTTGTACCGCCTGTATTTATTCATTTGTTTATTGATCTATTCGTTGATTTATGCAATATTATTTTCACGTGAGAAATAAATACCTGAGTCGTACAAAACGCATCTGCATTGCAAAGATACTGGAAGTACTCCCGTAGACGCTTGTCTTTCTCCACACAATTGACGAGAGACTGTCCTTCCAAGAAGTATCGTTTGCATCCTAAGGCCAAAACCAAAAAGTGTTTATTCCCAAACAACTCAAAGGCTTTGTGTTATACAGACAATTGAGAAGCGAGTGATGTTACCAAAAGACAAGGCAGTAAAGGAGTGGACCCTGAGTGCGTCCTGTCATTGGTCCGCTCACCCGTTCGTTTCTCATCCTCCCACCCACCTCCCCTTAGGAGACCAATCAGAGAGGACTATTTGGATCGCAGCTCTGAGTTTGCAGAAGGTTTGCTCTCTAAAGCCTTGAAAGATATTCGGTCTGGATCGCTGGACATTCACAAAGCAGCCATACTATACGGGATACCTCAGAAAACCTTACAGCTCCAGACAGAGGCCTTATTGCCAGAGCGGAAGGCAGGGGAACCGTCGGTTTTTGGCGACAGTGGCAGGGCCACAGAGGCGGCGTGCCCAACCAACGACACGCGGCTCGTCCTGCAGAAGGTAGCAGCGTGGGCTCGCTCGCAGACAGAGCAGTCCGAAGTAAGAAAATGTAAACTTGCGTCCCCAGAGCACACCGAGCTAAAGTTCCCGGCAGCTGTGACTGCGTCGTCGTACCTTCACCACCTAACCTTGCAGAGGATGGTCTCGCAGCTACGGGAGCAGAACGACAGGTCCGAGCCAGCCACATCTCCTCAGAGCCCTGCCGCTGGGCCAGCTGTGCACATCCGAATCCCTCAGGTACGCTTCTGTGCTCAGCCCAAAGCCCAGCTGGATCTGGCTGGCCTGGTGGATGCTGTGTACCAAGCCAACAAAGCCTCTGATGGCTCCACTGCTTTCCTCAAGCTGAAGACCATTCTCCCTAAACAAGGCTTGATAGAAAGCCACTCGGGCCTCGAGTCACGTCTACTCCAGGGTGATCTGCCTCCGCTGTGTCCGAACATGAAGAACGGCAGCGTCGGCGGGAGCGTCACCGGAAGCGTGGTTGACTGCGGAGATGATGACCGCCGAGACAAGCAGCCAAGGAAAAAGCGGGGCCGTTATCGGCAGTACGACCACGATATCCTGGAGGAGGCCATAGCAATGGTGATTAGTGGGAAGATGAGCGTGTCGAAAGCTCAGGCCGTCTACGGGGTTCCACACAGCACCCTCGAGTACAAAGTCAAAGAGCGAACGGGCACGCTCAAGACCCCACCAAAAAAGAAGCTCCGCCTTGCTGAAGCGGCAACCTCAGGCTCCGGAAAGTCAGGGACAACAACCAATGCCTCATCTACTGCCTACAAACAGTCTTAACTCTAAACCAAAACCTCAACTATTTCCTAGAAATGGTTTTAACTAAACATCGCCTAAACTACAGCCAACAAGGATTTGTTTTTTGGTTTGTTTTTTTTTAACATGCAGTCAGGACCTCATTCAGACTTGGAAGATACACTTGAATCCTCAACCACAGGTTAAATGGTACATTTTATGAAGTTACAAAACATGCCTTTAAAAAAAAAATCTATTCAGGGGTTTCACTGTGGATATCTATATGAATATATATATTTAAAATATTGTAAAGCACTGTTGATTTTTAAGTTAATTACTCTTTTAAAAGAAATATACTATTCAGGTTTTGTTCATACATAAGCTAATCTCAGCTTAATGATTGTTGTATGCAGCTTTTACACTAATTAGTCTTTGTAGCGACTGGTCATTTCATTTGAAGTCTCTAAACAGTATTTTTTACGGTGTCTATGTGGCAACCTTGTGACAGCATGACTGTAACTTCTCTTTTAACTAAACAGTGGGAGATGTCCATCCTTATATGCAATGGGTAGATATAGGTACGAGTTTCCACTCCAGCAAAGGAACAACACTATGTAAATATCGCTTTTTTGGACTACTATGCTTATTGGCAAGTTTTATTGTATAACATAGGTAATTATCTCAGTTTCATTAAGTATTAATGAAGTACATTAATCAGGACTGTTGCCAGATCATTGGAGTGAAAGCTTGGACCATCTCAGGCTTTTTGTGGATGAGACTTCCCACATTCTGCACTGATTTTATTTGTACTTATTTATTTTAAGTTCAAATGCTTAATTCTATACACACACAACATTGCTTTCTTTGTCGTGCCCCTTTCCATTTTTTTTCCCTGCAAATCTGCTCAGCAAATCATAAGTTGGAAAAAGGGCTGTCAAAAATGATTAATCGCGATTAATCGCATACAAAATAAGTTAAAATTTTATTAATATATGTTTGTGTACAGTGTGTAATTATGTATATATAAATACACACAAATTAATGTATACATTTAAGAGAAATGTTATGTACAATTTTTTTTTTAATTTATATATAATATAAATTCTATAAAAAATGATGATAAATACACTTGTAAATGTTTCTTAAATGTATACATGAATGTTTGTATTTATATATATATATATATACATACATAATTACACTACACACATATTAGACAAACTCAAACTTTTATTTTGTATGCGATTAATAACAATTAATCGTTTGACAGCTCTAGTTGGAAATGCAACGTACTGCATGTCAGAATGATACACAGAAGGGAAAAAAACACTTTTCAGTGAATGTTTGTTTTATGCAAAATAATATATTACTTTTTCAGTAAATCCTCACTCAAGATTCTCTTTGCAGATTTGAATTCTGCTTTATAATGTTGTTCCTCAAACTAAAGACATCCTTGCGTTATCTGTTTGCTGAAACCAAAACAGTTCAGGGTCTTTTTTTTTTTCTTTTTTTTTTTTCCCTCTCCACTTACACACTCCATGAATGAAGCAGTTTAGAGTAGAATGCTGCTGAACTTAGATCAGAATTTTTCCTTGTCCATATTTTATGGGACAGAAATGCAAAGCCTGATTCAAGTGCTACTCTGAATTGCTTTTTGTTTTTATGTCTAGGTTTCTATAGTTTTGCTGCTCTTGCTTTGTGGTGGTGTTTTTTTTTTTTTTTTTCTTTTTTTTCTTTTCATGCTACTGATTACTATAGCTTTTAATGACCTATTATACAACTGTTTTATTTCATGATACTATACTACTCATTCAACTCCTCAAGTCCATATTTTTAGCATGGACTTTTTTTTTCTTTTACTGAATTTAAAAGCTTGTATAGTTGGAATATAAGATTCAGTTGCACTTTACAAAAGTTGCACACATACTTGTGATACAGGTAATCATTTCGTACTTGATATGAAAAATATTGCCATACACTGACTTTTTGAATGGCTTTTTTTTTTTTTTTTTTTTTTTTCAAATACCTGATTCACAAGTATACTTGTAGTGCTTTGCAAAGTGTAGCTGAAATGTGATTTTTGTGATCGAAGCTTTGGAAATATGAACATTTCGATATGCAATGTTAATGTGTTTATCTTTGTGTTGTGAATGTTCTGTAAATGGTTTACCTCTTGTTGTTCCTCAAAGTTAAATTTCCCTTCTCTCTAAAAAGAAAAGGAAAAAAAAAAAAAAAAAGAGATTTACTGATATATTCTTAAATTTAATTTGTAAGCATTTATTAAACCACCCTGAATGTTCAGCTCTTAAAATTAACAACACAGTGCCTGCTCTTATAGCTACTGCTCGGTTATTGCAGGCCAGTAGCAGTTTTACATAAATCTTTGAAGGAAAAAAAAAAGTTTATATACTTACTGTGGATCGTATATAAAATCTGTATTGTGGATTTATATACTGTTACCATAATTACCAATGTAACTGAAAATTTTCTGTTTTTTTTCTCGGGGATAGCCATGTCACAGGCACATTTTCACTTTTAATGTAAAGGGTGGTCACATAAGCGTTAATGCCGTTCAGATTTTGTAAAATCGTATACTCGTTTTCATTAAGTGGATACTTTTAGGCTCCCTGTGGGGAATGTGTATCTCTATTATTTCTCTTTCCTGTTCGTATTAGTGTCCTGTATAATTTCAGTCCAAAAAAACATTAGTATTCTCAGGGTAACAGCAGTCCTATAGAAACAGAGCATGATTGTGTTAGAACTGTTCTTTTATATCAAAACAAGGGCCCTAAGGATTCTGTTATGGAGCCAAATATGGTTAATCGAAAGCCAATTTGTTTTTACAGTTTATTCAGGAGTGGTAATAGATCAGAAAGGCATAATCTAAAAATATTTAAGTTAGATTTTACTTTTTTCCCTCTGGGAACAGTTTGGCTTGATTATAGATGGATCATCAAATGGATCAATATCACCAATTTAGGCCTTTTCTAAATGTGTAATTTCATACTCATAACGGGTGCAGGATATGAATCATTTTGCAATCAGTTATTTATGCATATATTTGTTGCACTAAGATTGATTTTGTATTATTCCCTCTGATTCTAATATCTAATTGTATTTGTGTTGTGTGTTATTTCTTTCGATGTAATCAGAATATGAAGTTTAAATGTTGTGTTAGTTTTGTGTTGAAGCACTTTGTTGCTCTTGCACATTGATATGTGAAATGCTTTACTGCACTTGCATGCATAAGTGAGTTTTTGTCCTGTAATGTTCCTCAACATGTGACTTTCTTTTTTTCTTTTCTTTTTTTTTTTTTTTTTCCCTCAAATCAAAGGCAGGTTATATTTAGTGTTTATGATGTTTTGATCAACTTGAAATGGGGGAAAAAACTAAGGAAAGCTAATTGGTCATTTAAGCATGTATTTGTGTCTGAAATATATTTGGTGTGGTCTTTTTTTTTTAACATTTCAGGATTAGGGTAAGGTTAATCAAAGCGAGAATTAAATTAATTGTAATAAGATGGAAAACTGAAGGCATATTACTCCAGTGTGTTTTAACTATCCTACATTTTAAAAGTGTGCAATTTATATACTTTTTTTTTTTAACATTCTCTTAACAAATCTGTGTTACCCCTTGGGGTGGTGGTATTTTAATTTCAAAATAGACAACATATTGCCTGCAAATGTTGTTGGTTTGTAATTGGTTTTGTCAGGAGACACATTGATTCATCAGGAAACAAAATTATTCAGGTTTGATTAAAATAATTACATATTCTGTATAGTTTTCCTGAGTGTAAGCGTTGCTACAATCGCCATCCTTTGCCTTCAAGTTACCAATAAAAAATTGTTCCATGTACAGAGTTGTTTGTACTTTGTAAATGTCTAATACAGAGGTGGAATAATGCTTTATCTGTGGCATTTACACATTTTTAATATATGTAGGATATTACATCTTTGCAATCCAATGTCATGTGGTGTCTTTAACAAGATGAGCAGTGCTCTTTTAAATACAGCTGTGCAAACTTTATAATTCTGTAATGTGTCTTATAGTAGGATTTTGTAAATCCTTTAATCCAATTCAAATGTATTGCACATTATAGCGGCGTAAAAAAAGATGAGAGGTGTAGCTCAGCTCACATTCATGAAAAGCTTATTATGTCACTGAGTAATGACTTAACCCAATTTATTTATGTAGTTCCTTAGGGCCAAGTGTGGAAGAGCAGTCCAGACCGGAGAAGGAAGATGGTTCTAAAGCGGTCACTGTGTTGGAGAAGGTGCTGTCTTCGCTTTGTTCCCATCATAGACTGCTACTCTATCGTATTTTAAAGGACATGCAGGAAGATTACAACATCTCAGTAACACTGCAGGATGCTCACAGAAGACAGTTTAAGGCCGGATCCCTCTGTTGCCACGCTGATAAAAAATCGCTTAATGAGGCCCCAATACTTTCATTAAGTGACTGCTCTGTAAGTGCTGCCATTTGTTGCAGAACAGCTTGTAGGCTTCCAACATGTGCATTTTCTCCTCTATGCGTCTGTCTGAGGAACATTCATGGCCATTCCTGCCAAAATACATCTCTGGCATGTGTTAGCCAAGAGATCTGTTCTAACCCCACCGTTTGTTGTACTCACTCAAAACAACCCTCATGCCAGCATCAGCACAATGGTGATCATACCTACATTTCTCATATAAGAGGAACCCTAACCACCCATCAGGGTGAGTGTAACTCTCATAATAGATGTAAAGGAAGCCGTAGCCCCTCCCCGCCACCACTATCACCAAAGCCAGTGGACCTGGACTGTAAAATAGCTGTCAAGTCCAGTATCTTCCAAATTCAGGACTGCAAGTCATTGAACATGGCACCTCCTTCTCTCCTACCTCACAGAACTGAGGATGAAGATACAGCTTTGTACTCTAGCACTCGTGTGGGATCTCCTGATGAATGTCGTGAAAAGGTTGTAATGTTGCATACGCAAGCTGAGAAGGAAAATGACCACCAGTGTGGATCTTTTATAGGAGATCTAATGGACAGAGTCACTGAAAAGCTCAGGAGTATCCAACCTTCAGAGAAGGACCAAAATCTTCTTACCCATGCCAGTCAAATCTCCAAGACAAGAGATGACACACATTTGACAGAGATTATAACAACGGTGCTACACAACAGTAGTGACAAAGATTACAACCTTAATGAGCTTTTACAACAGCATGTAGCCACAGAACAGCGATCCCCTCAGACTCGTTCCCGTAAGAGACTGGAAACGTTAGTCGCCATGAGCAAGTCACCTGATCTTCCATCATCAAGAAGACAAAGCTTGCAAATCAAGAGAGATCTGGCCAGACTTAGTCCATCATATTTCAAGAGGAAATTAGGGTTTGAGAAAGAGAGGTCCTTAAAAACTGTTAAAGCTGCACAGCTAACATACTCTCTTGTTGAACAATCTGAATGCAAAAGGTTGGACAGAATATCCACAGAGCCTGTAAAAGATACTTTAGAAAATCTAACCGCACATGCACAAACTAAGGAGACACCGAATAATCAAGAGAGCCAAGAAACTCAACCAGAAGCATTGCCTCTTGATGAAGGGACACAATTGCAAACAGTTGATAGTGACCGGAAGTTAAAAACCAAAACCCATAAAGAGAAAAATCTGGCTGTTCAAGCTGTAAGGACCAGACGAAATATTGTACCACCTCAGCGCTTCTCGTCGTATGTTACTGAGCCACGAAAAATGTATTTTGCAGCCTGTTTTTCAGAAAGTATATTCACCAAGCATTCCCCAAAGGACAGCACCTCGGCAGAACTTGGCACTACAGAGGAAATTGCCTGCCCAAGTGAAATACGTGACAAAGAGCCTTTTCAAACTGAGGATAAACGAGAAGATGTGCCACGGAGTATAACTTCATCAAAAGATGAGATTTCATTGAAAACAGAGCCACCATGTGAGCACAAGGATAATGGAAGGAGTCCTGATAAGGAGAGTGCAAGAAAAAGGAAACCATGTCAGAATTCCACTTCACCAACAAAAAGACCTAAACGTCATAAAACCAACAGTCTAAACACTGACTCACACAGTCCTACTGAAACTATGACTAACTTTACTACCACAGAAAGTGGACGACAAGCTAACCCAAGACTGTCTGGTCTGAAATATGATAGTCCAATAAAGCTCATGTTTGTTTCCTCTGTGACAGGTGAAGATGGTGTAAAATATACTCTCAAAGCAGCTGCCTCAAGCTCAAGTTCCCATGGAGAGATGTTTGATCCATGTGTGGAATCCTCATGGGCTGGTAGTACCATTAATGAACATTTCCAAGATCCAGTCCTTGAATCTGCTCCAGAGAGAACTGTTGAACGTGGTGGGAACAAGTGCACTTCACCAAAAGTGGTTACACTTGATGCAGTACTGCCCAGTTGTTCAAACAATGAAGGTGAAATCCAAGAAACACTACCACAAACAACTCCAGTTAAAAGGGGTCCTGGGCGTCCCAAAAAAATAGGACCACATATTGTGAAGTCTGTGAAACGTCCCATTGGCAGACCTCCAAAACCCAAAACAACAGACTTAAGTTCTTCAACTGGTGCAACCGGTTCCAGTGCAGAAGATGATAAAACCACAGAGAAGTCTTGTAAGGATGATGGAAACAAAAATCTAAAAATCACCATAGTGTACGGAAGATCAAGAAGGGCAAAAAGAGTCGTTTCTGAAGATTTGAATCATTTCCCAACGCAAGAACATGTTTATGAAGTATTAAATGATGAAACGTACAGTGAAACGTGTTCTGGAAAGTCAAGTAATGATCAAATGACCAAGGATCTGCTTAAAGATCTCCATTTTGTTATGCCTATCGAAGAAAGGAAATGCGTCTCTTCTAGCAGCAACATCAAATGTCAAAGACAGAGTGACACGGCAGTGTCGAGAAAACCAGGAAGACCTCCCAAAGTCAAAATTTCTGGGATCTCAGTCACTGTCACCACAGCATCACCAAGGCAAAGAAAGATACATATAAAAAGGGACACAAAAGACTCACATCTGCTCAGAAAGACTCTTCTTGTTGAATTTCAACCTTCCAAAGAGCAGAAGACAATCTGCATTCCTACTGACATTCACAAGGATATAGCGGATGCGCCAAAAGAACGTAATCAGAATACCAGAGGGCAGCTCATACCAGTGAGGCATTCTGTTAGAGAACGGAAGCCCTCCATTCATTTGCTGCACTCTGTCGCTACTGCCAGATCCTGCGCGTTGGTTCGCAGATCACGAAAACTACTGCTGAATAAGGTTAGCTGTGAGTCCAGCCAGAATGCGAAGAACAGACAAGAGGAGCTCCCAAAAAATGCACTTTCCATGAAGACCAAGAATGTCAATTGCGTACAAGACGTTGTTCGTTTTTCTGCCATTTCGGTGGACTCGCTTTTTTCGTCAAATGATTGTTTCAGGTGGTGGCCCACCACAGCATCGCCTGAAACTTTAAATGAAGAGTTAGCTAGGAGGATTAGGCTGATGTCCAACACTTGGGTATCAGATGTCCTCGAGGCTAACAAGTCAGGAGAGATCAAGTCGGATCTTAAACCAAAAACTTGTGAGAAGCTCAAAGGTTCTGCTAAGCAGTCTGCTTCTGCCATCAAAATGCTTTTTGAGAAAAACTATAATATGGAGAAGCTCTGTACTTGGTTCATGCAGTCCACAGAAACTCAGTCCCTTGCGATTGTAAAGAAGGCCACTGCAAGAAATCCCAAGGATGTCTTTCACTACAACCTCAGCAGACCCAACTGCAAAGTCAGTGTTTGCCCAAGTCCACAAGCAGAGAGACTCAGGAAGCATGTCAAGAAATTTGCTAAAGTCGTCCCAAAGAGTCCTTTAATGCACAAACGAGCACAAGAAATGCTGTCCAAGTCAACAAGGATACACGCCAAGAGAAAGCTTTTTAATACATCACCATTTAAACGGAGGCATGACGTTAGGCAGCAAATGTCCAGGTCTACAAGCACATGGGTTGTCTTCAGAACAGCTTTGCTTAGAGCGAGGCTAAAGTTTAAAATCAGGCCTAGGATAACATCAGGAGGTCATATGGCACACAAAGCTTTCCGTGACCAGATGAGGACAATGTCTTCAGGTGCTCAGACTCTAGAATTATTGAAAGAAATGCCTAACTTGGTAGGTAAGACACCCAGACCATGCACAAAAGTTCACAATGCATTAAAGCCTCTAGTCAAAACTCCTCAGAAAATGAATGGGATTGCCAATAATTCAAAGACGAACAGAATCAGCTCCAAAGCATGGAGTCCAGAGTCCCTAAAGGAGTGCAGGGTGTTTCTGAAAAAGATCAACTCCCCAAACACAAAGTCAACGACAGAGGAATGTAACAATTGCACAGTAAAGCTCTGTGATGTCTCGCAGCAAGAGGAGAATAAGGATGTCATGGTGGGAGGGACACTTTCCAGTACAGTTAACTCTCCAGTACAGCTGCCCTCATCCCCAAAAAGCCTGAGCAAGGGAGGAAGAAAAAGAGGCAAACGGAAAAGTTGCAGCACAAGTCCATCTCCTCCAACAAAAATGCTCAGACAATCAAGGAGCAGCAGGGGTGTTCTGGGAGCAAGATGGTGTGACTTTGTGCTTGGTAAGTCATCTTTAAGCATTATTTCATTATGCCTGAAACATACTTTTGGAGTACGCAAGTGCAAATGTGTTCTAGCTACAAAAGCTCCGTTGTGAGCATCATGCTGTTAGATCATGGCTCCACACCAGAAATATCAGATCAAGCACCGTTAATCTTGGGATGAAAATCCGAGAGCTTTCTAACCCTGCATAGACACCAATGGTATTACCACGTTGAAGGCCCAGGAAGGTTGGAAGGACATTGCTAAAATAATCCATGTGACATCAATGGTTCAACTGAGAATACTTCTTTTGCGCAAAGAAAACAAAAATTACTTTATTCAACAATTTCTTCTCTTCTGTTAGTCTTTGACGCGCGTTCATGAGAGCACCACAAAGCATGTGTGTGCATTCCTCTGTTGAATAAAGTTGTTTATTTTTGTCGTCTTTACGCACAAAAAGTATTCTCGTATCTTCATAAAATTAAGGTTGAACCACTGATGTCACATTGACTACAGTTAGTCAAAAGTTTACATACACCTTGCAGAAATGTGCAAAATATTATTTTACCAAAATAAGGAGGATCATACAAGATGCATGTTATTTTTTTTATTTAGTACTGACCTGAATAAGATATTTCACATAAAAGACGTTTACATATAGTCCACAAGAGAAAATAATAGTTGAATTTATGAAAAAGACTTTGTTCAAAAGTGTACATATACTTGATGTTTAATACTGTGGTATTACCTGAATGATCCATAGCTGTTTTTTTTTTTTTTAAGTGATAGTTGTTCATGAGTCCTTTGTTTGTCGTAAACGGTTAAACTGCCTGCTGTTCTTTAGAAAAATTCTTTAGGTCCCACAAGTTTTTCAGCATTTTTGTGTATTTGAACCCTTTCCAACAGACGGTATGATTTTTGGGAGCCATCTTTTCACACTGAGGAACTCGTATGCAACTATTACAGAAGAGCCAGGGGGTGAAAACTTTTGGAATTTGAAGATTAGGGTAAATGTAACTTATTTTGTCTTTGGGGAAACATGTAAGTGTCTTCTGCAACTTCTGAAGGGCAGTACTAAATGGAAAAAAAATAGGATATTTAGGTAAAATAAGAAAAATGTAAACATCTTCATTCTGGTCAAAAGTTTTCATCCCTGGCTCTTAATGCATCATGTTTCCTTCTAAAGCATCAGTGAGCGTTTGAAACTTCTGTAATAGTTACATACGAGTCCCTCAGTTGTCCTCAGTGTGAAAAGATGGATCTAAAAATCATACAGTCATTGTTGGAAAGAGTTCAAATACACACAAATGCTGAAAAACCAAATAATTTGTAGGACTTGAAGGATTTTTCTGGAAAAACAGCAGGCAGTTTAGGTCAAACAAAGGACTCTTGAACAACTATCACTAAACAAGAAACAGCTGTGGATCATTCAGATAACAGTATTAAGAATCAAGTGTATGTAAACTTTTAAACAGGGTAATTTTTAATAAATTCAGCTATTTTATAAATTAATTATTTTACAAATAACATGCATTTTGTATGATCCCTCTTATTTTGGTAAAATAATTTAAATTTCGCAGATTCTGCAAGGTGTATGTAAACTTTTGACTTCAATTGTTTTCTATCAATGTCCTTACTACTTTTCTGGGCCTTGAACGTGGCAATACTATTGCTGTCTATGCAGGGCCAGAAAGCTCACGGATTTCATGAACAAAGGTCTTACGGGTTTGGAATGACATGAGGGAGAGTAATTAATGACATTTTTGTATGAACTATCCCTTTTAAAATCTTGAAATAGAGACATTCTGTTATCTTGTACTCATGAACACATTATGAAGCAATCATATGACTAAACAACGATGGAAAAATAATATAAAAAGGATAATATAATATAAATCAATAATCAATTAATATTCAACCTGACCATACTGGCATAAAGTATGTTTCTGGCTTCTGTAACAGTTACAGAAGTTAGTTTTTTTTTTTTGTATTGTTACCTTGAATTGATTCGGATAGTGTGGTTGGTCTGCTTTCAAATGTATAATAAACTATAGTTTTTTTTTTTAATCAGATAAAGGTTTAAAACAGTGCATGTTCTGTATATAGACTATTTTCTTTGAGAACACAAATGTAAACGTCTTCAATTTGTGTTTTTCAGGGTCATTAAAATAACTTGGGACCAGTTTTGGGCAAGGACATTTTCTTGAACTCTATCATAAGGTGCCTTTCAACAGTGGTCTGGCTGAGTATCACAAGCATTATGTCACGCAACCTCGGCAAGCGTCATGTAGCAAAAAACAACTTTAAGACACTTGTTGCACTATTTAAACTTATTTTGTGTTTTTATGATTGTAAAATGTTTTATTTACCTTTTAAAATCTCCCTTGAATTTTATTTTTGATGCAGCCAATGAGAAGATCTAGTTACATGAAGGAGTATCACAGGTTACAACAGCAGTATGTTGTTTGGCTTGCCCAAATCTCAGCATTAAGTTCAGCATTAAGACAAACTGTTGTATAATTCTGGAGAAGTTTATTTCACATTTCTTTACACTTTATAGTCTTTTTTTGTGTTGTAAGAGCTCTTTAAATGGGATTTTTGTGAATATTTCATTTTTTTTTAAACAATGTTGGTCTTTTAATGCTGTTCATGTGTCGGACGACAACTGCCCACTTTAAAAAGTACTCGCAATGCATTCTGAAATTTGAAAACGATGGTAGTTTTTTTTTTTTTCTTTTATCTCAATTTATCTTCTGTATTTATGGAAACCTTTCTTACAACTCCTGTGAATTTAGACTCTTTGCCAAGTTGTGGAAAATCACTTAAGCATTAATTTACATCCAGGGTCATGTTCTTGTTGCACTACCAAACCCAAACTGCTACCTGTTTTGTTTTATTTCTGACTAGAATCATTATAATGTACAGTGTATTTTGGTGCAATGTTTTACTCTCAGAAAGATGTAAGATTCTATTTTCCTTTCTTTTAAATTAAATGCTTTTAAGATGATCTGGAGGCGAATGTTCCACATATTGTTTCTTAAATACAAACACTTTTGTTGTGCAAATTTTTAATTTGTAATCTATTGCAGTATGTGACACCTACCTCCTGAAATCTACTGGTAAGGCATGGTAGTTTGGTCTAAACTGATAAACCCATTGTTGTAACCATGTCCTTCTTTTAGGCCTCTACCAAAAACATTCTAACTGGTTATATAGCCTGTATGTTTAGTTATTTATTTAAGTGTTGTTTCTCCATCTGCTGTTTATGTTACCAGTCTGTGGCCCTGCCCCTGAGTATTATAGGTTAAAGTTACCCTATTATAGCTTTAGGTTTTGTTAATGTTATCGTAATTCATGTAGGTTCCCTGTAACAAGCCTGACTTGCATCAGTGCAATACAAGTTTAGTTAATGCTACACTAAGGCTACCTTAGATGTATCATTTGAGATACTGATTTGTTCGTTTATCACCTAGTTTCCATTGTGTCTGGATACTTGTCAGCTGGAGGCATTTGTTCTGAAACTGCTGAAATTATTAGATGCTCCAGTTACATATGCAGTGCCAACATAAAGAGGCTTTCATCAACTGCTTTAAGGTCTCAAACTACTGGAGTTATCAAAAAAGTGTGGGAAAAGTAAATACATAAATGGTGCATTATATCTTTATACCTATGCCATCCATATGCTGGAGTTGAAGCTTGTCAGGAGGCCTTCTATGTATCGTCTTTTATTAAACATGCCATTTTGAAGTTTTGGCCACTGTAAAATTGTTACCTGGTGCTATATGTTGTACATAAACATACAAAGTATGTACACATTGTATTTTCCCTGTTTTTATACTTGCCTTCAAAGAAGCAGTCTCAATCGTTAGAACAATAAAAGCTCTTGCAAACAATTTTGCGTAATTGTGTTACAGGTTTAAACTTTTATTCAGAGTGAAAAATGCATACAAAAAGCTTTTTACTTTCAAATATTAGCCATTATTGACCAAGAGTTTATAGTAGGATTAGTTTTCTTAAAATAGCAAGTTATAAAAAGGGAATAGTTTGGCCCACTAGCTCACACCCATTTTTTTTTTAAACAGCCTAGAGCAAGTAAATGAATGTCAACATGACCTAAAGATAACCTCTTGTGAAGTACTGCAGATGGTGCATTTTTAAAAACATTCATTTTGATAGTCAAGCCCTCAACTTAGGTTGACACTGTAAATAGACTAAACGGTTACACTAGTCTCTTTGTATTAAAATTTAGCAGTATATAGTTTCTCAGGTAAATCTGAAGAAACTAAGATATAATGGGGCAAAAGTAATCCACTCTATGAACCATTGGCCTCCTGGTTCATAAGGGCAGTCAGATCCTGCTTTGTTTTATCCATAGCAGCCATCTTGGCACGGCGACTTGGTCGCACTGATGGAGGCTCTTCAGGAACATTCTCTTCATCACTATAAAAAGATCAGATAGAATACAAAAGATAAGCAACCCACTAAAGGAAAATTTTTCCATTTGAAATGACCAACAAAACCATTGGTTAGGTTGTTGGATAAACTAACCTTTCAGCAGAGGACAGCCCTGCTTTACTGGCTTTCTTCCCATTCTTTGCAGTGGAAGCTTTTTTCTGGCCTGAAACACAGCAGAAAGTTGATGCAACAATCATATAAAATGCCAAACAAACCAAGAAAAAGATTCAATTGTTGCATTTCGCCAAATTAAATATAACTGTACCTCTTTTTGCACGTTTGGGTTTAATCTCCTCTTTGTTCACCTCTGCAAGGATAGGTTTGTTAATATATTAGATACTTTAAATACTATAGGTATAAGAAAACCACTTTCATTTACTTCTCAGGTGCAGACATGAGATAGAACTGTATTAACGGGCAAATTTTGTCCCCATGAGTGGACTTCAAAGGGTGTTTTTTTTGTTGTTTTTTTTAACCCTTGTGAAGGTATCTTTTCTTTACTACACAGTGTACTTAATTACATAAAATACTTTAATTCAGTCAACTGAGAATAATAAATCTGAACAATTATGAATGTTATATAACAATTAAAATAGCAAAAATTAAAATATAAAAAAGCAATTGCATATAATAAATAATTTTGAATCCACACAAGTTTATTTTTCACAAATCAGACTGGCTGAAAGGAGTGCAATATTCTAATGATATCGGAACTCCAACCATTTCACCATTTGCGGTATTTCTCATGCGCGTCATGGCGGATGCTCAAATCCACTATAATTTTATAAATAATACTGTATTTGTGTATTTGTCACAGAATGTAGATTTAAGAGTTCAGGCAAGAATGTACTTATTTAGACTTAAAAAAAAAATCAATTTGTTAAATGTCTAAAATTGAGCTCCAGGGCATCAGCGGCCATTCAGCGCTCGTAAACCCACCGAGAGCAGCCTTACCTCGGCCAGATCTTTTACATTGAAAGAGCATGAAATGGTTGTAAACAAGGAAGCTGTTTTTACTTTCAACAACCTTGGCTGTTTCTCAAACGGAAGGCTGCATCCTCCAAAGGTCGCATCTGTAGGCTGCATACGTCAAAGATCATCTTATTTTAGAATATTAACAGTTAGAAATTTGACCATTATTCTTAGCTAAGCGTAAACTCTTGTAATATGCTTATGACTCATGAACGTAATGCTCAGTTAACTGAAATAAACCAGGCTTAATGACGCATGCAGCATACAAATCCAGAGGATGCAGCCTTCCGTTTGAAAAAAACGTCCCTTGTAAGACGTTGCCAACAAATGCACGAGCACCTCTGTCATCAGAAATCATCTTCAACAGATGAAAGGATAGTATGACAAAGATAAAGTCCTCAGTGGATACAATGTTTTGTTGTGAAAATGAGAGTTTAAGAATAAATGCTGTATCAGATGCAGGTAATCTCACTCGCTCAGTCAATTTCTCTCTATCATAATACTCTACATAATACAGTGAGCTTTTAATACAGTAATACAATAAGCTTTCAATGAAGCAGCTCAGTTCCTTCATTACTAGTTCTAAAATGACGTTTTGGAATTAGTGTGTATAAACATACTTTTTTTAACACTCACTCATACATTTCTGAGCCTGTTTATCAACCTTTTTCTTCCCACAAGAGTGGGCGCGGCCATTTGCACATTTTATGGGTGCGGCTTCTGGAGCTGTACAAAACAGCTCGCTCTGCTGCTTGATATTGCAAATTGGTAAATTCTTACCATGTTATTTTAATGTATTATCTATCAAACAGTTCTACCATTTCCTGCATGATGTTATTCTTCCCGTTATCTCCCTTTAGAGGTTAAAGAACTGGAAGTCTCGCCCATAGGCTTACTTTAGCATTAAGGAAAAGGGTGGATAAAGACTGATAAAATGTGTGTTAGTGTGCAAGCTAGTACCTCCAGTGTTGTCATCCAAGGTAAGCAAAGTTGTTTCCTGATTACTGGCTGATTTGGAAGAACGATCTCCATTTAGCTGGTTACAAAGCTTCTCAATAACCTTTGTACAGTACTTATCTTTTACTTCCTGTAAGAAACACACAAAATAGAGAAACCGTGTCCCTCAAACATAAAATGCCAATTTAATCTTACAAAATATTTCATTAATTTTACATCAATTTCTGCTTAATCTGCTGTTCTATGCCTTTACCCATTGCTTCTCTCCAACCATTTATAAGTTCACAAGAGACATAACTATGGAAGTACCTGTAAAATATCTTTTAACAAGAGTTGCAATTCACTGTTGGCAGGTCCACTTTCAGTATTAATCTCCAGCCAGCTAAGGGTTTTACAATACAGGCGCACCTCAGGAGCAGAAACGTCCTTCAAGATTTCATTACAAACACGCACTGCCAAGGAGTCATGAACCGACTGAGCCTGCAAAAAAATGTTTGATCATTTACATAACAGATAAAAGTGCTTTGAATAAAACCAATTATTGTTGTTTTTGCAAGCGTGCATGTATATTCAAATGTACCTCTACGGCAGCAGGTTGCACAAGAGTGCTGGGTCGTGTTAGTTCGACAAACAGTTCAGCCACGTTGGATGTGTCGACCTCAGACAATGGAGATGTCACGGGAGCATTGAACAGAGTTCTCATGGTTGGTAGAAAACTCTCCTCCACACACTCTTGATTTGTTCTAACGTACAACAATTACAGGGACAACTGTAAATACCTGTTTGTGCTGTCTCTTTAATGTTAAATGGCACCCAATATATTAAAGCACAGCTGTCAGACTCAGGTCCTGGAGGGCCACAGCTCTGCAGAGTTGAGTTCCAACCCTACTCCAACACAAATACCATGCAGTTCAAATAAGCCTGGGGCCTGTTTCATAAAACAAGTCACCAAATAAACCAGGCTCATTTCAGTTAGTCTAAATTATTGTCACTTGATTTGGTTTCAGAAAGCAAATTTACCAGAGCTCAAGCTCAGTCACTGGCAACTTATGCTGGTAAACTAACTTGGTCCAGAGCAGGTTAACTGTCAGACTAAGCTAAGTTCCTATAACACTGACCAATAGGAACGCACTGATATTACCACTGACTCTCTCACATACAATTATTTATATAATACAATTACTTTATTATAAGTCCAAAAATAAAAGTATACAGAAAATGCAATCAAATAAAAAAAATGTAGGCTACAACCAATTGTATTTAATGTACTGTATTTAATGTAATGTAATGTACTCCGTCTGTTTAGCGTGAGATAGCGTGAACTTAAATTGCCGTTTATGAAACCGCTTTAGTCCCGATTGAATTGTTAGAGTTTTAGAATTAGAGTTCAATCTAGGGCTGTGGCCCTCCAGGAACTGAATTTGACACCTCTGCATTAAAGGGTTAGCTAGCACAGCTAAAAAATCGTGTAAAATACACATTTTTTTCGGCAGAGGTCCCCTGAAACATTTTGCATTCCAGGTGCTAAATATAACATTGTTGAGATCACTCCGTGGACGTGAAAAACAACCCGCAGCAACAGTATTAAAGCAGCCCAATTCTGCGGGAAAACCGTGGACTTGGCAGCACTGAATATGAGGGTGAGTAAATGAGACCTTTTGTTTTTTTTAGTTGATATACCCCTTAAATTACACTGTAAATATTTATGTTTAAAGAAGAGAGATGTATACCTGCTGGCCCGGGCATACAGCTGTAAGAATACCCCCAGGCAATGTCGTAGTCTTTGGTCATCCTCTGTTACAGGATTGTACCACAGCAGCACCAGACGGGACAGCAGCTTTGGACTTGAAATTCTCCCACAATACATCAACTTGGCCAGACCCTCTGCTGTCTCCGTGCGGAGTTCACAGATCTATTAAAAAAAAAAAAAAAAAAAAAAAAAAAAACAAAACCCAACATTTTTTTGGTACAGCATCTGCAGTACATTTAGCACCATTTAGGCACATTGTCAAAATGACTGCCAATCAGCTTGAGCAAGTTCCCAGCTTACAGAGTTGGCAGAAAAACCGTGCATTGATGTGAATGAAGCTGTAACATTAACAGTTATCTTGCAACATTAAAACTAACCATATTCGCCATTTTCTTTTTGAAGGGATAGTTCACCCAAAAATAAATATTTTGTCATTAATTACTCATGTCTTTCTAAATCCCCAAGACCTTCGGTCATCTTTGGAACACAAATTAAGATATTTTTGATAAAAATCCAAGAGCTTTCTGACCCTGCATAGACAGCAAAATATCTGATACATTCAAGACCCAGAAAGGTAGTAATTACAAAGCTATGAGAATATTTTTTGTGTGCAAAGAAAACAAAAATAACAACTTTATTCAATTTCTTCTGTTCCATGTCAGTCTTCGATGTACATTCACGTCAGTACCACAACGTAAAGCTGTCCTCTGCTTGTAAACAAGATGCAACACATCTTTAAATAATTGCTGTATTAACTTATTTACATAATTTTATAACATGTCACAAGGACTATTTTAACTATGTCTTTACTATCTTTCTGGGTCTTGAATGTGTCCAGTTTCATTGCAGTCTATGCAGGGACAGAAAGCTCTCAGATTTTTTTTACAAATTTTCTTAATTTGTCTTTGAAGATGAAGTAAGGTTTTACAGGTCTGGAATGACATGAGGGTGAGTAATTAACAAAAACTTCCAATTTTGGTTAAACTATTCCTTTAATGGAATACTGCAACAACATCTGTTCCCTGATAAAGCATACACTAGCATGAGGGCTTGGCAGTAAAGCTGTCCAATAGCCAGACAACTTTCAATTCTTAAAACACAGCAATTAGCAAACAACAACAACAACAACAACAACAACAACAACAACAACAACAACCACCACCAACAACAACTCCAATCAATTCCCAATGGACAAAAATAAAGTCCCTCTCTATATTTTGTTAAGAAACAGGTTGAAACAAAAACTTTTTTGCTCCTGTCACCTTATTACAATAGGCTTAGAATGATGATTTATATCTGAATAAATAAGCTTTCCATTGATGTATGGTTTGTTAGAATAAGACAATATTTGGCCAAGATTCAACCATTTGGAAATCTGGAATCTGAGGGTGCAAAAAAAAAAAAAAAAAAAAAAAAAAAAGAAATATTGAGAAAATTACCTTTAAAGTTGTCCAAATGAAGTTCGTAGCAATGCATATTACTACTCAAATATTAAATTTTTATATATCTCCAGTAGGAAATATACAATATATTTTCATGGAATAGGATCTTTACTTAATACCCTAATGATTTTTGGCATAAGAGAAGAGGGGGGAAAAAAAAAAAAAAAAAAAAAAATCGATCATTTTGACCCACACAATGTATTGTTGGCTATTGCTACAAATATGCCTTTGCTACTTAAAACTAGTTTTGTGGTCCAGGGTCACATATCAGGTTTACTAGTGATAGCAAAGTTCCAATACAGCGTAACCAATAAGAACGGATATGCAGTACCTCACTATCAAGGAATTCTGAAAGCATCTTCAGAATGCTCTGGACGGTACTCTCCTCCTCAGGTTCAGGTTCAGGCTGTCCATTACTGTTGTTTGGTGAATCAGGTACTTGTGTGATAGGAGCAGACTTGTCTTTCAGGATGTTGAGGCCATTGAGCAGGAGCTGGTCAATGAGAGCTCGGAGAGCACTGATCCTGATTTTAGGCTCATCTAGCTGTGTGATCTAAACATAAAAATAAAAATTAATTAATAAGCCACTTGGACAAAGCAAATTCACTCATCTTTATAACAAGCGTATGTTATAAATACCTGCAAGAGCAGCACAAGGTGTGTGTTGGCGAGGTCTTTACTGTGGAGAGCAGCCGTTCCCAAACAGATGACAGCCATGTTGCGCACAGCAGGGTTAGGGTTGGACACACTTGGCAGTATCTAGAATTGAGAGATCACTTTGAAGTTTCATTCCCATTACTGCAGCTCTAATTAAGTATTGCACTGATTTCGGGTTGAGAGTCTCGTAACCAAAGTGGCTGATAAAAGTGCTGTGCAGACACAGGCTTGTCCTATACCGCAGAATAGCAGGAAATGGCTATTGATGGGAGTGCTTTTATAAATGGGTATTGTACCAATGACTCTATCAGAGCATTCATGGTTGGGCAGATTCCTCTCTTGATGTTCATTTGCTTGAACAACTCGGCACACATTGTCAGACACTTCAACAAGGTCTCTGGATCACTCTGGGGAAAATACACACACACACACACACACACACACACACACACACCATAAGATTACATTATGCGGGGTTATACTTAGATTCAGCACTTAATGTCTGTAAAGTGTGCATATATTGACAACAAGGCAAGGTCAAAAATGCAGGAACTAAAACTTGAAACCAAGACTCAGGCCCTTTCACACTAAATTCTGTAATATATTTGTTTACAACACTGAGCAAGCATTGTGTGACAAAATTAAATTGAAAATTCATTAACAGGCTGATTACTAAGCAAATACCAGATTCCAACACAGCTCCTTGGGAATTCTAGTATTTAAAACCTGGAGTAGGTCAAACTTGTTCATGTTTTTTGAAAGAACTCTTATACTCAACAAGGTTGCATTTATCAGATTAAGAATACAGATAACACACTTCCAGAACAAAAATTTACAGATAATGTACTTCCTTGTCATCCAAGATGTTCTTTTTAAATCTCAAACGCTCGTCTTGTGTTGCTCTCCCTGAACTCTGTGTATTCTGGCTCAAGACAGTTAGGGTATGTCAAAAAACTCCAATCATATTTTCTCCCTCAACTTTAAAAGTGATTTCAAAATCATCCTACATTGCTGCAGAAGTACAAAGTTCCCAAAGTGAACATGATCAAGATCAAACACCCTTAACAAAAAAGGTAAAACAGCGATATAGGACGATTTTAAAGTTGAGGGAGAACGTGAGATGGGAGTTTTTCGACATAATGAGCATTGACATGCTCTTCAACTGTCACTGTCACCAGAAAAAAAAACAGTTCAGGCAGAGTAAGACAAGACAAGCGTTTGAGATTTGAGATTGAGAATATATATATATATATATATATATATATATATATATATATATTATATATATATATATATATATATATAAAAAATATAAATATATAAATTGTATTATTTTTATGAAAATAACCGATCGCTTCGCTAGATAAGACCTTTCTTCCTCAGCTGGGATCGTTTACAACTGCATTTTGGAAGTTCAAACTCGAGGCACCATAGAAGTCCATTATATGGAATTTTCCTCAAAAAACATTCTTTACAACTGAAGAAAGAAAGACATGAACATCTTGGATGACAAGGGGGTGAGTACATTATCTGCAAATCTCTGTTCTGGAAATGGACTTCTTTAATACAGTCAAATACTGTTACTATTATAAATAGAAGTTTTCTATTTTAGTAGAATTTTAAAATGTAATTTATTTAAATCTGAATTTTCAGCAGCCACTTCTCCAGTTTTTCAATGTCAAATGATCCTTCAGAAATCATTCTAATTTGCTCATTTACTGTTCAAATAACATCTCGTATTAATAATCAATAGAAAACCTTTTATAATGCATTTAAATGTGAGTGAGTGTGTATGTAAATGATTTGTACCTTTTCCACACGCTGTTCCTTGATATTGTCAGCAGGCTGTGAAGCTTCCAGGATGAGCTGGTTTTTGAGCTCCTCAAGCTGAGAGATTGAGTCTTTCAGCTCAGCTGCACGACTGAAGTCCTGACAGCTGATACATTCTTCAAGACTCTGCTTCGCCTCCATTATCTGCACTCGCACCTCTGCCAGCTATAGAAAAATGTTTTACTGAAGCAAATCTAATACAAGTTGTTGATGTCACTCAGCACCAAGGAAGTATGAAGTGTCACTCACTCTGACTTGTTTTCTGCGTTTCTCATTCTCATCCACAGGTTCAGAGATTGGCAAAATGGGCTCTCTCACATCAGAGATTATTTCAGCAACCTGATTGAAATACAACCATACACATACAACACAAACTGTCAGCAAATTGCTGCAGGGCAACCTGCCTGCATTAATGAGCAGATCTCAAAGGTCACATTTACATAGTCAACCACAATTTTTTTTTAATCTACCAGTGATGAATCTTGTTGTATGCGTAAAAAACAGTTGAATCAGACTTTTTTATTATTATTATTTGAATCTTTGTTTGTAATTTGATATGTACCTGACCTGACCCACTACTCTGCACATTTTGTATGTCTTTCTTATCTGACAGACCTGGCTCAAGACACAAACTCCCTCCTAAAGAGCTGATGAACTGAATCAGGTGTGTTAAATAAAGAAAATATGCAAAATGTGCTGAGTAGTGTGTCCCTAGGACTGCAGCTGGGAAACACTAATGTAGACAAAGAAAAAGACATTGTCTATCTGAGAGCACTACAGTGATACAATACGAGACTGTCCTAGGATCTAGCCAGCAGGAACTATGAAATGTTTCCTCCAGTGCAAAAGCCTCTTATGATGGTCCCACCAAAGACTGACCATTTGAGTTTTCTGTGTGTCATCTCGCAGAATGCCAATCAGTTTCTCCACTAGCAGACCAATTAGAGAGGTGGGCGTGTGGGGCATCACAAGAATTTCCTGCAGCACTGCTACCATGCGCTTCCTAGAACAGTTTGTAGGAAAAACTTTAACATAAAACATTTTAATGTAAAGTAAATATGCATTAAAAAATAAAACTTTTGAGTGTCTTAGTACCTTAGAGATTGGAAAAAACAGAACCTCAAGAACTAAAGACACTCATTCTAAAACGTTTGTTCTACACTGAGTAAGAGACTTATTGATAACTCAGACCTGCCGCCTTCTTCAGAAGTGTCCAGACACCCGACTAGCAGAATCAACTGTTGTCCAACGAACTCTTGGGTCATCACCATCTCAAGCTGTGTCATATCAGCTTTCTGCTCCTCAGTCAGCCCAGTAATGCTCTTTAGATAACTGAAACAAAAAGGTTTCCTTATTTAGCTGGGTTTTCATTTGCACATGTTTAGTGTTAAACTGAATTCAAAAGGGGAAGATATCAAATGTGGAAGAAATTTAATTAGCCCGTTTAAAAGGGTTACAAGAAACAGTAGTGTAGAGCACAATCACCTGTACAGATACTCAGCAAAGATGGCCGCCTCAGGGAGTAACCGCTCCAATAATTCCTCACCCTCATTTCCTTTACTCTTGACAAACTCACACAGCGCTCTCCAATACAACACATTTTCACATGTTAGGGAGTCCACAGGGATTAATTTCCTGTATAGAGAGACATACACATTTAAGCAATAAAACTAATGCTGAAAATTGTCCAAGACACTTTCATATACTGGAAGGCAGTGTAGAAACTATGTATAAAGAATAATGTAGTAACTGCACATTACTTTGTACTTTTTATATTTAAATCTATATTTATTTTGCTTAGGTCAACCAACCCTTTTATAAATACTACATATTCTTTAATGAACATTAATAAACTTATCTCTTAGGAGTTCTCATCTATAGCATTGATACAGATTTTTCAATAGCCAGTATAGTTTACTACTCCTCCTGCCAGTACTGGCTGGCCCAAGATCTGAACACTCTTCAAAAATGTCTATGGCAAATATGGAGGACAACTAGCAGAATGTATATAATATAAAGCTTCTATTGATAGCTGAAAGCAATGAATGATAAAATAAACTTTAACACTCCAAATTAATACACAAAGTGTAAACAGGTTGATTTATGCCACAAAGCTGCAGTCACAGAAGTATGCTTGTTGCAGTGTTTGGGTTCAAGTAACTGACCTTTCATCCAGCCCGACACTGTTCTGAAGGAGGTCATCAGGGCTTGTTGCCATGGAAAAGATGGCATGTAAGGTAGTGACTGCAGTTTCTGCAGAGTTTTCTACATCCAGTCTATGCAGCAACTGCAAAACATCTCCCTGCAGCAACCGGAGCCAAGCAGGCAGCAAATGGGTCTTGACGACCTCCTTTACGGAGTCTAAGGGAAACAGACATGGTTTGTTTTATAGACTTTAACCATCCTGTCAGCAACATGGCAATTTCATTGCATGCACAGAACATAAGATATGCAGTTTACAAAACTATGTAAGATTAACACAACACAAAAAAAAAATAAAAAAAATCGAAGATGCATTCAGATACTTTCTCAAATACCTCTATTAAACATGTCTTGTCTTCAGAAACAATGGGGCATTTCCCTTATAAGTAAAAAAAAACCCATGTTTAAGTCTTTAATCACCCAGTCATCACTGCAAACTACTTGTTTGTGGCTAAACTAGAGGACTTTGTTATGAGACACACATTAACTTTAATACATTTGTACAGTTGGATTCTTTGAGTTTGATCAACAAACGATGCATTTCCTTACCTGCAGAGTCACTGAGTCCTTCATGCAATAGACTGACTCTCTGAGCAATGCTCAGTGCTCGAATATGCACTTTCTCTGCCAGTATCTAAGACACATACATGAACACAAACATACACTTTATATTTGAATTTATAGTGTACTCTACTATAAACTAATTTTAAACTAAGCTGGGCTCCAATGACTTGGATAGTATGGGTGAAAGAAAAACAAAAAACAAACAAAATGGGGACCAGCAACTGCTTTGTATTCAAATGGAAAAGGGAGAGTAAATGAAGGTTGGGGTAAACTATCCTTTTAACTCATAGCATGTTAGTCATTTTGGTATTTTTTCAGCCAATTTCACCTGATAAGCAAGTTTCCTGACTTTCTCTTTGACATCCCGGGTGCGCTTGTAGATTTTAGAAAGTGTAGCAGCCGAGGGAGCAATGCAAGACAGCACAGCTCGTCGAACTTCAGGGTTTGAGTCATTTTCCAAAAGCAGAACATAAGCTAAAAAACACAGAATAATCAATTTTACCTCATCATAATTAATATTGCTTGAAAACTCATGGATTAATAATGAACATGTTTGTGTGTTAAGTGTTGACTGCAGCTCGATGGTTTCAAGTATGAGCATTTTGAGTACCTTTAATAGTGGGGCAGTCCAAGTTGCTTGGGTCCTGGAGTCTGGCCATGGCTAATGCTGCCTGAATCCTGACATTAGGGTATTTGTCTGTTACTCTGATCAGCATGGCCTCATGGATCCTATCGCACAGATCATCATCAATCTGAGCATTCTCACTTAAACTACCCAGCAACTTATTCACCAGCTGACAAACACGAAACCGCACCGCATGGCTGTTCGCACCATGAGACTGAGAGAGAAAAAAAAGATGATAAAGATAAGAAATGTGATGTAAACAAGTAACGCTATAAGACATGCTCTTCAGTATGCTTTTTGTCAGGTCAAATGCCTGCATGAGAGTGACAGTACCTCTAACAGGAAGTTAAACAAGAAGTTCAAAAACTCATTCTCGTCTTCCTCCTCTTCCTCTTCAGCATTCTCATTAACAGGAGGCTCGAAACTAGCAGCAAACTTTGTGACAAAATCAATGACATTCTCCACTGCTGGCTCACGGGTGTAAATAATCATGGCATACTTCAGGCAGCGGATGAATTCCTCATGGAACACGGTCTTATCTTCCAACTACACAAAGAACAGAATTAAAACAGATCTAGCACTCAAATATTAGACAAATGTTGGAAAAAAGCTTATGCACTTACAGTAAAAAAAGCATACTATGAAACATTATTACAATTTTAAAAGTTTTTAAAATTTTATTTATTCTTGTGATGGCAAAATTTTCATAAGTCATTCATATTTTCTAGTACTGGCAATGCAAAAAGGGGTTATGGCAGATTTTTTCTTATAAAAGGTAAATTTATACAAGAAAACTTTTTTTTTTACTTTATGAATGTGTAATATTTGGTGAGTTAATTAAGTTTGGAAAATGAGATATACATTATTAATCTTGTGATTATACTTGTTAACTTTCATATTAATCAGCTAAATTTATAAGACAGAAACCTCTTTTTTCCCTTTGTACTTAAAAAATTAGAAAATTATATTGATACTATTATGGGGAGCACAAACAAAACACTGTTAAAATGTTTTTATTTATTACACTTTAAGACTGAAATAGCAAGGTCTTTCATTCCACAGTTTTATATGTATAAAATTAATTTAATATACATGTATACTCTTGGTAATTTTGTTATGTAATTGTTGCTCTAGCATAAAAAAAAAAAAAAATCAGCAGTCAGGATTTTAGCTTTTGGTGTCATATGACCTGTCAGAAATTATTTTGGACCTCAAAAAAAAAAAACGTGTTGCATTATATCAGTATCCTTTGATGAACTAAACTTTTAAAAGAACATTTATTTTAAATATATTTTTATAAAAACAATCAATTTAATTCATCTTTCTTGAAGAAAAGTATGTGTTTAATCAAAAAACCCGACTCCAAACTTTTGAATAGTAGTGTATCATTACGCAAATTTTATAGTGTAAATCTCCTGTTACCTTATTATATCTGTTCTTCAAACTGGCAACAAGTTTGGCCTTGTTATTATGAGCTTTCTGTGCTCGCCGGAAAGCCTCTTCAATCTCCAAATCACCGTCTCCAGACATGTTGATGTTGCTAAAACACAAACACAAATTGCAAGTCAGCCTACTGGTGTGAATGAATGACATTTGGTATGTTTACAAAACCAAAACATCTATTAATTTTAGACAGATACCCAAATGGAACACAGTACAAGAAGGACACCTGGTTGAACATGTATTTTGTTTTTTTTAGTTGTTTTAGCGATAGCTGTTAATAACACATTTCACAGGTTAAAGTTAATTAGTCACAGCAGACGTCGGAAAGAGTTAACTCACGACAGAATCGTTAACGTTACCTGATCTTGCCTCGACCCATCGGACACTTTTAAAGATCTAAATAAAGAGTTATTCATTAAATGACCTAGCATATAGCACAACACGATGTTATCCCTTACGAAATAAAACCAATAGAAGTGCACTGGTAAAACGGCACCATATTCCCTTTGTTTGTTTGTTTGCATGTAACGTTATGTATCAAACGAGCGTTTCGATAAACTGTTAGCCCCGACTGTTAGCACAACACAAAAACATGAAGAACTAACGTTAACTCATAATTAACTTAACAAATGAAAGTTTTCCAGAACATTCATCCTTATTAGTGACTCTGTGAAATACTTAATTTATAACTAATATGGTTTGCGAAAAAGACTTTACTCTGTGTCATACCTGCAGGAAACCGCTTTTGAACTATGTTGAATAACGGCGAAAGCGCCACTTTTCAAAATGCCCTCTCGCGAGAGAAACTTAGAACCGCCCCTTTCCGTCTCTGGCTGTCAATCATAGTTAGCTGTAGCCAATGAAAAGAAACGCGTGAATTCAGGTCTCCTCCTTGAATGTTGCTAACCACGTAGGACAGTGCTATGGGTTTTCCTCCAGGGGGCGTTCAGAGGCTTAGTAAGTAAAAGCAGAGTCGAAATCTGTTTGGAAGTTCTCGTTTGAAATCTCAGGACGTGTTTTGTCTCACTGGAGGTATTTGTGAAGTAATTAATATTGCTGTTTAACTTTATTAATTGGAGCCTGACATAGAAATATCTTTACAATGATTCAATAAAATGGCTTATCTTGTAATCACAAACAACTGAGAAAGAATAGAATAAACAAGTGATCGTTTACTACTGACAGCGGGTTCACTACCAGTCAAACATTTTTGAACAGTTTTTTAAGAAGTGTCTTTTGCTCACCAAGCCTGCATTTATTTGACCCATCGTACAATAAAAACAGTAAAATTCTTAAATATTTTTACTATTTAAAATAATTGTTTTCTATTTGAATACAATTTTAAAATGTAATTTATTCCTGTGATTTCAAAGCTGAATTTTTAGCATCATTACTCCAGTCACATGATCCTTCAGAAATCATTCTACTATTCTGATTTCCTGCTAGAAAACATTTATTATTATTATTATTATTGTGTTGAAATTAGCTGAGTAGAATTTTCAGGTTTCTTTTATGAATAGAAAGTTAAGAAGAACAACAATTATCTGAAATACAATTTTTTTTGTAACATTATAAATGTCTTTATCATCACTTTTGGTCTATTTAAGGCATCCTTGTTAAATAAAAGTAACAATTTCTATCATTTAAAAAGTATTTAAATTATGCTAAATAAAAGTATTAATTTCTCTCTCTCTCTCTATATATATATATAATTTCTATATATAGACTGGGGAAATAATGCTAAAAATGTTTTGATCACAGAAATAAATTACATTTTACAATATATTCCAATAGTAAGCACTTAATTTAAAATAATTGAAAACATATTTCACAATATTACTGCTGTATTTTGGATCAAATAAACGCAGGCTTTGTGAGAAGAAGAGACTTCTTTAAAAAACAATACTGGACCTGCATTAAAAGCCCTATGCATTTTCTGATAAGCAATATTTATTACTATGTATATAATTATGTTACAACGGAATATGGTTCAGATACGTATGAGGATTTCACCCTTCACAATCATTTGAAATAGCTTACGCATTTTCTACCTTTAAATTTTACCTGGCCCTCTTACGTCTTCTACTGTTCGGGAACAAAGAAAATCCATTAATTTTTATTTATTTATTTATTTTTTTGTGGTTTTGTTCATCACAAAAACGGTTTAAATCTTTAAACACTCACAAATCAAAGTTAATGTGGTATCATAAAGCAACCGAGGCGCGGAAATTGCGCGACCTTCTGTTTGTTGTGCTCTTGGGCGTGTTGGTGTTCATGGGAGGGGCCATGATTACACTGCGGTACCCGTGACTCGTAATGTAAGACTGTAGTCACGCCCCGGGTGAGAGACAGGTGTCCGGGCTGGGGGCACATGCCGTCAGTGAGTCGTGTCCCGCGGGGCGCCAGAGCGCCGATGGCATTATCTTGTGAGCTGTGCGCTCACCGAGGGCAGCTTCACGGCGGAGCGGGAGGGTGTTCGCCGGTCGCTGCAGCATGCAGAATGCTTTCGGCTGTCGTAAGGACTCTACCTTCAGGATCACGTAGAGGCGACCAGGGTGTTGCGCAGCCTAGTTTGTGATTGATCAGCGCGCTCCAACGGGTTATTATGGCTTCCAGCTCTGGCAAGATGAACCAACCCCCCGGCAGCAGCGGTGCATGTAACGGGACCGCTATTGCGGATATCCCCAGTGTGAATGTAGAGCAGGAACTGTATGATTATCAAATGCACACGAAAATGTGCAAGAAAATAGCGCAGCTAACAAAGGTAAGTGCGTAATTTTACTACTGAAGTAACGGGACTCGTTTGTCTGTTCCCTGGATATCCGTGCACATCTGCAGATGTGTGTGTGTGTGTATATATATATATATATATATATATATATAATTTTTTTTTTTTTTCACACACACTAATGACCCCTTTTGCTACCTACTGCGTAAATTTTACGTTAAATCATTCACATGTATTTAAAGGCACAATTTAAGACAATAAATAATATAAATTATTGACACATATTAGTATTTTATGCTGCCTGACGCACTTGTGTTTTTTTATAGAATGCAACAGGGTTTTAATGCACTCGGCGTCGCTTCACTGTCTTTCTATTACAGGTGATGCAGAACAGGCAGAGGGTAATCAAAGACTAGTCACGATTTCAATAGACGTTGTGTGGTAGCAGATGTGCTTTCGTGGAGTTTATATAGTTCAGGGCGGGCTACTGAAGTTCACGCTACAAATGGCTCATCTAAAATAATCTGACCCGTGGGTGATCGCTGGCAACTGAACTGTGCGGTTATTTATTATCACGTTTAGATGTGTATACTAACAGCCACCCTTTCACAAGCTAGCAGCATCCAGTTGTTATGACCCGTAGAAACTTGTAACATGGATGAGGTAAACGTGACAGACTACTTAAGTGTGGCAAAAGACAGTTCTCTACAATGTAGTTCAGTTAAGCCACATTTGTTTTAATCAAAGTTTTATGTTTGTTCCACTAGCAAAAAAGCATACTGTACATATGGTAGTATTATTTATTAAAGGCTACAATTTTTTATATAGTGCCAAAGAAAATAATCAATATTGATAATTAATAAATATTGTAGTTAATTCAGTACTGAGGTATATATTATAGTGGCATGATATTTCTAGGCTGTTAGGTGGCACCTTAGTACTTTTTCTGATGGGCTTAGTACTTCATTGTATCTTTATAATTTAATATTTATTCATCTTTAAGACTGCAATAGACTATAGGCATAAATCCATTCAATCAAATGTACTTCAGGCATTTATTTAAAAATAGGTTTTATAAGAGGTTGCAGAGGGAACGTAAAAGAACATATATTTTGAGTAAATGTCTCTGTGTCTATACAACGGAACTCAACAAACAAAACAGTTTTGTTACCACAATTTTTTTTAATTATCTTTTTTTGAAGAAGAAAATAAGTCAGGTTTGGAACAGCATGAGTGTGTGTAAATAATGATAGAAGTTTCATTTTTTGGCTGAACGAATTTTATTATTATTAATGTGACAGAGTGTCTGTGACTCTAAATTGGTTCTGCTGTTGGTTCAGGTGTGTTTTATTTCCAATGGACAGGCCAGAAAATCATTCTGAAATCAAAATGATAGTCCAGGGGTAGCAGTCATGTTGTGAAGTGAACGTATGTTGCTAGTTTGAATTTTCATGTGGAAAATCCATTAAATAAATGGTTGTCGGGATATCCCTTCTACCCTTACATATTTGGCATTGAAACAAACCACTTAAAATAAAACTACAATATCAATTGTCACTTTGCATTAAAAGTATCTGCTAAAATACCAAGTGACCAAACAATGTTTTTCACAGCACATTAATTTAATAAAATGTAATTTTATTGGCAATACACAAAACAAACATATTTGCAGAAACTTCTCTGGAGTTACAGTTTGAATTATGCATTTTTGGTTAAACTGCACCTTGATGATGTGTGATAAAATCAATAGCCATCTGACACTGCCTGAAAAATGATTATCCTCTTGGCCAGCAGTGAAGAATATCTATAAAACATTAAATTTATAGGCTGTATTATCTACACACTATTAATGGCTAATACATAGTCATTTGGGCTGTACTTTTTTGAACCCTTATAATTTTTTATCATCATTATTATAACTGTAAAAGAAAAATATGGCTTAAAATAAGGCTTAAAAGTCTTTTATTCTCTATATGCCCTTGGAATATAGCACTTAAATTTACATTTACGATACTGTTTGTCACTTTGGATAAGTGACCGAACAACCTACAGCACAATTCACAGGCTGAACACATGAAATTAAAAGTAAATGAGCACAAAATTTTGTTTATTAACAAAGCATAATTTCCTAATAGAAGCAAACACATTTCACAAACTTCCCTATATTGTCAGCCTCTGGAGTTTCTGTTTGAATTATGTGTTTTTGGTTAAACTGCACCTTGATGATGTATGATAAAATCAATAGCCATAACCGTATCCGTCGCTGTATGAAAAATTATTATCCTTTTAGCCACTTATAAAGTGTAACTATGAAAACAGAGGTTAAAGGCTAATAAATCTACACACTATTAATGGCTAATGCATGCACAGTCATTTGGATCTGTTAAGGCGAGAGAAGGGAAGTGAGAGAGTGTGTATCAGGTTTTATTAGCATGGACCTTAGTCAGGGAAGATGCCATATTTACTGATAGTAAAAACAAGGCTGTGGGAGATGCAAGCCTTTTCGATTGGCTTTTCTCCTCTGGAATTGATTTTTGGAAAGCATTTTTTTTTATTCCCAGGTACACAACAGTGCAAGCTTTTTAATGGACTGCATGTATGTCCTTCAAATCCTCGTTTTCATTCTTGTCAAATAAAAAAAAATGGGTCTGCCCTGACTAAGGTCCACTGGGGTTAGGAACATCTAAATGGCAGCACTGTTGCTAAACAAAATAGGTCAGGGCTCGAAATTCAAACCTGCCATGCGTGTGCATGCAGTGTGTATGTGAGAGCATGCATATGAGCTTCAATGTCACAGCTGTGTGGAATCCCTCTCTCTATCATCATGTAAACATACTCCTAATAGTTATCTTTAGCTGTGTGTGTGTGTGTGTGTGTGTGTGTGTCTATAAGAACAGATGTGTGAGTCATACCCTCTCTACATTCAGGTCAGCTTTGTGACGCTTAGTAATGCTACACACCAAGCCACACTATTTTTACCAATCAGGAGCATAGGAGATTTGATCTACTTCAGTCTATTATTAATATAAAAGCATGATGGGAACGTTATGGGTGGCATGACATTAAATGCTAAAAAACTTGAAAACTTTAAAGGGATCAACTTCAATCAAATTCTGTGATTAATTACTCACCCCCATGTAATTCCAAACCTGTAAGACCTTTGTTCAACTTCGAAACACAAATTAAGATATTTTTGATGAAATCCGAGAGCTTTCTGACCCTGCACAGATAGCAAAACAACTGAAATGTTCTCGTAACTTCATAAAATTAAGGTTGAACAACCGATGTCACATGGACTATTTTCATGATGTCCTTACTACCTTTCTGGGCCTTAAAGGAGAAGTCCACTTCCAGAACAAATATTGACAGATAATGTACTCACCCCCTTGTCATCCAAGATGTTCATGTCTTTCTTTCTTCAGTCATAAAGAAATTATGTTTTTTGAGGGAAACATTTCAGGATTTTTCTCCATATAATGGACTGATATGGTGCCCCGATTTTGAACTTCCAAAATGCAGTTTAAATGCGGCTTCAAATGATCCCAAATGCGGTTGTAAACAATCCCAGCTGAGGAAGAAGGGTCTTATCTAGTGAAACGATTGGTTATTTTCATTTAAAAAAAAATACAATTTATATACTTTTTAATCGCAAACGCTCATCTTGTCTCACTCTGCCTGAACTGTTTTTTTCCGGTTCATGACAGTTAGGGTATGTCAAAAAGCTCTCATCTCATGTTCTCCCTGAACTTCAAAATCACTTTATATCGCTGTTTTACCTTTTTTGTTAAGGGTGTTTGATCTTTGCAAAGACTGGGTCGGTACTTCTGCAGTGATGTAGGATGATTTTGAAATGATTTCTGAAGTTGAGGGAGAAAATACGATTGGAGTTTTTTGACATACCCTAACTGTCTTGAGGCAGAATACACAGAGTTCAGGGAGAGTAAGACAAGACGAGCGTTTGAGATTAAAAAGTATTTAAATAGTATTTTTTTAAATGAAAATAACCAATCGTTTCGCTAGACAAGACCCTTCTTTCTCGGCTGGGAATGTTTACAACCGCATTTGGGATTGTTTGAAGCTGCATTTAAACTGCATTTTGGAAGTTCAAAATCAGGGCACCATACCAGTCCATTAAATGGAGAAAAATGCTGAAATGTTTAACTCAAAAAACATAATTTACGGCTGAAGAAAAAAAGACATGAACATCTTGGTTATTAGGGGGTGGGTACATTATCTGTAAATTTTTGTCCTGGAAGTGTACTTCTCCTTTAATCATTTCAGTTGCGTTGCTGTCTATGGAGGGCCAGAAAGCTCTTGGATTTCATCAAAAATATCTTAATTTGTGTGATGAACGAAAGTCTTAGAGGTTTACAATGACATTAAGGTGAGTAGTTAATGACAGAATTTTCATTTTTATGTAAGCTATCCCTTTAAGGTCCAATCAGGGGTGTACTTCCCATACAACAATCGAGAAATTATCTAGCTAGTCACATCTGTTTAAACCTTAGTAACATGGTCATACTTCCATTATTTAAACCATGGTAGTTTACTGTAGTTCACTGTAGTTAATGTACACAAACAACACGTACAGTTGAGTTTACATACACCTTGCAGAATCTGCAAAATATTAATTATTTTACCAAAATAACAAGGATCATACAAAATGCAGTCATTGTTGGAAAGGGTTCAAGAACACAAAAATGCTGAAAAACCAAAGAATTTATGGGGCAGTTTAACCGTTCAGGATAAACAAGGGACTTATGAACAACTACCACTAAACAGGTAACAACACAGTAGGAATCAAGTGTATGTAAACTTTTGAACAGGGTAATTTTTATAAATTCAACAATTACTCGTAAATGTCTTTTATGTGAAATATGTTATTCAGGGCAGCACTAAATAAAAAATAACATGCATTTTGTATGATCCCTCTTATTTTGGTAAAATAATTAGCATTTTGCAGATTCTGCAAGGTGTATGTAACTTTTGACGACAACTGTATGCAGTATGTAACTGACATACACTTTTACTTAGCCAGCAGCTTACTGTGTAATTTCTTTGAGATGCGGCTGTAATAAACAAAGACTACTTCACTATATTTGTTACCCATCATTTTGCTTTATTTGATGTTTGATTCATTCAAGGTTCTTATACAGATTTATGCACATATGCACTCTTTAAAATGGCACTGATTATACCTGAGGCTTAAATATTTAGATTGAAATGTATATATATTTAAATTGAATGAAATATATAGAATGCACTGTATACTAGCTTTTTTGCTTAATAGCATGATATTTAAAGTTCATATTTCTTACTTACAAGAATTGATGCTTCTAGCCTCATGTCGAGGGCTGTAGTTCCAACCACAGAAGTTCGCAATACTGTTTGCGAATGTTCACTGGAACTGTGATTTTGGAAACAGTGACTTGTTGAACTATTTTGGTAATGATAGAATTTGCCATTTACAAGCTGGCTTTTGGGAAAGCATTGTTTGCTTTGAGTGACTGCAACCTAACTTTCCATCTGCCAGATATTTAAATGGTACCAGGCTTATATTATGAACATTTGAGAAGAATAACTAATCACTGGATTTGCCAAATGTTTGTGATGTTCATTCCTTCAGATCTTTGAAAGCTGTTCAGTTTTGTTGGACGCACATCAAAGTAAGCAAAGTAAATATTCAAGCAGATTTCTATCTGTGAAAAAATCTGTACTTCTTACTTTTAATAGTAAAGATAGTAATTGTAATGTAAAAGTCTTCCATCAATTTATTTAGTGTTTCCTGTACAACGGTTCATCTATATCAGATAAACCAAAACAAAACAAACAGTGGTTGGTCATTTTACATATCAGATGGCCACTTGGGGAGTTCTTGGACAGAATATGTCAAAAGTCTGGCTAGGCGAGACAGCTCATTCAGTCAAACAAAGATAGCTGCAAATTTAAATGGACAAAATCTGCTGGAATCACTTTCAGAACATTTTTTTTCCCAGATGATAAATGATAAAAACATTGACTGAAACTACGCGACTTTAAAGAGCCTGCGCATTTAAACTGGCATATGCTTATAATAAACTGAATGTTATTGTGTGTTGGAGTGGACTAGTATAGTTGTCATTTTAGTTATCTATCTTTATAGTTATTGCTCTTGGTGTGAACAGGCCTTCACACACACAAGCACAGACTCAATAAATTCACCAGCCGTGTCAGAAGTGGCTGTTATAAGCAGTTTTTGAAATGCGGACAAATGGATAGAGAAACAGACACAGATGCTTCTATCATTTGTGTTTGTTGAGGAGGGAGAAGGAAAGTAAGACAGCACGTATCAGATTTCATTAGTATGGATCTTAGTCAGGCAAGATGCCATATTTGCAGAGAATGAAAACAAGGACAAAAAGATAGAGAGAGACAGATATTTCAGTACTTTCGATTTAAAACAATAATTTACGTAAACAAAAAATCAATTCCTATAATCTGCTGTTTATCCTAATTTTCTTTCTGTCCCAGTCCATTTCAGTCTGCAAGTTAAGTTATGAGTGCTGTTGCTCTATATAAAGCTGGCAGACATTTCAGTCGTACAGATATATGACATTACTTTCCCTTTTATTCTGTGCACCGTAAAACATGAGAGTTCATGTTCAAGGACTGAGAGGGAAAGAGAGAGTGAGGCAGGGAATAGACAGAAGGTGAAAGTTATAAAGGGGAGTCAGGGGACAGACAGAGAGAGAGAGAAAGAGAGATGGTGGTCAGCTTACAGAAACACTGTGGGGGACAGGAAAAGAGGGTGAGTGAGAGAGAGAGATGGGTGAGTGAAGAGAAGGAGACAGTGACTTCCTGGCAGTTTATCATACGGAATGTCCAGCTCTGCTGCGGTGGCGATTAACGACAGACAGTCAGGCGTCATGGTAACACACGACCCGCTGGAGGGATGAGTGAGATGTTGGGAATCCGATGACACCCCAGGCACGGGGACTTGTGGGTAGGACACATTGATGGAAAGCCAAAGTGACACATAATATTAGGACTCCCTCATGTGCCTACACATTCAGATTCAAATACACAAACGCTTCTCACAAACTACACTGTGTTATAATATATTTTATATTATTCACATATATATATAAATTTGACAAATGGTCAGTAAAAGGATTAGCTGTTTTATTTATTGTTCATTTTATAAGAAGTTTGGGTAATACTTTACAATAAGGTTAATTAGTTAACTACATTAGTTAAGATGAACTAACAATGAACAGTACTTCTACAGCATTTTTTAATCTTAGTTATTGTTATTTTCAGCATTTACTAATGCATTGTGTTGTGTTAACATTAGTTAATGTACTGTGAACTAACATTAACAAACAATGAATGTATTTTTGTTTAACTAACATTAACAAAAGTGAATCAATAGTGTAATAAATGTATTGTTCATTGTTCAAGTTAGTTAATACATTAACTAATGTTAACAATCACCCCTTATTGTAAAGTTTGCAATTTTTAGCCCTGTTGCAAAAATAATGCAGCTCATGATCTTTTTTGTGTACTTTTTTGTATTTTTGTTGATGAATCATTTTTTCTTTTTTGTAATGTAGAATAAATTATAAGATAATAGAGTTGTGCACAAAATGTGGGAGGTGGGACATGTGAATTGTGGTTTCTTATTACAGTGGAACAAGGGAGTTTTTAGTTCCCAAAAATTAAAATTCTGTCATTAATTACTCACCCTCGTAATCTGTAAGGCCTTCGTTCATTTTAAGAACACAAATTAAGATGTTTTTGATGAAATCTGAGAGCTTTCTGACCCTGCATAGACAGTATCGCAACTGACACGTTGAAGGCCCAGAAAGGTAGTAAGGACATTGTTAAAATAGTCCATGTGACATCATTAGTTTAACCATAATTTTATGAAGCTACACACAAAGAAAACAAAAACAATGACTGTATTCAACAATTTCTTCTCTTCACAGTTTTCTGACGTAGAACCTGGATGCGCTGCATCTTGTTTAAAATAGAGGAATGCACATACATGCATTGTGATTCTTTCATGAACGCATGTCAGACTGACGTAAGAGAAGAAATTGTTTAATAAAGTCGTTCTTTTTGTTTTCTTTGCACACAAAAGGTATTCTCATAGCTGTATAAAATTAAGGTTGAACCACTGATGTCACATGGATTATTTTAATGATGTCCTTACTACCTTTCTGGGCCTTGAACATGATAGTTGTGTTGCTGTCCATGCAGGGTCAGAAAGCTCTCGGATTTCATCAAAAATATCCTAATTTGTGTTGTGAAGATGAACAATGGTCTTGCGGGTTTGGAATGAAATGAGGATGAGTAATTAATGACAGAATTTTCATTTTTGGATGAACTATCCCTTTAAATATCAATTCAACAGATTATGTCAAAATTGTTGGTTAAAGTTGAGACCCCTGAAGTGGGAGAGACCTAAATTTAGGGTGGTGATACAGATATAAAATGTGTTTAAAACTTTTTACTTTTTCATGTTGTTAGAATAATTTATCTAACACACAGTCAGGTCCATATATGTTTGGACACTGACACAGTTTTTATTATTTTAGCTGTTGACCAAAACATATTCAAGTTATAGTTATATAATGAATATGGGGTTAAAGTGCACTCTGAGCATTCATTTAAGGGTAGTCTCTTTAAAATTGGAGGAAAGGTTAAGGAATTACAGCTGTATAATATGTACCACCCCCCTTTTCAAGGGACCATAAGTTGGACAGTTGACTCAAAAGCTGTTTCATGGACAGTTGTGGGCTATTCCTTCATTTTTTTCTACATCAATTAAGCAGGTAAAAGGTCTGGAGTTGATTCTAAGTATGTCATTTGTATTTGGAAGCTGTTGTTCTGAACTCACATCATGTGGTCAAAAAAGCTCTGCATGCAAGTAAAACAGACTTTGTTAGGCTTTAAAAATAAAAGAAATCCTTCAGAGAGATAGCAGGAATATCAGGAGTGGCCAAATCAACCATTTGGTACATTCTGAGGAAAAAAAAAAGAACACACTGATGAGCTCAGCAATATAAAAAGGCCTGGATGTTCACAGAGGACAACACTGGTGGATGATTGGATGATCAAGAGAAACAATCAAGAGAAGACTTCATGAGAGCAAATACAGAGGGTTCACCACAAGGTGCAAACAAGGCCAGATAAAATATCTAAAAAAGCCAGACCACCTCTGGAAAAGCATTCTTCGGACGGCTGAAATTAAGATCAACCTGTACCAGAATGACGGGAAGAAAAAAGTATGGAGAATGCTTGGAACAGCTCATGATCCAAAGCATACAACATCATCTGTGAAACATGGTGGAGCAGTGTGATGGCATGAGCATGCATAGCTTTCAGTGGTACAGGGTGTTTACTGATGAAGTAACAGAAGGCAGAAGCAGCCCGGATGAATTCTGAAGTGTACAGGGATATACTGTCTGGACAGATTCAGTCAAATGGATCAAAGTTGATTGGGTGGCGCTTCATAGTACAAATGGACGATGACCCAAAACATACAACAAAAGCAACCGAGGAGTTTGTGAAGGTAAAAAAAGTGGAATATTCTGCAATGGCCAAGTCAATCTTCCGATTTCAACTTGATTGAGCATGCATTTCACTTGCTGAAGACAAAACTAAAGGCAGAAAGACCCACAAACAAACAAGCTGCAGTAAAGGCCTGACAAAGCATCACAAAGGAGGAAACCCAGTCTTTGGTGATGTCCATGAGTTCCAGATTTAAAGTCAGAACAAAAATTTACAGATAATTAACTCACCCTCTTGTCATCCAAGATTTTCATGTCTTTCTTTCTTCAGTCGATAAGAAATTATGTTTCTTGAGGAAAACATTTCAGGTATTTTCTCCATATAGTGGACTTCAATGTTGCCCCTAAGTTTGAACTTCCAAAATGCAGTTTAAATGCAGCTTCAAAGGACGATAAATGATCCCAACCAAGGAACCGTCGATCGGCCGTTTTTTTTAAAAATTGACAATTTATATACTTTTTAACCTCAAATGCTCATCTTGTCTCGTCTTTGCGATGTGCAAGTGTATTCTGGTCAGTACTTCTGCAGCGATGTAGGACGATTTTGAAGTTGGGGAAGAAAACGAGATGGGAGTTTTTTGACATACCCTGTTAACTGTATTGACCATACACTCTTAAAATTAAAGGTGCTTCACGATGCCATAGAAGAACCTTTTTTGTCTAAATGGTTTCATAAAGAACCTTTAACATCTGAAGAACCTTTCTGTTTTACGAAAGTTTCTTTGTGGCGAAAGAAGGTTCTTCAGATTACAAAAAGGTAAGAAAGAGATGGAACCTTTGACTGAATGGTTCTTTGTGGAACCAAAAACGGTTCTTCTATGGCATTGCTTGAAGAACCTTTTGAAGCATCTTTATTTTTAAGAGTGTATTGAACCGAAAAAAACAAACAAAAAAAAACAGAGTTTAGACTTAGACAAGACAAGCGTTTTAGGTTTAAAATTATATAAATTATCAGTTTGTTTTGAAAATGACAGATCGTTTTGCTAGATAAGACCCTTCTTCCTCGGCTGGGATCGTTTAGAGCCATTTAAAGCTGCATTTAAACTGCATTTTGGAAGTTTAAACTTGGGGGCACCATTGAAGTCCATTAAATGGAGATAATTCCTGATTTTTTTTCCTCAAAAAGCATAATTTCTTTCTTATCGACTGAAGAAAGAAAGACACTTGGATGACAAGGGGGTAAAATTATGTGTAAATTTTTGTGATTCTCAACAAAATATTAAAAATGATAAATTTATTTATGATTATATTTATTTGTCTAATTACATTTGAGCCCCTAAAAATGGGGGGTCTGTGTATAAAAATGGTTGTAATTCCTTAGCATTTTATAATATATTTTTGTTCAGCCCTTTGAATTAAAGCTTAAAGTCTGCACTTCAATTTCATCTTGTTTCATTTTAAATCTATTCTTCTAGTGGCATACAGAGCCGAAATGTCCAAATATATATGGACCTGACTGTATCTAAACATTCTTCCAACAAAAACTTGTGATTAGTGCCTCTAATGCTTGAAAGATGCCAGGGGATACCAATGTGAAAATGCCAAACATAGTTGAACAGCTGTGCACAACCAATCACAAGCACTCATAGAAGGTTAACACAGACATCTGCAGAGCGTAAAAAGACACACATGCACTAGATAAACTGCAGCTCAGTAACTGCAGACTGTGGGTGTATGACTGATTCGATCAGAGAGGTGAAAAGATTTCATCAGTGAGAACAAGTTTGCTTAGCGCTATAGCCCTGGAACTACACTCATACAAAGAGTGGATTTTCACAGCAATGGCAGAACCATTTTTGTTTCCCCAAAGAATCTTTCAGTGAAAGAACCATTTTATTCTTAGCAAAAAGAACATTTTATATTCTAAAGGACCTTTTTTTTTTACTATAAAGAACCTTTTGTGCTTTGAAAAGGTTCATGGTTTTTAAAGGTCCTCTATGGAAGATGCCAATAAAGAATCTTTATGTTTAAGAGCATGAAATTAACATACACACACAGACCGCAATCCACAGATTAATTTTCTGTCTTGTCTTGCCATTCTAACTGTGTTTTTATGCATGTGTATTTTATGTATAGGTGATATATTCTTTAAACACTAAGAATGAGGAGCAAGAGGCAACTCTGCAGTCGCTACGCCGTGTTGCCACGGAGACGCAGGGCAGCCTCCAGCCAACCACAGGTCAGGATGAAGAAGAGGAGGAGTCAGCATCTATTCTGAGGACACGCCTTCTAGAGCTGCAGGCCACCGTAGAGGAAGTAAAAACAAAAATGGTCACACATACACGCATATCCTCTAAATGGCTCATTATAAGCATATTAAATCTAGCATGGATTGAAATCACTTCATTATCTTAGGATGTGTGGATGTGTATCTGTTTCAGGTGGAGGAGCGTGGACAGAGGGCTGAAATCGAGTATGCAGAGCGCATAGCTGTGTTAACCCAGGAGACATCAGATCTGCACAGAGACTACCAGAATCTGCAGACAGATAGAGACAACCAACACAAATTACTGCAACAAACACAGGAAGAAAACAAGCGCTTAGAGAACGAGTGCCAGGAGCTACGCAGAGCCAGGGATGAAGAGAGAAAGAGAGAGGAGGAGGAGAAGATGCACAGAGTGGAGGAGGACAGGAAGAGAGAGATGGAGGAGAGGAACAGAGAGTCACAGGAAAGGAAACGAGTAGAGGAGGAGTGTGAAGAAAGGTTGAAAACAGTGAGAAAGGAACTACAGGCTCTGAGGGAGGAGAAAGAGAGAGTGGAGAAGGAATGGAAGAGAGATGTAGAGGAGTGGAAGAGGAGAGTGAAGGAGATGGAAGAAGAGAGGAGGGAGGAGCAAAAGGCAGCTGAGAAGATGCTACAGAAGAGCCTCAATGAACACATCAATCAGTGGCACCAGCGAGAACAAGAAAACCGCAAGTCCCAGAATGCAACACTTCAGCAGAGGCTGAGAAAAGCAGAGATGGACTTGGAAGTTCAAGAACAGCGGTTGAATGAGAGCAACAGACATTGCAGCAAGCTTCAGGAGAGAGTGGAGGTATGCATGTGCACATAAATACGCACACGCAAGGCCTGAAATGAAACTTTTGCCATTTTTTCCCATTCTAGGTTAATTGAGACAATCGGAACAGTCTCCACTTAAAGGAAAATGTTCCATGTTGTTTATCTTTGAAACACAAATTAAGATATTTTTGATGAAATCCATGAGATTTTTGACTTTCTAACCCCATTGACAGCAACACAACTACTACGTTCAAAGCCCGGAAATGTAGTTAAGGACATTGTTAAATTAGTCCATGTGACATCAGTGGTTCAACCTTAATTTTATGAAGTTACAACAATATTTTTTTGTCACACAAAGAAAGATTTTTTTTTTTTTTTGAATGGGCACCAGTAGCAGTTTTGGCCACGGTTATTATGGTTTCCAGTTTTTCATTTGTTTTGTATTATTATTAGTACATCTCTTATTTTAAATATTTAAAAAAAATATATTCATTTTTTATTTCTTTAATGTAGTTTACTGTAGTTTTATCATTGTTTATTCACTTTTTAGTGCATAATTCTATTTATTATATATACTACCTGTCAAAAGTTTTGAACAGAAAGATTTTTTATGTTTTTTAAAGAAGTCTCTTCTGCTCATCAAGCCTGCATTTATTTGATCCAAAGTACAGCTAAAACAGTAAAATTTTGAATTATTTTTACTATTTAAAATAACTATTTTCTATTTGAAAATATTTTAAAATGAAATTTAATCCTGTGATTTCGAAGCTGAATTTTTAGCATCATTACTCATCACATGATCATACAGAAATCATCCTACAGAAATCTGATTTGCTGCTCAAAACATTTATTATTATTATTATTATTATTATTATGTTGAAAACAGCTGAGTAGAATTTTTTCAGGTTTCTTTCATGAATAAAAAGTTCAGAAGAACAGCATTTATCTGAAATAGAAATCTTTTGTAACATTATAAATGTCTTTATCATCACGTTCGATCAATTTAAAGCATCATTGCTAAATAAAAGTATTAATTTCTACAATTTCTTTACCAAAAATAAATAAATGAATGAATGAATTAATTAATTAATTAATCAGACTGACTCCAAGCTTTTGAATGGTATAGTGTATGATGTTACAAAAGCCTTTTATTTCAGATAAATGCTGATCTTTGAATTTTTCTATTAATCAAAGAATTCAACTGTTTTAAATACTGATAATAATAATAAATGTTTCTTGAACAGCAAGTCAGAATATTAGAATGATTTCTAAAGCATCATGCGACACTGAAGACTGGAGTAATGATGCTGAAAATTTAGCTTTAATCACAGGAATAAATTAAATTTTAAAATATATTCTAATAAAAAGCAGTTATTTTAAATAGTAAAAATATTTCACAATATTACTGCTTTCACTGTATTTTGGATCAAATAAATACAGGCTTGGTGAGCAGAAGAGACTTCTTTAAAAAAACATTATAAATCTTACTGTTCAAAAACCTTTGACTGGTAGTGTATATAATATAAATATAATAAATATTCAGTATGTTTAGATTTTATTTTTGTTATCTGGCATAAAAAATATGCCAATTAAATTTGCAAGTGACCTGCTGTGGAGACCTCTAACAGGACTAGCTAAAAGTGAGAATAATTAGGTTTAATGAAATATAAGTAATATAAAATATAAATGAAATTTAAATCATATAATCTGAAAACTAAATATAAAATTTGAAACCTTTTTAAATTTAAAACACAAGCTCGTCCTATCATTGAAAATTATGATTTCAAGGCCTGGTAATTTGTAAAAATGTATGTGGCAAATAATAAATAAATTAAAAAAAAATGTGTACACACTAACCAGTGTTGCTTTACAAGACAGTTCACATAAATTCACTTGACTGACCACGGGTAACTGACCTTTCAGCAGGGTGTTTGTCTCAGTGTAAGGGGGCAGTAATTACTGCCGTGACTGACACTTCCGAATCTAATTGAGACAGAGATTAGAGGGATCAGACAAACACCCACAATTACCATCACTCAGACACACACAGCTGTGTAGAAACAGATGGCATACCCGACTTAAACAGTCTGTGACAATACCCCACAGATCTGTCATCAGTTTTTCAACAGCAAAGTCTGCACAGAACCTGCAGAAAATAAAAATAACATAGGCTTTTTTTAAGTGGGACACAAAAGTGAATTGTTGCACTTAGTATTTAGAACAGGATAAAGCCAAATGATGAAATCAGTAAGACTTGCTAGGCATGCAACATTGACTCCACCATCTCCGATGCAGCTTTTTTACGTACACTGTGGCTAATGCGCATTAGATGTGCCTAAAAATGCCAGGCACAGAGTGAGATGAGTAACACCCTCCCCGCTTTGGCTCGCCATCCTTCACAGAAAATTAATCAGAGGCACCTCAGATCTGCAAACTCAGAGCAGCTGCTGTGATGTAATCAAAGGTTCGTAGGCTCAAAGTGTTCATGGGGCGGCCAGAATTGACTGATTAAAGCCATCTTGGGCTTCATGGGCCTGACAGATGATGCCGTTTCAGTTGTTCATTGCTGCTGCGAGATCATTCAATAAGGGGATCCGGCAGGATAATGGACAGCTACATTTTTTTGTTTCTTACGAAGATGTGAGTGGTGCTAGGGTGGTTGTCAGGTTATTGCTGTGCAGTTTCTGAGGTGTTTGCAGTGGTTTTTACTGTGTTCTGTATAGCTGTTTACTGCTTCTATGATATTCTTATGAAAATCTACTTAAAGGTGTTTTCGGATGCCCATTTTCCACAAGCTGATATGATTCTTTAGGGTCTTAATAAGAAGTCTATAACATACTTTGGTTAAAACTTCTCAGTGGTAGTGTAAAAAACACCCTTTTTGCCTTCAAAATCAGCCCTGTTCAGAGCGAGTCATTCTATTGCGTGTTCCTTTAAATGCTAATGAGCTCTGCTCACACCGCCCCTCTCTTCTGTGGGGTGACGAGCCGGTCTGTTTGCTTTAGCCGCATTTAGCCGTGAAACTTGCTAACTAGCACATTATTAAGAAAAACCATTATTCTCACTTCTGCTGTAGGTGAAGCTGCATCACAAATAATTCATGCGAACATAGATGCATTTATGTAGATCGCCGGGCGCAAGTAACGTTAATCCTCACGCAATCTGAGACATTCTTTTCTTCCCCTCCACCGAAGTCGAAACAATGTCGGTCAGAGTTGGACTGTTCACAGCTCATTTAGGCCAGGTCAAAGGTAAGACGGTCATGTCAATCAACTATCATGGGAGCGGCCTTTGTCGGTGTGATATCAAGAATCAAGAATGGCTTGATTTGAAAAAGGGGATATTTCTTATAAAGATTACAAAAATACCACTGGGTGGATTTTTATCTTAATAGGGTGGTTGTGTACACGCACTGCCAACACACATTTATATTCAAACAACATGTAAAAGTGAGTTTTGCATCCAGTAACCCCTATAAGACCATCGTTTATCTTCGGAACACAAATTAAGATATTTTGGATGAAATCCGAGAGCTTTCTAACCCTGCATAGACAGCAACACAACTGAAACTTTTAAGCAGCCCAGAAAGGTAGTTACGACATCGATAAAATAGTCCATGTGACACAAGTGGTTTAACCGTAATGTTATGAAGCTATGAGACTACTTTATTCAACAAATTCTTCTCTTCTGTGTTATTCACATGACGTTTGAACATTTCTATTGCATTGATGTCTATGGAGGATCAGAAAGCTTTCGGATTTCGTCAAAAATATCTTCATTTATGTTCTGAAGATGAACAAAGGTCTTATGGGTTTGGAACAACATGAGGGTGAGTAATTAAAAGAGAAGTTTACTTCCGAAACAAAAATTCACAGATAATTTACTCACCCCCTTGTCATCCAAGATGTTCATGTCTTTCTTTCTTCAGTCGTAAAAAAATAGGAAAACATTTCAGGATTTAATTTGAACTTCCAAAATGTAGTTTAAATACAGCTTCAAAAGGCTCTAAATGATCCCAGCTGAGGAAGAAGGGTCTTATCTAGCGAAACGATCGGTTATTTTCTAAAAAAAAAAAAAAAAAAGACAATTTATATACTTTTAACCTCAAACGCTCGTCTTGTCTAGCTCTGTGTGAACTCTGTGTATTCCGGTTCAAGACAGTTAGGGTATGTCGAAACATACCCTAACATTTGAGCTTAAAAAGTATATAAATTGTTTTGTTTTTTTTCTTTTTTTAGAAAATAACTGATCGCTTCGTTAGATAAGACCCTTCTTCCTCAGCTGGGATCATTTAGAGCCATTTGAAGCTGCATTTAAATTGCATTTTGGAAGTTCAAACTCAGGGGCACCATAGAAGTCCACTATATGGAGAGAAATGCTAAAATGTTTTCCTCAAAAAACTATTTCTTTACGACTGAAGAAAGAAAGACATGAACTTCTTGGATGACAATGGGGTGAGTAAATTATCTGTAAATATTTGTTCTGGAAGTGAACTTCTCCTTTAATGACAGAATTTTAATTTTTGGGTGAAATGTCCATTTTTAGAAAGAAGTTCAGAAATTTCTAAGTAAATAATAAGATAAATTCTAGGAAGTTCATAAGATTGTTCCTAAGTGCAATTCTTGAAAAACTCTTGAGAAGTTATCACATATCTTCTTAAGAAGAAAATGACAGGATTTGCTATTTTCTGATTGCATGGCACTGGTGATCTTAAAAAAAAAAAAGAGAGAAAAAAGAAAATTCTTAAGAAATACAAAACAGGAATACAAAATATTCGTAACTTTATTCTTACGTTATAAAAAAAAAGAAAATAACCATTGAGAAGAACACATAAAGCTTTAGTGCTTCCTTCAGTGTAAGTCTATGATATTTTCTCTTCAGTGCCCCTGCAGAAAAACCAGCTAAAACCAGCCTAGGCTGGTTGGCTGGTCTTAGCTGGTTTTAGCTGGTCTCCCAGCCTGACCAGCTAAGACCAGCCTGGAAGTGGCCAAAACCCCTCTAAAACCAGCCTGCCGACCAGCTATGACCAGCCTGGATGACCAGCTAAAACCAGCCAACCAGCTTAGGCTGGTTTTAACTGGGTTTTTCAGCAGTATCGTTCATGTCCACATAACACACTTAATAAGTTATGCATTATATGTTAAAGGTGAAGTCCACTTCCAGAACAAAAATGTACAGATAATTTACTCACCCCCTTGTCATCCAAGATGTTCACGTTTTTCTTTCTTCAGTCGATAAGAAATTCTGTTTCTTGAGGAAAACATTTCAGGAAATATCCCCATATAATGGATTTCAATGGTGCCTCCAAGTTTGTGGAGTGTCGATGTCCTGCAGAGTTAAGCGCCAACCCTGAAAAAAAAAGACCTTGATTAGCTTGTTCAGGTGTGTTTGATTAGGGTTGGAGCTAAACTCTGCAGGACAGCAGCACTCCAGGACCGACGTTGCCCATCCCTGCCATAGATTGTGGACAAAAGGCGAAATCTCAGGCAAATCTGTGCTCATTCACATGGGTGACGATTGAATAAAGTGAATTAAAGATCAGATCAGAGAGAATTCCATTGTAATGCCTATCCCCAAGAAATATTTATCAGGCTAAATATCTTGACCTGTCTGCAGCTCGGAGCTTTACAGTGTATTTTGACTGGAAATGTCTTTGGCGACGATCTACAGCCAATGAGAGAGGAAGATACAGAGCAAGGGAAGTTTCAGGGGGAGGAGTCATAGTCTTACATCCCTGTATCACTTCTCGTGCATGCGTTTTTTTGTCTGGGATTCTTCCTAGTGAAATATTGTGTAGTGTATGGCCCCCAGTTGCTGATCCATCACATAATATGCAAACCAATGAAAAAAGCATTAACCTGACGACCTTGAAAATTGTGTAGTGTATACCCAGTGTAACTATAAGAAATTGTAATGCTTATGCTTATTCATGTAACTCATTTGTTTTACAGGACCTGGAGGAGCAGTTGGAGGATGGGCGTCACCGGGTGGCCGAGGCTGAGGCTGTGGCAAAGAAGGCAGAGGAAGAGTTAGCTGTAGCTAAAGAACGATTATTACTGCAAGAGAATGAGCTACAGAGCAAGTCAGGTGCGCATGCACAGTACACATCAGTGAAAGGCTTGTTGTGTACTCATATTTGTCATCATTAGAGAGCAAATTAATCACATACGCTAAATAATTAATCTGACTAATTGCTTCAATATTTCAAAATCAATATCTAGGACAAGATATTTCAAAGAGAGTCTAGTAAATAATTAATTAGACAAAAAAAGGTGCTTTTAAAATAAATATATCTATACGTTTGTTTTATTTCCATATCATTGAACAGAAGCATACACTCATTTGTTTTGCAATCAGTCTGCCCAAGGTAGATTTAGGGGGTGTATTTTCAGTGTTTTGTTCAGTACTATTTTTATAATTGTTGGTCTACGTAGACATGTGTCAGATGGAAGTCTTTGCTTTTTGCGTCACACCTTTTTCCAGTCACCAAGCATAAGTGCCCTGTTTTCGCTGTCAAGTTCAAAACAGTTCAGATTTAAAAAATGTGTGTCGAGATCTGAGCATTCTGTTCCATTCCATTGCGCCGCATCTATCTTGTTTCTCAGGAAACAAAGCTAAAACATAATTGTGGTACTTCAACCTTGAATTGCTCTGAGGGTAGGAAAATGTCTTTTTACAGAATTTAAACACAGGGTTAAGTGGCATGATTAAACAACTTTTTATGCATCATTTTTTAGATAACTAATTGTACTAATTTAATGTTAAAAAGCCTTAATTACGGTACAAACATCTACTACTTTTCAGTAGTAAATAAGTTGACCATTTTCTGTCAGCTATTATCATTCACAGTCTGTTTGATGTTAATTTTTCCAGTGTTGATTTTTACATCTCTATTGAAATTATTGCTTTTGTCATATGACACTTGAGATCACCAGCTTGTTCACTGATTGTTCTGCTTCCTTTGATCTAATCATCATCTTTCTCATTTCTGCAGAGGAGTTAATGAGCCAGAGTTCATCTCAGGTGAGGGTCTCTGCTGAAGTGGAAGAGCTGAGGTCTCAACTCAGTCGTCTCAACATTAGAAACAAAGAGTTGGAGCTTCAGAACAGTGGCCGATCCAATGACCACGCCCGCATGCTCAAACAGGCAAGTCATTCAGGTCTGAAGAATTGTATTTATGAGTTAAATGCACATGAACAGCACTACAATGTTGTATTTACAAGTGAGAAACTCATGATTTTATTTTAGCCCTTGATTGGGGGAGTGTAAGCTGTGTTAATATTGTTAACTAAAATGATTAAAAATAGTTTTTGGTAACCGAAAAATCTGAAATAATATAAAATATAAATATTAGATGAAAAGCTTGAACTTAAAGGGATAGTTCACCCAAAAATGAAAATTCTGTCATTAATTACTCACCCACATGTCGTTCCAAACCCGTAAGAAACTTTGCTCATATTAAGATATTTTTGATGAAATCTGAGAGCTTTCTGACCCTGCATAGACAGCAACGCAACTACCACATTTAAGGCCCAGGCCAAGGCCAAGGTAGTCTTTGCGCACAAAAAAATTCTTGTAGCTTCATAAAATTAAGGTTGAACCACTGATGTCTCATGGACTATTTTAACAATGTCCTTGCTACCTTTCTGGGCCTTGAACGTGTCAGTTGCATTTCAGTCTATGCAGGGCCAGAATGCTCTTGGATTTCTTCAAAAATGTATTAATTTGTGTTCCAAAGATCAAAGTTCCAAAGAACGAAGGTCTTACGAGTTCGGTACGACATGAAGGTGAGTAACTAATGACAGAATTTTCATTTTTGGTTGAACTAACCCTTTAAACTAAAATATTACTAACTGCAATAAAAATGACTAAAACTGAAATAAAAATAAATTAAAGTTAAACAGAAGTCTTAAAAAACAAATAAAAAAGACAATCACAAAAATTAATAAAATTGAACTAAAATTAAAACAAAAAATCCATTCAAAACATTAATAAATACTGTAATAACTGATAAATAGCACATTTACAACACAATACTTTTTTTTTTTTTCAATAAATTAAAACACTAAAAATTAATTTTTAATTAAATACTGCAAGGGAATTTAGATATCTCAAATAAAATAATACAGTATAAAATAATAATAATACATTTTACAGTCATATTAAATTATTAATTAAAAAAGATTAATTAATACATTAAAAAAAGACGTGAGCCTTAGATGACAGCAAAGGTAATCAAAAGTAAAAATAGGATAAATGCACAATTAAATATCCAGCATCAACCAATACTGATAGAAAATGTGGTAACACTCTATGGTCAGGTTACATTTAGTTAACATTAGTTAACTACATTAGTTAACATAAACTAACAATGAAAAATACTTTACAATAAGGTTCATTGGTTAATATTGGTTAGCTGCTTCAGTTAACATGAACTATGAATGAACAACACTTCTACAGCATTTATTAATCTAAAGTTAATTTCAACATTTACTAATGCATCATTAAAATCTAAAGTTGTGCTTGTTAACATTAGTTAATGCACTGTGAGTTAACATGAACTAACAATGAATGACTGTATTTTCATTAACATATTGGAACGTTATTGTAAAGTGTTAAAGCATTTGTTAATCTTAGTTAATGTTGATTTCAGCATTTACTAATACATTAAAATGAAAAATGAAAAGTTGTATCTATTGATGTTAGTTCATAGACCTGGGCTAACATGCACTAACAATAAACAATATTGTATTTTTATTAACTAACGTTAACAAAGATTAATAAATACTGTAAAAAATTTACTGTTCATTGTTAGTTAATGGCATTGAGTATAGTTAACAAATGGCACCTTATAGGAAAGTGTTAGCAAAAATTTTGAAAACTGCCTGAAATTTGTCTCAGGCTGAAAAATTGTGATAAGAATTGTACAACATACTACCAGTTTTAAACACCTGTACTATTCTCTACAGTACCCCTCATATATAAGAACACATAAATCGCATCACAAATGAAGCCTGTCATCTCAAACACACATATATAAATGAGTAAAGCATACTTGAAAACGTTATTTGAAAAGCATTTGTATGCAGAGAAAGATTAACCCAGCCCTTAGAGCATCTTAAAACATCACAACTGACACATCAGAGGCTTAAAAGGCGTAGTGTCATTCTTTTGAAACTACAGGATTACAGTTTTATATCATTAGGAATCGTGTGTGTGTGTGTTTTAGCATGCAGATGCTCTATCCTCTATGCGTCTGGAGCTGCAGCGTGCTCACACTGAGGAGATCAGACGCCTTCAGCAGGAGGTGGAGAACGAAAGAAAGAATGACAGACAGGAGCTGGAAGAAGAAAAGAAACAGGTTCAGCAGAAGATGGAAGAAGAGAAAGTAAGGCTAAAAGAGCAGCTTCGGAAAGCACTAGAAGAAGTGATACGCAAACACGCCAGTGAGCTGCGGCATGTGCACGCATTGCTGGATGCAGAGAAGAAGAAGACGCAGCAGGTACGACAACAGATTTCAAGTGCGGTTGTCATGTAAACTTGCAGACATACTAGCTTTGCTAATAACTTCATACCTTCTTATTTGATCACGTTAATAATAGTGTGAAGCGTGGGCTTTCAGCATTGAATTTCTGATTGGATTTTAGTTATTTAAATGACAAGTTTTTGTTTTCATTTTTCCAATAACAAAAGACAGGGATTAGAAGATTGGGCATGGGATTTTAAGAATATCTTAAAAGAATATATAATCGGTATAATCTGCGGCTTTATTGTTACAGAGGCATAAAAATACTGTTCTTTGTGCTGTGTAAATAGACATACATTATTATTCACAATGCAAAGCTCCAAGCCCAGTCCATTCAGACCAATTATGGAAACTAAGCTGCAAAAATGGGTCATTCCGAAATCAGAACCACATTAACATATGACGCATATTCGGCATTCAGAAACTTGGCCCACCCTTATGAACATGCAGAGATTAGCCATCATATCATAACAAGTCAGTCACGTATAAAGTCTTAATGGTACGGAAGCCAAAAATGGCCTATTTGAATGTTTAGTTGACCCAAATATAAACCTTCTGTCATCATTTATTCACCCATATGTCTTTCCCACATGACTTTCTATCTTCCTTGGAACACAAAAAGAAAATGTTCACCCTCTTTGATGCTTTCTAGCTCCAAAAAGAATAAAACAGCACAATAAAAACATCATAAAAGTGGTTGATACAACTCATGTGCTATATTCCGAGTCTTCTAATGTAAAAGACTGAAAGTTAAACTTTTTTTTTTTTTGCTGAAAAATGTGATTTTGTTAAATGGACAAGAGCAACATTCTGCTCAGAATATTTTCTTATGTGTTCAACAGAAGGAAGAAAGAGGGCTTAGAATTACATTAAATAAATGGTCACTTTGGTAGAACTAATTCTAAGCGTTATATAGTATGGATAATGGTATCATGTAATATTTATTTAATATTTGAAATGTAATTATGATGTAATGGCGAATGTTGTGACACTGATTTCATGTTTTTAATTACCAGGGAATGCATCAACTGAGATAAGAGTATACATCAAATGAAATTTAAAGTGCTGCTTGAAAGTTTGTGAACATTTTAGAATTTTCTGTATTTCTGCCTAAACATGACCCAAAACATCATCAGATTTTCACACAATTCCTGAAAGTTAACAAAGAGAATCCAATCAAACAAATGAGATGAAAATAAATACTTTGCCATCAGTTCAGCGGTGTTTTCAATCAGTGGGATGACTACCAGGTGTCAGTGTGTGCCCTATTTTATTTAAAGGGGTCATTGGATGCCCATTTTCCACAAGCTGATATGATTCTTTAGGGTCTTAATGAAAAGTCTACAACATACTTTGGTTAAAATTTCTCAGTGGTAGTGTAAAACAACACCCTTTTACCTGTCAAAAACAACGAGCTGTTTCGGTGTATGTCCCTTTAAATGCTAATGAGCTTCCGTGGGGTGACGAGCAGTTCCAGAGACTATAAACTTTAGCCATGTAACTTGCTAACTAGCACATTATTAGGAAAGGCGATTTGCAAAGATTCATTAAAGAAAAACCTTTATACTCACTTCTTCTGTAGGTGAAGCTGGATCACAAATGATTCACGTGAACATAGGCGCATTTAGGTATATCGGTGAGTTTATTCCCTTCAAAAATGAAAGTAACATTAATCCTCTGCATCCTCAGCGGTTATGATGTCGGGAGTAAATGACGACTGCTATGTTTATTATTACATTCAACAATAAAACACCCCAATCAGCCAGTTGGAGACATTCCTGTCTACCCCTGCTCTGGCGTTGAAACAATGGCAGACAGTTCACAGCTCACTCAGGGCGGGTCTGAGGTAAGACGGTCATGTCAATCAACAATCATGGGAGCGGCATGTGCAAAACTACGTCTTTCTGCCAGGAATCCCAGAACAGCCTGATTTGAGAAAGTGATTATTATTGGGGATTTTAAAAAAAGCACTGGGTGGATTTTTATCATTATAGGGTGGTTGTGTACACACACTGCCAACACACATTTAGGTTCAGACAACATGTAAAAGTGCATTTTGCATCTGATGACCCCTTCACAGAACAGAAATCTATCAAAATCTAATCATGTTTGTGGAAGTGAATCATGGCACGAACAAAGAATATCTCTGAGAACCTCAGAAAAAGAGTTGTTGTTGCTCATCAGGCTGGAAAAGGTTACAAAACCATGTCTAAAGAGTTTGGACTCCACAAATCCATAGTCAAACAGATTGTGTACAAATGGAGGAAATTCAAGACCACTGTTACCCTCCCCAGGAGTGGCTGACCAACAAAGATCACTCCAAAAGCAAGACATGTAATAGTCCACGAGCAAGGACACCAGCGCAACTTCCAAGCAACTAAAGGCCTTTCTCACATTGGCTATTGTTAACGTTCATCAGTAGAACACTGAACAACTGGTGTGCATGGGAGAGTTGCAAAAGAAAGCCTCTGCTCTCCAAAAAGAACATCGCTGCCCATGTAGTTTGCAAGAAATGTTTTGTGGATGGATTTCCTTTGAAAACACTGCATTCCAGCATAAGAACCTTGTCCCATTTGTGAAACATTGTGGTATCATTGTTTGGGCCTGTTTTGCTGCATCTGGGCCAGGATGGCTTGCCATCATTGATGCAACAATGAATTCTGAGTTATACCAGCAAATTCTAAAGGAAAATGTCAGGACATCTGTCCGTGAACTGAATCTCAAGAGAAAATGGGTCATGCAGCAAGACAACGACCCCAAGCACAAAAGTCATTCTACCAAAGAATGGTTAAAGAAGAACAAAGTAAATGTTTTGGAATAGCCAAGTCAAAGTTCGGACCTTAATCCAGTTGAAATGTTGTGGAAGAACCTGAAGCAAGCAGGTCATAGGAGGAAACCCATCAACATCACAGAGCTGAAGCAGTATTGTCCTGAGGGATGGACTAAAATTCCAACAAGGCATTGTGCACTGATCAGCAAGAAACGTTTAGCTGCAGTTGTTGCTGCAAAAGGGGGTCACACCAGATACTGAAAGTAAAGATTCACATACAGTTGAAGTAAAAAATTTACATACACCTTGCAGAATCTGCAAAATGTTAATTATGTTACCAAAATAACAGGGATCATACAAAATGCAGGTTACACTATTCTGATACTCCACTTTAGACATTCTACAAACTATAAGTAACTTTGCAACTACATGTCAACTAATTCTCATTAATTTGCAACTACATGTCTACTAACTCTCAGAGCAGACTGTTAGGTTAGGTTTGGGGTTAGTAGAATAAGCTGACATATACTTGCAAAGTTTAGAAGAGTGTTAGAAGATATTAAGCAGACAGTCTACTAATACTCCAATGACTAGTTGACATGCAATTGCAAAGTTACTTACTGTTAGTAGAATGTCTAAACTGGGCTATCAAAATAAAGTGTTACCAAAATGCATGTTATTTTTTATTTAGTACTGACTGTCCTTTCACATAAAAGACATATAGTCCACAAGAGGACTTTTTTGGTTTTTCAGCATTTTTGTGTATTTGAACCCTTTCCAACAATGACTGTATAATTTTGAGATCCATCTTTTCACACTGAGGACAACTGAGGGACTCATATGCAACTATTACAGAAGGTTCAAACGCTCACTGATGCGCCACAAGGAAACACATGCATTAAGTGCTGGGGGGTGAAAACTTTTGGAATTTAAGATTAGGGTAAATTTAACTTATTTTGTCTTATGGGAAACATGTATGTATCTTCTGTAGCTTCTGAAGGGCAGTACTAAATGAAAAGAAAAAAGATATTTAGGCAAAATAAGAAAAATATACACATTTTGTTCAAAGGTTTATACCCCTGGCTCTTAATGCATCGTGTTTCCATCTGAAGCATCAGTGAGCGTTTGAACCTTTTGTAAAAGTTTCACATGAGTCCCTCAGTTGTCCTCAGTGTGAAAATATGGATTTCAAAATCATACAGTCATTGTTGGAAAGGGTTCAAATACTTGAAAATGTTGAAAAACCACAGAATTTGTGGGACCTGAAGGATTTTTCTGAAGAACAGCGGGGAAAAACAAGGGACAAAACTCATGAACTATCACTAAACAAACAAACAAAAAAACACAGCTGTGGATCATTCAGGTAACAACACAGTATTAAGAATAAAGTGTATGTAAACTTTTGAACAGGGTCATTTTTTTAAATGTAGCTATTATTTTCTCTTGTGGACTGTATGTAAATGTCTTTTACGTGAAATATCTTATTCAGGTCAGTAGTAAATAACATGCATTTTGTATGATCCCTCTTATTTTGATAAAATAATTAGCATTTTGCAGATTCTGCAAGGTGTATGTAAACTTTTGACTTCAACTGTACTTTTGCTACTCACAGATATGTAACACTGGATAATTTATTCTCAATATTGTCAAAGTATGTATTTTTGTCACCTTTGTTTGACTGGATTTTCTTTGTCCACTTTCATGACTTGCATGAAAATCTGCTGATGCTTTGGGTTATATTTATGCAGAAATATAGAAAATTCTAAAGGGTTCATAAATTTCAAGCAGTACTGTAAGTCAAGGGAAAAAACATAAACAAATATAAGTCAAGGGAAAAAAACAGCTGCAAAGATGTAGACTGTATATGCTTTCTTTAAAACAAGTTAAAAAGTAACTAGCAAAGTGGTATTAAAAAGATCTGATGCATAATCTGATATCATTGTTAAAATATTATTCAAATTAAGAGATACTAGTATTATAATGTTGGTTTGACCACAGATGGAGGAGCAGATGAATACCGGAGAAGAAGAGAGAAAGACTTTAGAGACAGAGAGGGAAGAGCTACGCAACCAACTACAGCTGTCCAACAGAGAGGTAAGTTTTGCAAAGAATACCACATAGAAAAAAAATCTAAATTTGTCATTTGATTTTCCTCTTAAAAACCAAAACAATCTTGGATACGTTTGCATAACATTGTTGACCTACTAATGAATCAGGTCACCACAAGTAACTTGAACTATATACATATCAAGGTCTTTCAAATTGGTTTGAGGCTCAGGCGAGGGGAACATGCTCAGTCCTTCTGCTTAAATACACAGAGACAGACCGAGAGGCCCAGAGCTCTCCACATGACCATGATAAATGAGAAAACAAAAAGAACATTTGTAGTGCCCAAGGCACAGGGCTTTGTCTAATGCTTCATCTAATATGCCAGCAGGCTTAGAACTGGGTTATGATAACGAAGCAGTACTTAATAAAAGTGATAGCAAGGAAAAGTATTGTTGCTTTAGTGCTGTGTCGCACTGAAGCAAGCATAATTACAGTTTCTGCAGTATGTTTAATGGTCTAGGTTGGTGCACAAAAGGTTGTAGGTTAAAATCCCACAAGGGAAAATTCTTGAAAAATCTCTAATGCTAGGTTTTCTGGCTCATTTGTTTCAAAGAGTTTCGAACACGGTCCTTAGGTTTGTATGCGGTTTTGCTACTACACCCAACAATGATTAACTAACACGGTTATAGGATGTCATTTTTCATATTTCCTTTAATAAATATGCCATTTGATGTGTGTTTCCAAACAACTGCAAAATAATGGGCGGTATCAATGCAGATGGATTAAATAACACCTGCAAAATGATTTATGAATCCTGAAAGTAACTGTGTGAGGAAATTAACAGGACTGAAAGGCAGGTAATCTAATTCCCGCTGTGCACCACGCTGTCACTTCGGCAGAACTTTGAGAACAGAGAGCACATAGCATGACAGGACTGCTGAATTGCTGACATTAATGTGATAATAAAATATCTTCATGAGCAATTGTTTTGTTCAAAACTATATTTAGAATAGAAGTCATGAATTAACTTACACCTTACATTGCTGAGATATTGCTTATGTCGTAAAAAGAGACAATTTATGTTCTCCTGTTATAACCACTTCAGCATTGCTGTCTAACTGGCTGCTCTTTTTCATTGGACCTGCTGTCCACAACCTTACAGGGACAAAAATGGTTGTTCGTGACCCATCCATAGGACACAGATGACTTAAATTCCTGAGACACCTTATAAGTTCATTAAAATTAGTTTTATTTATCAACAGGATCACTGAACATGCCATAATGCTTCTTCGTTGTAGGTGTTACAAGGAATAGTGCCATTATGCCATTATGTGCTTGTCCTGCTTTAAAGGGGTCATTGGATGCAAAGTTCACTTTTACATGTTGTTTGAACATTAATGTGTGTTGGCAGTGTATGTACAAATCTACCCTATAATGATAAAAATCCATGCAGTGGTTTTCAATTAATCTGTAAAAATAATATCCCCTTTTTCAAATCGAGCCGTTCTCAGATGCCTGTCATTGTGGCGTCACACCGACAGAGGCCGCTCCCACGATAGTTGATTGTCTCAGATCAGCTGTAACAGTCTGACCTCCATTGTTTCAATGCAGGAGCAGGGATGTAAGTTAGACAAGAATATCTCCGATTCAGCGATTGAGGTGTTGTGTTGCTAGATGTAATAATGAACGTAGTGGTCGTCATTTACTCCCGACTTCTGAGCCGCTGAAGATGCAGTAGATTACATTTGTTTGTGAAGGGAATGCGCCTCTAGATCTACATATATCCGTCTATGTTCGCGCGAATCATTCATGATCCAGCTTCACTTACAAGAGAAGTTAGTATAAGGGTTTTTTTATGAATCTTTGTGATCACCTTTCCTAATAACGTGGTAGTTAGGAAGTTTAGCGGCTAAACGTGGCTAAATGCGGCTAAAGTAAACAGGCTCGTCACTCCACAGAGAGAAGAGAGGGGTGGGGCGAGCAGAGCTCATTTGCATTTAAAGGAACAATCCCTCAGAATGGGATGATTTTTGCAGAGCTCATTTTGAAGGTAAAAAGGGTGTTATTTTACACTACCATTAAGAATTTTTAATCAAAGTTTATTAGAGACTTTTCATTAAGACCCTAAAGAATCATATCAACTTGTGGAAAATGGGCATCCGATGACCCCTTTAAACATAATGGCATTCAGACATTATGTACAAATATAATAAAAATAATATCGCAGAACGTTAAAGAAAAAAGAAAAAAGGGTCTTTTCAGTCTTCAACAGCTTTGATTCCTGTACAGTTGAGGTCAAAAGTTTACATCCCCCTTTCAGAGTCAGCAAAATGTTAATTGTTTTACCAATATAAGAGGAATTGTGCAAAATACATGTTATTGTTTATTTAGTACTGACCTGAATTAGACATTTCACCTAAAAGATGTTTACATATAGTCCACAAGAGAAAATAATAGTTGAATTTATAAAAATGACCCAGTTCAAAAGTTTACATCCCCTTAGTGTTGCCAAGTCTGTGGTTTTCCCGCGGAATTGGGATATTTTAAAACTGTTGCCGTGGGTTGTTTTTCATGTCCGCGGGTTAAAGCGACCTCAGTAACATGATATGTCGGCCCTGGAATCCAAATTTTACCAGGGGAACCTTGCCAAAAATGTGTATTTTACCCACCGGAATGCAGGGACCCCCTCCAAAACACGATTGGGCTAGTTTTGGGCTATTTTTTAGTATCAATTGGGCGGGTTTTGTTGTGAAAACCTGGCAACGCTGCATCCCCTTGATTCTTAATACTGTGTTCTTACCTGAATGATTCACAGCTGTGTTTTTCAAGTCCCTTGTTTGTCCTGAACAGTTAAACTGCCCGCTGTGCTTCAGATAAATCCTTCAGGTCCCACAAATTCTTTGGTTTCCCTGCATTTTTGTGTATTTGAACCCTTTCCAAAAATGACTGTATGATTTTGAGATCCATCTTTTCACACTGAGGACAACTGAGAGACTCATTTGCAACTATTACAGAAGGCTGAAATGCTCCCTGTTACTCCAGAAGGAAAAACCATGCAATAAGAGCCGGGGGGTGAAAACATTTGAACAGAATAGAGATGTGTATGTTTTTTTTTTCATTTTGCCTAATATCATATTTTTTCATTTAGTACTGCCCCTTGATAAAGAACCTTAACCTCAGCTTGCTTTAAATAAAGATTATATTCTATAACAGATGATTTTCTTTGTATGGCCCTCCATAAATTATATCAAACCTGAGTGGTTTTTACATGCTCTTATGGTTCTTATAGATCTTTGCTGACCCGAGTTTTCTTGGCTTGCAGATGGCGAAATTGGAGGGGGTGATTCAGTCGCTGAAGAGGGAAAGAGACGAAGAGAAGGAAAGGGCAAAAGAGAGGGAGCAGGAGTACGCAAAGGTGGAGCGGCAGTCAGAATGTGGCCCGGAGTGTGTACGAGTGAGGGAAGAACTGGAAAACACACACAGCAGTATGCAGCAAATACAGGTTCTCACTCCTTTCTGCTCAACACACACTTCCAGTTGACATGTGGACAAAGTGTCAGAGATGTCCCTTTCCATTACAGCACAGCTCTATCACACATACTCACAAGCACACGCAGATCTGCAATTCCCTTATGGCAGCACAAGGTTCTGCTGAACTCAGCACATCTGTGCCGCCCAGAGAAAAGAAAGACGTTAATATTCACCTAGCAACCGATCTACTTCTTTTTCTTCCTTAATCCAGGGATCTTTCCTTCCTTCCATCCATGTATCTATCCATCCTTATCCTTCTTTCTTTTAATGTCTCCCACAGGAGGAGTTTGCCGCACAGAGGGAAGTGTTACAGGCAGAGATTTCTGCTCTACAGCAAGAAAGAGACATTTTACAACAGTCCAATCATGGTATAGAGGAAAGGATCAGGTGTGTCAGAACAAAAGAGAAATTACATAGTTGTCTGTTAATTAAAATATTTAATTGTGATTCATTTTAATTATATGATTAATGAATTAGATTTTTTAATGCATTAACATATTAATCAGATGCAATCAGATGTGTTAACTTTGACATCCCTAGTTTCTAATACTGTGTAAAATGGGTATAAAGTGCCATTTTATTCATTTAAATGTATATGTGTGTGTAGGCTACAATTTGAGAAGCAGTTCTCTGATCAGATCGTGGAAATGAAGAGAGAGCGAGAAGAAGAGATCAGAAAGATAAATCAACAGTGGCAACACAGAATAGAGGAACTGCAGACACAGGTTAACACACACTCTCAGTTTCCTTAGACCCATCGTACACACAGTTCACTCTGTCAGCATTATTTTTCTGTCTCTGTGTGTAGTTGGAGGAAAAGAGAGCACTCTCAGAGAAGATGGAAGTAGAGAGAGAGAGACGTTATGGTAATGGAGAAATGGAACGAATGAAGCAGGAGATCCAAAAGACAAGAGATATGAACAGCACACTCAGAGCTCAGCTTCACTCCACCATTCAAGAGAAAGAGAGACTGATGAGACAGCAGTTACAGGTGCGTATACTCTACTAGGGCTGCCAGGAGATCAAAAGATTTCTTATGAATAATGTAATTATCATTAATAATAAATAACAATTAAACTGAGAGTGCTGTTAAAGGGATAATTCAGCCAAAAACATTCTGCCATGATATACTCTCATGTCATTTCAAACCTGTGAGTATTTCTTCATTTATTTGGAACACAAAAGAAGATATTTTGAAAAATGCTTTGTCCACAATCAAAAAATTGGGGTCTAATGATGTTCTCACCACCAGCTGGTGGCTTTAGGAAAACAGTGATTGGTGAGCAATATGCGTTTAAAGTGGTAAATATAGGAGGAATATGTTAAAGTCATTTATATGTGCCAAACTTCCTGCTGCCAGCTGGTGGCGCTATGACTATAATATTGACATGTAGATGTCTTCAAGCCTGGACTGCAGATTGAACATGGTATGCTTGACTTAGTGTAAAACATGACATATCCTGTTGCCAACAGGTGCGCTATGATTATATCTGAATATTGGTCTTTAGATGTCTTCAGGCCAGGACTCTTACAAAACACGTGAAGTTTGGGGCAGACTGGACATTGCATATTTAAGTTAGTGTAAAACAAGTCACTTCCTGTTGCCAGCAGGTGGCGCTATGATAATAACTGAATATTAGCCTTTAGATGTGTTCAGGCCAGGACTCTTATCGAATGTGTGAAGTTTGGGGCAGATTAGACATTGTATGGCTATAGTTACAGCAACTTTTTTTTACATGGCGAAACATCGAACTTTGTCAGGCTGTCACGGACACGCCCTTTTTTTTACTGAAAACTCACGATTTTCGCAATTTAACATCACAAAGGCCATTAGATTACACTGACCAAATTTGGTGTTGATCTGTTTAAATCTCTAGGAGGAGTTTGTTTAAATACCACACCTGAAAATGGCAAAAAATTGCACAAAACTTCAAAAAAGTTTAAAATAACAGACTTCCTGTTGGGTTTTGGACTTCGTACTGAGAGACATTTTTGTAGGTATTGGTGTGTTACATGTGTCTACCAAATTTCGTACATGTATGTGAAACATAGCTCGAGGGGCACTGCGTTGAAATTTTATAGGTGGTGCTATCAAAACATTTTGCCACACCCACTTCTGAAACCCATATCAGATGTAAATTCTCGCCACTTCTGGCATGTGTGCAAAGTTTCATGAGTTTTTAAGGCCCTCAAAAATGCAGTTCATTTTGGAGAAGAAGAAGAAGAAACTGAGCAATTCCAATAGGGTCCTTGCACCATCGGTGCTCGGGCCCTAAAGATGAAACACAGCTGTGGAAAGAACTCTTTATGTTAGTGATTTTGTGTTTTCCTGTAGGTGGTGAAAGAGGAAGATGAGGATGAGGAGGACGGAAGGGCTACGGGAGAGAGGGAAGAGGAGAGGGAAAAGCGGGGGTGGCGTGAGCGAGAGGAGGAGTTGTTGCGTGTGGAAAGGTTAAATCACCAGCGTGCTCTTCAAGCCTTGGAAGCACAAGCCAATGAAGAACTTCAGTCGGAAAGACAACGCTTGCTCACACAGCACAAACTACAGCTGGGTAACCATAACACCCCATACAGAATGTTCTTGCAAACATCAACGTCACATTCTTAGTATAATACTAGTTAGAGAAAGTCTATTCCACCAAAAAGGAACAAACAATCTTCCATAGTCATCTGAGGGCTGGAGGCCTTGTCACACTACCAGTGGGGCACCAAAATTATTTCAAACAAGACAAAAAGGTTTATAATAAGCTAGAAGCATATGTCTTGTTTTAATTCGTTCCCTGAACAACTGACATTTTTATTTAAAGGGGTCATCGGATGCCCATTTTCCACAAGTTGATATGATTCTTTTAGGGTCTTAACGAAGAGTCTGTAACATACTTTGGTTGAAATTTCTCAATGGTAGTGTAAAACAACGCCCTTTTTACCTTGTCAAAACAGCTCTGTTCACAGTGAGCCTTTTGGTGCGTGTCCCTTTAAATGCTAATGAGCTGTGCACACCCCGCCCCTCTCTTCCATGAGGTAATGATTAGTTCTCTGAGAGACTGTAAACTTTAGCCACATTTAGCCACGGAACTTGCTAACTAGCAAATGATTAGGAAAGGCGATTATAGGGTGGTTGTGTACACACATTGTCAACACACATATTTATATTCAAACAACATGAAAAAGTGAATTTTGCATCCAGTGACCCCTTTAAAGGAGAAGTTCACTTCCAGAACAAAAATTTACAGATAATTTACTCACACCCTTGTCATCTAAGACAGGTTTCTTTCAACAGTTGTAAAGAAATTATGTTTTTTGAGGAAAACATTTCAGGATTTCTCTCCATATAGTGGACTTCTATGCTGCCCGCGAGTTTGAACTTCCAAAATGCAGTTTAAATGCAGCTTCAAAGGGCTCTAAATGAATAAAGAAAATGACAATTTACATACTTTTTAACCTGAAAAAAGGTAAAATGCGATGTAGGACCATTTTGAAGTTGGAGAAGAAAATAAGATGGGAGTTTTTCGACCCTAACTGTCACGAATGGAATACATGAGTGCTTGAGGTTAAAAAGTATAGAAATTGTAAATTTTTTTAGAAAATAACCAATTGTTTTGCTAGATAAAACCCTTCGTCCTAGTCTGGGATCATTTAGAGCTTTTGAAGCTGCATTTAAACTACATTTTGGAAGTTCAGACTCGGGGGCACCATAGAAGTCCACTATATGGAGAGAAATCCTAAAATGTTTTTCTTCAAAAAACATAATAAGAAAGAAAGACATGAGCATCTTGGATGACAAGGGGGTGAGTAAATTATTTTGTAAATTTTGTTCTGGAAGTGAACTTCTTCTTTATGAACCAGTGTTCTCATGATATTGGACAACCTGAATATACTGTGTGAGAAAATATTAAATATGTAATTTGTAGACCTGCAAAAGTTAAACTGTAAACCATTCACTTATGGAATTTATTTATTTTAATCATAATTTTAATTATTTTAAAGTTTCTAGAAATCAAATGTATGAAAATAAGCAGCTTTGTCAGTATAGAAGTGCCAGAAATATCTTGGTGGGTCTTCAAACATTGTCTTTGACAATGGGAGGCCTTGGAGTCAGAAAGGTTAAGGACCACTGGTCTAAGACCTAAGGCAGTGCATATTATAAATAAATACAGCTAATCAGCAACACATTAGAATTAAATTAGCATTTTGACCCATGCTTTATTTATTTATTTATTTATTTATTTTTTACTTTTTTTTTTATACAGACATTAAAATGAATGAACATGAATCAATATAACTCTCCTTATTTAAAAAGGTTACTAGCCTACATTTTCCAATTCATCGTTCAGCCTCATCTTCAGTCATTAGGGATATGAATGAGAATGAGTGTTAATTAAAGGACTAAAATGGAGCGTAATGAATGGCAAATGCTGGCAGAAGAGAATAGCAGGATATCTTTGTTTATTAAAAGGTTTAATTCATAATATGCTGATTACCATATTTGCAGAAATATTCCAATAGCTGTGCACTTCTTTTAGTAAAAGGCTTTACTAGAATATGGATGCTAACTGTAAGTACTGTCATTATCTGTCATAATGAGTAGGGTATATAAAACGAGTTTGTGTGAAAAACATTATTTCTTAAAGGGACAGTTCACCCAAAAATGAAAATTCTGCCATTATTTACTCACCTTTGACTTACCATGTTGTTTCAAAACGTAAGACCTTCGTTCATCTTCAGAACACAATGGGGATCTAACCCTGCAGCAACCCAACTACCATGTTCAAGGCCAAGAAAGGTAGTAAGGACATTGTTAAAATATTTCATATGACGTTAGTGGTTCAACCTTCATTTTATGAAGCAACGAGAATACTTTATGTATGCAAAGAAGACAAAAATATAGATTTTATTGAACAATTTCTTCTCTTCTGTGTCAGTCTTTGCTGCGCCATGCGTCGTGGTACTCTCGTGAACGAGCATCAAAGACTGACACAGAAGAGAAGAAATAGTTGAATAAAGTCTTTTTTTTTTTGTTTTCTTTGCACAAAAAGTATTCTAACAGCTTCATAAAACTAAGGTTGAACCACTGATGTCACATGGACTATTTTAATGATGTCCTTACTACCTTTCTGGGCCTTGAACATTGTAGTTGCATTGCTGTCTATGCAGGGTCAGAAAGCTGTAGGATTTCATCAAAAATATCTTAATTTGTGTCCCGAAGATGAACAAAGGTCTTATGGGTTTGGAATGACGTGGAGGTAATTAATGACAGAATTGACATTTTTTGGTGAACTATCCCTTTAAAGGAGAAATCCGCTTCCAGAACAACAATTCACAAATAATTTACTCACCCCCTTGTCATCCAAGATATTCATGTCTTTCTGTCTTCAGTCGTGAAGAAATAATGTTTTTTGAGGAAAGCATTTCGGGATTTTTCTCCATATAATGGACTTCATTGGTTCCCCGATTTTGAACTTCCAAAATGTAGTTCAAATGCAGCTTCAAAGGGCTCTAAATGATCCCAGCCGAGGAAGAAGGGTCTTATCTAGCGAAACGATCAGTCATTTTTTTCGGAAAATAAAAATTTGTATACATTTTAAGCACAAAAGCTGGTGTAGCACAGGCTCTGGGATTCGCGTTCACAACGCTACATACTATTGAATCACATCAAAAGGTCATGCGAAATGTAGGCAGAACTACAGACCCAGTGTTTACAAAGCGAATGCGCGAAGACTAAGAAAGTGCAAGTAAGTCAAACTCTGTTTACAAACAATAAGGAACAACAATGTCGAACGTACACAGACGATGAACTTAGATGTGATTCGTAGTAGTGATGGGAAGTTCGGATCATTTTACAGACTCGGACCTTTGAGTCTCGTTCAGCAAAATGAACTAATTTTTTTCTAGTCATTTCATTCATTTTAACATAATATAATTAAAATGTTACATGTTACTTCCCTAACACATCTACTGCTTACACAAACGTTGATCACACTACAAACAGGATAAAACTATAATTCACCTCACACCTCACCTCTTATTTGACAAATTTTCAGGTTCGAGTCGTTCGTTCGTCACATGACAGCCCCATAAGATGAACGAACGACCCGAAGACTCAAAACAGGTGAACTAATTCCAGTACAGAACCTAATAGGATGTTGCGCATGTGCGTCTGAACGAATCACTCCCCGAGACGACTCGTTCTTCCCGAGTCACATTAAAGATTTGTTCAAAATGAACGAATCGCTCAAGAACGTCCCATCACTAATTCGTAGCATTGTGGATCCGCATCCCAGAGCCTGTCCTACAGGAGCTTTTGTGCTTAAAAAGTATACAAATTTCTATTTTTCGAAAATAATTACCGATCGTTTTGCTAGATGAGACCCTTCTTCCTCAGCTGGGATCGTTTAGAGCCCTTTGAAGCTGCATTTAAACTACATTTTGGAATTTCAAAATCGGGGCACCAATGAAGTCCATCATATGGAGAAAAATCTTGAAATGCTTTCCTCAAAAAACATAATTTCTTTATGACTGAAGAAAGAAAGACATGAACATCTTGGATGACAAGGAGGTGAGTAATTTATTTATTTGTAAATTGTTGTTCTGGAAGTGGAGTTCTCTTTTAAAATGAGTTGATAATCATGCACTGCATTTTGCACAACAGCACCATCTAGTGCCCCCGATTAAAGTAGAGCAAGACTGAACACGGCACATAAAGCCACCTTTTGTAGGCATGTCTGATCTAATGTGTCTTCCGACTGTGTGTGTGTGTAGACAAGCAGAAAGCAGAGCTGACCCAGCAGCACACTGAGTGGGTGAGACAGGTCACCCAAAGACACATGCAGCAGATCGAGGACCTTCAGAACGAAATACACACACACACACAAATGATGGCCCTGCAGCAGGTACACATACAGACCACACAGACCCACACACACATACACTTACACCGCCTCAAGGGGGTTCATCATCCTACGTCTCTCTCTCTGTCTCTTCCTCAGGATCTGAAGCAGCAAAACCGCTTACAGTCACTAGAGAGACAGCTGGATGAGAAGAGCAGCGAGGTTCAGGAGCTAAAGAGAGAGAACGAAGATCTGAAAGAACGCATGAGTGCAATAATCGCACAGAAAGAGGAACAAGATGACCATAAACATAAACGCAAGAGGTCAGTACCAAAATAACTACGACCATAATCACACACAGAAGGTCAGTAACAAGATGACCTCAAACTCGCATACAGACAGGAGGTCAGTAACAAGATGACCACAAGCACTCACACAGGCGTCAGTGACAAGATTGACTGTTGACTGTCAGCATTAAGTCCACATTGCTGCTTATTCTGGTCAAGGACTGCTTTTTTATTCCCATTTTTCACTGACAAGGAGCCCATTTGAAACAATACCATGTTTGTACTACAGAAGATTAGCTCTGCATTGGCCCCTTAAAGGGATAGTTTACCCAATTATTTACCCTCATGTCGTTCCAAATTCATACGACGTTTGTTCATCTTTGACATACAAATGAACTATTTAATTAAACCTGAGATTTCTGCCTCCGTTTGAGCTTCCGTTGAACATGTTTGGTGTACTCTATGAATGCATTGACCGAAGTTTATGTGAGTAAAAGTCTAAATTAAAGAGATAGTTCATTCACTGATTTCACTTGGACTATTTTAACTGTCCTTACTACCTTTCTGGGCCTTGAATGTGGTAGTTTTTCATTGAAAATGAAAATTTGTGTTCTGAAGATAAATGAAAGTCTTACGTGTTTGGAATGACATGAGGGTGAGTAATCAATGACATAATTTAAATTTTTGGGCGATGATCCCTTTAAATGTGATCATCATATAAAGCCATCATGTTTCTTCAGAACACTTGGATTGAATTGCTCATTTTATATGAATTTCTTTAAGAATGTCTTTATGAACTTTTTGAAGCATCGAAGTTTTGAGGGAATGAACTTAAGAAAGGCAGAAATCTCTTGGGATTCATTAAAAAATATCTTAATTTGTGTTTCAAAGATAAATGAAATTTACAGTTTTGAAAGCAAGTAAATGATGACAGATTTTCGTTTTTGAATGAACTAACCATTTAAACCTGCTGATGTCAAACCAGGAAACACTAACAGAAATGTTCTCAAGTAAAGGTTTCTGGACAATAATAACTTCGTCTTGCCAAAACTTAGACATGATCTTGTTGATATGTATATTGCTTTGCACAGAGACTTAAGGCAATTTATTTCCCCCTTCCCCTGTTAGTATGCAAAACAATATGATTTTGTTAATTAAATGTGACCCTGGACTGCAAAACCAGTCGTAAGTAGCACAGGTATATTTGTAGCAATAGCAAACAATACATTGTATGGGTCAAAATGATCAATTTTTCTTTTATGCCAGAAATCATTAGGATATTAAGTTAAGACCATGTTAAGATATTTTGTAAATATATCAAAACTTAATTTTGATTAGTAATATGCATTGCTAAGAACTATATTTGGACAACTTTAAGGGCAATTTTCTCAAAATATTGATTTTTTTGCACCCTCAGATTAGATTTTCAAATAGTTGTATATCTCAACCAAACTGTCCTATCCTAACAAACCCATACATCAATAGAAAGCTTATTTAGTCAGATTTCAGATGATAAATCTCAATTTCAAAAATTACCCTTATGACTGGTTTTGTGATCCAGGGTCACAAAGGTCATGTTTGAATTGATTGACATCAATTTTATTTGTTATGTATTAAATAACTACTGGCATCTTGTGATGCCATGAAGAAGCTGAATTAAATTACATTAGCTTTTAAATCTGTCATAGGACTTCTAAATTAACCAGTAGGCAGACTTTGTACTATAGTAGCTTTGCCACTTAAATCATTGATCACTCAGCCGATTATGACAGTTTCATATCTTTTGGCTACACACATGAATGAATTTGGTGGAAAAGTCTCATTAAACACAACGTCTGAGCGTAAAGTAACCAACAACATGCTGTGCAAATCTGTTATCTGCTATCCACCTTATTTTTTTTTGTAAGAGCAGGCACGACCATTTGTAAATTTAATGTGTCTGGCTTCTGGTGTCATTCACTTCCAGTAATTTTATCTGTGCAAAACAGCTTGTTTTGTTGCTTGATATTGCAAAATAGTATTTATTACCGTATTATTTTAATATATTATGAACACTGGTGTGTAGTGCAAACAGTTTTACAGTTTACTGCACTTTGTTATTCTTCTCGTTATTATAATGAACCAGAAATCTCATACATTCACAGAAAACGGCTTACTTCCGCATAGAAAAATAAGGTGGATAGGCTTGAGAACAAAGCAGATTTTTCGTGTGTGATATTGATGTATTGTATCTGATGTGCAGTTTCTCTGAGGAACGAGATGAGGCAGGTGAAGCTGTTGGGTTGGATCACAGGAATAACATGGAGAGTGTAAAGAGAGAGCACAGAATGGAGATCCAGACCATAATATCAGACTTCAGCACCGCCCAAACACGACTACAGGCCCGCATAGTTGCCTTGGAAACAGAGTACCTACTCCTCCCACATCAATAATGCAAAACGCAAACCACACATACATACAGAATTAACCCAAGCAAGACAATATATGGCAAGAGCTCTTGGCTCTTAGGATTTTCTTCAAATTTCAATAAAACTGAAGCGAGTTTAAATTGTGTGCTAATTTATTAAATATATTGGCTAACTTAATAATTATTGTAGCCATAAAAATGCAGGTCAGTTTAGCACATTTTACTGCATCATAAAACAGACTCATTATTACTAATTTTGGTACAAAAAATTGGTACTATAACCTATACGGTAAAATACAAATACAGTGCTAATACATATATAAGGTTCTGTTAAAATGATTATCTGTATTAGAATATTATGTTATATGAGTAATAATCTAAGTTTGACAGTGTTTTAGTGCCACATTAAAAACGTATTGAAAATAAAATATCAAGGAGTAAACTTTTTTGCAAATAAAATTGCAAATAAAATCATATTTTTAAGGAAAAAAACTTAAAATGAGAAGAAACTAGACATAATGTTAATGAATAATGACAGAATAATGTTATACTTTTATTCTTGGGTAAATTCAATTATGAGATTATTCTGTAAACATGTGATATATTTAATGTCTTAATGTTGCATTTAATTAATATTTGTATGTCTGCTTTGTGTGCTTGTGTTTTATGTTTGTAGGTTGCGAGAAAGGGAAGAAAGGGGAAAGAGGAGAGTAGAAGACCTGCACACAATTGCTAAACTACAGGACAAGCTAAGCGAGAGAGACCAACTCATCAAAAGTCTTGTGGTTAGACGCGCACATACACAGATGTATGAGACACAGCATGCTTGTACCCTTCTGTCTTATCACAGCATTTTTTTTTCTATTTCAGGAGGATCTCCACCAGCTATCCCAGCATCCACCTCTGTGCAGCGATGAAATATTGAAGCCTTATGACTCTAGGACACAAGCAGGGACCCTCACACCTACTATGAAGGTAGCACACATGCACTCTTTTCCAAATCCCACAGCACATCGAAATTCCATTTATCTAGTATCAGACAATAACTGAAAGAAGAACATGTTTATTGAAGCTTAGGATTAATCTGTTTTAATCTGCCTTCTGGTTATAGAAAAAAGGGGTTGAGGAAACTAGCATCCCAAACCTCTGCTCATATGATGGGGGGTCACCCAAGGCCAAATGCTCACCAGTTATGGAGCGTGGATTACCCAGTCTGGAACAGAGTGGGCGAGGAAACACCCTAACAAGGACACACACACCCAACTCCCCTCATACTGAACACAGAGCCTCTATCAGACAGAACCGCCCACCTTCTCAAGAGGTGCGACATCAGCCGCAGCTTAAAATCAACTACAACCAGCACATCAGGTAATCTCTTACATAACAACAAATCCTGAATTTCATCTCCTGAAAACTTTTTTTTCTTTTCTTTTTTTTAAAATACTAATCTCAACATATGGCCTATGGAGAATTAATAATACATAATTACCAGGGCTGGGTTTTGGAACACATTTCATGATTCGATTTCATTTCCGATTCGATATCGATTATTTTGGATATATATTAGGTCCAGAACATGTCAAATTTTCTCAAGGGAAAAAACTTCTTAAGTAATGCTGTAAAATATACATGAGAGTCAGTTGGTACTACATTACTATGATATTGAAGGTTAAAATTAACTGATTTATATACAAATGCTTAAATTACACGCAATATTTTGTTAAAATTACATAATTATATCTCTACTCCAATTAGTTTTTTGAAGTATTAACGTTTAAATGGTGGCTGTCATAAAAACTTGACAGATTTATTAAAAAACCTAAACACTGAAAAAAACAGTAAAAATTATGATAATATTTTAGCATACCTTTGGATGTTCGTTCATGTTTATTTTGAAACTGGTATTAAAACGAAATAGATGATCAGTTCACATAAAATCTGAGATTTTGTTTCATATCAAAAGTAACAAAGCTTATTGTGATTTATTGGATGGGAGGTGTGCTACAATGTTCCATTTGTTAAATTAAAACAGGCTAGACTAAGCGATTCTTGGAATTTAGAAATAGTAAAAATGAAAATCGATTAATCGACCTTCATTTTTTTGTACCCAGCTCTAATAATTACATATTTTTCATTGAACAGATGCTTTTATCCAAAGCAACTTAAAGATTTTCTGTATGTGGTGCCTTTTCTGTTCTTAGAAAAAAATAATTTCATATTGTAAAACATGGTTTGAAATTGCTCACAAACGAATTAGTATATATATATATATATATATATATATATATATACGTATGTAAATGTAGTTCAAGGTTTCTAGGTCTGTGTGACAAACAACATCTCAATTAGGATTTAAAACCAGTGTTATTATAAATGTTAACTGAAATATATATAACCCAAACAAAATTACATAACCCTAGTGAAAAATCAATATACCAAAATATATTTAAAATACATTTATTTCATGCTAAGTATACTACAAATACATTTACATATTATGTATTTAATAAAAATACCCTACAGTTGTACTTTTAATATACTAAACTGGTATATTTGAAGTCTGCTAAATTGGAACAACTAATTTTGAATGTGATGCACTTTGTGCAGAAGTAGTGCTGAAGTCCAACTAAAAGTATTCTTAAGTATATTTGATTGTGCTAAAGTGAAACTACTGCAAGTATACTTTAGGTACACTTTAAATATTTGGCATTTAAAGACTGGTTATATTTAAAGGTCATACAATCCTCATCAATAGTGACATTAAAACATATTTTAGGCTTAATATTAAGAAATGTGCATTGTGCACAAGTAGTACTCCTAAATAAAGTGTAATTTCAATTTTTACATTAGTAAGTCTCAAGCAACATGTCAGTAAATATGTTAATAGACTTGAACTATACTTGGTATAAAATAAATAAAATAAACAAAATGTTTTGAAATCCCTAGTAAAAAAAGTAATATTTAAAATACATTTCCTATGTATAGTTCAAATCTACTTCCGCACAATTAAAGTACAATAAGTACAAAAATAATTGTTCCAATTTAGCAGACTTTAAGCATACCAGCTTAATATAATGGAAGTACAATTACAGGGTATTTTTATTAAGTACATAAATATGTAAATGTATGCACTCTTGGCCCAAAGACCAAAAAAATAAAAAGATAATAAAAAAAAATAAAAATGCCTTTTTGTATAATCCAAGTTGCAGCACTGAACTTTTGCAAAGTAAAAAATATAAAAACAAAACACATGTTCCCAAAGGTTAAAAAAAAGGTCTAAACTAGCATACACTATAACTGGAAGAAGCTGACACCTGAAGCCTTGCACGCTAATATTAAAAATGGTTGCGCCCACTTTTACATTAAAGGGTTACTCCACCCCAAAATGAAAATTTTGTCATTAATTACTTACCCCCATGTCATTCCAAACCCGTAAAGGCTTCATTCGTCTTCGGAAAACAATTGAAGATATTTTGGATGAAAAGGGGAGGCTTGTGACTGTCCCATTGACTGCCAGGTAAATACCACTGTCAAGACCCAAAAAACTATGAAAAACATTGTCAAAATAGTCCATCTGCCATCAGTGGTTCAATCTGAATTTTACAAAGCGACGAGAATACTTTTTTTTTTTTACGCAAAGAAAAAAAAAAAAGATTTTATTCAACAATTCGTCTCCTCCGCGTCAGCGTAGCGCAATTTTGGAGAATATCCGTTGGACGTAAACTGCGTACGCTGTTCTGTGTCAGCCGTGCCACACGGATACGTTTTCTTCGTATATTTACGATTTGATTTGAACGAAAACAGCGTATCCGGCATACGCAGTTTGCGTCCAGCAGAAAATGGCGCTACGCTGATGCGGAGGAGACGAATTGTTGAATAAAATCCTTTTTTTTTTTTCCCTTTGCATACAAAAAGTATTCTCGTTGCTTCATAACATTCAGATTGAATTACTGATGGCAGATTGACTATTTTGACGATGTCTTTCATACTTTTCTGGGTCTTGACAGTGGTATTTACCTGGCAGTCAATGGGACAGTCACAAGCCTCCCGTTTTCATCCAAAAATCTTAAATTGTGTTCCGAAGATGAACAAAGGCTTAACGGGTTTGGAACAACATGGGGGTAAGTGATTAATGACAACATTTTCATTTTGAGTAACACTTTCCCATTCTAAGTTGCAATAATCTTGTACTTTTGTTTCAGGACTCCTGCTGAGCAGAGGGTTATTGAAACAGGACCTGATGGACAAGACCCTCAAAAACAGGAGTGGTTCACCAAATACTTCTCTTTCTGAGGTCCCACAAACCTTTGGCCATATCTGTCCCAACATTTTGAGAACAAGCTCACCAAAGTCTCCTTTTCCTGCATAATTACACTCAACTGCAAGCTAACACCAAATAAGCTTTTCTACAGGATGCATCTCCCTTTTATCCTGTCGAACGAACAGCAGCACACAGGCCCGATGTCTTAAAATGTTACAAAAATGAAGAGATTATGCATTTAACCATGAAGAACTCATCAGAACGGTAAAGGACAACAGGACACTAAGGTCACAGAGTTCATCAGAACGGTAAAGGACAACAGGACACTAAGGTCACAGAGTGGGTGGGCATATCAAAGAGCAGAAAGACGAGAATGTTGTGCTGAGGCTTCCTCCATCGATGTTGTGGTCTCTCCTTGCACATTATGCCTCCAGCACAAGGAAGATCAAACAAGGTCTTAAAAAAAAAAAAAAAAAACCCTGAACAGGTCTGCAGCAAATCCAGCATGGACATCTATTAATTTATAAAAAATGAACTGCCAAGTCTGGATTGCTGGAAATGTGGTGTGGAATGCTGAGACTTTTCTTAATTAACAAAAAGAGAATGCAAGAAAAGCTGGTTTTGCCATACTATGCCAAAACTGTAACTATCTCAAGATAATTAATGTATATCAATAAATTACATATTTTTGTTTTTTAAATTGCATGATTGCACATTTTCTTTATTTGTTTTTTTTAATATCTTTTTACAAAACGTTAGAATACTGTTCTTGCCCTGAACTAGTAACTAAATATACAGGTATCTAATATCTATTGTGTTAATTAAAACAAATGTTTCACTGAAATAATTTGCAGTTCATAAGAGCTTCTGTAGCTGATGGATAACTGAGTATCTCCGACTGGAAAGATTTGAGGGCGCTTTTCATTGTCCTCTGCTGGTTAGTCTGGGCTTTGTTCTTGTAGTTCATGCCCAACAGTTTATCAGCCAGATAGTGCAGCCACAACACGTTGGAATGAGGATTATAGCTGGACCAGCAGTTACTGAGACAGAGAGAATGAGAAAAACAATGAAAATCAATCATTCAATCATTTATAATAAAAGAGTTTTAAAAGGGATAGTTCACCCAAAAATGAAATTTCTGTCTTTAATTGCTCACCCTTATGTCGTTCCAAACATGCAAGACCTTTGTTTATCTTCAGAACACAAATTAAGATATTTTTGATGAAATCCAAGAGCTTTCTGACCCTGTGTAGACAGCAGCGCAACTGACACGTTCAAGGCCCAGAAAGGTAGTAAGGATATTGTTAAAAGAGTCCATGTGGCATTAGTGGTTCAACCTTAATGTTATAAAGCTACGAGAATACTTTTTATGTGCAGAGACATACACAAACACAATGACTTTATTCAATTTCTTCTCTTCCGTGTCAGTCTTCGACGCGTGTACACTAAAATACCATAAGGCATGCGTGTGGTGCTGCTGACACAGGAGCTGGCATTCTGACGTAAAATGCCCATCTCTCTTAGATCATCGTCTGTATATTCTGGTTCAAATAAAAAGGCTGGGCAAAAAATTGCAAGTCATCCTCTCTGTCAAAATTTTTAGACATGTTTTACAAAGACTGTTTTATGTACAGCATGCATCTTTCTCTGCTTGTAAACATGGCGCAATGCATCCATGTTCTACGTCAGAACGCCAGCTCCTGCGTCAGTATAGCACCACACGAACTCATCATGGTACTCTCATGAATGCGTGTCGAGGACTGACATGGAAGAGAAGTAATTGTTGAATAAAGTTATTTTGTTTTCTCTGCACACAAAAAATATTCTTGTGGCCTCAAAACATTACGGTTGAGCCACTGATGTCATATGGACCATTTTAACAATGTCCTTACTACCATTCTGGGCCTTAAAGCCTATGGCAGTGGTTAATTTGAGCCGGATCCTGTTCTAGAAAATGTCAGATTTTGGATTTTTGCGTTCAGATTTTTTTTTATTTATTTTATTTTTTATTATGATAGAATAGTGGAGAGCAGACAGGAAGTGAAGTGGTACAGAGAGAGAGGGGGGCGGGTTTAGAAAAGGTCCTCGAGCCGGGATTCGAACTCGGGACGCCCATAATGCAACGCCACTGTATGTCAGCGCACTTGCTCACTAGACTATCAGCACCAACACGGTATTTGTTTTTAAAGATCCGACATTAATAACATTAAGTGCATTAGATCGTGAGTGTGTGCGTGCATACGAGACGGAGCAAGCACGGTTTTACGTAGATTCTTTTGTAGGTTATGTGTTGTTGGTACTCAACATATTTTTGACCAATCAGCTTGAGTTCAAAATAGCTCTCATTGATTGGTGCTTACTGCTTAACCCACTCGCTCCAAACGTGCACCGCTCGCAAAATATTGTTTAGTGAGTGGAATGTTTAGAGAGAGTGTAATAATACCAGAAATAATACCAAATTAAGTGAAATATTATAATGTATAAACAATATAAACATAGCTATACGTTAGTTCTGCTGACTCCAAAACAAATCATTTAAATGTAACGGTATTCAGAACAGAACATGAATGAGAAAAGCTAAGAAACCAAAACTAGCGAAACTGAAAGTACCAGGCGTTGAGCTCACATACCTCAGCACAAATCCAAATGTTTCCATATTCGCACTGTATTTGAATGATAAGCTATTATTTATAATGTAGACTAGGCTTTGTACTTCACACACGTATATACATGGGAAAAAAAACATCTTTACATGAGCAGCAGAGTGGACCGGTTATACTAGGCTACAAACGATTTAAATTGACCAGTGTAGCCTTTTATATGTTGGTTGACTGTATTTTATTTTGATAATGTACAAACTGCGATGTCAAGTTTGAATTGCTAGAATATGTGGGTATGTGTGTGTGTGCAAGTGAGTAGCTAAAACATAAAATAGGCTACTCCACTATTTTTGGTCATACAGATAAGAGTTAGACATAATTCGACTCACAGTAAAAACAGAACATTTGTGCTTTTGTAAAATAAATCAAACGAACAGGATGCAATCTGTGATCTCGGTTTCCTCTCTGTGAACTTGTTTGAGGAGTGCCGCTCTTCGCATCTGTTTTAAATCTGTTAATTATTTAAATCAGATATATTTACACCTTTCATATATAGACTATGATTGTATTTTACTTTTATGTCAACAAAATGTATTTTTTATGTAACTTGCATATACATTTTCCATCATCTTGGCGACCTATTTTTGACCCAGGGTTTGAAAACCTGTGCCCTAGGCTGTAGTTAGGTCCATGCAGAAACTTGTGAACGATGCTCTTATAGTAGTGGCATCACCATTTAGTAACATCATTGAATGTTCCAGGAAAACTGAAGTTGTATTGCGCCTTTTAACTGCTGTTTTGGATCCGGCAATTATTCATTTACAAATTAAGCACTGGCCTAGGGCCTATGAGCAAAAATATCTTAATTTGTGTTCTGAAGATTACAGGTTTAAATGACATGAAAGTGAGTAATTAATGACAGAATTTTCATATTTGGGTGAACCAAACCTTTTTGGTTTTGTCTGAGGCTAAAACACATACTTGTTTTCTTTCTTCATTAGACGGTAGATTTCAAACTGATAATCTCCCTGACCCATAAACAACTCCTCATCATTAGAGATATCACATGACACCGTCAGTCCATCTAAAAGAGAGAGATAGAGAGAAAATGATTTCAAACATTTAGAATATTTTTCTTTTCATTTGTATCAGGTGGTAACAATTTATTCAACACTTACCAAAATTGTACTCTTACAATTTTTACCAAAAACATCTGAATATAGTTTAACAAAAAAATGCATGACTAATTTACAGACATAAGCATTTAATAAAAGTAACATAATTTAAACAAAATGTGGTTGGTAACAGGGTTGAAACTCTCTTAAAGGATTAGTTCACTCCTGAATTAAAATGTATTGATAATTTACTCACCCCCATGTCATCCAAGATGTTAATGTCTACCTTCTATCAAAAAACAATTAAGGTTTTTGAAGAAAACATTCTAGGATTTTTCTCCATATAGCGGACTTCAATAGGGATCAACAGGTTGAATGTCCAAATTGCAGTTTCAATGCAGCTTCAAAGGGCTCTACATGATTCCAGCCGAGGTATAAAGGTCTTATTTAGCGAAACTATTGGTCATTTTCTAAAACAAATTAAAACATATACTTTAACCATAAATGCTCATATTGCACTAGCTCTGCCATGCGTGTCTATGACTTCATGCATTACGCAATCACATTGGAAAGGTCACGCATGGTTAGTTCTTTGTCTGTGTACTTTGGTTCAAAAAGGTAGGGTAGGGCCGCAAATCTCATTTTTTTGCTCCAACTTCAAAATCATTCGAGGCTGTTTTACATTTTGTAAAGGGAGTTTGATTTTCTTTGCACATCAGCTTTGTAAACACTGGGTCGTTCGCTTTGTAAACACTTCCACCTACGTCACGCGTGACCCAACAATGCATGAAGTGGTGGACACAGAGCTAGTGCAATATGAGCATTTGTTGTTAAAAAGTATATTAATTTTAGTTTTTTTTGTTAGAAAATGACAGTTTTACTAGATAAGACCCTTATTCTTCGGATGGGATCGTGTAGAGCCCATTGAAGCTGCACTGAAACTGCAATTTGGACCTTCAACCTGCTGATCCCCAATAAAGTCCACTATATGGAGAAAAATCATGGAATGTTTTCTTCAAAAACCTTAATTTCTTTTCGACTGAAGAAAGAAAGACATGAACATCTTGGATGACACGGGGGTGAGTAAATTATCTGTAAATTAAGTAATCCTTTAAAGGAACACTCCAATTTTTTGTTGAAAATAGGCTCAACTCCCCAAAAGTTAAACAGTTAAGTTTTACCGTTTTTGAATCCATTCAGCCGATCTCCGGGTCTGGCGGTAGCACTTTTAGCATAGCTTAGCATAGATCATTGAATCTGATTAGACCGATAGCATCTCGCTCAAAAATGACCATATATAATGACGATATTTTTCCTATTTAAAACTTGACTCTTCTGTAGTTACATCATGTACTTAGACTGACGGAAAATGAAAAGTTGCGATTTTCTAGGTCAATATGGCTAGGAACTATACTCTCATTCCAGCGTAATAATCACAGCAGGCGCAGTGATATTACACAGTGCCTGAAAGTGACCGGCACTAAGTTTGTGTAGATGCAGAGTTGCATCGTAATATCATTGCGCCTGCTGCACCCATGATAGGGCACCAAAGTTCTTTGATTATTACGCCAAAACGAGAGTATAGTTCCTAGCCATATCAACCTAGAAAAAAAAAAAAAAAATAATAATAATAAAAAAAAACGCAACTTTTCGTCCGTCTTTGTACACGACGTAACTACAGACGAGTCAAGTTTTAAATAGGAAAAATATCAAAACTCTTTGGTCATTTTTGAGCGAGATGCTAACGGTCTAATCGGATTCAACGATCTACGCTAAGCTATGCTAAAAGTGCTACCGCCAGACCCGGAGATCAGCTGAATGTGTTCTGAATTCGAAAATGGTAAAACTCAACTGTTTAACACTAGGGGAGTTGGAAAAATGAGCCTATTAACTTTGTCAATTTTCAAACACCTCTGTATTGTTATGGTTGGTAATATACGTGAATGTACTCTCTCATGATATTTATACTACCTTCATTAAAACAATACAAGCCGTTATGAAAATCTGCAAACGTAAACAACAGCTACACTGTAAAAAATAAAAAACACAATTTGTTGAGTCAGCTTAAAATAATTTGTTACCCTGCTGCCTTAAAATTTTAAGTTCAGTCAACTAAAATAAGTTTAGTCAACTTGAAATGTTAAGTTGTACTAAGTAACAACTTAGATATTTGTGTTTGCTAAACTTAACAGATGGGTAAGTAACCCAGCTGCCTTAAAATTTTAAGTTGATTCAACTCAAATATCTAAGTTGTCACTTAGTATAATTTAACATTTCAATTTGAATAAACTTTTTTTTTTTTTGAGTTGACTGAACGTAAAATTAAGGCAGCCAGGTTACAAATTATTTTAAATTGACTCAACAAATTGTTTTTTACAGTGTAGCCAGATTGGGACCAAATATTGTTTTGTAGTTAATTTATTTTATATATAAAGATAAAAATCTAAAGAAATTTTCAGATCATGAACATCTGTAAAAGCTGAAAAAAAAAAGTTTGCTATAATAAATTCTACAGACTCTCACAATTATGATGTTGTATGATTTTAAATGTTATATGCAGTGAGAAAGTCAAGGAATGTCTCTGAAGTCAGGCTAAAACTTACCATTTTTAGAGTGAGGCTAGCAAGACATGCAAAATAAATCTACATCTAATAGTTCATAAACATGGAATTTGCGACTCCAATGCTTTGAAAACATGTCAAGGCACAACAAACTACTTCCATTAAAAAGAGTAAGAGAAAGAGTTTAGTCTTGGACTGACCGATCTCAAGGCGTGAGAGTGAGTAGTCAATAATGTTGACATGAACTCCTCGCGTCTCTACAGAATGCACTGATCCATTCAGAATGAACTCATTGTGCTTGTGCTTAATGTTCTTCACCAGGATGTTTCCCCAATGAAGATCTCTGAAACATCAGCACACAACACTTAGATCAGCTTACACAGACATTTTTATGCACATGGTACATTTATAATGAAAATTAAATTCCAGCTTTAAACATGTTACCTGTGTTCAAAGCACAGCGCTTGCTCAGCTACAGCCAAAGCTGCAGTGACTTGATGTAGAACACTCTTGGCCTGAACCATGGAAGACAGCTGCAATGGCAAACACAAACATAAACTTTAAAGTTGTCCTAATGATACACTATAATTCAAAGTATATGGGCACCCCACTTCTAATTAACATGTTTAGCTATTACAGTGATTTTTAAAGGAATAATCACCCAAAAGTTAAGACTTTTCATGTGTTTATGTAAATAAACTTTTTAATTAAACCTGAAATTTTAGGAGTGATCTATATGAATTAAGCAGTCCTTACTACCTTTCTGGGCCTTCAATGTAGTTGCACTGCTGTCTATGCAGGGTCAGAAAGTTCATCAAAAATACCTTAATTTGTGTTCTGAAGATGAACGAAGGTTGTACGGGTTTGGAACGACATGAGGGTGAGTGTAATGACAGAATTTTCATTTTTGGGTGAACTATCCCTTTAAATCTCTCAGTTTCATTAAAAATGTGTTTTAAAAGTAGTATAAGTTTGGAAAACAACTAAATGATGACAACATTTTAAACCATGCAATGAGAAAGCATCAGTGAGGTCAGGAACTGATGTTGGGTGATGGGGCCTGAATTCACCTTAAAGGAGTTCAGTAGAGTTCAGTCTTCACAGAAATGACTGAAAGAGCCAAAACTGTATAAAGTAGCAAACATATCTACCTTTCCATTCATGTTCTCTAGATCACTCCCTCCAAACTCAAACTCCAGGATTAAAAACAGCTGCTCGTCATCAAAGAAATCTGTGCCAACAGAATAAATACATCAATAAACATTAAATCACAAAATACTATTGAAAGGCACACAAATTGTTCACGTTTACTTACCAGGTCTGTCATTCTCAGATCCTTTCTGACGGTCAAACTTGTCCCAGGCTTTGAGCAGATCATCTGGATAGCGTCCACGGACACAATGTAGACTAAAAGTAAAGGAACAGTTCACTCACAAAGACAAATTATAAAAGAAAAATACTTTTAAAAACAAAACCACCTTCTTCATTCTTAGAACTATAACTCACACACCTTTGAAATCACCTCATTTTACACCTAAGCTAGCTAAGAAAAAAAAAAAGCAGCATACTTGTTGAGCCCAATGAAACCGTCTGTCTTGTTAATCTCCTTCGTGTTAAGGCTGCTCAGCTCTCTGTAGGAACATTGAAGATGTGTTTAAATATTTACACACCAATATATTCAAATGTACAAACGATTTGCTGAGCTATGCCAGACGACCTACTTTGAAATGATGATTTCATGGAGGATTTCGCCAAAAGTTTTCTGGTGTTCACCATTGACCTGCTGAGTGCCTTCTACTGGGATGATCTACAGCAATGACATTTAAACATCACTTTTGTGGATCATTTTAGTAAGTTTAAGAAATAATTCTGCTTACAAATCAACGAAGTTTTCAATGTCACCAAACAAATAACCAAACTACTGTTCTTACATTTATACATATAAGTTCACATTTTATTTTAAATACATGTTTGCATTAAATCATTCTACGATGTATCCGAGTTAGTACGATTCTACAGTAAAACCATATGTTGATTAAATTGTGCACATACTTTGAGAGCAACAGTCTCGTTGGAACCATTTATGGTTGAGAACACCTCTCCAAATGTCCCTTCGCCAATTTTGTTGCAGTGTTTCATGCGAGCTGGAGGGATACAGTCATTGAAGGAAATTGGGCCACTCTGCTGGCATTCCTGATACACTTTTTCTGCATCACTGATATCTTCGTCATATGAAATCTGGACCACAGACAAACGAGGACAGAAAAACGAAAATAGAGACAAAAAGAAATCATAGAGATGTTATGTAATGACACAGAACTAAGGAACAGGAATTATCTGAATGTTCTATTATACACTGCTGTTCAAAAGTTTGGGATCAGTAAGATTTTTAATGTTTTTAAAGAAGTTTCTTAGGCTTATCAAGCATTTATTTTGATCAAAAATCAGGAAAAAAAAATAGTAATATTGTGAAATATTATTTCAATGTAAAATAAGTGTTTTCTATGTGAATGTACTTTAATATGTAATTTATTTCTGTGATGCCAAACTGAATTTTTTCAGCATCATTACTCCAGTCTTCAGTGTCACATGATCCTTCAGAAATCATTTTAATATGCTATTTAATATTTTGTTGGAACTTGAATAAAACGTTAAAGAGAACAGCATTTATCTAAAATAGAAATCTACCATTAACATAGAAAACTACCATTTAAAAATTTGTGGTCATTTTATTTTTTTTTTTTTGAAAGAAATTAATACTTTGTATTCACCAAGGATGTGTTAAGCAAAGACTTCTATTGCTAGAAAAGACTTATTTTTAATAAATGCTGTTCTTTTTTACTTTTTATTTATCAAAGAATCCTGAAAACAGAATCACATTTCAAAAAAAATATTAAGTAGCACAACTTATTCCAACATTGATAATAAAAGTAATAAATCAGTATATTAGAATGATTTCTGGAGGATCATGTGACACTGAAGACTGGAGTAATCATGCTGAAAATTCAGCTCTTATCTGTAATAATATTTCACAGTATTACTTTCACAGTACTTAATCTGTATTTTTCATCAAGTAAATGCAGCCTTGATTAGCATAAGAGAATTCTTAAAAAAAAAAAAAAAAAAATCTTACTGATCCCCATCCATACAGTCCCTTCAGTACAGGAAAGTTACATAATGGTTTATAAGTCTTGGGGATACAGCTTCTTTACATAACAACTGTTCATTATTTTGAGGTGTGAACACAAATCTCTCTGTGTCTTTACCATGGGGGTGTTCATTGCAGACCGAAGCATGCGTGAAGGTGTGATTCTGGATGGTGTGCAGAAAGGAGAAGCAAACAGGTCTACGCTGTTGTCAGCTGGAAACACAGAGCCTGGGGACTTCAGATGAGACTGAGCCAAGCGTTGAGGGGTGGGAAACGCTGTGGCACGTAGACACACACACAAACACACACACATTCAGCAGTTTATACATAACAGGTGCTTTTAGGAAAAGTGACAAGCACTTAAGGCCATTTTACATGCTTTTAAGATTTCAAAGGGAGAGAGGGTATTACAACAAAGGTGGCACTGAAAGCTTTCCGCCCATCACGTACTGTGTAAAATGCCCCTTAAGCTCTTAAATATGCAAACTTTGTGTAGTTTGGTGCATGAATCAAAGACTACTGGCTTATCTAGCCTCCTGTAAACACATACCAGTTTTCTTCTTATGCAGGGATAGTGCAGCCTTTAGTCGGCCCCAGGAGTGTGTTGTGAGTGTGTCAGGAGTGAAGTTGGCAAGAATGGAAGACAGATTCATTTGCTCCATTCTGAGAGGTGTCACAGCCAGACCAATCCCACTGGTGCCCTGCAGCCAGCCGCATGTTGATTCCTGCATGAACGAGAAAAAAAAAAGAAAAAAAAAAGATGAGGAAACTTTGGGTTACAATCCACTTTTTCTACAAATCAGAAAAAAAAGTAACATCCACCCACTTTTAGATTTCGTTGGGATGGATGGACTGACGGATGGGAGGGGTGTACATTGGGATGGAGAGTCAGATGGACGGAGGGACACTGCGAACTCCACAGAGCTTCAAAGGCGGATTTAAAACATCTACAACGAAACGATGTGTACAGTATACCGTAGCGCATGTTTTCATGTCATTACTAAACGATGACTTTGTTGACTAGATGCTGCATTAGTGGAGAAAGGACAGCAGTATACTTTTGCCCGTTTGGTGATCAAATAAAGTCTTGTAGACTGCCGCTTGAATTGAACGTGACGCGTCCCGTGTATGTGATACGGCGCTGCACTTTTGCGCGTTGTGTGACATATTTTTATATTTTGATTAGATAACCACAAATGTTCTAGAATAGAAGCAGTTAAATTGTGAAAGTACACAATATCCATATGTATGCAATTTCAATACTGTGGCCTTTGTGTAGATATTTAAAGATGGCCATCTTTAGCTTGATTGTTGATGTAATGGTAACACTTTACAATATGAGTCCAATTGTAACCAATTAAGATTGGTAAAAGCTGTAGAACAGAAGTATTGTTCCTTGTAATTTCAGCGTTTACTGATATATTTAAAAAAAAAAAAAGTTGCTTTTGTTAACATTAATGAACAATTAACTAACTGTAATGATCAATATATAATTAATATTTTTATTCATTTACAAAGTATGGTTCCATAGGCTATTTTTTTTTTTTTTTTTTAATAGTAGAGCACTATTTCTTTTCTGTTCAGTATCCATTTTAAAAACTATCCGTCGATCAATCGGTATCGGCCAGTGTGGTCCAACCTAGTTATCGGTATCGGTAAAATCCAATATCAGTCGACCTCTAGTGATGGATGTTGGGAGAGACAGATGGATGGATGGAAGTTGGGATGGATCGATGGATGGAGAGACGGACAGATGGATGGAGGGATGGATGTATGGATGTTGGGAGGGACAGATGGGTGGAGAGAGGTAGGGACAGATGGATGATGGATGGATGGACGAACAGACAGACAGACAGATGGATAGATGTAAGGAGGGAGGGAGGGAGGGATGGATGGAGGGAAGGAGGGAGGGATGGAGGGAGAAAGGGATGGTGGAAGGAATGGATGGATGATGGAGGGAGGGGGGGATGGATGGAGGGAAGGGTGGGAGGAATGGATGGAAGCTGGGATGGACAGATGGATGGATGAATGTTGGCGGGGTGGGGGTGGGGTGGGGGTAATTATAGGGGGACCTTAACAGTAATGTTTATAAAATAAGAATTACTCATACTCCCTTTTAAAGGGGTCATCGGATGCCCATTTTCCACAAGTTGATACGATTCTTTAGGGTCTTAATGAAAAGTCTACAACATGCTTTGCTTCAAATTTCTCAATGGTAGTGTAAAAAAACACCTTTTTTACCTTGCCAAAATCAGCTCTGCAAAAGTCATCCTGTTCTGGTTGATGTTGCTTTAAATGTTAATGAGCTCTGCTCACCCCGCCCCTCTCTTCTCTCTGTGGAGTGACGAGCCTGTTTACTTTAGCCGCATTCTGCACTATTCTGGCATCAAAGCAATGGTGATCGGACTGTTACTGCTCATTCAAGGTGGGTCTAAGGTAAGACTGCTGTGTCAATCAACTATCGTGGGAGCGGCCTCTGTCGGTGTGTCGTCACACAGACAAGATGCTGAGAATGGCTTGATTTGAATAAGGGGAAATTATTTTTACAGATTAAATAAAAACCACTAGGTGGATTTTTATCATTATAGGGTGGTTGTGTACACACACTGCCAACACACATTTATGTTCAAACAACATGTAAAAGTGAACTTTGCATCCGATGACCTCTTTAAGTTGACATACATTGCAAAATTAACATTTTAAAATGTGACTGTCAGTTTAACGTTAACTTAGTGTGACTAAATTTTTGAAATAATAAAATAATAATAAAAATATATTTTTAATCATAATAAATCATGCCCCTTGACACATGCATACATTTCATTATTTTAAATATGCAATTCCAAAATGAATTACAGAAATATACAGGAATGTGATTGACTATTATAGCATAATAAGGACATGAACGTATTATTGACAAAGACAACTGACCCCAGCATAAGTGTCGGCTCCAGCAGACAACATGCTGCTACAGGAACTGTAGTCTCCTGACACAGCCTTTTTCCGTCCTTCCTTTTTCTTCCGCTTTTCATTGAATTCTCCAGTACCCCTCTTTGACCAGCGGCTGACATTAAGTCCACTCACGCAAACTTTACGAGCAGTGCCAGCACCTGTGCGTTCTTTAGGCACAGCAGGCGGCCGTGTTTTGCTATGAGCTGCAGAGGCAGGTGAAGAGACCTGGGGTGGTTGGAATGATGCAGACAAGTGTTGAACAACTGCTTCAGCATTACTGGGAGTCCTACTATTTATTGGACTGTTTAGGATAGCATTCCCTGTCTCCTTAAAAGGTGGAGAGGTGGCATTTTCCCTGTGGCAGGTGTATGAGGACTGTATTGTTGCCCCCTGGTGGGCAGAAAAATATGCACCCAAGTCAAGACGTGGAATGCTGACCGCAAGGGAAGATAACAAACATTTAGCTTTAAGACGCTCAATAAGTGACTGGTTTGAGCAAACAGCTCCAGAGAAAGGGGAAGTGGACAGAGAACTGGAGGAGGAGATATAGATTGACGGCTTGGATAGTGAAGAGCAGCTGGATGATACAGTTATGTAGCTTTGGCTGTTCTGACTGGTTGCTGCCACAGAGGACTTCAAATAAACTGAGGCAATATTCTCTTCCTGTTCCCTGCCGCAGCTTTGCACCGACAGATGGTCTGAGACATCTGTTTTCTTGAGTGTTATGGCCACATCAACTGTGCGACACCTATATATCAAACAAAACAGACAAAACTTAACTGAAATGTTTCATTAAAATAAAAACATTTGGCAGTTTTAACACTACCAGTCAAAGATTTGAGCATATCTACTCATTCTTTTTTAGGTACAGTCCACCCAAAAATGAAAATTCTGTCATTAATTATTCATCACCCTTACATCGTTTCGAAACCTTTGTTCATCTTCAGAACATAAATTAAGATTTTTTGGATGAAATTCAGAAGCTTTCTGACCCTGCATAGACAGCAACGATACTACCACATTCAGGGACCAGGTAGGTAGGACATCGCTAAAATAGCTCATGTGACAGTGGTTCAACCTTAAAGGAACACTCCACTTTTTTTGAAAATAGGTTCATTTTCCAACTGCCCTGGAGTTATACAGATGTGTTTTACCGTTTTTGAATCCATTCAGCCGATCGCCGGGTCTGACGGTAGCACTTTTAGCATAGCTTAGCATAAATCATTGAATCCGATTAGACCATTAGCATCTCACTATAAAATGACTAAAGAGTTTTGATATTTTTCCTATTTAAAACTTGACTCTTCTGTAGTTGCATCATCTACTAAGACTGGCGGAAAATGAAAAGTTGCGATTTTATAGGCCGATATGGCTAGGAACTATACTCTCATTCCGGCGTAACAATCAACGAACCTTGCTGCCGTACCATTGGTGCAGCAGGCGCAATGATATTAGGCAGCCGTCAACTCTGCCAGCTACAACTCTCTGCATCTATACAAACTTAGTGCTGGTCACTTTCAGGCGCTGCATAATATCATTGCACCCATGGTAAAGCAGCAAAATTCCTTGATTATTACGCCGGAACGAGAATATAGTTCCTAGCCATATCGGCCTATAAAATCGCAACTTTTCATTTTCCGCCAGTCCTAGTACACGATGCAACTACAGAAGAGTCAAGTTTTAAATAGGAAAAATATCGAAACTCTTTAGTCATTTTATAGTGAGATGCTAATGGTCTAATCAGATTCAATGATGTATGCTAAGCTATGCTAAAAGTGCTACCGCCAGACCCGGCAATCAGCTGAATGGATTCAAAACCTTAAAATACATCTGTATAACAAAAAAATAGTGTTCCTTTAAATTTATAAAGCTATGAGAATACTTTTTGTGTGCAAAGAAAACAAAAATAAAACTATATTTAACAATTTCTTCTCTTCCATGTCAGTTTTTACATTTTTCCAAAAAAAAAAAAAAAAAAATGCAATGCAGATTTACAATTTTTGCTACATGCTCCTCTAGAGGGCTGCCCTCGACTAAAGATTTTTCTGGTCAACTAGTAGTCATTCATTTTAAGCATTAGTCAACTATTAGTCGTAGATTTACTAACCAACCATACAAATTATAATAATGAGCCTTTAATTGCTTATATAGCCTAATAAGCGCTCAAGCGCACGCAAAAAAAGCTTGCCACAGCACACCGGCAGATATAATAATTATGAATGTGTCTGGGAAAAACAGCAAGGAGGCTGCATTTTCATTTTAATGTTTTATTGATAAACTAGTGCTTGCTTTATTTTCAGCTTAAGAGATGATGTCGGCGACAGACTCGTCATCTCCGCAGTAGTGATGCGCCTGTATGCATGTTTCATACAGATTACATAATCTGAGAATATCTGTTTTCTATTTGAATTGGTTCATTTAAAGGCAGACATTTCACTCTCTGTAGATATATTTTTCACGTCCGTAAGGCAAGTATACACAGAGTTTCAAAGTTTTGCACTCACAGAGTTCCAAGGCGGCAGCAAGCGCATACTGTTTGCTTTATTTTACAAAAGCACAACATTTCGTTGTTAATCTGAGTGCACACAAATAAACATTTGTCTTCGAAAGTTGTATTAAAATATCTGTATGACCAAAAATGCTGGAGTATTTTAAGAGCAAGTGACAGTGCTCATGCAGTGAATGCACTACTGTTCAGCTTCCACACTCCGCACAGACACTTCAATAGAGCACATTTTTCTGGGTTAACATGAGATTGAGCGGCCATGTAAAGTTGCTACTACATACATCTTTCAGATGAAAAGGCCATTTTTGAGGTCGATGATAGGCGAGCATTTGGATGTCCTGCCCAATGTACTATATTACCACATGAGCAGCCATTAATAACCTGTCCGTCACAGACTGCGTGACTTTGCCACTTCCTGTGGTGTTTTTTATTCTGCGTTAAACCGACTAATAAAATTTTGGACGACCAAGCCTCTTCTCATCGACTATTAGGGGCAGCCCTACTTTCTTGAGGTAAATGTTAGGTGACAAATTGCTGAACATTTGCTGTAAAAAGAAATCTCTCTAAAAATGTTTATAAATAACAAGTGTACATTTTCCACATGTTTTCTCTATTTAAATGAACAACCATTACTTACCTCTCTTTTAGCTCATCAGTTAAAGATTTTAGGTGTGACTGTGGTGATACACATCCAAAACTCGTTCTTGTCTGTGCAGACTTGGCCTCTGCACATCCTTCTTTTCTCTGTTCCCCAGCTTGCTCTTCCACAACTGCCTCCTCTTCTCCCTTAATTTGCTCCACCACTCTCTCTCCAGAACAGAGACTTATTTTCTCCTGTGCAGTGTGGACATTCTTTAAACTATGAAGGCTGTTGTTGTTTTCTGTAGGTTGGTGAAGTTCATCAAAGCTGAGGGAGGAGATCTCACTGATGGAGGGCTCTGGCAAGTTCTGGAGCTGTCTGCAGACTATGGAAGGTGTGCTTGATAGCAGGGGGCGTTTACTTGGGAGCTGCTGGTCATCGCTATCATTGAAAGAGACCTCAGCCAGAGCCACACGGTTTTGTGTGCGTTTGCGGTTCTTGTGAACAGCGTGATTATTTGACTCACGGTTATGCATGTACAATGGCCTTCTGCTCGCAACACACTTGTTTTTGGAAAGCGAAGGGAGGAAATCATCTGAGGAATCTAGCGTGCGGTGAAGGACAACAGACTAGGAGGAAAGAGAAAAAAAAGAGGGAAAAACAAGAACACCTCTTTAATGACAGTCCATCTGAATTTTCTTTCTTGCATACAAAGTAGCCCCAGCATACTGTTACTTACAATCCTCTTATTTTGAACAGGTGGCGGTGGTCTTTTGCGACGTGTGACAAACTTGCCCAAATGGGGAGGGTCTAACACTTTCTTGGCACTACAAGGGTACAAAACAACATTTCACTCATGCTGACTGAGTATAACGATTTTCAGATTTTTTTTTTTTACAAAATGCATAACAAGCTTACCTAGCACATTCATCAGCAGATGTTTTTGGATGGACTTCATTCTTCATCTTAAAGGAGTCATCCTCATTTTCACTGCTGCTGAAAATGATTAATTGTTTTTTTCTTTTTGCTACCTTTCTCCCAGCTGTAGTTCTTACTGATGATTTGGCATTTGTCTTCTTTCTGTAGAAACAAAATCAAACAGAACTGTGAAGGAAAAGACAACAGCTGTTCAGTGTTTTAGAATCTTTAAATTATGAGTAAAATAAGATCTAGGGTTCTATCATTGAAAGTTGACAGAAAAATTTGCAGTGAAATAATATATTCTCTGTATGGACATTTCATCTGCTCTGCGTAATGCTGCTGTGTTGTTTTACCACAGTCCTGACCTAAGTGATGAAGATGGTGCGTAGTTTTCCTCATCACTCTCGTTCTCCTTTATAGCAGTCATGCCTTTGCACTTAGTTGGGCGGGAGGCTGTTTCTCTCACTTTCCTTAGAACAAAGAAAGGAATGAAAAATTGTAATGCACAATAATAGGTTGCATGTAGAAACCACAGTAATATAAAATGGCAGTGTTAATGAATAAATAGGTGAGAGCGTGTTTTACCGTTTCTTGGGTTGTGTAGTCTCCGGCATGGACTGGTCTGATGAAGGAGTGCTTGAAAAAGAGAAAGCTGCTTTCTTCAAGTCAGGGGAGAACCAAGGCTCCACCTTTCGCATTTGTTTACTGTACGTCTTGATAAACACCGGCCCATTTTTTCCTCTTGCATTCATCTTGGATCTTTACAACAAAGTAGAATTAAGCTATTACTATATAAAAAAAGGGAAAACAACCAGTAATTTTAACATAATGTGACAGCCACGGCAAAGCGTCATGGATTCAAGTCCCTGGGAATTCATAAAGTTAAAAAAAAAAAAAAAAAAAAACACAAAGTTTGCATGTCACTTTGGAAAAAGTGCAAATGTAATTCCTGTTTCTAAACATATTCGTGTAAAGACAATGAGGTGTTTTATTTGTAACACTTTACAACAAGGTTTAATTTGTTAATTTTAGTTAACCAGAATTTTTAGCATGAACTAACAATTTACAATACTTCTACAGCATTTATTAATATTACGTGATTTTAAATTCAACATTTATTAACACATTTTACTAACACATGGTATCTGTTAACATTAGTTAATGCACTGTAAACTAACATAAACATTTTTAACCAACATTAACAAAGGTTAATAAATGCTGTAAAGATGTATCAATCATTGTTAGTTCATGTTATCAAATAGACCTTATTGTACAGTATAACCATAAAGTTTAATAAACATTCCATTCCACAATTAAACCAAAATTCACAACGCATTTTGAATTTCACTGCATTTTTGGTTGTTACAAGACAATAATCTTTACAGCAGATAACCTGAAAATCATCATGTTATTTGTAATGTAGATTTTAGAGAATGTTTTTAAATGAACTAATCATTAATCCATGATCCATTGAAACAGTTCGTGTACTAATCGCAACTGTAAACTAACAACCAACACAAGCAGACAATGAACTTAAACTAAACACTCGAGAACAGTGACGTTTCACTGACAGTTTTTAAACATACGTTACACATTTTTAAAGCAAACGCCCTAGATCGGAACGGATCAAACGGTTTGTAATGTTAGTTTCATAAAAACAGACTTTCTGAATATAAATTACATTTCAAAATAAGCAGAAATTATTCATTAATTCTTGAAAGAAAAGCAAACGAAATAGACCATGAATCGACTGAATAACATGGATAAACCTCTAAACAGGAAACAACTGACCATGCCCATAGTTTAAAAAATGAAAAGCGGTATGTTGACAATTGAATTTACCTCAACAACTTATTATCAACATGTAGATCCCCTCTCAAGATTACTTAATAGCTGTGTAAGTATAAAATGTGAAGTCTTCTATTACAGAACCATTGAACAATACTGAGCACCATGACGATAAACCGCTTTACGTTCAAAACTGAGCACAGTTTCTGATTGGCTTTTTCTTCTTCATGTGTAATGCCGGCTCGTTCCTTTGGAGCATTACCGCCACCTACTGTACACTGTAGCCTGATTCTTTCTTACCCCTAGAAGACAGCGCAGCAGCCGTGTATCATCTACAACTGCGCGTTCAGCTTCTCCATTCTGCCTTCTAAAGGTAAAAAGTGCCCTATATACACACACCAATAGACTGCTTAGTCTTTAAAAAAACATCTCAAATAGTGAATATTATAATAGGCTAATGGTGACATTTTTATCCCACTGAATGCATTAGTGATTAGTTGCTGCATTTACTGTCTTCCCTGTATATATTTGCAGGATGGAGTTTTAACCTGAGGAGCTGTGAAGTAAAACATTCTGGGAACATTACGCAATGTTTATAAAAATAAACCCAAGATGGAATGTTCCTAGTACATTTATTAATTGAATCTATTAAAATAACTAAACTGTAGTATGTAACCAAATACTAACATTGTGGAAGCATGTTGTATTTCCTTGGATAAATTCTTTATTGTACCTTGATTGGATGTCTTGAAAAAAAAGAAAAAAAAGAATCCAAGATAATGTCAGACCTTTTTCCACCTTAATGTGATATTAAAAGCAAAAATCAATAACAAACAAGGTAACAATCAATAACACTTTTATATTAGTCAGTATTGATAATTATCACAATTAAGGTCAATTTTTTATTTTTTATTTTAAGTCTAAAACAACAACAACAGCAAAAAATTAACTACATTAACAGTCTTTCCTTTTAGATATCATAAAATGTAGAAATCAAACACTATAGATAGATTATTGTAGAAAAACCCTTAACAGGGTGAACAAAATATTATATTTATAGTAAACAATATGTAAAACATTACTAAAGAAGTTTGTTAGATTACCATCTGTGCATATAATACACTTGCCAAAATGATTAATCAGTTTCTGTTAGTCCCACATGTTTATAATGTACGCACACAATAGTAAAATGTTTGCATTGGTGGAGTTAAATTTGAAAATAATGAAACAAATATCAATCAGTCAATTCTTTGGAAAGTATATATTGGATATCCCAGTTGAAACTAAATTATAGCAATGAATTTAAGTTGGCTGTGCAAGAAATGGGTATACTACAGATTAAGGGTGTGGAACCAAGTTTTGCCAGACTGTGGACATGCAGTCTTCATTTCATCTTACTTCATTTTTGTACGCTAGCGTACGTATACAAAAACGAAGTATACTTTGGGCTTTAAGCGGGGATCACACTAGACCAGTGGTTCTCAAACTTTTTATACCAAGTACCACCTCAGAAAATATTTGGCTCTCCAAGTACCACCATAATGACCAGCATTAAAATACAGTAGTGTAGTAGGCCTATCTATTTAGCTACAACTCTGCACAGTTCAAAAGCGAGGCAGTTTTATTCCTAATAAGAATATTTATTGTTGTCAGCCACTTCAACATTGAAAATACACAGTTTGAACATTAACACTGCACAGTGCTTACAAACAGGTAAATGAACAACTTAAATAATGATTCAATTAAAATGTGTTGTACCTAAAAGTTAAATAAAAACTGTACTGTACATTTAAATGTAAAAATAATATATAATAAAAAAAAAACTTTACTCAAATAAAGATTAAATTAAATTGTATTGTGTTTTAAAGGAGAACTCCACTTCCAGAACAACAATTCACAAATAATTTACTCACCCCCTTGTCATCCAAGATGTTCATGTCTTTCTGTCTTCAGTTGTAAAGAAATTATGTTTTTTGAGGAAAGCATTTCAGGATTTTTCTCCATATAATGGACTTCATTGGTGCCCCGATTTTGAACTTCCAATATGTAGTTTAAATGCAGCTTTAAAGGGCTCTAAACGATCCCAGGCGAGGAAGACGGGTCTTATCTAGTGAAACGATCAGTCTTTTTTTTTTTCAAAAAATAAAAATTTGTTAAAAACTTTTTTAAGCACAAAAGCTCCTGTAGCACAGGCTCTGGGATGCGTGTTCAGGACTCTACTTACTAATTATGTCGAAAGGTGACGCGGAACGTAGGCGGAACCACAGAACGCTAATTCATAGCACCATGGATGCGCATCACAGAACCTGTGCTACACAAGCTTTTGTGCTTAAAAAAGTTTTTAACAAATTTTTATTTTTTGAAAAAAAAAAAATGACTGATCGTTTCACTAGATAAGACCCGTCTTCCTCGCCTGGGATCGTTTAGAGCCCTTTGAAGATGCATTTAAACTACATTTGTGGAAGTTCAAAATTGGAGCACTAATGGAGTCCATTATATGGAGAAAAATCCTGAGATGCTTTCCTCAAAAACCATAATTTCTTTACGACTGAAGACAGAAAGACATGAACATATTGGATGACAAGGGGGTGAGTAAATTATTTGTAAACTGTTGTTCTAGAAATTTAATTTAGTGATTCCTCTGCGTACCACCAGAGGGAGCCTGAGTACCACTAGTGTTACCACACTTTGAGAACCACTGCACTAGACTTTTGAGCACGCAAAATTTCTTTGTATGCTGCAACGATCGTAATATGACGTCACGCTTTGCAAAATCTTTTTAAAAACTTAAATCTACTCCACTTTCCTGCAGTGCTGCAGTTTTAAATTTTAAAATGGTATTTTAATTCAGCTCATGTTGTGATGTATCCTTCTGCTGTTGGCCAGGTCAGGTCAGCAACAAAATGTTGGTAACAAAATGTTGCTAGACTGTGGACTTAGGCTGAGCTTACCATGAGGAGGCCCAGTGGCCCAATGACCAGGGGGTTGTAGGGTTCATATAATAATAATAATACATGCGGTTTTAGAACAAGATTGTTGATGGAAGGCCCTGACCATCCGAGGTTGGCCCAGGGGCCTAATGAATAAGGCCTCAGCCTCCGAAGCTGGGGTTTGTGGGTTCAAATCTCACTTGGGTTGGGTTTGTGGGTTCAAGTTCCACCTGGGTCAGCTTTGCTGGGTTTTATTTAAGTTGGCTGTGCAAGAAATTGGTATACTACAGGTCATGGATCCCTAACCAAATGTTGCCAGACTGTAACATATAAGGTGCGTTCACACCAGACGCGAATGAAGCATTAAGCGAGTGATTTACATGTTAAGTCAATGCAAAGACGCGAATAAACATCCTGCGGCGTGATTCGCGCGAATGGCGAGGCGCGAATGATGCGATTCGTGCGAATGGCGCGGCGCGAATGGAGCGTTTTGGGCGTTTGACGCGTGAACGCGTGATCCGCGCGAGTTGAAAAATCTGAAATTTGGCGAATATTCGCGCCGCGTTAACCAATCAGGAGATTGCTCTAGTAGTGACGTGTTACGACGTAGCGAGCGGAGGGAGAAATCCGAAACAACAATGGAGGACAAAATCATCGTCGCTGTATGTGGATACTCGGAGCTGTACGATACATCTTCGTACTTTTATAGAAACAAGAATAAAAAGGATCTTGCTTGGAAGAAAGTGAGTGAGGGGGTCGGACAATCTGGTAAGTTGTAAAAAACGCTCTTTACCCAGTTTGAGCAATATACATATTGAGGACTGATCTGATGGACCCAGACACGGCGCCGAACGCGTCCAACTACGCGTGAATAGCGTGATTTATTCGCGCAAGTCGCATCTGGTGTGAACGCACCGTGCAGCGCGAGTGATTTACATGTTAAGTCAATGCAAAGACGCGAATAGACGTCCTGCAGCGCGATTCGCGCGAATGACGCGTCGCGAATTGAGCGTTTCGGGCATTTGATGCGCGTAACGCGTGATTCGCGCAAGTTGAAAAATTTGAACTTTGGCGAATATTCGCGCCGCGATAACCAATTAGAAGCTTGCTCTGGTAGTGACGTGATTACAACGTAGCGAGTGGTGGCAGAAATCCCAAACAATGGAGGACAAAATAATCATCTCTGTATGTGGACACCCGGAGCTGTACAATACATCATCGTACTTTTACAGAAACAGCAATTTTGGTATGTTACTCTGTGCACAACATAGTAAATCATAATTTATATTCGTTACATAAAAATATTATTTCTGTGTTAAGACTAGAACACTTATGGCAAACATACATTCATTCTAATTATATCCTATTGCAAATACACTCAAAATAGTATAGTAAAAAATAGTTATTTGTGATTGGACCAGTGTTGTGGTATAGTGTAATGAGAATGCAGCAACGACACAGGGATTCCTTTTGGAAGCTGGCTCCATTTATCATCTGAAAACAAGAAAACTATAACAATCTAAACTTGAACAAAAAATGATTGAAAAATGATGAAAGATTTACAAAAGTTAAGGATGAAAAAAGATATTTACAATATTTACAAGAGAGGTTGAAAAGATGTGATTATTTACAATATATAAAGGGTGTTAATCAAAAGAAAAGACAAAAGGATAGGAATATTTACAAAAGCTAAACATAAAGGACATAAACAGCACAGGATATAATAAACAAAAACTATTCAGTCGGTAGACACGGGACTGCTCCCTCAGCTGAAAAGTAAGCCATGCAGCTGTCCCTGACCCAGATGGCCTCTCTGGCAGAATTACAGGTGGTACAGGTGGTGTCCTGGAGGGAAATCCTCCCACCGACACGGGACAACAGGTCATCAAACTGGGACCGGCTCACTCGGAAGTACCGCTGAAAGTGGCCGTCATCCAGGCGCAGCTCCTGAAGGAGTTTGTGAAACTCACCAAGCTGGGTACGCCTCTGAAGGATCTGATGGACCCAGACACGGTGCCGAACGAGTCTACGCCATTTTTCAGCCTTCCATATTACATAAAGCGCAGCTACCCTCGCAACAAAATCAATGTCAGCCATTTCACAATGAGACTGGAACCACCTGGCAGAAGCCCCTCCCATGACGCGAAATCGCGCCTGTTGTGAAGCTAATTTCACGCGCGAATGAAGCGAGTAAACAGAAAATGTTCAAGCGTCCAACTAACCGCGAATAGCGCGATTTATTCACGCAAGTCACGTCTGGTGTGAACGCACAGTTAGGCCGAACGTGTCAGGGGAAGTTCCAGTGACCTAATAGATGAGACACCAGCCTCCAGACCGGGGGATTGTAGGGTTCATATAATGGACTGCAGGTCATGAATCTCTCACTGAATGTTGCCAGACTGTGGCATGTAGTCTTAGGCTGAGCCTACCACGGGAAGGCCCAGTGGCCTAATGGATAAGGCATCAGCCTTTAGAGCTGGGGATTGTGGGTTAAAGTTCCACCTGGGTCAACTTTGCTGGGTTTCATTTACACTGCCTGTGCAAGAAATGGGCATACTGCAGGTTGTGGTTCTCTAACCGAATGTTGCCAGACTGTGGCATGTAGTCTTAGGCTGAGTCTACCATTGAATGGATAAGGCATCAGTCTCCGGAGCTGGGGATTGTGGGTTCCAGTCCCACATGGGTCAACTTTGCTCGGTTTCATTTAATTTGGCTCTGCAAGAAATGGGTATACAGCAGGTTGTGGTTCTCTAACTGAATGTTGCCAGACTGTGGCATGTAGTCTTACACCAAGCATAATCAGGGAAGGCCCAGTGGCCTAATGGATAAGGCATCAGCCTCCGGAGCTGGGGATTGTGGGTTCAAGTCCCACCTGGGTCAGCCTTGTTGGGTTTCATTTAAGTTGGCTGTGCAAGAAATGGGTATACTACAGGACATTGATCCCTAACCAAATGTTGCCAGACTGTAACATATAGTCTTAGGCCGAACGTGTCAGGGGATGTTCCAATGACCTAATAGATGAGACACCAGCCGCCAGACCGGGGGGTTGTAGGGTTCATATAACGGAATTTTAACCAAGTGTTACCTCACCGCGGACATGCGGTTTTAGACCAAGATTGTCCACGGAAGGCCCTGATTGTCAGAGGAAGGCCCAGTGACCTAATGGATATAGCATCAGCCTCCGGAGTTGGGGATTGTGGGTTCAAGTTCCACCTGGGTCAACTTTGCTGGGTTTCATTTAAGTTGGCTGTGCAAGAAATGGGCATACTGCAGGTTGTGCTTCTCTAACCGAATGTTGCCAGACTGTGGCATGTAGTCTTAGGCTGAGCCTTCCATGGGAATGGATAAGGCATCAGTCTCCGGAGCTGGGGACTGTGGGTTCAAGTTCCACCTGGGTCAACTTTGCTGGGTTTCATTTAAGTTGGCTGTGCAAGAAATGGGCATACTGCAGGTTGTGCTTCTCTAACCAAATGTTGCCAGACTGTAACATATAGTCTTAGGCCGAACGTGTCAGGGGATGTTCCAATGACCTAATAGATGAGACACCAGCCGCCAGACCGGGGGGTTGTAGGGTTCATATAACGGAATTTTAACCAAGTGTTACCTCACCGCGGACATGCGGTTTTAGACCAAGATTGTCCACGGAAGGCCCTGATTGTCAGAGGAAGGCCCAGTGACCTAATGGATATAGCATCAGCCTCCGGAGTTGGGGATTGTGGGTTCAAGTTCCACCTGGGTCAACTTTGCTGGGTTTCATTTAAGTTGGCTGTGCAAGAAATGGGCATACTGCAGGTTGTGCTTCTCTAACCGAATGTTGCCAGACTGTGGCATGTAGTCTTAGGCTGAGCCTTCCATGGGAATGGATAAGGCATCAGTCTCCGGAGCTGGGGACTGTGGGTTCAAGTCCCATCTGGGTAAATTTTGCTGGGTTTCTTTTAATTTGGCTCTGCAAGAAATGGGTATACTGCAGATCATACTTCTCTAACCGAATGTTGCCAGACTGTGGCATGTAGTCTTAGGCCGAGAATAACAAGGGAAGGCCCAGTGGCCTAATGGATAAGGCATCAGCCTCCGGAGCTGGGGATTGTGGGTTCAAGTCCCACCTGGGTCAGCGTTGTTGGGTTTCATTTAAGTTGGCTGCCCAAGAAATGGGTATACCATAGTTTATTTTACCAAATGCTGTCAGACTGTGGACATGTAGTCTTAGGCCGAGCTTGCCAAGAGAAGGCCCAGTGGCCTAATGGATAAGGCATCAGCCTCCTGAGCTGGGAATTGTGGGTTCAAGTCCCACCTGGGTCAGCTTTGCTGGGTTTCATTGAAGTTGGCTGTGCAAGAAATTGGCATACTGCAGGTCATTGATTTGATTGCTAACAGAATGTTGCCAGACTTTGGACATGTAGTCTTAAGCCGAGCATGCCAAGGGAAGGCCCAGTGGCCTAATGGATAAGGCATCAGCTTCCAAAACTGTGAATTGTGGGTTGAAGTCCCACCTGGGTCATCTTTGTTGGGTTTTGTTTAAGTCGGCTGTGCAAGAAATGGGTATACTACAGGTCATGGGACCCTAACCAAATGTTGCCATACTGTGACATGTAGTCTAACGTGTGTTTCCACTGGCACGTAGCGAGCTGAGTGAAGTGAGCGTTTTCCATTCACTCCTATGGAAGTCGAGCGTAAATGCTCACCGGGTGCATTATGGGATTGAAAGCGGCGCGGAGAAAGCATTGAAGCGCTCACTGCCAATAGAAAACAATTTAAAAAAGCAGTGGCGTTGTAGCGTTGCCGGCGGCACTGAGCGTGGATTTAACGCTGTAGTGGAAATACGCCGTGAGGCCAAACATGCCAGGGAAGGTCCAGTGACCTAATGGATGAGACACCAGCCTCCAGACCGGGGGGTTGTAGGGTTATATAATGGAATCTTAACCAAGTGTTACCTCACCGCGGACATGCGGTTTTGGACCAAGATTGTCCACGGAAGGCCCTCCTTGTCAGAGGAAGGCCCTACTCGTCAGTGGAAGGTCTAGTGGTTTATTGGGTAAGGTATCAGCCTCTGGTGCTGGTGATTGTGAGTTTAAGTCCCACCTGGGTCAGCTTTGCTCTGTTTTGTTTAAGTTGGCTGTACAAGAAATAGGTATACTGCAGATCATGAATATCTAACCTAATGTTGCCAGACTGTGGCATGTAGTCTTAGGCTGAGCCTACCATGGGAATAGATAAGGCATTAGCCTCCGGAGCTGGGGACTGTGGGTTCAAGTCCCACATGGGTCAACTTTGCTAGTTTTCATTTAATTTGGCTCTGCAAGAAATGAATATACTGCATATCATGCTTCTCTAACTGAATGTTGCCAGACTGTGGCATGTAGTCTTGGGCCGAGCTTAATAAAAGAAGGCCCAGTGGCCTAATAGGTAAGGCATCAGCCTCTGTAGCTGGGGATTGCGGGTTTGTGTCCCACCTGGGTTGTCTTTGCTGGGTTTCATTTAATTTGGCTGCCCAAGAAATGGGTATACCATAGATTGTTTATTTAACCAAATGCTGCCGGACTGTGGACATGTAGTCTTAGGCCGAGCTTACCAAGGGAAGGTCCAGTGGCCTAATAGATAAGATATCAGCCTCTGGCGCTGGGGACTGTGGGTTCAAGTGCCACCTGGGTCATCTTTGCTGGGTTTTCCTTTAAGTTGGCTGTGCAAGAAATGGGTATGCTGCAGGTCGTGGTTCTCTAACCGAACGTTGCCAGACTGAGGCATGTAGTCTTAGGCCGAGCCTATCGTGGGAATGGATAAGGTGGGGTGCTCAACCCTGGTCTTGGAGATCGACTTTCCTGCAAAGTTTAGCTCCAACCCTGACCAAACACACCTGAACCAGCTAATTAGGATCTGAAGGAGCACTTGATAATTACAGACAGGTGTGTTTGATTAGGGTTGGAGCTGAACTCTGCAGGAAAGTCGATCTCCAGGACCAGGGTTGAGCACCCCTGGAATAAGGCATCAGCCTCCAGAGCTGAGGATTGTGGGTTTAAGTCCCACATGGGTCAGCTTTGCTGGGTTTGATTTAATTTAGCTCTGCAAGAAATGGGTATACTGTAAGTCATGGCTTGCTGACTGAATGTTGCCAGACTGTGGCATGTAGTCTTAGGCCGAGCAAAACAAGGGAAGGCCCAGTGGCCTAATGGATAAGGCATCAGCCTCTGGAGCTGGGGATTGTGGGTTCAAGTCCCACTTGGGTCAGCTTTGTTGGGTTTCATTTAAGTTGGCTGTTCAAGAAATGGGTATACTACAGGACATCGATCCGTAACCAAATGTTGCCAAACCGTAACATATAGTCTAAGGCCGAAGGTGTCAGGGGAAGTTCCAATGACCTAATAGATGAGACACCAGCCGCCAGACCGGGGGGTTGTAGGGTTCATAGAACAGTATTTTAATGAAGTGTTACCTCACTGCGGATATGCGGTTTTAGACCAAGATTGTCCACGGAAGGCCCTGGTTGTCAGAGGAAGGCCCAGTGACCTAATGGATATAGCATCAGCCTCCGGAGTTGAGGATTGTGATTTCAAGTCCCACCTGGGTTAATTTTTGTTGGTTTTCATTTAATTTGTCTGTGCAAGAAATGGGTATACTACAGGTCATGAATCTCTAACCGAATGTTGCCAGACTGTGGCATGTAGTCTTAGGCTGAGCCTACCACAGGAAGGCCCAGTGTCCTAATGGATAAGGCGTCAGCTTTTAGAGCTGGGAATTGTGGGTTCAAGTTCCACCTGGGTCAACTTTGCTGGGTTTCATTTAAGTTGGCTGTGCAAGAAATGGGCATACTGCAGGTTGTGCTTCTTTAACCGAATGTTGCCAGACTGTGGTACGTAGTCTGAGGCTGAGCCTACCATGGGAATGGATAAGGCATCAGCCTCCAGAGCTAGGGACTGTGGGTTCAAGTCCCACCTGGGTCGACTTTGCTGGGTTTCATTTAATTTGGCTCTGCAAGAAATGGGTATACTGCAGATATGCTTTGCTAACCGAATGTTGCCAGACTGTGGCATGTAGTCTTAGGCCGAGCATAACAAGGGAAGGCCCAGTGGCCTAATGGATAAGGCATCAGCCTCCGGAGCTGGGGATTGTGGGTTCAAGTCCCACCTGGGTCAGCTTCATTGGGTTTCATTTAAGTTGGCTGCCCAAGAATTGGGTATACCATAGATTATTTTACCAAATGCTGTCAGACTGTGGACATGTAGTCTTAGGCCGAGCTTACCAAGGGAAGGCCCAGTGGCCTAATGGATAAGGCATCAGCCTCCAGAGCTGGGGATGTAGTCTAAGGCCAAACGTGCCAGGGAAAGGTCCAGTGACCTAATGGATCAGCCCTCAGACCGGGGGGTTGTAGGGTTCATATAATGGAGCTTTACCGCTTGTCAGAGGAAGGCCCAGTGGCTAAGCCATCAGCCTCGGGAGCTAGGGATTGTGAGTTCAAGTCCCACCTGGGTCAACTTTGCTGGGTTTTGTTTAAGTTGGCTGTGCAAGAAATGGGTATACTACAGATCATGAATCTCTAACCGAATGTTGCCAGACTGTGGCATGTAGTCTTAGGCCGAGCCTTCCAAACGAAGGCTCAATGGCTTAATGGTTAAGACATTGCCCTCTGGAGTTGAGGATTGTGGGTTCAAGTCCCACTTGGGTCAGCTTTGCTGGGTTTTATTTAAGTTGGCTGTGCAAGAAATGGGTATACTGCAGGTCATGGTTCCCTGACCGAATGTTGCCAGACTGTGGCATGTAGTCTTAGGCCAAGCTTGCCAGGGGAAGGTCCAGTATGGAGTGAATTTTGTGCCAGTATTAGTCAAACAAATCCAGCGTTTTGCAAATAAAAACAATCTGCTTTGCAAAGAAAAACTCAAACAAAAGCAAAGTGATTTGCAAATGCAAAACTCTATTTGAGAGACAATGTAGTGGTATAGACAAACATATGTATTGTGTGTTACAGCTGTGAGACTTGGCTTGATTTTCTCACAAATGCTTGCAGGCAGATTTTCTCACAAATGCAAATGAGCAACTTCCTTTCCCCAAAACAGCAGGTGGCGCTGTCAGTCAATTTACGCTAGTTTGCTGAGACCTGAAACACCTTTATTATGAGCATTTATTGTAATTCTGATTTATATGTTGAGACATAGTCTACAGTGGAGAGAAATATAGAGAAATGAGAGAAAGAAGTATAAAGTATAAAACTATACATAGACAACCTAGTAGGCTAATCTAATTATACAAATAGGCTACTATAATCAAACTAGTTTAAAGTTAGCTTTATTGTGATTCAGCTACGTCAATGTACCAAAATATAATCTAAATAAATAAATACCATGGTATTTGTAGTAAAGCTGCCATTAAAGAAATGGTAACCTGCAAAAAACATGGTTACCACACTTTTACTATAGTAAACCAACTTCAATTTTCAGAAGGATTTCATAGTTTATTATTATATTTATGTTTACATATAGCATAGTTTATATACTTGTTTTTGATGGGTTACATTTAAGTTGGCTGTCCAAGATATTCCAGTATGATAAGTTCAAAGTGACACTATATTATGTTTTTTTTATATTATGTTATTAACAAAGTTCAGGACGATCAGACAATCAACCAATTTAGCACAGGTGGTGCAAGTTCACATAATCAACTTGAACAGCATGCCAAAGATGCATACTATTTGCTCAAATCTGATTATATGATTATATGAGAGTGCGAACTTGTGAAATCCATATTAGAATTAGCATAGAACTTGCCAGAGTTTTACCGGAGTTTACTGGAGCCCAGTGCTGCAACACAACAAAGGATCCGTTATTCAACTGTCACTGATCTGTTTGACCCATCTGCAAATATACTCCCTGCACTTGGGTGCACTATCATCTCGCATGCGTGTGTGTGTATCCGTGACATCTAAATAGTATACTACCACATTTTGGAAAATGTAGTATGTATTCTGTTCACAGTACATATAGGATTGCCAGACTGAATTTGGTATCATGTACAATACCCACCCTGAGTGTAATGCAGGCTATACTGTATCCCACAATGCAGTGTGCTCGACTGGACCTTCAATTTTTATTTATAGTGGATAGTAAACAATGAGGATTACAGTTAGGATTGTTTCCACTTCAAGATGAGACTCACTGTGACTGGACTAAATAAAATGGACTAGAAATGGAATTAGAAAAGTCTGAAGGGCATAGGTTTGATTTTGACATTGGTGGGGATATAACAGCAGTTGTTGGATATTAGTAGGAACATGTCCCTAGCATAACTACTAAATGTAAGGGTATACTTATGCTAGAGTAAGTACTTTTCTAGAAGACCTGTAATAGATTGGACATTTGTTTCATGGTGTGTTCCTGCTGGGATGCTGAGATGCGGAGATGCTGAGATGCTGGGATAGACTCCAACATCACCATGACCCTACATAGGACAAGTGGTTTGGAGAATGGATGGATGGTAATGGTAATTTTGTAATGTTTTTTTTTTTTTTTTTTTTTCTCCACACACAGGTGTTCCCCTTTCATTTCTTAGACTTGGTTTAGACCACGTAGGCTGTCAATTTAAGTCTGACATCATGCAACACTGTTTCCGGGTCTGGCCAAAAGCAAACAACAAATGGTGCTAATATACGTTCAAGGTGTGCTGTAATACTACATAAAATTCATGATCCTAACCTATCCCCAAACCGAGATCTGAAATGGCTAGATAGTGATTCATTATTTATGAATTGTTAAAAAATGGGTGTCTGGAAACCTGGAGATTATACCATTCGTTTTCCAAGGCTTAGCCTAAATGTGTGATTTGAGTAAATAGTGTATAAACGACTGTTGAGATATGCTCAGTTGAAATGAGTAGACCCAGAAACAGTATTCCTCAAGTTGTGGCTTAACAAGCAGATAGAGGTTTAGGCCAGTACCTATTAAAATAAGTCTCTCCACTAATCTGCATTTCAGGAGCTCATTTTCCTGCAAGACTTGGTTTAATTCCTACACAAGTGCATGAATTGATGTCTCCATAAAATCCATATAATCAAATTTTTATGTTGTTTCTAAGATTCTGTGATTGATAACGTTTTTTATTTGTGTAGCACCATTTGTAAAGTATAATTTAAGCAGAGAACAAAGCAAGGAACAAGCAGAGCAAATCAAAGAAATAAGAAAATACAGAAATTGCAGAATGTCGATTTCTCTAAGATAAGGTTGGTCCAGGATGCAAGTTTTGCACTGTGCGTGTGATCAACATTCAAGACTGGTCTATTTATGCATTTTTAATATGCACTAGTGTGGATGTCTGTCCATGCACATGTGCAGGGTTAATTGTGCATTATTAATGTGTGTCCATGCCAGACAAAGATTGTGTTACGCTATATACACATGTGGGAACACGTCTACACCTGAAATATTAATGCCATTTCTTTAACTGTTACAACCAGAGAATCTTCTTGAATGGAAGAAAACGAGACTTTCAGACAACTAACATCTGTGCAGTAACTGTAACCCAAAAGTTGAATGTAGAACTTAAGCCCATTTGCCAATACAGCATTATAGGAATTGTTTTATGAAACACTGGACAATTATTAACTAACTGGTCTTTTGACACATAGTGTTAGCCAATATATAATCAACTGATTACATCTTTAAGGTGTAAACGGTCTAGGTTGCCTTGGCCAGGACAAGGATACTCATGAGGAAGACCATGATGAAAAACACCCACATGAAGAACCTGTCCATCACCTTGGCAACCTTCTTCCACTCAGCCCCTTTGGCCTGGTGTCCCCTCTGCTCTCTGAAACAGTTAGCTATGTACTCAATGTTTTGCACCACTTTCTGATGTTGGCCGCAGACACATACACATCCTGTGCCAGTGGTGGTCTTATTGTAACTATCTGCCCCAAAGGTTTTGCCATAGCTATTATCGTGGTGGTAGCCAACTCCATTGAGATAGCCATTGCCGTGATCGTAGGTGTATCCAAGTTTTTCTGGAATGGAGAGTTCGCTATCTTTGAGTTTCTCCTGGCTTGTCAGTGGGAGCTTTTCGCTTCCATCTCGACCAATGTAGTGTGTGTATTTTGGATGATGGGCACTCTGTCGGATAGGGGAATTTGAAGATGAGCGGGTCCTTCTTTGCTGGCCATGCCTCTGTTGTCGACAGGGACTGTTGGGATGGTACCCATTCCCATGCCGGTGGTCTCTGTGACTATACCCGTTAAACTGACTGTGGTTTCTTTCATCATGGTGAGAGTCTCCATAAAACCCTTTGTCAAAATACCCATCTCTCTCCAGGCTAGCCAGTGGGTCTTCAGAGTACAATGGGCCTCGGTCGCTTTCAGGAGTGGTGCAGTTCTCCCCTACCTCATACACAAAGAAGATCTTCGACATGTAGTCTATTATCAGAACTTTGGCCCAGTGGGGCACAGGTTTGGCTTCCGCTCCACAGAAGTGTATATTCATGATAAAGATAGTCAAAGATGTAGAGGCTGTTATCATGGTCATTGTTGCAATGTAGTATTTTCCTATAGGAAAGACAAACAAGGGATAAATAACAAATATAGCCACAAGCAGAGATTCAAGCACTTTAAGGCATTTATGCACATATGAAAAAAGGCATTATTTAGCAAGCCTGTAACCTGTAAATCAGTGATCTAAAAATGATTTTTGGCAAATACAGGTAATTTAGAAATATAAGCATAGAAATATTATGTTTTTTAATGTTTATGACTGTTATAGCACCAGCTGTGGTCCGATCTCCATAACACTTTACATGCTTGTTTAGAATCACATGTGCTCACCAGGTTTTGTGAAGTTTTGAGTTTTCCTTGAGGTTTTATAGGATTTGGGGTAAATTTTCTAAACAACCCCGTCAGAGCTTCCCACAGGGTAAATTTCAGCATTTTTTAAAATTATTGACCTAGAGAGGTTTTTTTTTTTTTCAGATTGAACACCTGAAACCTAGGACTAGTTCGCAAAAGTAGGTGTTTTACATCTTTTCAATCCTTTAACAAAGGATTTGATTGAAAGTAATGGTTCTAGAGGCAAAGTTGTCAGAAATTAGGAGTACTATCATATGATATGAATATTGCATCTAGTGCGAAAAACCGTGCAACATACAATCATTTACACCAGGAGTGGGGAACCTTGATCCTGGAGGGCCGTTGTCCCTGCAGAGTTTAGCTCCAACCCTAAAAAAAAAAATACCAACCTGCATCCTGAAGACCTTGATTAGCTTGTTCAGGTGTGTTTGATTAGGGTTGGAGCTAAACTCTGCTGGGACACCAGCCCTCAAGGATCAATGTTCCTCACCCCTGGTTTACACCCTTGAAAAGGGTGTGATTTCGCCTCCCAGTGGCAGATTTCTGTCAAATTTCTCACAGACTTTTGGGGCACTTTGGACCAAGACCATGCACAGCGATTTTCATGTTGATAAGACAAATGGTTGCGTAGGTATAGCCATTTTTGTTTTTTTCCCTTTTATAGCACCATCAAATGTCCAAGCTCTGCTATTTATGTCCTGTGACCTCAGACTAAGCTCTTACATATGTGTTCTTATTTTGGAGAAAATATATCTCATTCCGTTCAGAAGTTATAGTCATTTTACTTAATTTTTCCCCTTCTCAAACGTTTTGGCATCCTTTTGTGACGGTGAATCCAAAGTTCAACTTTTTTTGATGATTATTGATATCCACTTTCCAGAAAATCGTTCTGTACTTGTTTGGTTCTGGTCGGATGAAAAACCTAGGACTAGTTCACAAAAGCAGGCTTTTCAAATAATCCAAAATACCCAAAAATTTTACAGGCTCACAAATTGGATTTTTGTCCGAAGTGAGCCAAGGATTCCAGCAACATAAGATACTTGAGCCTGCGACTGACGGTTTAGGAGTTATGAGCAATTTTGTACTTTTAATCACTGTATTGCCCCCGTCAGGCCGTTTGGGGCAAGCCTTGGTGACGTTGTCGGCGGTGTGAATACTACCATCCCTCCAAGTTTCAAGTCTCTACAACTTACGGTTTGGTCTGCACAATCAGTTTTTATGTGGAGATTGCTGATCCTTGGCCATAACAATTACAATAGGGTTTTAGCGCTATGCGCTTGAACCCCTGAAAAGGCTGTACAATCACACATCATTGTTTGGGACTGACAAAAATGATGCACTGACTCTCAAATTGCCCTGTTCATACAACAGTTTACAAGAATGGATTGTCTGTATGTACTGTTTGTATGTCCAATTTTCAGTGCTAGACATTGTTTTTCCTTGCATGACATATTATATTTGAACATCTCCAAATCATTCATTTCCAATAGAGAGTTTTGCTGAGACTGTGATGTGTACTGTGTACTCTGCTTTCACTTCACAAACAAACAGTTCATTGCAACTTCCACTAGGAGGCCAATTGAGCCATGAGTAAAGTCTATAATCACAGTGACAATGACAAAAAAGTCTAGATGTTTTGAGCCCCTTTACAGCGTAACTTTTGTTTATATCCAAACTGTATGAAGAACACATTTAGCATTTTAACAGAAGTGACAGAATTCTCCAGCCAGAGAGAAAAAAAAAGAAAACTGCTCTACTGTAAACTCACCGATTAGTGGAACACTTTCTGAAGGTGGCATACTCTCAGCAACCATCAGCTGAAATACAGTCAGAGCTAGCAGAACCGTCACCCCAAGTGAGACCTTCTCTCCAGAATCAGCAGGTAGGTAGAATCCCAGTGGAGCCAGGAAAGAGATGAGGAAACATGGCAGAAGAAGATTGAAGATGTAGAAGGAAGAACGCCGCTTGAGCAGGACTGTGTACGTTATGTCAGGGTACGGGTCGGAGCAGCAGCCATACATTATGACGTTCCTAACGGCCGGCATGCCATGACACTCCCATTCCACATTTTCCACAAAGTCTGAAAGGTCCCCACTCTCCATGCCCATCCTTATATCCACCTGGTGTTACAGTGGATATGAAAAGTAAGAGTAAGAGACAATTCAGTAAGAGACAATTCACAGTTCTTTCTACCATGCACCTCCAAAATTACCTCTGTATAACAGAGTTTCATTTACATTAGATAAGGATTTAAAAATATATATCTATTTATATATGAAGAGATTATTTGCAAAAACAGATAACGCAGTTTTTATTTATTTATTTATATGTTTTTTTTTTTAAAAAATCTTGGTTTTTTATTGTGCATTTCAAGTAATATAAATCAAACTGCAGCTGGGTTGTTTTGATTAAGTATAACTTAAACAAATACAGATAACTTACAAAATTAAAGTTCATTAAAAGATTTTTTATATATTAAAAGTTTGTTTTATAGCAAAAGCAGATAACTCCAACAGTCGTTTTTCCATTACCATTGTAACCTGCTGCTTTAGCAAGGTTCCGTAAAAAGGTTTCAGCTTTAATTTTCCTTTTACTCCCTAAAGATATCGCAGGGTCATCAAGTTCACTGAAATTATACATCCTCGATCACTTTTAGTCACCTTTGATGAAACTAAGCGCATCTTTTCAAAGTGACTGGCAGCCTTGTCACCTGTCCTGAATACAGCGCGCTGATTCGCTAAAATAGACTTATCGGTTTCTGTTCACAAACAACGGTGCTTCGCGGCTTCTGCAGTAAAACAGATGCCTTGAAAGTGGACAATACTGTTTTTGTTTTTTTTTGACTCAACTTGTTTAGAGTTCAGATCGCGCTATGAGTGGAGAATAATGCACGGCACTCTTTTTAAAGTGGCATTTATTGGTTCTTGCAAAAAAACTCTCCATATATAATTTAATGTATGTAGATAATTATTTCTTCTTGAAAAGTTCAATTTATTATTGTTTATGTTTTTATGAGCAGAAAAAAGGTTCCCGTGCAAGAAGACACAGAGGTCCAGCCACTAGACTTTTATTACAACTGGCAATATTCCTCCTTGCTGTGTGTTTGTATACATTCTGATTTTACTTCATAATCTGTGGATAGTGCGGATATGCTGACTAGCATTAGCATATACATATCTACAATACATTCACTGCAGCTTTATCATTTACTGTTTTATTTCATCCTTTTGTTGAAGGGATAGTCTACCCAAAAATGAGAATTCTGTCATCATTTACTCACCCTCCACTTGTTCCAAACCTGTATAAGTTTTTTTTTGTTTTTTTTTTTATTCTGCTGGGCACAAAAGAAGTACCAGTAGGTAGCTGCTGATTTTCATGGTATTTTTTTTTTCCATACTGTGGAAGTCAATGGTTACCAACAACTGTTTAGTTACCAACATTCTTCAAAATATCTTCTGTTGTGTTCAACAGCTGAAAGAAATTCATGCCGGTTTGGAACAAGTGAAGGGTTAGTAAATGATGAGTTTTCATTTTTGGGTAAAATATCCCTACGGATATTATTAATTCAAGAGTTGGCTTGCATGTACTTGAAAGGATAGTTCAACCAAAAATGAAAATTCATTAATTACTCTCCCTCATGTCATTCCAAACCCGTAAGACCTTCGTTCATCTTCAGAACACAAATTAAGATATTTTTTCTGAGAAAATTAGCAAAGCCCAAATGTGTTACAAATACCACTGTTCATACCTACAGTTTGTGAATTAGGAGACTATGTGTTACATCTGTTGTAACATAACAGTGTGTACGTTTTACATGTATTAAAATACAAAAAACATGTATTCATAGTAGCTTATAGAAATAATTGGGCACAAGTGTGCATGTTTACTATTGTACTTGCTATGCATGTACACCTGTCAAGTGCATATACCTGGTTGCCATTATAGGTCCAGGAGCCAAAGGTAAGGTTGCACTCCTGACTATCAAAGGGGAAATAAGAGACGTCCACCTTACAGGAACTCTTAGTGATGGCAGGGGAGTCCCAAGTGATCTCACCATTATACCTCAACACCACATTCGTGTCTGGGGGTCCGGAGGAGTCCTCCTCATCCGCACTGAGCAAAAAAAAAAAAAAAGAAAAAAATAGAGGTCAATAATTCGATCTTTTATGTATTCATTAATCGTTTTGAGCCTGCTATCTATGTTAGTTAAGTTTGAATGTTTAAATTCTCACATTAGGTAATATTTAAATAAACAGATTTGTACGTTTCCCTGTTTTATGAAAGATAATGTGTGTGTGTGACATGTATTTACTTGTTATACAGAACGATGTCTGGTCTCCAAACAAGGTTGCTGGGTATTCGAATGACCTCAAGTCCATCATACTCATCTTTATCCCAGCTCAGATAAGCGTCATGCCAGATCTGACGCACCCACAGGTATGTGGTCAACACCTGGTTCCTTTCATCCTAGCACAAAGAATCAAGCACAATGCACAAAGCAAATTTAATTTACAAACCTGCATGAAACGGACAAATCTAAAAATGTATGTTACTGATATCTCGCCATTTTTTATTTGGGCTCTGTATATATGATTTAATCAATTATTTGATTTGTAAGTGAAAAAACACCTAAATCTTAGTCTATTTTACATACATAATGATCACAGAAGACTTATGGATTAAGGTCTATGCCGCTAGAGTTGTATGGATTACTTTTTAGAGCTTGAAACTCTTGTAAACATGTTGAAATGTGATCAGGTTAGATATCTATTTTTCTTTGAGGTTACGGTAAAGGGTTACATTGTATGTTAAGACCAAGTATTCAGTCACACAGGGTCTTGCACTGCAAGATAAAACCCTGTTGTTGTACATGGAACACTTTCTCACAACAATGAAGAATGAAAGGAAAGAAAGTCTGAACCCTTAGGTTGCACTTAATGCCTTCCACATATCACATCTCATTGGTTAAAAGTACTCCTCAGGTTCAGTAAATTAATATTTGATTGAGTGTGATCAGGGCGGAAATTCAGTGCTTCTTGAACGAGAAATTCATTGTCTCTTTCTGGAACACACATAAACAATGACTACCAGAGCACACAAACACTGAGCAAAACCATACAAATAGAATTAAGCATCTAATCAAATAATCAAACTTGTGGCATTGATCATGTGAGCTATTTTGTGCAAATGGTTAGATATCATTGCTTCCACTGAAGAAGAATACTGAAACAATGCAAAATCATACTGGATAACAACGCAGACGTGTGGAACTTATGTAGCACTTCAGCTTAAGTGCTGCATTTAAAGCAATAGAGGGACAAACTATACAAGATATTTTGAAGTTTATATTAATTTGTTAATGTAATGTTTCACTTAAATTGCTACACTCATAGTATATGTTTCTTCCAAATGAAATATAGCCTTCTAATCGATTTGACAGCACTAAAACAAATATAGAACCTAATAGAGAAAACAATAACAACAACAATGAAAAAATATTTTAAAAAACACAAATCTTATTATACAGAACTTTTGTAGGTACTTGATAACTTGATCACACTTACTGATGCACTAAATAAACAAAGGAGGATAAAACATGATCCGCAGTGGCACACTTGCTAGAAACTATTATACATTAGTCACGCAGCTCATGCTATACATACACGCATATAATGTTTACAGTGTCACAGGATACAGAGAGATAATGAGAAGAGGATCCACACAATAAACATTTGATAAGTACTGACACCTAGAGTTATCCATTATAACTGCAACTGTAGTGAAGACCACCGCCATTAATTTAGTGGTTAGTTTGGCTGGTTTGTTACTATTGACAATTCTGTAATAATTATTTGGACAAAAAAATAATATTTTTCTCCACTGATGATCATTCCAATGCAGCTGTATATTCTGACTAAATTATTTAATTGTTTATATAACATATAAACTGCTGCGGTGGTTCACCACTTGACGTCCAACATAAAATCTGTGTGCTAAAGCAAAAGCTTGTTGTGCTAATATAACCTGTATTTGCTATCAATACATACATTACCTGTTGTTATTTGAGCAGTAGGTTTGCATAAGTATGATTTCGAGCAAGGCATGTATTTTCAGAGGTTGAAATTTTGGGGCAATTGTGCAATCTTTGCGGTTTCAGCATTAAGTCGCCAAAGTATGATGAGAACATAGACACCCCATGCCACATCAAGGCCAGTCGGACAGCGTGTGGGTGTTTCGCTGGTGCAATATACAGTATGCCTTGATCTCCGAACCAACGGAAGTGATTTCAAACCCACTGTTTCTGCAGTAGGCCTGATGCATGTAGATGTAAACTCATTCTGTTCTATTACTGATTACAATTATGAGGTAAAATAGGTGCAAGATTTAATATCTGTATTCCATAGACTTATGTTTGTGTTTGTGTTTGTGTGCTTGTGTGTGGGTGTGTGTGTGTGTTTAGTCCTCACCATATCTTTGATCTGAGAGAGTGTGATCTGTAGAGTGACGTTAAGGGCTTTGTCTGTGTCCTCCACAGGCCGCAAAGCATTCGAGTAGTTCTCCATTAGGTCATTCAGCAGTTTTTGAGCAAAACGGCCCTGAGCAGAGAAAACAACTAGAGAGAAGAATATATTTCATTTAGTTGTTTTCATAAAATAATGAAATGAACAAACCATTGCAATATTTTCTCAGATAACTATTGTGATTTTGTGGAAACTATGATTATCGTAGTGATTTTTGTAAGGGACCAATAAAGAGTACCAAAAATGGTCAAACCATTTTGTTTTAGACATAGTATGACAGTATGATAACACCACAATACTTTAGTATACGGACATAAATACTATGAATACAACATGGTAGTCATTAAAGGAACACTCCACTTTTTTTTAAATAGGCTCATTTTCCAACTCCCCTAGAGTTATACAGATGTGTTTTACCGTTTTTTAATCCATTCAGCCAATCGCCGGGTCTGGCGGTAGCACTTTTAGCATAGCTTTTTAGAGTTGACGGCTGCGTTATATCATTGCGCCTGCTGCACCCATGCTACGGCAGCAAGGTTCTTTGATTGTTGCGCCAGAATGAGAGTATAGTTCCTAGCCATATCCGCCTAGAAAATCGCAACTTTTCATTTTCCGCCAGTCTTAGTACACGATGCAACTACAGAAGAGTCGTTTTAAATAGGAAAAGTATCGAAACTCTTTAGTCGTTTTATAGTGAGATGCTAATGGTCTAATCGGATTCAATGATTTATGCTAAGCTATGCTAAAAGTGCAGACCCGGTGATCGGCTGAATCTGTATAACTCTAGGGGAGTCGGAAAATGAACCTATTTTCAAAAAAAGTGGAGTGTTCCTTTAAGTACCACAGTATTTATCAAATTACTTTATACTATATATAAATTACTTTAATTATATATAATAGCACATACAGTCAAACCAAAAATTATTCAGACACCAGATATAATTTTTTATATTTTTTTACTAGTGGGTGCAGGACACTTTCATTTATGTAAGTGAGGATAGTGAAATAAAGTAATTATTAATTATCGCGATTAAAGTAATTATCGCGATTAATCGATTCAAAATAAAAGTTTATGTTTACATATATGTGTGTGTACTGTGTATATTTATTATGTATATATGAACACACACACACACACATATATATAAAATATTTGTATGTATTATGTGTAAACATTTGTATAGAATTTGTATTATATATAAATGTAAATATTTTACATATAAATCTAACATATTTTTATATAAATCTATGTGTGTGTATTTATAGATACATAATAAATATACACAGTACACACACATATAGTATGTAAAAATAAACTTTTATTTTGAATCAATTAATCGCGATTAATCAATTTGCAGCCCTAGTTGATTGTAATCCGTTGCATACCTTTCTATAAAAGTTATCTGACATTATCAAGATGAATTTGTTCTGACACACTCTAATTGAGTTCTTGTCATATTTTATTACCGTTTTCTAAACTATAGCGAATAAACTGTGATAATCTAAGAAATGTTGAAGGTGTCTGAATAAATTTCGCACATACACATATTTACAACAAGAAATACTATTTGTTAACAATTTTGTTCAGGATATATACTCTGAAAATCTATTGTTATGAGACAATTTTACTTATTAAAGACATTCATCATGTTTTAAGAATGTTCTGATATCTTACTGAAAACCAAGACAAAATACTGATTAGAAAAATTTCTCAGTATCACCATTAAAAAGAGCATGAACTTACCATGTAGCAGCATGCTAATGTGAACCACAAGAAATATGATCTTCATTTTTCAGTAGAATGGCAAGAAATCTAATAAAATATGATATTATTTGTTGTTGCTTCTCATTTGCTGTCCATGGTCATATGTTATTTGCTGCAGAGGAGGAGAGAGAAGTTGCGAGAAGTCCCATTAGCGTTCTGAACATTAAGAGTGGTGGTGTGGCAGGGACAACACCGAAGGCCTGAATGTCATTCTTACTGCTTCTCTGGAACAAGAGCCGAGGTATCACATAGCATGCACACTAACACACATACACACACTTTGTTTCACCAAGGAGATAATCATCTATACAAGAAAGATATGTGTTTATAATATTGGAGGTTTTTTGTACTTTGTTATAATTTTTTGTTATAACAGACTTGTGAACAATAGTCTGTTCATTGTGATTGTGTGTGATTGAATGTGTTCGTTCTGTCAGTCACAGTAGTGAGAGCTGATCTGACGAAGGTGTAGTGCAGACAGGTCATGTGGTTTGAATGTTACACACAATGAATTTTAAAGGAAGAGGTCTGTCTCTGACGCTTGCACACACTGAATTTCAAGACAGCGGAAATGAACAAGTAACGTGTTACAAGGTATACATTTTGGACGCAAAGACGCTTTTTAATCACCTTTTCCTTGCATCTTTATCACATATAAACTTTCTATCTGAGTGAGAACAAGTAATATATAGTTCCTTGTATTAGTTTGCTACTGGGGCATTTTCTTTTTTTTTTAGTGGCTGAGGCAAAGAAATAAAAAGTATATGTTAAACTAATTCTACAGGGCCACATTTATTCAGACTACATTTGTAATAATGCACAAATTTTTTTTAATATAGAACAGGCTGTAAAAGAATGAAAATATATGTATCAAGGAATTATTTTAGTTAAATTGGTAAAGAAATCCATTTGTATTTTCTCAAAAAAAAAGTTGTTTTTCCATGCTTGTCACTAAATATGGGTCAACACCATTAAAAAAAAAATGATAATGTGCCATATACAGTTGAAGTCAAAAGTTTACATACACCTTGCAGAATCTGCAAAATGTTAATGACTTTACCAAAATAAGAGGGATCATACAAAATGCATGTTATTTTTTATTTAGGATTGACCTGAATAAGATATTTCACATAAAAGATGTTTACATATAGTCCACAAGGGAAAATAATAGTTGAATTTATAAAAAAATGACCCCGTTCAAAAGTTTACATACACTTGATTCTTAAAGGAACACTCCACTTTTTTTGAAAATAGGCTCATTTTCCAACTCCCCTAGAGTTAAACAGTTGAGTTTTACCGTTTCCGAATCCATTCAGCCGATCTCCGAGTCTGGCGGTAGCACTTTTAGCATAGCTTAGCATAGATCATTGAATCCGATTAGACCGTTAGCATCTCGCTCTAAAATGACCAAAGAGTTTCGATATTTTTCCTATTAAAACTTGACAGTTCTGTAGTTACATCGTGTACAAAGATGGACGAAAAATGAAAAGTTGCGATTTTCTAGGTCATATGGCTAGGAACTATACTTTCATTTCACCGTAATAATCAAGGAACTTCGCTGCCGTAGCATGGGTGCAGCAGGCGCAATGATATTACGCAGCCGTCAACTCTGCCGGCTGCAACTCTGCATCTACACAAACTTAGTGCTGGTCACTTTCAGGCGCTGCGTAATATCATTGCACCTGCTGCACCCATGGTACGGCAGCAAAGTTCCTTGATTATCACTGGAATGAGAGTATAGTTCCTAGCCATATCAGCCTAGAAAATTGCAGATGCTAACAGTCTAATCAAATTCAATGATCTATGCTAATCTGTGCTAAAAGTGCTACCGCTAGACCCGGAGATCGGCTGAATGGAGTCCCTTGTTTGTCCTGAACAGCTAAACTGTCTGCTGCTCTTCAGAAAAATCCTTCAGGTCCCACAAATTCTTTGGTTTTTCAGCATTTTTGTGTATTTGAACCCTTTCCAACAATGACTGTATGAGTTTAAGATCCATCTTTTCACACTGAGGACAACTGAGGGACTCGTATGCAACTATTACAGAAGGTTCAAACACTCACTGATGCTCCAGAAGGAAACGCAATACATTAAGAGCCGGGGGTGAAAACTTTTGAACAGAATGAACAGAATGTGTACATTTTTGTTATTTTGCCTAAATATCATATTTTTTCATTTAGTATTGCCCTTCAGAAGCTACAGAAGATACTTACATGTTTCCCAGAAGAAAAAATACATTAAATTTACCCTAATCTTCAAACTCAGTAAGTTTTTAATGCGTCATGTTTCCTTCTTAAGCATCAGTGAGCATCTGAACCTTCTGTAATAGTTGCATATGAGTCCCTCAGTTGTCCTCAGTGTGAAAAGATGGATCTCAAAATCATACAGTCATTGTTGGAAAGGGTTCAAATACACAAAAATGCTGAAACACCAAATAATTTTTCTGAAGAACATATGAAGAGTTCAGATGTAAAACCAGCTAAAAGCCATCTCGGTCAAAAATGAGATAATGATACTGAGTGAATGCTCTTGACACATATTAAACATCCATCAAATACTTTTTCTTCAAACTCGCTAAAATACCAGCCTCAGCCCAATCAGAAGTACCGGTACTTACATAGAAACCTATACATCTGAGCCTGATAAAAATGCATTTTTTAAAGAAGGACGTCAGATGGATTTAGCTGGTTTTGCATCTGAACTCTTCATATATAAATGTTTTGTCTCTTGTTTACAGAATCAGTGTGTTATAATTTAAGTATCTATTTACAAGTAACTTGTCTTGTAAGTAACAGATTTCTAAGCATCTTTGGGAGTTGTTTGTAACTGAATCTCTTTAGATTGTGTCAGACAGCCCCCTCATATTTCCCAGCGCCTACGCAGGAATACAAGCACATATACACACACAAGGACTATAGGGTCTGAAATGAAAAGAGATGAGAGGAACAAGACAGGAAGTGGTTCTTCTCGAGGCGTCTTTCTATCTTTCTCTTTCTTTCTCAGGCGTAGGAGAGTTTCATATCCTGTAGTGCACTTCGACATATTATGCGGCAGAACTACACTACCCATAATGCTCCAGTACAGACAAGCATTCTCAGGAATAACTAAATAGATGTTGCTTAAAAAGAAAGCAGTTTTAAGTAATTATCCTTTTTTCTTCCATTGTCCTCTCTTACTGTTTACTGTCACACTGTGGCAGAGGGTAAGGGTAGAAAAAAATAATAATGGCAAAATAAAATAACATAATGACTCAAATGAGTATCAGATGTGACTCAGGATATGTATTCTCTTTCTGTCTTCTGAAATTAGGGTGACTCTTTCAGTATCATTTTCAGGGGTATCTTCCCAATCCTACACACTCCTTCCTCTGTGACTCACTATTGGCCAGATAACACAACGTTTGGAAAATCCTAAAGGTTTAAGTGATGATTTTTAATATTTCTGCCAATGTTGTTCGCCAATTTCAGCATCACTGGAGCATCTGGAGCTTAAATGCGAGTGTAAGTTATCGGATGATGCACAATCTCTTAAGTTTTGGCTTAACTGTCATAAATAGGTGATTGTGCAATGCTTTGATGCATTATGGGTGGATTGTGTGTGTATGTGTATCAGAGCGCTCGTGTGGTAAGAGAACAGTGCAGGTGTTTCCTGTTGTAAAAAAAGAGAACAGAATGTGTGGTGGGTCGAGTAGAACAAATGTGTATATGTGTGCGTGTATTGATTTAGTGTGTTGTGCAGACCACAGCACTCTGTAAATTGGCCAAATATGGACTGATGCATATTGATAATATATATAACATCTCCAATAGTCTCTCTTACACACGTTACAGTTTCAAGCCTAGAGACAATTTACTCATCAAATTCTGTCATCGTTTATTAATTTCTATGTCCTTACAAAAGTGAAATTTAAAAGAGGTTGCTTTTTAAAATGTCTCATCTCTTTTTGTCTTCACGGTTGACAAGTCCAAAATAACAATGAACTTATTTTTGTGTTCCAAAGAAGAAATAAATGCATATGCATAGTGTATTTTTCTGTAAACGAAATAAAAAGCATATGATAGTGTTTACTTAATCTTTTGTGGTATATCTATATATTGCAGTTGGAGTACAGTCCTGTTGACTATATGGCCTAATGCAATCATTAATATATTTGTGACCCTGGGCCACAAAACTAGTCTTAGGTAGCACTGGTATATTTTTTAGCAATAGCCAAAAAGACATTGTATGGGTGAAAATTATAAGTTTTTCTTTTCTGCCAAAAATCATTAGGATATTAGTTAAAGATCATGTTCCATGAAGATATTTTGTAAATTTCCTACTGTAAATATATCAAAACTTAATTTTTGATTAGTAATATGCATTGCTAAGAACTTCATTTGGACAACTTCAAAGGCAATTTTTTCAATATTTAGATTTTTTTGCACCGTCAGATTCCAGATTTTTAAATAGTTGTATCACATGCAAATATTGTCCTATCCTAACAAACCATCAGTGGAAAGCTTATTTATTTAGCTTTCAGAAGATGTATAAATCTCAAAAAATGGACCCTTATGACTCCTTTTGTGGTCCGGGGTCACATTTACACATAAAAATAACTCATAAGCTATCAAAATGTTAAATAAGCCCAGTGTATAAATGTAGATCATTAAACCACACACATATTATAAGTAGATTTTTAGAATCATCAGTACAAATATTTCTGATAGCGCAGGATTACTTTGACTCACGAAGCGTTTAGAAAAGAGTTTTACAGCGTGTGTACATTTCGCAATGCAGTTATAACATTTTTCTCTGGAGCCACGAAGCACAACGTGGTTTCAGTGAGTTCAGAGAGAGACTTTCTCCTGCTGGGATGTGGTTTCAGGGTCTGAACTCTTTAGTTCTCCAAAAGCACAGGTCTATATTACCTCGTCTCCATAAACCACATAACATATACTCTTTCTTTCTGTTGCTCTGTCTTCTACTCTTCCTTTTATGTAGTGCGAGTAGTATCTCCTTTGTTTTTACACTTTGCCTGTGTTAATTTGATGACAATTTTCTAAAAACATTCTGCTGTCTAGTAAAGCATGGCACGAAGGATCAAAATCTCAGAGACTACATGTTGGGAACATAATATCCATTTTCCACAGATTTCTTCTATGCATTAAGCCTTGCCCACATAACCTGTTTTATGTTGTCCAAACCTGCAAGGTGCAATCAGTTTGCTGAACAAGCAAATTGTCAGATACACTTCAAATCTGAAAATATCTGATGTATAATATATATTCAAGACGGTCTGTACAGTACTGTACAGGATTGTTGAAACTTAAATAGAGATTAGCTCATGCCATGTTAACTCTATTTCTGTCATCTTCATAATCATTCTCAGCAGACACTAGCGCATACTTAACTTTCACACTCAAACCGACAACCAAACCCGAATAGATCCTCAGAATAGAGTGTTTCAGACTAGCTATAAATACTATCCTCGCTTTGTACATTCTACTCGAATGTACAATCGCAATGGAGAAGACATTATGTATGATGCAATTATATATGTGGTGAAAAAAACGCTTGTATAGATCTGGCTTGCGAACTGACTTTTTGTCAAGTCTATCTCAGATGTTTCTCTGGATGTTTATTGCTTGACGACAGAAGAGATAAGTCACAAATGTTATCATATTTTCTTTGTTTAATTCTATATATTGCTTTGTATTTAACAAATACTTTTATGTAACTAATTTATAGTGGAGGTCCAATTTACCAGAATTTTAAACATGCTAAAGATTTTAATTTATAAGGAATACGGTATCTTTAAAAATGTATTGTTGTTTGTCAAAGACTTTGTTTTTACAATCCAGCAGTATAGAAAAGTCTGTAGTAAAGCAGTTTTTAACAAGGCGTATACAAAATGAGGTATGGGGACCCCCAAGGGGCCTCCAGAAAGGGCTACGTGAACCGCAGAAAATTGCAGTAGAATGAAGCGTTTGAAAAAAAAAATCCCTTTTTAAACAGTTTATTTAAAAAAAAAAAAAAAAAGCTATACAAATACATTTAACTCATTAATACACATTTCAAATAATACTATTTTCCAGATTATATATAATATAATATATATAATATAATAATCATATATTTTGACTTTAGTAACACAAATTATTGAATTTATAAATCACAATTTTTTTTACTATTTTACTATTCTTCCACTCATTTATTTTAAAAATGAGTTTTAAAATAAATAGCTAAATTTAAGTTTTAGGAAGGGTGTTCTTTACAAAGGGAATTGTCAGACTTAGGAGTTCTTAGCATTAATAAGTTTTAAAAAACACTTTTAAAGTTTTTTTGTTGTTGTTAAACACATGGCTTATGTTCATTTAACTAGAACGTAAACACGTTTTTCACGGTTCGCTGTGCATGACAAACCACACAGATACATTAGAAAAGTACCAGCTGAACTTTTTTTTTATTAAAACAACTACTTATTTACGTGACTTCGTAAAGACTATGAAATCAGTCTTTTAAGAATAAGAACTTCATGACTGAAATCCTCATTTTAGCTTTAAGCTCCACAAACAGCATATCACAGAAAAAAAGCGTTGTCAGCAAATCAGAAATGCATAACCACAGTGATTTAATCTCCACCTAAAATTAAGATTACAGAATGTGATCTTTATGATGTGAATACGTATGATCACAGGTGCAGGAGAAGAACCAGCATACTAAGAGTCAGTTTTAAGGGTTCATTCTGATTCACAAGAACTACAACCTACAAATGTACATTTTCCAACATGTAGCAGTGCAATAAAAGACGCACATGTGTTTTAAAAGATTCACTAGTTTGACTTGTGTGACTGTGTTCAATAATTTTATATTCATAAATTAAAGACACAGCTTTTTAATGAATAAATATCTGTCTATGACGTGTCTTATAACTCAAGATCAAACAGTCTTTTAAGTAAACCGTATAAAGAGATCAGTGTTAAGAAGTCTTTGTTGAGGCTTCAAATAGTTGGTTCTGTATGTGAGAAACAATATCGCCTTAGTGATGAGAATTAAACAACATCCCTCCTGTAAAATCATTAGGAGATTTTACAAGGGTTAAGGTCCATCAGTCTCCGCCTTGTCCGTCTTCGTGCTCGATTAACAGCCGTTCGAACGGCACACTCAAAAACCTGTTGCACGCCACGATTACTGAGAGCTGAGCACTCCAGGTATCCCTTGGCACGGATCTCCTGTGCCACCTGTTTGCCCTCTGCGGCCGTGGTGCAGTTAGCACGATACGGGCCCATCTCACGGTTGTCTGTCTGTGTGGCAACAACCAGCACAGGAACCTTTGGAAGATACTCCCTCACTTCACCAATCCATTTTTGGCGCAAATTATTCAACGAATTCGGATTTGCCACCGAATAGCACAGCAGAACCACATCCGCCTGCTGATAGGACATTGGCCGGATTTGGCGGAATGTATCATGTCCTGCTGTGTCCCACAGTCCTAAGCTGATCTGGATTCCATCCATAAATACATCAACCCCAGTGTTTTCATAGACAGTTGGTCTGTAGCTGTCTGGGAAAGTTTCAGAAGTGAATCGTACAAGAAGTGCAGTTTTACCCACCGCACAGTCCCCGACCAGTACGCATTTCACTGAGGTCTCTGCCAGCCCATTCATCCTTCTGTCTCTGGTGTTGTAGTTATTGTAAAATACAGTCTAATATTTCGAAACAAATCTCAGCGGTGTCCAACAGATGATGAAGTCATCGCTGTAATTTCAAGTCTGGGGAACTTTGAGGATTAAGAGTAAAAAACCTGCATTCTGAAGTCTTCCACACGCTCTTCGTCTTGTGATGTGGTGAATTACTCCTCGGCTCTGTAATCCAGGGAAGGTTTAGGAACTGAGGTCATTATGTACCTTTAGAGATACTTAAGACAAATCCAGAAGTGAGAAGTCACCCAGTCGTATCTTTCGTTCGAGCTCTTTCTGGCTCCTGCATAATTGAAGGAATAAACAAGTAAAATTACTATTATGCAATCGAAAAACAAGAAGAAATGTTTTCATACAATGAGATTTTTTAATATGTAACCTTAAAATAGATGTAAAGAAATAGCGTTCCAAACCTGTATGACTTTGTTTTTTTAAATGCATCAAAATACATTCCTTTGTGTTTCACAGAATAAAGCAGGTCATACAAACTTGAAACGACATGAGAATTTCTTCATCATTTCCTCATCTTCGTTTGTGACCCTGGACCACAAAACCAGTCATAAGGGTCAGTTTTTTAAAATGGAAGATCCATTGATGAATGGTTTGTTATGATAGGACAATATTTGGCCGAGATATTTGAAAATCTGGAATCTGGTGCAAAAAAAATTAAATATTGAGAAAATCGCCTTTAAAGTTGTCCAAATGAAGTTGTTAGCAATGCATATTACTAATCGAAAGTTAGGTTTTGATATATTTACGGTAGGAAATTTACAAAATATCTTTATGGAACATGATCTTTGCCATAAAAGAAAAATTGATAATTTACACCCATACAATGTATTTTTGACTATTGCTACAAATATACCTGTGCTACTTCAGACTAGTTTCGTGGTCCAGGGTCACACTTATGTTATAAATATAACGTCTTTGAAATTCTAAAGAAATACTACAGCATGCAACAGACAACCACTCTTTTTTTTTTTTTTTTCCTTTTTCTTCATTTTTCATAGATGTAAAATATGATACGACATCCCGCTATACTACAGAGGACTGTAAACACCTCTCATTATAATGCCTGGGACAACGCTTCCAGTCAACAACAGCCCTGCTATCAACTGAAGTAGAATTTAAGAATTTTTGGCTACGAGTGTTCTAAAAATCATCCAATTTTTTACTTTCTCATTTTTCATAGATGTAAAATATGATACGACATCCCGCTATACTACAGAGCACTGTAAACCCCTCTCATTATAAGGCCCGGGACAACGCTTCCCGTCAACAACAGCCCTGTTATCGACTAAAGTAAAATGTACAAATTTTTGACTAAAAAATCTAAAAAAATGCTGTTTAACTGTAAAACAACAGCATATTTGTTTGCTCATTTAATAACTCCAATGTTCTAGTGCTGGTAAGGACAGTTTTGACATAACCTCATAGATGATTTTCAAAATGGCAATGGCTTGCACTTCCGAGGCCTACATGGTTGTCATGAGAGGAAAGCGCTCTGATGATTCAAACAGCTGCTCTAGTTAATACCACAAAAAGCCAAATGATTGTAATATTTTCTGTGAGAAAACACTTTTCGACTGTGGTATAAAAAAATACTGGAAACATTGTCAGACAGATTATTGTTAAGAAGAAGTCCTTTCCTCTAGCGAGCATTTAATAGCCTCTGCGGTTTCGATACATTTCTGTGCCAATATAGAAAATGCTGTATTATAAGCAACTCCAACAATTATATCTTCAGCGACAGCTGAAACACATCAGGATTCTTAAAGTCTTGTGTGTTTCTTGAAAGAAATACTATAAGTATTGGAAAAGTAATCTAAGTTTAGAGGATTACAATATGTTCGGTGATGGAGCACACTCCATATACACACACACACTGTTTTTAGGCTCTGAAGCATCATAAGGTATAATAAAAAATATAAATTAAAATACAGAATTCTATTATTATTTTTAATATATTTTTCAAATAAAAAAATTTGATATGTTAAAAAGTATCAAACCATTTTTTTACTGAAGGCCTTAACCATGTTACATTAAACCAGGGAACGAGAATAATTCCATTTTTTAAAGACATGAAAATTATTTTTTCAAAAATCTCAATTTCAGTCAGCATTTATAAAATTATGTTTAAATTTAAACTGGTTTAGAACCTTACAAATAACGAACACTAGAAATATCAGGTTTAAATTATTGACTAATTCATGCAGATGAAAAAAAAAAAATGTATAGATAGAAAATACATTTGTAGATTTATAAAATGGATCCACAGGCACAATATAGATCATACAAGTATTACAAAGAAAGCAACTCACCTCTTTGAACTCGTCAACCGTGAGATTCACCAGCGCAAATAATGCTCAATTAAGCATGTTATTTTGTTTAATTTACTTAAACATTAAGAAAATATAAGACCTTAGTCCAGTGCTGCATAGTTCTTAAAACTAAGCTGTTAAACTCAGGAAATTCAATTACTCTTGAGCACGGAGAGAGATTATATATGCCTTCACAGATGGAGCATATGTTGCATCCTCTAGTAGAGGGAAGTAAAATGCGAGGCTGGGCTCTTTTCTCTGTAAAATCGTACATCAAATCTCTTCTAAGCTTCCGCTGTGACGTTCTTCGCACATCTACGGTGTCGAGTCTTGCTTCTTCTGCAGAACTCATTATGCATGAAACTAATGCAGCAAGAAGAATAAATAGATACAAATAAAAAGTTTTAGCCCTATGTTAACCCTCACGTCCTGATAAGATTTACTGTTTATTCTTTGTTTGTTGTATCCAGTGCTATCTGTATCCAAGTCATTTTAGTAGTTTTAAAATTAATCCTTATTTCCAGTTGAAATTATTTTAGCACAAAGTAGACACATTTTAGAGAGGACTGTCAGAGAGTATAGTATTGAAACAGTCATGGAGTCTCTATCCTGAAGTGAAATAGAATAATTACCACAATATCAGAGCACTTGTTTAGGTTATAAACGGCCATTTCGTTTTTTTCTTGGACTTCGAATTCGTGTTTACCACTGATAAACAAACACAGTGCTGTTTTCAGATTTTCAAGGGCATTGAACATTTCTAATTAATACAGCAAACACGTTGTTTGTTTAATAAAGCCTTATATTCAATTTTGCATGGCACGAAGTAATTCGGTCAACAGTGTCGCCCTCTGATGGCGAGGAAGTGCACTGCATCCACTTCAACAGCTGCTACTTTCATCACGGAGGAATCTGACCTTTACTAATTGAAACAAACGTCAGCTACTGAGCGTTCGACATGCTGAGTTATATTTTCCCCCACCAACGGTTTCTACTGATTAAAGGGGAAATGTAGAGAAAGAGAAACGAGGATGTAGATTTATGTTCAGCTGTGATTTTGAGCTCAAAGCGCATGCTACGCTAAGCCCTAGAGAGCTGCGCCGATTAAATTACATTTTAAATTTCAACAAAAGAATCAAAGCTTGTTCAAGTTAAGACTTTATTTTTCCTTCAGTTTTTTCAACCATAATTACTAACAAAAATAAAACAAATCTTACATATAAAATATTTTGAGGTTCAAAATATACAATTTCACAAAAATATCTTTTTTAGGACAAATTCTTACACGTAAGAATTGTGATTTGCATAGCAGCGTTAAGATGTTTATAAAATATGTGTGGTATCAACATTTTAAACTGGAAATATAAAAAAGGCTGAGCTACAAAATTAAATACTAGCACTGCAAAGCAACATAAAATGTTCAATTCTGATCTAGGATCTGTCCAAGCTGCTCACAAAGAAACTAAAACGCAAAGCTGACTGAGGATCAGCATTTATATTTCCAGAAACTCCATTAACATATTTCTATACATACCTACACTGAAGAGAATAAGCCGTCCTCATTCCTATCTACACACAACAACATCCTATGTCTGACGTTGCACTACAGTTACAAACCAGAAGTATGGATCAAAACAATGTACAATAATAAAATTAAATATCAAACAAGTACCTGAATAACAACACACTTTTGTTCTAAATGGTCTGGTTAAGGAACGATGTGTGGCCATTCAAAAAACAAAAACAAAAAAAAAAAAAAAAAAACAACACGATTTATGTAAAAGTGATTAGGATCTGCTCATCCCTAATGTCCTCATAAGGAAGCATCAATAAACATTCAATAAAGAATAATATGTATATATAGGTCAATACAATATAAAAAACTAAATATGCAGTACCTTGATTTTTTTATGACTTGGAAAAACTCTTGCACAGTTACAGAAAGACATAAAAATGATGTATGTAGTTAAAAGACAAAAGAACAATATAATTACTGGCTTTGAATTAAGGCAGTGGAAAGAGAAATCTAAATGTAAATGTTCACTGTAGCAGCTCTTTGTGCAGTGTGACCAGCACCAATCCGGTCTTAGGCTCAGTAAAACTGTGAGAAAGACAGAAAGAACGTACACATAAAGATAATGGGTAATGCAAGTAAAAAAAAAACAAAAAAAACATCTAATTTCAAAATGTCAATTTTTTTTTAAGATTTATTTTTGCCATATTTGCCTTTATTATGATAGGACAGATCATACAGGACAGGAAGCGAAGTGGGAGAGAGAGAAGGGGGCGGAATCGGGAAAGGTCGTCGAGTCGGGATTTGTACTCGGGATACCCATAGCGCAATGGCGCTGTATGTCGGCGCTGACAGAATTGTGGCTACCTACAATGTTTCTATAATGGCTTCTTACAATTCAGATTACATATACATTTTTTAATTGTTTTACCTTGATTCATTTTTTTAAAGGAATAGTTCAATTCCAGGACAAAAATGTACAGATAATGTACTCACCCTCTTGTCATTCAAGCTGTTTATGTTCTTCTTTCTTTAGTCGTAAAGAAATTATGTTTTTTGAGGAAAACATTTCAGCATTTCTCTCCCTATAATGAACTTCTGTGGTGCCCCCAAATTTGAACTTACAAAATGCAGTTTAAATGCAGCTTCAAAAAAGGTTAGGTTTTACCTTTTTTATAAAGGGTGTTTGACCTTCTTTGCATGTTCACTTTATAAACACTGGGTCGGTACTTCTGCAGTAGGATGATTTTGAAGTTGGAGGAGAAAATGAGATGGGAGTTTTTTGACCTACCCTAACTCCCATGTACCGGAGTTCACACAGAGCTAGACAAGACGAACATTTGAGCTTAAAAAGTATATACACTGTAATTTTCTTTTTAGAAAATAACCGATCGTTTCGCTAGATAAGACTCTTCTCCCTCGGCTGGGATCATTTAGAGCTGCATTTAAACTGCATTTTGGAAGTTCAAACTTGGGGGCACCATTGAAGTCCACTATATGGAGAGAAATCCTGAAATGTTTCCCTCAAAAAACAATTTTGCAACTGAAGAAAGAAAGACATAAACATCTTGGATGACAAGGGGGTGAGTACATTATCTGTAAATTTTTGCTCTGAAAGTGAACTACTCCTTTAACGTATATATGAAATTCATATTTCAAAAATTCATTTCCATCAGCATTTAAAATGATTAACTTATATTTAAAAAGATTAAGAACCCTACAAATAATGAACACTATGTTTATCAAGTCTGGATTGTTGATCCATTTATGCTGATGAAATAACCTAATTTAGAAAAACAGATCCGCTGAGGTTACTGTGAATTTTTGAGAATATTTTTAAAGAAAGACCAAGATATATACATGAACATTTATATTTTTAAGGGTGGATAGTTCACCCAAAAACGAAAATTTCGTTCTAAACCTATAAGACCTTCATTCCTGTTCAGAACACAAATTAAGATATTTTTAATGAAATCCAAGAGCTTTCTGACCTCCACAGACAGCAACGTAACTGACACTTTGAAGATTCAGTAAATGCAGTAAGGACATCATTAAAATAGTCAATGAAAACCAAAATAACTTTATTTAACAAATTTCTTCTCTTCCATGTCAGTCTTTGACGGACTATTTTAAAAATGTCTTTACTACCTTTCTGGGCCTTGAACAAGTTGTGTTGCTGTCTATGCAGGGTCAGAAAGCTCTCAGATTTCATCTTAAGGTAATAAATGACTGAATTTGCATTTCTGGGTGAACGATCCCTGAAGTGTGTGTCCAAACATTCTGCATACTTCATTGGCAAGACCTAGAATGTATTTACACTAAAAGATGTTTCATTATAAAGTGATAGAAAGACAGTAGCATGTAGTGAATCAATATACCATTTAGAATGACACATTGCAAGAGCACAGGATGCCACTAGTATACTGTACCTGTAGTGATGATTTTTGAGGTAGTCTAATACAGCAGGCCTGAGGCGTGCCACTCCACCTTGGCTCCGATTGCCTCTTCCTGTGATGATTGACAGCTGAGGCTGACACAAACCCTGACTGAATTCTATGAAAAAAAAAAAAAAAAACACATACACACACATCCATTAAAGATAATGTTAGGCTCTGAAACAAAAAAAACATCCAACACCTGTACAATCCCTCTGCTGTATACAACAGAAAACTGTTATATTGAGCAATGTTGTATGTTTGTTTACGTACCTAAATTCTTGTCGGTGAGGACCTGACTAAGATGATGAAGGGCCTCATCCACATGCAGTCCATGGAGATCTAGTATATTCTGAGGCAGGAGTGAAGCATTTACACGCTGGAATATCTGCATGGCTGCTCTGTGATTCGCCTCATGCATCTTCTCCCCATGCATGTGACCCTAAGCATATACACAAAATTGTACATGTATTATTGTACAAGTATGAATTCTGATCAAAGAACAGCACTGAACTCAGGATGCATTTTTTAAAGGGGTCATCGGATGTTAAGTTGACTTTTTCATGTTGTTTAAACATTAATGCGTGTTGGCAGTGTATGTACACATCTACCCTATAATGATAAAAATCCACGCAGTGACTTTTAATTAATCTGTAAAAATAATATCCCCTTTTTCAAATCGAGCCATTCTCAGATGCCTGTCGGTGTGCCGTCACACCGACAGAGGCCGCTCCCACAATAGTTGATTGACATGAGCATTTTACCTTAGACCAGCTGCCACAGTCCAGTAACTTTGCATGTTTTGATGCCAGAGCAGGGATGTAAGTTAGACAAGAATATCTCCGATTGAGCGATTGAGGTGTTGTGTTGCTGGATGTAATAATAAACATAGTGGTCGTCATTTACTCCTGACATCTGAGCCGCTGAAGATGCAGTAGATTACGTTTGTTTGTGAATGGAATGCGCCTCCCGATCTACATATATCCGTCTATGTTCGCGCAAATCATTCATGATCCAGCTTCACTTACAGCAGAAGTGAGTATAAGCGGTTTTTTTTTTAAGAATCTTTGCGATCGCCTTTCCTTATAACATGGTAGTTAAGAAGTTTAGTGGCTAAACGCGGCAAATGTAAACAAGATCGTCTTTCCACAGAGAGAAGAGAGCGGCGGGGTGGGCAGAGCTCATTTGCATTTAAAGGAACAACCCCTTAGAATGAGATGAGTTTTGCAGAGCTGATTTTGGCAAGGTAAAACGGGTGTTGTTTTACAAAACCATTGAGAATTTTTAATCAAAGTATATTAGAGATTTTTTATTAAGACCCTAAAGAATCATATCAACTTGTGGAAAATGGGCATCCGATGACCCCTTTAAAAAAACCTAATAGACATGGAAAATAAAGCTCAACAGTAAGGGTCTTGAAAGTTCAAATAAGATTTGATACAAAAAAACTCTGATTTTACTTATTTAAACTGATTCATAGATTGAATAGTTCATTCAGTAGAAACTCTGTCACCGAGAATGGAGACAAATCAGTAATTCCCCAGTTTATGAAGTTTAGGAATTTGCAATTCCTGCTTGTGAACTATAGAATGCATTTTGTGTTTGTCTTAAAACTATTACTTTGTTTTTCAGCACACATTAATGACATTCATCTCTTGAACCTGTTGTGCGTAGAAACTGGCCACGTCCTTGCGTCCTTGACGATGAGCTTCAGCTGCCTTGTTGAAACACTCTATCTGTTGACGTCTCTGTAGTGTTGCTTCTGTGCGGAAGTCCTCATATTCCGGATCTTCCGAATCCTGAAATTGAGCAGCTTCCACCTCCCCATCTCTGGGTTTCCATTTCTGAGTGAGTCAAAAAGTGTCAACACAGGGTTTTTGTTTCATTTCAGTATGCTGTATAGTCTCACGTAGCTCACCCGCTCTTTGCTTGGAGTTCTGTGTGCACCATTACGCTGAGGGGCAGGTTCAGGGGCCACTACGTTTTTGACTGGCCCGTCATCAAGCAGAGCATGCAAAAACTGTTCGGTCTGCTCCAGAGAGTAACTACACAAACAGATGGTGAAGATATATTTTGTTTTAGGTTATTTTGGCTTTCTTAATAACTGTTTCTTCTCTTACAAATAAACATAAAAAAAGGCTTAACCAAGAAACCCAAACCAAAATAACATTATTACAACAAAAGCATCATTTTCCAACAGTTCTATCACTAGGTTTCATATTCTCACTTGTGATCTCTGAAGATATCCCTGAGGAAATGTCTGTCTATGGTGGGGAACATAGAAAACAGCTGGTTCTCTTTCAGCTTGGCTGCACCGTCTTTCTTATCCAGGTCCCTCCGACTTGACCTGGACTAAAACCCAAAACACAGCTCATTTTCACTATTTTTTTTCCCCACAGTTCTAGGCAGTGATTATGTGTGCTCCTGTGTGTGACTGTTACCTTCTCCATGCTGTCTTGCATCACCTGCTCTTCAATCATGATGTCCCTCAGTGAGACAGGAGCATAGGATGCACTCCAGTGATCCATAAAAGGAATTTCTTCACGCGAACCTAATTGGTCCCTCAGTCTGGTTTTGCTTTCTTGTGATTCACCCCAGTGGACAGGACCTTTGTTACCATGGAGACACAGAGAGATAAGGAGCAAAGAAAAGACAAAAATATTTCCAGAGCAGTTTTCACAAATTGGGTACACTTTGGTGTCTCATGTCATTTTTAAAAGCATTAGAGACACAAATCCATTCCTTGCTTTTGTTGTGAGAACTATTAGATATGTTAGATAAAGTATCATTAATATACATACTGTACCAGTCAAAGGTTTTTGAACAGTAAGATTTTTAGTGTTTTATAAAGAAGTCTCTTCTGCTCACCAAGTCTGCATTTATTTGATCCAAAGTACAGCAAAAACAGTGGAATTTTTAAATATTTGTACTATTTAAAATAATTGTTTTCTATTTGAATGTATTTTAAAATGTAATTTATTCCTGTGATTTCAAAGCTGAATTTTTAGCATCATTACTCCAGTCACATGATCCTTCAGAAATCATTCTAATATTCTGATGTGCTGCTCAACAAACATTTATTATAATTATTATTATTATTATTATTATTGTTGAAAACAGCTGAGTACAATTTTTTTCTAACTTTCTTTGATGAATAGAAAGTTCAGAAGAACTGCATTTATCTAAAATAGAAATCTTTTGTAACATTATAAATGCCTTTATCATCACTTTTGATCAATTTAAAGCATTTTGCTAAATAAAAGTATTAATATATATATTTCTTTCCACAAGAAAAAACCTTTTTGAATGGTATGGTGTATGTTACAAAAGCTTTTAATTTCAGATAAATGCTGATCTTTGATTATTTCTATTCATCAAAGAATCCTGAAAAAAAGTACTCAACTGCTTTAAATATTGGTAATAATAATAATAATAATAATAATAATAATAATTATTATAATAACAATAATAATAATGAAATTTTTTTTTAAAACAGTAAATCAGCATATTAGAATGATTTCTGAAGGATCATGTGACACTGAAGACTGGAGTAATGATCAGCTCTGATCACAGGAATTAAATTACATTTTAAAAAATATATTCAAAAAGAAAGCAATTATTTTAAATAGTAAAAATATTCACAATATTACTACTCTTGCTGTATTTTGGATCGAATAAATGCAGGCTTGGTGAGCAGAAGAGAATTCTTTAAAAACATTATATATATATATATATATATATATATATATATATATATATGAAGGCATGTACTTTTTAACATATAAATAGATGTTTATTAACAATGTTTGTATTTTCTCTTCTTTTAACCTTTTCCACCTCAGATGTGTCCAACAAAGCATACAAAAATGTAAAAAATGTTTGACATAGTCAATTGTAATAAAACTGTATTTTAACTATTGGCTAATTTTCATTAACAAATGTGTAAACAGTGATATCCAGAATTTTGCACACTACAGTGGCCCCAAAACAGTCACTACCATCATATCATATCACCTCTGATTGCACCCTCTCTTACATATATATTTTTTTTAATATTATATGAATTTTGTCTCTGCAATTTTGATAATTTAATGCTTATTAGTAGAAAACAATAATTAAACAAATATAAAAATAAAATAATTAAAAATTTAGATTAAAAAAAAAAAACAGAGTATTTAGGTTGACCTCATTTTGTATATGTCAAAAGAAAGAAAGAAAAACAGAAAGAAAGAAAGAAAGGACCATTAAGATATCGATCTGGGTCAGACTGCCCACCATGGCCACCCAAGATTAAACTGGAAGAGATGTAATTCCTCTCTTAATGCTTTATTGTATCACTACTGGTTAGTATACGATATACATCAGTAATCACTTTGAGTTTGTGTGTGTAAATATGCTGTCTCACTCTCTTGCATTAGCTGATATGACAGAGCTGCCTGTCTGTGCTTCTCCTGCCAAAGACAACAGACACTAGGTAAGTTTTACATGAATTCAGAATCAGTCAAATCAAACAACCTATGCTGATTTTGTAGGTTACATAAGAAAATCAAAATATATGAACTTACTTGGATAGTCTCCTTCCATTTCTGGTGCAGCAGTTTGGCCAAGTTCAGGTCAATCTGCACTGCACAGTCATCTGATGAAAATGCACCTGCAACCAGATGGAGTTCAAAAAGATTTTAAAACAATTTTATGAGTATGAGGACTGATGTGGTTACTCTTTTCAAAGTAAGAGCTTTTCACATTACTGTATTAAAAACAAAACTAGAATGACAGTTTTGCAGTAAAGCTGAACTTTAAAAGTTCACTTCCAACACAAAAAAATTACAGATAATTTGCTCGCCCCCTTGTCATCCAAGATGTTCATGTCTTTCTTTCTTCAGCCGATAAGAATTTATGTTTCTTGAGGAAAACATTTCAGGAATGTTCTCCATATAGTGGACTTCAGTGGTGTTTGAAGTTTGAACTTCCAAAATGCAGTTTAAATGCAGCTTCAAAAGGCTCCAAACGTTCCCAGCTGAGGAAGAAGGATCTTATCTAGCGAAACGAATGGTCATTTGACAATTTATATACTTTTTAACCTCAAATGCTTGTCTTGTCTCGTCTCTGTGATGGGCGTGCGTAGTCTTTGTAATCCAGGTCAATACAGTTGAAAAACTCCCGTCTCATTTTGTTCTTTAACGGCAAAATCCCCCTACATCGCTGTTTTACTTTTTTTTTTTTTTTTTTTTTTGTAAAGGGTGTTTGATCATCTTTGCATGTTCACTTTGTAAACACTGGGTCGGTACTTCTGCAGCGATGTAGGATGATTTTGAAGTTGGGAAAGAAAACGAGATGGGAGTTTTTCGACATACCTTAACTGTATTAACCGTATTGAACCGGAAAAAAACGCAGACTTACGCAGTGTTCACGCAGACTTAGACAAGATGAGCGCTTGAGGTTAAAAAGTATATAAATTGTCAATGTGTTTACAAAATGACAGATTGTTTTGCTAGACCCTTCTCCCTTTGGCTGGGGTCGTTTAGAACCATTTGAAATTGCATTTTGAAAGTTTAAAATTGGGGCGCCATTGAAGTCCATTATATGGAGATAATTCCTGATTTTTTCCCCCCTCAAGAAACAATTTCTTATCGACTGAAGAAAGAAAGACAGGAACATCTTGGATGACAAAAGGGTGAGTAAATTATGTGTAATTTTTTGTTCTAAAAGTTAACTTCTCCTTTAATAAACAATAGTTTAGTGCAGTGGTTCTCAGTTCTGTTCGAATAGGAAAAAACAATGCTTCATGAAAACCATATAATCACATAGTTTATCAACTCTTAAAAGGAGAAAAAACACTTCTCAATATCTTTTGTTGCTGTTGTTTAAGACTCTGGGTCCAATAAAAGTTGACCATTTTTGTAGCAAATTCATATGTCACTTGGTGGAAGGTAGCCAAATTAGTGAAATTCCATCATAGGTAGGTCTTGTAAAAATTATGAATAAAACTACCGAAGGTTTGAAAAATATAGACCCACACTACACTGAATACGAGTTAGTGGTTTGGTGTTTTTTTGGGTTGCCACTTGATGCCAACTGGAATGTTTCACTTATTTACTGAATCGTTTATTTGACATATTGATTAGATGTTTTATTACCTGGACTGACCCCAACAGGTCCAAAAAGCTCAGTGAGCTGCAATGCAAGTTCAGTTGGAAGTTTTAGCTCCAAGGTCTGAATATCCATTGAACTTGGCTCCCTTCCCCCCTGTGCAGTTCTCTTTCTCTCCTTTTCTCGTTCCTTTCTCTCCTCCTCCTCTTTACGCTCCATTTCGTCAACCTGCCACAGCAGTGATTGTGTTATGGTGTTCACCTCTGCTCTTGTCTCCTCATCCTCCTTTTCCTTTTCTCCTGCGTCCTCTTCACTCCATTCCTTCAATGCTTCCTCCAGGCATTGAACTTTCTCGCCTTGCATCACTAATGCCTCTTCCTGCTCTGGACCTTGCTGACCTGTGTTGTCTATCTGTTGCTCATTAGCTGCTGTAACCTCCAGTTGTACTTCAGCGCCTTCTGTCGCCTTTGTCTTGTCCATGCTTGCTACATCAGATCCTTCAGCTTCGCTTTGTGAACTCTGACCTGGACTCCAATCATCATCAGCTTGGCTGACGTCACTAAGGTTAGTTTCTTGGGATTTGGGACTGATGCTACTTGCTGAGCTGTTGCTGGAGTCATCAGAGAACACAGGTCTAGCCTGGACACTTTCTGAGCCTGTCACAATTGGTGTTTCTATAGATGGTTCACATGACTCTTCTTCAGGAACCAAAGACCCCATGTCAACCTCTTCATCCTCATCATCTTCTTTATACAGTCGTTCTCCAGAATCTAGTAACAAGTTGGTTGTCCACTCCATATCTTGATGGCACTTCTCATAAAGGTCCTCCAGAATATCAAGGGAGACACGTCTGAAATGGCGGCAGAGAATCTCTAGGTTTTGCTTTTTAGAGTTAGATTCTCTAAAGTCATTCTCTTCCACCTGAGAACTCTTCTCATGGACCACACGGTATGGCACTGCCTGCTGGCAGGCAGGATCCTGTTCTTTTGTTTTTGGGGTGAAACGCAATGAGTTTCCCTTCAAAACAAATACACCAGTACTAGATAAGTCAGAATCTAATTCAGAACACTTCTGCTGGTCAATTCGCCAAAGCAAGGCAAAGTCCTGAGGTTGCGTTTGGGTTTGGGTTGAGACACTGGAACATGACTCCACAGGCAATGAAGCTGGTTCCGCTGTAGGTGTAAGATCAGGTGCCAGATGTGAAATAACTGGAGATTGTGAGCAAGGTGATGAAGGGGTTTGATTGGTGAAGGTAAGTGCCAGTTTACAAGATTTGCCCACTCTTCGGCTAAGCCCTCTTCGCCTCTCCAGACTGCTCTCAGAGTCTACGGCAACCTTTGAACACAGAGTCTCTTGGACAATTGGGCTCAATCTGCATTTATCTTCTAACAACACATTGTCTTCCTGCTCAGCCTCATCCTGTGTGCTCTTCTCAGCAGACACCTGACTAGACTGCTCAGTTGGGTCTGCTTTTGGTTTTGATGGACTTGAAGAATTAGAGTAATCTTTGTATGGGTCAGTGCACTCTGGGAACGTTCTCTCCTGCACACAGTCTGGGAGTTCAGGCCAAACCACAGTCTCCAGTTTCACATTACCCTCTTTTTCACCAAAGGAAGGGGAATGCAGAGTAGCACGTTCACTTGGAGCTGGATTTTGGTAAGAACCTGGAGAAGGGTGTATTCCACATTGCAGTAGATCTACAAGTTTTTGAAATTCAACTGTATTCAGTTTATCAGTATCAGAATGCTTGTCTTCATCAGCAGAAGTGTTATCTTTATGTTCAACAGCACTGGATTCCAAAACAGTGTTCTTATTCTTTCGTCTTCCTTGACGCTGACCCTGAGATTCCAGTGGCCAGTCTCCCACAAAATCCAACAGCTCTGGCCGCACTACTTTGTCTTCACATCCCTCCTCCTTATCTTGCCCTGCAGAGTCAACACTGGGGTTAAAGTTCACAGGTTGATCAATGGCACTAGTTTCTAGGGCACTTCTATCTTTTGCTCTGTCCCTCCTCACACGTTGAGCAATGGACTCTGAAAATGCCACAGGCGGCTCTGGATATGTTTCATGCGCTGACACTACAAATTCTTCAGTTGTCCCGCTATTCAAATTTCCCAATTCTTTTTCTGTGTCCACAAGGCAGGCATCTAGCTCTAAGTCTAACCCTTCAGCATCAATCAGATCAGACTGAGGAGTCCCAGACCCTTCCGGAATGTTCTCATGAAACAAGACGAATTCCTTGGAACTGTAGGAGCCCATTTCACCTTCTTCCTCACCTGCAGATATGGTACTGTAAGTCTGGCTAACTGAGGAAACATCAGGCAGAGATGAGGAAAGGTTTGTGTTGAGTTTGCTCAACCCAGAGTCACCAACAAGATCAGGATGACTGAGGCCAGGGGGTAAAGACTGCCTGAAGGGAATGAGAGGAATATATATTGTTGTTTAAATATATAAGAAACTGCTGCAGCTGTGCTAGCTCAACATAGCTCATGTTTTTTTTTAATATTAAAACACAGCAAAAATACTGCAAAGCAAGATTAATATAATTCATATACTCACTGGGGTTGCTCAGTTACTAAGTGGGCTGAATCCACAATACTTGGCACTGGTTCCGGTCTTTGTGAATTCATGATGCTCTGGACAGAGACAAATCGGTCATAGCGTTCTAATATGCGTCGGATCTTCTCCTTTGTTACTTGATGCCTTGTGCGCCTTTATAAAGAGAGCAAAACACAGATTTCGCAAACATTCGTGATCGTAAAATGACAAAAGCAATGGATCACAGTTGTAAGTTCTACATACATTAAGGGTAACTTGGTCAGACTCCCAAGAAAACCAATTCATAAATTGGTTAGTAAAGACAGATATTTCTGGATTGTGGTTATGTTTAACATACTTCTCCAGCTCTCTGGGTTTAGTTTTCCACCAAGTATCTGGCTCACGAAACAGCACCTTATATCTGTGTTTCTGTGCCTAGGAAAAGGAAAAAGTAGGATTGGATGAATCTGTTTGTGGGTCATGTCTCTGTACACTGTAAAGTATGGAATTTTATGAAGTTAAACCAATAAATAAGATCTATAGTAATGTATAGTTGTGTTTCATGAATTATAATATATGTATTACAATAAAATGTTCAACTTGAGAAATTAAACCTGGAAGAGCCACAGCTGATTTTTCACAATATGAAAACACTGGTCATTGTCTGAAATTGAACATTAATAACTTATCTCATACTACACATTTTAAAATAAATTGCTTACCATGGCAACGTATGGTTTCATCTCCCAACATTGCATATTGGTGTTGTCTATTATGATGGGTGTCTGGCCTTTTTCAAAAGCTTCTTTTGCTGAAATGTTTATCACCACAAAGAAATTGCAGAAAGGTCATATAAAGATCAAAAGTTATTTTATGTGCCAGCAACATTACTGAGCAGAATAGCCAAAATAATGACTCTTTTCAAAACAATTCATCTGTCTGCCATTTGTCATCCAAACAGGTAGTCCCTCACCAAGCTCACACTACTGGTTCAGTTAATGTCAGGCTGATCAAGTCTCCCAAACAATCAAGCAATGTTTTTACACTGACATAAAGTTGGAGAGTGTACAATTTTACAGAAATTAGCATACAAATTGCCAACTTATAGTTGTTTCAGAATACTAAGCTGATACAAGTAGACGATTTTGAAAAAGACCCCCCCAAAAAAAAAAAAAAAAAAAAAAAAAAAAAAAAAAACTGCACACACCACCTTCAAAATCAGGCTGTATTATCAGTGGGTAGTTATTTTAACACACAGAGCAATAACTATGTAAATTATATTTTGCTTTGGCTTGAGCTAAACAGGCCTATAATACTCACCTCTCTGGTGATTCCACTCGTGGGCCTCTCCTAGTAAATTTGGCTCAAAATGGTAGTGTCCATTTCGAGTAAAATAATCATCAGTGCTTAAAACAACTCCACCAGGGTTCTGCGCCAACATAGCACTGGACAACAGAAAAGAAACAAAAACTAATACACTTTATCTATGAACATATCCTACAGAAGAGTGGTCAGTGTAATTCTGATCAGTCAGGTGAGCATGGTCTGCCAGTGGAGTTATTCTTAAAATCTAATTACAATTTAATCTAATCTAATTTCAGTAAAATCTAATTACAATATCTGCGCTGGTGTTCTTATAGCATACTTCGATAATAGTCATGCATTATTGCTTTCACAATCTGTATGCATACCAAAAATTTTAAATGAAGCAAGCTTTTGCCCTTTTTATTTAAAGGCATAGTTTACTCAAAAATGAAACTTGGTCAGACTCCCAAATGGACATTTGGTCATATTTTAATAATGTCCTTACTACCTTTATGAGCCTTGAACATGTCAGTTGCTGTCTATGCAGGGTCAGAAAGCTCTCAGATTTGATAAAAAAAATATATTATATAATATAATATAAAAATATTATATATATAATATAAAATCTTAATTTGTGTCCTGAAGACGAACGAAGGTCTTACGGGTTTGGAACGACATGAGGGTGAGTAAACAATAACAGAATTTTCATTTTTGGGTGAACTATCCCTTTAATGTTCATTTATTTTACTTTTTCTATTATCTAAAATAGAATTAAGTTTCCTAAATGTTATTAAAAGTTATTGTCCAAAGGCCAATCTGATAAAAAGTACACTGAAAATTAAACTAAAAACAAAAAGGTTATCTTGAAAACCTGTTGTGTAATGCAAAACTATATTGTGATAATATATAAATACCATGAAAAAAAGCTTTAACAATTATAAAAAAATAAGAACATCTGACACCACCACATGGCATAATTCCTAACCATGAAGCATTACCAAAGGACAAGACATCTAATTCTGTTAGCACCAATCTAAATTACACAAAAATTCATTCAAGAAGTTATTATAACTTCCCCCTAAGGAAATCTATTTTCTCTACATAATGGAGTGTTATACGTCATGAACTGCTCTCATGGACTAAATTTTTGGACTAGAAGTACATTATACTCTCTTTTTCCACCAAAAAAGAAGAGGTTTCCTTTATTCTGTTCCACCTCTTTCCAAAATAAAATAACACATATCCCAAATACGTGTCTTCTTGCTTACTTGGCAAGGGTGGTTTTGCCTGATCCAGGAGCCCCTCTAAGTAACACCAACAACTGCCCTTCCAATTTAAGTCTGTTTCTGGGGGGCAGAGTCCATGACTCCGGTACAGTTGCAGAAGGCTTCAAAGGCGCTTGTCTGATAGGTCCATGAGCCAACCACTGAGAAGCAGGGATAGGATTAGAGTTCCAAGGTGTGGGGTTAGGAATGACAGGTGTAATGAAGGCTGGCCCCACAGCGCGGGGATGAAACTCAGTAGCCTGAGTGTTCCAGAACATGGCAGGTGTGCGTAGTGCTTCCTGATGCTGCTTTGGTGCTGTGTGGTTACGGAGTTGCTCAGGTCTACGGTAAACCTGGAAGGCTGAGGGCCGTGGTTCAGCAGAGCTGGCCTCCAACGTTAGGTGACTAAAATCAAGAGATATGGTGCTGGTCTCAGGCATATGAACCCCACCAAAACTTAACTCATTCACTGGTGAACTACCGCCACGGGCCTCATCGAGCCCGGGGTCAGAGTAAGAGGCCTGCTCAGCCTGCTCTGGTAAAGTCTGGGTAGCTGGAAACTGAGCCTGGGATGTAAGAGGCAGCGAGGAAAGGGGGATTGATTGAGAAGGAGGGGGCAGAGAAGACAGAGGTATGGAGGACATCGGAGGATGCGAGCTAGTTTGTGTCTGCTGTGATGTTAATGTTTGAAGCTCCTGATCTAGGAGAGCATCAAACTCTTCTGTCAGGTGAGTTCCAGTAGGACTGAGCTCCGCTTGAGATGCAGGCTGGTTTGAAAAGTCAAAACTCTGCGCTGTTCCACTCAGTGGGTTTGTCTGAGTGGTATTGGTTCCCAGGAGAGCAGCAGCCTGCTCAAACCCTGAGACAGGAAGAGGAGGTGGGTGTGTGACCTCAGCAGCATCTGACAGCTCCAGAAGGGAATCCATCGCATTGTCCACTAATGCAGAGAGAAAAAATGATTATTTCAAAAAAGCAAGTGTGCAGTATTTAAAGCTGCAGTCTATAACGTTTGGCACTCTAGCAGTTAATGAACAGAACTGCATGTGTTTTGCTTAAAGGAGAAGTCCTCTTCCAAAACAAAGATTCACATATAATGTACTCACCCCCTTGTCATCCAAGATGTTCATGTCTTTCTTTCTTCAGTCGTAAAGAAATTATTTTTTTGAGGAAAACATTTCAGCATTTTTCTCCATATAATGGACTGGTATGGTGCCCCGATTTTGAACTTCCAAAATGCAGTTTAAATGCGGCTTAAAACGATCCCAAATGCAGTTGTGAATGATCCCAGCCGAGGAAGAAGGGTCTTAACTAGCGTAACGATCGGTTATTTTCATAATACAATTTATATACTTTTTATTCTCAAACGCTCGTCTTAATATTATTAAAATAAAAAAAAGGTTTCTACTTAAATATATTTGCGATGACAATGCTGAATTTTCAGTAGCCGTTGCCATTAGAAATCATTCTAATATGCTAGATTTGGTGCTCAAGAAATTCTTATTATAATTAATGGTGAGAACAGTTTTTGCTGCTTATTATTTGTAGAAACTGTTTAAAAGTTTGGGATGAGTAAGGTTTAAAAATGAATTAACTTTCAGCAAGGATGCATTCAATTGATCATAATTTCAAATAAATTCTGTTGCTTTTAAAATTTAAAATAATCAAACAATCCTTAAACAATTTAGCACATCTGACAAAATATATAAGTAGCAAAAACTATAAATATAATAAAACTACATAATAAGAACCATGATTAATATTTAAGCTTCAATAAAAATTAATAATTCTGCATCAATTCAGCATATAAGAATGATTTCCGAAGGATTTGACAATTAAGACACAAGTTTAAAACAATATATAAGATCAGTACTGGAAAAATAGAAATTACATTTCAAAATACATTAAAACAGAAACCCGTTATTTTAGTTTGTAATGACACTTCACAATATTACTGTTTGTAATGTATTTCTTTTTAAATAAATGCAGCTATTGTGAACATGTGTCTTACAAAAACATTTTAAAAAAAATGTTAATTATCATTATTATCATTATTTTAATTAACTTGTATGTCATGTCTCCTTTTAAGAATGTAATTATATCATATGTCAAGACAACGTCAACCCTCAAGATTTTAAATATAATATAATGATATAATAATAATAATAATAATAATAATAATATGTGATCCTGGACCACAAAACCAGTCATAAGTAGCACAGGTGTATTTGTAGCAACAGCCAACAACACATCGTATGGGTAAACATTATTGAAAAAAAAAAAAAAAAAAAATAGAATATTAAGTAAAGATCATGTTCCATGAAGATGTTTTGTACATTTCCTACCGTAAATATATAAAAAATACTTTTGATTAGTAATGTGCATTGCTAAGAACTTCTTTTGGACAACTTTAAAGGCGATTTTCTCAACATTTTTTTTTTTTTTTTGAACCCTCAAGATTCCAGATTTTCAAATAGTTCTATTTCAGCCAAATATTGTCCTGTCCTAACAAACCATACATGTTGTTACATGGTACATCAATGGAACACTTATTTATCCAGCTTTTAGATGATGTATAAATCTCATTTTAGAAAAATTGACTGGTTTTGTGGTCCAGGGTCACATATATAGAAAACATATTAATATTAAGTAACTACGTAAATCTGGGTGAATGTGGAGCTTTTGATGTAGCTGGTTTCCAGGTGGTCTAAGATGGTCTTTAGCCATTTCTGACCATTAACAAACCTTCTACCAGTTGGTCGTACCAGATGAAGATGGGAAAGCAGACTTTGGAACATAGTAGCTGGCCAGGCAGCTTATGCCTATCTTGCACCAAGTAAAGACCACAGAGAAACCAGCTACCATGTTCCAAAACAAATCTACCAGCTTGGTTTTCCAACAGATAATAGTAACAGATATGTTTAACTATATCTTTTTAGATTGTGTGCTGTCTCTTATAATGTTCCCGAAACTAACTTGAATCAGCCACCTGCTAAAATTATTGCCAGTGGTGTGCATTTACACTTACCTTTAAAATCTGCTTCTGATAGCACCATGTAAATGACTTCTGGATCTAGATGTGAAAACATCTCCTGCATGTTCTGGATGATTTCACCTCGGCTTTGAGATTCCAGCTGAGCGCTCCTGAACTGCGTGGATCCAAAGTTACTGTATGATGAGTCCGGCCGGGTCACAGAAGATCCATTTGGCCCGGGTGCTCGACTCTCGGAACCGCCGTATTCAGCCGCATTCCACGGGGCTCGGGAGGGACTCAGTCCGTTTTTCTTTTTCTTTGGCATTCTGCTGTGACCCCTTCACAAGACACCGACGACAAATCCCCTGTTTACAAGTTTTACTAGAGGAGGAAGCAAAGTAAAATAAAACCAGACGAACAACTCTTAACAGAGAGTAAAAATACTGCAGCGCCTCTAGTGGATGGAAACAGAATGAGTCCAGCTTGTTTTATTGATAGGCAAAATGACAGAGAAACAGAAACAGAACGAGATTTAATGCTAAGTAAGCTAACACAAACGAGGAATTTGTCTTGGTGAAGCCTCCAGGACACAGGTAAAAATACAAGATTAAATATGAGTAAATACACTGCTGTTCAAAAGTTTGGGATTTATATAGTTATAATTTATAGATTTATATTGTTTTTTAAAAAGTCTCTTATACTCATCGAGGCTGCATTTATTTGATCAAAAATACAGAAAAAAACAGTAATATTGTGAAATGTTATTATAATTTAAAATAACTATTTGCTGATTTATTATCAATGTTGAAAACTGTTTTTGCTGCTTAATATTTTTTTAAACCTGTGATACTTGTTTCAGGATACATTGATAAATAAAAAGTAAAAAAAGAACAGCATTTATTCAAAGTAGTAATCCTTTGTAACAATATGAAAATGAATAAATTTAGCAAGGATGCGTTAAGTTGATTAAAAAAAGTGTAAAGATCACATATTATTAGGAAAAAAAAAAATTCTAATAAATGCTGTTCCTTTTAACGTTTTATTCATCAAAGAATCCTAAAAAAAAATCAAAGGTACCAAAAAATTTCAACATTGTGTATCAAATCAGCATATTAGAATGATTTCTGAAGAATCATGTGACAGTGACAACTAAAATAATGGCTAATGAAAATACAGCTTTGCATGAAAGGAACAAATTATATTTTAAAGTATATTAAAAATATATTAAATTGTAATAAGATTTCACAATATTACTGTTTTTCTGTATTTTTATATCAAATAAGTGCAGACTTGGTGAGCATGAGACTTCTTAACAAAAAGAAAGAAAAAAAAAGAAGTAAAATCTTATTGATCCCAAACTTTTGAACAGCAGTGTATGGTAAATATAAAAGTATAAGAAATCTGGGATGATACCAAAATGTAAATTAATAACATATGTTTGAATATATATATATATATTTTTTTTTTTACAAATGTATTAAAAAGTTATTCTGTTAAGCTGTTTTATCCCATGTCTCAAGAATACTATTATGTACACTGTGTGCAGAATTATTAGGCATGTTGATGTTCATGTTTAGTCTCCTATCCTGAAAAGTCTGACTTGCAGAGATGGACTAAAATGAACTCCCAAAACTTACTGCCAGATTTTGGAAGATAAATTCTTGAATCAGAGGTACAAGAGAATGTGATGCTTGTCCTTCAAGAGTCACTCTCAACTTATCTGTCTATAAAGCCTATAAAAAAACTGTCTTCATGTATTTCACATCACGTCAGCTTGTTATTCTTATTAAGTCAGGGGCATTTTTTAGGATTTTTTACCAAGCAAAGTCTCTGAGAACCTGACACACTGCACTTCTGAAGACTCCAGGCAGGTTGCAGTTCTGGAAAATGGTGGTGCTGGAGAACTGGAAACGGTTCCTGATGGTGTCACACCTAATTCTTCACCTTAATTCCTAATTCTTTTGCAGTTAACATGCATCTTTTCTTCTCCACATGTTTTTTCTGACCATGCAGACTCAACAAGCATTTCGCTGTCCAATGGTCAAGCCTTAACTTTGCAAATTCTTGTAATGCATTAGTATTGCATTCTTCTCATGGGCATTTAATAATTCTGACTTTTCAGTCTGGGTTAAATCTCTTTTTTGGCTCATTTTTTCTGTAAAAGAAAACATGCCTAATAATTACGCACACCTGAATATAAGGAGTTTTTCACTTCCAGCCTTCACGGACAATTATATATCACACATAAATGATTAAATACAAAAAATTAACAGTAGTTACTAAGACTGATGTGGTTTGGAATTGGTAAAATGTGTTTGGGAAAAAAATATGAGCAGAATATCAACATGCCTAATAATTCTGCACACAGTGTATATAAGTTTGGAAACATTTTTTAATTTGAATACATTTTTAAATGTTTTTAATGGAGTCTCTCGCTCACCAAGCCTGCATTTATGTGCTCAAAACAGTAACAGTAAAAACACTAATATTGTGAAATAATATTACACTGTAAAATAACTGTTTTCTATTGTAGTATATTTTAAAATGTAATTTATTTCTGTGATGCAAAGCTACATTTTTAGCATCATCTCTTCGGTGTCACATAAAAAATCATTGTAATATGCTGATTTGCTGCTCAAAAAATTATTTTCAATGATCATTCAACATTATTATCAATGTTAAAAAACAGTTGTGCTAAGTAATATTTATGCAGAAAACATGATATACTACTAAACAAAAGTGACAGTAAAACTTTTTAATCAAATAAATGCAGCTTTGGTGAGCATAAGAGATTCATTTAAAAATCGTACTCTAAATTAACTATTACATAACTATTACTATTACATATCTACTATTAAATATTACACTTTTATTTTCACTAATTCTTATATATTTTTTTATGTATTAGACTGGGTAATTAAAAAGGTATGCTATGCTGTTGTAGTCTACGTATTATTATATTATACATATAATCATGTTAACACATTCAGATACGGTTTTTTCACGTAATGTAGAGGCTCGTCTTCTCTGATATTTACGGTAAACCAAGTTCAGTGCCGTTGAGGCGTTTCTTTTCTAACCTGTATGGTAATATTTCTCCCTCCATCGGCGCGTTGTAATACCGTCTTTCAGCCAATGGGGTCGCTGCGCCTCCACTTTCCACGCGAGGACGTTCACACAACCCTGTATGAAAGAGACGGAGCTTTGTGCCCGAAACTAAAAAAAACACCCAAACCCGAAACCCGAACCCGACTCATGAATTAAAACAACGACTTGTCTGTGAGGTAATGACCGGGGAATGATTTGTAAGCGGTTGTGTTGCAAGTGGGGTCGCTCGAAGGAGTTTAATTCACACAGTTTGTGTGGGATGATCAAGTTGGTGGTCGCTGTTTGCCTCGCTGAGTGAACTTATACAGAGAAAACAAGTAAACAATTCAGATTTCTTACCGTCTAAAGTTAGGATAACGGTCGCAGTGGAGTGGTGTCGAGTGAGAGATATGGAATAAATGTTTTTGGGGTAACAGGAAGCGGCGGTTTGGGATTTTAGTAGGTAAATGTGAGTGTTGGCTGGATGTTTGTTGAATAGTTTGAGGCCTGGAGCTGACGGCTAGGCCATTAGCCGCTCAAAGAGCTCTTTTACTCTCCGAGGTGCTTTTAAACGATGTTTTATTATCCAAGTAGTATGGTTATGTCTGAACCTGCATAATATGTGGAGACCCTTGTCAGCAGAGCTTTAAATGCATAGATAGTAATGCGTTTTATAGAAAAAGCGCGGTAGCGGAGCGGGTCTCGTTAGCGCCCAGGCTAGTACTGCTATTAGCTTCATTAGCTTCGTGCTTTTATTCGGGATTTTCCCGCAAACTGTCGTCTGTAAGGTTTTCGTGTCATTGCTCGGTTTTAGGGGTGTTGGCTACACGTCCAGAAAGCATGAGACAGAAGTGCATAAGGTGTTTTTTAGTGTTTTTGTAGTGGTGTGGTGGGTTTGTGTGCTGAACTTTAGTGTTGTCGCCTATAGAGGCCAGTAGAGGACCGTCTGTCTGTCTGGAGAAGGATGATGGAGTTCCCGCAGCAGCCTCAGCAGCAAAGACCAGCGGGGGACGGAAAGATCATCTACCCACTGGGTGTCAAAGAAATCACTGATAAAATCAGCAATGATGAAGTCGTCAAACGACTCAAGGTAAGAGCGAAAGTGGTGACAAATGCACACACGTCACTGGAATAAACACATTGAGCTCTATATCAGGTTTAATTCAAAGAAGTTACCAGTTAGATATTTTATTGGAAAGCACAAGTGCATGACTTAAGTGTTATTTATATAATGTCCTGCCTGTACTGTACTTCATGGCATGAATTCTCACGATTTCCTGTAACAGGTTAAATGTCAGCTGTGAGCTTTGTTTTGTTCTAGATAAATCCACTTTTGACTCATAAAGGGTGTTTGGTGAAGGTGCATGGACAAGTAATAGTGCACTAATGATGTTTGTGAAATGCAGCTCATTTTGCTATATTTAGGGCTATGAACATGGTGGCTAAAGGTTAAATGGGTAGCTCACCCAAAACTGAAAATTTGCTGAAAGATGACTCACCCTTAGGCCATCTAAGATGAGTTTGATTCTTGTTCAGAACAGATACGAAGAAATTTAGCATTACATCACTTGCTTACCAGTGGGTCCTCTGCAGTTAATGGGTGCTCACAATAATCCACAACACAATTCCCGTCCATCACTTAACATTTTGTGAAGCTAAAAGTTGCGTTTTTGTAATAAAGAAATCGATCATTAGGACGTTTTTACTTCAAAGCATTGCTTACGGCTACGACTTGCTTTCACCAGTGAAAAAAAAAATCTTGTCTGAAGCAGGAGAGGAATACATACAGATCAAACACCATCTACAATCAAAAACAGTTTTAAACGAATATGAAAGTGGATTTTGATACTAGAAGACAACAGGGGATGAACTTTTTCCACTAGAGGAAGTGTTATAATGGATTATGGAATGTTTGGCCAGAAGCTATGGTTTAAAGTTAAAAAGTCTTAAAGATTAATTTATTACAAACATGCAGCTTTTCACTTCACAAGATGTTAACTGATAGACTAGAGTCAAGTTGTGGAGTATTGTGATGTTTTTGTCAGCTGTTTGAACTGTCTGACGCTACCCATTCAGGATCCATTGGTGAGCAAGTGATATGATGCTAAATTTCTCCAAATTTGTTTCAAAGAAAAAAAAAAAAACAACTTGTCTTGGATGACCTGAAGTGGTGAATATATTTTGTTAGCCTATTGTGATCAAACCTGCACTTTGGATATTTTCTTTCTATGAAAATATCCTTTAGATTTGCACTGAAAAAGGAAGTGAAGGGTTTGATTTGGGTCAGTAAGCAACTAATTTCTTGCTGTCATTTTCAGTGCATAATTGATGTTTGTGTTGGTTGTATGCATGTGTATGGAAGTCAGTGGAACAGGAAGTGTAGTATTATTTAGAAGAGCTTTCAAAACAAAAGAACTTGGTTTACTGCTTTTTTCTTGCTGTTTATGTTTAATTTTTCAGATTTTGTCTGAAAGAGTGTATTGCTTATATGATTAAAGAATGGGTTTCCCATTTTCAGGGGCTTAAATGAAAGATTGTTTGCACTTGCATTAAATGTGTGGGCAAGACTTGCTCAAAAGTACATTTTTAATGCTACTGATTATGTTAAGGGATACGGTTAGCCCATGGCTCAACACATACCTCGGTTTTTAACCACACTTTTTTGGTTTGGTTCTGATGGCTTGGCACATTAGAGTTTTTTTGTTATTCTATGCTTCGATGACAGGAAGAGAAAGAGGTTAAGGAGGAAAAAATGCTATTGTTTTATTGCAATGCTCTTGCTTTATTTTATTTAAAAGCAGAATAAACTTGAAAATAAAGCCCCTACCCCAGATTCAATATTTCATACATCGTGAACAGTGAGCTGCTTTGTCTACTGCAGTATTTTATCCTCTTTGCGTATGTCTTCAGCATCTCTGGCCTCTGTTAACAGCTTTTATAGACTTTGCCATGACACAAATTACATTTTGGGAAATTATCATAATGCACTTTGTGTGCAAATCCAGAACAGAGATTGGCTGAACTAAAACAAACAAGGAAAAAAAGAAATAAAATGTTTGAGCCCATGTCTCTGAAAAACTCTCTAAACAGCCCTGTATAAATTGGATTGATTTTAATAACTTTATAGCTTTAATGTATTGAAGTGTGTGGTAATAACTTGTTTTTGTGACAAATTTACTCAAACATACATTAATGAATTCAATTCAAGTCAAATATAATAATTGTGTACTTTAATACATATTTTTATTAAAATGCTTCTCTCTAGAGTTTTTTTTTTTTTTTCTAACCCACTCATGAGTGTTTGGTAGGGTTGGGTATCGTTTGAATTCTATCGATTCCGATTCTGCTTATCGATTCCGATTCTTAGTGATTCCTAGTTTTGATTCCAATAATATTAAAAAGTCAATAAAAATTAGGTCAAACATTTTTATTCTGTATTTTCACCAAGCTTTCTGTTGCAGCTAAATAACATGAGCAAAAATCAGCAGCCTACAACACTTAGGACTAAGAGGAACTATTGCCTGTGTTTTAACAAAAAATACCACAGCAAAAGCAACAAATAACAACTAATATCAGTAATAATAATTAATAATAATTAAACAAATTACAGGTATAGAAATTTTAAATCAAAAGCTTAAAAACACTGCATAGTTTTCTCTTCATAAATAAATTGTTGATTAACTCACTAAAGTTACAAAAGATATTCAGCCAAGATCAGTTCACTTTTATTTTTGAAAAGAAATGGCTGTGTTTATGTTGATATACTGACGTATTTTGTGCATATTGGGTTGTAAAAGTGAAAGAGAGGTCAGATCCGGCCCAGAACGACCTTTTACTGCAGTGGAAATGCATGGAATGGTTCGAGAACGACCACTGGCCGGGAACCCGGAATGGGACCATTGTTCACGCTCGCGCTTTAGATGTGTGCCGTTCATACAAACAGTGCCAAACAGTTTTTTTTTTCCTTTCGTGTGCTTAAATTGTTTGATTTTTAAACTGCAATCGCAGGAATTGTTAAGCGGAACCGTAATGCACGTGTCTTATGGAATACCCTGTTCTTGGAAATTTGGAACAGGTTCTCGATACCCAACCCTAGTGTTTGGACAATGAATGACTTTCCTGAAGTAAATGTTGTTGCATTGTTCACAAGCTGTATTATTGACATCTTTCCCTGGTTAAAACAATGATTAAGTGATTACATGGGACCTGATACTTTTCGTTAAAGGAACACTTTTTTAAAAAAAATAAGCTCATTGTCCAACTCCCCAAGAGTTAAACAGTTGAGTTTTACTGTTTTCGATTCCATTCAGCCAATCTCCAGGTCTGGCGGTAGCACTTTTAACGTAGCTTAGCATAGATCATTGAATCTGATTAGACCAATAGCCTCTTGCTCAGAAATTACCATATATAATGATATTTTTCCTATTTAAAACTTGACTCTTCTGTAGTTACTTTGTGTACTAAGACTGACGGAAAATGAAAAGTTTGCGCCTGCTGCACCCATGGTACGGCAGCAGAGTTCCTTGATTATTATGCTGAAATGAGAGTATAGTTCCTAGCCGTATCGACCTAGAAAATCGCAACTTTTCATTTTTCATCTGTCTTTGTACACGATGTAACTACAGAAGAGTCAAGTTTTAAATAGGAAAAATATTGAAACTCTTTGGTCATTTTTGAGTGAGATGCTAACGGTCTAATCGGATTCAATGATCTATGCTAAGCTATGCTAAAAGTGCTACCGCCAGACCCGGAGATCGGCTGAATGGATTAAAAAAATGGTAAAACTCAACTGTTTAACTCTAGGGGAGTTGGAAAATGAACCCATTTTTTAAAAAAAGTGGAGTGTTCCTTTAAGTTGTAATGTTTCTTTCAACACGACTTCTGGTGTTCATTCAGGTTTATTTTATGTTATAACTAGGAACTATACTATAACTAGGAACTATACTGAATATAAAGGGGAAGATGTGATTTGTTCATGAAGGGGAAGATGTGATTTGTTCATGTGCAATCTACTCTGCTGCTTGAACTGAGGCAGATAGCTACAGCAATCTAACACACCACATTAAAGAGCATCAAAACGACACTTATTGTTTGAAATTTGTTATAAAATTGACATTATGAAAGTTTGGACATGGTTTATTGGAATGATTGGATGGAGAGTGAGCTACGTTTAGTGACATTTTGTTCAAGCATCAACTGAAAACAGCATAGACTAAAAGATCTTTCATCATAAATATGCACCTCAACTGAAAGAAAATTGATTAAAATTAATTGGTTAAATTTGATTAAAAAAAATGATATTGTTAACCCAGCCTTGGAATCCACATAGCAGATGCTTATCTGTTGTAGCTTATATGTTGTGTACACGAAAAAGATGCTGGCACAGTCAAAGCACCACTGTTTCAGTCAATTTTATTATTATGAGTATTAATATATATATATATATTTTTTTTAATAAGCAAGTATTAAAATGAAGCAGAAGTTTTTTTTGTTTGTTTTTTGTTTTTTTTTAATGTAAGAGCGGGCCCAGACATTTTTATCTTAAATGTGCAATGTCTGTTATGCTGCTAGATGTTGCAAACTGGTATTTATCATTGCATTTCAATCAATTGTTTGTAATGCTTTTTTTTTTTTTTGGCTGGAGAAATCAAGTAGGCATGCCCTAGTGTCACTGTGTCTGGCTGGTCAGGAAGCTCAAACAAACTAGTCAATGTTTGATGGTATCGCAGTGTTTATACTCTTTTCTGAAATCAACCTAATATTGCTAATATTATAACTGAAGTTCAGCATATATGAGACAAGGGCACTTTCTTCACTGTAGAAATAATAGTGGAGAGTAAAAAAAAGTCATTTGTTTCTGTGTTCATCTCTGGATTTTTTAATTCTCACCTATGTTATTGCATGTTTTTTTCCCACATTGTTTGAATTAGAAATAAAAATGTAATGTAGTATAATATGGTGGAGATATATTAGTGCATTGTTGTACTGCTTCATCCTTTTGGTCCTGTAATTCTGTGAAGTAGGGGTGTGCGATATGAAAAAGACAAGACCCAGTCTTAATGAGTGATTAACTGAATCTTTGATTGAAATGATTTATTCAGAACAGCTGATTCATTTAGAAACGAACCATGTGGCTGTTTCTATGAATAAATTGAATCATTGAGCTGTTGTAACAAAGTTAGTATCACATTCGCGATCATGCTCACATGCTAATGTTCATGAAAACGTCTTTCTTACTTGTGATATTACTTAACTAGAGCCCTATGAAATCCGTTTTATTTTTCCCTAAATTCTGTTTAATTTTTTCCCAAATTCCGTTTTTTCAGTTTTTAATTTTTCTCAACTCCTTTTTTAATGGTTAAATTAAATTGTATTAATCAAAGAGCATGTCTAATTAAAATCATGAAACTTGTACAATTTCACATCAATTTAATAAAGGTTTAACAAAAATGACATGTTTAGGGCCCTATGAAATGTTCTATTTTTTCTCACCATATGTTTTATTGTTATCAAATTCTGTTTAAGCATGTCTAATTATTTGAAAGCATACTTAATTATTCAAATTTATTATTGAAATAACCTTATGAAAGGTTGTTTTACCCTCAGAAATTCTGTGTTGTGTATTTAAAATGTTCTGGGGTGCGTTTCCCGAAAGCAACTATGGTCGTAAGTTTCGTCGTTACCAGTAGATTTCAATGGAACTAACTAACGATGCTTTTGGGAAACGCACCCCTGGTTATCAAATGAAGGCATAAAACATTGATTTCATTTATCTTTTAATTATTGAAAATTAAGCAAGCTTTTTTTTTTTGCCAAACAAAGAGGGATTTACTATTAAAATTAAAACATGGAAGTAATGTTGTGTGATTATACCCTTAAAAAGTAATGTTTGTTTCATTTTAGTAGTAGTAGTAGTAGTAGTAGTAGTAGTAGTAGTAGTAGTAATAGTAGTAATATATATGGCACAATGTCTTCATGTTAAACCGGACTTTTATTTTGACAGGTTGCCGTGTCTACCTTTACATCTCTGTGTGTATATGATATAATGCTAGTTTTCCTAAAATCGAACGGTCAAATGCTCATGAAGTGACTCTCAGCAGATATTGTTCATGTTTTTATGTCCTCATTTGTTGAGACGACAGATGCTGTAATCACCGCGAACGTCACGCACGCTTCAGTGTGTGTAGTAAACAAAACCGCTCATCTGCTCCTTTCATTAAAACCGAGACACACAGAACATGCAGGATTCACATTTAAATGGTATTTTTGCTGTGTAATATTTGCAGATGCTAGTCCATATTGCTGTTTGATTTAAGTGTAATGACCTACTTTTGATTAATTCATTCAAACTTTGACAAATTCCGTGACATTACGCGTTATTCAGCAAATTCCGTTTTTATGACTGGATTCCGCGATTCCGTCCTCGTTATCCGAATCACGGAAGTCATAGGGCCATACTTATATCTTATTAAAGAAAAAAAAAACTATACAGGGTTTTTTTTTTTTTTTTTTGCTTTACATTAGTTGAACTATATAGCATTCTAATAGGCTTCAACATGCAATGAACGCGTTGGACTTTCAAGACGTGTTTTTGTTCGTTTTTTCAAAGTGATATGCAAGCTCAGTGCCAGCTTGCATATCATTAAAGCAATAATTACGATATCGTGGACAATAAATGTCGCACATTCCTACTGTTAAGTGCTTGTAAGCCATTAGCTTTAAGTGTTTTATACTTGAACACATTCAAATGCAACTAAGAGAAACGTGCAGCATCTCTAAAATGTTTTGCAATGCTACATGTCAACTTGTGTCATGTATTGTTTCTTAATGTGTCTTGTATTGTTGCAACACCATTATGGCAGTTTTGAATGGACAGATATGTTTTCAACACATCAGGCCATTAAATATACCCTTTCAGCTAACTTTTTCTCCACTCTACAAGCAAGGATTTTGTGGAAATAAGATCTCATAAAGTAGGTTGTCCTTTTTGTGAACTAAACAGAAATTAGGTCAGCCCGTTCCCCCCAAACTCCAGTGGTGATGGAAATAAATGGGAAATCCGAGTAAAATATAGCCTAGTGTCACAAGTCGTTTTTTCTTGCTTATCCTCAGTGAACTAAACAACTATGGGCTTTTTGTCGCAGTCAAATTATACACATTTCCAGAGATTTTTCCACTCTGGTTTTGCATAGTATTTGCTATATAAGGTATAAATGTGCAAAAATTGTAAAAATTGTGATTGTTAGGGAGCGTATCAGAGCCTTATGTAGGAAACTGGAGTGACTGCTGGGCTTCCTGCTCATGCCAGGGTGCTGTTTTGACTGAGGCTGAAGCTCAGCTGCTTTCCTTGAGCACAGAGCACAGGCTGCCCTTCCCCCACTTCACCAAACATGCGCTCTCTCACACACACACTCACACTCACATACATACACAGGCGCCAGAGAGAGGTAGAAAGTAGAGAAAATTTCTCCTCCTGGGTCCTAGATTTATAGGTGTTAAGTGCTTATGAGCGATGAGATCTACAAGGAAGAGTGCATGCAAATACTCAATGGCCATCTCAATTAGATATTGTGCTCTTCATGCAGGTTAGCCTAATTATATACCTGTAGCAAAGTATGACTATTGCTTTTATGAAGAGGTGAATCCATTCAACAAAAGATCTAATCCCCACCCTGCACTTTTTTTTAAAATCTTCAGTACTTTCATATGCGTCACAATAAGGAAGAAAAGATATGTCACTGTTTCCATTTCGTTGTGATTTTAACAAAGATTGCAGTCCAAACTGCACCTGCAAGGGCCATTATTTTTGCCAGTCAGTAATTATTCCGAATTTCTCCCACACGTTGGTCTTTATTTTAGCCGAGCAGTAGACTTGAAATTACTATTTGGGAATTTTCTTTCCGAGTATTTAAGTTTTTTTTTTTTTTTTTTTTTTTTTTACTTTTGCATGACTTTGATTATAGTGGACCTGAAAAACAAATTTCTTGATCAAAGCTTTCTTTACTCATTTCATTCCAACTTTGTTCCTCCCAAGTAAGAGAAACCTACTCTGAGCAATCTTGGAGTGAGAAAGGAAACACTCTGACTTTCAAAAACCATGCTTCTTGCTGCTGCGTAAATCACAGCTCCATTTCCACTTATAATCTGGAACATTGTGAACACAGACAAGCAGTGTGATACAAACAGTGAAACGTTCTATACTATATAATGGCATTTTTCGTACACCCATCAAGTTTTCAAAATGAAGTCCCCAGTATCCTATATTTAGACATGATGCATGATGCATTGATTTCCAAAGTCAGTGTTTAATAAGCCTTATTTGTGTTTCGCTGAATTCATGGTCTATGTGTTTATGGGCTATACACCTGTTGCAAAACAAACATCTTTTTCGTGTCAGAGGCAAAAAACATTGTTTTTGTTATTTTGCCAAGCTGCAGTTTGGCTTTGGTGCAGTTAAAGTAAAAAGTCTATGTGAGCTGTTTTAAGCTGCTTGTCTTTATTCCTCTGTCTGTGTTGGCTGTATAAGGCTACGTTTACACTAGTGCGTTTTCATTTTGAAATACAGGCAGACTGTGCTGAAAGCCTCATTGATTCACAAATGTCAAAAAACAGTTAATATACGGTATAATTACCCAACAATATAATTGCGAGAGAAAGCATTGAAATAGATTTTTTTTTTTTCCTCCCATCTCATAGTTATTCCCTTAGAGATTCCGTAATATATGTAATTTCCTTTCGAAGCATGGTATTCGGATTCAGGCACGTTCCTAATGGAAGTGTAAAATATTTTTGATTTATTAGGAAGTTAATAGAAAACACTGATTTGAGTCAGAACTGCCCATACTATAGTCTGGTGTGTTTTTGTATTTAAATACTGGTGTGTTTGATGTCCAGTGTGCACAAAAAATTTGATCAAATCGTGAATAAAAAATCTAAAAATCAAAATTAAATCAAATCATGACACCAAGAATCGATATGAATCAAATTGTGAGGAACCAAAAGATTCCCACCTCTACTCATCATATTGTGTAAATCAGTGGAAAATGTATAGAAATTATGATTCTGTCTAATGAAATATAAAGTTAACGTGTAAAGATTTCGAGATTTAGAGAAGATGAGTATTTCTCTAAATGTGTGCGCATTTGGACTAAAAGCCTTAATGGACGCTGTTGACCCAGAAGACCCAATCAGGGAGTGAATGTGGGCAGCCAACCTCATTTTCAAAAGTCTCAATTTTGGTCAGTCTACACTGAAATATTACCCAGAGTAAAACTAAAACTGGTTCCTGTTGTCCTGTCACTCTATATGCTCAAGTATTTACTCTAGGTTTTTAATAGCCTTTCACACAGAACACGTATTTGTATCTAAAACGCGAGATGGAGTGCTCAGGAATGGTCTAAAAATGCGAGGTTGAGAATGCCTACTCTGCCATGTTGCCATCAAATACAAAAAGTTGGCATGTCAACCTACTAGTGTAAACAAAAGCTTGCAACACTTGCGCTGCCTCTGTGGTCTTCTGATTCGTCCACTGTTTTGGAACTGACATTGATGAGTGGCGTGTACAAGTTTAAATTCTGTTTACTTGACACTGCGTCTTAATCGCGCCACTCACGTTCAAGAAGGCGTGAGTGCAACAGTCATACACGTTGGTATAATGCTGTCTACACACGCAGTAATTTGTTTTTAATGGGAAAGTATTAACAGGATTAAAAACTAAATAACTGACATGGGAAAATTATGATGGTTAGAGGTTCTGAATTTTAGTTTTGATTATTCATTCAGCCCTACCTGAAGTTTGTACAGCTTGTCCTGATGAGATGGAGGAGAGAGTGGTGTCAAACTGCTGCCTGCCACAGGCAGGGTTTTGAGGACTGTCAGTTTTACTGTCTTGTTCTCTCAATCAATGTTGTCTAAGAGCAGTCATCTGCCACTGCAACAGTGTGTCATAAATTGGTAGCAATTCATATGTCTGCAAAATGTAGTAAAACTGTTTGTGCTCTTAACTACTTTCTTTATAATTATAAAAATATAATACTCTTACCTTTTAAAAAATAAGGGAGGTAGATGCATTCACTTCAGTGATGTAGATTTAGTGAATGTTAATGTAATGCTATAGCTATTAATCTGAAAAATTGTGTCCAGGTGTTGCTATATTTTTAATCATGAGAAATGCACAGGGTTTTTTTTTTTTTTTTTTTTTTCCAAGGTATTACAGTTATGTAGTGTGGTTTTAGGTGTTGTGTCTGATTAATTAAATGGTTTGAGATTGTATTTAGTGTATAAGGGGAAACTGTAAACGGGTATTAAATGACGCCTCTCTGTCTTATAGTTGGTGGTTAAGACATATATGGACATGGATCAAGACTCAGAGGAGGAAAAGCAGCAGTATTTGGCTTTGGCTCTCCACTTGGCCTCTGAGTTTTTCCTGCGAAACCCCAACAAGGATGTACGGTTACTTGTGGCCTGCTGTCTTGCTGACATCTTCAGGATTTATGCTCCAGAGGCCCCATACACCTCACATGACAAGCTCAAGGTATGACATGTACTCCTCAAAAGACAAACTTCATATCTCACATATGACTTTATTATTAAACTCACCTCTTCCTTACGGCTCACAAACTGGCCACGCACTTGGACCTCATGTCAAGCTGTCATTATTCCTCATCCTGCACACAATCACATCACCCAAATGAAACAAAACAGAATTGAGATTAGCTCTACAGTTTAAAAAGGTCATTCATTTTCTTTTCTTCCACCATCTAGGAAATTTTTCTCTTCATTACACGGCAGTTGAAGGGATTAGAGGATACCAAGAGCCCTCAGTTCAACAGATATTTTTACTTACTAGAGGTGAGATGTTTTGTTCAATCAGTCACAGTTTATTCATTTCATTTAATCATAGTTTTTCCTAGGTTTTCCATAGTTTTTCTTCCTAGGTTCACAAAAAACCGGTTGTTTATGCTTGTTTTACATTTACTCACAGGCTCATTGGATTATAAGACAATATTTGTTTTTCTTTTCATTTTTAGCATGTAGTCTGATTGCCATAGCTAACATTTTAAACTCTTTATTTGCACAGAACCTGGCATGGGTGAAGTCCTACAACATCTGTTTTGAATTGGAGGACTGTAATGAGATCTTCATCCAGCTTTTCAAAACCCTCTTTTCTGTCATCAAGTGAGTTTAATTTTAAGTGAGTGTAATCGTCTCTTCAGTTACACAACTGTACTCCTTTTTGATCAGGACTTTTCCCTTTTCCAGTAACAGCCATAATCAGAAAGTGCAGATGCACATGTTGGACCTGATGAGTTCGATCATCATGGAGGGAGATGGAGTGACGCAGGAGCTGCTGGACACAATCCTCATCAACCTCATCCCTGCTCACAAAGTAGGCAAACATCTTATTACGTTCCAGTCTTATTTCCCAGTCCAGTCTCAGATGGCTAACCAAAGTGTGGTTGTACCACTTTCTGTGCTTTAGAACTTGAATAAGCAGGCATATGACCTGGCCAAGACTCTTCTGAAGAGAACAGTTCAGACCATTGAAACCTGCATTGCCTCAGTGAGTCACACAATAATCATCCATTTGTATTTTTGTCCTCTGTGAATTTAGAACATTTCAATGATGCAATGAATTCAGTTACTTTAAATAATATGACAGATGTTGTATTGACTTGATCTTTCTTCTCTTTTTCTATAGTTCTTTAATCAGGTGTTGGTGATGGGAAAGTCCTCGGTGAGTGATCTGTCTGAGCATGTATTTGACCTCATTCAGGAACTGTTTGCAATCGACCCTCTGCTTCTTGTCTCTGTGATGCCACAACTTGAGTTCAAATTGAAGGTGACTAAATGCACATATACTAACTTGTGCACCAGTTTGCATACAAGCACTTATTGCAAGGCTGATGTGTTTTTTTTTTGTTGTCTGTTTAGAGTAATGATGGAGAGGAGAGGTTGGCTGTGGTTAAACTGTTGGCTAAACTCTTTGGAGCAAAAGACTCTGAACTGGCCACTCAGAATCGCCCTCTCTGGCAGTGCTTTCTGGGAAGGTGAGAGCTTCCTACCGTTACAATACTGACCTGGGAGACTGATTTGGAACGTTTATGATTTGGGGATTTATTGATTTCTGATTTTCTTTTTATTCTCCTCCCAAAGGTTCAATGACATCCATGTTCCTGTGAGACTGGAATGTGTGAAGTTTGCTAGCCACTGCCTGATGAACCACCCAGACCTTGCCAAGGATCTTACAGGTGTGTTCAAGGTTCATGTGATGTCTACTGATCTTTTCATTTTAGGTATTGCTTGACTTGTAAACATCTTGTGTAACTGTCTGTCACATCAGATTTTCTGAAGGTGAGATCACATGACCCAGAAGAGGCAATCAGGCATGATGTCATTGTGACCATCATCAACGCAGGGAAGAAAGATCTGAACCTGGTGAATGATCAACTGTTGGGCTTTGTCAGAGAGAGGATGTTGGACAAGAGGGTGAGGATCATTTGAGCTCCGTTTATATAAGGGCTGCATAAAATTTACTTTAAAGAACGAATGAATCATTCTAAAATGATTAGGGTGGTTTTGTTAGTAGTGCATCTGCACAAAGCATGAATTCTTTAGAGTAAAAAGTAACTTTTCAGTTTTTAAAATGATTTTTGTGTGCGCACCATTCTTCATGGCTGAACAATTTGGGTATTCACACTTGCAGAGAGCCGACTCAAACCTCTTTTAGTAACAACCAGGGTTCATAGAAGGTGCTTGAAGCACTTGAATTTGACTTTTTGAAATTTAAGACCTGGAAAACCCTTGAAAATGGCAATAGTCCTGAAGAGGTACTTGAAAAGTGCTTTCATTATTGAAAGACAATGGGCCTCATTCATGAAACACGAGCAGAACAAATTTTTGTGTAAATCGTTCGTAAAGCCGTTCTGATGTAAATTTTCAAATTCACAAGAATGTTCCTATTTTCAAAATGCTAGTTGGTATGAACAAAATTTACACCTGCTCTCTACCAAATGTATCTGTGAAAAAAGTTTAATTTTGTCAGTAAGAACATATAATATTATGCAAAATTCACACAATTAAAAAAAAAAAAAAAAACACCATACCTTTTTCGCTTATTTCAGTTAATGTCAATCAACCTAAGCCAGTAGTAGTACTGACATTGTCACGTAAACATGGGTGAAGACGCAAAAAGAGGAACAGAAAAACCGATTCAGTTGAGTGAGTCATTTATGCTGATTACTCAGATTGATTCAAACTACTGACTCCAATCATTCATTTCAAGCAATTCACTAGCAAAAACCAGATCAAAATAAAAGAGCCATTCATTTTCAAATTTTGACATTGCTTGTAAGAGATTCTAATAAGCACGTAGTGATGGGTAAAAAAGGAGCTTTTCGAAACTCTGAATCGGTTAAATCATCGCGTGGCAAATTGATTCAGATGATTCACTATACACAAATCATTTGATTTAGAACGGAACTTTGGAGCGGGTTTTTCTTTCTTTTCTTTCTTTTCTGATTTTTTTTTTTTTTAAGAAAAGTATACACAAATACAAATCCCTTAAGAAAATTAACCATTGTTTTACTATAGTAAAAGTATAGTATACTTTAGTAGTCATACTTTGCATGTGCTTCACTGTATTTTTGCATTTTTTTTTTTTTTTTTTTTTTTTTTTTGTTAGTATTAGGGCTGGGCGATACGACGATATTATCGTATATCGACGATGTCTCCTAAGAATCACGATGTCGATCTCTATAGTCAGTACCATACGATAATCGACAATATCAGAAAATGACAAATGATAGGCTAAAAATAGGAAGTTGCCAAATATATTTTAAATAGCCTAGTAGTTACCATACAGTTACCTTTTTTTGTGTTTTTAATGCATGCATACACCTTAAAGCGCATCATTAAATGTATTACGGATAAGACGCGAGCTTTGTCTATTTTCATTGTGAGAAGCGCCTTAAAAAACAACGAATGCGATAGACTTTGACTACAAGTTTAAAATATCTTCAGAAATATTACACATTTATATATAACAGAACAGAGATAATAGACATACTATAATTAAATGAATGAAACAAAGAAAAGCGGCAAAAAGAAAATAAATTGACTGCGGAGTGTGGACCGCATGGCACAAAAAAAAAATAAAAAATTTATTCAGGACACAATGAATCACATTTTAGATATTCAGTTTATTGACAAACTGCTTTAAACAGTAACCCATGTACCGGTTGCCACCAGCGGTACTGCACGTGACGTCACACAATCTATACCAAGCATAAAATACAGTGTTTCTGCAACAATTATTCTGCCGTGGCCATGTTTAGTGTCCCCGCCAGCAACAGCAGCGAGCGCAAGTGCCTTCGCAGCCGCTGGAAGAGATCCGCGTTCAGACGCACACAATAGGCTAAAGCTTGCAAAGCTCCGGGGTAACTGCTATGAATGTGTCGGAGGGAAATAAGAACATACTTGAATGAATTATTAATAAATTAGTGTTTTCTGCGCCAGTGTCGCAAAGATGATGATCCTGACTCGCCATCTGCTCATTGGACGCGCCTTTAGAGAGAAATGCATCTCTACGGATTTTATAATGAAAGAGTTTTTGTTTTCGAGTAGTTTTAAAGTAGTATAGTAATAATTTAAAGCTTTCTATAGATGTATTTATCTGTAAGGCAAGTATTCGTTGAGTTTCGTTTCATTTTTGTGCAGCGCTCCTGTTTAACACCGAGACATCAGAAAGCCCATCTTGTTTGTTTTCTTTATTTTTTTAAAAAAGCACAACATTTTGTTAATATTGTGAGTGCACGCAAATAAAATTGCACTCTTTACAGTTCCGGATGATATATTACGCGTACCTTTATGACCAAAGATTACAGCGTATTTAATTTTTTTTGCAAGTGACTGCGCTGCCGCCTCCATGTCCTGCAAAGCGCATTTAGCTTCCCCTCTCCAACAAATGATTGTATGCGCATAAAATAACATTGTGCTATGCTTGACGATTTTATTTTAGGCAAGTCGTGATGTTTTGAGAAGGCAAAATCGATCAACATAGGCTGTGGTCAACTCACTGCCTGCCTCTGGCCACTTGGTCATTATGTTAACATCTTAATTTCGTAACTGCAAACATCTTAATTTAACAAACAAAAATGTTCCAAACATATTTCTAAATTAACTTTCCAAAGAAACGAAAATAAATATAACCATGTTCCTATTCAAAAACAAGACTGAGTTATTTTAATGGATGCAACAGTATAATGGGGAAAAAGAGAAAATACTCAGGTCGGTAATTTTAGTGAACCGTCGGACAAGGGTTGGGCGAGGTTGTTACGAATATATGCAACAAATGTTTGTTTAATATTTACCGTTCTTATTTTGCCTACTTTCTTATTTAACTGTATAATTTCTTTGATATTTACTTCAGTGTTATGTAGGCTGAAATAAACCACACGTTTGTTATGTTTCAAAATTATATATCAGCACCGCGCCACCGACGGTAGTTGGTCCATTACCACCGCGGTGGAAAAAAACTGGCACCGTCACAGCCCTAGTTGCGTCCAAAAGTAAATAAATAAATAAAGATCAACTGCATATGGAAATCACTGTCAAAATTAAAACAATTATGATTTCGATTTTAGACCAAATATAGTGCTTAAAAAATATAAGGATAACCTAAAATTTATTCAACATTTGTGAAGCGTGAAGTTAACGCAGATTTTTAGACAGGAAAACCAGCATATTCACCTTCTCCAGGGTTAAAGCATTTCGAAAAGGGGTGACAATTTGACCTGCTGTGCTAAAAACCCTCTCAGACGGACTGCTTGTTGCAGGCACACATAAGAATGCAAAAGACATGAGGGGAAAGCGACGTTCGTTATTCTTCCACCACGCAAGTGGATTCTCTTCTCCGTCAGTTACATCCTCCAAAAGATAGGCCATAAGCTCAGCTGCTGCCTGCCTTGCTTGTGGGTTTTTTGGGGGGCTTTCCAAGGAGACCACTCAATGTTATTTATTTATTTATTTATTTTTTCTTTTTTTTTCAAAGGCGTTTCTTGAGCGCTGGTGCTTGGTTGTTCTTCCTCAGTATTCTCGTGGTTTTTCTTTCGAAGGCAGTCATTAATGGCATCAAGCAGTTCATTCTTAGTTTGCTTCAATTCGTTCAAATTAAAGCCAACTCTGTAGCGGGGATCAAGCATAGTTCACGATATTTTTAAAGGCGATAATCGATAAATTATTTTTGCCATATCGCCCAGCCCTAGTTAGTATATTTTTATCTATCTATTTCTCTTTTTTTAGAATTTGGAATTGAAGACATTGTTCAGTAATTGAGATCTCTGATTAAAGTCAGTGAAAATCAGAAAAGTAGTGCTTGAAAAGTCCTTAAATGTCCTGGAGTTTAATTTTACAGTATCTGTACAAACCCTGAATAAAGTGAACAGAACTTTTTTTTTTAAAGTCTACATTCCCAATATTTTTGACACATTCAATACTGCTATAAAAAAATTTGTAATTATTAAATATGTTAAACATATGATAAATTGTGTTGCAATATGATAATCACACTCAATTCGTATTATAATATCGATTTTATTTTGATATATCATGGAGCCCTGGTTCAAATCTACCTAAAGTGTAAATGAAAAGGGAACTGAGAAAAAACACAGAACCCCACATATCCCTGAGTTTCAAGATCTCTGGCTTAGATTAAATGAAATTACTGTGTTTTGTTTTAGTGGCGTGTCCGTAAAGAAGCGATGATGGGTTTGGCTCAGCTTTATAAGAAGTACTGTCTGCACCATGAGGCTGGGAAGGAGTCCGCTTTGAAAATCAGCTGGATCAAAGACAAACTCTTACACATCTACTACCAGAACAGCATAGATGACAAGTAGGAGACACACACACACACACACACACACACACACACATGTACACACAAATGATTTCATGTGCTTCATTGACTAATTTATTGAAATTAAAACAGTGAAGCATGTCTCGTATGGAAACCCCAGATTCATAAATTGTGTTTGTGTATTAGGTTGCTGGTGGAGAAGATCTTTGCACAGTACATGGTTCCTCACAGTCTGGAGACTGAGGAAAAGATGAAGTGTCTGTACTACCTTTATGCCTGTCTGGACACTAACGCAGTCAAGTGAGTCTTAATCGACTGTTTTAAAAGCTTATCAGTTTGCCAAGAGAGAGTCTGGTTCTCATCTGACAGTTTTGGACAGTATCGCTGTACTTCTATTAACAGCACTCATCTCACTGATGTGTTCAATTATGTCAAGTGGAGTTTCTCCATGTTTTTCAGAGCACTGAATGAAATGTGGAAGTGTCAGAATATGCTGAGAGGGCTGGTTCGAGAACTGCTGGACTTACACAAATTGCCTACAGTAAGTTTTAAAAAAAAAAAAAAAAAACTTAATACACTTTCACTTACGTGGCTCTGTTTTTTTTTTTCAACATGCACACGCAAACACACCATAAAAAGACAGTGATAACTCACAGGCTATTGTTTGATAAAAATATACTTTTCAATATATATTCTGTTCTCCGCTGTATTGGTCCACTGTATTGTATTGCAATTAAAATGCAGCAAACTCATCTCTGCGTGTGCTGTGAGTTTAACAGGCTTTTAGGAATACACTGTGCACCAGTTACATGTTATCACATTAGCATAATTTCCAGCATATTAACACATTTGTGGAAGAACGATTGCAGCATTTCATGTAGATACTTGCATAGAATCTTAGATATTTTCCCTATTTTGATTTAAAAAATTTCCCAGTGATGTTAAAAATGGTATTGAATACCAATATTTTTTAAGTTATTATATCAAACTTAAAAATTCCAGTATCATGACAACAGACAGATATTTGTACTTACTGATCATCTTCAGCTCTGCTGAAGCTTGCATTTCTTTCTAGGTGAAGTGTTTCTTGCATGTCACTATGAGTCCTTTTGCATATTGTATATTTTTATTAAAAATGTTCAGAGGAACATGAGTATGTGTTGTCAAAGTGAGTTATCATTGGCTAATAATAACTTATTAATTAGTGCGGAAAAGAATTATATTGTGGTGGTGATCAAATAAACAATTTGCTTTTATTTTGTGACTGTATAATGCACACATGGATTTTGATTCTGTGGATAAGTGACTGTTGTTTTTCTCTTCCTGCAGTCTGAAGCAAACACCACAGCCATGTTTGGAAAACTTATGACCATTGCTAGTAAGCACACACTATATATAAATGCCTGTAAATGAACAGTTATTAAAACCAGCAGGTTTTACAATGTATAACTTGTCTCTCTCATTCTCAGAGAATCTCCCAGACCCAGGTAAAGCTCAGGACTTTATGAAGAAGTTTAATCAGGTTCTGGGTGAAGATGAGAAACTCCGTCTTCAGCTTGAGTTACTCATCAGTCCCACCTGCTCATGTAAACAGGCTGAACAGTGTGTGGTGAGTATAACAACACTTTCTCCTCCAATCACATTCAACACTGTACTTTCCAAGCTCACATGAGAACTGTTCATATATAATATATATAACGCATAAGACCTGTTCCAATCAACAATATGTAGTAGTATTAAAGGGTTAGTTCACCCAAAAATTAAAATTCTGTTATTAATTACTCGATCTCATGTTGTTCCAAAGCTGTAAGACCTTTGTTCGTCTTCGGAACACAAATGAAGATATTTTTGATGAAATCCGAGAGCTTTCTGGCCCTCCATAGACAGCAAGGGTTTTACCATGTTTAGGGCCCAGAAAGGTACCAGGAACATCGAAAAAATAGTCCATGTGACATCAGTGGTTCAATCGTAATTTTATGAAGCTACAAGAATACTTTTTGTACACAGAAAATAAAAATAATGACTATTCAACAATTACTTTCCTCTAAATGTAAACAAAGCATGGTGCACGTGTGTTCTACATCAGCAGCATGCGTTGTTTTAGCTCAGCTTTGTTAGAAGTACTGTCTGCACCATGAGGCTGGGAAGGAGTCCGCTTTGAAAATCAGCTGGATCAAAGACAAACTCTTACACATCTACTACCAGAACAGCATAGATGCGAGGAAAGCGTGCGATGCGTCGTAGATTATATAGTACTACGGTGACACAGAGAAGAACTGTTGAATAAAGTTGTTTTTGTTTTTTTGCGCACAAAAAGTGTTCTCTTGCTTCATAAAATAACAATTGAACAACTGATGTCATATTGACTATTTTGTTGATGTTCTTGATACTTTTCTGGGCCTTTAACGTGGTAGTACCCTTGCTGTCTATGGAGGGTCAGAAAGCTCTCAGATTTCATCAAAAATATCTTAATTTGTGTTCTGAAGATGAATGAAGGTCCTATGGGTGAGTAATTAATGATGACAATTTTTGGGTGAACTATCCCTTTAAATATTAAACGGATAAGTCACCTAAGAGTGGAAAAAAAAAAAAAAAATTTAATTTTTTTTTTTTTTTTTTTTTTTTTTTTTTTAGAGGGAAATCACACGGAAGCTCACATTCCCCAAGCAGCCCACAAACCCCTTCCTGGAAATGGTAAAATTCCTGCTGGAGAGAATCGCACCGGTGCATATCGACTCTGAGGCCATCAGGTAGGTGATGAGGTCAAATGGCAGATGAGAAATGCAGTTATATTTTTATTTGAAATACCTTCCTATAACACAATTTTTTTTTTTTTTTTTTTTTTTTTTTTTTTTGGTGATGGATGAGTCTATTAATTTCCACTAATGCTGTCAATTAAGCGTCCTTACCATAACAATAAAAACTACAATGCCCAAACAGATTCCAATTTGAGCACCTGCAGACAATCAGCCCTAAAAATCAAGTCCAAAAAGCACTTCGGAAATGATGTGCAGGATGAAGCACAGTCACAGAGAATGCATGCACTTTGTTTAAACAGCAGTATCGGATATGGATTCCTATCAGTGCACCTGCAGATGTAAAGTGAGAACATGAATGAGAGGGGAAGAGAAACTGACTGAGTGGGAGAGAGATAAGCGCAATATGGGCCATGTGCTTTTTTCCTCTCAACGGTTGTGTAACAGTCTGATTAGCTTTTTAAGGGTGAGACATCTAGTGAGGGTAAAGTGTAACTGCAGGTATTGTGTAGACTTTTTGGATCACCAATAATGTGTGTGAATATGTTTGTGCCCAGCGCCCTGGTTAAGCTGTTAAATAAGTCGATTGAGGGCACTGCTGATGATGAAGATGAGGGAGTAACCCCTGATACTGCCATTCGTGCTGGACTTGAGCTACTCAAGGTACTTTTTGTAACTGCAAATGCACTAGTTTAAATATGATGGAAAACAGAATTATTTCTAGCTCTTTTAAAATTAGTTTGAAGTACAATGTAGACATACAGTCACATTTAATATAAAAATATTAATATCAAAATAAATATCTGAAAAAGGGCTCTTTTAATATATTTTGATGTAAGTTTGCTGTTCTATCTGTCCCTACCTCAGGTTTTGTCATTTACTCACCCCACTGCGTTCCACTCAGCTGAAACGTACGAGTCTCTGCTGCAGTGTCTGAAGATGGAGGACGATAAAGTGGCAGAAGCAGCAATACAGATCTTCAGAAACACAGGACAAAAGATTGAGACAGAACTGCCACAAATTCGCTCGTATGAACAACTGCTACATCCATACACAGTGTTTAGAGCCAGTAGTAAAACATTCTCATTATAAACTCATTCAACTTTATTAGTAAATTCAAAAGGTTGGTGTAGTAAAATGTAGTTTTGTTACTCTTTGTGCAGGACTCTAATTCCCATACTACATCAGAAGGCAAAACGAGGCACCCCACATCAGGCCAAACAGGCGGTCCACTGCATCCATGCCATCTTTCACAACAAAGAGGTCCAATTAGCTCAGATATTTGAGGTAAATCTAAGTGCATAAAAGCATTTCTTAAAATGACTGTCAAATGATGTGAATAGTACAATAATGACATTTTTTGCTACATGAGAATTTTTCAAATATGCTTCTTTTTTTATTTGTCTCTGTCTCTCGTTCTAGCCATTGTCTCGCAGTCTGAATGCAGACGTGCCTGAACAGCTCATCACTCCGCTTGTCTCTCTTGGACACATTTCAATGCTGGCCCCGGATCAGTTTGCGTCACCCATGAAGTCGATCGTAGCCAATTTTATCGTGAAGGACCTTCTGATGAATGACAGGGTGAGCATATTAATGTGTTGCTCTGCTTTGAGCGTGTGTGAATGCTTTTATTACCTTGCATGTTAAATGAACCCTCTCTACCTCTCAGTCTGTGGGAAACAAGAATGGGCGGCTCTGGACAGCTGACGATGAGGTTTCCCCTGAAGTGCTGGCTAAGGTAAAAATTTCTTTAAGTAATCAGGTTGAAAACAACATCTCGTGGTGAATGGTGTGTGTTAATGTGCATGTGTGTTGCCAGGTGCAAGCCATTAAGCTGTTGGTCCGCTGGTTGCTGGGAATGAAGAATAATCAGTCTAAATCAGCTAACTCTACTCTCAGACTCCTCTCAGCCATGCTGGTCAGTGAGGGAGACCTCACAGAGCAGAAAAAGATCAGGTACTAACTAGGTGTCAAGATTATGTATGTAATTATGAAAGCTGCCCGAATATGGTTAATAGGCCACTAACACGCATGTTTTTGTGGACACAGCAAGTCTGACATGTCTCGGCTGAGGCTTGCAGCGGGGAGCGCCATCATGAAACTGGCACAAGAGCCCTGTTACCATGACATCATCACTCCAGAACAGTTCCAGCTCTGTGGACTCGTCATTAATGTGAGTTCAGCACAAGACTACTTGGACACATATGGAAGACCTCATTGAAAACAAGATTTTCAGTTTAAAAAAATTAAATGATTAGGGATGTAACAATATCAAAATCCCACGATACAATAATATTGTGATGTGAAGTCCATGATGCAATGTTTATTGCGATTATTTAAAAAAAAAAAAAAAAAAAAAAAAAGACGAATGTAGAATTGGAAAAAATGTAACATTTTGTACATTTTAAAGTTACATTTTTCCATCTTTCAGAGTTCAAAATTAAGAGCTCCAACTCATGTTCTTAACTAAGCAAACTTAAAGGAACACTCCACTTTTTTTGAAAATAGGTTCATTTTCCAACTCCCCTAGAGTTATACAGATGTGTTTTACCGTTTTTGAATCCATTCAGCCGATCGCCGGGTCTGGCAGTAGCACTTTTAGCAAAGCTTAGCATAGATCATTGAATCCGATTAGACCATTAGCATCACACTATAAAATGACTAAAGAGTTTCGATATTTTTCCAATTTAAAACTTGACTCTTCTGTAGTTGCATCGTGTACTAAGACTGGCGGAAAATGAAAAGTTGCGATTTTCTAGGCCGATATGGCTAGGAACTATACTCTCATTCCGGCGTAACAATCAAGGAACCTTGCTGCCGTACCATGGGTGCAGAAAGCGCAATGATATTACGCAGCCGTCAACTCTGCCGGCTGCAACTCTGCATCTACACAAACTTAGTGCCGGTCACTTTCAGGCGCTGCGTAATATATTTGCGCTTGCTGTTTGATTTATGCTAAGCTATGCTAAAAGTTTACCGCCAGACCCGGCGATCGGCTGAATGGATTCAAAAACGGTAAAACACATCTGTACAACTCTAGGGGAGTTGGAAAATGAGCCTATTTCAAAAAAAAGTGGAGTGTTCCTTTGAGTCAGAAAAAAAGCAGTGAATTGACTTGTACCTAAAGTATAAAGGGGACTCAACCCTCTTTTTATTTGTGACATACTGTTTCTAAATTACATTTACACTGGTGTTTTAGGAAGCCAACAAATTAGAATATAATAAAATAATAACAGTAATATGACAGTAATAGCCATATATTGCGAAACAATTGCACTGCAAAATATAATGTATATGTTATTTTTGCTTTACAGTAGGAAAATTACAATACTACCTTGCTAATTTCTATTCTTAAAAGAAATAGTTTGAATTTGAACTCCAGTAACGTTACCCATTTAAACCGCTAGTTGTTAACAATTCATACTGTGCTTTTTACGGCATTTTGATGAGCTTTTATTTTAAAGGAAAATTCCAGCTTTAGTGAAAACAGGCTTACAAAAATCTTAATACAAATCTAGTGAAATGCTGTAATCATCTGCCGCGAAAATAAAGCGTAACTTGGGAAGCGTTGCATTCCCAAACGCGCTAAACTCATAGCACATGAATTTATTCACTGTGAGCAGAGACGTTCTGAAGCGCAGAAAACACTGGATCATGAGCTGATCGCCTCAACAATGTGTGCTCTTCGCTTTGAAGTGTGCTGCAAAAACAGTCTTGAAGGGTTTAAGCCATATTGTGCTTTTGTTTGTAGTTTGTTTGAGAGATTCTGTGCCAATGCATAATGACCCAAAACACAAATTTGTTAGAATAAGAAATATAAAATATATTTTAAAAACTGCACTTTTCCCCATAAGACCTATCATTTTTATATCGTCACCGTGACCACGATAATACTGAGACAGTTTTGCTATCACTATATCACAATATCGATAATATCATTACATCCCCATACATGATTATTTTCATGTAATAGCTAGCTTTAAAATTCTGCTCTGTTTAAATAAAATTAAAACTTGTGAACTAAAAATAATCATTTTAAATGATACAGGTGAATTTAGGAATTATAACAAGTATGTATGTACAGTATGAAAATTCATGATCAGATTTGCTAAGGATTACATTTAAGTGTTTACATTTAACTTTACTGTCATCTAATCCTCACTTAATCTACAGTTAAATATCCAATATCGGCCGATACTGATAAAGTGAAAATATTAACTTGAATATTAAAGATTTTCCTCGATGATGGTGCTAGTAATTCCAAGGTCATGAGCTGCCAAGCTCAATGCACTGTAAATATAAAATGCATATCTTAAATACAGTGACACTTTCAGATGACCAAGTCAATTATATATAAAACTCTTAGAAGTACAGAAGCAAAAAAAAAAGCTTATTAAAGGGATAGTTCACCCAAGAATGATTAATATCATTAATTATTCACCCTTATGTTGTTCCAAACCCATATGACATTCATTCATCTTCAGAACACAAATTAAAAGATTTTTGATAAAATCCAAGAGCTTTCTGACCCTGTATAGACAGGGTCTTGTGAACAAATTGTTGAATAAAGTTGTTGTTTTTGTTTTCTTTGTGTACACAAAGTATTCTCGTAGCTATATAACATTAAGGTTGAACCACTGATGTCACTAATGTCCTTACTACTGTTCTGGGCCTTAAATGTGTTAGCTGCGTTGCAGTCTATGCAGGATCAGAAAGCTTTTGATTTTATCAAAAATATCTTAATTTGTGTTCCAACTTTTGGGTGAACTATCCCTTTAAGACTATTTCATAACAAGAAATCACCAATAGCATCAAAGTTACAAAAGCATATATTGGCCACAACTTCATCTTTTCAGCTTTTTCCTTCCCTTTTTTTTATAGGACGAGTGCTATCAGGTACGGCAGATCTTTGCTCAGAAGTTGCATGTTGCTCTGGTAAAGCTGTTGTTGCCACTGGAGTACATGGCTGTGTTTGCATTGTGCGCTAAAGACCCAGTGAAAGAGCGCCGTGCCCATGCCCGACAGTGCCTGCTTAAAAACATCAGTGTCCGCAGAGAGTACATCAAACAGAACCCCATGGCCCATGGTAGATGCAGTTTCTCGTTTTTCTTATCACACATGCCATACTGAGGCAATAACTCTATTTCCTCAAAATACTGAATGACCAAAGTCTAAAAATCTTGTTTGATTTTCAGAAAAGCTGCTGTCACTCCTGCCAGAATATGTGGTGCCATACATGATCCATCTTCTAGCTCATGATCCGGACCTTACCAAACCACAGGATTTGGAGCAGCTCAGAGACGTCAAAGAGTATGGGTTTTAAAGACCGATTTAACACACTTTTGCACTGCACTTCTAAACACCGACAACTGAATCTTCTCTTTTAACACTGTTTACAGAGTCACTAATGTTCTCATAGGATGTATGTTTTAAAATGAATTCAGACTAATTCCGATGACTTTTTTTTTAGGTGCTTGTGGTTCATGCTGGAGGTGTTGATGACAAAGAATGAGAATAACAGTCACTCGTTCCTGAGGAAGATGGTAGAGAACATCAAACAAACAAAGGATGCTCAGGCCCCAGATGACCCAAAAGCAAATGAGGTTTGTCACCATTAACTTGTTTACACATAATGTTTATGTATTTCTGAATCCCAGTGTTTTTTACTTTGTTTTCATGTTTTTACAGAAACTTTACATTGTATGTGATGTGGCATTATTTGTGATCGCAAACAAGAGCACTTCATGTCATCTGGACTCCCCAAAAGATCCCGTGCTGCCTAGCAAGTTCTTTACCCCACCTGATAAGGTAACAACTGCTCTGACTATCCACAGTGACGCTTTACATGTGACCCTACTATGAAACTCATGTCTGTCCCTCTCTACAGGATTTTATCAATGATAAGGAATATCTGTCACCAGAAGCCAAAATAGTTCTGCAGACAGGAAAAATCCAGGTAGGTTTTTTCACCTCTGCAACTATATGTGACCCTGAACCACAAAACCAGTAATAAGGGTCAATTTTGTGAAACTGAGATATATACATCTTCTGAAAACTAAATAAATAAGCTTTGTGTTAAGATGTGTGCTTGTTAGGATAAGACTGAGCAATGCATATTACTAAACAAAAATTAGGTTTTGATACATTTATGGTAGGAAATTTACAAAATAGCGTCATGGAACATGATCTTTACATAATATCCTAATGATTTTTGGCATAAAAGAAAATTGGATCATTTTTGCTATTGCTACCTGTGCTATCCACAACTGGTTTTGTGGTCCAGGGTCACATATGTGAATAATACCCTGATGAAATTTCTAGAAGCAAATGTGCTCTTTATTTTATGCAGTTAAAAAAGTTGAACAGTTTGTAAAAAAAAAAAAAAAAAAAAAAAAAGAAAAGCCAGTTTATAAAAAACTATCCTAAAAAAAAAAAAAAAATTATAATAATTATATATATATATATATATATATATATATATATATATATATATATATATATATATATATATATATATATATATATATATATATATTTACATTAAAACAAAAATATACACAACTATCAGTAAGAAAAGAAAAGCAATAATTTGAAATCTTTTCAAACAATATAAAAGCCCTTGCTGTCACTTTTGATCAGTTTAATGCAAATATATATCAAGTAAGTTAATTTAGGTTCAAAAAAAGTTGAAAGTGTGTTCAAAGTTCAAAGTAGTGGGAGATATTTTGCAGGGATCGATGATGTAAACATTTTTGTTGGAAAGATGCAGTTAACCATTAACTAACAACTGAATGCTTTTACATTCCACCTACTTGCTAAAATATTTCAGCCACCACCAAAGCAGACAGGTGTGCTGGGGACAGTCAACAAACCTTTAACGGTAACAGCTCGCCGACCGTACATTAAAACCACCACCTCTGACACCGGAAGCAATGCAAGCACCAACTCCCAACCCAGCTCGCCTGCAACAAATAAGAGCAGGTTTGTGCTTATCAAAATTTCTTTACTTTTCATTCACTGCGATGTGGCATTTATCCAGCATTGATTATACTATTCTGTAAAAGGTACTTCACATTTGTTGTTTCTGTATCATGAAGGGATGTGAGTTCTGAGGCCTCAGAGACGGGAGCGAGGGAGAACGAAGAGAATCCAGTAATCACAAAAGCAGGAGTTGTAAAGAAGGTCAGATACATCTCATGTAAACACTAAAAATTCTGCACGTTCACACTTCTGTCATTCCTTACCCAGTTTTTTTTTATATACCTTTAGGAGGAGCCCGCTCAGCCCAGCGGAAAAAAGCGTGCTGCTCCTGCAAGTGACGGCACAGAGAACAGTGTGTCTTCAAACCCCTCAGCGGGGACACAGCCTCCTGCCAGTAAACCACGACGTGGTCGACCCCCTAAAAGTGCTGCAGGCAGTGCCACACCAGATAAAGAGGCTGGAGCTACGACAGGAGGAGGGGCTGGACGGGGCCGGAAGAGAGCAGCACCTGCCCAAGATCCCGCCACCGCAGCCTCAGCTGATTCAATCAGTGGCAAGACACCAAAACAGCAGAAAGAAGCAGAACCGAAAAGAGCGGCGCCACAGAGACAGATTGACCTGCAAAGGTAAGTGAGTTCAACAGAATGACTTTTTCATATGCTATGCCTAGTATGATAGGAATCATTTCCTATCATTCCTATCATACTGTGAATCATTTATTGGAAATGATTCTGTCACTAGACCAGAGATAGGCAATGTCGGTCCAGGAGTGCTGATGACCTGCAGAGTTTAGTTCCAACTCTAATCAAACACACCTGAACAAGCTAATCAGGGTCTTCAGGGGGAGTCTGAGGTGTTTCATAAAACAACTTTACCAAATAAGCCAGGCTTATGTCAGTTAGTCTGACTTATTGTCACATGATTTGGCTCAAATAAGTCAGACTAACTAAAATCAGCCTGGCTTATTTGGTAAACTTGTTTTATGAAACACCCCCCAGGATTCCTAGGGCTACAGGCAGGTGAGGGTTTTATTCAGGGTTGGAACTAAACTCTGCAGGACATCGGCACTCCAGGACCGACGTTGCCCATCCCTACACTAGACTATCCAAGTTACCAGTAGGCCTGCATCTGACATTTCTACATTATGCCTTCACACCAATTCTGAAATTTCTTATTATTATTTTTTTTTCTGTATGCTAAAAAAAAAACAACCTTTTATTAACATATGTTATTGTAATAGTTAATTGTTGGGAGATGTTTCTGGTACCAAGAGTGCAAGTAATGTTATAAAATGGAAAGTTATGGCCCTGTTTTCTGTTTGGTCAATACAACACTCCAGCCATGCTAGCATAAATTATTGATTAATATAGTTATTAGCATAATTATAATTTTTACAATATATCTGAATTTATGATTATTATTATTATTATTATTATTATTATTATTATTATTATTATTATTATTAGCAGCAGCAGCAGCAGCAGCAGCTGCCCATTACTCACAGGACACCAATTTTCATTATACTTTTTTATACACTACCATTCAAATGTCTGTGCTCATAATTATTATTTTATTTTTAAAGAAATTAATACTTTCAATCAGCAAGCATGCATTACATTAGACTTCCACATTTGTTACAAAATATTCAATTAAATTAATCCTGTTCTTATGAACTAAAGTGTCCATTTACCATAGCCTTGTGGTTAGCGCACCTATATATTGCGCCGTTGCGCTGTGAGTGTCCCAAGTTCGAATCCCGGCTCGTAAACCTTTCCTGATCCCACCCCCTTCTCTCTCTTCCACTTCGCTTCTTGTCCAACTACGCTGTCCTAACTAAATAAAGCCATAAAAACACCAAAAATAAATCTTTAAAAAAAAAAACAACAACAAATCTTTCTTAAAAAGAAAGAAATGTTTCTAAGGTGAATGAAAAAATAAAACGGCTATTTTAAATTTCAGTAATATTTTACATTTTTATTGTTTTATTATATTTGGATCAAATAAATGCAGTTTTAGTGAGCGTAAGAGGATTCTTTTAAAAACATTCAAGTATTAGTTTACTTATTGAATAAACATTTTTTGATTATTTAGCCCCATGCCATCCAAGATCTTCAGTTTTTGAGTTTTTTTTGAGGAAAACATTCCAGGATTTTTCTCCATATAGTGGACTTCAATGAGGATCAATGGGTTGAAGGTCCAAATTACAGTATCAGTGCAGCTTCAAAGGGCTCTACATGATCCCAGCTGAGGAATAAGGGTCATGTCTAGCGAAACGATTGGCCATTTTCAAAAACCAAAAAAAAAAAAAAAACTCATTAACCACAAATGCTTACCTTGCACTAGCTTTGCGATACACATCTGTTACTTCACACATTGGAATGTAATCGCATTGGAAAGGTCACGCATGGTTAGTTCTTCGCTTGTGTTCTCCAGTTCAAGAAGGTAAGTTAGGGGGAAAAAACGCCATATCATTTTACATAACATTGCTTTATCTTTTTTTTTTTTATAAAGGGCGTTTGACGTTCTTTGCACATTCTCTTTGTAAATGCTGGGTCTGTATTTCTGCTCGAGCTAGGTCAAGATGAGCATTTGCGGTTAAAAAGTACAAAAAATATATATATTTATTTTTTTAGAAAATGACCAATTGTTTCACTAGGTAAGACCCTTATTCCTCAGCTGGGATTGTGTAGAGCCCTTTGAAGCTGCATTGAAACTGCGATTTGGACCTTCAACCCGTTGATCCCCATTTAAGTCCACTATATGGAGAAAAATCCTGGAATGTTTTCCTCAAAAACCTTAATTTCGACTGAAGAAAAAAAGACATTAACATCGTAGATGACATGGGTAAATTATCAGGAAATTTTTATTCTGGAAGTGAACTAATCCTTTAACAGTCCAATGTCCAACCCCAAAATTTTAAATGGTGGTGTATTCATGTATCCTGCTATTTCTTTTCTCCATTGTGCCATTTTAAGGAGAGTGACATTTATGGGGATTTCAGTTTATTTTTAAGTTAATAGCACAAATTTTATTGAAATTTGCATTGACGGGAAGCCCCATAAATGATAAACCGACTCCTGTTTATGTTTCATTGAGCACGTCAACGGCCAGAGTGCATTTCACTTATTCTTAAATGCAAATCTTTTCAGAGAATGACACATTTGCATTTAATTTGCATGGGAATCGTTTTTTTTTTTTTTTTGATGAAACGCATATGTTACATACTGGCATCGGATTGGTGTGAACAGCTCATAACTCTGTCATCTTTAGCTGTTATTGAAGTCTTTTATTTGAAGATGAGGCAGGTGTTTCTTTTGTCCAAGATCTGTGAGGGTAGCACAGCGAGATCAGCAAGTGTTTCAGAAGACATATGGAAGTGAAGGGGAGACAGAGAGAGAATTTGAGTCCAGCCCAGAGTATGTACTCTCACTCACGCAGCTACAGGGGCAGCATGAAGAAGCCATTCACAAGCAGTCGAGGGGCCCAGCAGGCCTCAAAAAGAAAGAATCTACCCATGAAGCAGAACAGGGCGTGCTGTCAGTGAGTGTATGAGAGGGAGCCTCATTTGAAATTTTGTTGTAGCTATTAGCTTAGAGCCTGGGTTCCCAACTCTGGCCCTTGTTGTCCACTTTCCTGCAGAGTTTAGCTCCAGCCCTAATCAAACACACCTGAACAAGTTAATCTAGATCTTCAGGATCACCAGACAGTTACTGGCAGGAGAGTTTGATCAAGATTGGAGCTAATGCTGCATTCCAGACATATGACATATAATGTCTGTAACATTACTTGAAGTAGGATATCTAACCTATGAACTCAGGGCAGATCAATCTATCTCAACCTCAGCAGGAAGTGTCATTTGACATCACTGCTTCCAGTGAGCATAGTGTGGAGTTACCTTAAGTCAAACTTAAAAACATTAGACATTAAGTTTATAAAATTATACCTTAATTTTAGCTTTTCGTCAGCTGTTTTCAAAACCGCTTTTTTTTTTCCTTCTTCTATTTTTGCCATAATTGACAAATATGTTAATGTGATGTGTGATTGACTGGAACATACTTAAGTTGGAAGTGGAACATTTCAGCTCGAATGTTCCCTCTTCCAACCTTCTCTGGAACGTGGCATAAATTCTGCAGGAAAGTAGAACTTGAGGGCCAGAGTTGAGACCCCTGGCTTAGAGGAATAATTTACCTAATAATGAATTTAGGGGTAATTTACTTACCTCAAAAGGGAACCCCAGGTATTAAGAGTGTGTTCACACTTGTAGTTCGGTTGTTTGGTTCAAAAGGAAAATAATACATTTGGTCCTGGTCCGCTTAGCGTTCACACTGGCATTTTTGACAGCCAACCTAAAGATACCAAACCTAGCAGCGTAGTGATATGTTCACAACCTGATTGGTCGGGCTGAATGACGTGTATTTCATGAAGGAGCTCTAAATGAAAGGAAAAGGTGTGTTTGATTTAAGGAAGCGCTGCGGGTCATGACATCAAAATACCCATTCACTTATTGGGCTGCTCAGTGCCGCTTTAAGCTGAATACACCTAATGCCCTCGGCTGGACTAAGCGCGCGCTCGTCGTGTGTATATAATTTCATTTTCACCACCTACGAACTCACAAAGAGCTCATAAAGTGCACTTTACCTCGTCGTTGCTCCATGTTTGCCCTCTGCTCATTTTGTTTTTAGTTACACCGCTTGTTCCCCTCATCAAATCATGTCGCATAGCTTTGCATCTTGTCATTACTTCCTGTTTTTGGTTTGTTTAGAAGTATTTGGTCCGTGTTGCATTCATACTTCATTCAAACCACACCAGAGTTCATTTGGAAGTGGACTGAGACCTTTTTAGCAGTCTTGGTCTGCTTGTTTGTGCACCAGGGTTCGGATGTCAGCGTTCACACTTACTCAAACAAACTGTACTAACAGATCAACCGCACAAGAGTTCGTTTTAATCGAACCAAACATGACAAGTGTGAACACACCCTAAGACTTGTATGGCTTATTATAACACACATCTCTTACTGAAATATGTAGTAGAAAGCCCATGAAAGATTTATGTTATTTAAAAAATGGACTATGGGGGGGGGCGCCATTACTTCGATGACATGAAATGGTTGCAATCAGTGAGCTACTGGTGCTACCTGTTGCTATTTTTACCTCAACACAACTCGTAAAATACTAATACAATGCCAAATTGTGTGGCTTTTGGTTGTAATATTCAGTCAAAGGGCAACATGAGAAACGATGTAAGTCTTCACTGCTTTCCTACCAATAAGAAGAGAAGAATGGGAAAATGCCTATGGACGAATAAAACTTCCTAAAGAGCCGCGTCTTTGTTCTCTCCACTTTAGCCCTGATGCCTTTGAGGCTTTTAGTAGATTACGGCTACTGAAAGAGCTTACAAATGGCAGAGACAAGAAACGCTAGATGCCATCCTGATCTAAAAACATGCCAGCGCTTGTCATGATGCCGCAGCCACTGAAGGAGCTTCTCAGTGCAGATTTCGCTTGAAATCTGTGGGTGTTTAGACTCTTAGTGGAAAAAAAATGATTGTATGATATTTGGTTTCAGCTTCCACTTATATCCATTGCAACCTGTAAGCTCTTTTAGTAGCTGTAGTCGTCGTTTCCGTATTTTATCTTCCAAGTTGTGTTGCGGTAAAAAATAGCAACAGGTAGCACCAGTAACTCTCAGAGTGCAACCATTTGATGTCATCGAAATAATGGCACCCCCAATAGTCCAAAATATGTATAAAACAGTTTTTTTTTTTTTTTTTAAATAATGTGAATGTTTAATGGGTTTTCTATTACATATTTCAGTAAGATACCATTTATGTTATATTAAGTCATACAAGTCTTAATACCTGGAGTTCCAAACTTTATGTATAGGCTTATGTTTTCTATACAACAATAGCATCATAGTAGTCGTCTATATGACATGTTTTTATATTCTTTCATATAGTTATAAGTCTTCTGATGTCATACAACAGCTTTCTGTGAGGAACAGACCATTTTACACCATAATGCCATGCATGCCATATGTAGGTTGATGTATTTAAATATTGTTCTGATTTCAGGTAAAGCGTCGGTGTCTGAAGACAAGGACGGTCAGGCAGTAAAGGATCGGGTGCCCCAACGAAGAGACGCATCCACTTATACATCAAACGCTCTTCACAAACCCGAACTGTCATTACCCCACAGCTCAAGAGGAATGAGGAATGAATTCTTTAGATTCAGATGTTCAAACTTGTATGTAGAAACACAGACCTGTTTCTCTTCATTCATTTTATTTTCATTTTTGTTTTGTGTTGAATTGTTCTCGTTGCTCTTTGCCTCTCTGTCCGGAGCCATTTTTAAAAACAAACATTTGAAAGAAAAAAAAAAAATCTGTTTTAATCTGCTCTAAGGTTGCTTATTAAATACCTGGAAAGATTTTTTTACTGTTTTATCTCCCTCTCCTCTTTTAATCCTCTATTAAATCCAAATACTGTCCACAGATTTCTTTGATTTCAAGAATTTATTGAGGCTCACATCCTGTATTCAATTAGTTTAACTCTATAAATTTACGTGCAAAGACTACAAGACTGTATGATTTGATAAATGCTGCTATTTATTCTGTTGAGTGTATGAGCATGAATTCCTCATGCTGTTGCAAGGGGCACCCTGCAGTTGCTACATGAAGTTTGTTCAAATTGATTCACGTTTAAATAGAAAAACTGTTCAGTTTCATTTTTCCCCACGTTTATATCAGTTCCCAAGCTATTTTTCACATTTACACTACCAAATTTACACTACAAGATTTTTTATGTGTTTTTTAAAGAAGTCTCTTCTGTTCAAGCCTGCATTTATTTGATCTGCAAAAACAGTAAAATTTTGAAATATTTTTACTATTTTAAAGAACCAGTTTCTATTTGAATATATTTTAAAATGTAATTTATTCCTGTGATTTCAAAGCTGAATTTTTAGCATCATTACTCCAGTCACCTGATCCTTCAGTAATCATTATAATATTCTGGTTTGCTGCTCAGAAAACATTGTTGAAAACAGCTGAGTAGAATTTGATAAATAGAAAGCTTTTGTAACATTTTAAATGTCTTTATCATCACTTTGAATCAATTTAAAGCATCTTTGCTAAATAAAAGTATTCATTTCTATAATTTCTTTTCCACAAAAAAAGAAAAAAACTCCAAGCTTTTAAATGGTATAGTGTATGTTACAAAAGCTTTTTATTTGAGTTAAATGATGACCTTTGGATCTTTCTTTAATCAAAGAATCTTGGAAAAAAGCTGTTTTAATTATTGATAATAATAAATGTTTCTTTAACAGCAAATCAGCATATTCAAATGATTTCTGAAAGATCGTGACACTGATGACTGGAGAAATGATGCTGAAAATGTAGATTTGATCACAGGAATAAATTACATTTTAAAAGATAATCAAATAAAAAGTGGTTATTTTAAATAGTAAAAATATTTCAACATTTTACTGTTTTTGCTGTATTTTGGATCAAATAAATGCAGGCTTGATGAGCAGAAGAGACTTCTTTAAAAAAACATTAAAAATCTTACTGTTCAAAAACTTTTGACTGGTAGTGTATATTTCACATGCATTTTCAATTTGACACCTACTGATGTAGACGTCCAAACAGGCACAGAGCAGAGATTCACAGACCACACGAGTTTAAATTTTTCACTTTTTTTTTTTTTTTTTTAATTCAAAAGAATATGACAGTTTCACAATAAATAACCATGCTTGTACGGCTCGAGTAGGTTTTTTTTTTCTGCCTTGTTTTGTAAAGGAGCTTAAAGTGACTAAAGCCAGAGCCCATGACCTGCATTTCTCCTTTGACAGAAGTTTTTGTCCTTTAATTCACTTCTTCGTGCAATATTGAACAAGGTGATCACTACAGGAAGACAGTCTTTTTGTTTTTTGTTTCATTTTTGATTTTCATACAAAATATAAATCCAGCCATCGATGGTGCATTCTAGAGATGAACAGTTCTTTATCTCCCCCCTCCCCAAAAAACTTGGCTGTATGTACATGAGAAAGGTGTACGAAAGCAACTAGCTGTGAAAGTGGGGGAGGATTTGGAAAACAGATGGTATATGGGAATGCTAGCAGTTAGAAGTAGACCTCATAGCAAATGGGGAATTAAATTTTTTAACAATTTACCCCATAAGAAAAGAACGGGTAAAAACAGGTTCACAAAGCATTGTGTGGCAGTACTCGCTCTTGGCCCGTTTGCTTCGAAGCATCTTTGTAGACTAGAAAACTCTAGCTGTTTGATTCATGCTTGCAACACTGGTTATGTGCGAAATATGCTCGAGTGGAAATTTGAATACGATTTCGGTATAAGAAACGCACCTCACCTCACTTTCGCACCAACATACTTTGATGCCAAACTGTACGTCTCACCGTATTGATTGTTTCACAAAAAAGCTAATCGTTTTAAAAGAACAGAAACTCTTATGTCTTCACTTTCTCATCTCTAGATGTACAAAATGTTTACACTTAAATGCAAGTTGTTTCATACAATACATTCTTCAAAAAGAAAAAAAAAAAACTCGAGGCAACTCAAGGTGTATCTGTCCGGTATCAAGTTGCAACCCCTACAGCTGCCTTGAAACGAAAAAGAAACGGTTTATGACCAATCCCGCATCATCCCTCTTTTCAAAAAGAGGGAAAAGTGAGAAGGCAATCTTCCTTTCGTTTAAAAAACAAAAAATAACACTTCACCCAGTAATTTTGAAACCGTGTCTGCACTCACAACATAACACCATGTCATCTGGCCATATCAACTACTGTACAGACAGATTAGTGCAAAGCCAAAGAAACATTAAAAAAAAATCAAATGAGCAAATAAAATCACACATTTGTTCATTGTAAGAGTGTCTCAAATAGAAGGGGTATTATTAATCTTAAAGATTTTAGTTTTAAATGCTAAATATCCCACTGAAATAAGCATATCCCAACCCAATTTTATGGTGTACAGATTGAAAAAAAAAAAATAACATTCCTGCTATTTTCTCTTTTAAATGTACACAACCTTAAATATACTAATTTACATGTACTAACATTGTTTCACAAATGCAAGTAAGTGATTCTTTTAGCATGAAATGACTGTCTTTGTTGGGTTTCTTTAAAAGGAAGGTGACTCCCTAAATTTAAGAGGGAAATGATGGACAGGAAAAAAAAAAAAAAAAAAGACTAGACCAGACAAGGGATGTGAACATTTGCTATGAGAGACAGAAGATGACTCTTGCCGTCTGACTGCTGTCTTGTAACCCAAACATTCATTCTGAACACAAACCAAGATGGGTGACGCATGTGTGTGTGGATGGTTGGGTGGGAGTGGATGGGTCATGAAGCTGGAGGGGTTTGAGGAAATTATGGCCTGGTGAAGAGAACTGGATGATCAGTTGCTTAGTAGCAGCTCTGTCGCTGTCTCCACGTCCCATGATTTTGAGGACAAGGCTACTATTACTGCATTCTGTATGGGAGAAACAAAGACAGATTTTAACATTTGAAAGTAACAGTAAATTTGCTGAATCAACTTTCATATGACAGTAACGGTCCACTAATTTGACTAAATTTTACACTGAAAATAGTTGAAACACAGCCATCCTGACACAACAGACCAACACTTTTACTCATTCAGAATAGCTTAAAGGAGAAGTCCACTTCCAGAACAGAAATTTCCAGATAATGTACCTCCCTTGTCATCCAAGATGTTCATGTCTTTTTTTCTTCAGCCATAAAGAAATTAGGTTTGAGTTAAACATTTCAGGATTTTTTTCCATATAATGGACTGTTATAGTGCCCCAATTTTGAACTTCCAAAATGCAGTTTAAATGTGGCTTCAAACGATCCCAGATGCGGTTGTAAATGATACCAACTGAGGATGAACGGCCTTATCTAGCGAAATGATTGGGGAAAAAAAAAAACAAAAAAAACTTTTTAATCTCAAACGCTCGTCTTGTCTTGCTCTCACTGAACTCTTGTGTATTCTGCCTCAAGACAGTTAGGGTATGTCAAAAAAGTCATATTTTCTCCCTCAACTTAAAATTATTTCAAAATCATCCTACGTCACTGCAGAAGTACCAACCCAGTCTTTGCAAAGTGAACATGCAAAGAAGATCAAACACCCTTAACAAAAACAGTGATATAAGGTGATTTTGAAGTTGAGGGAGAACATGAGATGGGAGTTTTTCGACATACCCTAACTGTCATGAACCGGAAAAAAACAATTCAGGCAGAGTGAGACAAGATGAGCATTTGACATTAAAAAGTATATAAATCGTGTTATTTTTATGAAAATAACACATTGTTACGCTAGGTAAGACCCTTCTTCCTCGGCTGGGATTGTTTACAACCGTATTTGGGATCGTTTGAAGCCACATTTAAACTACATTTTGGAAGTTCAAATCGGGGCACCATATCAGTCCATTATATGGAGAAAAATCCTGAAATGTTTCCCTCAAAAAACTATTTCTTTACAGCTGAAGAAAGAAAGACATGAACATCTTGGATGACAAGGGATGAGTACATTATCTGTCAATTTTTGTTTTGGAAGTGGACTTCTCTTTTAAGTAAATCAGCATACAGTGCAGATAAACTGCCGGTTGCTTACTGCTTTTTTTATTTACTGCATAATTTTTTTATGCATTAAATTAACAGTAAAGACATGTATATTGAAGATTCATCTTTCTATATTAAAACACAGTTACAGTTGAGGTCAAATTTTTACCTACACCTTTCATGTTAATTATTTTACCAAAATAAGAGGGATCATACAAAACTAATGTTATTTTTTATATTTAGGACTGACCTGAACAAGATTTTTCACATTAAAGATATTTACATATGGTCCACAAGAAAAAATTACCCCGTTCAAAAGTTTACATACACTTGATTCTTAATACTGAATGATCCACAGCTGTGTGTTTTGTTTTTTTTTTTTTGTTTAGTGATAGTTGTTCATGAGTCCCTTGTTTGTCATAAACACTTAAACTGCCTGCTGTTGTTCAGAAAAATTCTTCAGGTCCCACAAATTCTTCAGTTTTTCAGCATTTTTGTGTATTTGAACGCTTTATAACAATGTGTGTATGATTTTGAGATCCATCTTTTCACACTGAGGACAACTGAGGGACTCATATGCAACTATTACAGAAGGTTCAAACACTCACAGATTCTCTAGATGGAAAAAATGCATTAGGAGCCAGAGGGTGAAAACTTTTGAACAGAATGAAGATGTGTACATTTTTCTTATTTTACCCAAATATCTTTTTTTTTTTTTTTTATTTAGTACTGCCCTTCAGAAGCTACAGAAAATAATTACATGTTTCCCAGAAGACAAAAGTTAAACTTACCCTGATCTTCAAATTCGGCTCTTAATGCATTGTGTTTCCTTCTGGAGCATCAGTGACCGTTAGAACCTTATGCAATAGTTGCATATGAGTCCCTCATTCATCCTCAGAGTGAAAAGATGGATCCAAAATCATATAATCACTGCTGAAGAGGGTTCAAATACACAAAAATGCAGAAAAACCAAAGAATGACCTGAAGGATTTTACTGAAGAACAGCAGGCAGTTTAACTGTTCAGGATAAACAAGGGACTCATGAACAACCATCACCTAATATGTAAACATCTTTTATGTGAAATATCTTATTCAGGTCAGTACTAAAAAAACAACGCATTTTATATGATCCCTCTTATTTTGGTAAAATAATTAACATTTTGCAGATGCTGCAAGGTGTATGTAAACTTTTGACCTTAACTGTATTTTATATTCTAATAATTTTTCACTATTACTCTTTTTACTCTATTTTTGATCAAATAAATGCAGATGAGCTTAAGAGAATTCTTTAAAAAAAAAAAAAAAAAATTTACCAACCCCAAACATCTAAACCATAATGTATTTTCTGTCAACACATGTGAAAACATTTACCTAAAAATCTGGATTCAGTTTCATTGTGTAATACTTTACAAACACTAGTCTAGGGGTCTACAACCTTTTTAACTTTAGCTTCAAAACATTAAGGTTGAAACACTGATGTCACATGGACTATTAACGATGTCCTTACTACCTTTCTAGGCCTTGAATGTGTCAGTTGCATTGCTGTTCGTGCAGGGTCAGAAAGGGCAGGGTCATTTTCATTTTTGGGTGAACTATCCCTTTAAAAGCATCACATGCCAAAAGTGCCATATGTCCCTAAGGTTGCAAACCCCTGCTGTAGTCTTTGCATTTTTAACCACAGTAGCAGCTGTCCACTTTTAGTACTTACTTTGTCAAAGCCCATTGCACAAAGTTTGTCTATTTTGCGTGTGTACTCGGGACTGGACACGGGAGCACCAGCGTAAACGTGAGACCAGAGACGAGCGGTTTGTTTGAACATTTCTGGATTCTGCTTATACTGCAAAAAAACAACAACAGTGACGTAGTTGAAAGGTTTGCAATGCTTTGTTCTTGTACATTCTCATTCAAACACGCACGTCTACCTGATTGGCTACCACGGCGTCTTGAGGATCATCTGGCTCTGCTGCAGCTAACAGAGCCTGTAGTGAGAGCAGAACTGTTCGCAGAGTCATAGCAGCAGCCCTGTGCACAGGAAGAGAAGACAGAATAAGATGATGAAGAAAGGGTAAAGAAAAGGGAAGTTAGCATTTGAGGAAAGAAACAGCACTGCGTCTGACACGTTATATGCTTGTTGACAATAAACTACACTACACTGTCATGCTCATTAATTATAAGCACTCACCATTGGTCTTTTAAAATGTCCAAACATATCGCCCCAGTAACTGAACTTATATTGGGATGCCAGATCTTAGTAATAAACCGCACCTGAAACATATGAATAAAAAAAAGGTATTTTAACTTCAAAGTCCTCTGATCTTTCAAATCAAGTCAACATTAAATCATAACGGATCATATTTGCTTTGTAAATGCACATTCCTGCTCTTATAACTCTTAAAAAATAAAAAAAACTTGAATTATTACCCTGATAAAACAGGGTTTATTTTCTATACACAGTCTGTTTACAGAACAGGACTGACATAGTAGATCCTAGTCTTCAAGTTCACATAACACATGAGTGAAGTTACAAATCTTCAGTGTGTTATGATTGTTTCATTTATGATTACAAGTTTCTGTTATCTCTATGTTTACAGTCAAATTTAAAACAGACTAGTAAGTATTATTTGATCATGTTAACACAGTAGTGCTTATTGCATGATAAGGCTCAGTTGCCACAGAAAATAGTTCTTTACTGCTTTGTTAATCAAGTCAAGTGTTGGTCCAGTTCAGGATGGAATACACTACAGAACTAAACAGATTTTAAAACACCAGTTGTCACATACTCGGCAACTTTTGTAAAGGGTAACTGAGAAAAACTTGGCCTCATATACTAAAGGTCTGAGAATCACACTACCAGACATTCAAGTCATTACAAACATGTGCCTTGTAGACACATATAAATGTTTTTTAAAATGATCATATATGTTTGATATCTTCCAAATAGACAGAATCATAAAAACCTTTCACAGAGTAATAATACCAGTAAATTGCAGTAAAATTACTGAAACGACTTTAAATACAAAATGCACTGTTCACACAGGCAACGGCATTCTGTCTTTTTACCGGAAAAGCACCACTCACGCATCAGTTTCAGAATACCACCACATTCTATGACATCATTAACCGGAAATTACCTATAAATGGCTGCACCTCCCGGTGTTGTGCTTGTAAACATTATAACGCTGTCAGTATTTTTGATGATTTTTGTGTTGACTTTGGCTGATTTTGGCCCAGAGACATCATATTAGACGACTTTTGCAAACAGCTCTCTGCGTCAGAATGTCAAGACGTCTTACGTCAGCACATGAAATCAAACATGCTCATACCTGAAATCTCATTCTGTGTAAATCTCATTCTGTACCAGTAAATTATCGGTAACTTACTGGTAATGTTACACTTCTCATACTCAACTTCTTTGTTTCGCAATTTACCGGTATTTCTGAAAAGGTCCTGTTCACACATGATCTCTTAACCAAAAATGACTGACCAAAATCTGCAGACTGGTTCTTTTTGGCAACTAGCTTTGTCTACTCCAGATTTTAAACCTTGAAATCCAGGCAAAAGTCACGTAGTATTCCAACCTTTAATCAGGTCAGTAAAATCACTTGATTGGAATCGAATGAGATCCTGCTCCTTTTCATATATTCACTGGGACATAATTGAAGTTTTACCCGATTTAAAAGAGAAGCTCACTTCCAGAACAAAAATTTACAGATAATTTACTCACCCGCTTGTCATCAAAGATGTTTGTGTCTTTCTCTCTTCAGTCGTAAAGAAATTATGTTTCTTGAGGAAAGCATTTCATAATTTTTCTCCATATAGTGGACTTCTATGGTGCCTGCGAGTTTGAACTTCCAAAATGCAGTTTCAACATAGCTTCAAAGGGCTCTAAACGATCCCAGCTGAGGGAGAAGGGTCTTTTCTGGCAAAAGTTATTTTCTTAAAAAAATAAATAAATTAATTAAAAAAAAAGTACAATTTATATACTTTTTAACCTCAAATGCTCATTTAGTCCATTTTCTGCAATGCAATAAATGCGATAAATTGTTTTTTAGAAATTAACGGATTGTTTCGCTAGATAGGACCCTTATTCCTTGGCTGGAATCATTTAGAGCCCTTTGAAGCTGCATTTAAACATTTCGGAAGTTCAAACTTGCAGGCACCATAAAAGTCCACTATATGGAGAAAAATTCTGGAATGTTTTCCTCAAGAAACATCATTTCTTTACGACTGAAGAAAGAAAGACACGAACATTTTGGATGACAAGGGGGTGAGTAAATTTTCTGTAAATTTTTGTTCTGGAAGTGAACTTCTCCTTTAATGCATGAATAATTGGTTTAATCCAGCAGGGGAACTGATCAATTCTCATTCCTCTACAACTTTCAAATGGTGCAAAAGAATGTGCTAACAATATACAAAGTGTAAGTTAGTTCTTGAAGCTTTTAATATTTATGATGCGTCTTTGTTCACCAGGTTCCATTAAGGAATGCAAAACCAACTATAAAGCGTTTTCACGACACGTCATCAGTTGGCCACATTGGCGGCACTGAAATGTAAACGATGCCACTGGACCGAACTTGCAAGTTTTCCTGATTATTGCTGCTGAAAATGGTCAATTATTGTCATGTTTTGGGCTGTACTAATCGGTCGAGGAGAAACATTTCAAGTGCTATAGACTGGCAAAAGTTATAACAAATTAAGGAAAAGAGTGCAAAAAAACTTGTTTGTGTTTGGCCAAACTGAACCAGGATTTCCAGGGCAAGAATCTTGACAATATTCGTGTTTGTTCTTGTCATTTCCATTCAGGAAGGTGAAATTTTAGGCTAATATCTTAATTAATACTGCTAGTACGTATATTTACCACTTAACTTTACTTTGTTTACTTTGCACCCTTTCCTGCTTACTAAGTCCTTCTCTATATGATTTAGAAGCTTTCACACATTTTTTTTTTCTGTGGTTTAGACAGCATGAATTAGCAGAACAACATATTCAGTAGGACATTAACTGTGCAATCAATGCTGTTGTTTACATCCGAGTATCACCAGTATAGCCACGCATTCGGGTAACTGACCAAATCATGACGTAACTGCCAACCTCTATTGAAAATCCTGACTTACTTAAAAATACATCAGATTAATTTTACCTTAAATATAAATAACAAATATTACTAAAATATCAAATATCAAAAAAAGATTACCTTGGGTGGGTTAAAAGGATATGTCTCAGGAATCTTAATTTCTAGCTGGTATCTGCCCCCTGCAGTGAAAAAAGGCTTGTAAATGATCATCTTAAACAGAACATTCATGTATTTTGCAAACATCATGTTAGCAATAGAGAACACTGATGAAAATAGCCTCGCTACCTTCATACGGTGTGTCTGGTGGTCCTGCTATTTCTCCCTTTAACTCTGTGAAGTTTTCATCCACCAGATCTACTTTTATTTGATTCTTACTTGTCTGTTGTTAAGCAGAACAAAAAAAGAAACAGGGGAAAAAATATTATTAACACAGTTAACTTCTGTGCATTTAATATAACTGTGATCAGGACAAGATGACAGAAACAAGCCTTTAGTTAGTGAAACAAGGTTGTTTCTTTACTTCAGCTGCCCAAGAACAAAGAAGTGACCAGTTAAGTCATGTGACTGTAAACAATAAGCAGGTAGACAGCAAGAAAGGTGTCTCTGGTTCTACAAAAAAAACTGTCTAGGTAGGCTCACTGCTGCACTACTGAAAACTACTTGAACAACCTGGTAGTCCTGCTAACTGACACTAACACATGAAATATATCTGGACACGACCAATAAAAAAAGTATTTAAAAAAAAAAAAAAAAAAGAAGCCCATGTTTATAGGAGACGAGTGGTAATATTATAACATACTAAAAGAAGGCTTAGTGAAGCTAGCAGGCTAACTATGTCAAATAGCAAGTTAGCTCCTTAGCTAAAGAACGGCGTGTGCAGTCAAATATATAGCAGTACTTTAATGTGTCCATAAAAGGTTTTCACATTTCAGTCAAGGCTTTCGACTTAAAACACCAAAGGAAGCACATTTGTCATATCTTTGACTTCCGTATCTAAAGGCCATCATATGACAGTTCATGCTAACATTAGCTTAGCAGGCTAAGCTAGCTCATTGGCTTCTGGATGTTTATCCCCAAAGTCCTTTTGTTTGCTCTTAACGGGTAGAAAAATAAAGTAAAGTAACGTTTTGCAAACCTCTTCGCTTTTCAGCACTTCTTTGAACTCTCGCTTGATCCTCTGCACAGCGATATTTGCCATGGCTGATTGATTCCTCTCTCTCTCACTCTCTCTCTTTCTCTCTTCCGCTGTTTTTGAGCCTCCAGTCCGCAAAGACTGATAGCGCTTTACTTTCACACCCCTCTCGCTCTCTGTGTCTCTCTCTCTTTCTCTCTCTCTCTCTCTCTTCTAAAACAGATCGCTGAGCTGAGCTCCAGTACAAACACTGGCGAACACAATGAGAGTCTGGAAAACTCAAACACTACACTAGAACACTGCGTTTGTCCTCTTTGTTGAACCAGGTGGAGATATTACGCAGCAGAAAAGCAGGACTCTTGACAGATCCAGAATGCATTCAGATCTAGTATCAGTCCCATATGGCATGGTGCTGTCACATGATATCGTGCTTCTAACGCTTGGATACATACTGTCCAAATATGCACATTTTTGAATGTATTCCAGTTATCTGTTAAATTACACAAAAAGTTGCAAGTGATTTTATTTATTTATTTAAAATAAATTTATATTTTTATTCTACAAGAATGGATTAAATTGAAAAGTGACTAAACTAAATCTATAATGGTTTTTTTTATATTAGTTTTCAAATTTCCTTTGAAACTTTCAGTTCATCAAAGAATCCTGGAATTCATTAACAATATCACGGTTTCAACAACAATGTTAAGCATCACATCTGTTTTCAGCATTGATAATAAGAAGTATTGTTTATTGAGTGCCAAATCAGCATTTTAGAATTTCTAAAGCATATTATTTGATTTCAGAAGGATCATGTGACACTGAAGACTGGAGTAATGGCTGCTGAACATTTAGTTTTGTCATCATAGGAATCAACTACATTTTAAATATATAAAATAAAATTTTATTTAAATATATATTAAAACAGAAGACAAATTGAATTATTATTTCATAATATTTCTATTATTAGTGTTTTTTGATTAAATAAAACACTTGGTGACCATAAAAACTTCTTCCAATAACATTAAAAAACATCTTATTAACACCAAATGTTCAAACAGTAGTGTGCATAATGGATTATATATTGTAATCAGTTGATGTTATTGTAAAAGGTTGACTATTTTAGTATGTAATGTTAATGATTTTTAAATTAAATATGTTTAATTAATATGTTTAAATATACTCTTTAAAAAGACTTTTAAAAAAGACACCAAAATGATGAATTTTGGCACCATCACTGATGACACTAATGTTGATGACTTTTATCTATAGTGGATTTTATTTTGATATACAAAATCAACATGATAAAAAAAAAATATATTTATATATATTCTAAGCAAGACGAAATATCACTTGACATGAATATTTGTATTCATCTTTTAAAGGCCCTGTAACTTAGCTTTAAATGATGTATACCTATTCAACATACTTTTCCATAAAAGCACATCATGTTTATATTTGTGGATGTTTTAACAGGTGGATAACATGAAAAAGACTGCAACTGCTTTTAAATAATAAAACCATAGAATGGGAATTGGAAGACACTGGATTGTACAACCTGAAATGTTTCTTAAGAATTATTAACAATTAGCATCCATAGGACAGTATTGCTCTTACATGTTTTTTATACAAATTGCTGCCATACATGGCGCATTTTGAGAGCTCACTGTGAAATGTTTGCAAAGCATTTTAGATTTGGACTGCCAAAGAATTGTATAATTGTTTCCGGAAAGCATTATGCAATAAATCTCAGTCTAATAAAACAAACTTGTCTTGGTAAAAGAAAAAAAAGCAACCTGCCAAACTTGTCTGGAGTGCAGGCAAATGAAACTATAAAACTATAGTCTATAATTAGTCTGTAGCCTTCTCTCTATTGCTCTGTCACTTATTCAGACAGGAAAGATTGTTACATGATTCCTAAACATCACTGTATACCAAAAGAGATTTAATTTAAAGGGGAAGTTTATTCATAATCCAAGCACATTTAGCAAGTAACAAACAAACAAAATAAACAAATAAATATTGCTGATTCATTTTCAGTATTTTTTCAGTATTCAGCTGGTTTTGTGACCTTATCGTTGTGGCTTCCATAAGGTGGCCCCGCACCATGTAAAATAAAGCATCTTTTTTTAAAATAAGAACATTATAATACTAGATATGCATGCACATTTAATACTTCAATGGAATGCATTCACTGATAATACTATTATAAACTGTTTTTAAAAATGCAAAAAACAATATTACAATAACAGACAGTGATATAGTTTTTAAACTGTAAAAAAAAACTTAAAAATAAACAAATATTTAAAATGTACTGTATATAATCAACATTGCTGATTATATATTGTATTGATTCAGTAAAAGTGCACAAGCTGTTATGTCTAACACAATTCTGCATTTTCAGCAAAGCAGAATTATGAGTTATTTTGAATTCAGAATAATTAAATAACAACAATAGTCAGAAGTATGATTATTTCTAATGTCACCATTCTCTTTGGTTAGGAGAATAGGACCACAAATCTAGAAATTATGCACATAAATATTTGTAACAGTTAACTGTAACTTTACAAAAGTATGTCATGGTTATTAGTGGGTTTTCATTGTACAACGTCAATTCAGTAATTTTGGGCCTAAATTTATTTCATGTTAGAGTACCCTACATTATTATTTTTATTTTTTAATTTTTTTTTCTTCAAAATTAGCCTGCTGTTCATTTCTATATGTGAAACCCTTAATGCAATTTAGATGGGGCTGAGTGACGACGGTGAGCTTGCGTTTTCTTCGATTAAAAGAGCAACATACACACTTCACTCACACAGACACACTCCTGTGACAGGCAGTGATGTGCACTGCAAATTTACTTTACTTTTCATTATTTACACTCAGCCAGCAAAGTGTCGATAACCAATGAATAAATGATGCGCTCTGCGAACGGTGAGAAAAGTAACGGCATTTCAGTGTTTCCCAAAAATATGCGACATTTCACGTCATGTAGCGACGTGGCTCTCATCTGTTAATTCCGCCACCCGAATGTACGAATCCTACCATGGTAAAGGCTGCCCTCATATATAAACAATAATTTAGGTCCAGTCGGCCTTGCTGATTTGCTGAAATTTAGACGTTGACGCGCTGAAGTCTTACCTCATGAATAATAATTAGGCTGCGGAATTGGACGCCTCAGGGCGGATACAAATAGACGTCAGCGCAGGCTATTTACTATTCATGAGCCAAGCCTTCGCCATAGTAACATTCCTACTATTCGCTTCCCAGATCCTTATCAAAACACAGACGGAACATCAGCCGGAGCTGGGGCCCATTGCCAAACAACAGTGTACACAGGGAACATTTGCACTGGAGGCTGTCTGGGGTCAATATTCACACTGCTGTCCTCCTGGTTTGAAGCGAATGGTTTTAAATCTCTTCTAGTGAGTTGTCGAAGTCATCGGTAAGACATCTGTCTATCCACATCTTGTTTGTTTTGCACTAGGGTAAAAAATCTTATTCCATTTATGTTTTTTGAAATGCTGTCTCTGTTAAAATAATTACACTGCTTTAATGAATAAATAAACAATCTTTCTTTGAAGACGCAAACTGCTTTAAGCAAGAATATTTTCGGCATCTTACGATGGGAAAACATGACTTTTTATTTTTTGTGTATTACTTAGTATACATATTTTGTGTTTATGAGAGTTTTTAGTGTTTAAATAGACAGTGTTTTAGAAGTCAGCCGGTTGAGTTGAAGAGGAAGCAAACAAAACACAACCAAGTTGAAACAAAACGTAGCCAACTGTTAAAACAAGAAATTTGCATCAAACGTCTATCAAGCGTTCGTATTATTTTATGGAAAATTAGAAATTCAGTGTTTTGAGTAAGCTTCCCCTTTCCGTAAACCCTTTGGTTTCCTTTCATTTGTTTACAGTTTCCAAGTTTCAGTCATGCCTAAAATGCCAAATACGTTCGCTTGAAAACACACGGAACAAAACGGTCATGTTTTGAAAGCATTAATACGTCTAGATGGCGTTGGAACTAATTGCTGTGGCAAACAAATATATTTAGGATTGCTAAAGGATGGCTGTTTTTACTGCCGGATTCGATTTAGGAATTAACTTGCAGTACTCCCACTCCAGGCGCGCGAACTCGATTTAACGGGAGTGTGCAGTGAAGTAAAACTTTCAGACCTCGCACCCATTAGTTACTTCTCAAGCAACTGACAACCTTCTCACTTAAACATATTAATGCAGCCTACGCAATAATCATGTTTTTACTGATGTTAACATTTAACCATGAAAAATTTCAATTTGTGTAGCATAAATTAATGAATACTATTTCAATTTAATCGTCAGTCTTTCGTGTGTTTTGGGCCAATACCAAACTGCAACAACATAAAAGAAATCCATGAACAATTTGGCGTTTGGACATTTCTTTTTTATTATTATTATTATTTAGGTTTATGTTCAATTATGTTCATCAAGTAGTCAAACAGATGTGATCCATATACACTTTTACTCATTAAAAAAATAACGAGTAGCCTACTACCACATTAGATGAAGCTTGGAAAAGGAGGAAAACTCTAAATAACACGATGTTTTTAGTGTAGATCATCAACATAGTCAGTCCATTGGGTATTTAAAGTAGCCTACCAAAGCTTTGTGTTTATTTGGATTTCAAATGTGAGTCATGCTAAAATCCTATAGACCTTCCCTGTAAAGCCATCATAATTCACCACACCCATTCAGAATTTGAGTCTTCATGTTTAAAATAATTTAATATGTTTTATTCAGGAGAGGATGGCAGAGGGAGGTTATGACCCCTGTGAGTGCATCTGCTCTCATGAACATGCTATGAGGAGACTCATCAGCCTGGTAAATTCTCCATCTCCTTTTTTCATCTCTGTTCCAGATCAGCATTTAAAATAACTATTTGTAATAATTATATTTAAAAAAGCAGAAGAAAAGAACTTACTCTTGATGGTGCAAATAGAAATTGATCTTTTGAATTTTAACTTTTTGATACTGATCTGTATGAAAGAAAAGGGAATGACTGTGACTGAAATTGAACCTGTCCTTACATTGGATTTCTCTTCTTTTCTTGGAACAATGTTGGTGTTTAGAGTAGTAGTCTTTACATTTTCAAAAGGGATCTCATGTGCATTTATAAATAAACACAAAACAAAAAAAAGTTTCATTATCTGAGTATTTCTGTAAACAACCGTGAACTAAACTATGCAATTAAATCTCCATTTGCTTAGTTTTATGCAAATAGAAAAATAACATTATTGTGTATTTTTCTCATTTTTCTATAGCTATAGAAAAGTGATGGCAGGGAATTTTATAATAGAGCGAAAGATTAAATTAATTTTATACTAGCTAACGAAGCTATGATACTAATAAATAATTGCTAAAATGTTTGTTTTGTAATGGTGTCAAAAACCATTTAATTTGAAAGTCGATTTTATTTGGATGTGTGCCAATCTGACAGGGCTTGTCTGTTCCAGTGGTTTGTCAATTTTAAAACCTGTAGTGGCGTATGTAACTATATATCTTTTATGTAGTTATTTTATCTTTTAAAATTATGCTATAGGTGTGGAATGCTTTTGCTTTTGTAGTTTAAATGTATGGCCAATAGATGGCGCTAGTGCTTTTTTGGTTCACTTAGATCAGCCAAGGAATAACATTTGGTAAATTTTAAGTATTTGTTGAGCAAGAATCTAAAATCCAGTAGGCTTTGGCCTATTGAAGACAAGATATAATACTTTTTGGGGTGTATATATATATATATATATATATATATATATGTATATGTGTGTGTGTGTGTGTGTGTGTGTGTGTGTGTGTGTATGTATGTATGTATGTATGTATGTATGTATGTATGTATGTATGTATGTATGTATGTGTGTGTGTGTGTGTGTGTGTGTGTGTGACCACGGACCACAAAACCTGTCATAAGTGTAAATTTCTAGAAATTGAGATTTATACATCCTCTGAAACCTGAATAAATAAGCTTTCCGTTGATGTATGGTTTGTTAGGATAGAACAATATTTGCCCGAGATACAACTATTTGAAAATCTGGAATCTGAGGGTGCAAAAAAATCGGAATACTGAGAAAATCGGCTTTACAGTTGTCCAAATGAAGTTCATAGCAATGCATATTACTAATCAAAAATGAGGTTTTGATATGTTTACGGTGGGAAATTTACAAAATATCTTCATGGGACATGATCTTTACATAATATCCTAATGATTTTTGGCATAAAAGGAAAATTGATAAATTTGACCCATCCGATGTATTTTTGGCTATTGCTACAATTATACCCGTGCAACATAAGACTGGTTTTGTGGTCTATATATATATATATATACAGGGGTTGGACAATGAAACTGAAACACCTGGTTTTAGATCACAATTAGTATGATATTGGGCCTCCTTTTGCAGCTAATACAACATCATTTCATCGTGGGAGTGACAAATACAAGTCCTGCAAAGCAGCCAGAGGGATTTTGAGCCATTTTCCTCTTGCAGAACAGTGGCCAGGTCACTATGTGATGCTGATGTGGGAAAACGTTTCCTGACTCGCTCCTCCAAAACACCCCAAAGTGGCTCAATAATATTCAGATCTGGTGACTATGCAGGCCATGGGAGATGTTCAACTTAATTTTCATGTTCATTAAACCAGTCTGTCACCAGTCTTGCTGTGTGTATTGGTGCATTATTATCCTGATACAGAGCACTACCTTCAAGGTACAATGTTTGAACCATTGGGTGCACATAATGAAACTTTACACTGCTCTAACTGGTGTAATGTACAATAAGTGAAGATTGGGCACCAGACAGCGCAAATATAGCCATGAGACCTCCAATACTATATTGGCAAGTGTTTCAGTTTCATTGTCCAACCCCTGTATATATATATATATATATATATATATATATATATATATATATATATATATATATATATATATATATATATATATATATATATATACGCATGGAACTGGAAGTTTACAGAGGAATACACACAGATTGTTCCAAATTAAATTTGAAATCAGTTAATGTTTTATGAATTAATGTAATGTCCACATACACACACCGTGTTGTCATTTCATCCATATAGTATGTTCTTTGATTAGCCTTTGTGATTTATTTCCAAGCTGAGACAGTCCCAGTCCTACTGTACAGACACAGAGTGCCTTCAGGAGAGTAAGTCTGTCTGTCCAATAAATAAATAAATACATAAATAAATAAAAAGCATATCACACTAAAGCACGTATCTGTTGTATTTTCTAACATTTGAGTCTTGTGTGTATGCAGTGCCAGGCCCCAACTCCTCCGTAGAAGGGGACATCACTCTACCCATGATTATTATGGGATGGGTAGTTCTAGCTCTCGTGCTCTTTCTGTTCCGCCCAGCCAGCTTGAGGGGTCCTTCAGCCAGCGGCAAGCCCTCCGGCCCCCATGGCGTAAGTCATGACAGATAAACTCCCTCATAATGATGGTCAAACTGTGTCAATTATCACTTGTATTACTGGTCAGAAGTTTGGAATAATTACCCTTTATATATATATATATATATATATACATTCATTTTGCCATTAATTTTAATAATCCAGTGAGATTTTTGTTTGCACAAGGAGCCTGACAGCAGCCAATGCTCCACACATAGATCTAATCCCTTTATCATCAAGTCTGTCTGGAATGACATGAACTTGAAGAAACAGAAGAAGAAACTTGAAGAAACAGAAGAAACTGAGACTAAATTCAGAAGAACTGTGGTAATGTCTCTAAGATGCTTCAAGAAACCTACCTGCAAAGCTACAGTATTATTAAAAGCTTAGGAACTTGTGTAAAAATGCTGTAAAATGAGGGTGCTGTCAAAAATAGTGTCATAAATAGATTTTCTTTATTAATTAACTTCTATTAACTAAATTAAATCAACATTTGTTGTGACCATCCTTTGCATTTAAAGAAGCTTTTGCACTAGGTGCACATGCACATAGTTTTTCAAGTAGCTTTGCAGGTAGGTTTCTTGAAGCATCTTGAAGTATGCCACAGTTCTTCTGGATTTAGTCTGTCTCAGTTTGTTCTGTTTCTTCATGTCATTCCAGACAGACTGGATGATGGTGACAGATCTCTGTAGCACTGGCTGTTGTCAGACTCCTTATGCAAACAAGAATCTTACTGGATTATTACAATTAATGGCAAAATTAATGTTTGGAAATGTAACCTAAAATTTCCTACTGACACACTACAGCAAAAGCTAGAAATAACTGACTTTTTTAGCATTTTTAGCTGTTGAAAATACTAGTATGTTCTCCAAAGCTGCATTTATTTGATTAAAAATGCAGTAAAAACAGAGTGAAATATTATTATAATTTAAATAATGGTTATTGTTTTCAATCAACAGTTTTTGCTGCCTAATATTTTTGTGTATATCATTTTTTTTGAAGAATAGAAATTTAAATAAACAGCATGTATTTGGAATAGAAATCTTTTGAAACATTGCAAATGTCTTTACTGTCTCTTTTGATCAATTTAATAAGTCTTTACTGAGTAAAAGTATTAATTTTTCACTTACCCCAAACTTAAATGGTATTGGATAACTGTTACCACAAAAATTTTAAGCAGCAAAAAACGTTTTTCACGATTAATAATAAAAACCTGGATACCTGAGGACCAAATCAGCATGTTAGAATGATTTCTGAAGGATCATGTGACACTGAAGACCGGAGTAATGACTGCTGAAAATTCAGCTTTGCCATCACAAGAATAAATAAATCTATTAAAATAAAACATTTATGTTAAATTGTAATATTTCACAATAGTACTGTTTTATGCATTTCAGTCAAATAAATTCATTACATAATTCAAAACATAAAATCTTAATTATTCCAAACTTTTCACCAGTAGTGTATAAATGATCAGTAAACTGTGTGAAATAACAGTAATCAGAAAGTATAGCAACTCAACCTTGTCAATTTACATTACTCCTTGAATTGTAATTCTTGTAATTACTGGATGGAATTTTTTTCTCCTCATTTAGAATCATGGCAGAGAGCCACCAGCACCTCCTGTGGACTAGAGGTTTTCCACAGCAAAAGATTTGATCTTTTAATCCAGCTTCCACCTGATTAGCTACTGTGACTAATATAACTTGTTCATTTCCTTAATCATCTGTCAGTGTTTCAGATTCCAGATTCTTTAGTCCAATGAGGGGGGAGCAGGGGGTGATCTACACACACACTTTGATAACAAGGTGTTTCTACAACGTGTTACATTTCAAAAGAGGAAGCAAAAAGAGAAAGTTGTCCTAGTGGTGAAAATTCTGAATGGTTGGAGTCTAAAGTTTCCCGGGTTTACATATCTGTCTTCAATTTTTTACTTCTTATTATATTTTTAGTATAAAGCATTATTATGTATTAAACAATATAAGCCTATATAATGACATTTGCCCTAGATCAGCCTGAATTCGAACTGCGATCTAGAGTAAAGGTTACCTAGAAATTAAGTGTCGTCAAAAGATTTGGGTTATTTTTGAGTAGATTGAGGTGAAGAGGATAACCGTTTCTTGTTTGGTGGTACCCAATACATTCCAAAGCTATGATGACTTCACAGACATGATGTCAATAGTCCATGTAGGAGAATGAGCCTTGACTCTGCATTGGCTCATTCTAAACACAGATGTAATTTAAATGATTCAGAAAGTTAAGATTAACCAAGACCAATTCTTAAGTAAACCTTTTGTGCAAGAGGAAATAATAAAATGGGCGTATTCCAGTTTTTACTTGTAGTCATGGCTGTGTGGATGTTGTCATGCTCTGGGATTTGTTGACCACAGAGAGGCGGCTGATCTAAAGCAGACCTCTCCACCCTGAAGACTTTTACAGTCTGTTTACCCTTTATGTATAAAAATCGCTAGAGCAATTGCTAGCATAGCCAGTTAAAGGCCATTCTTAACTTGCATTTGCTCAGGAATCTTTATGTAGCTACACTAACTAAAACAGTAAAATGGTATGGCTAAATTTCAGTGAAGAAAATCTAAAAAGAAAGTAATCTTTCAAAATAAGATTTAAATTGGGAATGAGAGTGAGATTTCCTTTTAGTGTAAATCTACAAACGGTAGCACTTTAGATGTGGCACCTTTACATTTGTGTACAGAATGCAAAGAAAAACGCCAAAGAGAGGATGTAAATCTGCTCTATTTCAAGTGTGGTGTCACTTTCTCAAACTTCTGTTTCTTCAGTTCTCTGAGAATGATAAAATGTCTTAATTGCACAAAAGTAAGCTGGTTCGTTTGGCTGGACTAATGATTTCTGGGTAGATTGGTTAAGCTGGTGGTGTGGATTTCAGGGCATGTAAATTCTGTCTATGTACACTGTTCTAATGAAACTGCTCTATGAGAAAGGGCTTGATCTATGCACTTTTGGTTACTACAAATAAATATGAACAATAGCATCAGGTCGTGTCTTTTCTTTATTAAATTACGGAATAGGAATATGTATTGGTGGTGGCTAGTCTTTTTTTTAACGTTTCAAAGTAGAATTTGTCAGTATGACTCTACTCTCAAGAGTAATTCCTGCGTCAAACAGACCACTAATGCTTTCCCTTTAAGTTACGTCACCGAGATGTCTCAGTCACTGAAGCGTCTGCGTTCTCCACACGTAGCGTTTCGCTGTAACGACATTCATTGTCAAATGAAAAGTCGGAATAATCAATTTTGCAGTATTTATGTTAACAATAACTGAATTAGATTTAAATAATAAGTCTAAACTCTTCTGGCCTATGAACGTTCATTTTTTTTTCTTCTTAAATCACAGTCAAAATAAGATTTCTAACTTTCTAACGAGACTCTTAGTTTGAAAAGAACGACTTAATGACCCGGAAGCAGAGACCGGCCCCTCCCCTTTCTGAAGTGTTTACGTTGCTATCCCCCTCCCGGTGGGTGTGTGTTCGTAAATGTGTGTGTGTTCTGCGGGAGTTTATGTATCAAGGATATAATAGTTTTATTCATTCGGGAACAAGGCACCTCAGACGGAGGAACCATACCTGTATACCGCCCTGAGTCAAACAGAAGAGTGTTTTAACTGAAGAACCTCACTGTAAAACAAGGTAAATCTGAAATCTTTTGTATACTTTAAAGTACATCACATTGAATTTAAAGTTGTGATTTTGTGATTGAAGCTATAATACAGAATCTACAACTGATCATATTCTGTAAAATCTTTAAATGATAAAACAATTCAGTTCTGAAAGTTGAAAGAGTTCCTGTGTTCATGAGAACATCAGTAATCAAATCATGAATCACTTAATGATATTTTACCTGTTAAAAGCATCAACAGGCAACAGTTATAAACTTTTTTGCGAATACAAACTTTGCGTTCTTTTTATCTGTCTTTGAAGTTTAGCATCTGGTTCTTTTTATTAGTTATTCATGGCTGTTAAAGCAGAGCCATTCACTTGAACTACTTAACGGTTCCGTCTTTAGAGGCGGATTTTATTTTTTTATTTTTTTATTTTTTTTTTTTTCAGTGATTCTTTCGATCGGCTTCGCAGAACCGCTCTAAACGATTCATTCACAAAAACCCACTGACTAATTTAATTTACCAGAGAAACGATGAGTGAGATTGGACTAATCGGGTGAAATGTAATTTACTTAAACTTATACATTTATTTTATAATTAATTTAAAAATACTTTGTTTTATAAAAATACACGTGAGACAGAGTTCATTTTAGAAGTGAGAATAATTTTTAATAGCATTCATTAGAAGACCGCTGAATATATATTATATAAAATAATCACTGAATCAGATTTTGGGATGAACTGTTCAAAAGAACCGAAACATCGCAAAAGAGTCGAATTTCTAATGACTGCTTAAACCTCAGGGGGTCAGTAATATGATACTTACCACTGACCACCTCATGAGGCCCTGGAACTCTGTGAAAGAGAAGGAACTGCCCTGAGAAAAGTTGGCTGGTTTATAAGGGGCCATTTATAATTTTTGTCTCATAATCTGCTGCACCTTGATTCCATCTCTCTCTTTTTTTCCAGATGTTTCAGATTAAAAAGATTTGCTGTATAGGCGCTGGGTATGTTGGAGGTCCAACATGTAGTGTCATTGCAAGCATGTGTCCCGAGATCACAGTAACAGTAGTGGATGTTAATGAATCCCGAATCAAAGCCTGGAACTCTGATACCCTGCCCATATATGAGGTAATACCATTAAAGGAATAATAGGTTTAAACCCAAGTTAAAAGTGGACTCTGTTACACTACCAGTCATAAGATTTTTAATGTTTTTTTTAAAGTCTCCTTTGATCACCAAGCCTGCATTTATTTGATCCAAAATACAGAAGAGCAGTAATATTGTGAAATATTTTTACTGATTTTAAAATAACCTCTTTCTATTTTAATATATTTTAAAATGTAATTTATTCCTGAAATTTAAGATCTAAAATTTCAGCATTATCACTCTAGTCGTAAGTGTCACATGATCTTTCAAAAATCATTCTAATATGCTGATTTGCTGTTCAAGAAACATTTCTTCTTCTTCTTCTTCTTCTTCTTCTTCTTCTTCTTCTTATTATTATTATTATTATTATTATTATTATTATCAATATTTAAAACAGTTGAGCACATTTTTTAAGGATTATTTGATGAATAGAAAGATCCAAAGATCAGCCTTTATCTGAAATAAAAAGCTTGGAGTCAGTATAAATGTACAGTTTTTATTTATTTTATTTATTTATTTTTTTACTTTTATTTAGCAAGGATCCTTTCAGTTGATTAATAGTGATGATGAAGACATTTATAATGTTACAAAGCATATCTATTATTTCACTTAAATGCTGTTCTTCTGAACTTCTGTTCATCAGAGAAACCAGATAAAATTCTACTGAGCTGTTTTCAACATAATAATGGTAATAATAAAAATAATAATAACTTTTTTGTTTTTTTTGAGCAGCAAATCAGAATATTAGAATGATTTCTGAAGGATCATGAAACAGTTATTTTAAATAATACAAATATTTTGAAAATGTATCGTTTTTGCCGTACTTTGGATCAAATAAATACAGGTTTGGAGGACAGAAGAGACTTATTTAAAAACATTAAAAATCTTACAGTTCAAAAACTTTTGACTGGTAGTGTATATTTTCTTAATTGAAAAATATTTTTACTCTTAGATAAGGGAATAGCACAATAGTAAATGTTTAAAATTTGTAAAAGAAATGCTTCATCCATTCACAGATGTTTTTACTGAGAATTCTTTATCGCATGGCAAATCAAATGTGTCTCTTCTACTTGCTGTTGTAGCCGGGCCTGAATGAAGTGGTGTTATCCTGCCGTGGGAAGAACCTCTTTTTCTCCACAGATATTGACTCTGCTATTAAAGAGGCAGATCTGGTCTTCATTTCTGTGAGTGTAGCCAACTATTTTAATGTGGTTTTGCATGTAGGTCTGTACACTGACCCTAATATCAAATGTCATAATATCTTTGCTCAGGTAAACACTCCAACTAAGACATATGGTATGGGCAAAGGTCGTGCTGCTGACTTGAAGTTTATTGAGGCATGCGCACGACGGATTGTGGAGGTGTCGGACGGGTACAAAATTGTTACAGAGAAAAGCACGGTGCCAGTCCGTGCAGCCGAGAGCATCCGCAGGATATTTGATGCAAATACCAAACCCAGCCTCAACTTGCAGGTATGTTTGTGAGCGGCTGAATATTTCTGTGCTGATATATGGGGAATCATACAGTGGGAAACCATTTAATCCAGTATTTTAGTTAAATTGTATATAATACAAAGGAAATTGCTTGTTTTAGCTGCTGTAACTTGTCATCATTCACTTCATTTAAATCACCTTTGCTATTTAAAATACATGTTGTTGTTTTAAACTTTATATTAATCAAAGAATCCTGTAAAAAAATTGTTGCAAAAATATGAAGCAGCACAGCTGTTTTCAACATTAATAATCGGTGTTGGGAAAACTTACTTTTAAAAACAGTAATGTAAAACGTAATAGCTGCTGAAACTTCAGTGTTGGGAGTACATAAATTACATTTTAAAATATATTAAAATAGAAAACAGTCATTTGTAGTAATATTTCACAATTTTAATGTTGTTACTATATTTTATATCAGATAAATGCAGGCTTGGTGAGCATAAGAGACTTTCTTAAAAAAACATTAAAAAAAACATCTTACTGACTCCACACCTTTAAATGGTAATGTGTGCGTGCGTGTGTGTACAGTATATAATTGTATGTATATTTGTGTAAGTGTGTGGGACACGATGGGGGTATTAAAAAGTTAAAGGAACTTGTTTGTCTGATTTATATTGTAAAAATATGCTTCTACATTAGTTTGACATTTTACATAGCCATCATCTACTTGCAAACATAATCTGGATTAGGCTTTTATTTTGAAAGGGATTTCCTACAATGTTTGCCAAAGTTTTTGCGTCTCTCAAGTGAGCTAATAAAACCAACTGCATTTGCAGACCTTAAGGTTTTGTTTCACAGTTTATTCTGCTTCCCTGTGTTAATAAATGACCTTTTCCCGCCTTTGATTACAGGTTCTCTCTAACCCAGAGTTCCTTGCGGAGGGTACAGCAGTGAAGGACCTGAAGGACCCAGATCGTGTCCTGATAGGTGGAGATGAGACTCCAGAGGGTCAAAGGGCCATCAGTGCTCTCAGCGCAGTTTATGAGCACTGGGTCCCCAAGTCACGTATAATCACCACCAACACCTGGTCTTCAGAACTTTCCAAACTGGTACGTACACTGACCAAAATTATAAACGCAACACTTTTGTTTTTGCCCCCATATTTCATGAGCTGAACTCCAAGATCTAAGACTTTTTCTATGTACACAAAAGGCCCATTTCTCTGAAATATTGTTCACAAGTCTAAATCTGTTAGTGAGCATTTCTCCTTTGCCGAGACAGTCCATCCACCTCACAGGTCTGGCATATCAAGATGCTGATTAGACAGCATGATTATTGTACAGGTGTGCCTTAGGCTGGCCACAATAAAAGGCCACTCTAAAATGTGCAGTTTTATCACACAGCACAATGCCACATTGTTTTGAGGGAGCATGCAATTAGCATGCTGACTGCAGGAATGTCCACCAGAGCTGTTGCCCGTGAATCGAATGTTCATTTCTGTACCATAAGCCGTCTTCAAAGGCGTTTCAGAGAATTTGGCAGCACATCCAACCGGCCTCACAACCGAAGACCACGTGTAACCACACCAGCCCAGGACCTCCACATCCAGCATCTTCACCTCCGTCTGAGACCAGCCATCTGGACAGCTGCTGCAACAATCAGTTTGAATATCCAAAGAATTTCTGCACAAACTGTCAGAAACCGTCTCAGGGAAGTTCATCTGCATGCTCGTCATCCTCATCGGGGTCTTGACCTGACTGCAGTTGGTCGTCTTAACCGACTTGAGTGGGCAAATGCTCACATTCTATGGCGTCTGGCACTTTGGAGAGGTGTTCTCTTCACGGATGAATCCCGGTTTTCACTGTACAGGCAGATGGCAGACAGCGTGTATGGCGTCGTGTGGGTGAGTGGTTTGCTGATGTCAGCGTTGTGGATCGAGTGACCTATGGTGGCGGTGGGTTATGGTAAGGTCAGGCGTATGTACAACGAACACAGGTGCATTTTACTGATGGCATTTTGAATGCACAGAGATAACGTGACAAGATCCTAAGGCCCATTGTTGTGCCATTCATCCACGACCATCACCTCATGTTGCAGCATGATAATACATGGCCCCATTTTGAAAGGATCTGTACACAATTCCTAGAAGCTGAAAACATCCCAGTTCTTGCATGGCCAGCATACTCACTGGACATGTCACCCATTGAGCATGGGTGCCAATATCCAATATCCTGTCAATATCCAGCAGCTTCGCACAGCCATTGAAGAGGAGTGGACCAACATTCCACAGGATACAATCGACAACCTGCTCAACTCTATGCGAAGAAGATGTGTTGCACTGCGTGAGGCAAATGGTGGTCACACCAGATATTGACTGGTTTTCAGACCCCCCCGGACCCCCCCAATACAGTAAAACTGCACATTTTAGTGTGGCCATTTATTGTAGCCAGCCTAATGCACACCTGTGCAATAATCATGCTGTCTGATCAGCATCTTGATATGCCACACCTGTGAGGTGGATGGATTATCTCAGCAAAGGAGAAGTGCTCACTAACACAGATTTAGACAGATTTGTGAACAATACTTGAGAGAAATAGGCCTTTTGTGTACATAGATTTTTGTGTCTTAGATTTTTGAGTTCAGCTCATGAAAAATGGGGGCAAAAACAAAAGTGTTGCGTTTATAATTTTGGTCAGTGTATAATCTAAATGTAAGATTTTTAATTGTAGCCATAAAGAAGCCAAGCATTTCTAATAATTTGATACACAAAACTCATTCTTTTGTGATGTATAAAAAATGCCTGTGTTTTTAGGCAGCAAATGCATTCCTGGCTCAGCGCATTAGTAGTATAAACTCCATCTCTGCCTTGTGTGAATCCACTGGGGCTGATGTTGAAGAGGTGGCCAGAGCTATCGGCATGGATCAGCGCATCGGGAGCAAGTTCCTCAAAGCCAGCGTGGGTCAGTGCATTTATTACCATTAGCATTTAATATTGCCATCTTAATTCCTCATTATCAGTGTTTTTTTATGATATGATGGAATGAGATTCAAGCAAATGAATGAGAGTTTTGCTTCAGTTGTCTTTGTTTTTGTGTCTACATCAGGTTTTGGAGGAAGTTGTTTTCAGAAGGATGTGCTGAATTTGGTGTATCTGTGTGAGGCACTGAATCTACCAGAGGTTGCATCATACTGGCAACAGGTAAACTTCAGTTTGAATACTTATTATAATTTGAACATTTAGCAATTCTTGATGGCTTATGTTGGCTTTGCATGAGTCATTATTCAATGGAAAGACAATTTTTTTTTTGCATCCTCAGATTTCAGATTTTCATATAGTTGTATCTCAACCAAATATTGTCATATCCAAACAAACCATACATCAATGGAAAGCTTATTTACATTACTTTTAGATGATGTATAAATCTTAATTTTAAAAAATTGACCCATATGACTGGTTTTGTGGTCCAGGGTCACATATTAAAATAGAAAAAAGTTATTTTGAAAAAGTTGTATTAATATTTCACAGTACTACAGTTTTCTTGCTAATTTTTGCTCAAATAAATACAGCCTTGTACAGCAAAATAAATACAGGCTTATTTCAAAAACATTTAAAAATCTGTAATATCTATAAAAATTAGTTTGATTATTTTTGTCTAACCTTTTACTCTGTGCTTTCTTATGTTCAGGTGATTGACATGAACGAGTATCAGAGAAAGAGGTTTGCCTGTCGGATCATCGACTGCCTGTTTAACACCGTCACAGGGAAGAAAATCGCCTTGTTAGGTTTCTCCTTCAAGAAGGACACGGGAGACACCAGGTGCATACAGGGATACTTTGAACCAGTCTATTTTATATATGACAACTTTGTCACGTTCATTTGCTGACAAGTCAAAATCTGTGTCTTTCACTTTTACCTACAAAACACAGACCATGAGATGTCAGAGCATAAGTTAAGCATTAACTTTGATTGTGTAATGAAGGTTACGCATAGTTTTTCTTAGTTTGAACTATATCCTACAAAAATCTGGCAGACGTAAATTTTACAGTACATGCGTACACACGCCCGTGCCACCCATGACCTTTATCTAGAGTCACTAAGTATATGTCACGCCTCTGCATGTGGATTATTTCAGAAGAGAAGCATGACTATGTCATTTTCTTTTACCTCCATTCAAGCCATGATGACTTTTTTTTTTTTTTCTCCACCATTCATTTTTTTTTTTTTTTTTCAGTCAGGAATGAGGCAGAAACACAAGCTTATAACAAATTCCTTCAACAATAGAGTAATGTTATGCAGCACGATTTAAGAATGATTCATGGCTTTAAAGGGATAATTCACCCAGAAATAAAAAAATTATTTAAAGGTATTTTAAAATAGGTACTTAAAAGGTACTTAATAGGTACTTAAAAATAGGCAAATTAGTTAATTAAAATTAATTACTTTTGGACACCACTGTGATATTATGAAAGCTTCATTAAACTGACTGAAAAAATAACATTCTATGTATTGTAGTGTTTAATAATTTTATGTAGTATTATTTAATAATATTAGTAATAAGTAAAAGTTCACTTTCAGAACAAAAATTTACAGATAATTTACTCACCCCCTTGTCATCCAAGATGTTCATGTCTTTCTTTCTTCAGTTGTAAAAAAATATTTTTTTTTAGGAAAAGAATGTTCTCCATATAGTGGACTTCAATGGTGCCCGTGAGCTTGAACTTCCAAAGTGTAGTTTAAATGCAGCTTCAAAAGGCTCTAAACGATCCCAGCCGAGGAAGAAGGGTCTTATCTAGTGAAAAAATCGATTATTAAAAAAAAAAAGGAAAAAAAAAAACCTTGACAATTTATATACTTTTTAACCTCAAATGCTGGTCTTGTCTAGCTCTGCGTGAACTCTTTGCATTCCAGTTCATGACAGTTAGGGAATGTCGAAAAAGTTCAAAAGTTGGATGTAGGATGATTTTGAAGTTGGAGGAGAAAATTAAATGGGAGTTTTTTGACCCATCTTAACTGTCTTGAACCAGAATACAGAGTTCACGTAGACCTAGACAAGACCAGCATTTGAGGTTAAAAAATATAAATTGGGATCATGTTAGAGCCCTTTGAAGCTGCATTTAAACTGCATTTTGCAAGTTTAAACTCACGGGCTCCATTGAAATGCACTATATGGAGAAATGTTTGCCTCAAAAAACAATTTCTTTATGAATAAAGAAAGAAAGACATAAACATCTTGGATGACAAGGGGGTGAGTAAATTATCTGTAGACTATTGTTTTAGAAGTGCACTTCTCCTTTAATATATTACCAATTTTATTTAAAGGAGACCTATTATGCTCCTTTGTTACAATATGTAATATTAGTCTCAGGTGTCCCCAGAATGTGTCTGTGAAGTTTCACATCAAAATACCCCACAGGTCATTTATTGTCCACCTTTTTCCTCAACACGGAAGTAATCCTATGAGTGAAACTTCCAGTTCATTAGCCGCTATAGGGAAGTAACAAGAAGAATAACAACGTGTAGTAAACGGTAAAACTGTTTGCGCTATAAACCAGTGTGCTTATAATTAAGATACATTAAAATAATATGGTAAGACACACTAATTTGCAATATCAAGCTGGACGCACATGAGACCGGAAGCCACAACCATAAAATTTACAAATGGCCGACTTTCCCAGTAAGAAAAAGGTGGATATCATTTTGAAAATGCCCATTTTGAGTGGAAGCAGAAACACGCTGTTTTCGTGCATGTCTCTTTAAATGCAAATGAGCTGCTGCTCCCCGCCCCCTTTTCCAGAATAGAGCTGTGCCTTTACAGGTTGTACCTCAGATACTCTGCTAAAAAACATCAATATGGTTTTAAATATCATGTATATTGCATTGAAATCATGTGTTTTAAAGCCATATCAGTTTGAACTTCTGATATAGTTTTCTGAGCACAAACATCCAAAGCACGGGCGCAGAAACTGCTCTCTTGTCTTCTCTGATGCTGGGACTCTAAATAGTGTTCTGTGCTCGTCTGTGCAGCCAAAGACAGAACCATTAGCGTGCTTTGCTTGAAGTTTCACCGTGGCATTAGAACTGGTCGCTTGCGAAAACACAATGGCGCACCTTGGGTGGGAATGTGCAGATTAAGGGACGGGAACATTATAATAAGATCCCTTTACCACTTTACACAGAAGAGTGAAATCTGAGCAGCTCTGTTTTTTTTTTTTTCACAAGCATGCAGATAAAGACTTACCAAAACAAATTTACTGGGTTGTCCTTTTTCACGTTTTCTGAGTTGGTAGATGCACCGGGCACCCGATTATAGCACTTAAACACAGAAAAAGTCATATTTCCATGATATGTCACCTTTAACAATATTACATTTATGAATTTGACATACTTTTACCATGACTGTTTGCTACTAGTTTCCCTATATTTATTCATAAAGAGCCTTTTCCGTGCTATTCTAATCTGACTGTAAATGGGAATCTTGTGTTGTAAGTCCTTCCTGTGTGTATGTGTGTGTTTCAGAGAGTCCTCCAGTATCTATATCTCTAAGTATCTGATGGACGAAGGAGCCAAGTTGCATATTTATGACCCTAAAGTGCTGAAGGAGCAGATAATCCAGGACCTGTCTCAACCCAGCATCTCCGGAGACAACCCAGAGAGAGGTATGTGTGTTGAGAAGATAAAACCATGCTTTAGGTAAAGTCTGTTTGAATGATGGGAGAGGAAAAGAGTTCTGTGTCATGCTGAATGTCATGTAGGAGAGAAACTCTCAAATAGGAATGCAGGAGAAAGTTTGTGTTTGAGTGACTAATTTGCCATGACTCTCATTCTCTCTGCAGTGTCTGATCTTGTCACGGTGACGTCAGACCCATACGAGGCATGTGAAAGTGCACATGCCCTGGTCATTTGTACAGAGTGGGACATGTTTAAGGTAGATGACACACACACACAAAACACAAACTCTCACATTTGGAAGCCACTGCCATAATATTCGATTCATACATTCATTTTAAAGCGCTTTGCTTTACAAAAGCAGAACTGTCACTTGCCCCAACACGATATGAGTGCCATACTTATTAATCATATACATGTATTTTTGTGCTTTGCAAACAATGCATTAATTGCTGTAAGGTTTACAATAAGGTTCATTAGTTAACATTAGTTAACTCCTTTAGTTAACATGAACTAAGAATCAGCGATACTTCTACAGCATTTATTAACCTTAATTTTAATTTCAGCATTTACTAATGCATTATTAAAATCACAGGTTGTGTTTGTTAACATTAGTTAATGCACTGTGACGTAACAATGAATGACTGTATTTTTTTTAACTAAGATTAACAAAGCTTAATAAATAGTGTAATAAATGTATTGCTAATTGTTAGTTCATGTCAGTTAATACATCAGTGTTAACAATTGACACCTTATTGTAAAGTGTTACCACATTTTCTTACTGTTTCAGAATTAATAGTTATGTAATATAAATGTATAAATTTAAAAATATTAATAATTAGTTTTTTTTGTTATTTTTTTTTTACAATTTAAAAATAGAAAAAAAATCATAAATCTAAATGTAAATATATTTTAAATACTAATTAATAAAGGTTTATTTTTTATATTTACAAATGTTTAGTTTTTACATTTACACATATAAATGTGTAATGCAAAATATTTTTTTAAACAATCATTTTAGGCTGAATACAAAACATAATATTACAAAAGTAAATGAATGAATGTTTGGTCATACTTATTCATTTAGAAATGTAAAATGTATAACAATTTTCCTAAAAATAATGTAAAATAATATAAATAATAAATATTTGGTTTATATATTTATTAATTTAGAAATGTAAATATATTATTATACATTTAAAATATTAAATTATTGTAAATAATAATTTAACAGTAGTTAATAATAAATGAACATTATAAATAACAATAATTATATAATAATAATAATAATAATACCATAAAAATATTTTATACAATAAATGTTTGGTTTTATATCTTTATTAATTTAGAAATATAAATACATTATTATATTATACATTATTATAATTTAGTATTATTATACTAATACTATTATATATAAGAAATATTTGGTTTATATATTTATTAATTTAGAAATGTAAATGCATTATAGTTTTTTTTAATCACATTTTTTACAAAAAATATATTATTACATTTACATTTCTAAGTGTAAATTAAAATTTATGGTTTTGTGTCAAGTCCAGTAAAAGTATTGGTGGGGTATAAATCTAAACTAATGGCCAACAAGTCCTTACTGTTGAGCACTGCCATGGTACTGAATGATTACCATATTCATACATTATAGTTTATGTGGTACTGCAATGAAACATATTTTTCCATGTGTTTGTTTTTAGGATCTGGATTATGAGAAAATATACCACAAGATGCTGAAACCAGCATTTATCTTTGATGGTCGACGAGTCCTGGACCATCTGCACACTCAGCTACAAAACTTTGGCTTTCAGGTAAGTGGATAAAATGTTTTGGGCTCTGCCCAGTTTGTCACGTTGTTAAGTGGCATAGTTTAATGTTGTGTGTATTGCATAGATCGAGACCATTGGAAAAAAAGTGACAACCCGAATCCCCTTCACACCATCTGGAGGAGTTCCACGAATCAATGAACCACCCGTCAAGAAATCCAAAGCATAGACACCAGCTCACACACACACACGCGCACACATGTGCACTTTACAATGATTAAAGTCTTTTGCTGAGAAAACCAAAGTAACGTGTGGCCGTTGCTGGAAATCTGTTTGTAAAAATGCATATGCTCTGTGTGTGTGTTCAGCTGTCTTCAAAAAAAAATTTTAAGATAGAGTTTTATCTTTCATGGCCGTTCGCAAAAAATGCAGGGTGATTTGATGTTTTAAACACTTTGTCATGTCTTAGTTTTTTTAAATCATTCTCAAATTTTTTTTTAGAATGTTCTCATGTCTGTGCCATTTCGGAAAGTTGTAACATATATATTAACTGTGCACAAAACCGGTGTTAATGCATTTTAACATCCCAGTACTGTTTAGTAGTATATTGTTTACAGTTATCAGTGTTATAGATTTTAATGGAAAAATCATCTACTTATTTGAGAGCGATGACTGAAGGAGCAACATCAGAAGAAACGGCAACTTTGATATTAGGACCAAGTGGGACATAAAAACGCTGTAAAACGTTTGCCTTAAATTTGGCATATGATACCATTGTCAAAAAAGCTGTTTGTGTCAACCAGTTATTAATCCTTTATTAATCCTCTGATATGTATTGTTTGACCTGCACTGTGTATGATAGTGTAGAGTCACAGTTGTAGCTTTTATACAATCATCTCTTACTGTACAGGTTTGTAATAGTCATGTGCAATGATTGCAGAAAATGTATTTCTTAAATAAATATGGACCAATGAAAAGAAGCAGTGTTGTCTACTCATTTCACAGGCTCAAATATGGAAACCAATAATGGCTGAAATAAAAAAAAATATACACAATTAACATGATCTTTGACAACTTTGAGTGGAATATATTCCACTTATGTTACTTAAATGATCTTTTACCCATTTCTAAAACAACATTATGTTTGTAGAGTTACTGCAACATAATGAATTTTATTTTGTAATATGTATACTTAAAGGGACCGTTCACCCAAAAATGAAAATTCTGACATTAATTACTCAACCTCATGTTGTTCCCAACCAAGATCTTCAGAACACAAATTAAGATTTTTGTGAGCTTTCTGACCCTGAATAGACAGCAACGCAACTGACACGTTCAAGTTATTTTGATTTTCTTTATGCACAAAAAGTATTCCCATAGCTTCATAACATTAGTGTTGATCAACTGATGTCACATGGACTATTTTAACAATGTCCTTACTATCTTTCTGGGCCTTGAACATGTCAGTTGCATTGCTGTCTATGCAGGGTCAGAAAGCTCTCGGATTTCATCAAAAATATCTTAATTTTTGTTCTGAATATGAATGAAGGTCTTATGGGCTTGGAATGACACGAGGGTAAGTAATTAATAACAGAATTTAAATTTTTGGGTGAACTATCCCTTTAATAGTTTTTATACTGTAGACAGATGATGTTCAGGTCTACTCTGCTGCTTCTGTGGTTCCTTCGGTCTTCCTCTTTTCCAGCAAATTCTTCAAAAAGAACTCGCCTAAAAAGTGACAGTATATTTAAACAAATAAAGTTAATGATTCATTTTATTGATGTAGCTGGGGATTTAAAGACAGGGATTAAAAGTCACATGCTTCAGGGCATCTTGCACCAGCCAAGCAACTGTCATTGGAAAAATAAAAAATAAAAAGGGATAGCTAACAGATACCATTATCTGAGTATTAGCTAAAGCTCCATGAATTAAAATTGGTCAACCCGTTTACCTGCTTTGTAAGAGGAACGCACAAGTGGCCCACTGGCTGTGTAGACGAAGCCCATCTCCTGCCCAACCTTCTCCCAGTACGCAAACTTCTCAGGAGTAACATACTCTTCCACCTTCAATCAGACACACACTTTCAGACTGATGCATTCAAAAAGAGAAAATGACACTCTCAAAGCATAACAAGTGTGTGATGTAACAGGAAGAAACTGAAATGATGTATGAAACTGGAAATGTTGCCTGCTGCTTTGAATTATTAGGTCTGGAACACTTCTCACTCTGGTAAAATTTGGTCCTGCTTAGATCTGCCCAACATGTGAAGTGGCCAATCAGAGTTTAAAGTTTCTGTGTGACATTATTTAAAATAAATTACTTAAAGGAACTGCATGTTTAGTTTTTTACCTTAAAATATCAGCTACAAAATCATTCTGTTGGTTGTTGGTACACTGACTTCTGATATGGCAAATGGCTTGTGTTTCTTTCCCATGAATTTCACTTTTTTGTTTTTACCTTAATGGAGAAGTCCACTTCCAAAACAAAGATTCACGTATAATGTACTCACCCCCTTGTCAGCCAAGATGTTCATGTCTTTCTTTCTTCAGTTGTAAAGATATTATATTTTTTGAGGAAAACATTTCAGATTTTTTCTCCTACATCACTGCAGAAGTACTGACCCAGTCTTTGCAAAGTGAACATGCAAAGAAGATCAAACAACCTTAACAAAAAAGGTAAAACTACAATATAGGACGATTTTGAAGTTGAGGGAGAACATGAGATGGGAGTTTTTCGACATACTCTAACTGTCATGAACTGGAACAAAAACAGTCCAGGCAGAGTAAGACAAGACGAGTGTTTGGCATTAAGAAGTATATAAATTGTATTATTTTTATTAAAATAACTGATCGTTACAACCGCATTTGGGATCGTTTGAAGCTGCATTTAAACTGCATTTTGGAAGTTCAAACTCACGGGCACCATATCAGTCCATTATATGGAGAAAAATCCTAAAATGTTTTCCTCAAAAAACATAATTTCATTACAACTGAAGAAAGAAAAACATGAACATCTTGGATGACAAGGGGGTGAGTAAATTATCTGCAAATTTTTGTTCTGGAAGTGGACTTCTCCTTTAATTATTATAGTGCTTATTTAATTATTATTTAATTATTATAGTGTAGAGGTGACAGGAAGCGAAGTGGAAGAGAGGGGGGGTGGGATTTGAACTCGGGACGCCCATAGCACAACGGGGCTATATGTCATTGCGCTGCCCACAATGCTATCGGCACCAACGCATTTCACATTTTTGTGTGCAGAGTTTGGTTGTTTTATTATTGTCACACCTTGAGATGGCGTTTGGTTGGTTGCATGTACTGCCCCAGTGTTAGACAGTCCACCCCAGCGTCCCTCAATTCTGCAAGAACACAAAGAACTCTCGTATACTGATATATGCATATTTATGTACCTCCTGTGATGTATCGAAAACATCCCTAACTCTAATATGAAGTACCTTTCAGAGCTGCATGTATCTGTGCGTCTGTCTCTCCAAGCCCCAGCATAATGGAAGTCTTCGTGAGCACACTGGGTTTCATCTTTTTAGTATGCCGTAAAACACTCAGTGATTGGTCGAAGTTTGCACGGGGGTCACGCACATGCCTTAAGGTCAAAGAGCAAAGATTAAAAGTGAGATCTGCAATGAAATGTCCAAGCTTTAAATGATTCTAATTCACTTTAGAAGATACACTAGATATTTCTGCCATCTGGTGGTGATTATATATATATATATATATATATATACCAGAAATAAACAGAAAAAAAAATAGTTATATAATACATAATATTTTTTTTTTTTTTTACAAGTAAAACAACAACAACAAACAACAAAATACAATATATTAATATACAATGCCACTCAAAAGTTTGGGATTAGTAAGATTTTTAATGTTTTTTACATTTCTCTTATGTACATCAGGGCTGTATTTACTTGATCAAAAATGCAGACTGTAAAATATTATTACAGTTTAAAATAATGGTTTTTCTTTTTAACATATAATTTATTCCTGTGATGCAAAACTGCATTTTTCAGCATCACATGATCCTTCAGAAATCATTCTAATATGCTGATTTATTACTTTTATTTTCAATGTTGTAAACAATTGTGGTGATTAATATTTTTTGGAACCTGTGATTCTTTTTTTCAGGATTCTTTAATGAATAAAATGTTCAAAAGAACAGCATTTACTCAAAAAAGAAATCGTTTTTAGCAATATAACTCTTTGCTATCACTTTTTATTAATTTAACACATACTTGGTGAATAAAAGTATGAATTTCTTTAAAAAAAAAAAAAAGAAAGAATAAAAAATTACTGACCACAAACTTTTAAATGATAGTTTATATAATTACAAAAGATTTCTGTTTTAAACAAATGCTGTTTTTTTTTTTTTAATGTTTTTTAATGTTTTATTCATTAAAGAATCCTTAAAAAAGTTTCACAGGTTCAAACTAAATATTAAGCAGCACAACTGTTTCCCACACTGATAATAAATCAGCAAATTAAAATGATTTCTGAAGGATCATGTGACACTGAATACTAGTAATGATGCTGAAAATTTAGCTTTGCATCACAGCAATAAATTTAATTTTAAAATATATTCACATAAAATACATTATTTTAAATAAACAGTTATTTTACATTGAAATAATATTTCACAATATTACTGTTTTTGCTTGACTTTTTAAATTAAATAAATGCAGCCTTGATGAGCATAAGAAACATCTTTAAAAAAAAACATCAACATTTTTTTATATATATATATATATAAAAAAAAAAAAAATACACCACTTTTTAAAGGCCAAAAAGTCTGTGCTTCTGGACTTTACAAACAGCATTAAAAAAAACATTCTTCAAAAAAATAAATAAATTAATAAAATGATTTTTAAAAAAGCTACCGATACAGACAGAACTTTTTATGCGAGCACACAAGATCCAGACCATAACAGCACAATTGCACTAACCTCTGTAAATCTCTGACGGTCTCTACATTGTGAGCATAAACATCGAGCCCAGACAAAGCAATTTTCTCCACTGCTGCCAGATCACCACGGAAATCAGGAGTCAAACACTCTACCAGGATTTTAGGGTTCCTGAGATAAACGATCATGTTTGAGAGAAACAGATGAATGAGTTGATTCTAAAAAAAAGTCAGATAAACTCTTTATTTTTATATTTGCACCTTTCTTTAAGGTTGGACACAGTCTTTGCAAAGTGTTCAGCCCCACCATCAGGAATGTCTGTTCGTTATAATAAAATATGGTCAGACGTCAATAATGAAGTACAATGCTGAATTTTAAAGACACAATGAAAACAGAATGAAAGTTTTGGGCTTCCTGGTCCATGTCTATTCACTTCTATGTCATCTACTTCAAAGTGTCTTCTATATGTGATAAACTCATTTAAAACAAACTTCCTCTTAAGGGAAACGGACCATGGATCATGGCTACGATGTAACTAAATGGATGAGCCCTTTAATATGTTTTAGTTTCAATAGGAAATACATCAATGAGGAAAACAAAGTGCATGGCAAATGTTCAAGGCATTTCATGGAGTCTTTGCTGGTTTTTAAACGTTTTTTCTCACCATCTCTGTCCACTGATGTGAGTACTACATAGTCCAGACCCCATGCTGCAATGGCTTTAGCTGTGTTGTATGGCTCCTCAGGGTCAAGAGGCGGAGGACGTCTCGCTGTTTTAACTGAACAAAACCTACAGCCGCGTGTACATGTGTCCCCCATTAACTATAGCAAGAGTGTGGGAAATCAAGTGGAGATGTTTAGTCAAGAGCATAACGTCAAGATATTGTCCTGGCTGCTTCGCAGATCCAATACACTTACCATAATTGTTGCTGTGGAAGTGGCATACTCTCCTCCCCCCCAGCATTCCCCTATATTAGGACAACGGGCCTCCTCACAGACCTATAACAATAATAACAGATACTTCATGTACCACTGGCTTATAAGCATCATTTTAAAATAACAGAATGTCCAAGCTGCTCTTTTACATACAATAAAAGTGGATGGTAGCTATTGTTGTTTAGCAAGATTTAGTCAAAAGCAAAATAAAGTCTATTTATCACACTAATACTATATAGTTCCTTATGCTCAACAAGGCAATTATTTGATCCATCTTACAGTGTCACATGATCTTTCAGAAATCATAATATGTTGATTTAGTGCTCATTAAACATTTATTATATAACGGTTTAATATTTTTGTGGAAACAGTGATACATATTTTTAGGATACTTTAATGTATGTACAGTCATGGCCAAATATAATATCGGCATCCTTGCATTTCTGTTAAAAAATGCAATGCTTCTCTTCGAAAATTGTTGCAGTTGCAAATGTTTTGGTACTCACATGTTTATTTTTTTTTGTTTGCATTGGAACTACACAAAAAAACAGGGAAGAAGAGTCAAATCTGATACAATTCCACACAGAACCCGAAAAATTGCACTGGACAAAATTATTGGCACCCTTAACTTAATATTTTGTAGCACCGCCTTTGGAAAAAATAACTGAAATCAGTTGCTTCCTGTAACCATGAATGAGTTTCTTACACCTCTCTACTGGAATTTTGGACCACTCTTCTTTTGCAAACTGCTCCAGGTCATTCAGATTTGAAAGAGGTCTTCTCCCAACTGCTGTTTTGAGATCTCTCCACAGGTGTTTTATGGGATTCGGATCTGGACTCATTGCTGGCCATTTCAGAACTCTACAGCTCTTTGTTTGCAACCATTTCTGAGTGCTTTTTTAAGTGTGTTTTGGGTCATTGTCCTGCTGGAAGACCCATGACCTCTGGTGGAGACGCAGCTTTCTGACAGTGGCCACTACGTTGCACCCCAAAATTCTTTGGTAATCATCAGACATCATGATACAATTCACACAGTCAAGATATCCAGTGCCAGAAGCAGCAAAGCAACCCCAAAACATCTTTGAACCTCCACCATGTTTGACTGTAGGGACTGTGTTCTTTTCTTTGAAGGCCTCATTTCTTTTTCTGTAAACAGTGCCATGATGTCCTTTACTAAAAAGCTCTACATTTGTCTCATCTGTCCACAGTATGTTCTTCCAGAAGGATTGTAGTTTTGTCACATAAGTTTTGGCAAACTCCATTCTTGCTTTTTTATGCCTTTGTGTCAGCAGTGGTGTCCTCCTGGGTCTCCTATTATAGCGTCCCTTTTCATTCAGATGGCGAAGGATAGTGCGAGCTGACACTGTTGTACTCTGTATCTGCAGATCAGCTTGAATTTTTTTGGAAGTTAATCGGGGTTCTTTATCTACCATTCGAACAATCCTTTGTTGTAATTTTTCATTAATTTTGCTCTACCGTCCACGTCCAGGGAGGTTAGCTACACTGCCATGGGCTGTAAATCTCTTGATGATATTGCGCACAGTAGACTCAGGAACATTATGATCTCTAGAGATGGACTTGTAGCCTTGAGATTGTCCATGTATTTCCACAATTATTCCTCTCAAATCCACAGACAACTCTTTACACTTCTTTCTTTTCTCCATGCTCAGTGTGACACACAACACAAAGGTTGAAAAAACATTTGCAATTGGAACAATTTTCTGAGAGAAGTGTTGCATTTTGCCAATATGACAATATTTTTGGCCATGACTGTATAAAAAATTTATTTGAAACAGAATCTTTTCTAACCATGTCCTTACTGTCAATTTTAAAGCATCCTTATTGAACAAAAGTATTTGTTCTTAAAGCAAAAAAAAAAAAAAAAATCTTGCTGACCCCAAATAGGAGAGTATGTAATGCTCAAGTCATATGTCATTTATGATGCTTTATGGTGGGTTTTTGTTCTTTTTGGAGCTTGACAGCCTCTGGTCCTCATCCACTTTCATTGTATTAAAAAACTGTGTGCATTGTGACCATTGTGTCAGGAAATTGTGTGAAGCAGTTAAAATATAGGGCATGTTTTTAGACACTCACTGTGTGCAGGTTCAGTTCTCTAAGTGTGTTCTTCAGTTTGTTGTAGTTCTTTCCTATGGGGATCTCTGTTTTTAGCCATGGTGGTAGCCTTAGCCTGGCAAAATAAACACAACTGGTTATATCATATGGACTGGACTCTATCTATCTATCTATCTATCCATCTCTCATAAAAAGTATTACATCTTAACTCTATAAAGCCTACTGTATCATTTTTGATATGCAAAAATCTCTAAGGCTGATGATACACAGGGCAACTTTTAGAGCAAAGTTGCTGGGCAATGTTGTCGTCAACAGGCAATCAGGTGAGACACAGATCCCACGACCCATTATCCAGATAATTTGTTGCCCATTCTCAATAAGAAAGTGCCAAAGCAAGATCGATTAGGCAACACTGGCAAAAAGTTGCCCGGCAACATTGCTCAACATGTTGCCACGTGTATCATCACCCTAAGGGCATAATCAAAACTTTGCTGGAAAAACTGTCGCACACAATCTACTACATGCTTTCTGTCATCTGAATGAAAGTTTTTCAAGTAGAAGGCCTTTTAGTACAAGTCTAAAAACATCCTCCTTTGTGCTACACATTTTTTTATTTTTTATTTATGCATTTACTAATTATTATTTGATATTGCTAGTAATATTTCAAGATGAGCAATTACTGGACTGAAGCAACATAGGGTGTCTTATAAATGGTGAAGTATAAAAGGTGAGTATAACATATGAAATATCAGGTTTTTGAGGAATTTTTATTTTTATGGCTTTGATCATAAAATTAAGCATTTAAAGGTAACATATCATAAAAATCTGCCTTCTCCCGTGTTTAAGTGCTAAAATCGGGTCCCCCGTGACGTAGAAAGGGGCTCTTATTATAATATTACCTCCCCTTAATCTGCACGTTTCCATCCATGGTGGCACCATTGTGTTTTCGCAAGCGACAATGGTGTACCAATTCTAACACTGTGGCAAAAGTTCGAGCAAATCATGCTAATTGTTCTGTCTTTGGCTGCACAGACGAGCACAGAAAAATATTTAGAGTCCCAGCCTCAGATGAGTCAAGAGAGCAGTGGATTTATTTATTAATTTACTGTATATTACGCTGCTGCCACATAGATCTAATATAAATGTGATTTCTTACCCAACTGTTTACCTTCACAGACATAACTGCCTGTTTGTGTAACTCATTTGTGTTTTCAACACAAATGTGTGTGTATCTGACAGTTTAAGTGCAATAAGACATGAAAGAGAACTTAGTTTACTACTCACTTGCAGTGTGACAGCCACTTTCATTGCGTGTGTTTCAGATTTGTTCGCTAAGAAAACTATATATAAGAAGTTCAAACTATTGTGGTTTAAAACTCAGGATTTCAGCACTATACACATGATAATTAAAACCAAACAGATGTTTTTTTAGTAGAGTATCTGAACTATGAGCTGTAAAGGCACAGCCCTGCTCTGGAAAAGGGGGGGAGGAGCAACAGCTCATTTGCATTTAAAGAGACATGTATGAAAACAGTGTGTTTCTGATTCCACTCAAAACAGGCAGTTTCAAAATGATATAATAAATGATCTGTGGGGTATTGTAAGCTGAAACTTCATAGACACATTCTGGGGACACCTGAGACTCATATTGCATCTTGTAAAAAGGGAGATATAGCATGACTTCTAATATTTATATGCTTTTTATGCAAATAGTCTGCTATAAAGATCTCACTGACTGATATTATCAGAATTTTACCTTTTGGCCATTTAAATCAGAAACTACTATTTGCATTGTTTTTTTTTTTTTTTTTTGGTCTGTTTGTTTGTTTGGGTTTTTTTGTATATATTCTTGGTCTAAAAGCTCAATAAACTGTTGCATTACAAAAAGAAAAAATATATATATATATTTGTTAACTTTTGTTTTAATATCATGCTGCACATTACATTAATTTAATAAATTGTTCTTTCCAAAAATGCTTTCAGTCTTTCAACAATTACAGAACACATCTTGTTTATTAACAAATAATATCTATGTGCCTAAAGTAGGGGTGTCCAATCCCTGCCTGAGTTTGGACCTATTTTGTGAATCACTGTAAATGACAAGCTAAATCCTTTTTTTTGCCGCATTAGTATGGTGTTGATGGCTATTCTAATATAATGACACTTTGATAAAAACCATGGTACTGAAAGATGTCCACATTCATGCACCAAAAAGACAGAGACCATGTATATGTTTACCTTTCTCCCTTCTGTCTTTTCAGGTTGCCTCTGTATTCCTCCCACTTGCTCTTTTCTGACAAATCTCCAGATATGAAGTCCTGCAAATTCAGTCCATCCTCTTTAATGTCTTTCTTCCTTTCAGTGAGCGTGGATGATACGTTGGCAGCCGTGGTCAGTCTGTTACAGTAAACCTGGGATCACAAGCACAAACAGAATCAGAGCACTCCAATGTAATTTAATATTTAAAAACTTTCATACTGCGATCATCATCTACCTGTTCAGTTAGCGCAGGCATAAATATTCGAACACTGTTAATAACACAACGTGCATAAAAAAACATTAAACGCACTTTAATATATTATACTGTTATACTGCAGTAACTTGTATAACGTTACTGGCCTGCACTGGTAACATAAAAGACATTAAACCAGTTTGCATTACATTTTTGTACAATCAGTCATACAACTAATCCAAAACCAAGAAATCACTCACATTAGACCCCTCAAAGCATTTTGACGGTAAAAACAGATGATTAGACGAATATCGAACCACAGCGCCACAACTTCTGCTGATTAACGCCATGACTTTAGATCCAGCTTGAGCCTGTCATTGACAACAGTCGCTCTGACATCGATTAACTCACACTGGAAGTTCATGACAAAGACTTCAAATTTATATGTACACCTGACCGACCTGTGCATACATTTTCATAAATTAAATACATATCAATAAAAGCTTATTTAATAATCTTTATGACAGTTCATCTCATTAACTTTGCTTCACTAACTTGATTTTCAATATCTGTAATCGTTAGGTCGTGCCTTGGAGACTGGCGATGACGCAGAACGTACTGGTTACATTTACGTCATGACGTCCTTCCTCCTTCCTTTCCCCCTTAATCGGCGAGGTAAGAACATGGCGCATCCTGTTCTTGTGTATTTTAATCAACTACAATCTGCACTAATGTCAAATCCGTCGGGTTTTCTTAGTGTCCCAGGTTTTTGTTTATATATCCATGAAAATAACTGTAGTTGTATTAGTGCCAAAAACCCGATGATGTTTGATTATCGAAGTCTGTCCGGTCAGTGTTTATCTGTTAGCCAGATTTGCAGGCCGAAGCAAGCACAACTCATTCATTAAACACATTGAAATAAAACCATGCTTGTCTCGTTATGACATTAGTAATGTTAAAGTAGCCGTAAAACCAATTAAAGAGTCAAAATATACGTTAACATTGCTGTCAGGACGTAGTTGACGTTTAATTCTGATTGATGCCACCGGGTTTGCACTAGGCTATCTGGTTTTCTGTAGTGATAAATGAAGACACCGTGACGATAAGTCAACAAGATGTATCAAAATAAGTACATTACAGCATTCGCTGACCGCTTTTGTTCTCCTCTTATTCAGAATGAAGACCATTCTCAGTAACCAGACAGTGGACATCCCCAGCAACGGTATGTCAAAAATCCTGCGTCACGTCCTAACCATTCACACACATTTTCTCCTTATCCGTGTTTCACTTTTACTAAATTTTGGTTTCCTTGCAGTCGAGGTGTCCCTCAAGGGGCGCACAGTTGTTGTGAAGGGACCCCGTGGAGTTCTCCGCCGGGAGTTCAACCACATTAACCTGGAGCTCAGTCTTTTGGGCAAGAAAAATAGAAAGGTTTGCAGTTTTGATACATGTGAATTAAACTGCATTAAAACAAGTCTGCCAGTAGTAAAATTTATATTTGCCCAAATATCAAATGCTTGAATCTGGCTACTTTCTGAATATGATTCAAAAGTGTGTTGTGCAGCTCTGTGATGCCTATGTTTGTTTGCATATTATGAATGTGCCTGACAATTCTGTCATTAATTACTCACCCTCATGTCGATCCAAACCCGTAAGACCTTCGTTCATTTTCAGAACACAAATTAAGATATTTTTGATGAGATTTGAGAGCTTTCTGACCCTCCACAGACATCAGTGTAACTGGAAATATTCCCAGGAATGTAGTACAGACAGTCCATGTGACAACAGTGGTTCAGCTGCAATTTTACAAAGCTATGAGAATCATTTTTGTGCATAGAAAACAAAAATAATAGCTTTATTCAACAATTCTTCTCCTTGGAACTTGTCAGTTGTGTTGCTGTCTATGCAGGGTCAGAAAGCTCTCAGATTTCATAAAATATCTTAATTTGTGGTCCGAAAATATTACGAAGGTCTTACAGGTTTGGAATGACATGAGGGTGCGTATGAAAGAATTTTCACTTTTGCATGAACTATCCCTTTAAGAAACATAGAATTTCAGCCAGCAATCTGTTTGTTTCAGCTGCGTGTGGACAAGTGGTGGGGTAACAGGAAGGAGTTGGCCACAGTCCGCACCATCTGCAGTCATGTCCAGAACATGATCAAGGGGGTCACCCTCGTAAGTAGACTTGATTTTGGTACATTTGTTCTTGAACAAGGAGATCCTTATGCTAACTGTGTAAATTGCAGTCTTATTAAAAATGAAAAGATGCGAACTGTAATGTGATGCCTGTTAATTTTATCCCACAGGGCTTCAGATACAAGATGCGATCTGTATATGCCCATTTCCCCATTAACGTGGTGATCCAGGAAAATGGCTCTCTGGTGGAGATCAGAAACTTCTTGGGTGAGAAATACATCCGCCGTGTCCGCATGAGGCAAGGTATGTATATTGTTTTTTTTTTTTTTTTTTTTTTTTTTGTTGGTCTGTATTGATGTACTGTCTGTCACCACAAACACCTTAATTATACTTTATACATTCCTTGTTACACTGCACTGAGTTTTTTTTTTTTTGTGTGTAGGTGTGTCATGTGCAGTGTCTGCTGCTCAAAAAGATGAACTGGTTCTGGAGGGTAACGACATTGAGCTGGTGTCAAACTCAGGTAAGCATCTCTGAGATGGTACCGTGTCAGCCTTTGACTAGAGAGATGCATGCAACTCAAGACTTCATTGACATACACTACCAGTCAAAAGTTTTTGAACAGTAAGATGTTTAATGTTTTTTTTTTTTTTTTTGTTTTTTGAAGTGTTTTCTGCTCTTTGCAATTATTTGATCTGAAGTACAGCAAAAACAGTAAAACTTTGCAGTATTTTGTCTATTTAAAATAACCTTTCTACTTGAATATATTTTAAAATGTAATTTATTCCTGTGATTTCAAAGCTGAATTTTTAGCATTATTACTCCAGTCACATGATCCTTCAGAAATCATTCTAATATTCTGAATTTATGCTCAGAAAGCAGTTGAAAACAGCTGAGTAGAATTTTATTTTTTATTTTTTCACCTCAGGTTTCTTTGAATAGAAAGTTCAGACGAACAGCATTTATCTGAAATATTTTTGAGACATTATAAATGTATCACTTTTGACCAGTTTAAAGCATCCTTGATAAATAAGTGTTAATATCTACTGACTCTAGGCTTTTGAATGGTATGGTGTATAATGTTACAAAAGCTTTTTGTCAGATAAATGCTGATCTTTGGATCTTTCTATTCATCAAAGAATCCTGAAAAAAATGTACTCAACTGTTTTAATTATTGGTAATCAAAGTTTCTTGAACAGCAAATCAGCATATTAGAATGATTTCTGAAGGATCATGTGACCTGATTTCTGAAGGATCATGTGATCATGAGACTGGGGATATGATGCTGAAAATGTAGCTTTTTAAAAACTTTTGACTGGTATTGTATAAAAAGACCTGTTTGCACAAGGGTCTATGAATTGTTTGCATTGCTAATTTAAGTTAAAATTGTGCAAGTTAAGACTATTTGGATTTGGTTAGAGGTCCGTTAGCTGCTGTTTTAATTAATCTCAGTTTTATATGCTAGAAAATCTCATTTTGAATTATCAAAAGTGACTCATCCAACATTTTCTAAAAAAAGTACTTTGTTTGTCCAAATGGCTATTATTTTACTGGACTGATTGTGGAAACCCTTAAACTAAGCCTAAACTGTACCCTTCCTCCCCTCACCTTGTCTGTTATTTGCACTTACCAGCAGGTCCTGATGAAGTATTGTTTAGACTGTTTTGCCAAAAACATTTTTAGCCTCCTTTCCCCCTTCTGATATTCTTAACCCTTGGTTGCATAACCTGAGAAATGATTGAAGGACTGTCTGTGATTGGGTAGAGTGTGTGTGCATGAGAGAGAGAGAGAGAGATGTTTGTGTGAAAGGGACTTTGTAGTTTAGTGTATGTGCATGCCTCACCTCCCCAGCATCTCTTGTTTCAGCTGCCCTCATCCAGCAGGCAACCACAGTGAAAAATAAGGATATCAGAAAGTTCCTGGATGGTATTTACGTCTCTGAGAAGGGCACTGTAGTGGATCCGGAGTCGTAGAGAACACGTGAGGTTAGAACCAGACCGTCATCCAGTGCGTCAGGAGCCGCCGCTGCCCCTCGCCTTTCTTTCGGCTCTTTTCTGTGCCACTTGTCCTGCTTTTGTCATTTAAACTTGTCTCTTCTGTGTTCATGTTCATTGTTAAATCTGCTGAGGTTTCTTTGCCAAAGTGCCAAATGATACCATGTTTAGATTGAATTGTCCATGTCCTGCACATCAAACAGCTTTACTGCACTTTATCTTTTATAGGGCTTTCTTGCACGCTCACATTCATCTAAGCATGATGACACTTAACAAGGCATTTGTCTCCACAGATATAACCACTGACTTGGTTTGCATGTTACATGACTGATTTCTGTACAGCTCGTATGGCATATAGGAGTTCTTGGGTGCACCGCCTTGTCATCATTTAAACTGGTTTGTCTAATGCTTTTTCTCTTTGGTTTTCTCCATCAGCTGCTCTGATCCAGCAGGCCACCACTGTGAGAAAGAAGGACATCCGGAAGTTTCTGGATGGCATCTATGTCAGCGAGAAGGGCACAGTGGTGGAACAGCAAGAGGACTAAATTAGTCTGTAAAATCTGTCAATAAAGACCAACTCATTTTTCAACCACATACTTGTGTGCATGTTTTATTCATATCAGCACAATTATTCCAAATGTGCATGTCAGGTTTTATTTTGGAGGCATCCATGTGTGTAGCAAAATGTGGGCTGCTTGTATTTAAAAAAAATCTTATTTTGTACTCTCAATTCACATACTTTTTGTGGCATTCCTATTTTTAATGCATTCCCTATCTGCATAGGATTTTTTTGCATTTGAGTCTGTTTAGACAGTGAGAGCTCATGAGTCTTTAACTTTTCAACTAAAACCACATTGTAAGTTAACATTCTTGTAATTATAAGAAAACAGTTAAGTGTTTACTGTTAAATTGATTTCAAATTATTTATATATATTTTTTTGCATAAGAAATTATTTAAAAGTGCATATAATCTAAAAGCGGTGGATTTAATTAAACACCCTAGAACTTGTAACTCATGACTAGATGAAAATAGCAATGTACAACTGAAATTATTCAACCATTTTGACCTGCAAGATATTTTGCTGCAGTGAAAAGTAAAGCCCACAAATGTAAAATTTAGTGCAGAATCTTTTCTTTAAAACCACTGATAAACGCTGCTTGTAGGTGCTTAGAGGCTTCTATCTCTTCTCTACTGTAATCTTGGCTGATTCTTCACCTGAAAAAGCTTTCAGGTCGCTGAATAATATTTGGTTTTCACTTTGCCACTGCTTTCTTCAAATTCAACCAAATATTTTCAATAAAATAACTAAATCTGGAGACTAAACAGGTCACTCAAGAACATTCTAGGATTGATCACTGAAGCAAGCATAAGTAGATTTGAATGTTTTGCTTTGGGATGATTGTCCTGCTGGAAAGTCCATTGATCATTAGCTTCCAGTCATTACACCAAAGGTATCATAATTCTTGCCAAATAGGCCTGAAATTTCAAAGAATCCATGATGTCCTTCATACGGTTGTGATTTACACTTCCTGCAACAGTGAAACACCCCCATAACAGGACTGGTCCACCTCCATGTTTGATGATGGAGATGTGGTGGTGCTCTGCTTATAAGATTTGCCTTTTTTTGCACCAGACATACTGCCCATAGGTCAGGATTTATTAATCTTAGTTAATGGTAATTTCATCACTTACTAATACATTCTGAAAATCACAAGTTGTGTTTGTTAGCATTAGTTAATGCACTGTGAACTAACATGAAGAAACAATTAACTATTTTAATTAACTAGCATTAACAAAGATTAATAAATAGTTTATTGTTCATTCATGTTAGTTAATACATTAATGTTAACAAATGACACCTTATTGTAGTGTTACCACATATATAATTACATATATTAATATATATCAATAAAAATAAGAAAATAATAGATTTAGCAGTACAGCACCATAATGATTAGAAAAACAGTAATTAGTAGAAACTTAATATTTTACAAATAACATTTAGACATATTTATCATATTTTTTCACAGTAAAATGGGTCTTTACACTATCCCTCATACCCTTGTCCCTCGCACAAAGAATATAACATATGACATAGGAGACAATATTTCAATTACATTTTCAAGTTTACAGAAAGCATTTCCCAATAATATGAACTTTTCTGTTTTATTAATGAATCTTTTTATTTTTTTAATAATACAACATTTATAATCATATATGATAGCTCTTTGATTTAGTTTGTTGCACCTAAAGTTCTCAGCCTTTTTTTTTTTTTTTTGTATTCTCAAAATATACAGTAGAATTGCATTATTAACAGCTGGTGTTATAGTGTTCTTACAACAAACAGATTTAACATAATTATAATTTTATTTTACAACGTGTAGTATCAACACCCTCCAAAATAAAATATATTATAAAATGTTTTGAAATGTCACTGAGCTCAGTCTGCTCCGCGCCTGTCTGTCTCTCCCTCCATCTGCGCGTCATCACGCTGCGCCTAAGTTGAGTATCATTGGCGCCAAAGAAGACTGGAGAAGCATTACTGTCCCGCAATTTGTCAAAAAATAAAGAAACGCTATTGACACATGCTTTGAAATGGTGAGTCACCTTATTAATGAACCATCTGTATAAATAATAACACTATCAGAGACGAGCTCAATGCAGCTGATCAGGCTGTTTGGCTAAAGAAAGTGCTGTTAGCTCCAACTTGCAGCTTTACGTGTTAATTAATAGACTAGAGCTACAAAAACAATAAAACATACAAAGGCTATGTATGCACTTAATAATGTTTCTGTCCTTGGCTCTCACGAGTGCATTTGTTTACTTTTTGGTCGTGCGACATTTAAGCATTTAAATTAACCCTAACTTAACGATTAAGATCGACTGACTGCCAATAGACAGTCTATTAAGAGCTGCTGTAATACTACGTAACATTACATTACAGATGTTTACGTTTTGGTATCAACGAAACACCTGCTTCCACTTTGTTATTGTCAACTTTGAAATGTAAACATGCAACAAAACAAACTCAGCCTGCAGTTACTATGGTACTTGCTCCGGATAGCACGTTTAGTAGCTTATGCCATTATAAAACAATAATAAAACTGCTTAAAATGCCATTAGTTTTTTTTTTGTAATTTACCTGTTTTTTTTGTTTGTTTGTTTGTTTTTTTCAGGACATCCGGAGGTTTTTTGCATCCACCAAACCTGCGGCCCCCAAACCTTCAAATGGAAGCACCAGCACGGATGAAGAGCCGAAGAAGAAACAGAAATCAAAAACTAAGGTAGAGCAACAGTCCAATGTCTTTAAATTAAATGACAGATGTACAAGGCTGTGATTTGTGCAGAACATATTAATACAAAATGGCATTTACAGTGTAGTTTCATTTTTTTTTTTTACATGAATTTGTATGCCAATGTTTTATGCATTCTGCACTGCTACACAATCTCCTTTCTCTCTTTAGGTCACAAGTCCCACATCTGATGAGAAACCCTCTGGAAAACGAAAGAAGAGAGTCATAATTGATTCAGGTTCAAAAACAGCATTTTTCAAATATTGGTGAAATTATTATGATGCCCGCCATGTTCACAGTTGTGGTTAACAAGTACTTTTTTAACACCTGCTCTAGACATTCTGGGAATCATACTGATGATAAAGTCACACTGTTTTTAGATGTTCTCCTCTCTCTAATTTTATCTTAGACTCTGAGGAAGAGAAGAAAAAGGAGAAGAAGACCAAGAAGGGCACTAAAGAGACTGTTGCCCCCACAGTGAAGAAACACCTAGTAACTTATGTGTCTGATTCTGGTGAGGGAGTCAACAAACAAATTTCCACACATGTATAATATAATGCAATGAACACATTTATATGATATGTAGATAAGTTGTACTTCTATTTTGTCCTCTTTTTTTATTTCCAGATTCGGATGATACGTTTATGACTCTGAAAAAGAAGAAACCGAAAGAAAATGGAACGGCTAAAGGCAAAAAAGAATCAGATTCAGGAAAAGCAAAACAAGCGAAAGCCTCATCCAGTAAATCCCCGACCAAATCCCCAAACACAGTCTCAAAAGGAGGGGTGAAGAGCTCTCAGCCTACCATCTCCCCAAAGCTCGGACCAACGCCACCAAAACAAATGCCCACTTCTGTAATGGCCTTCTTTGGGAGCTCAAGTGTTCAGAGGTCAGACAAGAAAATGGTGGCCAGTACCAGCACTAAAAGGAAGGCGGTGAGTAGAGTCGATGAAAATGTATTTGCGCTTTTAACTGTAGAAAAATTCTAACTCATCGCTGTTTGGTCCTGTCCAGCCCACGCAGGAAACTGATGAGTCGCTCAGTGATGAAGCCATTGCAAAAGAACTTCAGATGGATGAAGACAAGGAGGTTGGTTCAGGACACAAGACACATGTTCCTGTATTAATCTGAAATTTGTTCATATCAGAATTTTAAAATATTATATTCTGTAATCAAAAGCTTAAATGAGAATTAAAAAGTTTAATTATGATTCAGAATTATTAAAATTAATTCAAATAAATGTCAAGCACAAGCATCTGCATGAGAGATTCCCAGAAGAGCATGTAAACATGCGTATCTTCATAACCACAGGAATATTCCAACAGCTTTTTTCAGAATAAAGGTTTATCCAGAATATACCTTAATGGGAAAATGTTGCATGCAACTGTGGTCACTGTTTTTCATAGCTAGTTTATTATCATATAAAAAAAAATGAGTGCATTTTCTGTATGTACACTACCAGTCAAAAGTTTTTGAACATTTTTATGAAGATTTTTAATGTTTTTAAAGAAGTCTCTTCTGCTCACCAAGCCTGCTTTTATTTGATCTGTAGTACAGCAAAAAGCATAAAATTCTTAAATATTTGTACTATTTAAAATAACTGTTCTCTTTGTATATATTTTAAAATGTAATTTATTCCTGTGATTTCAAAGCTGAATTTTTAGCATCATTACTTCAGTAACACGATCCTTCATAAATCATTCTAATATTCTAATTAGCTGCTCAAAAAACATTTATTTTTATTATTTTGTTGAGTATAGCCAAGTAGAATTTTTTTTCAAGTTTTTTTTGATGAATAGAAAGTTCGTAAGAACAGCATTTATCTGAAATAGAAATCTTTTGTAATGTTTTAAATGTCTTTATAAATGCTGATCTTTTTTATTCATCAAAAAAACATAAAAAAATTGTACTCAACTGTTTTAAATATTGATAATAATAATAATAATAATAATAATAAAAATGTTTCATGAACAGCAAATCAGCATATTAGAATGATTTCTGAAGAAATGTGATACTGAAGACTGGAGAAATTATGCTGAAAATTTAGATTTGATCACAGAAGTAAATTACATTTTAAAATATATTCAAACAGAAAGCAGTTATTTTAAATAGTAAAAATATTTCACAATATTACTGCTTTTGCTGTATTTTGGATCAAATAAATGCAGGCTTGGTGAGCAGAAGACAATTCATTAAAAAACATTTAAAATGTTACTGTTCGGAAACATTTGACCAGTGGTGTATGAACACATAATGCATAACCTGTGTATTTTTGTGTTAGTTGGAAAAGCAGATCCATGATGATGAGGAATTTGCAAGAACGTTAGCCATACTAGATGAAGCTCCCCTACCGAAAAAGGTTGGTGAGCAGTATTTGTCTCTATATTTTGTCTTAAAACTGCATATCCTTCTGATTTAAACATGTGTATTGTTCATTTTTGTCCTAACTATTAATTTATTGAAAATACATTAAAAATGCAAATCAATTCAAATTGAAAAATGACCTTATTATGAATATTATAAATATTTAGTTATCCTTATTAATATTTAAAAGTCTTGTCTCCAGAGTCATTTGATGTGGCCCGCAAAGTACATGTGTTATACTTGGTTAATTTTTGTTTTAATTTTTTTGCTTTATTCTTTCTTAGGCTCGGGTGGACACAGTCTCCCCCTCCAAAAGCAGCTCTCAGGCTACTGCCTTAGACACCAAACCCAAAAAGGACCCGTCCCCTAAAAAGAGTCCTGTAAAGGCCAGCTCCAAACTGGCTCAGATGAAAAGGCGACAGGAAGAAGTGGAAGAGCAAAAGAAAAAAGACAAGGGTGAAAAGCAGATTAAGATTTCTCCTAAGAAAGAGCCAATCTCACCAACTAGCTCAGAACGGGCAGCTACACCCAAAACAGGAAGTGCTTCTGCAGGAATGACAAAATCAAGGAATTTTTCCACACCTAAAAGTGACGGTGGACCCAGTAAAACCTCACCAACAAAACCAGAGGTATATCATTTGCTCATGTGGCTTAATTTAGGTTTGATTTGTTTAAGGGTCTAAGTTAAAAGAGAATGCAAAATATGTTACCCTGGCCCACAAAATATAGTTGTAGCCAACAATACAGTCATTCTATGGGTCAAAAAATTATATATTTACAGTATTTCCTACCATAAATATATTCAAACTTAATTTTTGATTAGTAATGTGCATTTCTAAGAACTTAATTTGGACAACTTTAAAGGCGATTTTCTCAGTATTTTGATTTTTTTTGCACCTTCAGATTCCAGATTTTCAAATAGTTGTATCTCAGCCAAATATTGTCCCATCCTAACATACATACATCAATGGAAAGCTTATTTATTCAGCTGTCATATGATGTATAAATCTCAATTTCAGAAAATTTACCCTTATGACAGGTTTTGTGGTCCAGGGTCACATATTTGGTTTTATGTTTAAGATAAATTGTTTCAAAGCAGATTTACAAAAAAATAGGGTAATACCTTGTTTTGCTGTGCAAGTTTGGTTTGTACAGTGAACCAAATCTTTCCTTTGCCCCTGTTATTTCAGAATACAAGTCCTGAGGACCTAGAGAAAAAACGGGCAAATTCATCAGCCTATCGTAACTATCTGAACAGAGAAGGACCACGAGCATTGGGGTCCAAAGAGATACCACAGGTAAAAACACCTAAGCGACTCATGCTGACAACTGAAGGCCTGTTGTCTCTATTGCTATTTATGATTATCTTTCAGGAATCAGTTTATACTTATCCTTTAAACTGCTTGAACAATGTTATGTGTGTGTTTTAGGGAGCAGAGAACTGCCTGGAGGGTTGTGTGTTTGTGTTGACCGGTGTGTTAGAGTCTATGGAGAGGGATGATGCTAAGTCACTAATAGAGCGATATGGCGGGAAAGTCACAGGAAACGTCAGCCGAAAAACCACTTACCTTGTTCTGGGACGAGACAGTGGAGCCTCAAAGACAGAGAAGGTCTCAATTTAAATTTTTTCTCTATAGTCGAACATAAGTGTTGCTTCTCTGTTTCTTTTTCAATATATTTCTAATTTACCTTCTAATTGAATTAAAAGTAATTATTGTAGCGATGCGCTAATGTAACTTCAGTGTTTATTCCTTAGGCGGAGAGTTTTGGCACTAAGATCATTAATGAAGATGAGTTGTTGGAACTCATAAGAACAAAACCAGGCAAGAAGTCAAAATACGAGATTGCGGCAGAGGCAGAGGTACGGCAGCTCCCATCAATCCTTGTTTTTTCATTTGCACTCATTGCTCACTAGGGCTGCATGATATATAGCAAAATAAAATCCATATAGTGATATAGCTTAAAGGGATATTTCACCCACATGTCGTTCCAAACTTGTAAAACCTTCATTCATCTTTGCAACACAAATTAAGATAATTTTGATGAAATCCAAGAGCTTTCTGACAGCAATGTAACTGAAATGTTTTCATATCCAGAAACATATTAAGGATATTGGTAAATAGTCCATGTGACATTAGCGGTTCAACCGCAATTTTAAAAAACTACGAGAATACTTTTTGAGCGCAAAGAAATTAACTAAACTAATTACTTTATTCAACATTTCTTCTCCCCCCATTATTGAGAGTACCTTTATTAGTAACTATTAATGCGTTGCACCTTGTTTATGAACAGAGGAATGTACACACATGCATTGTGGGGAGAAGAATTGTTGAATTAAGTCATTATTTTTTATTTCTTTGTGCACAAAAAGTATTCTCGTAGCTTTGTAAATTCATGGTTGAACCACTGATGGTCACATGGACTATTTTAACAATGTGCTTACTACCTTTCTAGGCCTTGAATGTGGTAGTTGCATTGCAGTCTATGCAGGGTCAGGAAACTCTCAGATTTCATCAAAAATATATTAATTTGTGTTCCAAAGATGGAACCCATTCTTATGGGTTTGGAACGACATGAGGGTGAGTAATTAATGACAGAATTTTTATTTTTGGGTGAACTGTACATTTTAATACAGTAGTCCTATCGCAGAGGCTGTAATTGAATTAAATGTATGCCAGAATAAAAACCTGACAGTTTAATGCAGTTGTTCCCAACATTTTTTGTTGGTTAAATGCTTTTGATGTAACATATGTTTGAATTACCCCCTACAGTAACCCCTCTAGTTAATATTGCAAAAATTTGACACCACATTTGCATGTTAACAATTCTCTGTTGTCGGTTGATGGTCACATGACAAGTAAACAAATAAAATTACGAATCCTTTTTTTTTTTTTTTTTTTAATCTTTTTTTTATATAGGGCTGTAAGACTTGGACAAAAAATTATATTATGATTATTTTGTTGTGTTGCCGTTTGAGCTACAATACTACTTTTAATTTCATATGAAAATGTCTCGTGTTACTACTGCTGAGACATATCCAAACATAAAGAACAAAGACTCTATTACAATTTGAAATAGTTAGATTTAGATTTAACACTAGATTTAGGGTGTTCACATTTGGCTGTACTTTTTTACCAAAACTGAATAATGCTATAAGTAACAAAACAAATATTTGTGTCTTTAAATTCTTCACTTTCAAATGTTCAAGCCCTCAAGTTTTTAACATCAAACCCTCAAGCTTTTATTTTGGTGGAGTATTGGTGAATTTCTGGAAATGTTGGCAGTTATGCAAATGTGAATATAAATAAAGTGAACCTGGCACACATTGCGTTGTCAAATGCACACTGAACTCACAGCACTTGCAGAGATCGAATTCATGAGAAGCAGCATTTACTGTTAACCGCTCTGAAAATACAATGTAAATGTACACATGTAAATGATCAAAGTGTCAAAATGTATAAATAAAATGTATTTATTGATTTAATTATTCATCTGTGTATCTACAGTTGAAGTCAAAAGTTTACATACACCTTGCAGAATCTGCAAAATGTTAATAATTTTTACCAAAATAAGAGGGATCATACAGAATGCATGTTATTTTTTTATTTAGTACTGACCTGAATAAGATATTATTAAAAATGATTTATAAAAATCATTATAAAAAAAATTTATAAAAATGATCCTGTTCAATCTTTTCACACTGAGGGCAAATGAGCGACTCATATCTGCAACTATTACAGAAAATTCAAATGCTCACTGATGCTTCAGAAGGTAACACAATCCATTAAGAACCTTTTTGAATTTGAAGGGTAAATTTTATTTTACTTTAATTTTACTTTTGTCTTCTGGGAAACCTTTATCTTCTGTAGCTTCTGAAGGGCAGTACTAAATGGAAAAAAAATATGATGTTTAGGCTAAATAAGAAACATACACATTCTGTTCAAAAGTTTACACCTCTTAGACCGCCTTAATGCATATTGTTTCCTTCTGAAGCATCAGTGATCATTTGTACCTTTTGTAATAGTTGCTTATGAGTCCCTCTGTTGTCCTCGGTGTGAAAAGTTGGATCTCAAAATCACACAGTCATTGTTGGAAAAGGTTCAAATACACAAAAATGCTGAAAAACCAAAGAATTTGTGGGACCTGAGGTATTTTTCTGAAGAACAGTGGAGAGTTTAACTGTTCAGGACAAACAAGGGACTCATCAACAACTAAACACTAAACCAAAAAAAAAAAAAAAAAACATACTGTAGCTGTGGATCATTCAGGTAACAAAACTGCAAAAAAAGGCTTATCTCACTTAGTTTTTGTGTCTTGTTTCTAGTCAGAATATCTAAAAATTCTTAAATCAAGATGCGTTTACTGGATAAGCAAAGTAACATTAGCTGTTTAGTCTTGTTTTAAGCAAAATGAACTTAATTTAGTTTTAATTTAGTTTAGAAACAAGTAAAATTATCTGCCAGTGGGGTAAGTAAAATATTCTTAAAATAAGCCTGTTTTACTTACCCCACTGGCAGATCATTTTACTTATTTTAAGCAAAATTAACTTCATTTAGTTTTTTTTACCCCTGGAAAAAAAGACTAAATATCTAATGTTATTTTGCTTATGTAGAAAATGCATCTTTTAATTTAAGAATTTTTAGATATTTTGACTAGAAACAAGACGAAAATGCTAAGTAAGACCAGCCTTTTTTTTGCAGTGAACACAGTATTAAGAATCAAGTGTATGCAAGCTTTTGAACAGGGTAATTTTTATAAATTCAACTATTCTCCTGTGGACTACATGTAAACATCTTTTACGTGAAATATCTTATTCAGGTCGGTACTAAATAAAAAAGAAACATGCATTTTGTATGATCCCTCTTATTTTGGTAAAATAACATTTTGGAGATTCTGCAAGGTGTATGTAAACTTCTGACTTCAGCTGTATCTGTCTCTGTTCAGTTGATGGTAGTTGATAGTGAAAGAAGTTTGGATTAAGTTTTGTAAAACGTATACTCCCTTTCTCAACACCCAAATTTTTCCAAAAATATTTAGTCCCAAAAGAGTGGTTTGAACACACAAAAAAATCATTTTTCAGCTTTTTAAAATTATTTTTATTTTCTGTTTTTATTTTTATATGCAGATGCGCTTTATATACAGATGCACTAACAAAATCACCCTAGTCAATAATTATTTCCAAATATAGCTATTCAAGTTATCTTGTCAAAGTGTCCTCTTTATTTGAAATCTTTTTAATATCGTGCAGCCTTTCTGCACACACTGGAATTTGGTTCAGTTTTACAAGTTGTCTGTCTATCTTCCATATTACAGAATAAATCCTCTAAAACAAGGACTCCAGACCGTAGAGGCAAACCCACTCCTCCATCCAAGAAGGCCACACCACAAGGGCGCACCCCCAGCAAGAGAACCCCTAGAGCAGGGAAGTCTAAGCCTGGCTCTGCTTCTAAATCTGGAACACTTGGGGACTCTCGTTCAGAGGTCAAAAAGAGTTTGAGCTTTGATCAATCCAAGAGCACATCCCCTGTATCCCACTCTACCGCCGAGAGTGAGGGTAGCAGCCTATTGTGGGTGGATAAGTACCGTCCCCGTAGTCTGAAGAACCTGATTGGGCAGCAGGGGGATCAGAGTTGTGCTAACAAGCTTCTGCGTTGGTTACAGAACTGGCATAAACATCACAGCGGCAGTACAAAAGCACCATGTCAGTATTTAAAGTTTGCTCTTATTTTATGTCCGCAGGCAGTGAATATTTGGGTAGTTGGCATATAACAAGATTTTAGAGTAAGGAATGTGTATGTATATATATTTTTTGTTATATTATTTAGACTTTTATTCACCTCTATTAGTTCATTTGAAATAGCATGACATAGTACAAGTGCAGTTGTCCTAAAATATTAGATAATATAAACTATAAGAAAAGAATTGGAAGTGTTGTTTCAGATGGTTTTAGCATACTGCTCGTACTACTGATTCTTGCTTAATTTAATGTCAGCTACCCATTTTTGGAATAGCATACTAGTAGTATGCAAGGTCTATTTGCATCAGTGACCTGCTACATTTTCCAAAGCATGCATTATACAACCAGAGTACACCGTTTCCCATAATGCAGTGTACTTGATTTCACCATAAGCATATGCACCAGATTTTACTCTGCAGATTTGACTGCGTAATGTGCATACTGTTTCACATACTAATTTTTAACAGTAGTATGCACTTAGCACTATATACTGTGTAATGTGCCATTCCGACCATTCTTAATGTGTTTTTTCTAATGCACCGTGGTTAAAATTCTATTTAACCAATTGTCATTGTTTTTCTGTCTTTGTTTTTTGTGAAGTAGCCAAATTTGGTAAGTTTGGGAGTAAAGATGACGGTTCTGGATTTAAGGCTGCTTTGCTATCTGGGCCTCCTGGTGTTGGGAAGACCACTACTGCTGCTCTCGTCTGTGAGGTCAGTTCATTCTCACTCATTTATAAATTAACATTTTGTTTGACTGTTTCAAAAAAACCTGCATAATCGTTTTAAAGTGTTTAACATGGAATCAAGAATTAAATCATTAGTGAGTGATTGTAAACGCGGTGTGTCTGTTTTTACAGTTTCATTGCATTGGTTAATTCGTTAATGGCGTTCCATATGTGTTTGTAGGAGTTGGGTTACAGCTACGTGGAGATGAATGCGAGCTGCACCCGCAGTAAGAACAGCTTGAAGGAAGTGATTGCAGAATCACTCAACAACACCAGCATTAAGAACTTCTATACTGGTAATTAGTTTAATTAATAGCTAATTAATCAGATAGCATCTGTGAAATGGCTTGGAGTTTAACCTCAGTGATTATAATGTAAACACTGTATGTTTCCGTGTTTAATGCTTTCAGGTGCATCACAGACAGTGAGCAGTAAACATGTCCTCATAATGGATGAGGTGGACGGGATGGCAGGAAATGAAGACAGAGGAGGAATACAGGTAGGCATACACACACACACATATATATACTCTCTCTCATTCAATTGCATTATCTGTCTTTACCAGAGGTGGTGCTCAAGGAGCAAAAGTGCTCTAGATGGTGTTTAAACCTTATGTGTTCTGTGGCTGTGTGCAGATTGGAGCATTATCTTAAAAATGCTGAATATGGCAGAGTATTTGTTGTATACTGCTGACATTTTTACAAATAGACCAATTTGGAGTAGACGTCACAGTTGTGTCACTTGCATTGTGGTGGCAGAAAAATACTGATAGCAAGTGGAAGGGAATAAGTAGAATTCATGGAATAAGATAAAAAATGTATTGTGCTTTTAGATGTTAGAATCAGAATGCAAATCATTTGTATAGAATATTGTCATCAAAGACACCATTTGAAACTAAATGCAAATGTTTAGACGGACAGCCTATGGATGAAACCTGCTATGATTACACTACTTTCAAAGCATAAATTTTATTTTAACAAAAGGTTTACATAATATTCACATATGCAGACATTGTATTAGCCCTACAGTTACAGAATGAAATACTGTTTAAACCTAGAACATTTTACATAACATTTACCTATTTTATCTCACAATTCTGAGGTTTTTTTTCCCTCTTCTAATTCAGACTTTTTTAAACATGATTGAACTCAACAATTGCGAGTTTGTTAATTCTGAGGAAAAAAGCCAAAAGTGTGGGATATAAAGTCATGATTCTGAGCTTAGGGTAAAAGAGGGAATGACGAGTTGATTTTTCTTATCAGAATTTTGAGATATAATCTCGGGATTGACCCTTTGCAAACAGCTTGATTGTCAGGCAGTCTGACCAATCATAACGGCGAATCCGCCATTTTGTCAGACAAACAAATGAAGAGTTCAGATGCAAAACCAGCTAAAAGCCATCTCGGTCAAAAATGAGATGATGATACTGAGGGAATGCTTTTGACACGTAATATACGTCTATCAAATACTTTTAATCAGACTCGCTAAATTCCAGCCTCAGGCCAATCAGAAGTACCAGTACTTACATAGAAACCTATACAAAGTAGCCTGAAAGAAAAGCAAATTTTAAAGAAATACGTCAGATGGATTTAGAGGCTTTTGCATCTGAACTCTTCAAATCAGACAGGAGAGCAGATTAACTTCGGTGAACTTTAACTTGAAAAATTGTGCGTATTGACATCTTTTCGCAGTTGAAATAAAATACATTCTGATGTTCATTCATGTTTATTTTGTGCTTTAAGTAAATAATAAAAGACAATCGGTTCACCTGTCGATTGATCTGGTAAGGCAATACACTGATCTCTCACAACACATTAAAGAAACACAAAATGGTATTTATTTTTTAAATTTCTTAAAATTTACAACGTTTTAAAGCTGAGACTTTGTTTCATACCTAGGTAACTTGCTCTGTCTTGTCTCTCAGCGTGTTGTCAGTTTCCTCTTTGTTCAGCGCTGTATTTTTCACTGCTTGGGAACGTGTAGTGTGAGAGCAGCATTGTTTGTCAGACATAGCAAAAATAACTAAGGAGGGTGGATTTTTTTTTTTTTTTCTTTTTTTTTTTTTTTTTAAATCCTTTTATTGCATGGCTTCCATAGACAGCTACTATAAAACTATAAAAATTTTCAACCACTAGACAGGCCTTGCCCACGAAAAACGTCATCACTGTTTGCAAACACCGAATAGGTCTATAACATGTGTAACAGTGTGTAACCATTGTTCCACAATAAATGTTTCAAACAGTAGTTTGCTATATTTGTCACAGGATCTCATCACATTGTCAACTACAAGCTCACATTCATTTTTGAGTGCAACACCTAAAATTCAATCAACAACTGATGGATAAACCAAGTCTTTGCCTTGCATTTTTCATCTATCAATCCGTTACACTCAACTGTGCATCTTAATACGTAAGATAAGATCTGTTTTGTTTTCATTTAATCCCAAATTGAATTCAGAGAGTGCAGTCACGGTTATTTTGAGCATTTTTGTGTTAGAATTGTCCCCTCCTGTTTTTTCCAGATTTAATCTAGTTTTGATTAAAAAAGCTTTGCATAGATTTGGCATTCTTTCATTCATTATGAAGGTCAAGTCATTGCAATGTGGGATACCAGTAATCCATACAATACGCTCTGTTCCATGTTGTTTATTTTGAGCAAATGTAGTAGGTGTTCTGTGCAGACAGAAAATGTACATACTGTGTGCAGTATATAGACTATAGTGCAGTCTTGATAAGAGTAGTGTGTCTGTATACCATTAAACTGGTACATGTGCACAACAGTGTTTCCAGTGCCATTGTGACTCTTCTTGACTCTTGTGCTTTGCCCTTTGACCCACACAGGAGATGATTGGTCTGATAAAACAGTCAAAGATTCCCATTATCTGCATGTGTAATGACCGCAATCATCAGAAGATCCGGTCGCTGGCCAACTACTGCTACGACCTACGGTTTCAGAGACCCCGCGTTGAGCAGATTAAGGTGCTCACTGACATTTTAAAATGATTCAATCAGTATTTCATATAAAATCTACGTAATTATATTTTTGATTGGTGTCACATTTGCTTCTCTAGTTAATGACCTAGAAATATTGCAGAATCTTAGGTATTTCTTGTTCATTTTTGCATTATAACTTTTTTCTTTTTCTTTTTTTTTTATTTAAAAAATGTTTATTTCCAGGTTTAAACGTCCCAGTTTTTTTCTGTAGTAATAACAGTAAATTATGCATGATTACAAGCAACTACTTATTAGTTATTACTTATAATACTGTAACCAGGACACCTTCACATAAAGTGTAATAACCGAAAATGTTATTTTAGTCAGTATCACACTTATTGCAGTCAAAAATAATTAAGCTTCCTCTATGTCTGTTCAGGGGGCTATGATGTCTATAGCTTTCAAAGAGGGTCTGAAGATCCCACCCCCAGCACTTAATGAAGTCATTCTGGCATCCAATCAGGATATTCGGCAGGTATGATATTAATAAACAAATTGGTTGTCTTTATCACTGATTCAGTGTCTACTATAGCAGCCTGTATTAGCACTGCAAAATGATTGTATTTCTATTCCTAGATACTGCATAATCTGAGCATGTGGTCTGCTAAAGACAAAGTCATGACCTATGACCAGGCCAAAGCTGATGCTAACAATGCTAAGAAGGACATGAAACTGGTACATGTGCACACTTTAAAATACATTATACAATACACACTGTACAATCATCATGCATTGATGACGAGTAGACTGGGCAGAATGACATTATCTGTCTGTTGTTTTCAAATGCAGGGTCCATTTGATGTGTGTCGGAAGGTGTTTGCTTCAGGAGAGGAAACCGCCCACATGTCTTTGATTGACAAATCAGACCTTTTCTTCCATGATTACTCTTTAGCACCACTGTTTGTTCAAGAAAACTACCTGCATGTCCGACCAGCTGCTGCAGGGTAGGTTTTAGACTCGCACACAAGGACGGTTTTCTATTCCAGCTGCGGATGAAAGCGTGATTGTTTAATTGCAACATTTGATGTTTATCAGGGGAAACCTGAAAAATCATTTGGTGTTGTTGAGTAAAACAGCAGACAGCATTTGCGATGGAGATTTAGTGGACAAACAAATCCGCTCCAGACAGACATGGTCTCTTCTTCCCACACAGGTAACATAGTTTCCTGCCATTATCTTCTCATCAGTGTTAACCAACAAATCCTCAGTCAACAGCTTTGATTGCTATCGCAGCATCGAGATAATCAAGCCCTGAAGTGGCCATTTTCAAAATTACATTTTCGAGGCAGAAACAATGGAACAAAAATTCCTGCTGCAGCACTGATTTGTAAAATGTTACAAAATCTGTTCACATAGGTTAAGTGTTTTCACATAGATGAGTGAAAACAAACCGTTTTTCATAAATCTGTGCTTATTTTTTTTCCCCAGGCAATTTATGCGAGTGTGTTGCCAGGGGAACTGATGCGGGGGTATATGAGTCAATTTCCGACCTTTCCCAGCTGGCTGGGCAAGTTCTCATCAGCTGGCAAACACAGCCGCATCATACAGGAGCTCGCTTCACACATGAGCCTAAAGTGAGAAAACACACACAAACACTGTTTCTCACACTTTCTTCTTCCTTGTCGGAAGTATGCACTCCCTTAAACCATGTTTATGCTTCCCTTGCCTCTTTCTCATCCTGCAGAACGTTAAGTAGCAAGGAAGCAATAAATCTGGATTACCTGCCGTATTTGCGCTCAGCAGTATTAGAGCCTCTTCAGTCGCAAGGTGCAGAGGGAGCCAGTCAGAGCGTGAAGCTCATGGATGATTACGACATCATCAAAGAGGATGTTGATAACATGATGGAGATCAGCACATGGGGCGGACAGCCGGATCCTTACTCTAAACTAGACTCCAAGGTGTGTGCGTGTATGTGTGTGATTTTTCTGAACATGATGTAGAGTTCTACTCCAGGACAAGAAACCAGTGGTCCAGTTGACAGTTCATTGCTTTGACAGATGCCTGCTCAGTCTGAGTTAATTGTTTTAACGGTAAAACATCTGGAGGTGCTGTATGCCACACTTTATCCCCATCAGCTGTTTTTTTTCCTTTCTGCAGGTGAAAGCTGCATTTACAAGAGCCTACAATAAGGAATCCCATCTTACGCCGTACTCTTTACAAGTGGTTAAGAAAACCCGTAAAGGTGCCGTTGACCCTGAGCTTATAGGAGAGCTTGATGGTGAATCTCAAGTCCAGGAAGAGGAAGAAGATGAGGGGGTTACCGCAGATGCAATGATCAAGGTATATATCAAAATAGATAGCAATTCAGTGGCTCTCATTTTGATTTTCAATCAGTTTTACAATCTTGTTGACCTCAGTAACATAGCAAAAAACACAAACGTAATGTCCGCACACTGGTACTGCTCTATAGAAAAATATTTATTTGCGACGTTTCGACCAGTGGGTCTTCGTCAGGTACACAGTAACATAATATTTCGAGAACATTTAAAAGGTGAGTTCATCCACAATGTCTGTTATCAGCAGTTACTTACCTTTATGTTGTTACAAATGCGTAATACTTTCGTTCAGCTTTGAAACACAAATTAAGATATTTTAATGGTACCTGAGAGTTCTATCCCTCCATCAATGCAACCAGAACGTTGATGCTTCAAAATGCTTATAAAGACATTTGAAACATAATCCATATGCATCAAGTTTAATTACTTCACCCAAAAATTCTGTCATTAGTTACTCCTGCTCATGTCGTAACAAACCCGTAAGACCTTTGTTCATCTTCAGAGCACAAATGAAGATAATTTTAATGAAATCCGAGAGCTTTCTGACCCTGTATACACAACAGTGCAACTACCACATTTAAAGCCCAGAAAGGTAGTAAGGACATCATTAAAATAGAACATAATATAAAACATCAGTGGTTCAACCTGCTTTATGAAGGTATGATAATTTTTTTTGTGTGTGAAGAAAACAAAAATAATGACTTTATTCAACAATTTCTTCTCTTGTCCTGATGTCACATGGACTATCTTAATGATGCCCTTACTACTTTTCTGGGCCTTGAATGTGGTGGTGTTGTGTATGCAGGGTCAGAAAGCTCTCAGATTTCATCAAAAATATCTTAATTTGTGTTCCAAAGATCTTACGACATGAGGCTGAGTAATTAATGACAGAATTTTCACTTGTGGGTGATCGATGCCTTAGGGGTGGGAGAAGGGAAGTGACATGTGGCTAGGTATGGTTACCCATACTCGGAAATTGTGCTCTGCATTTAACCTATTCAAGTGCATGCACACACCGTGAGCACACACCCAGAGCAGTGAGCAGCCATATTGCTGCGGCGCTCGGGGAGCAGCTGGGGGTTCGGCGCCTTGCTCAAGGGTCTCACCTCAGTCATGGTATTGAAGGTGGAAGAGATCATTCATTCCCCCCACGACAATTACGGGTTACAGGTCTGACTTTTTAACCATAAGGCCATGACTGCCTAATAAAAAAAATCGATTCACATGAATCACAATTCAGTCTTCAAGCGATTTGCATCGATTCAAATTTCAAAAGTCGATTTTCAAATTCAAATCTCGAAAGTGAAAGTAAAATGCAAGCACACATTCAAAAGCTCCCTGATGCCCGCAATTTATCTAAAATATAATTACACAATGAAATAATTGAGAAAGCACTGAAATGTATTTTTTCCTCCCATCTCATATTTAGAGTAGGTTTCGTAGTATATGTCATTTCCTTTCTGAACACAGTATGATTGGACACGTCCTTAATGGAAGTATACATTTTTTTTATTTATTTATTAGGAAATTAATAGGAAACACTAATTTCTTGAGTCAGAACTACCCATACTATAGACTGGTGTGTTTTTGTATTAAAATACTGGTGTGTTTGATGTCCGGTGTGAATTGTGTCCCCGAGAATCAATTTGAATGGAATCGTGAGATTCTCACCCCTACTATCCCTTTAATCCATGCCTTCTGAAGAGACACAGTTGCTTTATTTATTGGTCAGATGTAATTAAGAATATTTATTTTTTAGGAAATATTGAATATTGATATGTTAAATGGTTCACCCAAAAATGCTAATTGTCAGGATTTACTCACGCCCATGTTGTTCCAAACCTGGGGCTTCCTTTGTTTCTTGGAAAATAAAATGTAATTTTTACTTTTTTCCATACCATTGTAAAGAATGAATCAGGCAAAAAAACAACAACGCTACAGCCAATTGTTCTACTTTATAAAAATGTGTATTCCATGTCGGAATATCTGTTTTTGTTTTGCTCTGTGCGATTCCTCCCACTGTCAGTTTAGCCAATAGTATTTCGACACCTCGGGTTGCCAGTTGGTGGAAAACACAGCGTAATGAAGCCATGGAAGGCTTGTTAATGTTAACGGATCATCTCTTCCTCTTTACTAGTTATAGCATGAAATAAACATGAATGAACATCAGAAGGCATGTTGTTTCAGCTGTGGAAAAACTCAAAACACTCCATTTTTCAAATTGAAGTCCACCAAAGATAAACTTCTCTACTCTCTGGTTTGTTTGTCAGACAAGAATGTCAGATTTGGCATTATGATTGGTCAGATCACCTGTCAGTGAAACTCCCTGCAAAGGGTCAATTGCGCTCATTTCTGTCTTCAGTCTGACAACCTGTGTGAGCGTCGTGTCTGAAGGGGAGGAGGAGGAGGCGAGAGAAACAATATTTTGAATCTGGACTGCAGTACCCATTTTAACCGCTAGCTGTCAATATTACATACTGCACCTTTAAGTCTACATGTAATTTGTGACTTGCAAGCTTATTACATATTTTGGCTAATTTGATTGATTGTTAACAGTAAGAGTATAGTACAATTACCATGTGTAAATTAATTCACAGAATTCCACATCTGTGCCAAAATCAGCATAGAAAATGCAGATATAGTCTGCATATTCCATCAGCTTCTACATATAGGCAAAATTTCACAATAAATCATTCAAATTGCTGCACCATTATTCACCTGATTTCTGTTTTTTTATTCTTACAGCAGAAGAAAGCTAAACCAGCAAAAGACGTCAAGCAAGAGAAACCAGGGGCTTCTGGGAAGGGGAAAGGCAGGGGTAAAGGAAAGGCCATGAAGTGAGATAAACATGAGTGTACAAGACAGAAGCTCCTCCTCTCTCTCTCTCTCTCTCTCTCTCTCTCTCTCTCTCTCTCTCTGCTGAATGACATCAGCTCTATAAACAGAACTTTTTTGTCTGTGAGTCATACTTGTGCACTTCCTGAAAGCCATCACTCAGCTTAAACTGCTTTCAGCAGAGCGGACACTGCAGGGACCAGGAGCTGGGGGTGGACCACACATTTTCACAGAAGTTATTATATAGTTCACAATTCATCAAGGGCATCAGACTTAACACATGCATCATACTGTTAACACATGGCGTTGAAGCTATATTCATCTCAAAGGTAAACAGTATTAAGGGCACTTAATGTCACTGTAATCGTGAAACCCTCATGACAAAATACACGAGTATTTTAATATATTAGCCTCAGTTGTTCACAATTTAACGCGCATACACCCTCTTCCAGACTTGGATACCAACTGTACTTGCTGCATGTCAGCTAGCGACCACACGTTGTGTAAATATGTATCTGCCATATTAGCTTTCCCTTTGTTACTTTGAATACTTGCAGATGAATATATATAAATAAGCCCTTTCTTAGTGTTTTCTATGGCAGTGCTTTTGGATACAGATTGATAGTGTCTGATATTAGCCTGAAGATTATTCTGTAAATGACTAAATGTGTGAGATTCAAGAATTAAAACAAGAATTATGTTGTAGAGATGTATTGTGTTTGCTTGTTAGTTATTTCCGTGGCTCGTTCTGCTTGATGATGCAGATTAGAATAAATAAAAATTGCAATATTGCACTTTCAATACTTAATTTGTAGTCTAACATGAAGACTTCAACAGACAAGTATTTACTGCAATAAAATAATTTATTTTGTATACAGGTAAATTTACAGTAGAAAAAGACAAATCTATGAGTTGATGAATGTTGATTGTCATTTTAAAGAACAGTGATGCACTGATTTACATGTAGTGCATCTGACAACATATACAGACATAATTATACAGATATAATTGTTCATTATTGAGCTACAGTCAGAAAATATTCCTATGTATTAGTCTTGCTTAAAATATTTTTTTGCTTGATTTGTGACAACCTAAACATGCAACTAAACACTTATAAATAATTATACATAATGTAAGCTCTTAGTACTATGCTATTTATATGTTCATGTAACTCACATTGAAGGCTGGAAAGTGGATATCAATGGTACAAATCTGTGTAGTGAAGCAATACAGTACAAAAAAAATATGATAGCTGATATGTATGTGTAAAAGAATCACAGTTTAGCACAGTGGTTCTCAGCATTTCCGTAAAGCTTGAAATTAATTGCAGATAATTTACCTATACTCTAATATTGGCAACCCTGGTAAATGTGAGCAAATGCGGCTATGAAAATAAATCTGCATTGTTTATCTTTCTGATCTTTCATTCAAAAAATTCACAAAATTCTAACCTTTCATTGAAATAAAAAAAATTGAAAATGGGGAGAATCTCAGATTATAAAATGATTTTTTGGCCACAATGTTGGCCACAATTATTGACACCCCTAGAAATTCTTATGAGTAAAATATCTCTTAAGTATATTCCCATTTATCTTTTTTGAATTGCTTTTTTTTTTTTTTTAAGCACACCAGGGTGATAAGGAGCTTGAAATTATCCAGCCATGACTTCCTGTTTAACAGGATTATAAATATGAGGAACACAAAGGCCAAATTCCCTTAATCATCCATTACAATGAGTAAATCCAAAGAATACAGCTCTGGTGTGCAAAACAAGATTGTCAAGCTTCACAAAATAGAAAGTGGCTGTAAGAAAATAGCTGAAGCATTGAAAATGCAATAATTAAGAAGTTCCAATCAACTAATGATCTTGCAAATCTGCCTGGATGAGGATGCGTGTCTATATCATCCTAATCCACGGTGAGGAGGAGAGTTTGAGTGGCCAAAGACAATCCAAGGATCACAGCTGGAGAACTGCTGAGATTACTTTGGGGTTAGAGAGCCTAAAAAATATATCAAACAGCACCTACATCAACACATGTTGTTCAGGAGGGTTTCAAGAAAAATCCTCCTCGCTCATCCAAAAACTCCAGCATATTCAGTTGTCAGATATGACTGGAACTTCAAACTGGCTTCTTTTGTTTAGATGAAACTAAAAAAAGAGCTTTTTGGCAGCAAACCCAGCCAAACAAGGATAAAAAGTAGCCCATGCACATGGTTAAATATACTGCTGTATTTTTAATGTTGTGGGCCTATTTTCCTGCTGGAGGTCCTGGACACTTTGTTCAGATACATGACATCACGGATTCTATCAAATACCAACAGATAAAAGATCTTAACCTGACTGCCTCTGTAAGAAATCTTATAATGGGCCGTGGTTGGATCTTCCATCAGGACAATGATCCAAAACAAACATCAAAATCAACACAAAAATGTCACTGAGCACAAAATGAAGCTTCTGCTATGGCCGTCCCAGCTGCCTGACCTGAACTCTATAGAAAATGAGTGGGGTGCACTGAAGAGAAGCAGCACCAGCATGGAGCTGTGAATCTGGAGGATCTGGAGAGATTATGTGTGAAGGAATGGTCTCTGATCTCTTTTCAGGTGTTATCCAAACTCATTATATTTTGGTAAAAGGACGTTGTAACAGTTGGGTGCCAATAACTGTGGCTATGTGAACTAGAGAAAAACATTTATTTCATAATGAGATTTTCCCCCCACCTTCCATTGTTTTACTTCAATGATAGGTTAGAATTTTGTAAATTTTTGAACGAAAGATCAAAAACAAACATTGCAGATTAATTTTCACAGCCACCTTTGCTCATATTTGTCACCCTGGACCACAAAATCAGTTATAAGTAGCTCAGGGATATTCATAGCTAGAGCCAACAATACATTGTATGAGTCAAAATGATCTATTTTTCTTTTATGCCAAAAATAATTAGGATTTTAAGTAAAGATCATGTTCCCTGAAGATATTTTGTAAATTTCCTAGTGTAAATATATTAAAACTTAATTTTTGATTAGGAATATGCATTGCTAGGAACTTAATTTGGACAACTTTAAAGGCGATTGCTTAATATTTTGATTTTTTTTGCACCCTCAGATTCCAAAAATATTTCAACAGTTGTATCTCAGCCAAATATCGTCCTATCCTAACAAACCATGAATCAATGGGAAGCTTATTTATTCAGCTTTCAGATGTTGTACAAATCTCAATTTTAAAAAAATTACCCTTATGACTGGTTTTGTGGTCCATGGTCACATTTACCTAGGGTGCCAATATTAGTGGAGGGCACTATATATAAACTGAACAATTCTAAATTGTATGAACTGTATGTTCTTAAATAGAAATATATTGAGGAAAAATAAGTGTTTTCAATTTACATTTAGTTAATAATTATCATTTAAATAATTTTAAGTCATCCTACAGATGCCCTGGTTGAGAACCACTGGTTTAGCACTAGTCTCTATTGGCTTCTCCCACTGTACACACATTTCATCTGAGATATTTTTACGATTAAAAAAGAGTACATTTTGAGACTTTTCTATCCTTTTTTTCCTTTTTAGAAATACTTGTAGAATCTCCATCTGTGTCTAACAGTAAAAGTAATACATCTGCTCCTTGAGGTCTATGCGAAACATCTTGACAGGACAGTGACATTATCAGCATGATGGTAGTCTTTTTGAGAGGACTTGTAGAGTAACCGTCCCGCTGGTTTGTCGAAGGAGCTCGACAGCTTCAGAATGAGTGACACCCTCTAGACTCTGTCCATTTACCGTCAGCAGCTGATCACCGCGTCGCAGACGCCCGTCCTCCACCGCGGCTCCCTGTGGAAACAGAGCACTGTCACATACGCTTCATGCTCAAATACACAAATAACATGATTTTCTCAGTCAGATGACTGTATTTCAGGAGATGGAGTGTGTACATGCTATGATACGTGCAAACTGAATGTGTGTTTGGACATGTATTGATCTCTTTGGCGCGCTGCAGTCGAGATTGACTCAACTCACAGTTTTTAGTTACAGTCTCTTTCTTGTGTACCTTGGGAAATATGTTCTTGACATAGATGGGCAAGTCACCATGGGAACTGCCAAATCCTCCTACAATACTGAAGCCAAGCCCAGCAGAGCCACGTTCAAGAATGATAGTCTGGAACTGAGAAGAACTTAAACACACACAAAAGACAAATAGAATTTAACCCAATTTTTCCCAGACACCCTATTGGCAAACAGGGCAACGATTAATCTCTTAGTACAGTTAGAAAAAGGAAAAAAGCAAGCATAACACTTCTATTGAACTTGTCTGAATAGTCTGGGTGCCCTGGAGGGGAAGTCCTTTATCAGAGCTTTAGTGTGTAGAATTCTGCTGACTCAAACGCCTCTACAGAGCTGCACACGCAAACTGGCTCTGAAATATCCACAAGCAGACGTTTCCGTAAAAATGTGCAATTTTAATATATCTCATGGACTCATTGAAGGCCGCGCTGGGATGAAACCAGCAATAAGTCTTAAATGAAAGGATAAATCTGGACCATCGTCAGCAGACCGGGCACATAATTGACTAAAGTCCTGTATGATATAACTTAAAAGTTTTGTCCCAGGACCTATGAATTGAATTGGCTTTCTAAATCTTATTGGAGTCTACACATATAAATACTGGGTGAATAAAGGTCATTTGGGATTTTGTTTGCACTTCAAACTTCTTCAATTTACTGTATATATCAGCGTAACTGTTTTGAAGTGCCCCACACTGAATATGAAATACATATTATCATCCCTAAAAGGATATACCCTACTGTTCAGAATAATTTTTAGCGGTCTCTTATGCATACCAAAGCTGCATTTATTTGACACAAAAATAGAGAAAGAAACATTAATAAATTTGAAATATTATTGCAAATTCTCATGATACTTAAGAAATAATTCTGTGGTTTGGTGCTCAAGAAACATTATTTCAAAAAAGAAAAGTAAATAAATACTGACGACAAACTTTTCACATACTTTACTTACACAAATAAATAAATGATAAACATAATAAAAACATAATAAATTAAATAAAAATGACTATTTCTAAATACAATTTAAACCTATTACAAAATATAGTATAATTTTTTCAGGATATTTTTTTCATAGGAATCTACTTTGGTACAATTGGACACTTTTTATGTATTATAATGTAATTATACAGTTAAGGTCAAAAGTTTACACCCCCCTTTCAGAACATGAAAAATGTTAATCATTTTACCAAAATAAGAGGGATCGTACAAAATGCATGTTATTGTTTATTTAGTACTGACCTGAATAAGATATTCACATAAAAGATGTTTACATGTAGTCCACAAGAGAAAAGAATAGTTGAATTTATAAAAATGACCCCATTCAAAAGTTTACATACACTTGATTCTTTATACCGTGTTGTTACCTGAATGATCCACAGCTGTGTTTTTTGTCCCTTGTTTGCCCTGAACAGTTAAACTGCCCACTGTTCTTCAGAAAAATCCTTTAGGTCCCACAAATTCTTTGGTTTTCCAGCATTTTTGTGTATTTGAACCCTTTCCAACAATGACTGTATGATTTTGAGATCCATCTTTTCGCACTGAGAACAACTGAGGGACTACATACATACCTATTACAGAAGATTGAAACGCTCACTGATGCTCCAAAAGGTAACACCATGCTTTAAGAGCCGGGGGGTGAAAACTTTTTGAATTTGAAGATCAGGGTAAATTTAACTTTTTTTTGTCTTCTGGGAAACATGTAATTGTCTTCTGTAGCCTCTGAAGGGCAGTACTAAATGAAAACATTTATATTTAAGCAAAATAAGAAAAATGCACATATCTTTACTCTGTTCAACAGTTTTCACAGTATTAAGAATCAAGGGGATGTAAACTTTTGAATGGGGTCATTTTTATATATTCAACTGTTAACATCTTTTATGTGAAATATCTTATTCAGGTCAGTACTAAATAAACAATCACACGCATTTTGTATGATCCCTCTTATTTTGGTAAAATAATTAACATTTTACAGGTTCTGAAAGGGGGATGTAAACTTTTGACCTCGACTGTAAATATTCATTTTAAGTACCTCTGGCGGTTGTGGGTATTGTAATTCTCTGAGAGTCCATGTGAGGAGTGAATAGCTCCATCTGCACAGCCACTTGGCATCACCTTTAATCAAACACACAGATTGTGACATTCATGGTAAGATGTGCTCTGTGTAAAATGACTGAACACTTGATTATGTTTTGAAATGATTTGAAATGCATGTGAAGATACACACCTGCAGTGTGACAGCTCCGCTGCTGTTTCTCAGGAGAGTACTTGCCTCAGTAACTGAGAGACGTTCAGTTGATGTACCGTTAATGCTGATGACCCTGGCACCCAGCTGAAAAATCAATTCACAGTTGATTATTTTTGAGGGTGGTGGGAAGCAGTTCCCATGAATGAGTTTTCACTTTGGTGTCTCTGACATTTACATTTTTGGTAGTTGGAACTAGACATTTAGATAACCAGTATCTAATAAAAAATGAATCCTGTATAAAAACTAGCTAGTCAGACATCAAATGTCTGTATACATTAAAATGGTGATTTTGGCCTGTTCCACCATGACCTTCTTGACTATATAAACTACTGGTCAAAAGTTTTTGAACAGTTTTTTTTCTTTTTTTTTAATGTTTTTTAAAGATTTCTCCTCTGCTCATCAAGCCTGCATTTATTTTATCTAAAATACAGCAAAAACAGTAAAATTTTGAAATATTTTTGCTATTTAAAATAACTGCTTTCTATTTGAATATATTTTAAAATGTAATTTATTCCAGTGATCAAAGCTAAATTTTCAGCATCATTACTCCAGTCTTCAGTGTCACATGATCCTTCAGAAATCATTTTAATATGCTGATTTGCTGTTCAAGAAATATTTAATATTATTATTATCAATACTTAAAACAGTTGAGTACATTTTTTTTTCAGGATTCTTTGATGAATAGAAAGATCCAAAGATCAACATTTATCTGAATTAATAAGCTTTCCATTCAAAAGTCAGTATATATATATATATATATATATATATATATATATATATTTCTATATTTTTTGGAAAGAAATGATAAAAAATACTTGGTGAGCAGAAGAGACTTCTTTAAAAAGAAAACATTAAAATCTTTTGACTGGTACTGTACAAAAATATAAAATCATTACACAATATCAATTCAACACATTTTCCTAAAATTATTTATTTAATTTAGTTCATTGCAGTCAAAACTTTTTTATTATTAGCAAAATTTAGAAATACATTTTATTAATTTTTACATAAATTTTAGGGTTCATGGAATTCATCTTCCTAAACCATTCAACCCTGTTATCCAAATAATTGTACAAAAAAAGTCCAAAAACATATTTGTATTTTAATTTATTGGAATAATAGGTCTATCAATACTTATGTGTGCTGTGTTTTTATATATATATATATATATATATAAATATATATAAACAGTGTGCTGCCTTAAACTAGATAGCTTCTACTAAGTGGAAGTTTTATTAATGCTAAATTAAAAATTAAAATGCTATTCTTTCAGGATTCTTTGATGCATAGAAAATTCTAAAGAATAACATTTAAAAAAAAATCCTAAGTAACATGAATGTCTTTACTGTCACTTTTGTGTCCATGCTGGATGAAATGATTCATCTTACAGACCCCAGCGTTCTGAATAGTAGTGTACATATAGTTTGATGTACATCGTGAGATTTACAATGATCAACAATTTCCTTTACTCTGTTTTTTAAGAATTATTTATATACAGTATAGAGTATAGACAGTATAGAGACATGCCAGAAAGCTATATGGGAGTGAGAACTGGAAAAGAACCATAAGCTGGGCTCAAACTTGGGTCTACAAAGTTGTACAATATTTTAGAAAGCTGTCCACAAGGCTACTGGCTCCACCATTTCTGACTCCAACATTTTCTAAGCATTATGAAAAAGGGGAAAAAGGCTTTCAGCTCCTATATTATATTCTATACCCATCAAGTGTCAAGCATTCTCATTCTCTCTACCTGCAGAAGTCCTGCGCGTGCTGCAGGTGTGGTCGGGTCCAGGTTGGAGATATAAATCATACCATCTCCTTGTGTGCCTCTCAATCTCAGCTCCACAGACTCACATTCATGCTGGAACAGAATCACACCAACCTTACAGTTACTTACTGCAGAAACATGCCTTGCATTACTGCTTTCAAAGTGCATATAAAACTAAACCCACCTTCTGAACGGTGACAGTTCTGATGTCCACGTTTTCATCCACAGCTGTGCAAAAAGATGAAAACATTGACTCACTGATGAACAGGACTGAATACAGAATAGTGAATAATTGCGTGATGTGACAGACACTCTTACAATCATGTGCGCTGAGAGAGGAGAGAAGAGGGACGTCCACCTCGCCCACCTGCCACAACACAGACAGAACACAGACACTGTGTAGATTGTGCAATGTCTAGATCTGAGATGAATACCACTGAGACAACTTGTGTTTGTGTGCTGTAAACATATGTATAGTATACACACTGTGTCAAGAGTATATCTCTACACTACCATTTAAACGTTTGGGGTTGATTATATTTTTAAAATATTTTTAAAAGAAGTCTCACCACGTGCTCAACGAGATTTGATCAAAAATACAGTAAAAACAGTCATATTCTGAAATATTATTACAATTTAAAATAACTGTTTTCTACTTCAGTATATTTCCAAATATAATTTATTCCTGTCATGGCATCAGAAATCATTCTAATATGTTGATTTGGTGCTCAAGAAACATTATTATTATCACTGCTGCTGCTTTTATTTTTGTGGAAACTGACATTTTTCCATGGCTGAAGATATAAATAGAACATTCCAAAGAACAGCATTTATTTGGGAGATTTTTTTAAATAACGATCTTCACTGTTAATATTGATCAATTTAGTATGGAAGAAATAAAGGTAACTGTGACTTTTTCTCGCAGTTCTGACTTTTTCCCCAGAATGGCGTGATACAGCCTTGCAATTCAGATTTTTTTTTCAGAATTGCGTCATACAAATCAGACTTTTTTTTCTCCAAGAATTGTGAGATATATCACAATTGTAAGTGAAAAAGTCAGAATTGTGAGATATAAACTTGCAACTGAGAAAATAGTCATTTTTTCCCTCTCAGAATTGGACATTGTAACTCACAACTGCAAGTTTATATCTCACAATTCTGGGAAAAAAGCCAGAATTGCAAGATATCGCAATTCTGAGTTTTTTTTGCAATTGTGAGTTTATATCACACAATTCTGAGAAAAAAATTCATAATTGCAAGTTTATGTCATGCAGTTCTGACTTGATTTCTCTGAATTTGGAGTTTATGTCTCACAATTCTGAGAAAAAGTCATAATTACAAGAAAAAACTTTCCCATGTGCTGTGCGTTAACCTCTAACATTATAAACTGTCATTTTATTAAAAAGTATTTCAGCTGTTTTTTTTTGAGAATTTTGTTTTAATTGGTCTTCCTTTTCTTTCTTTTCATATTATTAGTCTTTTGTACAATTTCTTTAACTATCAAAAGCTTTTTTCCTGGTATTCGTGGGTCTCACTCCAAAGAATTCCACCTTATCTGATAAAATTACAGAAATCTGATAATAAAAAATGAGCAATAGCTACCTTTGGCTTTTTATTTCCATTCTTTTGGGAATTATTCTGTAAGTTGTCTTGTCATAATGGCCTGAACTTTACCATATTTTGATCCCGTTATAAAAATATATACTTGAAATATAACACATGAATATTTATTGTTTTAGATCACCAGGTTCAAAAGGTACTGGAATGATCTATTTGCACTGTATAAAATGTTTACCTGATCTCCATATGAGTAATGTGATGAAGCTTTAAAACGTGCCACCTCCAACAGCACAGATCCACTACACCTCTACAACACACACACAAAGAAAGAGGATCATAATTAGCCTTTATGAAGGAAATGCATTAATTACTATATTCCTGAGAGAAGTGTATTTGTCTGCACCTGCAGCAGTGCGCTCGCATAGTCCTGCGATGCAGCTCGGATGTCCTCTCCATTCACAGACAAAATCTGGTCACCTAGCAACAGCCTTCCATCCAAGTCTGCAGCCCCTCCCCTTGTTATCTCAGACACAAAGATTCCAGTGTCATTCCTGCAAGACATGCAGACAAATATGAATTCAGATGAATCGCAAAACAGCTGACTCTATGTATTATTTATGAACTAGAGTGTGCAGTTCTCTAATGTAATTATACCCCTTTAAAATAACCCACCTTTTTCCCACAATGCGAAGCCCCAATCCCTGTCCTGTTTTGAGCATCAGCTCCACACTGAAGAGGTCCCACATGTCTTCGGGTGTATGGTTCTGGAGTGTCTGTGTGGAGTGATTCTCTGTCACAGGGTCTCTGTAGATACACAATCGCACACGCTGCGGACTCAAGCGCAGGACGCTCAAGGCCTCCTCATGAGTGGCCATTCTCAGATCAATGCCGTTCACCTAGATGAGATAACACTATTTAGACTTAAGAGCTACTCAAAGCTCTTAAATTAAATATTAAATATTTTACCAGTTCGAATATTCAGTTAAGGTTTAATCTGCACTGTACCTTGTTGATGTCAATCTAAGGCATAACAGTTCTCAACAGTTAGAATTGTTACTCTGTATACTTGATTGTAAACATCTAGGGTCAATGGAACTTCTTTGTGAAGAGATCAAAAAACTACATTCTGTACAACTTCACTAGTAAATGCTAGAGTTCTGTACCTCTAGTATATGATCTCCTGCCCACAACCGACCATCTCTGTGTGCCGCACCATCCTTATTCACTTCATGAATCATTATTACGCCCTGACAAAGAAAGAAAGAAAGAAAATGAAAGAAAGAAAGGAAAGGAAAAGAAAGGACAGGAAGAAATTAAGTGAAGGCATTTTAGTGAAAAGTTGAATTAAAAATTTGACAGTGATTCTTTAACAACATCATGCACTCAAGCTGGCATGAACATAAAAATGGTGCAGAATCTTTAATCATTTTCTTTCCTTTTAAATGTTTTAAAATTCAAAAGCTTTGTTTATTTCCACATAAAAAAGCCCTAGGGAAAGAAAGACATTGTTTGAACTCCCATTTTTTGATTGCTGGTGATTGCAGCATGTTACTTCTATATTTATTTTTAATTTAAAGGAATATTTTATAAGCTTTATCAAGAGCAATTCTGGCCTTCTGTCAAATACCACAACATAAAAAATAATAATTTAGATCCATCCCTCAGTTCACAAAAAGGAGCAAACAGCATGGTTTAGACAGCTTTACAGATCAAATAATAAGCATTTTTCTACTAAATAATTAAAAGTAAAAAACAAACAAGCAAAAAAACCCCTTCATATTTCTGGTTTTAAAACCCTACTGTTAACATATGCCATTTACTTCAACTGTAAATGACTTTTTAATTAAAGGGGTCATCGGATGCCTATTTTCCACAAGCTGATATAATTCTTTAAGGTCTTAATGAGAAGTCTTTAACATACTTTGGTTAAAATTTCTCAGAGGTAATATAAAAAACACCCTTTTTTCCTTGTCAAAATCAGTCCTTTTTTAGAGTGAGCCGTTCTGTTGCATTTGCCTTTAAATGCTAATGAGCTCTGCTCACCCTGCCCCTCTCTCCTGTGGGGTGACAAGCTGTTCTGTTTATAGCTGTTTACAGCCATTCTTCAGCCACATTTAGCCATGAAACTTGCTAACCATCACATTATTAAGAAAGACAATTTGCAAAGATGCATAAAAACCCCTTATACTCACTTCTGCTGTAGGTAAAGGTGCATCATGAATGATTTGCACGAGCATAGATGCTTTTATGTATATCACTGTGCACATTTCCTTTTAAAACGAAAGTAACGTCAATCCTCTGCGTCACTACAATGGCAGTCAGACTGTTACAGCTCAGTCAGGGCGGGTCTAAGGTAAGACGGCCTTGTCAATCAACTATCTTGGGAGAAGCCTTGGTCGGTGTGGCGTCACACAGGGAAGATGCTGAGAATGGCTCAATTTGAAAAAGGGGATATTACTTATAAAGATTTAAAAAATACCACTGGGTGGAATTTTATTATTATAGAGTGGTTGTGTAGACATACTGCCAACACACATTTATGTTAAACAACATGTAAAAGTGAGTTTTGCGTCCGATGACCCCTTTAAAGCCATAGTCAACCCAAAATTGAAAATTCTATCCCCCTCATGACGTTCCAAACCCGTAAAACCTTTGTTCATCTCCAGAACACAAGTCAAGATATTTTTGATTATATTTTGTGCACAAAGGAAACAAAAATAATGACGTTATTCAACAATTCTTCTCCCTTGGGTCAGCATCTACTGCCATTATTGAGAGTACCACAACGCATTATATCTGACCTGTAATATTTCTTTGAAGGATAGTTCACTGAAAAATTTTTATTCCAACTTAAATTTTAGTTTGTTCTCCACACAAAAGTATTGTATGGCTTCTGAAGTCACATGAGCTACTTTTACAGTGAATTCCTATGGCTCAAACACTAAAACATTGCAGTAGTAATGCCAAAATCAAGGGTTTAATTCTCAGTTAATTTAGCATTTATCTTCTTTTGTGTTCCATGCAAGAAAGAAAATCATACAGGTTTGGAATGACATGAGGGTGAGTAAAAGATGACATGACATTTTCTAGGGCTGGGTTTTGACACAAATTGTTGATTCACAAGCTTGTGATTCGATTTGACTTCTGATTCAATTTGACATCGGTTATTTTGAATATATTTCAGGTACAGTACATGACAAATTTTCTCAAGGAAAAGAAGCTCAACTAATGCTGTAAAATATACAAGAGTCAGTTTGTACTACATTACTATAATATTGAAGGTTAAAATTAACTGATTTGTATACAAGCGCTTAAATTGCACACAAATAAGTTTTTATAATAATAAAATTACAATTACATAATTATATTTCTACTCCATTTCTTTTTTTGAAATATAAACATTTAAAAGGCAACTGTCATAAAAACTTGACGGATTTATTTAAATAAACTAAACACTGAAGAAATTATAATGAATATGTTATTTGGTGCATGTATTTAGCAACATACTCCTCTCTATAGAGTTCATTTTTCTGGCTGACTACTGATATGTTTTATCAGAGGTAAATGTGATGTTAGGTGACATTGTTTACAAGCTGTTTTATTGACGTGTTTGCGCAGTTGAAACACTCATTGAGTGATTACATGAGACAGGATGTGAATTTCGCTAAGTTGTGTTCTTTCTTTTAACATACATTCGGATATTTATTCATATTTATTTTGTTGTGAAACTGGTATTAAAGCAGAGGAGATGATCAGTTCACGTGAGCTTCGCGCTGCCGCTTCTCTACAGCAGTCTGTCACTCCACATGAAACAGCGCCAAAACAGCATTTATTGTTTGAATACTGTAATACAATGGACAGAAATTTGAAATCTGAGACTTCGTTTCATATCAAAAGAAACAAAGCACAAAGCTTATTTGAGATTTATTGGATGGGAGGTGCGCTACTGAAAACAGGCTAGACTAATCGATTCTTGGGACTTAAGAATCAAAATCATTTCATAAAAATGAGAATCGATTTTGGCTGACTATCACAACTAAAGATAACATTTGTTCACTATTTGAAATTCAGATTTGCACTGAAGATGCTGTTTCAACACTGTGAAGTCTAATAAACTTGGTTTCATTTACAATTTCTCACCAGTGCTGTGTTGCAGCCTCCTACTATGCTGAGGCCGAGCCCTGTGGTGCCCTTGCAGATATCAATAGTATTCATACAGCCAGGTATGATGGGACATGTTAGGTGATCAGAGCTCACAGAACACTGAGGCAAATAAGAAGCGCTGTGAGGCCCCGTGCAAGAGCTCTGATTGGCTGTGGAGCCGCAGTGGATGTTCTCATCAGCTGATGAAATGCCAGTTGATGGAGGAGTACAGTAGCTGGGGGACATGTGACTGGCAGGATGACATGAGGGTTTATGATTGGATGTGGCATTGATTGGAGCAGGAAGATCGATGTTGAGATTCTCTGAGGAGCAAGACTTCAGTTTATCCTCTCTGCTGATCCTTCCATCCTATCGACAAACAGAAACGTGAGAACAAAGAGAATGAGAATGAAGCAGGCAGATATTTTGCGCCATGTTTTTGTCTAATATTCGATTTGACTTTTTACCTGCGACAAAGCTAAATGTTGACCTTCTTTGACCTGCATGGCAGGAGATACAACAGGACAGTTGTCCATCTAAACAGATAAAACTCTTATTAGATGACATAAGTGACAGAAGATGTGCAGTAATGCAGACATGTGGTAACAGAGTATTTCATCAAAATAAATAAAAAATAAAAGAAAATAACTTGTCAGCAAATATATTGAACTTGTTTAGAGTGTTTTATTTTTATTTTTTTTTTAAATGATTTGATTGGTTAATGACGTATAGCCCTATAATTGCTGTCTTTTAATGTTTTAAGAAGTACTTTAGTTTATTTCTATGTGTGTGTGTGTTTTCCCCGGTGTTTTCTACACGACTAAATGTCCATACAAGGATAGTAATACCAGAAATTTTTGACCTTCTGGGGATATTTGTTTTTTTGGTCCCCATGAGGAAACAAGCTTAAATGATCATTTTTGAAAATGTAAAACTGCAGAAAGTTTGTGTTAGGAGTGGATTTAGGGGTAGGATTAGGGTAAGGGGACAGAAAATACAGTTTGTGCAGTATAAAAACCATTACACCTATGGAATGTCCCCATAAAACATGGAAACCCAACATGTCTATGTGTGTGTGTGTGTGTGTGTGTGTGTGTGTGTGAGTGTTTGTGTCTTCATTGCCTCCTTTACTTGTCCTGTAGTCATTTGGTTCTGTGCAGATTTACTCCTGTTGAGAAAATTAAATATGTGCATTAAAAAATGTGACACATACATATGGTACAACGGGGCTAAAGGACGCCCCGGAGTAAAAGGCACCTTTGATATTATTTTCCTCTAAACCACCAGATGGCACAAAAATGTGGTGCAGCACTTTCTAAAACATTTGCTTTTCAAGATGCACGTGCAAATTTGTCCGATCCTTGACGCGACTGTGGGCTGCAGCGCAAAGTTGATTCTGTACTTTCTTGATCTAATATTTTATGTTTTTTTTTTTTCAATGTGGTAGATTTAAGTAGCAAATAAGAATCACTAAAATGAATGCATATATTTTCTTAATGATTTTCAGTTTTGTTTAAGATAATTAAAACAACAGTGTTTAAATAACGAAAGAATATGTTAAAGTATGGTATTTGGGGTAAAAAGTGCCCCTGCTGTTAGGGCTAAAAGGCACAATAATTAACATGATAATTAATAGATGGCTGACTTTTCCATTTGTTGACATGACATGGTTAGATTCAGATGATAAATATCATATATTATGTTGGGTGTCCGTCTTAGAGATAATCAACATGTTTAGAATGAAACCATCATATTTAAAACCATGATATTAACCATATCATATAATAAAAAATCATTTGTTGTTACTACATACTACATTGTTCCTTAAATACTTTCAGAATCTTTACTTTTTAAAATGATTTTGTTTCTGTATTTAATTTTTTTTTTTATATTAACATTTTAATAAATTATTTGTATTTTTCAAAATAAGCAGAAAATAGTACAAACTTTGCTAGTGATTGTTTTGAACAAGTATTAACTTGGATAATTAGACATTATTAAAAAAACATTATTTTAACTGAAGTATTTATATCAATACTGTGTGCCTTTTGCCCCATGTGTGGGGTAATATAAACGTATATATATTTTCTGCAATTCTACATTTTTTCTTAAGGTGTGCCTTTAGCCCCATTGTACCCTACTAAACACACACTATACTTAGATATACAGTAGGATGCAAAGCCTGAGACCTTGTGAAAATGCGTCTAGTTTGATTTCAAATTTCATACAGCATTCATGTGCATATGCAGTGTGTTTGAGTTGGCATAGACCTAAAAATAGTGCAGAATATCTTCCTTTGTTTTAAATATTTCAAAATCCAGTCTTTCTTTATTTCTGCTTGTTTCAAAAAATCAAATACACATAATCTATGTACATAAAGAGTCACTCTTAAAAATAAAGGTGCTTCATGATGCCATAGAAGAACATTTTTTGTCTAAATGGTTCCATAAAGAACCTTTAAAGGAGAAGTCCACTTCCAGAACAAAAATGTACAGATAATGTATTCACCCCGTAAAGAAGCTGTAAAGAAATTGTTTTTTTGAGGAAAACATTTCAGCATTTTTCTCCATATAGTGGACTTCTATGGTGCCCCTAGTTTGAACTTCCAAAATGCAGTTTAAATGCAGCTTCAAACGATCCCAAATGCGCTTGTAAACGATCACAGCCGAGGAAGAAAGCTCTTTTCTAGCGAAACAATTGGTTATTTTCATAAAAATAATACAATTTATATACTTTTTAATGTCAAACACTTGTCTTGTCTTACTCTGCCAGAACTGTTTTTTTTTCCCGATTCATGACAGTTAGGGTATGTTGAAAAACTCCCATCTCATGTTCTCCCTCAACTTCAAAATCGTCCTATATTGCTGTTTAAACTTTTTTGTTAAGGGTGTTTCATATTCTTTGCATTTTCACTTTGCAAAGACTGTCGGTACTTCTGAAGCGATGTAGGATGATTTTGAAATGATTTTTGAAGTTGAGGGAGAAAATACAATTGGAGTTTTTCAACATGCCCTAACTGTCTTGAGCCAGAATACAAAGAGTTCCGGCAGAGCAAGACAAGACGAGCGTTTGAGATGAAAAAGTATTTAAATTGTATATTTTTTAATGAAAATAATCAATCATTTCGCTAGATAAGACCCTTCTTCCTCAGCTGGGATCGTTTGAAGCCACATTTAATCTGCATTTTGGAAGTTCAAACTTGGGGAACCATAGCAGTCCATTATATGGAGAAAAATCCTGAAATGTTTTCCTCAAAAAAAAAAAAAAAAAATCTTTACAACTGAAGAAAGAAAGACATGAACATCTTAGATGGCAAGAGGGTGAGTACATTATCTGTCAATTTTTGTCCTGGAAGTGGACTTCTCCTTTAACACCTTTCTGTTTCACAAAAGGTTCTTTGTGGTGAAAGAAGGTGAAGATGGTTCTTTGTGGAACCAAAAATGATTCTTCTATGGCATTGCTGTGAAGAACCTTTTAATGCACCTTTATTTTTAAGAGTCTATATTAAAATGCATGCAGAAGACAGCTTGTGTTAATCTGCATTCATGTGAAGATGTCTCACCTTGTGAGCAGAATCCTGACTTTAGCTGGAGCATTGTTGATGATTGCTGTTGCATTCTGGTGGCTGCGTCCATACAGCACTTGTCCATTTATCTGCAAAATACACACATAAACATGCTGAAGATTAACACGACCTTAGGTAAGACACTATGATATGCTCTTTTAGTTATATTGGGGAGACTGAAGGCAATTGTAAATTTTTTACATCGTCCTTCACATAACTAATGCAAATCTACAACAAAATCTACAATCTATAATAGTCTGAATTCAATGGCATCAGACCAGTAAAAATATTGGTCATCCCACACCACACCAAAAAAATCTCAAAATCATTATTTGGCCATTATTATAATTATAAACTGAATGTTATTAATCATAAGTGAATGTTATTAATTATAAGCAACATATACAGCATAAAGTCTTGATTGCGCAAATTAATTGTTTCTGTTGGCCAGTCAGAGTTCAGGAGGTCGTTCTTACCTCCAGTAGTTCATCTCCCACCCTGACCCGACCATCTGTGGCAGCGGCCCCGTCTGGTTTGATCTCTGACACGTACACACTCATTCTACCACGTGCTCCATCTCTGTTTCCTGACAAACACAGTCCCAGTCCAGAGCTGTGTGAGCCACAGTCCAGATCAAACATGTGCAGCTCTCCAGGCAGACTGCCATACCTCTGCTGCATGCGGCCTGCTCACACACACATACATAAACATGTAGAAACATCCAGATAAAACAATATAGACATATTAGTGGACAAACTAATGGAGACACTGACTTGTATTCATAGCTAATGATATTTTTGAACCCCCTAAGCTTATTATTTGGTATGTTTATTATGCAGGTTTTCTAGTAGGGATGGTTCACTGCTTTTTACAATGTGGGTGATTTCAGGTTTGCCTGTCTTTAAGTCCCCTTTATGTAGGTGAAACCTGAGCCACACATAAACATACTCCAGTAAGAGGCTTGCTCCTGCTCCTGCCCGCTGTGTTGATGTGAAGCCTCTTCTGGCAAGGGTGGTCTCTCTGGAACCCTCTGTACTCCATCTGTTTCTGTGTTGACTTGCCTAGAGGGCAGTTTCAGGAGGGGGGGAGCTAAATGTGGAGGCTTCCCCAGCTTCCAGTCTTCTGTACGCTACAACAGCACCATAAAAAGTGATTATATGCATCAGAAAATACATTGTTTAATCAGTTCTCATTTAAAGGGATAGCTCACCCAAAAATTAAAATTGTGTCATTAGTTACTCACCCTCATGTCGTTCCAAACCCGTAAGACCTTGGTTCATCTTCAGAACACAAATTAAGATAGTTTTGATGAAATCCAAGAGCTTTCTGTCTCTCAATAGACAGCAACGCAACTACCACATTCAAAGCCCAGAAAGGTAGTAAGGACATTGTTAAAACAGAATACTTTCTGTGCGCAAATAAAACAAAAATAATTCCTTTGTTTAACAGTTTTTTCATCATGTACTCTCATGAATGTACATCAAAGACTGACACAGTAGAAATTGTTGAATGATTTTGTTATTGCCGTTTTCTTTGCGCACAAGAAGTATTCTCGTAACTTCATAAAATTAAAGCTGAATCCTGTCACATGGACTATTTTAACGATGTCCTTACTAACTTTCTAGGCCTTGAACATGATAGTTGCGTTGCTCTCTATGCAGGGTCAGAAAGCTTTTGGGTTTCATCAAAAATATCTTCATTTGTGTTCCCATGATGAACAAAGGTCTTACGGGTTTGGAAATTAATGAGGGTGAGTAATTACAGTTTTTGTTAAAACACTAAACCCCATTCCCTAAACCAAATTCTCAATAGCCTAAACCACTTTGTCAAATAAATTACTCTTTAAACAAGTTTAGGGAGTTTAGACACATCTCATGCACTGTTTTTGCAAAACTCTAAACACATTCTCACTCACTAAGACACAATTTGCTCTGTGATGAACTTGTGATGCAAAACCCTAAACACAAGAAAGCAAACTGCAACACGGCTGTCATCGTTTACACACAATTCAAAATTCTTCACACTTGTTCTGAATTATTTAAATATACAAAATATAAGCCAGTTGAAAGTGCACAGAAGGCAAGTGATGATCTTTCAAACAGAGTGTGAAGATGTGTGTGTAAAAAAAAATGATATATATATATATGTATGTCTGTACATGTATATGTGTGCGTGTGTGTATATATCTATAGCTATCTATCTATCTATATATATATGTATCTATATATCTCTCTATATATATATATATGTATGTTCTTATATGTGTGCGTGCGTACATATATATTCATATCTATGTACTTATGAATAGATATATAGATTAGATAGATAGATATAGATATATATGTACACACACACACACATATACATATATGTGTGCATTATTCCTTTTCCTTTTCCTTTTTTTTTTGGTATATTCACCAAACTTAGGTTTGATTTCTTTTGCGTGTGTTTATGTTGTTTGAGTGTGTATATGTTTATGTATCTTTTTTTTATTGCTAAATAATTACTATATAGTAAACGTTCTTTTCTGTAACTACATGCACTGGGCACTGTGTTCTCCATTTTTTAATGTAATGTCTAATGAATGTTCTGTAGTGCGTATAGTATTGACTAATGTGTGTATGATTTGAAAGCTTTGTTTGATTTTGAGTACAGGTGAAATGGTTTTAAAGCGATTGTTTGATTTTGTCAGATAAGTCAGGGGTTCTGTTAATTTAGTTTAAACATTTGGATTTTTGTGTTTAAGGTTTTGTGAAAATGAGTGATGGTTTTAAAAAATGTGTTTTAGCATTTCAGAAAAACGTAATACACTTTGTAATAATGGCAAATTAAAAGTCTTACTTTAAGGTTCAGGATATATAATGTTTTAATATCTTTTGTTGAGCTTAGTGTGTTGACTAACTTACTAAAGCACATGTAAAGTACTTTTAACTGGTGTTTTTCAATATTACATTTAAGGTTACTGTATTTAATGTACTAAATTGCAACTTTATCATTATAAATGTGTAATTACAAAAATATTACAGCACATGACATACAAGTTTCAAAAGAAATGACATTTAAAGTTTACTGTTTTCCATAAATGTTGTACATTTAGCAGTACACTTTAATCAAATGTGACCCTGGACCACAAAACCCAATAAATAATAATGAAAATCTGGTTGCAGAAATATCAAAACACTAAGAAAATCGCCAAAAATTGTCCAAATGAAGTTCTTAGCAATGCATATTACTAATCAAAAATTAAATTGTGATATATTTATAGTAGGAAATGTACAAAATGTCCTTATGGAACGTGATCTTTACTTAATATCCTAATATTTAAAGAAAAATGGATAATTTTGACCCATACAATGTATTTTTGGCTATTGCTACAAATATACTCATGCTACTTAAGACTGGTTTTGTGGTCCAGGGTCACAAGTTCTGTTTTTAACGGTATGCTTCACAAGGATAGTGTTCGGTGTGCAGAGAATATATGAGGAGCCCATAATATGTCATTTATATACGTATATTGGATTATTACTATGCAAACAAACATTACAGACCTTAAAGGGGATGGGACTGAAGGGGTAGGTTGGGGAGAGATTATTGGGGATCTCGGGTTCCTAAAGAGGAGATAAACCTTTATATCAAAATATACATCACCTAAAAGACACTAATGATAAGCAGCATAAGCAAAAACACACCTGATGATTTTGAGAATTTGATTTTGACACCTTGTCATCAGAGCAGCTGTCAGTAGCTAAAAACTAGACGTAGAGAGGGAATAAATGTTTTACATACTCATGTTTTGTCTTGTCTCGTGTATATTCTAACATTCACTATGGATATTTGTAAAGTGATTATGTGTGTGTATGTGTACAGTATCTGTGCATTACCTGAGGACTCTGCAGTAGTAGTTCTACTTTGTCTCCTGCTCTACGGATCGCCTCGACGGCTTCTTCATGAGTGAAATCACTCACATCTACACCTTGAACCTGCCGACACACACATTAGAAAATGTAATGCGTGAAGTTCTTTCTCCACAGTCGCTCATTCCTTCTAACGTACTTCTACTTTCAAGTTAACTAGTTTGCCCCAGATTTTCTTTAAACTAATCTTGTTATCTAGTTTATTTAGGTCAGCGTAGGAGTGATGCATTAGCTTATTATGACCAGCAGATGGAGATCATCAAACATCATCCAAATCCAATCAGAGTTCATCAACACTAACTTGTCTCAGCCTCCAGCTTTCTGATGTATATTTCACACCAAAATAGCAAGCGCAGATTAAAATCCGCCATTCCAATCTGACTATATGACTGTATTTTCTTTTTAACTCACTTTTATGTAGTTTCAAACCTGTATGACTTTCTTCTGTGAAGCACAAAAGATGATTTTTTTATTCAATGTAATTAAATTAAATATGGATCATGATTGTCAAGCTCCAAAACATAACGTTTGGGATCAGTAAGATTTTCAATGTTTTATTAAAGAAGTCTCTTATGCTCATCAAAGTTCTGTTTATTCGATTAAAATTACAAAAAAAAAATTCATCAGCCATTACTCCAGTCTTCAGTGTCACACAATCCTTCAAAAATTATTCTGATATGCTGATTTATTATCAATGTTGGAAACAGTTGTGCTGCTTAATATTTGTTGTTTGGAACAAATTTATTTTGATTAATTTGATTAATGCATTCATCAAAGAATGCTGAAAAAAGTATCACAGCTTCCAAAAGAATATCAAGCAGCACAACTATTTTCAACATTAATAATAAATCAGCATATTAGAATGATTTCTGAAGGATCATGTGCCACTTAAGACTGGAGTAATGATGCTGAAAATACATCCTGCATCACAACAATAAGTTCTATTTTAAAGTATATTAAAATAGAAAACCACTATTTTAAATGGCAATAATATTTGACAATATTACTATTTTTTCTGTATTTTTAATCAAATAAATGCAGCTTTGATAAGCAGAAAAGACTTTTGAACGGCAATTTATATAAACTGTCACCTGCTTTCTGCTTTTATGATTTCTTCACAACATTTTTTATCATTTATGTTCATTATATGAAGCAGAGTATTCATAAAAAAATTAAAATGATAAATTATTAAAAAAGTTAACATTCTAACTGATAAAAATGATCATTTTGTGCTCCAAAAGGTAATACAATTTTGGAACAATGGTAAATTTCAGTTTTTAAATCACAAGATTAGTTTTTAAGGTTTATGGGATTAAATCTTTATAGCAAGTAAACTAGATAATAATTATATAATTACTGATTTGTGTACTGGACAACACTTTATTTAACAGTGCCATTGTTATATATGTTACATATACTTAATAACAGTAGTAACAGCAAATTATGCATAATTACAAACAATTAACCCTAATCCTAACCCTATAAGTACATGTTGTTAATTAATACTACTGTGTAATTACACAGTTACGTAACACAGACAAAAGAAGGACATTTTGTATACGTAAACTAAAGAAAGAATAGTAGCACTTTATCTTACAGTTCTGTTTCGCATGTACATTCTATGTACATGTTATACTTACTACAACAACTGGGTGATAACTAGGAACCTAACTCTGAACCTAACCCTTGTAGTTACTTTATATTATCCAGTACTTTCTAAGATAAGTACATTGTAAGTATATTATTTTATAATATAGTTGTAAGTTATTTTCTGCCAGTCTCTGTACAAATATTTGTGTGTTATTATTTTTCACACACACACACACACGCACACACCTGAAGAATTCGGTCTCCTTCTTTCAGAGTGCTGTTGCGTGCAGCTGGACTGTCCTCTGCGATGTGTTTTATGAAGATGCCCCGTCTCATTTCTCCATTGCTCAGTCGACTGCCCATTCCACGACCCCCCACCACACTGAAGCCAAGACACGTGCCCCCAGCCCTGAATAATGTTACTCTAGGATGATAAACACAACCATATCACCATTACACATGAACATATTAAAAGTGAATGTCTCAATGTTTTGTTAGTTTATGGAATACCTTCTTGGCTGACTCCATGAACTACGATCCTTCCCATGTGTCTCTTCTTCATCTTTTTTTCTGTCTTTTTCTCTCCCTCGTCTTTGTCCGTTCTCACTCTGCAAGACCGTTTTTTCATTCTTCGCCTTTTGCTCTCTTTCCAGTCTTTCATTGCTCTCTCTTTGCTGTGTTTGATTGAGGTTATCTATTCTTTCATTCTCTTCTTCAGCTTGAGTCTTTCCATTCACTCCTTTACCATCCACTGTACTTTGTTGTTCAGAAATGCATTCTCTAACACAAAGCAAACAAGCATTAGAACACCATCAGAAACAAACAAAAAAAAAAAAACAGACAAAAAGGTTTTCAGGCTCCTTACAAGGGTTTAAATGGTAAGTTTTGTGAGTGCTTGGGCTGGACAGTAGTTGTTCTGTGTTTTTCCATTTCCTCTTTTGATTGGGCATGGCTGGCTCTGTGCATGTCCAGGAAGGCAGCAGGTACATATGTCACACTGATACAAAAACACACAAGAACAAGCAAAAATGGGTTTAATCGAAGTTGTTTTAATGAGAAATCCAATTCCAACAACCAAAGAAATGTGCTGCTGGCTAGAACATTACATTTTCTTACTTTTTTACAATTTAAAATAGTTTAAATAGACAAAATTAGTTTAAATAGACAGCACTTATAAATGAAAAATCTAATTAAAAAATGTTAAATAGTTAATAGAATAAAAATGTCCTGATAATTTACTCACCCCCATGTCATTCAAGATGTTCATGTCTTTCTTTCTTAAGTCAAAAAAGAAACATCAAGGCATTCACTTTCAATATGTTCATGTGTAATGATCTCAGCTGAAGAATAATCTAGTCTAGGTCTTATCTAAAATGATCAGTCATTTTCTAAAAAAAAAAAAAAAAATATATATATATATATATATATATATATACTTTTTAACCACAAATGCTCGTCTTGCACTAGCGCAACTTCATGCATTACATAGTCACGTTAGAAAGGTCATGCATGATGTAGGCGGAAGTGCCAACCCAGTGTTTACAAAGCGAACATGCAAAAAAGTCAAACACCCTTTATAAAAACAAGGTAAAACAAGTTGGTGGAGAAAAAGATTTTCAACCGACCCTACCTTTTTCAACCGAAGTACACAGATGAAGAACTAACTGCGTGTGACCTTTCCAACATGATTACGTAATGAGTGAAGTCGCGTATCGCAGAGCCAGTGCAAGATGAGCATTTGTGGTTAAAAAGGATATACACTTCTATTTATTTATTTATTTTTTTAATGACAGATCATTTCGCTAGATAAGACCATTATTTCTTGGCTGGGATCGTGTAGAGTCATTTAAATCTGCATTGAAACTGCAATTTGGACCTTGAACCCGCTGATCCCCATTGAAGATGGAGAAAAGTCCTGAAATGTTTTCCTCAAAAACTTTGCGACTTATGAAAGAAAGACATGAATGTCTTGGTTGACATGGGGGTGAGTAAATTATCAGGAATTTTTTATTGTGGAAGTCAACTAAACCTTTAAAGGGGTCATCGGATGCCCATTTTCCACAAGTTGATATGATTCTTTGATGATGCTTTGGTTAAAATTTCTCAGTGGTAGTGTAAAAAACACTTTTTTTACCTTGCCAAAATCAGATCTGCAAAATTCATCCTGTTCTGGTCGATGTTGCTTTAAATGTTAATGAGCTCTGCTCGCTCCGCCCCTCTCTTCTCTCTGTGGAGTGACGAGCCTGTTTACTTGAGCCGCATTTAGCTGTGTTTAGCCGTTAATCTTGCGAACTAGCACGTTATTAGGAAAGGCAATCGCAAAGATTCATACTTATACTCACTTCTGCTTTAAATGAAGCTGGATCACAAATGATTTGTGCGAACATAGATGGATATATGTAAATTGGGAGGCACATCCCCTTCACAAACAAACGTAATCTACTGCATCTTCAGCGGCTCAGATGTCGGGAGTAAATGACGATCACTACGTTCATTATTACATCCAACAGCAGAACACCTCAATCGCTTAGGAGCCATTCCTGTCTACGTCCCTGTTCCAGCATCGAAACAATGGTGATCGGACTGTTACTGCTCATTCAAGGCGGGTCTAAGGTAAGACTGCCGTGTCAATCAACTATTGTGGGAGCAGCCTCTGTCGGTGTGTCATCACACAGACAATATGAGAATGGCTTGATTTGAAAAAGGGGAAATTATTTTTACAAATTAAATAAAAACCACTGGGTGGATTTTTATCATTATAGGGTGGTTGTGTACACACACTGCCAACACACATTAATGTTCAAACAACATGTAAAAGTGAACTTTGCATCCGATGACCCCTTTAAATTATACTAAGAGTCAATAGTTTGGGGTCAGCAAGATTTATGAATGAAGAACAAAAAAATTATTTACAATGTTAGAATTCTGTTTTTAAATAAGTGTTCTTTTGAATGGTCTATTAATCAAACAATCTTAAAAAAAGTATCACTTGAAACTGATACTTTATTGAGGATTTTTTGATGAATGGAATGTTCAAAAGAACAGTTATTTTAAGAAGTGTAGCTAAAAATATTAAGAAATGTTTCTTTAGCACCAAATCACCATATTAGAAAGATTTCTGACGGAGAAACTGACGTGAACCTGAAGACTGGAGTAATAGCTGCTGAAAATTCAGCCTTGCCATTACAGAAATTAAATATATATATATATATATATAAACCCTGTTAGTTTAAATTGTAAAAATATTTCACAGTAGTACTGTTCTTACTGTATTTCTGATCAAATAAATGCAGCTTGGTAAGCATAAGAATCTTCTTTTAATAACATTTTAAAAAGAATGAATTTCAGAATGAATGAATGAATAAGTATGTTTGCTTGTTTGATTGTTTGTTCATATATATCCAAAATAAAATTTGTTTTGTGAAGAAATGACACCACTTGTTTGATATACAGTATTATAATAAATGTTATTGCGAAAGATTATCCTGTATTCATTTGCTTTCAATTTATATATAAAAATGGAAACCAATATTATGGTTACCAGTTGGATAAAGCTTGGTAAATGTGTGTATGTGAGCACCTGAGATCAGGTCCAATCAGTGAATGTCTGCGTAGCATTGCTCTGGCTTGTGCGTTGGTCAGGTTGGTGGTGGATTCTCCATTGATGGCAACAATTCCATCCCCCACTGCCAGTCTCCCGTCTTTACTGATTGACCCGCCATGAACCACAGAGCGGATTATCATGCCTGAACCATCCCTTAAGGCACTCACTGTCATTCCTACACACACACACACACACACACGTGTCATGTACATAGTCACCTCAGGGTATGTAATTCTTTTGTCATATATATTTTTAATTTGATATTTTCATTCATTTTTCATTTCATTTTTACATCTTTGCCGCTTATTAATTGTTTTACTGTTTAAATGCAAATTTAAAGTTCCTTTCTCACAAATTACCCCATATAAGTTAAAAAAAAAACTTTTTTGTAAAAGTGTAGTAACTGTGGAAATGTATAACTATAAGGGCTTTCAGAAATAAACCTACGCTGACAAATATTCACTGAAGCAAAAAGTGTGACAACTAGCCCTAGGCTCTCCCAACAGTGAATATTTTAAGTGTATATAACTTTAGTCATTTTTATTTAAGCAAGATCATCATAACCAACAAGAATGTGTGTTAAAGTGTGGGTTTGGCCATCTTGATAGTAGAAGTTTAACTACATCAGACATTTCTGCTCTTTAAAACTACAAATGGAATATCATCATTTGCTAACTGTCATTTCCACGCCCCGTGAAGCCCTTAACTGTCTGTCTTTATAATTCAAACTCTCTTATTCAAAGCAAATGTAAGATTATTTCTAAGTAACAATGAAAGTGTCAGCGTACCATGTAGAGTAAGTGCATTTGAGAGGGTCTTAATACCCCTCACTCACCTTTATGGCATATAAAGTGTTGGCTTTGACTCAGTGTGGTATTAAAATCACAGCATGTGCCTTCAACAATTCATTTTATGAGTATTACGTTGAGCTAATGAGCTTCAAACAGTGCTGATGACTTTATTGTGGGTGTAAAGTGACTGGTTGGCTTTGTACACATTTTTGCAGCTACAAATCTGTCTAAATTGCTCTCATTAAAAAAAAAAATACACCATGCAAGACTATATTATATATATTAAGCAGATGATTTATGAATAATCAGGAGTCCATGCAAAGAGAAAACACATGCAACATGAACACTAACAAGCAAGGAAACACACACCAATCATGGAGACAACACTATGGTCGTAAAGAATTTGAGATTCATTGATTTCAAGTTTTTATTTTCAATATGAACATCCATTTATCATGTTTCTTGTCTGAACAGTCAAATTACAGTACAATCATAGTGCGCTAGTTACAGAAGTGCACATCTGACCATGTAAAGCACAGCACAGGACAGAGATGACACAAGAAAACACCAGAACAAAAGACACACAACACATAATGATTTATAATCTCTATTCCATCATCCGACATAAATAACTGACTCATAAATTACTGACTGTAATGTTAATAAAAAAAAAAATTAAGATGAAGTGAGATGCTAGAATTGATGAATTAAATAATACTCATGCAGAGCTTTGTGTCAAATCGATGAATATTCATTAGAATAAATACTTGATCAAAAAGAAAGAAAAAGAGAAAGATCAAGTTTTAATGAAAACCATGACTGGTATATTCTTCTCTGAGCCTTATGATTTTGCCAATGAGATGGTGTAGCTGCATAGATACTGTACACTGCAGGGCTCGGCAATTATGATGGCCTGAGGCCAGTGTGAGAGCTTCGGGGCAGTGGCAGGACTGTCACTTACCCTATTGGGTCATGTATTCTGTGATGTATTTAACATTACTCCTGCAAATTATGCTGAAATACATCAACAGTGTAAAGACATGTAGTTGACATGAATAAAGCTTTGTTAAAAATTCTGTTAAAAATCTTAGTCACATCAGTTAGAATGGGTTAAAGATTTCAAACAAATCATGCTATGCCATCATTTTCAAGTGTGTTTATGAATTTATAGCTTTCAATGGAGTTGTAATGGTATGGTTGTAACATTTCCAGCAATTATTGCTTAGAAAATGTAATCATTAATTAAACTACACTACCAGTCAAAAGTTTTAGAACAGTAAGATTTTTCATTTTTTTAAAAGAAGTCTCATCAAATGAGACCAAAATCAGAAATATGGTGAAATATTTTTACTATTTAAAATAACTGTTTTCTATTTTAATATATTTTACAATGTAATTTATTTGTGAGATCAAAGCAAAATTTTCAGCATCATTACTCCAGTGTCACATGATCCTTTAGAAATCATTCTAATATGCAGATTTGCTGTTCAAGAAAAATTTATTATTATTATTAATTATTATTATTATTATTATTATTGGCAATATTTAAAACAATTGCATACATTTTTTCAGGATTCTTTGAAGAATAGAAAGATCCAAAGATCAGCATTTATCTGAAATAAAAAGCTTTTGTAACATTACTATACCATTCAAAAGCTTGGAGTCAGTATAATTTTGTTGTTTTTTTGGGAAAGAAATAATACAAATTAATACTTTTATTTATCAAGGATGCTTTAAGTTGATCAAAAGTGATGATAAAGACATTTATAATGTTACAAAAGATTTCTATTTCAGACAAATGCTAATCTTCTGAACTTTCTATTCATCAAAGAAACCTGTTTTCAACATAATAATAATAATAATAATAATAATAATAATAAATGTTTTTTGAGCAGCAAATCAGAATATTTTTGATATTCGTGATTCCGAAGGATCATGTGACTGAAGTAATGATGCTGAAAATTCAGCTTTGAAATCACAGGAATGAATTACATTTTTAAATATATTCAAATAGAAAACAGTTATCTTAAATAGTAAAAACATTTCAAAACTTTACTGTTTTTGCTGTACTTTGGATCAAATAAATGCAGGCTTGATGAGCAGAAGAGACTTCTTTAAAAACACTTTAATCTCTGGCTAGTAGTTTATTAATAATTTAATAAGTTAGATTAATAATTTAACGATGAGTTTAATGAAAATACAAAAATATTTCTTTCAGCTGAATATAAAAATACACTAAGGTAAACTTTACTGTTAAAAGTATGGGGTCAGTAAGATTGAATGTTTTTGAAAAGTCTCTTTCGCACACCAAGATGCATATACTTTGGTCAAAAACACAATAAAAACTGTAATACTGTGAAATTTTATTACAATTTAAAAAACTGTTTTCTATTTGAATGTATTTTAAAATGTAATTTACTCATGTAATGGCAAAGCTGAATTTTTAGCAGCCATTACTCCAGTCACATCATCATCTTCAGAAATCATTCTAACATGCTGATGCTTAAGAAACATTTCTTATTATCAGTTTTGAAAATAACTTTATTTAGTTTTGATAAATAGAACAGCATTTGTTTTTATTTTTAAAATTTTAGTTTTTTTTTTTATTTTTTCCAAAGAAATAATTAAATACTGGAAATACTGTGAAAATAGTATTTAGGGAAACTGAAGGGGGCCAGCCAAACAAAAAAAAAAAAAAAAAAAATTTGTTGAGCCCTGTAATGCGTCATGTACAGTACAACTTGACTGAAAACATCAGAGAAAAATATATTCTAAGAAATCACAACTCTTTTAAAAAACATACATACAAACTAATGCACATGCTAGTTAGCAAAAAAGATATGTAAAACATCATATACTAATACAAAACTTTACATCCCTACATAATATACTGCATGTGTAGTTTCCTCTTTGTGAGGTGTGTTAGAAATCCACACCCAGAGTTGTACCACAAACACATACAACATCTATACCCACATACAAACACACATTACAGATCTCTCACAGAATTCACCTCTCTGTGAAATATACTGAGGATGTATAAGAAGACAGACAGGAAGAGTGTAATGAACAGGGTTAACATACCCAGACTGGAGTTTCCCCTGACTATAGTTATGGTTCTCTCATAGCCACTTGAGGGGATGGAGACATGCTTAGCATCAGCCTCCATCTTGCTGTTCTGAGAGTGGGAATTTGTCTAGAACACAAACAGAAAAAGCATCAGGCATCTTTATTCAGTGAAACGGCCTATTTTCGGTACATGGAAAGCAAAAAGGATCTCTGGAGCTGCTAAGAGCCCTTTTAAACATCTGTCCTGCAGCAATGCTTCATTTCCAGTGCTGAAAGTGTTTATTTAGTACACAGGCATCCAGCTCTCGAGAGAGATCCCAGGCGATTCGGTGCCAGCGAATGTGTGACTGAATGACATTCATAGCAACAAGAACAATCCTCTGATGAGCAATTTCTTGCACTTTTTTTTTTAAAGTTGTCAAGACGATGTCAGATATAGTCCATGTTGTCAAGAAAAGAAATGCAGTTTTCTAATGTTCACTTACTTCTTCCAAATCCTGACCAAATGTATCAAAACCAGAACATAGCTAAGGTCCAAAAAAACCTCTTGCCAAAAGTCAAATGCAAGTAAAAATGCATTTTATTTTTGAATGATTTCAACATTTAAACAAAAGTCTCCTATCCTCACTAGGGCTGCATTTACTTGATCATTAAAAAAACAGCTATTATTGCTTCAAAATGTAATAAATTATTAAACAAATTATCAAATAGAAAAATTTTCAGTCATTACTGCAGTCTTAAGTGTCACATGATACTTCAGAAATCATTCAAATATGCTGATTTGGTGCTCAGTGCTCAATAACATTTCTTATTATTATCAATGCTGAACAGTTGTGCTTTTTAGTATTTTTTGGAATCTAATACTTTTTTTTTGGAAATTAATCTATGCTGCCAGTCAAAAGTTTTTGAACAGTAGATTTTAATTTTTTTTTTAATTTAAAAAATGTTAAAAATGCTACTTACCAAGCCTGGATTTATTTCATCCGAAGTACAGCAAAAACAGTAAAATTTCGAAATATTTGTATTATTTAAAATAACTGGTTTCTATTTGAATATATTTTAAAATGCAATTTATTCTGGTGATCAAAGCAAAATTTTCAGTAACATTGCTCCAGTCTTCAGTGTCACATGATCCTTCAGAAATCATTCTAATATGCTGATTTGTTCAATATTTAAAACAGTTAAGTACATTTTTTCAGGATTCTCTGATGAATAGAAAGATAACATTATACACTACACCATTCAAAAACTTGGAGTCAGCACATATATATATATATACATATATATAATTAATTTTTTTTTTTTTTTTGGGAGGAGGCTATAGAAATTAATGCTTTTATTTAGCAATGATGCTTAAAGTTGATCAAAAGTGATGATAAACTTGATAAACTTTCTATTCATCAAAGAAACCTGAAAAAAAAAAATCTATTCAGCTGTTTTCAACATAATTAATGATTTTTTGAGCAGCAAATCAGAATAGAAGAATGATTTCTGAAGGATCACGTGACTGGAGTAATGATGCTAAAAATTCAGCTTTGAAATCACAAGAATAAATTACATTTTAAAATATGTTCAAATAGAAAGCAGTTATTTTAAACAGTAAAAATATTTCCAAAATGTTACTGTTTTTGCTGTATTTTGGATCACATTTGGATCACAACGTCTGACTGGTAGTGTGGGTTAATGCTGTTCTATAAATATACTGTTGTTCATTTTTAATTTATGTTTGTTCATTTAAAATTAATTAATACAACCTGACATAAAATAGTATATGCAGAAATGGACGTTAGCCCAGATTAATAAATATCATATAACCATTATGTTAGCTTCTGAATCTTACTGTAAAGTGTCTGGTAACACATAAGTGGAATAATGTGCAGTGTTTGTCACCAATACGCAGATGAATAAACAGATGTATAACAAAAAATACTGCAAAATACATGAAATGCTACAAACAATTTGTTCACCACTGGCAGACGTGGCAAAAAAGTTAATAATATACATCAATACAGACAATAACAAAATATTTAAATGTGTTTTCAACAAGCCAACCAAATGAACGAGTACTGTACACACTTGTGGTCCGGAGTAAACCAAAACCCTCATGTGAATAAGAGATGATGTCACACAAATCCTGTCAACAAATATCCTCCCCAGTTAAACCCTGGCAGCTAGAATGACCACACTAAATTAGGTCAGTGGAAAAAAAAAACACTTTCTCTTTCGCCTACTAACTGCTTGAGTGCAGCTAGTTCAAAACAACCACTGTTTACAAAATTGACTGCTGTTGGAACCCACAAAAGTATATCATTTTGAAGTAGGAAATCTAAACTTTACACTGTGCTGTAAACAAACCAATCTACCGGGTTTAAGCTTGAAAAACAAATGTCAAGAGTCTGTGAAAAGAATTCGGTTCATGTAGTTCAGATGTTACTGCACCACAGCACTGTTACAAAGCAAATCACATTAGTATTAAAGCAGGTAAAGCAATATGTAGCCTACCTGCAAAGTGCCGTGCTGGTTGTTATGTTCTGAGTGGCTGTTGCCTGTTATATCAGCTCCTGTGTCCTGAATGTCATTTTCCTGTCAATGACAATGTTGTATTAAATCATCTACTCAGAACTCTTGTCCTACTTCTCTCTTTATCTGGACACAATCAAATACGCACTCGACAGACTCTTAACTTTGCAAGAAAAAAGAAAAAACAAGCTCCCAGCCCTAGCTAAACTGTGAGTCGTGGGACACATAAACACAAACGCACCACTTGTTTTAGAAGGCTGGTGTTAGAATTCAAGAGACATTAATTATTAAAAGATTCCAGTAACCAGAGACTCATGAGCCACAGTTAGTGAGACCCAGTTCACAACAAAGACCACCATCAAACTAAAGTAGATCTACACTAATAAAACTATAAAATAACACCCATAGCTTAGCCCAAAAACATTAAACTGACTTGGAATATACAAACTGACACAGGCAACGCAATGAGATATTCTAAACAAAAATGTTCACATAGTGTGCTATGAGCATCTTGGAGTTTTACAAAATAAGCAAACATAAAACACAATTTTAATCGACTACTAGCAATGTCCAGCAGTGCATACAGGTACTGTAGAAAAAATTATTTAAAATTTATTTAAAAATTAAAAATGATTAAAAATCCTAGCTTTATTGGAATGAACCCATAAATAATAATAAAAAATAAAAATATTCATCTCAAGTAAAAATATTTTACCTGTTTTTCTTCACAAACAAATAACTTTTGAAAAAGTATACCAAAGGTATACTAACTTACTATTACAGTATATCTTATTACACTTGCTATAAAACTATTATTATTATAAAACATATTATTCTGAAATTGTCCACTGTGATGGACATGACTCCACAAATGATGGACAAATAAATAAAATAAAATAATGTGATAAAATGGCTAAATCACATTTAACTCTATATATTGTAAATACACACAATTAAAAAAAAATGTAAATATGAGTATTTTTGCAGTAATCCAATCTTTATTGGAATGAACCATAATAGTAACAAATAAAAAATATTAATCTCAAGTAAGAATATTTAACCTATTTTTCTTCACGAACAAATAACTTAAAAAAAAAATTAAAAAAAAAAATATACTAAAAGTACACTAACTTACTATTGCAGTATATATTATTACACTTGCTATAAAACTATTATTGTTATAAAACATATTATTTTGAAATTGTACGCTGGGATGGACATGACTCCACAAATGAGGGACAAATAAAATAAAATAATCACATAATACATATTTAAATACTTTGTGTATTTCACTTTTTGTGACCATTGTTTTAAAAAGAAATAATATCTAAAATCTTTCTATCTATCTATCTATCTATCTATGTATATACAGTCATGGCCAAAAATATCGGCAGTCTTGCAATTCTGTCAGAAAATGACAGAATTCTTCTCTCAGTAAATTGTTCTAATTGCAAATGTTTTGGTATTCAAATGTTTCTTGTTTTTGTTTGCACTGTAACAACACAAAAAACAGAGAAGAAAAGTCAAACTTGATAAAATTTCACACAGAACTCAAAAATGGACTGGACAAAATTATTGGCACCTTGTCAAAATTGTAAGAAACAACTGCTTTTCAAGCATGTGATGCTCCAGTAATTTGTATTTAGACACACCTGTGGTGTGTCACACTGAGCATGGAGAAAAAAAAAAGAAGTGTAAAAAGTTCTCTGTTGATTTGAGAGAAAAAATTGTGGAAAAATATGGACAATCTCAAGGCTACAAATCTATCTCCAGAGATCTTAATGTTCCTGTGTCCATTGTGCGCAATATCATTAAGAGGTTTACAGCCCACGGCACTGTAGCTAACTTCCCTGGACGTGGACAGAAGAGCTAAATCAATGAAAAATTACAATGAAGGATTGTTCGAATGGTGGATAAAGAACCTCGATTAACTTCCAAACAAATTCAAGCTGATCTGCAGACACAGGGTACAACAGTGTCAGCTCGCACTATCCTTCGCCATCTGAATGAAAAGGGACGCTATGGTAGGAGACCCAGGAGGACACCACTGCTGACACAAAGGCATAAAAAAGCAAGACTGGAGTTTGCCAAAACTTATGTGACAAAACCACAATTCTTCTGGAAGAATGTACTATGGACAGATGAGACAAAAGTAGAGCTTTTTGGTAAAGGATATCATGGCACTGTTTACAGAAAAAGTAATGAGGCCTTCAAAGAAAAGAACACAGTCCCTACAGTCAGATATGGTGGAGGTTCAAAGATGTTTTGGGGTTGCTTTGCTGCTTCTGGCACTGGATGCCTTGACTGTGTGAACGGTATCATGAAATCTGATGATTACCAAAGAATTCTGGGGCGCAACGTGGCCAGTGTCAGAAAGCTGCGTCTCCACCAGAGGTCATGGGTCTTCCAGCAGGACAATGACCCGAAACACACTTCAAAAAGCACTCAGAAATGGTTACAAACAAAGTGCTGGAGAGTTCTGAAATGGACAGCAATGAGTTCAGATCTGAATCCCATAGAACACCTGTGGAGAGATCTCAAAACAGCAGTTGGGAGAAGGCAACCTTCAAATCTGAATGACCTGGAGCAGTCTGCAAAAGAAGAGTGGTCCAAAATTCCAGTAGAGAGGTGTAAGACCATTTGTTTGGGTGTAAGAAAGAGGGGGGTTCGAAATATTAAATATGAGTTAAGGGTTCCAATAATTTTGTCCATAATTTTGGGTTCTGTGTGGAATTGTATTAGATTTGACTTTTCTTCTCTGTTTTTTTGTGTTGTTAACATTAGTTAACTACATTATTATAATATAACATAACAAAAAACACTTCTAAAACATTTATTAATCTCAGTTCATATTAATTGCAACATTTACTAATACATTATTCAAATCCAAAATTTTATCTGTTAACATTAATTAATGAACCCGAGCTAATATTATCCAACAATTTGTTGTTCTTTTATTAATTTAGTAATAGTTTTAATAATTAATAAAATTTGTTTTTTTATTAATTAACATTAACAAAGATTTATAAATACTGTAACAAATGTATTGCTTATTGTTAGTTAATATTAGTTAATGCATTAATAAATTTTAACTAATGAACATTATTGTAAAGTATTACCAAAAAAACAAAAAAAAAAACAAAACAAACAATACAGTCAAATGAACATTTATTCAGACACCTTCAACATTTCTCACATCATCACGGTTTATTCGCTATAGTTTAGAAAATGGGAAAATGGTAATAAAATATGACAAGAACACAGAGTTAAACTGTGTCAGAACAAATTGATCTTGATAATGCCATCCTTCTGTTAGATTGTCTCACAAATAAATTAGGTTGAATAGCTGTCAGCTGTTAGCTGTTAAATTTAAGTACACAATTAGATAATGCCAATTTAGGTCAACCAGTTACCAAGCAATGCTTCATTTTGTTCAGTCTGTGGTGTAAAAAGTTTGCATTAGCAATAAAAAAAAAAAAAACACTTAAGCAAAACATGGTCAGGTCAAAGTGTTTGAATAATTTTTAGTCCCAAATTTTTTATCAGTTTTAGTGGTAGTCCACTGAATGAATAATTTTTGGGTATAATATGTCACAGTTTACTTTATTTTGCTGTCCTTACTTACATAAGTGAACTATAGTGTATTGTAAAACAATATCAAAAACTATATCTGGTGTCTGAATAATTTTTGGTTTGACTGTATGTAATTGTATTGATGGATTTATATGAAAATCTGGGTAAAAGCACTTGAAAAATGACAATACATAATGAAGGTATAGAAATATGTTTCCAAGAATAATAAAACCCCTCTGACATTAAAATGCCTGCAGCTGAAGAAACTATAGTCAAAACAGCCATTAGTCACTGACAACTGATGAACATGCTTAACATTACTGCACATTACACACGTCAAAGTGGTACACACTGAATTCTCTTCAAATAAATCTTGCCTGACATTTTATGAAGACCTGGATGACTCAGAACCTTCATAGACATAGAATATCTTGGATTCTAGATTGCTCCTACACTGCTTATGATTGTAATTGTTGCTGTCAATCTTGTGAATGTTGCTAACTGTGAAGTGAACTGAGAAATTTACCGGTAAGGGTTTGGTGACTCCAATTCGCACAGTGCCCAAAGCGGTGCTCTTCAGGACATGAACAGCCTGAGCCAGACTCGCGTGGCTCAAGTCAGTCCCGTTCACGAACATCAACCGGTCGCCTGGCAACAAGCGGCCATCTCTCTCAGCCAAACCGCCTGCTACAAGAGACCGGATCACTATCACAGTACGCCCTGGGTTCATGGGGTCCTGAGAGAGTTTCAGAAAGTGACAGCGCAAGAGAGAAAGAGAAGAATAGTAATAAATTAGGAGACACTGCTGCCATGTTGTAGAAGGATTTCAAACCAACTGGGACTTCCCAAACCAACTGATGTGGAGCTCATACTCTGCTGCTCTCTTGTTGTTGTAGTATTGATACACACACACACACACACACACACACCTGGTAGTCTAGTATACTGAATCCCAGGCCAGAATCGCCTTTTTGCAGCTCATAGACTTGAATCTCGTTCTCCCACATGGCCTGATGGGACAGCACAGGAGCTTCTGTCTTCCAGTCATCCTCTCTGCGTGCAAAGAGACCCCCAAATGAGTTCTGCTCGGCCTGTGAGAAAAAGTGTACAAATCAATATCATTTTGCTAAAATTGTACTGTAATTTTATGAAGGTATGAGAATACTTTTTGTGTGCAAAGGACACACTTTTATGAATGCACGTTGAGGAGTGACATGGAAGAGAAGAAATTGTTGAATAAAGTTGTTGTTTTTGTTTTCTTTGCATAAAATTAAGGTTGAAACACTGATGTCACATGGACTATTTTAACAATGTCCTTACTACCTTTCTGGGCCTTGCACATGGTAGTTACGCTGATGTCTATGCAGAATCAGAAAGCGCTCGGATTTAATCAAAAATATCTTAATTTGTGTTCCGAAGATGAACGAAGGTCTTACATGTTTGGAACGACGTGAAAACGAATAATTAATGACAGAATTTTCATTTTTTTGGTGAACTTTCCCTTGAAGTACAAGTAGTGCTCACTTAATACAATTAAGCACACTTTTTTTCCCAAAAGGTAGTGCATTGTGCAAACATTTAAACTCTTCCTTTTAAATATCATGATGCACAAAGACACAGGAAACCTTTTCATGAAATTCTGCTAGTAGTTCCTTGAGGGTGAGTTGTACATCGTCACCATCATCATCATCTTCCTCGCTGACTGTGGGTGGGATGAGACGACTGCAAACCACGCAAACGTTCATGGGAAGCTCCTTCAGCAAGCTCACAACTTCCTTATGTGTCTCACCAATCAGAGAGAACCTGTTCACCTACAGACAGAACAAACACATCAACTTCGCTTGCTCTGCTGAAATGATCCTCTGGGCTTTTCTACTGACAGGAAGGGCTATTTTTAAGTAGCCGTCATGATTGATATTCATGTGCAGTCAGCACTGAATAAAGTGCTATGCATAGAAAACAGAACACAGAAAGAACGATGAGCCGTTCGGTTATTATGCATGTGTTAGCAGGGTTTATGATAAGAGATTACAACAGTGTAATCTATAAACAACAGTATTATCTGTGTGTAATGCTTGTTTGACTTTGAAGTATAAGCAAATATAATTTCCATTCTAGTAAATAAATTTAAATTTAAATAAAAGTAAATAAAATATAGTAGTGTTTGTATGTGTAATGATATGTGAGATATTCCATATGAATTATAATATAATATAATATAATATAATATAATATAAAGTGAACCTCTAGCAGTTCATCTCCAGGCCGAATGATTCCCGTCTGTCCAATTGGACCCTCTGGCAGTATAGAGCGGATATAGTGATGACCTTCTTTAGCCTCCAAACTCACACCAAGACCACTGCTCTCAGAGAATTTCTGTACCTGGGCCACCTGCACACTCACACACATACACACCCCAAAGACAAACACACATACAATGTAAATATAAATGCATTATAAATGCTTTAAACACAACGCATTAAGACCCGGGGGGTGAAAACTTTTGAACAGAATAAAGATTTAAACATTTTTCTTATTTTGCCTAAACATTATATATTTTTTTTATTTAGTACTGTCCTTCAGAAGCTACAGAAGATACTTACATGTTTCCCAAAAGACAAAAGTTAAATTTACCCTGATCTTCAAATCCAAAAATTTTTACCCCCTAGCTCTTAATGCATCGTGTTTCCTTCTGAAGCATCAGTAAGATTTTGAACCTTCTGTAATAGTTGCATATCCCTCAGTTGTCCTCAGTGTCAAAAGATGGATCTCAGAATCATACAGTCAATGTTGGAAAGGGTACAAATACACAAAAATGCTGAAATCTGTGGGACCTGAAGGATTTTTCTGAAGAATAGCAGGCAGTTCAACTGTTCAGGACAAACAAGGGACTCATGAACAACTATCACTAAAAAAACAAACATAGCTGTGTTGTTTACATATGTGACCCTGGATCAAAACCAGTCATCTGAAAGCTGAATAAATAAGCTTTCCATTGATGTATGGTTTGTTATGATAGGACAATATTTGGTTGATATACAACTATTTGAAACCTGGATTCTGAAGGTGCAAAAAAAAAACAGAATATTGAGAAAATTTTCTTTAAAGTTGTCCAAATAAAGTTCTTAACAATGCATATTACTAATCAAAAATTAAGTTTTCATATATTTACAGTAGGAATTTTACAAAATATCTTCATGGAACGTGATCTTTACTTAATTTCCTAATGATTTCTTTCATAAAAGAAAAATCTATAATTTTGACCCATACAATGTATTTTTGGCTATTGCTGCAAATAAAAGCGACTGGTTTTGTGGTCCAGGGTCACATGCAGTCTTGTGGACTACATGTAAACGTCTTTTATGTGAAATATCTTATTCAGGTCAGTACTAAATTAAAAAAAAATAACATGCATTTTGAATGATCCCTCTTATTTTGGTAAAATAGTTAACATTTTGCAGATTCTGCAAGGTGTATGTAAACTTTTGACCTCAACTGTATATATAGATATATGAATATACAGTAGACATGGACATACATAAAAAACAGGCATATAAAGAGACACATACTGACATTAAACATATGCTGACACACACTCTCAAATCTCAGCCATGGAAAGTAACTGGCAGCTAAACAGGAGAGAATACAGATGAGACGCACCATGACTTCATATAGAGCACCCAGTTTGCTTTGCCACTTCTCCTTCAATATTTCCTCCTCTTCATCAGACAGCTTGCAAACTAAAACAAAATTTCCAAACAACACACAGCTAATAAATAAATGACAACATGACTGAGGAGAAGACTAGACTAGAAAAGACAATATATGCTTTCATCAGTTACATTGTGAAAGAGTCAGAATTTTTTTTCACATTTTAGTTACATCTACATTAGAAATAATCAAGCAAACTAAAGAAATCTTAAAGGAATATTCTTTGTTATTTACAACTTAACGTCTATGGACAGTATTTGTGGCATGCTGTCGATTACGCTTGACTGCACAGCAGAAAAAAAACTGTAAATGTAAATAATAATATGCTTACAGTGTAATGGTGTACAGTTAAGAAAGCAAAATAAATAGAATTATCAACTTTTGATTAAATACTTGTCAAATTCGAAAAGTATTTTGGCATAAAAGCTAGAAAAGACATCTACAGCTAAATTACAGATGGTGATTAGACAGCTGTCAAAGTGAACAAAAATATTCAAGGTAAAAGAAAATATAGCTCAGTCTACATTAAACTCAAGTTAAAGGAGTAGTTCTCCATAAAAAATGAAAAGTTGCTGAAAATTTACTGACTCTCAGGCCATCCAAGATGTGGATGAGTTTGTTTCTTCATTGGAACAGATTTAGAGAAATTTAGCATTACATTACTTGCTTGATAAGGGATCCTCTTCAGTGAATGGGTGCCGTCAGATTGAGAGTCCAAACAGCTGATAAAAACATCACAATCATCCATAATATATGGACTGGAGTCATGCTGTAGAACTCTCATTCTGATGGCGCCCATTCACTGCAGAGGATCCACTGGTGAGCAAATGACGTGACGCAAAATTTCTATTAAATTAAAATGAAAAAATCCACATTATTTTATACATATTTTGGACTACAGGGGCAACATTATTTAAATTACAACAAATCGGTTAGTTACTGGCGCTTCTTGTCATTATTATTACCACAACTCAACATGGAAAATAAAATATTGATATGATGCCACATTGTATGGCTTTTGGTTGTAACTTTCAGTTGAACAACAACAAGACAAGTGATGTAAGTCTTCACATGCTGATGCTTGTTGTGACACCACAGGCACTGGAGTTTCTCAGCACGGATTTAACTCAAAATCTGGGGGCATTTAGACTCCTTGTGGGGAAAAAAAAATCGATGGTATGGCATTTGGTTTAAGCCTACGCTTATATCCATCGCCACTTGTAAGCTGTGGTCATCGTATCAGTATTTTATTTTCTGAGTTATGTATTCTGAGTTATGATGCAGTAAAAATACCATCAGGTAGCGCAAGTAGCTTACTGAGTCCAACCATTTGACGTAATCAAAATAACGGTGCCCCCCATAGTCCAAAATATGCATAAAACAATGTGGATTTTTATAAAATACCGTAAATCTTTCATGGGTTTTCTACTACATATTTCAGTAAGAGACATCATTTATGTTATATCAAGCCGTACAAGTCTTCCCTTTAAATCACAATTATATCAGTATATTATGTTTTATTAGTACACTAACAAACTTAAGGTGCAAGTCAAAATGAGTGGCTCTAATAATTAATTAGTCCATTGACACAGAATTGTAAATAACCAAGAACACAATGTCATCTGTTCTTACATGAGGACTGGTTTCTATTCTCCATCTTGGACTCTAAATAACAGGCTTGCGTTGACTCAACTAAGGTCACAGAAAGAACAAACAGAAACAGAAGCTGTTATTAGAATCAAAGTAGGGTCAAAGAGATACTAAGACTTCACACAGAGAACGGGCCAAAGTGAAACAGAACTCATGAATCAAACACAGTGTGAATGGGAGCAAATAAACAGAAGTGAGAAGTGTTTCACTAACTGCACTCTCTGTTGAAGTTGAGGTCCCGGCGTTCAGTATAGAATACTTTCCCTGGGGGCAGAACTGGCTTTGGCTCTGGTAGACATGGAGGCAGTGGAGGGGGAAGGAGACCCAGAGGGGTTAAGGCTCTTTGGGACATTGTGTGCGTTCCAGATAGTGTGCCTTTTCTCTGGATAGAGGTCTCCACTTGTTGGCCTGTCATATGCAGGATCTCCTCCACTTTCTGTTTACTGCAGTCATACTGACTCTGACCATCCACCTAAAACCACACACCCCAAAATAATCATTCAGCAGTTAATATAATACCTACATTGCCTCTCAAACTATTCATACCCCTTATTTTTTTCATGTTTTGTGATGTTGCAGCCTTATATGACAAAGCACAAAACAGATTTGCAAATATATTAAAAATAAAACACTGAAATAAGTACATTGCATAAGTATTCATACCCTTAACTCAGTACTTCGTTGAAACACCTTTACAGCCTCAAGTCTTTTAGGGGATGATGCAACAAGCTTTGCACATTTGCATTTGGGAATTATTTTCCATTATTCGACTCACCTTTTCACCTCTGTCAGCTTGGATGGGGGCTGGTAGACATTTTCAGCTTTCTCCAGAAATATTTGATTGTATTCAAGCCCAGACTCTGGCTGGGCCACTCAAGGACATTCACAGAGTTGTCTATAAACCACTCTTGCTGTGTGCTTAGGGTCATTGTCCTCTTGGAAGGTGAACCTTCTGCTCAGTCTGAGGTTCTGAATGCTCTGGACTGGGTTTTCAATAAGGCTATCTCTATAATTTGGTGCATTGAGCTTTCTTTCTACTCCTTCAGTCCCTCAGTCCCTGCCACTGAAAAACAGCCCCACAGCAGGAGACTGCTACCAGCACACTTTACTTTTGGGATGGTACTGTGCAGGTGATGAGCAGTGCTTGGTTTCCTTCAAACATGATGCTTGGAACTGAGGTTCATCAGACCAGAGAATCTTGTTTCTCACAATCTGAGGGTCCTTTAGGTGCTTTTTTTGCAAATTCCAAGTGGGTTTTCATGTGTCTTCACTGAGGAGAGGATTGAGTTTGGCCACACCCCCATAAAGACCAGATTGGTGGAGTGTTACAGTGATGTTTGTCCTTTTTCCATCTGCATATATGATCATGGAGCTCATCTAGAGTGACCATCAGCCTTTTGGTTACCAGTATAACCAAGCCCCTTCTCCATCAATTGCTCAGTTTGGCCAGGAGGCCAGCCCTAGGAAATGTCCTAGCTGTTCCAAGCATCTTCCATAATCGATAATAGAGGCTACATGCGTCTGTGAACTTTCAATGCAAGCCTGTTTCTGAGCTCTACATCTGAGCTCTGTTTCTAGCAGTTATTTTGACCAGTTATATTCTTGCTTATATGCATTCTCAGCCGTTAAATCTTTTCTGAGAGGTGTGTGCCTATCCAGATCTTACTCATTCAAATGAATTTGCCACGGTTTAACCCCATTCGAAGTGTAGTAACATCTATGAGCAATATGAGTGCTCCTGAGCTCAATTTCAAGTGTCTCAAAAAAGGGTATGAATACTTATGCAATAGAATCATTTCAGTTTTTTATTTCTAATAAATTTGCAAAGTTGTTACAACCCTGTTTTGTGCTTTGTCAGTATGCTGTATGGAGTGTAGACTGATGTGGAAAAAAAGTAATTTAAAGGAGTTTAACATAAGGCTGCAACATAACAAAACGTGAAAAAAAATGAAGGGGTATGAATACTTTCGCAAGGCACTATAAGACTAATAATATTACTCATATTATTTACACATTAATACATATGATTTATGTTCAGATATTTCCAAAAACAGATATTTCCAAAAAATGAAAAGAGTAGAATGTAAAGGTTAAGTTTACATTCTAATGTAAAGGTTAATATTTAAACCTAGGAAGTGTGAAATCTGTAATTTGCTGCTTAAAGTAACTATATTATTCACAGTTGTTGCGGTCAAGTTATTGCTGGCTTAACCCTCATGTTATTTAAAATAAAACAGGTAATTATAGCAATTTAACATATCTGAAAGCTATCCTTTAACATTTAATAAGTTTTAATCTTAAGTCTAAACTGCTAATGATCAGGCTTCTCTTTAGTTTATCAATTTAGAACATGAATTATATTTTCACAAAAAAAAATTATAATATAACATTATAATTATAATAGTGTCACATTTAGCTTCATCTTTATTTAGTGTGAAATAACACCAGATGATGTCTGTGCTTGTGTCTTTCAGAATTTCTACATGTTAAGATAAACAGTTCCAATCCTAAACAACCATATGCTAACACAGTTCATTTTTTCACTTCAAAGCTCATGGTACGTATTGATTTTCATGCTAAATAGCTCTTGCTACAACATCAGTACTGAAAATATTGTTGCTTCAGAAATGATTTGCCCATCCCCAGCTGCTTTATCCCTCTATTTTATTACAAAGCAAGCAAGCATTTTTTTTTAGAAATGTGCCTTAACGTAGTAGTAATGTTGCTTGTGGTCATTTTAACCTTGGCAAAACACATGTAGGAAAATACAATCTGACAGAAGTGTATTTCCACAGTGTGTAAACCAGTCAGAGAATCTCATCATGTGAGAAGTCATTGCATTATTTAATGTTTCATATCTGAGGTCTCTAAAACCCCAAACATAATTAATGCAAAACTTTTCATCGAGGACGTTTGAAGTGTGTTATGAAGCAAGTTGAAATTCTCTTTATAATAAGCTCTCATTAGAAAAGTCATTAAGTATTAACGTGATACTTCAATGTTAAGTGTTTTTTCAAGTTGCCAAAATGGCCCTGGGGTCTCTGAGACCCCAAATAGAACATGAGGGTTGGACTAATGACACATTTACATAAACACAAACACAAAACTAGCAACAATGTAATTAATCTTACATAGCACTACCATTCAGCCTAAAGCAAACAGTACAATGTAAACAGCCTTCCCACACACACACACAACAGAAACAATAACAGGATTAATAACTGCTATAACATGATTTAGTCTGAAACCACTGAAAAATTAATAAAGAAGCAATAAATTGCTTAAAATGTATTCTTTACAAAAAAAGTAAAGAGATATAAAAAATAAAGATCCGTATTAAACTCACAGCAATGATGTGATCTCCAATGTGAATTTGTCCATCTTGATCCACTGCATTTCCTTTCAGTATGCTCTTTACTTCAAATCCACTGGATTCTAGAACATCCAATATTCATTTAATCTTTCACATTTAACATTCTCAGACTGAATAGGAAAATTATCTCTTGCTGAATGAAAACAGTAAGAAATCATACTGTACCTTTGTTCAGATCATCCAGAGATTTGGAGATGCTGATGCCCAAACTATTTTTGTTGTTATTGAATCTGACATGGAACTCTTTTTCCTTTTTCTCTACTAAATCCTGCAGAAGGATAATGCTTTGTTTGTTATTGGCACAACAAATTAGCACATCAAACAAGACATAATACAGCAGCATTTATGAGGAAACGTATGAGGAAGAGATTAAATTTGGAATTTTACAACAAACTCTAGATCTTTCTATTATATTGACTCTCTCACTTAACCACAAGCTCCTTGTGTGTCAATGGTTTAAGGAGTAAATGTAAATTTTGTCATGTTTTATTTACCTTCAAGTCATTCCAAACCTGTATAAAAATTTAAAAAGAGCAGAAAAAAGTCTTCAGGTTTGGAATGACATCAGAGTGAGTAAATAATGATAGAATCTTTATTTATTTTATAAGGATTGTTATGCAGCTTTTTTACCATACAATAACAGTTTATAGTGACCTTTAAAACTGACAAAAAAAAAAAAAAAAAGAAACATAAAAGCACCATAAATGTGGTGAAGGAGGAACAGGAGGAACAGAATGCAATTCCTAAACTTTATTCCATGGAGGAACAAATGTTAAGCATGTTAAAAAGATAAGGTGAGTAAATGATAACAGAACTTAATTTTTTGAGTGATCGCAATTTACATATACAGTTGAAGTCAAAAGTTTACATACACCTTGCAGAATCTGCAAAATTTTAATTATTTTACCCAAATAAAAAGGGTCATACAAAATGCATGTTGTTTTTTTTTTATTTAGTACTGACCTGAATAAGATATTTTACATAAAAGACGTTTACATATAGTCCACAAGAGAAAACAATAGCTGAATTTATAAAATTGATCCCATTCAAAGGTTACACACATACATTTGATTCTTAATACTGTGTTGTTATCTGAAAGACCCACAGCTGTTTTTTTTTCTTTAGTGATATTTGTTCAGGAGTCCCTTGTTTGTCCTGAAGAGTTAAACTGCCTGCTGTTCTTCATTCAATAAAATTATCCTGGTCCCACAAATTCCTTAGTTTTTTCAGCATTTTTGTGTATTTTAACCTATCTCAACAATGTATGATTTTGAGATCTATCTTTTCAGACTGAGGACAACTGAAGGACTCATATGCAATGACTGCAGAATGTTCAAACACTCACTGATGCTTCAGAAGAAAACACAATTCATGAAGAGCTGGGGGGTGAAAACTTTTTGAATTTCAAGATCAGGATAAATTTCACTTATTTTGTCTTCTGGGAAACATCTAAGTATCTTCTGTAGCTTCTGAAGGGCAGTACTAAATGAAAAAATATTATATTTAGGCAAAATAAGAAAAATGCACACATCTTCATTCTGTTCAAAAGTTTACACCCCTGGCTCTAAAACATCTTGTTTCCGGAGCATCAGTGCGCGTTTAAATCAAAATCTCAAAATCACAAAGTCATTGTTGGAAAGGGTTCAAATACACAAAAATACTGGACACCAAAGAATTTGTGGGACCTGAAGGATTTTTCTGAAGAACAGTGGGCAGTTTAACTGTTCAGGACAAAGAAGGGACTCGTGAACAACTTTCACTAAACAAAAATACAGCTGTGGATCATTCAGGTAACAACACAGTATTAAGAATCAAGTGTATGCAAACTTTTGAGTGGGGTCATTTTTATTTTATTAACTATTATTTTCTCTTGTGGACTATATGTAAACATCTTTTATGTGAACTAATTGTAAAACAACATTTTGCAGATTCTACATGGTGTACTGTATGTAAACCTATGACTTCAACTTTGTATGTGAATACACACAGACACACGCACACAAACATTTAGGATCAGAAGCATTTTGCACCTGTTTCTTTTGTGAGTCCTGTTGCTGGGCAATGGTAGGTGAGAGGTCACCATCAGTGGTTTCCCTGGCAATGATAAGTCTCACATGGGAACCAGCAAGACGGAGCTCACGTGCCACTTCCTCACTCCCCATGGTGGACACGTCCACATCACCAATTCTGAGGAGAAGATCACCACTGCGTAATCTCCTGTCCTGTGCGCACAAACATACAGCCACAAATGTCAAGGCATTTGTATTTGCATAGTAATAGTCCAGAAATGTAATCAATTAAATAATAATGTGTGTGAATCCATGATGATTCTCTCATACCCTTCCAGCTACACCATGGGGAAGGATGGTTTTAACCATGGTGCCAGTACTCCTCCCTCCAATGATGCCAAAGCCTAGACCCGATCCGTCATTCTGCAGCTCAATATGATGAATTTGTCGAGGCTGTGGAATCAAATTTAATGAGTGGAATAAGCCTAATTATAATATAAGAGAGACTGGGGCTAGTTATCACACTTACTCCAGTGAATATTTCTCAGGGTAGGTTTATTTTTAAAAGTCATTTTCTGTATAGGCAAATGGCTTAGTCACGGCTTCAAAAGCTATTGAATTATTGAAAACAACTACAAATCATTTAACAAATGTTGACCTTGTGTTCCACATTAGCAGGACACACTATATCGGCAAGGATGTCAAAGTGGAACCTGCCTTAACAGCATATTATTGTTTATTTATTTATTTTTAATCTGAATTTAATCACTAAGAAAAGTGGGAGAATATAATAATTTTCATATAAAATAAATTACTTCTGCCTCAAAGCGAGCAGACGAAACACAATAAATGCAATCATTGCTTCAGGTGGATGCCTGCTGTTTGAGAACGCAGTCGAATACTTTGACAACAGACTTTGCTCGGGCATTTAAGAATGACCATAACAATATTTCAGATGTTCTGCAACAAGATTGGCCCGCTGGTTAGTCAGGTTATGCCGTCCCATAGCGCAAAGTCACGTTTTTTAAAGGAGACGTCCACTTCCAAAACAAAGATTCACATATAATGTACTCACCCCCTTGTCACCCAAGATTTTCATGTCTTTCTTTCTTCAGTCGTAAAGAAATTATGTTTTTTGAGGAAAACATTTCTGCATTTTTCTCCATATAATGGACTGCTATGGTGCCCCGATTTTGAACTTCCAAAATGCAGTTTAAACGTGCCTTCAAATGATCCCAAATGCAGTTGTAAACGATCCCAGCCGAGGAAGAAGGGTCTTATCTAGTGAAACGATCAGTTATTTTCATTAAAAAAACACAATTTAAATACTTTTTATTCTCAAACACTCATCTTGTCTTGCTCTCCTTGAACCCTGTGTATTCTGGCTCAAGACAGTTAGGGTGTGTTGAAAAACTCCAATCGTATTTTCTCCCTCAACTTCAAAAATCATTTCAAAATCATCCTACATCGCTGCAGAAGTACCGACCCAGTCTTTGCAAAGTAAACATGCAAAGAAGATCAAACACCCTTAACAAAAAAGGTAAAACAGTGATATAGGACGATTTTGAAGTTGAGGGAGAACGTGAGATGGGAGTTTTTCGACATACCCTAACTGTCATGAACTGGAAAAAAAACAGTCCAGGCAGAGTAAGACAAGACGAGCGTTAAAAAGTATATAAATTGTATTACGTTTACACCTGCATTTGGGATCGTTTGAAGCTGCATTTAAACTGCATTTTGGAAGTTCAAAATCAGGGCACCATATCAGTCAATGATATGGAGAAAAATGCTGAAAAGTTTTCCTCAAAAAACATAATTTCTTTAGGACTGAAGAAAGAAAGACATGAACATTTTGGATAACAAGGGGGTGAGTACATTATATGTGAATCTTTGTTTTGGAAGTGGACTTCTCCTATAATGCGCATGGAGAAATTTATTCATCTCAAGTGAGTGTAAAAAACTTTTCTGTGAATTAAGGGACTTTTTTTTTTTTTTTAATTTGAAACTTTGATACTTTTTTTTAAATTGTGATAATTTAAATGCACATAAAAACAGGGTGATGGAAACAGCTATTGCTACAAAAATTCTATTTCAAATAAATGCTGTTCTTTTGTGAAGGATCATGTGACACTAAAGATTAGAGTAATAACTGTATAGTATATTTCACAATATATTTGTTGTGTATATTTGTATAAGTATATTTCACAATATTATTGTTTTTACTGTATTTTTGATCAAATAAATGCAGTCTTGGTGAGCATAAGATACTTTTTTGTTTTCAAAAACATTCATAAATCTAACCAACCCCAGTCCTTTGAACAGTAGTGTATTACAATAGTCTTGTTAATAAGAGTAGACTCATTTTTATCCCCACCATTACCAGGAAATCATCTGCTGTCTCTTACTCTGCTTTCACAACAAACACCAAACCTAAAAACCTCACTTAAAAAGCTAATGTATAACATTTAAAATGTTAGATGTACTGCACTTGTGGTAATGTAATCAAATTAGTGTGGATCAATAACAGATTTAGGCTGCATGGTAAAATGGGTCAGCTATACGGCATTACAGTATAATATATATGAGGCAAATTATGAGGCAGCTCTAAGACACTTCAGGGGCACATTTAAGTCTCTTAAGGCTGTTTTACACATTATGCTAAGTAGATTTGGGAAAATTTAAGAGATATAATAAATATTAAAACTTTAAGGTTTAAGGTTTTTAAGTAGACTTACACTGAATTGACAAAAAAGGCCGGAGAGATTTTTGGGAAGAGTGTGGCTCTTCTGTGGGGGGCTGAGTGATGGGGTTTGTTCTCTGGCTATAATTAAGGTTACCACAGTAGCAGCTTCCTGAAGAACCTGGAAAGCTTGTTCCTGTGTTACAGAGGATTCAAACAGCTTGCCATTCACTGCTAGAATCTGATCACCCTCGTGTAGATGTCCATCACTAAGACAGAAGAATGGGGTAAAGAAATGTTCAAAATAATGTGCTTCTTATCAATTACGTTTTGGTATTCTGTACTTGCATCCTTGTCAGTACCTGTATGCTACAGAATCTGGCTGAATCTTCTGTATGAAGATACCATGACCTCCACTGCTTTTAGTCTCCAGACCGATAATGCTGATGCCCAAAGCACTTTCGCCCTTTTCCAGGTCAAATCTAAGCACAGTCCGACCCTGAAAGAGCAATGTATACAAGGGTTAAGAAAGAATGGATTTAAACTATTGGTTTTAGCAGATATAATGTTCGAAGTATAGTATTTATGAGCTTTTGCGTGATCAGTATGTTACAGGACATGTATCTCAGTTAGTCTAAAGGTTTTTGTTTTCTGAATTATGCTGGTACCTGGGCCATGGACTGCAGCACTGAAATGTCCTCTGTGATGCAAGGGGCAAAAGCCACATGATTGAAGGAGCGACATCGGTCATTGCGCCGCTGGGCTGAGAGGTAGGAGTCTCTGTACCTCAGATTGCATGAGGGGTGGGACGTGCTCACACCATCTGGATCATCACTCATAGACTGAGAAAGAGACGTTCTGGGGGAAACCTGTACAAATACACAGCTAGAGTAATATGGTTGCACTAGCCTTTTGTAAGACCTTACTAGGATGTTAAAGTTCACAATATTAGGACAAAATTTATCAGATAAAATGGTGTTTACCTTAAAAAAGTAGCTCACATCCAGAACAAAAATTTACAGATAATGTACTCACCCACTTGTCATCCAAGATATTCATGTCTTTCTTTCTTCAGTCATAAAGAAATTATGTTTTTTTTTGAGGAAAACATTTCAAGATTTCTCTCCATATATTGGACTTCTATGGTGCCCTGAGTTTGAACTTCTAAGAATGCAGTTTAGATGCAACTTCAAAGGGCTCTAAACAATCCCAGCCAACGAAGAAGGGTCTTATCTAGCAAAACGATGGGTTATTTGTGTATATTTGTGTATGTGTATTCCGGTTCATGACAGTTAGGGTATGTCGAAAAACTCCCGTCTCATTTTCTCCTCCAACTTCAAAATCGTCCTACATCGCTGTTTTACCTTTTTATGTAAAGGCCGTTTGACCTTCTGTGCATGTTCACTTTGTAAACACTGGGTCGGTACTTCTGCAGCGATTTAGGACGATTTTGAAGTTGGAGAAGAAAATGAGATGAGTTTTTCGACATACTCTAACTGTCATGAACCGGAATACACAGAGTTCACGCAAAGCTAGACAAGACGAGCATCTGAGGTTAAAAAGTATATAAATTGCACATTTTTTAAGTCGTTTTGCTAGATAACACCCTTCTTCCTTGGCTGGGATCATTTAGAGCCCTTTGAAGCTACATTTAAACCGCATTTTGGATGTTCTAACTCGGGGGCACCATATAAGTCAATTATATGGAGAGAAATCCTAAAATGCTTTCCTTCTTTACGACTGAAGAAAGAAAGACATGAACATCTAGGATGACAAGGGGGTGAGTACATTATCTGTAAATTTTTGTTCAGGAAGTGAACTGCTCCTTTAACTGATCCTTGTTCACTTTAGTTTTAGCCTTTTTTAATCTCATGTCACTATTAATAGTAATAATACATCAAGTATAAACACAATACAGGAAACACAATATAATATATATTTTTTTCATTTTAATAATAATCATTTAATTTTTTTAAACAAGTGATATAATATAAAAAATACAATACCACTAAAAATGTTACAGTTACAGTTATACAAAAGATATTAATAGTGTCACAAAAGATCTCTATTTCAAATAAATGCTGTTCTTTTGAACTTTTTATCCATTAAAGATTCAACATATTAAGCAGCACAACAGTATTCGGCATTTTTAGCACCAAGTCAGCATATTAAAATGATTTCTGAAGGATCATGTGACACTAAAGACTTGAGTAATGTCTGCTGAAAACTTTTTTGCCATCATAGGAGTAAATAATATTTTAAAATATATTTAAATATAACAGTTATTTTAAATTGCAATATTATAACTGATTTATTGTATTTTTGACCAAATGAAGCCCTGTTGAGCATAAGAGACTTTCAAAATCAAAACAAAAGCTAAAAAATGTTACCAACACCACACTTGAACAGTAGTATTTTTAAGGCAACAACATACTGGCAATATATACAGTACACAGACAAACGATTGATAGGAGCAATGTGACAAAGAAGTGCAGTGTTTAGATTTGTTTTCGTGCTGGAGAGCTGCTAACAGCTCAGTTATTCATATAACGTTCTCTCCTAAAATAAAAACAAGTGTAAATGTGAACACTGCAATAAAAGTCTAAGTGATTAAAGTGTGTCGGGTAAGGCATTTGCTCATTGTTATAATTCAGTCAGTCTGCCAAACAACCGTTTATTCCAACTTGGTCAAAAGCCTGTGTATATATTTAGTTTAAACAAGGGGTTATATTTCAGTCTTTCAAGTTTATTGGTGCAATGCACAAATATTCCGTAGGGTACAAACCATGGCCGTCGCTAAAATTGATTTAAAATATTGTGCTTTTTAGTAGTTTTACTTAGCTACTATATTTAATCTGTATTTAACTGACTTCAGTGTTAGTGCAGCAGACTTAACTGCAGACAGAGCATTTGAGAGTGTCTGCCACTTTCTATTTGACTTGTGGCGTTCAGGTTTAACATACTAATTATCTTAATCAAAATATAAACATACAAAAACGTCAGGTTTAGAGGTAGGAAAATGAAAATCATTAGCTCAGTATAAAAAGTCCAAATGAAAAATCGAAGGAAAGTCCCCACCATTATAGAAACATGTGTGTGACTTGCTGACCCCGGCCTCTCTCCTTTCAGCACAGATTAAGTGGTCAGCTCAGGTAAGTAGCTTATACAACCTCAGTTTTGTCCTTGCTGCTGTTTTCAAAGAATCATCTCTTTAAATACATCACTCATTACACCAAGGATATGGTATGCAATCAGACCTCTCCTTACAAATAATATTTAAATACACAAATCAAGATCAAGAATTTTGATTTAGAATGCTCATCTGAATACACTGTACATTTCGTTAAAATACATTTTTATGACTAAAACAAGGTATTTAAAGGGATAGTTCACTAAAAATGAAAATTCTGTCATTAATTCGTGGTACTCTCGTGAATGCACGTCAAAGACTGACACAGAATAAAGTCGTTATTTTTGTTTTCTTCGTGCAGTGTTCTCGTAGCTTCATAACATTACGGTTGAACCACTGATGTCACATGGACTATTTTAACAATGTCCTTGCTACCTTTTTGGGCCTTGAACGTGGTAGTTGTGTTGCTGTCTATGCAGAGTCAGAAAGCTCTTCGATCAAAAATATCTTAATTTGTGTTCTGAAGATGATTTGTGATATTACAGGTTTGGAACAGTATGAGGGTGAGTTCATTTTTAGGTGAACTATCCCTTTAATCTCATTATTAATTATTTCAAATATAATTCATGAACCAAATTTATTCAGCTAATTTACCACATTAAAATAATATTCATACTGATGAAATTTGTATTAGAAGACAAATTATATTTTTACTGGATACATTACTTTCATTGAGCTCTTGGGGATATGGCGAGACCTAAACGAATTCTTCCTAAATGAATTCTTGAATTGTTTGGCAACCAAAAAGTCAAACACAGGCTATTTCAGAAAGATGACAAAAACTAGTGTACAGAAAAGGTCTATCTTGGCTGACCATATGCCACAACAGCAGGCAAACAGCACAGCTGGCAATTCTGTTTTTATTTCTCCTCATTGAAACCTATAATTAAAATAAGCGTTTGAAGTATAACCAATGTAATCAACTATTTTCCTTTATAAGTAAAGGCCTCATTACATTTGCTCCCAAACACATGGGTGAGAAAACAAGCCTATTACATCACAGAATGCAGACAGGAAGTGATAAGCTTGATTAAAGAATGACTCATATAAACAACTTATGCTTATGATTATCCACGGCGAGTAGCCTGACCAATGCACAATGAGCACCGGGATTATCTGATATATAGTTTTGCTGAAGTAGCTACATCTCATGGCATATTAGTGAACCCATAAACATGCAGTTTTTCATGACAAACAGCCAGTTTTAGTGCTTCATTTACTGGAGTTGCTCATCTGGCGTCTGCTGCTCCTCTCATTTCGGCCTGCTAGAAGATTCTAACACAATCAATAGTGGTTGCACCAAATAAATATGAATGTAACATCCACTGTGTCTATTTTTATGATGATATCTGAGGAGCTAAATTACCTGAGCTGCTCTTTGAAAGCTTGGGATAACACAGGCCATTTTCAAGAGAACATTTCCCATCATTACTCCCATCATGCACCATAACATGCAGATAGACACACACACACACACACACACACACATACACACCTAGCTCACATACTGTGAACCTAGACCACATTTGAGATTCTTTAGCCTAGTATCCTTGAATAACCTCTCACACCTCCCACTCATATCTGCTGGGCTTCTTTGACCTCTTTATGCTCTGGAAATGTAGTCCCCTGGGTCATTGTGGTTTTAAACTAAGCACAGTAAAAGTCAAATGTCAAATACAAGCTCAGCTTGAAGTTCAATGCATTTAACTATTTTTTCACAAATATTCAAGGGAATCTCCAATACAAGTTAGACTCAGTCGACAGCATTTATGGCATTTTTTCCAAAGCATATATGGCATTATTATGGCTTTTTTTTCCAGGATCTTTACAATGCTGTCTTTTGCTGGAGCTCTTCTATGGCATTGCTGTCTAATATTTATTAACTGGTGAAATGGATTTACTTATTGTAGGATTAACAAAAGTTATCATCTGCATTGTAATGTTTGAAGCGGATGTTGTAACAAATGTAATGATTTTAAGTGGTTCATTTATAAGGTCTTACCTTCATGCTGTGGAAATAAAAACCAGAAGGCTAAAGACAATGCACGCAGTGCTGAAAAGAGGTGTGATTGCATAAGATCTATATACATTTATAAGGTAATAAGGTATAATCTTAAGGATGTGAGGTACACTTTTGTATGATAAAATTCCGCTGGCGAAGTGCAGTCACTTAAAGGGGACATCGGATGCCCTTTTTTCACAAGTTGGTATGATTCTTTAGGGTCGTCAAGAGATGTCTGTAACATACTTCTGTTAAACTTCCTCAATGGTTGTGTAAAACAACACCCTTTTTACCTCGTCAAAAACAGCTTTGTTCACAGTAACCTGTTTCGGTGCATGTCTCTTTAAATGATAATGAGCTCTGCCCACCCCGCCCCTCTCTTCTGTGGAAGAGGAGAGGCGATTTGCAAATAATCATAAAATATTTGTGAGACTTCTGGTTGTACAGCTGGATCACGAACAGTGGGTACTGATCCATGCTTGAGCTTTAACTTTTTAGCAAAACCTGCTTTGAATTGTCCCTTGTTCAGAAAGCAGCCTGGAGTAAAATGATTTTGACATTACCATCAAAAACAAAACTAATCCTCTGAGTCCTCAGCAGCTCTCATGTCGGAAGAATATGAAGACTCTTATGTTCACTTTTACATCGAACTACTAAACACCTGCGTTGCTTGCAGGACGTTGTTGCTACACCTGCTCAAGCGTGGAGAAAATGGCGGAGAGTGTACAACTGGCTGTGGGTGGAAATATGCTAATACGGGACAGGCTGTCAGTGGCAGTGGGCAGGGCTTGAAAATCAAAACGGCTTGATAATTGGGACTGTTCAGGTTTTTTGGGGATAGAAAAAGGAGTGAATTTTGAATCCTATGCCCCTTTTAAATAGGAATCTGTGCTATTTTGAATTTCATGCAAGGACATGAAAGGTGAAACATTTCTCCATGTAGATTTTTCAACTAATTCAGGTTTGACTATTTCAACATTTTCAAACTTTGAACATCCAAATTCCCCACTTTAATCAATATAAGCTGATTATTTTGGAAGTGACCTCACTACGCAATGTTACATTCACACTACACTATTGATAATGGACAACAAGCCTTCTTAGCTCACGAAATTTCAAATAAGTTTAGCTAATATGACTCGTCTCTTTATTATTTGAACTGTAAAGCTGTTTAAACTACAATTTTTTAAATCTTTATGGTTAATGGTTTCTTGGTAACACTTTAGTATAGGAACCAATTCACACTGTTAACTAGTTCCTTATTAGCATGTATATTACTAGCATATTGGCTGTTTATTAGTACTTGTAAAACATATTCTGCATGACCATATTCTACATCCCTAATCCTACCCAATACCTAAACCTAATTTACTAACTATTAACAAGCTGCAAATTAAGTGTTTATTGATGCAAAAGCCGTAGTTAATGGTTTGTTAATACGTGAACTAGACCTTAAAATAAAGTGTGACTGGTTTCTTTATGGTTAATGGTTTTCATTGTCATAGCAACAAAGTTGCTTTACACAGCTTTTCTTTTCAAACTAAAATCATGTTAAATGAATATTGTTTGTGGCTTTACTATTGGAACAGGGAGCATATTAAAGGATTAGTTCACTTCAAGAAAAAAAAAAATTCCTGATAAATTTTTTGAGGAAAGCATTCCAGGATTTTTCTCCATATAGTGGACTTCAATGGAAACCAATGGGTCGAAAGTCCAAATTGCAGTTTCAGTGCAGCTTCAAAGAGCTCTACACGATCCCAGCCACTTTTTATACTTTTTAATGCTTGTCATGCACTAGCTCTGCGATGCGCGTCCGTGACCTTATGCATTACGTAATCACATTGGAAAGGTCATGCACAGTTAGTTCTTCATCTGTGTACTCTGGTTCAAAAACATTTTCTCTCATTTTCTCCATTAACTTCAAAATCGTCCGATATCATTGTTTTACCTTTTTTTTATTTTTATAAAGGGTGTTTGATTTTCTTTGCACATTCACTTAACACTGGGTCAGTATTTCCACCTACATCATGCTTGTGTGATTATATAATGCATGAGGTCGAGTTAGGGCAAGACAAGGATTTGTGGTTGAAAAGTATGTAATTTTTTTTTTTTTTAGAAAATGACCAATCATTTCGCTAGGTAAGACCCTTATTCCTTGGCTAGGATTGTGTAGAGCCCTTTGAAGCGGCACTGAATGCGGCTCCCATATGGAGAAAAGCTCACTATATGGAAAAAAATCCTGGAATGTTTTCCTTAAAAACCTTCATTTCTTTTTGACTGAAGAAAGAAGGACATGAACATCCTGAATGACATGTGGGTGAGTAAATTATCAGGAAATTTTGGGAGTGAACTAATCCTTTAAAGTTATTAGACTGGTCCCATTCACTTTGATTTTAAGTGCCTCCTTAACCCGTATTTTTTTTTTCAACTAATAATAGGCCCTAAGCCAGAGATGATGTAGTCAGGCAGATGAATCAAAGCTCTGTTCGCATCAGGGAATATCTGAAATGATGCTCCCTGGGTGTATAAATACTCTATAAAATACACTTGCATGTAAATTTCAATTTCTAGTAATAGTGGTGGAGTTATCAGCATAAAATATGTGTTTGTTCAACACACTTCTGCATTTCTTAATTATGGCAACCACTATCAGCCAATTAGATTTAAAAAACAGAGAAATTTATTTAGACAGTTATATATATGATGATAAAGCCCACTGTTTAATGTTCTGTTATCTTTTAGCTTTTTTTTTTTTTTTTTTTTGGTCATCCACTGTGATAATTCTGTTAATCTCTTACCTGTTGTTGCTGATGCTGTTGTCCAGTATCTTGCATGACAAGTATCTGGTGGAACAGGGGACTCTGTAAGACACTCTTGAGCAGACTGAGTTTTTCCTCTGCAGGCAGTTCTCCCCTCTTCTTCAGCCTCTCCTGCAGCCGCTCCACTGCCAGTAAAGCACGCTGTGTGTCTATACACACACACACATACACATAAATATATTAATAACATGGGCACATGCAATGACATCAGCTCATACCCCAAATGAGAGTGTGCAAAACAAGCTGCATGTAATATTCATACATATGCACGTTAACTCACAAATATTTAATATCATAAGTTGTGAAAGAAGACGAATGATAGCTAAAAATAATATTGTGGTAAGGCTTCATACATACCCATCATTTTCAACTCTTTGGGTGCTGAATTACCACCACTCTGTTTATGACATCTGCAACAACAAGCAAATTCATGTCATAATGGCAATCAAACTTTTGAACAGACACAAAACGACAAAAACAAACAGATTTGTCTCTTTCTCACTTCACTCAAAAGGGATTTACGTGGATTGCGGCATCTTAATCCCTACCTGGCATGCACACTTGACAGTCCTTACCTGTGACAGCTACGGTGACGTTTGGCATAAGGTGAGAGTGACGCAATTTGCCAGCGCTCTGCAGCTGATGACGGGTTTTATGAATTGCACTTACGGTTCACTTCATATCGGATAACGCCTGCTGTAATCTGTTATTCATGCTGATGTAATCTGTGTTGGAGTCTCCCACCTCTACGGGAGGTTCTCGCGATCTGGACGCGCTCATCGTGTACTGCGCGAACGCTCGTGTTTGCGCTGCGCTGCTCCGGTAATGCGCTTACCGGGGAGGCTTAGCAGCTGTAAACGGACTTAAACTGTGAACGACGGTAATTACCCGGGACAGATGTCCTTACAACCTACCTGATAGGGCTGTAAGCGCCTGGCGGTGGGCGGTGATGTGGACGACAATAGTAACTAAGGGAAAACAAAGCAGGAGGGTTATTTTAAAAGGGCGAATCACAGTGAAGTTGTTAGATGTGTAAATATGAAAATAAATATGTATGTTCAGTAGTTCTGAACCAGAGGGCCTCGGCAAACCTCCAATGGGGTCGTAAGATTTAAAATAAGTCATATATATATCCAAGCCTACTACAACGACCTAACTGGAATCATGCATTTTATTTGTTTAAAGAATTTGCGTAAATTAACAAGTATACACAAATATGTTTATTATTTTCAATATAACATTAAACATGAACAAGAATTAAGGTCTGGAGACCAAAGGAGGTGAAAAAAAGGTTTCATTCCAGTTACCACAAAAGTTATTTTAACAAAAATTGGGGGTAACCATAGCAACAGGTGCTCGGTTCATAGAAAAACCGTACCGTCAATATTTACCAAGTTATTATAGATTTACACCTCACAAATATATCACAAAAATCGTTAAGATAAAACGTCTTTAAGATAGTTAAGGGCCGCATTGCTGCTTAAACCTCATGGCGGATAAAAATAGGTGAAAACATTAGGTGATCAATATTTGTTGTCCATCATATATAATTTTACAAATGTAGCTCATAAATGCACAATTATGATTTTAAAGAAAGCTATCCATTATGAATAGAGCATGTGGGCTCAGTTTCAAAGATAAGGGCAACAAGAGCAGTTTACTAAAATAAATCCGATTGCTAAAAATAGGTAAAATCGGCATGTTATGGTTCAGGTGTAACTGACAGCTGCGATGCCGTTTTATCGCTTGTTGTCTATCAGTCTACATTCGTTACGTTCTCACTCTGTACCGTAAAGATCAATAAATGCTGAATACTCAGCCCACATTTACCTTCAGATCAACAGGTTTCCCCCGCAGCTCATGAAAAACTGCCTTTCGTTTCGAGGACGCCTCATCGGATGATTAAAAGCCGGGGGTCAATTTTAAACATTTTCAAATGTCGAAAGTCGCATTAGAAACAGCCAACATTATTTAGACAGCCTAGGCTTTGCGTGAGTGATAACTGGCTGTCACCGCGCATGTCCGCGATGCGCCTTTGATGCTCGTGAGTTTAATGTAAATGGATGTTCAGGCCTCTCCCCCCTCATTTAATGAAATAACAGAGACATCAGCTCTTATTACTGTTGCTCATGAGAGACATTTAAATTAGTGTACTATGTCTACAAATTATAATTTGCCAATGTCATATTTTCTATTATGCAATATTTCCTCATTATAGTAGTACAATCAATGGAAGCTAAACGGCAATGAATAAATAGCCTTACTAACTGCAGGACCATACCATGAAAAGAACAACTTCTTTGTTTCCCTCATATGGCAGATATATCCAATGAAACCTATTAAACATCTCCTTCATATTATTCCACATTTTTTCTATGCAGACTTATGCAAATTATTATTATTATTATTATTATAGATTTCTATTTCAGATAAATGCTGTTCATCAAAGAAATTAAAAATAAATATGGAAGAAAAAAATAAATATGGAAATATATGTAGTGTTTTATAACATCATTTTATTTAAAAGGCTTTAAGTTGTATCTCTGGGGTAGTGGTCAACAATTTCCATCATAACTCCACCTTATTAGAATGATGTAAATACAATTCTGTGGGGTATTAGGGGAAAAAAATCCATAAATAAACATAAATAATCAGCAACCCTGTTACCATGATTTTGTAAAGTAAACTGATTAATAAATATTAAAAACTGGACATGTGTAGAGCTATCATCATTATATTTACCATATTTTAAACACATTGTAGTGTCCTGGCTACAAGGCCTAGTATATTGACTCCATGTCAACTTTTAGGCTACACTACTTAGACATTTTATCCCATATTAGATTACAATTTTTAACACGTGCTTTTAAGGTTTTAAAGACATTTAAAGGGGAAAAAAAAACATTTCAAAAAGGAAAAGGCACACTGGACCGATTTCGCGGAATGACCCCGCAGGTGATAGGAAGGTCGACCCTTCAGTGCTGTACGCGCTCTCGGCCAGCAGAGCGTGCTCAAGTCCTCCTGTCCTCCCAGCTCCAGATTCACCGCCCCTCTCTTATCCTCCCTTTCTTTTCTCTTTCCCTCCCACCCTCCATCCTTGAATCAAGCATCACTTTGCTTCCAAATTGGCTTGTCATTTTCTCTCGGCGCTCGTTCCCTTGCTGTCGGGTCGCACGGACGATCTAGCGATGGACTGGCGCTGATCTCGCGGATTGTGCCATCGCTGGACCCACTCTGCGCATTTTCCTCTTATTCCAGAAAAACACTGATCGGGATACAACACAGGGCTCTGATCCCCCGTGTCCACCATAGATCCAGTGGGTTTGGGGGACGAAGGATACTCGATATATCCTGTTCCTCGCTGTGGTTCTTCAGGAGGCTTCGAGCCTCATCAAGGCGCATCTGGGAAAGGAAGCTCAAAACATCATCTGCGTGTTTTATTCACACACGGACACACTGTCACGGGAATTAAGGAGCATTCTGAGACCACACAGCCCGATGCTGTTGAACACATCCGGAGCTGACTATTATTCCAGTGCTTTATAAGATGCGGTGAGTCAATGCTTTTAAACGAGGTGACGTTATTTCTTAAGGGCCAATAAATCAATAACCGATGGACGTTTTGAATGGCAGCGGCAGCGAGATGCTGTAGTTCACACTCCTCAAACTCTCCACATCCTACAGCTGAATTATGTCGTGTGTGTGCGTGTGGATGTGTGTGAGGGGCTTTGGACACAGGATGCTTTTTGCCGTGTGTCGTGCGTGGTGTTTTAATGGGCGTCGGTGCGCGCGCGCGCGTGTTTGAGTGTACAAGTCGCTGCCTTCAGCTTTTGACGTAACGAAACGATAGCTTTAATTTGTTTATTATAGGCAGAATGGAAATCAAATGACGTTATATTGATGGCCTATATTCACAGGATCCTTTCAGCTTTTATATAAGGAGAAGATTGTCAACGCCTCGTTCGACTTAGTGCCAGCGGACTGTCTTTCTCCCTGTATAAATGCATGTGTGTGTGTTTGTGTATAAACAGGAGATGCGTTGGTATGAGAGAATCTAGAAGAAAAACAGCAGAGCAGCTTCAAATTAAACAGCCTTGGAAACGTCAACAGCGATTCATGCAACTAAACACCGTCAGATCTGTACCGAGATCATATGACCTTGATTCATTGAGTAATAAAGACACATCTCCTATTCATGTCACCCTGATGTCATGAAAATTGCAGTACATGCTGGATCATCATATATACGATATAACCAATCATACTGGACCGTTTGTCACTCGTCAATAATGATTATATAAATAATAACTAGAGTCAAGTCACTTATAGATGTTAAGTGATTGTTTACCTCATCTGGATGACCCATTTTGGAAGGAAAAGATCAGGGACTGTGTTCCACTGATTTGCAGCATAGTCACCATGCATGTCTGGCTTACAATAGAAAAAGACAGACAGGAAGAATTGACTAATTACCTTACAGATTCAAATCAAAGGGCTTTGAAAAATACCAAATGTTTGGATCTGTTTTGGTGGGAGGATTGTTAATATTCAGTTTAGTTTATAATTGCAAATTAGAGATTTGATTCCATCTTGGTCCCCAGTCAAACTCAGGACCTAAACTTAGAGTTATTATTAGGTTTATCAGATGAAGTAAAAGTTATTCACTTCAAAAACATTTCTGTTCTAAATCTACATTTAGCAAAAAGAGATGCATTAGACAGTGCACCCAAAACAAATGAAACGTCTGTCATTATTTACTCATCCTCATGTCGTTTCAAATCCGCATGATGTTCTTTCTTTAGTGAAACACCAAAGGAGATGCTAGACTGGATGACGGCCTTAGTTTGCTTTCATTTTATGGAAAAAAGATGCACTGAAAGTCAGTGGTGACTGAAGCTGTCAGTTCCTTATATTGTGCACAATATCTTCTTTTGTGTTCCTCAGGAGATACAAAGTTAAACAGTTCAGGAACAACGTGACAGTGAGTAAACGATGACAGAATTTGCATTTGTAGGAGAACAGTCGCTTTATGATTCGGCAGAATTATGTGATGCCACTTGCAATTTACTTTGCTCTTCAAAGAGCAAGAAACTACTTAGTTTAATAGTTTAAATAGTTGGATAATTGAAAGTGTATGACATTTAATTCAAGATAACAGGTCAATTTAAATGCCATTGAAAGATCATTTACAAAACTGGTAAAGTTTGCACAGCTATGGGTTGGTACTGGTGGTTTTCTTTGTATAAATGGGACATTTTTAGATTCGTGTGACTTTCTGTTTTCTGTCAAGATGTTCTCTCTGTTCTCTTGTTTTGTCAGTGGGTGGTGTGCTGAATTTCGTAGAGAGTTCACACGCAGGGTGGAGCTGTATTTTTTAGATTGGGTTTTATGGTTTGCTCTATTTGCCTTGATGGGGGTGTTTTGTATTTCCACTCTTAGTGTCTTCAAGCTAAAGTGTGTAATTTCTGCACCACTAACATCACCAAATGGAACAACAGAAATAATGATTGTTTTAAGATTTCTAGAACACCACTGTCCACCCTTGGTTGGCCGAACATATTCACACTATTGCTTAATATAATGTGTTTATGATGTGTGCATAACATTCTTTTAATGTTTCCATAACCTTCATATAACCAAGGACATTCTTAAAGGGATAGTTCACCCAAATATAAACATCCTGTCATCATTTACTCACCCTCTTGTTATTCCGACTGTCTTTTGTTTTTCTTGAGTGGAACATAAATTAAGATATTTTAAGAAATGTCTCAGTGTTTTTTAATTTGTCCATACAGTGGAAGTCAGTAGTAACCAAAACTGTGTAACTAACATTTTTGAAAATATCTTATTTTGTGTTTTGCAGATGAAAGACAGTCATACAGGGTTACAATAACATGAGAGCAACTAAATGATGAAAGATTTATTAAATGATAAAAATACTATCCCATAAAAAACAGACGTATTGTACAGTAAATAATGTTTTCCTTGCGTGATGGGAACATTATGAACACATTCTATATGTTTGTTGGTATATATTTTGAATGTCACAGCATGGGTCAAAGTGTAATTTGCAACACTCGCTTATTATCAAACAGAGGCCGGTGGGACACATGCTCCGACAGATGCTTTCATCATCAAAGGGCGACAAGCACAGCATGTAGGATGCCTTTTGCTTTGTATTACGGGTTTGATTGCATGAATATACAAACAGCGTTTTGTGACTGCATCCTGATGTCATAGATCTGTGATAGAAAGTCCATGTGTGCCTTCACGACTGTTCAAATATAAACAAATGAAATCCAGTTCATCATACTGCTCTAGAACAATGCATGATTAGATGTGTAGCAGCTGTTCAAAGCACACTGAGTGCATGTGTTTGCAGCAGTGTTCTAGCGAGAGCTCCTCTTCTCATTCTTTGAATGTCCTTCAAACTAAAATAGTGATTCGCATGAATAATACAGCTTCCTCATCTCGATCTCTTTCTCTCTCTCTCTCCCTTTCACTTACAAATTCATCCATTTTTATACACACTCAGGGCAAGATGTGAGCGCTGCTGAGTGTGTACAGGCGATGTTTTAAGAAGTGTGTGTGTGTTAGATCTGATTGAATAAGGAGGTCACCAAACAATGACGGTGGGATTTGGAATGGACTTCTGAAGGACTCTGATTATTTCAGTCCCAACAGGAAATTGAGAGCAACGATCCCATGTGTGGAAGTGTGTACATGCTTTCTTTTTCATCCATTTTCAAGGTTAAAAGGTTTTTAGTGGGCTTAAGTGATGCGAGAATTATTGTGGTGTAGTGTCACAAGTGTGTGCCAGAAAAAATGTTAGTTTTTTTTTTTTTTTTTTTTTCAGTATTTTAAAGATTAGTTCACCCAAAAATGAAAATTCTGTTATTAATTACTCACCCTGATGTTGTTCCGTAAGACCTTCGTTCATCTTCAGAACGCAAATTAAGATATTTTTGATGAAATCCGAGAGCTTTCTGAACCTGCCTATACAGCAACGCAACTACCACGTTCAAGGCCCAGAAAGGTAGAAAGGATATTGTTAAAATAGTCCATGTGACATCAGTGGTTCACCATTAATTTTATGAAGCTGTGAGAATACTTTGTGTGCGCAACGAAAACAAAAATAACAACTTTATTCAACAATTTCTTCTCATAGTACCTGGACTTAGAACCTGGATGTGCTGCGTCTTGTGAATGTGCGCCCGAAGACTGACATGGAAGAGAAGAAATTGTTGAATAAAGCACACAAAAAGTATTCCTGTAGCTTCATCAAATTACAGTTGAACCACTGATGTCACACGGACTATTTTAATGATGTCCGTACTACCTTTTTTGATCTTGAACGTGGTAGTTGCGTTGCTATCTATGCAGGATCAGAAAGCTCTCGGGTTTGGAACGACATGAGGGTGAGTAATTAATGACAGAATGTTTATTTTTGGGTGAACTATCCCTTTAAAAAGAGGTTGAAAAATAGTAGTAATAGTAGGCTGGAAATATTCCGGTTTTGGTTTCATTATTATCTTAATGGGTCCATTGACAATTCTTTTAGCACTTGTAAGAAATAAATATTTGAAAACAACAACAAAAATAACATCGTTGGCAAATTGAGATAATCAATAAAAAGTCTGTTTAGACTTTTAATAGCTTAATGGTCTTTTTAAAGGCATCATAAATGCATTCTAATAACTGTCACTGTAAGCACTATATATTAAATACTAAACCAACAAAAAACATACAATGTTTAATTTATTTTTGTGAATTACTACTTACAAACTTAATGTACATCTTTAACTACACATTGAGTCAGTAACTGCGCTGATTTCTCAGTTAGTTGTAAGTTGTATATGTTTAATAATTCACTACTCAAATAAGTAGTTTGTTGTTCCAGACTACACCAGTTATGCTGTCTGTTTTTTTTCACTAAAATAATTTGCTTAACAATTTGCTGACTCTCAAACTCATTTCTTTGATAGTCAAACTACACTGATAATACTGTATAGGATTCACTAAAAACAACCGCCTGATAAGAATCATTTGATATGGTCACGCTGTCTGTTTTCAAGATGCTTTGACAAATTAAAAACATTTCAGCTTTTAAAATGCTTGATTTCCATTCAGTTGCACTTTATTTGAACAAAAACACATCCTGTGTGAACGCTAAAGAAATGCGTTTGATCAGAGTGCGGTGGAACATAATTATAGAGTGTTTTTTAAAACCGTCATGTTGTTCAGACAATCCACCAGCTAGTTGGGTTTGAAAATACGCTGTTTTGCACATCCCTACATATGTGTGTGATGTGTGAGGTCTTTACATATGCGGTCGCTAACATGTTCAGAGCATGCTATGAGTCACAGCTTGGGATGTCAAGTGCTTCAAGCAAAAGTCAGAGCAAAAATAGTGATGGTGATGTCATCAAACACAGCTAATGGCGTCCCACAATCCCATTAACCCTAACAACATGACAAGACAAACGTAGCCCTGTAATTCCAAAATATGTTCAGCTACATATTAGAATTTAAATATGAAAACTGAAAAACAGACAGTTTTATTTGTGTGTACTTAACATATACTAGCCTTATTGCTCTTATTGTGACTTAATCAAACGCTCATTCCAGCTAATAAGCAACTTGTTAGACTTTAATAAGCTGAATAACATCTGATAAAGTCACATGAGCTGGAGTCGTTAAAGACTAGGCTATAGAATAACAGAGGTGTAGTAGTGGAGAGGCACACCTGTGGGATTGTTGTGGCGTCGATTTGCATGAATGGAAAATTTGCTTGTAAAATTCACTCATTATCATCATGCTTCCTTTAATGCTTTGTCGTTTTGCACAGTGAAACCGTTGTGAGAAATGACTCGTGCATTATGCCCTTGCCCACAGCTTAAGAGACCATAGTTATGTCATTTTGCAGGCGACGAACAACAGCAAAAACTAGAGATCATTATATAGATTTTAATGCAATTACATTTCTGTCCAGTTAAATATTTAGTACATGCTTTATCAGTTTGCAGATCCCTGGGAATCGAACCCACGACTTTGACAGCAAAAGATAGGTTAATGTTGCGATGAATCAAAAGTACCAAGCATTTCTGCAGCTGTTTTACATGCGAGTCTCTTTGCGAGTGTAGCTCAGCATGACACTAATGTTAAGTCCTTATGTCTGCCGGTCTCTAGACTACCCTCAGGTCTGCTGTAGTGACAGGTTCAGGGGGAGTAAAGCAGCCTCTGAGATAAAGCAGCTCTGTGATTGATTGATCACCCTGAAGTTTGATTGCTCCATGCATCGATTGCTCCCGGCTGTGTTGGCACCGTTCATTGTTGAAGTCAATGGCAGCGTTTTTTTTTTTCTTGATCGGTAATGAATGGCACAGGAAACTTCAACCTCCAGTTGTTTCCTATTTCAGCTTTTGTACAATGTGAGCTATTTCGAGAGTGAAAAAATAGCTCAAAGTGTTTAGCTTAGCAGTGGGTGCTTTTTGTCCAAAGTGCTCTTGATTGGTGTGGGGTATTTTTTTTTCTAAACATTTATTGTTCATTCACCACAAAACAATTTACAGCAGGCATCTGCACCCAGTGGGGATTTACCTTATAGTGTGGCAACAATTTAAAGAGATAGCGCATTCAAAAAGGAAAACGCTGTCATCATTTACTCATTACATTACCCTCGCAATTTAGTCCAAACCGGCATTGATTTCTTCTTTCCTTCCCTCAAAAAATATTTAGGCCTACATATAAGATTTATGTATTTGAATTGCATATAAAATGTTCATCCACAATTATGAAGTTTTCCTTAGATAGCCATATTTTAGTCATATTGAAACTTTATAACTGAATAAATGTAAGTTTCACAATGGACATATTATGCTGAGTCTAAGCGATCTGAATGAAAGCATTTTGAAAATATGATTATTTAATTACAACCAAATAGATGCAAATAGGTAATAGTGAAAGTACAGAATGCTTACCTGTTTCTTGTGTCCTTTATGTATGACTGACAAATATAAATAACATGAAATTTATTAGTTTGTACTAATAAATAAATTACTTATAATCCAAATGGATGGAATTTTTTAATATGCAATTCACATACATAAATCTAAATTTAATGCATAAATTCACATACACACACACACACAGTGTGCATCCCCCTTTCAGAGTCATTAAAAATGTTAATTATTTTACCAAAATAATAGGGATCATACAAAATGCATGCTAATGCTTATTTAGTACTGACCTGAATAAGATATTTCACGTAAAAGATATTTACATATAGTCCACAAGAGAAAAAAACATGGTTCAAAAGTTTACACTTGATTCTTAATACTGTGTTCTTACCTGAATGATCCACAGTTGTGTTTTTTTGTTTAGTGATAGTTGTTAACGAGTCCCTTGTTTGTCCTGAACAGTTAAACTGCCCGCTGTTCTTCCCGAAAAATCCTTTAGGTCCCACAAATTCTTTGGTTTTCCAGCATTTTTGTGCATTTGAACCCTTTCTGACAATGACTGTATGATTTTAAGATCCATCTTTTCACACTGAGGACAACTGAGGGACTCATACACAACTATTACAAAAGATTCAAATGCTCACAGATGCATTAGAAGGAAACACAATGCATTAAGAGCTGGGGGGGTGAAAGCTTTTTGAATTTGAAGATCAGGGTAAATTTAACTTATTTTGTCTTCTGGGAAACATCTTCTTGTAGCTTCTGAAGGGCAGTACTAAATGAACAAAAATATGATATTTAGGCAAAATAAGAAAAATGTACACATCTCCATTCTGTTAAAAAGTTTTCAACCTGGCTCTTAATGCATGTTTTTTCCCTCTGGAGCATCCGTGAGTGTTTGAACCTTCTGTAATAGTTTCACATGAGCCCATCAGTTGTCCTCAGTGTGAAAAGATGGATCTCAAAATCACACAGTCATTGTTGGAAAGGGTTCAAATACCCAAAAATGCTGAAAACCAAAAAGATTATGGGACCTGAAGGATTTTTCTGATGTACAGTGGGCAGTTTAACTGTTCAGGACAAACAAGGGACTCATGGACAACTATCACAAAACAAAAAAACAGCTGTGGATCATTCAGGTAACAACACAGTATTAAGAATGAAGTGTATGTAAACTTTTGAACCGGTTAATTTTTATAAATTCAGCTATTATTTTCTCTTGTGGACTACATGTAAACATCTTTTATGTGAAATCTCTTGTTCATGTCAGTACTAAAAAAACAATAACATGCATTTTGTATGATCCCTCTTGTTTTGATAAAATAATTAATATTTTTAATGATTCTGAAAGGGGGATGCAAACTTTTGACCTCAACTGTACATATATCACATTTTTTCTGAAATCCCACCTAACATTAAAGTTTTTAAATATACTATTATATTGCAATAGTTTCACATTCAATCTTCAAATAAATGTAGAAACAACATAAAGACAGTATATTTTTAATATTTGTTATATATTTTTTATGACTGAAGGTAAGTGTCACTGAAACGAATATTACTGATGTCTCTATGAAATTATTTTTTAATAATATTTACCCATTGACTATAGCCATTCAACATTACAGTATAATTGAGAGCTATCAATTTTAACACTTATTAGACAAAAAAAAAAAAACATTAATTTAAGTGAACCTAAAACGATCTTTGCATAAACCCATTATTCACCCGCGCCCTTCAACAAGTAGAAAATATACAGAAATTGAGTAACGTTATCAAACACTAAATACTAAATATAGATGAATCCTCAAAGCTACAAAAGTAATTTGCTATTTTTTCTTTTGTTCTTTGATTCTTCTTTTTGTTTTTGATATTTTTTTTTCTGCTATTACTTTAAGAGCTACCACTGCTGAATGTGACGCAGATCTGCCACCAATGCTCGTAGTTTCATTTGTGCTTTAATAGAAATGATACAGGCTACAGTGCACACCGCCGCATTTGTGCGTGCAACTGAGGTACGCGTGCTTCAAAAATAGTATAATGGCTGACTGACATATTGCCTAACAACATCTCATCTGAACGCAGTTCACTGTTGTTCTACTGAATCTCCCTTGTCACCTGTACCTTTTCCACGCTCGTTTGACTAGCGCCTGGCACTGAAGTGAATTTGGAGTGCGCATCTGATATGACTAAATAAACACACTTCTTGTCAAGAAAAAAAGAGACAGAAGCAGCAGATGTGAGTGGGTTGGCCAACCCTAGCCCTGCCAATGCGTTAAATATTTTTAATGACGTTAAACTGGAAAAATGAATCACCTGTGTTAACGTGCTAATTTTTGACAGTGCTTATAACAGTGAAAAATGCTCTTTTCCGTACAATGAAAATAAATAGGAAGCAGCATGACCAGTCTCATGAAATGCACTTTGACAGTTAAAAAAAAATGTTAATATCTGTAAAAAAATTAAGCATCCTAATTGTCCCTCTCGCAGCTGGCAGTGTATCTTTGCTATAACAATAACTTGCTGCCCATATGACTCATGAACTTGCAGGTTTTCTGAAATAATATGATAGCTTTGTGTCAGGAACAGACTGAAATTTCAGTTTATTTATAGAAAGTCTGCTGTAGCTCTGAAATCTCATTTCAGTTTGTGTATATTCAAATACGGCATGTCAAAACACATAATGCTGGCTTCGAAGTTAATGATGTTAAATGCCATAATGCACCCGATTTGAATATGTAAATGAGATCTGGAGCACTGTTATGAGTCCCTTATCATTCTTTTTTGTTGCTTTAGAGCTCAGCAGCTTCTTTCACTTTCATTGTATGGAAATTAAGCTGAGTGAACAATAAACTAAATTTCTTTTAGTCAGGAACATCTTGAAGGTAAATAATTTTAATTTTTGGATCAGCTATTCTTTAACATCATGCTCTCACGTAAACATCATTCTTTGTAAGAGAACACAGGCAAGAAATAAAAATTCGCTCAATCTCTTTTGTAAATGCATGTCTTTTTCTGAACAATTCATCCATGTATATGTTTCAAATGTATATGCACATTTGAAACATATACATGGATGAATTGTTCAGAAAAAGACATGCATTTACAAAAGAGATTGAGCGAATTTTTATTTCTTGCCTGTGTTAGAATAATTTTCAAACAGTCGAAGTTCAAACCAACTGTCAAATGCTCAGATCAAGTGCTTTTTTTTTTTTCAAAATGTCTATTCTGAGCACTCGAAATGTGAACAGAATCATATACACATTTAAAAAGAGTGCTTGTGAACTTGCGCATTGATGTGAGGTGAGTGACAGTGGGTGGTATATAAAGTGCTGTTGTTAATTTAAACGTCACTAAGCAGTGGATTTGGCTGTCCTTAGAGACCAGCTTACTGGGAGGTACCAACTCTGTCTGTCATATTCCTTCGCTGTCTTTCTCTCTCTGTCTCTCCCTCTCTCACGCTCTCTATGTGTGTTTTTTTTTCTCTTTCTGGTAGCCATCTGTTATCCTTGTGTTTGAATCTTAAATAACTGCTGCTCTTCTGGAATATTCCCCACATGGATAAAGCCTCCTGCATAGTTCTCTATATACAGGGAAGAAAAAAAATCATGAGAGAGTGAGAGAGCGTCCATTACATTGTTTTATTGAGCCACAGAGAAATGGAAAAGAGGAATCTGCTGGGCCAAAAGATTCATCCTCTTCCAGCTTTTTGCCTAATTAGCCATTAAACCAGTGAATGAGGGATACGCTCTTCTAGTGTATGTGTGTGCGTGCCCCTGTTCACTCCTATGATATGTTGTTTTTGGCCTCCATTAACAGTTCATCGTCATCGCTCACATCTATAGTATAGTGTTATATTGCTTGTGGGAACTGAGATTTCAGCAAAGAGAATTTTTTTTGTCAAGTACACCACTGAGGGTCTGCCATCAAAACCTGTATTTCTGTGACTTATTGTTAAAATAGTGAAGTTTGGTTTGAAAAAGAGTGTTCATGTTAAGAAAAAAAGAGAAGAATTTAGCTAAAACGCACATGGAAATGTACCTTTTGTAATAATGTTGATTTTATAGAATTAAAAAAAAAAAAAAAATGTTTATACCATTTTAAACAAAAAATATTTTTTTTTTACATTTTGTTGATAACCATCAAGTAAGAAAAAATAGTAGTAAAAATTCTTAAGCTAAAAGTATTATTATGGTAACACTTTACAATTAGGTTCATTAGTTAACTACATTAGTTAACGAACTAAGAATGAACATACTTCTACAGCATTTATTAATCTTAATTAATGTTAATTTTAGCATTTACTAATGCATTATTAAAATCACAAGTTGTGTTCGTTAACATAGTTAATGCACTGGGAGGTAACGTGAACAAACAATGACCAGCTATATTTTTATTAACTAACATTAATAAAGATTAATAAATAGTGTAATAAGTGTATTGTTCATTGTTCGTTCATGTTAGTTAATAATGTTAACCAATGACAACTTGTAAAATATTACCATTATTATTAATGTTATTTTACAAATATCATCAGTTGATTCTTAATAAGTAGTAATGTTACGAATCTGGTCGGTGTCTTGCGGTCCGCTCACCGCCAGATGTCGCTCTCACCCTGTCACTTCTCACAGACTGCTGCTTTGCACCCCGGACTACTACTCCCATCACCCATCGCGCCTATTGCGTCGATTCCTGTGACCAATCAGTGGCGCTATAAAAACCCCGGTCTTTCCCTTTGCAAGCCACGGAGTATTGTGAGTTATTGTTGTGTTCATTCTTTAGCGTTTTCCTAGTTCCTAGTTCCTAGTTCTCTCGCCTGGCTTCCCCGTTTTGACTGTTCGCCGCCTGCCTTCTGGACTCTGCTCGTGTTATTGGATTATTCTCTACGTCTTGCCCGTGATATACCTGTCTGCTCCTGTTTTCGACCCTGCCTGTACGACCATGTCTTTGTCTCGTCCTATTAATAAAAGCTCGCAAGTGGATCCGCTCGCCTCTCGCCTCTCACTCCACGTAACAGAATACTCCGTCAACACAGGATCCAGCAGCTTTCACCCCGGACATTCATTCGACATGGACACTGACAGAATTCTTTTCCGGATCAAACAAGGACAACGTACACTCGAACAATACATCCGTGAGTTTTTGGCCATTTCAAACTATTCTACCCTCCCGGACTGTATTATTATTGAACTGTTTGCCGATGGCGTCAATGAGCCGCTAAGAGCGAGAGTGAGACGTGAGGCTCCGCGCTCATCATTAGCCGCATTTATGAACTTTGCGTTGCTGTGTGCGGGTTCGCCGTGTACTGTTGGGGTCGCGAAAGAGGAACGCGACGACGCGGACATGGCAGCCGCGCATCCCTCTCGCAGACTGGTGGTCACGCCGGATCACGACGCCACAAACAAGTTTACCGCCTGGATCGCTCGTGAAATGGCGGCCTTGGTGGAGCGCGCTCAGGCTATGGCGGCGTCAGCAGAACCCGCGCACAAGATGGCGGCCGCGCCGGAGCGCGTTAACGCGATGGCAGCAACAGCGGTGCCCGTTCACAAAATGGCGGCCGCGTCGGAGCGCGTCCACACAATGGCGGTGACTACAGAGCCCGTTCACAAGATGGCGGCGAAGACAGAGCTCTGTCACGTCACGGCTGCCATACCAGAGCCATATAGAGTTGCAGCTGTGTTTCCTGAGTCACGTCGAGTTTCCGAGTCAAGTGAAGGTACAGCTGCATTTCCTGAGTCAAGTCAAGTTTTCGAGTCCAGTCAAGTTGCAGCTGTGTTTCCTGAGTCTAGTCAAGTTCCCAAGTCAAGTCAAGTTGCAGCTGTGTTTCCTGAGTCTAGTCAAGTTCCCAAGTCAAGTCAAATTGCAGCTGTGTTTCCTGAGCCATTGCACAAGATGGCTGCCACGCCAGAGCCACTGCACAAGATGGCTGCCACGCCAGAGCCACTGCACAAGATGGCTGCCACGCCAGAGCCACTGCACAAGATGGCCGCCATCTCCAAGCAACTGTACAAGATGGCCGCCATTACAGAACCTGTGGTCAGCACCCGGACGCCACCTGTGGTCATGATGGCCCACGTGCTGGACACACCTCTAGTGACGGTATGGGCAGCAAAAATGGCACTCCTTCATGCCGCGGCGGCTACCCCAGAGTCAAGTCAAGACACAGAGTCAGGCCAAGTCACAGCTGTTCCCCACGAGTCAGGCCAAGTCACAGCTGTTCCCCACGAGTCAGGCCAAGTCACAGCTGTTCCCCACGAGTCAGGCCAAGTCACAGCTGTTCCCCACGAGTCAAGCCAAGTCACAGCTGTTCCCCACGAGTCAAGCCAAGTCACAGCTGTTCTTCACGAGTCAAGTCACGTTACAGCTGTTGTTCCTGAGTCAAGCCATGTTGTTCCTGAGCCAAGCCATGTTGTTCAGGAGTCAAGTCCCGTTACAGCGGATCCTCATGAGCCAAGCCGAGCTGCTGCTGTTTCTCCAGAGCTAAGTCAAGCTTCAGCCGCTGCTCCAGAGTCAAGTCAGGCTACGGCTGTAGCCTCCAGGTCCAGTCAAGCTTCCAAGTCCAGTCAAGCTTCCAAGTCAAGCAACGTCAAGGCTGTCGTCCCCGAGTCAAGCAACGTCAAGGCTGTCGTCCCCGAGTCAAGTAGAGTTACGGCTGATCTTCATGAGCCAAGTCAATTCACTACTGATCTTCACGAACCAAGTCAAGCCATAGCTGATCTTCACGAGCCAAGTCAAGTCACAGTTGATGTTCACAAGCCAAGTCAGGCCTCAGCCAATCACCACGAACCAGGTCAAGTCACAGCAGCACTTACTGAACCAAGTCAAGGTATTGCTGTTGTTCCAGAGTCAAGTCACGTCCCGCCTGACCGCCCAGAGTCAAGTCACGTCCCGCCTGACCGCCCAGAGTCAAGTCACGTCCCGCCTGACCGCCCAGAGTCAAGTCACGTCCCGCCTGACCGCCCAGAGTCAAGTCACGTCCCGCCTGACCGCCCAGAGTCAAGTCACGTCCCGCCTGACCGCCCAGAGTCAAGTCACGTCCCGCCTGACCGCCCAGAGTCAAGTCACGTCCCGCCTGACCGCCCAGAGTCAAGTCACGTCCCGCCTGACCCGCCTGACCGCCCAGAGCCTCTCCATGTTTCATCAGACCTCCCAGTGCCTCGTCATGTCTCGTCTATTCGTCCAGAGCCAAGTCACGTCTCGTCTGACCTTCCAGAGCCGTGCCATGCCTCGTCTGATATCCCACGATCACGGCCTATCATAATAGCCGGTGTACTGGACCCACCACAACCTCCCGCTGCTGCTCTACCTTTAATGGCGGTTGCCATCTGGTGTGTGTGGGCTGCACACTGTGCCCCTGAGGCCACGTCTGGTCTCCAGCCTGCTCCAGAACTCCTCTCTGATCTCAAGCCTGCTGCAGAGCTTTCGTCTGGTCTCCAGCCTGACCCAGAGCTCTCGTCTGGTCTCCAGCCTGCTCCAGAACTCCTCTCTGATCTCAAGCCTGCTGCAGAGCTTTCGTCTGGTCTCCAGCCTGACCCAGAGCTCTCGTCTGGTCTCCAGCCTGCTCCAGAACTCCCCTCTGATCTCAAGCCTGCTTCAGAGGTCCCGTTGGGTCTCAAGTCTGCTCCAGAGGCCTTCCCCAGCGGAGAAGCTGCGCCAATGCCTCCAGAGGTGTCGGCGCCTGCCGTAGAACCTCTTATGGAGGGGGCGTTATCCGCTAAACTCTCTGCTTCTCCCTTTTTCCTGTCTGCACCCTCTGTCACTGTCCTTCCCAGGTCCCAGTCTATGACGCAGCCTCCCGTTCCGCCCCGGAGGGCCGCTGCGCCTCCTGTTCCGCCCCGGAGGGCCGCTGCGCCTCCTGTTCCGCCCCGGAGGGCCGCTGCGCCTCCTGTTCCGCCCCGGAGGGCCGCTGCGCCTCCTGTTCCGCCCCGGAGGGCCGCTGCGCCTCCTGTTCCGCCCCGGAGGGCTGCTGCGCCTACTCCCCCTATTCCGTCTGCCTCCTCTGTCCCTGCTCTCCCCAGGTCCCAGACCGTGACGCAGATTCCTGTTTCGCCCTGGAGGGCTGCTCCGCCTCCCGCTCTGCGTCTGGTTCCGCCCTGGAGGGCTCTGGCGTTGCCTGCTCCGCCCTGGAGGGCTCCTGCTCCGCCTCCGCCCTGGAGGGCTCCTGCGCCTCCTGCTCTGCCTCCGCCTCCGCCCTGGAGGGCTGCTGCGCCTCCTGCTCCGCCTCCTGTTCCGCCCTGGAGGGCTGCTCTGCCCTGGAGGGCTCCTGCGCCTCCTGCTCCGCCTCCGGCTCCGCCCTGGAGGGCTCCTGCGCCTCCTGCTCCGCCTCCGGCTCCGCCCTGGAGGGCTCCTGCACCCCCTGCTCCGCCTCCGCCCTGCAGGCCTCCTGCGCCTCCTGCTCCGCCTCCGGCTCCACCCTGGAAGGCTTCCGCCTCGCCGGTTCTGCCTCAGTCTCCTGGCCCTCCCACTGCTCCCCTGGACTGTTTTTCGGTTGGAGCGTCTGGAAGCCGCTCCTTGGGAGGGGGCTATGTTACGAATCTGGTCGGTGTCTTGCGGTCCGCTCACCGCCAGATGTCGCTCTCACCCTGTCACTTCTCACAGACTGCTGCTTTGCACCCCGGACTACTACTCCCATCACCCATCGCGCCTATTGCGTCGATTCCTGTGACCAATCAGTGGCGCTATAAAAACCCCGGTCTTTCCCTTTGCAAGCCACGGAGTATTGTGAGTTATTGTTGTGTTCATTCTTTAGCGTTTTCCTAGTTCCTAGTTCCTAGTTCTCTCGCCTGGCTTCCCCGTTTTGACTGTTCGCCGCCTGCCTTCTGGACTCTGCTCGTGTTATTGGATTATTCTCTACGTCTTGCCCGTGATATACCTGTCTGCTCCTGTTTTCGACCCTGCCTGTACGACCATGTCTTTGTCTCGTCCTATTAATAAAAGCTCGCAAGTGGATCCGCTCGCCTCTCGCCTCTCACTCCACGTAACAAGTAATCATCAGTAATTTCAAAAAACATGATTTTAAATAAATATAACGTTTTTCGAGGCTTGCACCACATGACATCTTAACCTGAACAAACTTTTTTTTTGCCATAAAAAAGGTAAAATAATCTGATATCTCTAATATCATTTCCTGTTTTATTTTTTTCTACATGTTTGTAACACTACATAACAAAAGTTTTTAAAATATTAATAAATCGCTTTGTTAAAAAAAACATTTCTAAGAAATAAAAACAAAAGTTTATGCCAAACTGCATAATCTAATGTTAACCAATGACACCTTGTAAAATATTACCATTATTATTAATGTTATTTTACAAATATGATCAGTTGTATTCTTAATAATTAGTAATCATCAGTAATTTTAAAAAACATGATTTTGAATTAATATATCCTTTTTTTGCGACTTGCACCACGTGACATTTTAACCTAAACAAACTTTTTTTTGTCATAAAAAAGGTAAAATAACCTGATATCTGTAATATCATTTCCTGTTTTATTTTTTTTCTGCATGTTTGTAACACTACATGATAAAAGTTTTTAAAATATTAATAAATAGCTTTGTAAAAAAAATCTTTTATAAGAAATAATAACAAAAGTTTATGCCAAACTGCATAATATTGTTTCGTGGAATATTATTTTATTCTTATTTATTTAAAAAAAAAAAAATGAGGGTTTTAATGAGCCCATATTCCCGGCAACCCACAATAATAAAAGCTATATCATTTGTGGTTTGAAAATGCTGAAAATTCATATAAAAAATAAACAATTAAAAAAGAAAAAATAAATAAAATGTTAGTATTAGCATTGTGTTTTTAGGTGTACTCAAAATACATTTTTTATTTTAAAATATAATAGTATTATCACACTTCACTATTTTGTTTATTATTTTATTTAAAAAAATAAATGGTAACACTTTATTTTAAGGTGCCCTTGATACATGTTACATGTACTATTATAATTACAAATAATTATGCATAATTACATGCAAGTAGCCCTAAGCCAAACCGTAACCTAACCCTAACCATATAGTAAGTACATGTAGTTAATTAATGTTACTCAGTAAAAATGTTACAGTTAAATGTATAATTACACTGTAACAAGGACACCTGAAAATAAAGTGTAACCAAATAAACAAACAAAATAAAGTGTAATAATACAATTATTAATTGTTTTACTTAATGACCCAAATCCCCAGATGCTCTCATCAGAACCAGACCAAATATATGTGACCCTGGACCACAAAACCAATCATAAGGGTCAATTTTTTTTTTATTGAAGCTGAATAAATAAGCTTTCCATTGATGTATGATTAGGATAGGACAATATTTGGCCGAGAAAAATCTAGAATCTGAGGGAGCAAAAAAAATCGAAATATTGAGAAAATTGCCTTTAAAGTTGTCCAAATGAAGTTCTTAGCAAGGCATATTACTAATCAAAAATTAAGTTTTGATATATTTGCGGTAGGAAATTTACAAAATATCTTTATGGTACCCTTACTTCAACATGATCTTTTGGCATAAAAGAAATATCGATAATTTTGACCCATACAATGTATTTTTGGCTATTGCTACAAATATACCCGTGCTACTTACGACTGGTTTTGTGGTCCAGGATCACATATATATGACAAACAGCAAAAAAGCATTATGTCATTGACCCTTGTGGTCCTTTCCATAGTATCCTAATTGGCCGTCTGTGGTGCGTTATCTGTTTGTGCGCGTCCGCGTGCAGCATATTGAAGGTCAGGTATTATGTGTGACATAATGAAGCAGTGAAATCAAGGTGTCTTGGCCTTATCGTTGCGGTTACACACAGCTGACTGGTTACCAATGGACCGACACCCCCATTAGTTCTGCCGTGTCAGGGATGCGTGCTTGTGCGCGCGTATGAATGTGTGTCACATTTATGCTGTTTCCAGGATATGACTCTCTAATTTTACGCATGAGGGAACTGGATGCACCGCTGTAGCGTATATCATGAACGCGCACACGGACACACGACAAGTAACATTAACTTATATCCTGTGGCTCACACAGTTCAGCCTGATTTATTTAAGTCTGGATCAAGTTTAGTCTCTCTGTGGCGAGAAACTCAGGTTGATGTGCAGAGTTCATTTTGTTGGGATTATTGCAAAGCTCCTGAAAAACAAGTTTCCAAATTGCAGATTCCCAGTGCTTTTTTTTTCCTCAACGGTGTCCATTTTGGCAAAAAAAGACACAATCATTTTCTCCTCATGAACCTGTAGCGCTTCATCTCTATATTATGTCTGGCTCTCACGGCTGTCGTTCTTCCTCTCTTCTCTTCTCGGACAAAGCACAGTCTTTCTCCTCCGCAATCTCTTCTTGTTATTGCCTGAAGCTGCTGTAGCATTTTGCTCTCTCTCTTTCTCCCTCTCTCTCTTTCTATGCGCATTGAGCCATGTCCATGATGCTCATTGCCTCCAGTCCCGTAATACACCCAATTACAGAGGGAAATAGAGAGAGAGAGTTAGAAACAGAGCGAGAAATGTGACCACCCATTGTGAGAGAGAGCGATGAGGGGATAGACGGATGGGAATGGAGGACATATGCTGTGTTATTTTGTCAGAATGAGGGTTTAAATATCAAAAACTGGGTGTAAAGGATGTTTGGGCGGCAGCGATGCTATTTACCTTATAATGGTGGAGCATGATGTCTCTCCCGCCCCCTTTTCCCTGTGCTTCCTGTCACGGATGGTACTGTCAACATGCGTGTGTGTAAGAACAACTGAGCCTGCTGCTGGGACAAAATATGTAAATAATAGACACAATGAGTAAGAAAATGGAAAAGAAAAACATAATGAGCGATAACGCTATGTACAGAAGAAAACGTGTATATTTTTTGTTAGAATGGCATTCAAGGAGTGAAGCTTATTCATCACTGTCTTCTGAACACATGCGCACAGACGCCCGCATTTTAAATCCATTACACACTGAAAGACGCCATTAAACAAAAGCTCTGTGGATTGTTATAAAGCCCAATTGCTCATCAGATGTCTCTGTGTGTATGTAATAACCACGTTTTCAAATATGGCTCTTAAGACCTGTATACTCTTGGATGTACAACAAATGGATGTCTTCCTAACTGACCGTTTTTAAACGGGAAGATAGTTGTGCGGTTATGTGTAGCATTCTAAAAAAAAAAAAAAACCTTGAATCAGCATCCGCCCACATTCAGTGCAGTGTTTTACAATGACATGATCTGCAGGCTTTTATGTTTTCACGTTTCCTCCCTCTGGAGTGGTGGTGGGATAATGGTTAAAGATCAGAGCTGGTAACAAAAGATTGAAGGTTCAATCCGAGGAATTAGTGACACAGGAAAGCAGAGTTAGAAAGATCGCAGACCTGCTCTGTTAGCGCAGTGCCCTTGAGCAAGACACTTCACACCGGACCGCTCAAAGGGGAACTGCTCTGCAATTAGTGCTCTGCTAAAACAACATATTTTCACGATCGAATAGTCTGTTGCCTGAACGACTAGTGTTCTTAAGGAAGCCCTGTATAATTAGGCTGGTTTCAGTTTCACCTGACCCAGATCCGACGTGCGTTTATATAAGATGCATTCCAGCGTTTAAAAACAGTTAGACCGAGTGAAAAATGGAACAGAATGCAGAGATCTGAAGACTTTTTTGAAAGTCTGACTATTTTTAACATGAGCCGCATTGCGATTAGCAGGGCCCCTACGCAGTATGCACTGCTCCCTATTCCCTGAGCAGGGGATATCAGTTGAAGTTGCCTTCACTTGACAAAATGTGTTGATTTGGAACGCCATGCAACGTCAACAAAAAGACAAAATGTGAGTTGTACATATCACTTTATATGCTTTAAGGCATTTAAGCATGAAAAAAAACATTGACTTAGGTGGTCACAGGCTTGCTAAATAATTAACCATTTTTGGCAAATCCAGGTAATTTATCATAGAAATATGTTTTTTAATGTTTATGACTGTTATAGCACCAGCTGTGCTTCGATCTCCTTAAAACTTTGCATGCTTGTTTAGAATCACCTGTCACATGTGCTCAGCAGGTTTTGTTAAAGTTTTGAGTTTTCCTTTAGGCTTTATAGGATTTTGGGTAAATTTAGACAGGCCCCTCTTCTAAACGACCCCGTTATAGCTTCCCAAAGGGTGAATTTCAATTTGTTTTTTATAATTATTGACCTAAAAGTAGTTTTTTTTTTTCTCAATCATTTAACAAACGATTTGCTTGACAGCAGTGGTTCTAGAGGCAAAGTTGAGGAGGAGTTCTATCATATGATACAGATATCACACATATGTGTCGAAAAATCGTGCAATGTGCAATCATTTATGCCCTTGCAAAATGCAGTTTTGCCGCCCTCAGTGGCTGATTTCTTTTAAATTTCACAGACCTTCGGCGCCTTGAGTCAAACAGGCCCACCGAATTTCATTCTGATCGCCCTCTGTTAACCATCTCCAATAGGTGCTCAAAATTCATCGGCCAATGGCGGCTATGTTTTTTTGAGATACGCAAATGTCCTTATAGACACTTGTGGCACTTTAGACCAAGACTGTGATCAGCGATTTTCATGCTGATAGGACAAATGATTGCGTAGGTATAGCCATTTTTATGTTTTTTACCTCCTTATAGCGCCACCAAGTGACCAAGCTCTACAATTTTTGTCCTGTGACCTCAGATTGAGCTCTTACATAATTGAGTTTGGTCGAGATATCTCATTCCGTTCAGGAGTTATAGGCATTTTACTAAATGTGGCCCTGCCTCTTTAGAACGGTTTGGCGTCCCTTTGCGACGGTAAGTTGAAAGTTCAACTTTTTTTTTGATAATTATTGATTTTCACTCTCCAGAGAATCTTTCTGCACTGGTTTGGTTCCGATCAAATGAAAAACCTAGGACTAGTTCACAAAAATTTTGCTTAGGGTTCCAGTGACATAAGACTCTTGAGCCTTTGACTGACGGTTTAGGAATTATGAGTGATTTTGTACTTTTGATCGCTGTAGCGTCCCTATCCAGCCAATTGGGGCGAGCCTTGGTGACGTTGCCGGTGGTGTGAGTACTACCATCCCTCCAAGTTTCAAGTCTCTACGACTTACAGTTTGGTCTGCATGATCAGTTTTACATGGAAATTGCTGATCCATTCTGGCAATTCTTGAACCCCTAATTACCATACATTTAACTGTAATCACAATAGTTGCATTATAACTGTTGCCTATCACGCACTTTTTATTCTAGAATAACCGATTACAAACTATAACGCCAGAGCCTCACATTAAGTTCACTGTGTTTATTTTATTCAGACGTCTTTAAATGCTGGAGTGATTCACAATGACTGGTGGGAAATTTTTTCCCTCCATTTCCTGTAAAAGGATGTATCGATGTTCCCTTATTCCCTATGCCATTCGCAGTGCCCTTTGAACTAAACATGTTTGCTTCCTTTGGATTGGAATCTTACAGAATATGGTGGAATACTCTGTGAAATACACTTTGAAGGGCACTTATGGTCAAACTCAATGTACCAGTGCTCTTAGAAATGCATTTTATCCCTAATCCCAACTATAGCTTCAAACCTGCTCCTGGAGACCCACTCTCTGGGAAAGTTTATTTTCAACTTGCTTCAGCACACCTGCCTGTGTATTTCCAAGCAATCTTGAGGACCTTGATTGGCTGCTTCAGGTGTGTTTGATTAGGGTTGTAGTATAAACTCTTCAGGATAATGGGTCCCCAGGAACAGGGTTGAAGACCCTTGGCTTAAAGGTGTAGTTCACCCAAAAATGAAAATTCTGTCATTAATTACCTACCCTCATGTTGTTCCAAACCCACAAGACCTTTGTTCAACTTCAGAACACAAATTAAGACATTTTTGATGAAATCCGAGAGCTCTCTGACCCATAGACAGCAAAGGTCCTACCACGGTCAAGGAACAGAAACGTGGTACTCTCAATAATGGAGGCAGACTGTCCCAGTAGAGAAAAAATTGCTGAACCCTGGTGAAAAAAACAGCATATGCTGGTATGTAGGGTTTGATGCTGGGATGCTGGTCAGGTAGGTTTTGATGCTTGTTTAAGCTGGTCTTTTGCTGGTTTATGCTGGTCCTTGACCAGCAACATGACCAGCTAAGGACCAGCGTAAACCAGCTAAGGACCAGCTTAAACCAGCATCAAAATCTACCTAACCAGCATCCCAGCATCAAAACATGCCTACCAGCATATACTGTTTTTTTCACCAGAGAATACAGTCATTATTTATATTTTTGCACAAAAAGTATTCTTGTAGCTTCTTAAAATTCCGATTGAAGCACTGATGTCACCTGGACTATTCTAACGACGTCCTTACTTTGTTTTTGTGCCTTGACCGTGGTAGGACCCATGCTGTCAATGGAGGCTCAGAGAGCTCTTAGATTTCATCAAAAATATCTTAATTTTAGTTTTCAAAGAAGAATGAAGGTCTATGGGTTTGGAACGACATGAGGGTGAGTAATTAGAATTTTCATTTTTGTGTGAATATTTGAAGAGTTGTATTTTAATATATCAGAGAAATAATTCTCTATCTGATAAACTGCATCAAATTAATTTGGTTTGAAGTCATGATGTAACAGAAGCAGTGACAGATCTGTTCTTCCATATTGTGATGCATATCAGTGAAATATCAAAAAAGAAAAAAAAAAAACACAGTTGGGCAGTGTCTTGTTTCTGTTCATCAGTTGTTAATTAGATGGTGGTAGATCTGAGTTTGAGCTTGCAGTCTGTTGTAGAAAGTGATACGTTTAAAGGGATTGTTCGTCCAAAAATGAAAATTCTGCCATTAATTAGTTAGCTTCATGTTGTTTCAAACCTGTAAGACATTTGTTCATCTTCAGAACACAAATTAAAATATTTTTAATGAAATCAGAGTTTTCTGACCCTCCATAGACAGCATTTTAACTGAAATGTTCCCAGACCCAGAAAGGTAGTAAGGACGCCTTTAAAATAGTCTATGTGACATTAGCCGTTCAACTATAAATAACCAACAAAGCTACGAGAATACTTTTTGTGTGCAAAGAAAACAAAAATATCAACTTTATTCAACAATTAAAGGTCTGGGAAGATTTCAGTTAAATTGCTCTCAATGGAGGATCAGAAAGCTCTTAGATTTTATTAAAAATATCTTAATTTATATTCTAAAGGTGAACAAATGTTTTACAGGTTTGGAATGACATGAGGGTGAGTAATTAATGACAGAATTTTCATTTTTGGGTGAACTATCCCTTTAAGCGAACTAAATGATCGGTGAAGTCTATCATATGTCACTAGAGAATAATCTGTCATTTAACCAGAAGATTGACTGATGCCATTTTGATTAAAAAAAGTATGATGTAATGAAAAATTCTATTAACGGTTCACAATAAAATCCATTTAGATAATAGATATAGTCAGTTTCCCTTTCATGTCGACTTTAAAGGTGAAGTGTGTAATTTCTGCGCTACTATTGAGTTCCAGATATTGATTGTTTTCTGGACTGGACTGGACTAGATGCGAAGAGGGGCCTTGGAAAACGATCGCAATTTCAACCGAGGGGCCTGTGATGAAGGTTTTTCTCATAAAATAAAGAGTTCTACCTCAAAATCACACTATTGGCAATAATTGACATGTTTTTGAAAAGGTCTCAAAGCCTTGAAAAGGGCTCAGTGTTGGTTTAGAGAAACCAGCCTATGAGCAGTTTACTTCTAGATGTCTCTGCATTAAATTTGCATAGGAGAGAGTCTTCTAACAGTGAAACAATCTTTATAAAAGTAAAAATTGTATAAATTCAAAGATAATAAAAGATTTACATGGAAACACAATACAAATATTTAAATCAAATGATCATTTTTTGCCATGTATCCTAAAAAATGCTTTATGTGGTAACATCTAAATTAACTAAATGAGCCTGACAACATTTAGGTTACACTAAAATTGTATTTGTTAGCGCCTAGATTGGTTACAAATAGCACCTTGAGATAAAAGCTGCATGTTACCATTTTTACAGTTTCTGCTGCATGGTGCTGATGCGTGTATCATTTGACATTTGAGTTATATAACTTGCTGTTTGCTATGCTGTCAAACCAGTGGAAACTGAGTAAATGTGTGTTTCAGAGTGAGAAAATGGCATTTGAAAGGCAGGATGCATCTTTCACTATTAAACGAGTGGCAGGTGTTTCCAACTTCTCCGTACACACACATACACACTCACACGGGCTGTCAGGACCTCTGTCTTCACAGGCCACTGAGCTAAATGCTAAAGTAGTCCTATTGTGTTCCATTAGTCGTCTCTGCTAGGGGTGCAGAAGCTTTTGTGCCCAAAACAATACACGCACACACACCGGCAAAACAATGAGGCCGGGCGACTGCCATTCCTTTGAGACACAAAAAGTGGAGACAGACTATAGAGTGTGTGCATGAGCTTGAATGTGCTTTCTCATGACTGCGTCGCAGTGTTTAATTGTATAACCATCTTCAATGTCCACTTGCATGCGTCATACTTTGGTAATTCGCTTTTCCATTTTTTTTTCTCAACTCTCAGAGCTTTTCAGCCGTTGATAAGCGAAACCCTGCAGAATTGGGAGTCGAGCTTTCCAAGACAAATATCCATTCTGACACGGAGTACATAAAGTCAAGTTCACACTTAAACACACACACATACCCTGCTGAGGGACTATGAGAGTATTTGCTGTTAGTAGCAGGGCTCTTGGGTAGAACTGCATTTGGACTTGTTTAATTCCAGGAGGGAGCGACACACTATTAACAATAACTGCTCACCAACAGAAAAACAACCTGATTAGAGACGAACAGAGGGAGTATGTAAAACAAACAGAGCACATTCGATAACAAAAGCTCTAGCTCTAGCTCTAGCTCCATAATGCCTGTTGTAAGCACCATATGCTGTTTTATAGTCCGCTATGTCTTCCATATGTTCAACCACACCCTGCTACATAGTAACTTGCAGATTTCCCCTCGTATTTAAGTATGTCTTTGTTAAGTGCTAGGATAGTGATTGCGTATGTGTGTGCATGTGGGATGCATAATTTAGCGTAGCATTGGGCTCTGTCTGCACACTCAAACAGCGGCAGCATTGAATATTTCATCACACGGATGCTGCTTTTGCTCTAACGGTCTTTGAGCCGTGTATGTGTGGGGGTGAGTGGTGCACGGAGGCTGCCCAACTTTTGACACTGTACAGCCCCGCTTGCAGGAGGAGCAAAAAGTGTTATATTCATGCTCCTGAAAGGATGTTTTCTTTCTTTCTCTGTCACCCTCTCCACTGCATCTCTATGTATTTTAAAGCATGTTTGGCTTAGTCCAAAAACTTAAAGGGATAGTTCACCCAAAAATGAAAATTCTGCCATTAATTACTCACCCTCATGTCGTTCCAAACCCATACAACCTTTGTTCATGTTTGGAATACAAATGAAGCTATTTTTGATGAAATCCAAGAGCTTTCTGACCCTGCATAGACAAAAACACACCTACCACGTTCAAGGCCCAGAAAGGTATGACATTAGTGGTTCAACCGTAATTGAAGCTATGAGAATACTTTTTGTGCGCAAATTTAACAGTTTCTTCTCTTCATATGCATGATGTCATACTGCTCAGGCCCCGCCCATGATCCCTGACAGACTGTCCCGTATTAGCATATTTGCCTCCCTCAGTCAATTGTATGCTGTCCGCCATTTTTTCTACGCTCAAGCAATAGTATGTCTCATAATCAATGCAGGCGTTTTGTATTTGGATATAAAAGTAAACATAAGAGTCTTCATTTTCTTCCGACATCAGAGCCACTGAGGATGCATTGGATTAGTTTTGTTTTCGATGGTAAAGCAGCACCAAATACACAAAAAATGGAAGAGAGGGGTGGAGTAAGCAGTAACTCATTATCATTTAAAGAGACATGCACCGCAACGGATTGCTGTGAAAAGAGCTGTTTTCAACCATTGAGGAATTTTAACCGAAGTATGTTTGACATTTCATGAAGACCCTAAAGAATCATGCCAACTTGTGGAAAATGGACAACTGATGTGCCCTTTAAATTTCAACATTGGCATGGTACACTTGTAGCCATATTTTTCTAAGCATGCTTAGCTCGCATATGCGCATTGATTTTTTCCACTAATTAGTTTGTCCGCAAGGTGGCAACACTGCACACTGTTGTTTCACGATCGAAAAACAAATGGAAAAGTCGCAACAACAACAAATCAGAATTACACTTGTCGCCTTGCAACTGTGGCAGCCAGCATTGACAAGCGGTAGCAACGATTGTAGTGGACTTTTTAAAAAATGTGTATGCAACTGACTAAAAAACTAAAAAAGGGTGAATCACAATAAGAAATAGCAATGTGAACTATTTGTAAAATTGCATATTAGTAAGATGCACCCAAAGTGTATGATTGCAGAAAAAAATATGTTTGTATTGACACTTATGGAGCAACTGATTATGTGTGAAAATTTTTTTTTGTTTAAAAATCTTTTTTTTTTTTTTTTTTTTTTTTTTTTAAATCTTATAAATGTATGAGGTGGCAAGGGGGCCTTTTACCCCACACACTGGGCAAAAGGCTCACCAGCATGGGGTAGAAGGCACACAGTATTGATACAAATACTTTAGCTAAAATAATGTTTTTTTTGTTTGTTTTAATAATGTCTAAGTTAATACTTGTTCAAAACAATGTTTGACTATTTTCTTCTTATTTTAAGAAATAAAATAATTATTTATTTTAAATATACTGTCAGTAAAATATGTTAATATAAAACATATTTTAAAATACAGAAACAAAATCATTTTAAAATGTAAAGATTCTGAAAGCATTAAATGAGATCCCATAGTATTGAATATAGTGTTATAGTAGTAACAACAAATGATATTTTATTGTATGATATGATTAATATAATGTTTTTAAACATGATGTTTTCATTCTAAATATGGTGATTATCTCTAAGACGGACACCCAACATAATATATGATATTCTGACATCATATACCATCTGAATCTAACAATGTCATGTCAACAAATGGAAAAGTCAGCCTTCTATTAATTATCATGTTAATTACTGTGCCTTTTAGCCCCAACAGCAGGGACACTTTTTAAAACTGAAAATCATTAAGAAGACCTTTGTCTCGAGATATATTCAAGAATTTTAGCGATTCTCATTTGCTACTTGAATCTACAACATTTTTAAAACATCAAATATTAGATCAAGTAAGCACAGAATCAACTCAAGCCCACGGTCGCGTCAAGCATCAACTATATTTGTACATGTATTTTAAAAATTGCAACGCCACGTTTTTCTGCCATCTAGTGGTTTAGAGGAAAATAATATCAAAGGCGCCTTTTACCCCGGGGTGCCTTTAGCCCCGTTTTATCCCATATCAATGTTTGAACCACTTTAAAGAGTTTATTTTTTAACATTTGTATTGTTAGATATTCAAGTAAGTTGAAACCCAAAACTTACATTTAAGTGTAATCCAGCCATTTTCTTTTAAAAAAACAAACAAACAAACAAAAAATCCTATCACCAGCATGCAATGAATCTTGGGATAGTCTTGGCTGCAAAGGATCCATTTGTTGCATCTCTTGCGGTCTGGGAAATGATGGCCACATTTGAAGGAACCTTTGAAATTGGACAGCAGAATGTGGCACATTCGGTCTTGGAATGCAGCCTTCCAAAGATGCAGCCTTTCAATTGCGGCACAGCTAAAAACTGACTGTCGAGTTGACGAGTGTTTGTATTATAGATACTCGCAGCTCTAGATTAAAAGAGTACAAAGACATTTGGTCTCATTCACTAATAATTAAGTGGATTATTTGTATTTATACACAATCGAGAACCTCTCACAAAGCATTTCCAGCTAATTCACAACACGTGCGTATGCACATGAATTTGTTCTTAACCTTGTTCTGATGTTAATGAATTTGTAGGATTCTAAATGAGCGTTTGTGTGCCGGAGGTTAGTCATTTGCATAAAACACGCCCAAAACATCTCCATATAAGGGCTTTCTGCACAGCCTTTACTTTAGGGCTTTTCTTTGCTCTCAGCAAATATATGATGCTTTAAACTTTGAAAGGCTATGTATTTGGCTCGCAGGCCCATCTGTCAATTACTTTATTTACATTACATTTACATTTAATCATTTAGCAGACGCTTATATCCAAAGCGACACAAATGAGGGAAATAGGAAACAGGCAATGTTGGTGTTTGAAGGCACGTAGGGTTTCTGACCAACTTCAAAGCCAACTTAACTTTATTTCATTATAATAATGGACATTTCTACATTTTATGTACTCCTTTCATCCATTTCTTCAAACACCAGTTTTATTAGTCTATTTCCAGATTTTTTCACCAACCACCATTCCGCACACAGTATTGTGGGATATCATTGGCTATGACTTATTGTGAAGTATCCATGCTGGGTCTGAAATCACTCACTTGCTCACTTGTTTATATGGCAAATGCCGCCAAGTGCGCTACATGTAGACGTAGTGAACAAAAAAATTCAGAATTCAGGAATTCATCTGAATATTGTGTGCCAGAGAGTGCTCTAGAGTTGTCGCAGAAACAGTGTTGTCTCATATAGTGTGTAATGTATTTGAATAATGATGATGATAATTGTCACTTTGCAGTCATAATTTAACATTTTTGTGGTTTCATGAATGATATAATGCCAAAAAAATATAATATATATATATATTATATATATATATATATATATATATATATATATATGGGCCATTCTACAGAATTGGTCCAAACTGCTGTCCCACAACAACAACAAAAAAAAAACACATTTAAAAGCATTTAAGACATTTAAAAAGCATTTAAAGTATTCAAATCTTAGATGTTTACTAATATCCTTTTATTATCTCTTGAAACCCACAATAATATTTAAAATATTAGTCAGCTTAATATATATAAAATCATCATTTATTGAGTACTTTTAATTGGCAGGTGCCTCTCCCAAACTCTAACCCCTAAATTTCAACTTATGAAAATAATATTGAAATAATTAAAAAAAAAAATTCCATTGTTGTTTTTAAAAGTATCCTTCGATTCTGTTGTAGTTTCTTTGTAAATTATAAAACTACAAATTATTTAACTACACCCCTACATTTATGATCAGGAAATATTACTTAGTCACTCTGTCTCATACATGGTGAGTAGATATGCCCCATTATTTTGAGGTAAATGTGTTCAAAAGTAAAAAAAATCGGTGTATAACTTTAAGAAACATCACTACCAAATGTAGTTATGTCATTATTGTTTCGGTAGTGACAAAAAGGAATACATAATCCTCATATTTGGGGGAAATTAACAAAAGTTTAGTACAGTTACGTGAAGTTTTTGTATTTTAGTGTTTTAGTATGCAATTTAAAATTCTGTAATGTGATGTGGTTGCTACCAAAACATTATTGTCACTACCGAAAATGTGCAGTCACTAACGAAACGTGGGATGTTCTGTCAAAACTAAAGTATATCGAATTGTCAACTAAGATGTTTTAATATTTTTGGTTCAATGTATATTCAAACTAATGAATCCCTAACTTTTAAATCAGTATGATCAACGTTTTGTCTTTCACAAAGAAAACTGGATTCAAAATACAACAAATCTCATAAATTACATTTAAAAAAGTAATTTTTTAAGTAAGTTATTGATTTACCTCTGAAAAAAAAATATATATATATATATATATTTACAGTGTAGATGTAAGCAAAATCTTAAGAGGTCAATATAATCCTTCTTTTTAAATTATATGTTACTGTGTTTTGGGGGGGGGGGACTATTCCAAAACTTTCTGAAAATACTACTAGAAATGTGTGCCTTGGATATTAAACAATTTGCATACATACAAAATTTGTGGAAAAATACACTTTTTTTCAAGCCATTTTCCAAATCTGACTTTGAACCAATACTGTAGAATTGCCCATATACTGTATATACATTACAACTTTGTGGTTTCATGCATGATATAATACAAAAAAATCTGTCTGACCTACATGTAAATTATCAGCTGTACACAGTAAATCAGAAGGAATTCTAGAAAAATGAGCTATATAAAGAATAAACTTCCAGCATCCCACATGGTGCACTATATAGGGAACAGTAAGTGATTTTGGACTGTTCTGCTCAGAAATGACCAGATGGAGTAGGCAGAATGTTACGTGAGCACTGGATATAGACATAGTACACGGTTGCCTTCCTACCCTTGTATACTGCCTGCGAAGACAGCATTTTTCAGATTTTGTACCCAGCTTTTATCTCTCTCTCTTTCTCTCTCTGTCATACGGTGTAAATTTAGGCCCAGCATAAAATATTAGTGAACTGGAGGAGAAAACACGTAAATATTTCACCACTTCACCCAAATCCACAATAGTGAATATTCATCTTGAATAATTAATGAAATGGCCTTAATTATCAGCTCCATCATGCTGAATCAGGCTGAGCATATTGAGCACTTTTAGTGTTGCATAATTAGAGAACTAGATCACATGTTGGCAGAAAAATACAGGGTAGTAATCTGAAATCATCATTTAGAAGAATCAGAGGTGGTACTATAGTACAGTTATGGTAATATTATATTATAAGCATTGTGTTCTATTTATGTAAAAAAAAAAAAAAAAAAAAAAAACTGGTAATCAAGAGTGAACTTACATAAATTCTGAATTTGTAAATTAACATCTGTTAAATGTTGTTTTAACATCAGGGAACATTGGAAATGAGAAAATTCTTTAAAAAAAGCAACTTCCAGATGACAACGCACACATTGGGCCTATTCATAAAACTAAATTAGAGCACATTTATGTGTAAATTGTTTGTGTATTCATTAATGATTGACAAACAGATTTACTTTGCTCATGTTAAATACGGCCAGTTGAATGTCTCACATGAGCTATCAGAGATCAGTTTCTAAAGGCTTTTATTATGGCACTAAGCAGTCGATACTACCTTAACCTTTGGCCATGTTAGCAAAGTTATTCTGCAAACCATAGCTTTAATCCACGTTAGCCTTGAGATAGCGATTGAAGCTTTTCAAAACCTGAGGCAGTGCTATTCCTTTTGAATTTATCCACAATACTACTGTACAAGCCTTTGCGTCTCTGTACACCCACTGGAGACATTCAGTTCTATCCATGTTAGCCATTGGCTGAAGTAGTGTTTAGCCTGTAGCTGACTGTAGATGAATGTGGAGTGACAGGACTGTGCCAGTGCCCCACTGAAGTACCCAGGAGACAGCAAATCAGGACAAAGCACTTCAACAGTGAGTGCACAAATAAGGGTGTTTGATATCTGATAAAAACAAAACGTAAAAAAAAGGGACAAAACTATAGCTTCATTCAAAATATTTTTTTGTTGGGTGTGTTCCATTGGATGAATGATTTACATTCAGAAAATGTATTGTTTAATAACATCAGTTAACATCAATGTTTAATACATTTTAATAATGACATTTTAAAAATTACAATGTGGTGGAAATTGTCTTATTTCATAGCCATCTGAAATACACAATTAGAAAAACTGATTTAGCTTAATTTGATAAAGTGACAGATTAATAAGAAATGTCACACAACCAAATATACGTCTCAGAAGTTATATTATTTATTCTTTGGTTTATTCGCAAATGCCATTATATGCTGACACTTTTGTTTTCTTGGCAGCCTTGTAAACCTTCTGAAAAACATGATAAAATTGTTGGATGTGATGAAAATGACGCCACAAGAGTTGTAATGAGTGTTAATTAGTTTTCACACAATAAATATTGAAATGGTTTGTGTAGATGATAATATTCTAGTCTTACCATTTTAATTGCTCGATTTTTTTATGTTTTTTTAAAAGATTGAAAGTCTGGATCAGGGACAAGTGTCAAACTATTTGAGTTTGGCATAAAAGGCATTTGAAAAGCAAAAATAAAAACGATGAAGGCATAGTAATGTGACCTTCACAAACAGAAAAAAGTCAAAAACTCCAAGTTTTAATAAAAATGAAATATGCACTCCAGTAGAAAACTGGGTAAAGCTGAGGGAAAAAAAAACTAACCTATACATTACGTTTTCAATCAAGAATGCACTTTAGTCACTGAAAGCCTCTTTTTCATTCCCTTTTAAAGTAAATTTGTCTCATCTCACTAAATTGCTATAAAATTGTCATGTTGCAGTATTTTAATTACAGTTTTTCCAGACAAATCAAGTTCCTTATATTTCTTTTGCATTGTCTGTACAGCGTGTACATTATGTATTCATGCAAGATTGTATATGTGCTTGTATTTTTATGCACAAACGTTGTCATAGTCTTTTATCAGCGATTCGGTTTGTTATTTTATGTTTGTGCATGTGTGTGTATGAGAAACTGCCAGAATCTGTAGGCATATGAATGTGGCTTTTGTGTGTGTGTGTGTGTGTAAGAAAGAGAGGGAGAGAGAGTGGAGTGCTTTAGAAGTAGATTGTGGGACATAATAAAAGATAAATCAGAGAGACTCAGTCGTATTGGCAGTATGAAGAGTGAGCCAGAGACAGACACAGAATCTATTATGAGCAAAGGCTAGAGGAACTCAACCCAGCGCACTCAGCGTGTACGTGTGTGTGTGTGCCTTCCAGATTAATAGTGATTTCAGCATGCTGAATTCTGAATTATTAAAACATGGGGAAAATGAATAAAGATTTATGACTCTTTGAGGCACAGAAAGAGTTTCATAAACATGCCCTCTATCAGAGCAAAAAGTCACCCGCACCATCATTATAAATCAAAAACTCCCTTTAAAGTTTTTCTGTTTTTTAATGAGATACAGAGAGAGAGAATGGGTGAGGCTTAGGGGTGGGGCCAGCTGAAATCTGATTGGCTCATTCACTGGCTCCGAGCTGACTTGGTATTGGCAATGAGATGCCAAACCAGAGACCCTCTGGCTGAAACTACAGTATCCAGCTGAACGGTCCCAACCGTGCAGGCCAATTTGAACTATCCTGCGTGAGCTACAAATGTTGTGAACTCGAGGGGGATGTGAATCACACAACCCCTTTGAAAGTTCTGCTCTGAATTCTCAGTCAAACACCACAAACAGCAAGGTGTTTAGTTGTAAGAAGTCTTTTAAACCCCAGTTGCTCCCTTAAACTAAAGGGCAGTTGCTGAAGGGCAATCTGAAAAACAGTAGACTCTAGTCCGAACATCCAGAATTAGAAAAAAAAGTAGAGATGCAGAGATATTAGAATTCTATTAGAGGCAATAATATTTAGTTCAAATAAAGTATCAAATGCAAGTAATCATATGGTTTTATTGATTAAAACTGTTAAAATACATAATGTAATAAGTAAACATTAGAACTAATGTACAGTGTGCATTATATCAAATGCCTACAGAGGGCGCCAACAGACTGACGATTGTTTTTACACTTTACTGCGGTAGCTAATCCTTGTTTAATATTAAAACGACTAGACAACATATAATTAAAATGTCCACTTAATCTTTAATATTTGGCCATTTCTTTACGGCAGAATTGCTACAGCCACTGTAATTTCTTGAATATGTGGACATCATAACGTGTAAACTCAGAGTGAGGGTTTAAGCTTTTATTTTGAAATCACGAAGAACATTTAGCAAAAAAATTGTGAAAGATGCATTCTACTAGCTGTGTTTGCTAGGTTTATAAATGTACCCTTCAAATCTGATGAAACAATGCACGTTGCGTTCCCAGACCCAAACTCACAGCAATGTGCAGAGATGTAGTTTGAGAGGCTCCACACATGTAAACCTGCATTGCATGTATTTATTTAATTGAATCGTCGCATTTGTGAATTGACAATATCATGATGGATTACTGTGATTTTTAAATAGGTTTTATAAAGCATCCAGCCTTGAAAATGGGTCTAATAATTCGTTACATGAGCTCCGTCTCATTTGGAAGGTTGCATCCTCCGGAGGTCGAATTTGAAGGCTGCACACGTCATTGGAGAAATCTCATTTAAGAAAAGTAATCGTTATATTGCAAAGTAAACAAGAAATTATAGTATTTTACACCTCACAAGGAATAACGGTCAATTTTATTGTGGTTACTTTTCTTAAATAAGACATCCTTAATGACGTGTGCAGCCTTCAGATGCGACCTCCGGAGGATGCAGCCTTACAAAATGAGACGCAGCTACAGGTTCTTATCCGTAGAATGCGCCACTTCCGGTATTTTGCACTCGAAAAGTAAAGGAAAAATAAAGTAATAAAGGAAAATTCTGCTTCGTGTCCTTGCAACCGCATAAGAATTTAGTTCATTTTCGAAACATAAAAAAACAAGGACGTGCGAGAACCAGTCAGTTTAGTTCAAGAGTGTCAAGCAAGTACAGCTGAGCTTCTTTTCACTCTATTTGATGTGTTTTGTTCTATGTATGTATGTGTTATGTGTGAATAAAAGCCCAAATTAACTCTGTCTCCTCAGAACATATAGAATTAAACCACTTTATTCATTTGGATTACATTTACAATGTCTTTATGAACATTTAGAACCTTAAAAATTTTGGTTGTGTGGAATGTCAGTGGATAGACTAAAATAATGTGAGAATATTATTAGAAATATCGTCATTTGCGATTCCTGGTGAAATCAGTATGTTTTTAACCAAATGTCCATCAGCTACGCAGCATGTAAACTTATTTGTTCCCTTATTGTGAGGAGGGAAACAAAAAAAGAGGTCAGTTGTTTTTTTTCCCTTTCTGCATGCCACCAAAAATGCATGAGGAGGAATGTGAGGCATAAAAATAGGAGATATGGGGAGAGATAGAGTGATTGAGATAGAAAGAGACACAGGGAGGAATGGAGAGGGCGAGATGGTGGGGGGATACATGGTCGTGTCTTTCTAATTGTGTGTCATTATTGTGAGACTCCCTGATTTGAGGGTTCAGGCAAACTCTCATTTAGAAAGAGAGAGAGAGAGAGTGAGGTTGCTGCTCTCATTACTGGACACACAGAGCTGCAGGGGTTGATGGGAGCTCGTAAGGTCATGCCATGCCAGACAGAAATTGCCAGAATGAGACTGAGGCATGCAAGCATTTTTGTGCCATAAATTATAGCCAAACTCTACCAAGTATGTACGGCACCCCGCAGCACAATCGAGTCAAAAACTGCCATATGGCATTATAGATTATCTGAGCGAGAACGGGAGTGACAGCAAGCGTGTGTGTTGGGGGAGGGATTGCATATCAGCACTTACAGTAACGCAGTCTACCGCACTCTTAGAGTAAGTTCATGACTGCAGGAAATGAACTTGGAAATTGGCTGACTTTACTTGTCAGTTTCTATCAAATATGGATCCATCTACAGTGTCCCCCAAAAGTATTCAAACACTTCAGCTACACTTGAAATTTGGCGTCACTTTAAATAACAACTCATCACACCAAGTGGCATATAATTTTAAGAAAGACAACCCAAGCGTACTTTTAATTCAAAACAAGTTTGTTAGGTTTTAAAGAGTGATGGAAACTATAAAAACATACTGTAACATTTACGCCTCAAAATGTCCTGCCTCTGTAGAAAAATGCTGTTGTTGAAACTAAGCTGACAACAAAATGCCTGACAACACAGGGAGGTGTACTTTAATGCATGGCCGCCCACATTTACACGCCAACGCCACCTATTCAGTGTTCAGATACTTTATCTGCCCAGTCATGTTAAGATAATGAAGTAGGATCAACACTGTTGTTCCTAACACTAACTGATAAGTATGAGAGGAAAATAAGGGGAAGTTGGACAAACCTTGTGCTCTTCCTGACTGGGTGCATTTGAGATGATTCACGATGGTCTAAATGTCCAAAAATATACTAGTCAACTAGTTTATGTACATTTTTGTCTTGTTTTTGCTTTAAGCTTATTAGAAGCAGTGCTTTAACTTGTATGTAATCAACAGTGTGCTGAACTGTACTGCAATATACAGTCAAACCAAAAATTATTCAGACACCAGATAAAATTTTTGATATTTTTTTACTAGTACATACCTTTCAAATCAAAGTTATCCGACATTATCAAGATGAATTTGTGCTAACACAGTTTAACTCTGAGTTCTTGTTATATTTTATTGCCATTTTCTAAACTATAGCGAATAAACTGTGATAATGTGAGAAATGTTGAAGGTGTCTGAATACATTTTGGATTGACTGTAAACCAATAATTAGGCCTGACTGATAAATGGCCAGTATAATCTATGCTATTTTGTGTGAAAATGTATGAAAAATGGATATTTGTTTTAGATTTGCCATGATGACAGTTATTCTAACAGTAAAAAGTCATTTTAATATAAAAATAGTGGAAATGAACTTGCACAATTAAATATACATTTCTTCTAAAGAAATCTCTTATGCTCATGAAGACAGCATTTATTGAAAAATGTGGAAAAAAATTAATACTGTAGACTGTATGCTGTTTTTAAATTATTTTTAAATTTAATGTGATGTGATGGCAAAGCTGAATTTTCAACATCATTACTTCAGTTTTCGGTGTTACATGCACCTTTAGAAATCATTCTAATATGCTAATTTTATTGCTCAAGAAACATTTCTTCTTATTAGCAATACTGAAAACAAATCGTGATACATTTTTCTTTTAAGATTATTTGAGGAATGATCAAAAGAATAGCATTTATTTGATAGAATGTTTTGTCTTTATCACTTTTGATCAGTTTAACGCATCCTCGGTAATACTCTAATAAGAGTATACATAAAAATAACTCACTAAACTAACTATGAATATTGAATGGATTTTAAAAATATTAAATATTGACCCAAAAATGCTGATAATGGCTGATAGTTTGCATAGTGAAACTCTTGGCAAAGTTTTTTTTTTTTTTAATTCTTCCTGTTTAACGCACCTCTACTACAGTTACACAGTCTTTGTCTAGTATCTCAGTATAGGCATTGTGTTTTTAAGACCCATGTCATGTTAAAACCTGTCCAAAAAAAATAAAAATAAAAAAAACTAATCTCAAGACCCCCTTATTCTGTTTTATTCTGTCCAGATGTCTTTAAATGCAAGATAATCATCACAGTTTCTTATGTAAACACCTCCAAAGAAACTTCTCCTATCTATGACAGGTGAATCTGAAACCAGCCTTAAAAGAGGAGTCCACTTCCAAAACAAAGATTCACATATAATGTACTCACCCCCTTGTCATCCAAGATGTTCATGTGTTTCTTTCTTCAGTTGTAAAAAAATAGTTTTTTGAGGAAAACATTTCTGCATTTTTCTCCATATAACGGACTGATATGGTGCCCCGATTTTGAACTTCCAAAAGGCAGTTTAAATGCGGCTTCAAACGATCCCAAATGCGGTTACATAAAACATGTACGGAAACATAATTTCTTTACGACTGAAGAAAGAAAGACATGAGCATCTTGGATGACAAGGGGGTGAGTACATCATATGTAGATCTTTGTTTTGGAAGTGGACTTCACCTTTAATTAGACAGAATGTCCTTAAGACCAAATATACTCTCGTTTAGTCATTCAGCCAACCAACTCAATACTTTCTTTGACTTTTTTGTTTCAATTTGTATTTTTGCACATCAGTAGTGTGTATCGCCTGCCACTCTGTAGATTCTTCCAAAAGATTCAAAATTCTGAAATGATGGCTGAAGTTTGTCATCTCTAAAAAAATAACGTTGGATTATGTTTCGTAATTTGTATCTGCTACTCTTGGCATGAATGTTCTGTGCAGTGATTGGTAAATTGACTTGTAGCCAACTACAGATTGCACACACATCATGAGTTCTTTAAGGAACTGAAAGGCTAATGAGTGAATAGTGGAACCCCTGATGGTCTTCCTCAGATGCCCACTGGTTAATCAGTATTACACATACTAGAGTGGCCACACATTGGCTATGCTGAAATAGCTAATTGGGTCATTAAGTGATTAAGATTAGCATATGGTCAAATGGATCATGCTAAACAATGAAATAAGTGAGGAACTGACTTGAACATATTCTGCAGTGTAAAATCAAAATGACTTGCTTAAAAATATGGTTCACCCAAAAAAGAAAATTCTGTTATCATTTAAACATGCTGGTTTCTTTTGTGGAACTGAAAAGAGAAATTTTCAACAGTCTTTTTTTTCCTCCCAAAACAACACTGAATCCCACTCACTTTCTTTAGAGCTCAAAACCATGTAGAAATAAGGTAAAATAGCAAGGTTGCTTCAGAAAATGCTTATTTTTTTAAAGCCAGTGTTAGGGTTTAGGCGGTATTCAACATTTAATTTCCGAACTGCAGAGATTTTTGAACTGTAGGGAAATTTGAACGTGCTTTTTAGCGCCACTCACATTTTACTTTGAAACTGCCATGAAATGTGCAAAAAGTTATGGAAGCCAGTTTCTGCCATTGCATAAAAAATAAAAAAAAAAGGTTATTGTGACTTTTTATCTCACAATTCTGACTTTTTTTCTCAGAATTTGTAAGATATTAACTCGCAGGTCTGAGAAATTAAGCCAGAATTGCAACATAAACTCACAATTATGAGTTATAAAGTACGAATTGCAAGATATAAACTCGCAATTCTGAGAAATGAAGCCAGAATTGCAATATAAACTCACAATTGCGAGTTATAAAGTCAGAATTGCAAAATATAAACTCACGATTCTGACTTTTTTCTCAGAATTGTGTGATATAAACTCACAATTGCGAGAAATAAAGTCAGAATTGCAAGATAAAAAGCTACGGAAGCCGGTTTCCACCACTGAATAAAAAGTAAAAAAAGCTTATTGTGACATTTTATCTCACAATTCTGACTTTTTTTTTCTCAGAATTATAGTTATAAAGTCAGAATTGTGAAATATAAACCTACAGTTCTGAGAAATTAAGCCAGAATAAACTCACAACTGCGAGATATAAAGTCAGGATTGTAAGATTTCACAATTCTGGAAATGAAGCCAGATTTGCGAGTTATAAATTCAGTCGTGAGCTAAAAAGTCAGAATTGCATAATATAAAATATAAACTGACTTTTTTCTCAGAATTGCTTGATATAAAGTCAGAATTGCGAGAAATAAAGTCAGAATTGTGAGATAAAAACAATTCTGACTTTTTTCTTGGAGTTCTCAGAATTGCGACTTTATTTCTCAGAATTGCAAGACGTAAACTTTTTATATCTTTATATCTAGTTTATATCATGAATTCTGAGAAAAAAGTTATATTTGCGAGTTTATATCTCGCAATTCTGATTTTATAACTCGTAATTGCAAGTTCATATCATGCAGTTCTTCGTTTTTTATAACTGGAAGTTTATATCTTACAATCCTGATTTTATAACTCGCAATTGCAAGATTAATAATTCTGAATTGCAAGATTGTATCGTGCAAATTGAGAAAAAAAGTCTGAATTGTGAGATAAAAGGTCGCAATTACCTTTTTTTGGTTTTTATTCAGTGGTGAAAACAGGCTTACATAAGAAGCAACATAATAACGTGAAAAAATGCGGTATTTTTCAAAATACCTTTTTTAGTTTTCCACAGAAGTCCTAAAGGTTTGAAACAACATGAGGGCGAATAACTGATAACAGAATTGTCATTTTTGGGTGAGCTATTATTTTAGAAGAATCATGAAAACTGATTGCCTTGAATGATTTAACCAAGCATCATTATTTAAACTAAAGTGGACTAGTAATTGTGTGTGTTATTTTTTATTTTTTATTTTTTTATCAAAGTACTTGACACACTCGCATTTGTGCATATATGGTACACATGATTGACTGCCAGACTGACTGTTTACCATAAACACAAAATTCCTTGCTGTGTAGTTGATAGTCATAGATCTAAGACACACACTAATTTGACCGGGACTTTGCTGGTAAAATGATTACATGGTCATTTGATCACACACACGCACACACATGCTCTTTACTGGTACCGGGGCCATATTTCCATATGTCCCTGTTTATAATGTGGGACATCTGCTCGAAACCCTCCTGTTCACTTTAGTTAAGCAGCCATCAATCACTCAGACAAAGAAAGAGAGAGTGTTTAAGCTACGTGTGTGTTTATGTGCATAAGAAAGAAGACAGAGTGTGGGACTGTGTGTTTCAAATGACTGAGTGGCATTGTTGAGTGTTTATGTAAGTTTAATGAGACAGTGGCTGTATAGTGCTTTATTTTTAATAAGGTAAAGATGTTCAGTGGAGGCAGGCCATATATAACTATCTGTGTGTGTGTGTGTGTGTGTGTATGTGTGGGAGAGGGAAAGAGGACAGATGCATTAAGCTGTTGTAGGAGGCATTAGCAGAGCACCACATGTGTCTTCTCAAGAGTATTGTCACAGGATTTTCATCCTATGCTGTCATGCCTCTGTTTTTACTGTTACACGTTGCACAGTTATAGGCATATTCGGATATGTGGATGTTTAAAAGTATACTTTTGACGTTCAATTTTTTATTATCTCTAACAGTGTATGCAGTTTTCAACACATCTCAATTATATATTGTTTCATAGCGCTCTGTGGCTATTTTTAACTGTTTTCACCTTTGTGTTGCTAAGGCTAATTTTAAAGCTAGCATTTGTGAATACACACAATAATATTTTTAGACTTTTTGCATATTTGGCAAAATGACTTGCCTGATTGGAAATGATGTGCAAGTGATATTTGCATACACAATACTTGTTTAAATGGTTAATTCACCTCCTGTTTAAGTCATCGTTTATATTTTGTTATAGATTTCGGTGGCACTTTAGTATAGGGAACAATTCTCACTATTAACTAGTTGCTTATTTGCATGCTTATTATTAACATATTGACTGTTTATTAATAATTACAAAGCGTATATTCTGCATGACTATATTCTACATCCCTTTAACAACTACCTTACTATCTATTAATAAGCAGCAAATTAGTAGTTTATTGAGGCAAAAGTGGTAATTAATGGTTTGTTGATAGCAAGAATTGGATCTTAAAATAAAGTGTGACCTAGATTTCATAGTTTAAGATTGAAAGTCTAAAACAACAATAAAACAAAACTGGTACAGATTTAAATATTAGCTGAAAGAAATGATTACATTTTAAGACACTCTGAATGCGACTGAATGCGTATATAAACAACAAGGTTAAGTCTTGATAGGTTAATCTACTTTCAAACTCTAGGAGCATAAAAGTGCCTGAAGTTAAAAGACACACCCACATACTCAATCTTTTTTTGTCGGATGATTAACTGCTTGCATGGTCAAACACACACACAACAATCAATAATCTCTATTAAATATTATGGATTTGTTTTTCTCTGTCATCGACTTCATTACACAGACATGATTCAGAGACCAGCTAGGTTGTCAAGAGATATGACAAATCATTACATCTGGGTTCAGCTGTATCATTTTCTCTGCTTTTTGAGCTGATTTGCTATTAATGAAAAATATTATGCTTAACTAACCTTAAAAAAAACAACTCATGGTTAAAGACAGCATGGACAACTCATTTAACATGTCACACAGAATGTATTCCATAGTCCTTTGTCTGAGGTTTTTGTGTTTATCTGTAGTATTTTTGATTGTTGGACTACGCACACATGCAACTAGAAATATTTCGGACCACGAGCGCCGCATATGAAGTCAAAAGTAGGTCATATTTGATGTTGCTGGAGATCTTTGCGTTCTGTTTTCTTCTCTGTCTAGCTGTCTTTGAGTACAAGAACACATCCTGTTCTGAACGTACTCAGTTGGTTTGAAAAAAAGAAAGTTATTACTGTTTGATTATGGAAATAAATATATTTTTGACTAATGTGCAAGGATGCATCTTGCACAAGCACCCCGGCGACATTTAATGAGAAAATAAACAGCGTCGATTTTGATTTCCTGTTGTCTTTGAATTGTAACACTGTGTGCAACAAAAGTGACCTTTAGCTGTAACATTAACATTCTCTTCGCTTGCTCTGTGTTTGTCCTTTCTGCTTTAGGTGTGCGCGTCAGAGAGGAACTCCATGGCTAATGTGAGACGCATCTTCAGCGAGTCAGTGCAGAGGTCATCAGGGTCATCGGCGGTCATGTGGTCCACGCGCCTACTTTTCTTCTTCGCCCTCTTCACACCCGCCACGCTCGGTAATACGCACACACACACACAAAAGCCAATTATTTCCTTGTTGTGTTGTTTTCGCCGAGATGGATAAATGAGATGTCTTACTGCTTTTATTTGATTAGTTGGCCCCCAACCTTGAAGTGCAGACTGTCAGATGAAGACGAGCCAAATGAGAGCGAAGCGCGCAGCTCTCAAATCTTCAGTGAAAATTCCACAAAGTTTTTGTGTCTTATTAAAAGTTTTGGAAACTATTAATTGAGACATCTCTTCTCGCAGCAATAAATGATTCATGAGCAATCACTGAATTTCACAACCACTGCACATCCGTTATGATCAAAACATTCACACATACGCAGAAACGCGCTCGCGCGCATATGGGGGAGAGAAATTCGAAACACACAAACAAAAACAACTCCAAAGCCTTTTAATAGATGGCTGCTTTTTGCCAAACACCATAGTGAAATATGAAATATAGCTGGATTATTTTCCAGTGAACGAGCCATTTTATGGCCCGATCCATAACTATAAAAATTGTGTGTGAATCTGTTAAAAGTGCGTGAGATAGAGTGCAGATGTAAGGGGATCTGACAGATCAATAAGCATAGGTGCAGACGTCTAGACGCTCCGTGTGTGTGCGCCACATGTGAGCGCGACCCCGTGTGCGCCAGTCGGTCCCTCAAGGGGACCTTTAGCGTAACCGTTTGAGCTCAGAGGACACTGGGGGATTGGCCATTGGGGGAACGGTTTAAAAACATCAAGACACAAGCGCTCCCTCATCGACGTTCTCTGTATCTCTGCAACGCACACATTCATTCAGCCGCTCTCCTTTTTTCTCACTGTCATCGATTGCCTCTTTTCTCTGGCACTCACCTTCCACCAGTCTCAAGGGCGCTAAAACACAGTTCCACCTCGACAGCAGCCTTCCTGCCTGCACTCAATTCTATTTAAACCAATAACCTACATTATACCCATAAGCCATTTCACTTCTATACATCAGCCCTGCCCACACACTCGTGCACAGTCATTTCTGCTGGCCTTTGCTTTCTTTTAGAAGCAGAATGGCTCTTATGTGTGTGCGTGCATGTGTGTGTTGTTAAATCTCAATGGAAAAGATTGCGATGGCGACGGTTAAATCCTGGATCCTGATTGGATGATGATGTGGCGTCTCTGCTGTCAGTATGTATGCTAATCAGAGGCAGCAGCAGAATATGAAATTAACTCGTGCACACAGTCAAGTGTCATTCACATCCCTGAGATTAATTTCATAGGAGCGAGTGTGTGAGTGTGTCTGTTTCTGTCTCTGTCTGTGTCTGTGTACGCATTAGAATGCAGTTTATTGTGTCTGTGTTTGTCTATGGCTATACGTCATGCGGGGAAAGGAGTGTGTTGCTACGGTAACAGGAAAGGGGTGGCGGTAAAGAATGTAATTTTTGATTTAAGTGTCTGCGTGTGTGTGTGTAATTTAAAGAAAGGTTATTGCTGAGGACATGATAACTAGATAGATGTGACTTTGGGGCGCACATATGAGATCTTTCTATTGTATAATGAAGAATAGTTCTCCTCACAATAACTACATGCCGTCTCTCTCTAACACACTACTAAACTGGATTATTCTATGTTTGAGAGAGAGAGTGTGTGAATGAAAGATGAAGGACGTTGTGTTTTTTAATTTGTTTCGTAGTTTGTTCAATGTAATATTTTTCTTTCTCTCTCTCTCTCTCTCTCTCTCTCTCTCTCTGTCTTTTTTTTGCAGTTTTAAGTCGTGCTCCAGTGCCGATGGCTGTGGTGCGTCGAGAGCTGTCATGTGAGGGTTATCCTATCGAACTGCGCTGCCCGGGCACCGATGTCATTATGATCGAGAGTGCCAATTACGGGCGCACAGATGACAAGATCTGTGACTCGGACCCCGCTCAAATGGAGAACACTCGCTGCTATCTGCCTGATGCCTACAAGATTATGGGCCTCAGGTACAGAGATACATTCACATGCTTTGTACTCTATTGTTGTCTCACAGGTTGTATTAATGTGTGCGTGTTTGTGTGTGTGTCAGTGTATGGCTATGTACACACTGCAGCTAAATGAGTCATTCCATCACGGAGAACCATTTGTGTCCGCAATGTTTGGTGAAATTATAAACCTATTAGAATAAAAAAGGTTTTTTTGAAAAATTAAAAAATGATGTGTATTTTTATTTGCGTGTAGCCAGTCATAGAAAATAGATTCACCCTAAAATTAAAATTCTGTCATTAAGTGCTCACCCTCGTGGTGGTCCAAACTCGTAAGACCTTCGTTCTTTGGTACACGAATGAAGATATTTTTAAAGCAGAAAAAGAGAGCTTTCTGACCCTGAACTCACGGCGAAGACAGGGAAGAGAAGAAATTGTTGAATAAAGTCGTTATTTTTGTTTTCTTTGCACACAAAAAGTATTTTCGTAGCTTCGTAAAATTAAGGTTGAACCACATGAACTATTTTAACGATGTCCTTGGTATGTGATTGTTGCATTGCTGTCTATGGAGGGTCAGAAAACTCTTGGATTTCATCAAAAATATCTTCATTTGTGTTCCGAAGGTCTTTCGGCTTTGAGAGTGAGTAATTTATGACAGATTCGCTACAATAAACTGTGTATTGGTTTGCCCATTCACACTGGATCAGTCACATTTATATGAAATTAAATCAGGTTTTAGTTTTATTGAATTAAACTGTGTCTGTGAATTTTGATTAATCTTGTCACACTGCTTATTAATTTTAAAATAATAGGAGGTAAATAGTATTATTTTATATTATTTATTATTAAACAGCAAAATGATGAGGAAATTATGTCATTTAAGTTTTGAAAGGAGACAGTGTCTGCTCTCAGCATTCTTACATAATTAGTTTATTCAAGCTTGATAAGATTTCTCAAGCAGAAAGAAACTGTTTTATGTAATTTGTTCTATTTAAATAAAGAATCATATTGTTGGCTGTTGAATACTAATGGTAGGAGGCCGTAACATTGTCTTATTATTGTTAACTGAAGGTGAAACTATCAAAATGTTTTAGGCCAAGTACACACTGCAGCTAAACGGTTGTCAGTTCGCCTTTTACTTCTTAAAGGGGTCATCGGATGCTAAGTTCACTTTTTCATGTTGTTTGAACATTAATGTATGTTGGCAGTGTATGCACAAATCTAATTCGAGCGGTTCTCAGATGCCTGTCGTTGTGACGTCACACTGACAGAGGCCGCTCCCTCGATAGTTGATTGACCTGAGCGTCTTAACACAGACCAGCCGTCACAGTCCGCCCTCTTTGTTTCAATGCCGGAGCAGGGATGTAAGTTAGACAAGAATATCTCCGATTGAGCGATTGAGGTGTTGTGTTGCTGGATGTAATAATGAACGTAGTGGTCGTCATTTACTCCCGACATCTGAGCCGCTGAAGATTTACGTTTGTGAAGGGAATGACCCTCCCGATCTACATATATCCTTCTATGTTCGTGCGAATCATTTGTGATCCAGCTTCATCATTTGTGATCCAGCTTGTGATCCAGTATAAGGGTTTTTTTTATGAATCTTTGCAATCGTCTTTCCTTAAAATGTGCTAGTTTGCAAGTTTAGTGGCTAAACACGGCTAAATGCAGCTAAAGTAAACAGGCTCGTCAATCCACAGAGCGAAGAGAGGGGCGGGGTGAGCAGAGCTCATTTGCATTTAAAGCAGCCTCGACCAGAATGAGATGATTTTTGCAGAGCTCATTTTGGCAAGGTAAAAAGGGTGTTTTTTTTACACAACCATTGAGAATTTTTAACCAAAGTATATTATAGACTTTTCATTAAGACCCTAAAGAATCATATCAACTTGTGGAAAATGGACATCCGATGACCCCTTTAATTGCGTTCTGTACACACATAATTCACTAAAATACAGGAGTGACAACCGCATTCGACAACCACATTAACTCCTGAAACATACATGTAGTGATAACCGCATTTACAGAAATTCTATGCATTATGTACAGAACTGATCTGAACAACTAGTTGTTAGTGACTTATTTAAATGTGCATCAGAAATGTGTATTCGTCTGTATGTTGGATGCAAGAAAATAACAGTGAAAGAAGTCTTAACCTTAGCACATTTTGACACGGGGCTAGTTGCACTCCTGATCTTTGTGTTTAAGTGTCAGTGTTGCCAGATATTCATAGGAAGAAAAACACACAAATGATGACAAGCACAAAAAACACTAAAACACCCAAATGCTTTATGTTTTATAACACTAAAAATGGGATACATATATTCAATATCTGCAACAGACCAATTTATTAACTCCATAAACTACCTAGCTTTATGAGTTAAGACCAAACAACATGCCTAAAAGCGCTTGTAAATATGAGGACATGGCAACACTGCAAGACAGTTCTCTCTAAAGCAGCTTCCTGAGCATAAAAACAAAACAGCAAATCTAACAGCGGTAGTTTAGTTAAAATTGGTGGACAAAAAGAGTCTTTAGCCAAAAAATGGCAGATACCAAATTATTAAATTCTTATTCAAGATGCCAAATGTTGCTGTGGTTACAAGTGCGGGAGTGACTGCTGTTCCGTACACACATGGAACGATAATTTAAGGGACTCCTGAAACTTGCGGTGTGTACGTGGCCTTAGTTAATATTAGGAATGTTAGATGGCAAAACTTCAACTTAAAAAATAGGAAATGTTGTATTGATATATAATAAAAATAAAAAATGCTAAAATTATGAAAAAATAAAACATAAATAGAAATATAAAGAAAATAAAAACTAATAAAAATTTCAAAAGCACATAACATAATTGCTGAAACTTAAACTAAAATTAAAATGAAAGCTGAAAATATCAACATTAAAACTTATATTAACTCTTTTTTTCTCACCAACGTTTTTAAAATGTTGCCTGCCACTGCCAGCATTTTTGCTAATTTTCACAAGAATTTTATAACCCTCAGAATATTTTGTTATATGAATATCTGTTATACAATAGAGGGTTTGCACTTATGTCACGGTTTGGTCAGTTACCTGAATACGCGGCCATAATGGAGATACTCGGATGTAAACAACAGCATGGATTGCACAGTAAATGTACTACTGAATACATTGTTCTGATAATTTATGCTGTCTAAACCATGGAAAAAAACGTGGAAGCAGCTAAATCATATAGTGAAGGATGTAGTAAGCAGGAAAGGGTGCAATATTTTGATAAACTAAAGTTAATAGGTGATAAAGATACATATACAAGCAGTATTAGCATATTAGTCTAATATTTCACCTAGCTGACTGGAAATGATAAGAACAAACACAAATGTTGTCAAGATTCTTGCACTTTTTGCAATTTTCTTCTTAATTTGTAATAACCTTTGGTAGTCTATAGTACTCCAAATGTTTTCCCCGGTCTGACTGATTAGTAAGGCCCAAAACATGACAATAATTGACCGTTTTCAGCAGCGATGATCAGCAAAATTTTCGTTCAGTTCAGTGGCATTGTTTACATTCAGTGCCGCCAATATGGCCGATTGATGACACGTTGTGAAAACCCTCTATACATCAAAATTAAGAACTATATTTAAACAAAAAAAAAATCTGTTTTATTCTAGCTTCAAGCATTCTTTTTTGTATCAACACTTGAATGTAGGTAAGCTGAGAAAATCACGTTTTTATCAAAGACTACATCTGGATCATAATTAGTATGATGATCAAAGCATAGATGCTTCTCAGTCCTTTACCACTTCTTGGACTGACATTTCGCTGAGTAACATTAGGCAGTTTTCATTTATATGCTGTTGATGATCGCATTATTTTTCAAATGCATATGCTTACATATGAGGTCGCCCGTTTCTGTCTTCCTCACCAGTGTTTTTGATGGGAAGATTCTGGACTCATTCAGGAGATGCGTAATAGCGCCTCCTAGCATATATAAGTGAAAACATGGAAACATGGAAAACTCTGTTTGGCCAAGAAGTGTTGTCTCGTGAATAACGGAAATTTTGGGAAAGAGAGTTAAAAAATACAGTATTAATTTAATTTTGCATGTCATATAATTTTATGTTATTTAGATTTTATGTGACTGACTAAATGCTTAAAATTTAGCTGAAATTTACTTTACATTTAACCTTTCCGTAATGACTGTGACTGTGAATGACTGTGAGTGCGAACCACGTTCTTCAACCAAAGTCACTCCTGAAACATTCAGACAGTGACAATCGCAGCTAGTTGGTAATGCACTAATGAGTTATCACCGTGTCAACTGTTGCAACTTGGAGTGAATCCTGCATTCCATACACACATGGAATAATAATTTAGGGTATTTATTCACGCATTTAAATGTGGTTGTCACTCCCAGAACTTTGCAGTGTGTACATGGCCTGTGTGTTAGGTTTCAGCTGAGCTCATTGTGGAGTGCGAAACTGTCAACACTTTGATTTGTAGGCATAATTAGCACATAAGAGCGTAATAAAAAACAGGAAAAGACATTGTGCTTCAAAAGCAGGTGTTCGCCATGCAGAACAATGTGAGTGTATATTTGTGCAGCGTATATTTTACACAGCACACGGAATTAATCAGACATACTCGTTTGAGATCGTCCACATTACATAACACCCCAAACATATTAACCATCCTGTCTGCATTTTTCAAAGTTGTTTGGCAGGACAAATGAAGTCTTTGCCTCTAAACTTCAGAGATACAGAGAAAAACAGAACCCACGCAGAACAAAACCCCATTAGCATCTGCGTCATCACAAGAAACATTATCGTTTCGTTTCCGGCTAACGTCGAGAGCACAGCCTGCTATCTGTCTGACCTTGACTTTGACTGGGCATGACAACCTGGCGCCCCATGGCACAAGAAGAAAGATGTGGGGAAATGGGCTACGCATGAGAATAATCACAAACTATGAACGGATGTGTCATGCTGCGTAACGGCATGCCTTGCCCTCATAAAAGATTCATAAAAGTGCCGGCTTCTACTGTATGTTTTTAATTTGGAACTGGACAGATTTGATTATACAGTTTTTTGTTCATTCAGAATGACTCCCAGTGTGTGTTTGTGTGTGTGTAATCAGTGGAAACGTGTAAGGGAGAGAGCACCATATCCTGCCCTGAGGTTGCCTGTTATACCACCTGCCAGCTGCCGCACACACACACACTCATACACACTGCCTCAGGGTAGACCAGACTGTAAGATCCAATTAGCAAGGCCATAGACCATGCCCAGAGTCAATGTGGAGGAAATTACCATTTATGAGTTCTCTTTCATACACACACGCACATATACCTGTAACACATGCTCGCATTCTCTTGTGAGATTCGATTTAGATGTTTAGATGCTGGCAGGCTGCTTTTATCGACACACGAGAGATAGATTTTCAGTTTCTATAACTCTGAACTGCTAACGTGCAAGGGACGCTCGGTATGTAGCAGTGTATAATTCCCATAGAGGAATTAGGAAACGTTCCATGAAACGGAAGACAAGAGAAAGATTTTGCCTTTTTTCTCTCTCGGTCCTGCTCGGCTGCTTTTTATAGAAGCTGTGGCTGGAATCACACATCATTTATCATTCTCCACCTCATCTCCCGCTCTCCCTCTCTCTCTCTGTCACTCGCTCTCTCTCATTTTGTCTGACCTTTACATCTCACTCAGTTTGGGCTAATGTATTCACAGAGTGTGTGTGTATGTGTGTGCCATGGCAGGCTAATGCTCTAATCAATGAGGGGAGGTAATTGGAAGGTGATTGTTTGGGAGCCCCTTATCCAAGATCTATTGGCAGACATAATATATTACACAAAGAGATTTCAACTAGCAGGTCTGATGCAATTCAGAGGAGAGAGAATAGAACTGATTTCACACGCCGCATGCTAAACAGCTGTTCCAGAAATGAAAATGGCGAGAGAGCCTGTGATTGGTCAGGGTATTTGATTTTGTCAAATTATTGATTATGGTACACTGCGTGTGGAAAAAAAAAAATCTAATATCGTATTCATTCCCGATTCAGTAGTGTGCAAAATATCATGCTTCTACTGTAATGAAAAAAAAAAAAATTAATACATTTTGATTTTAATAAAAACATAATTCTGTCCATTAAGGACATTTTTAATCACTGTATTACAGTTATATATATATATATCTATATATATCTATATATATATATATATATATAGATATATATATATATAATGTATTTTTTTTTTTACACAGTACAGTAAGAGACATTGGGGGTGAATATGCTTAACTGTCATACAATATAGTCGTCAAATACATGCATACATACATACATACATACATAAATAAATTAATAAATAAATATGTGGCATATACCAGTAATATATAATTTGTTACACAACAATAAAAATATATAATATCTAATTCCTAATATTTTCTTTTGATTTTAGAGTAGAATATGAGATGACTGGCATATTGTCATATTCACCCTTAATGACCAATTAAATCAAAATTAGAGTTGTGTCATTTACATATCAATAAAAATATCTAATGTCTTATTATTTTCTTTTGATTTTAGAGTAAAATACGATGTGATTGTCATATTAGCCCTTATTTAACCAATTAAATAAAAATTATACAGTAGTTGTGTCATTTACACATCAATAAAAATATATAATGTGTAATTTCTTATTATTTTCTTTTGATTTTATAGTAAAATATGATAGGACTGGCATATTGTCATATTCACCCTTGATGGCTAGTTAAATCTAAATTAGATTTGTGTAATTTACTCATCAATAAAAAATATATAATACCTAATTTCTTAATATTTTCTTTTGATTTTAGAGTAAAATACGATATGACTGGCATATTGTCATATTTGCCCTTAATAACCAATTAAATCAAAATTAAAGTTGTGTCATTTGCACATCAGTAAAAATATATAATATCTAATTTCTTAATATTTTCTTTTGATTTTAGACCAAAATACGATATGACTGGCATATTGTCATATTCGCCCTTAATGAGCAATTGACCATTTGCAAAGAGCTTGATTGACAGGTGATCTGACCAATCATAACGCTGAATCCGCCATCATGTCCGACAAACAAATCAGACAGGAGAGTAGATTAACTTTGCTGGACTTAAACTTGAAAAACACTGTGTATTGGCGTATTTTCACAGTTAAAATAAAATATGTTATGATGTTTATTCATATTCATTTCATGCTTTAAGTAAATATAAAAAGACGATCGGTTCACCTGTGCAGCTGTAGGCAATACAGTGATCTGTCATGACACAATAAAGAGACAGAAAACTGTATTTATTGTGTGAATTTCCTGAAAAAATGAAAAAATCTGAAAGTTGCAACTGCGTGTTGTCAGTGTACTCTTTGCTCCTTGATGTATGTTTGTCTGACGTAGGAACATTAACTAAGGAGGGCGGGTTTTTTTGCGAACAGTCAATGTATCATTTTCACAACAATAAAAATATGTAATTACTATGTTTTCCTGTTTTTTTTTTTTTATTACACTCTTATGTGCTATTTATGCCTACAAATCAAAGTGTATATAGTATATAATGTCTAATTTTTTATTATTTTCTTTTGATTTTAGAGTAAAATACCATATGACTGGCACATTGTCATATTCGCCATTAAAGGAGAAGTCCACTTCCAAAACAAAGATTCACATATAATGGACTCTACCCCTTGTCATCTAAGATGTTCATGTCTTTCTTTCTTCAGTCGTAAAGAAATTATGTTTTTTGAGGAAAACATTTTAGCATTTTTCTCCATATAATGGACTGGTATGGTGCCCCGATTTTGAACTTCCAAAATGCAGTTTAAATGCATCTTCAAACGATCCCAAATGCGGTTGTAAATGATCCCAGCCCAGGAAGAAGGGTCTTATCTAGCTTAACGATCGGTTATTTTAATGAATATAATACAATTTACATACTTTTTACCAAACGCTCTTCTTGTCTTACTCTGCCTGGACTATTTTTGTTTTGGTTCATGACAGTTAGGGTATGTCGAAAAACTCCCATCTCATGTTCTCCCTCAACTTCGAAATCGTCCTATATCGCTGTTTTACCTTTTTTGTTAAGGGAGTTTGATGATCTTTGCATGTTTACTTTGCAAAGACTGTGTCAGTACTTCTGTGGTTACAACCGCATTTGGGATCATTTGAAGCCGCATTTAAACTGCCTTTTGGAAGTTCAAAATCGGGGCACCATATCAGTCCATTATATGGAGAAAAATTCAGAAATGTTTTCCTCAAAAAACATAATTTCTTTATGACTGAAGAAAGACAGACATGAACATCTTGGCTGACAAGGGGGTGAGTACATTATATGTGAATCTTTGTTTTGGAAGTGGACTTCTCCTTTAACGAGAAAATTAAGTCAAAATTAGAGTTGTGTCATTTACAAGTCAAAAAAAAAAAATTATGAGAAAATATATAAAGCTTTTCTCTTTTTGGAACTTACTTCTTATAGAACATCTTATATACATGTTCTGTTGTACTGTACATTTACAAATTTATGTCAGTTTTTTAAAATAACAAAACTAGCAATACCATGTACTGTAGCAAATTCAATACAAGTTCATTCAGATTCATAGGTGTGCTGCTCATGCTTATTTATTTATTGATTAGAGATTTCCCTTCCTAACCTTCTATTGATTGTGAAGAAAGGAGATTTGTGGTTTTGCCAACCTGTGACGTAAACTAAAAGCTACTGGCTGTTTTCAGAAGAGACAAACTCTTCAATATGTTCCCAACTTACTGTTACAAAGTATGTAAACACTAAAAAGAAAACTGCACTTGGCAAACCATTTCATGGCTTTTAAGCCTATTTTATATTTTTTTTGTCAACATCTTACATCTTTATTGCATGATTTCGACAAAGTGGGACAATGTGGAATTCTTTCTTAAAGCAGATGGTTTTTAAATTTACTGCTGTCAGTGTCGACAATCAAACCCATTATCTTGACACTGCTACCATGATACTCCGCTGTTGAGCTACAAGGACACTCATAACTATAAAAAATACCACACCTTATCAGACCCATGTCATCAAATGATTGCAAATCATGATATCCTGTGTGTGTTGGTGAGGGAAGTAGGAAACAATTACTCACACACATATTGTAGGAAACCCTCTGATATCTCAGTCAGGTGATGTTTTTCAAGGCCAGTGTCTCTGTACATCTGGATGATGCTGATATATTCATGTGACACGCACTGTCCCAGTTCATTCAGTCATCTCCTCTCGTCAGCCTGTCTGATCGGACCGTTCGCACACACCCAAACAACTGTGAACACAAATCTTAAACACACAAGACCCGAGACAACATTTTTATAGGTGAGGGCATTGAGGAGGCTAATGGCTGTTTTGTGCATGCAAATCTTTACCTTTAAAGAAAAAGACAAAAGAATCTCCTCTTCTCTCCTCTCCTCCTAAATTAGGTCATATCTGAGTGTAGCACACTGCCACACAAGAACTGTCGCCCCGGAAACCAGAGATGCCCCACAGCACTCTGGGAGTATGACTGTCACACTCACTCAGCACAGCAATTAGGGCCCACACACACACACACACACACAAACTCAAACTGTAACACACGCTTAACATACCTGCATCTATACACAAATGCCAAGATACCAATCCTATATAATATCCCGCTGTCTGACAGGTTGAAAAATAAGAGGCAAAACACACACGCACACACCTGAGTCCATCAGACAGCCGCTTGTCATATAATGATTTAGTGAAGCTGAGGTTGGAAACTTAAAAAGCTGAAGTATGTGTTTGTGTGCGTATGTGTGCATTTTAAGTGCCCCATGGGTTTGGACTGGAAGGTTTCCATGGTTACCCGTTGAGGGAGATGTAACTGCGCTTTAAGATTCTTGTGTGTGTTTGTACATGTGTCAGTTGTGTTTTGTGTGTGTGTTTGTATTTCTATAGGGTGTAATAATCATGAAATATGACAGAGATGTCATGTGGTGGTCATCCGTATGAGTGCATGTGTTCCTGCCAAGCAGGATTTGTCAGTACTGTCTTTCCCTCAGCTTTTTTGTGCCAGAATTCGTTCTGCTCTGTTTTTTCAGCCTTACATGTACATATGACCTACATAAGACTTACATTTGAACAACAGCATGTGTTCTCCTATGGGGACCCCACATTTTGACTCTTTCAGCTTCATTGAGATTGTTGAGTAAAAGTATCTTTTTTCTCTCATTTGATGAAAATGGTATTTTAGGGCTCATTAATTTTTATCGTACATATCGAACGAGCACATACGGTTCATATGCCTAATGTCAGACTGATATTGAATGAATTGAACAAATAGCCTTGCTTTATCTGTCTGCATATATCGTTTTCTCTTTCTCTCTCAGGTGTAACAACCGAACTCAGTGTGCGGTCGTTGCTGGCCCTGATGTTTTTCCTGACCCGTGTCCTGGAACGTACAAATACCTGGAGGTTCAGTACGAGTGTGTGCCATACAGTAAGTTCTTGCACACATACAGATTAAATTAAACTTTGTACAGCTTCACTATTGCTATTTCTCATACTTAGGGAATTGAACAAACCTATAATTTTTAAGTATTTAACTTTGGTGCATAACTCATTCATTTGTGCTACAGGCTATAGACATGAATTATGTTTAAAATTGTGTGGCTTGTTGAGAAAAGGTGTGCTATTATTTCTAAAAGATCCATGAATGCGTCAGACATAAATTAATATTCTTGGTTTAAGACAAGTTAATACAATCAACAGCACTTGTGGCATAGTGTTGCTATAGTGTTACTATAAAAAATTATTTAGATTTGCCCTCAAGGTTACAGTGGAAGCAAAAGGCAATTGTTGGAAGATTTACAAGCAGAAATGTAAAGCTTATAATTTCATGAACTCACCTGCATTCATTCTTTTTCTGTGTATTGTTTGATCTGTAAAGGTATTTTTAGCATTTTTGTGGCTGTTTTAGTGTTTTAGGGGTTTTAAGAAAGTTTTAAATTTTTAAGGATGTTTTAAAATTGAATAAAACATTGTTAATGCCCTGTGGCCATACATTTGAAACAGTTAGTATTTTAACATTTACAAACTGATAACACTCACATGCACATCCTCGCTGTAACCCAGATTTACAGAAAAAAAAAAAAAAAGGTAACACTTTACAACAAGGTGTCATTTGTTAACATTAGTTAATGTATTAACTAATATGAACAAACAATGTACAAACAATACATGTATTACACTATTTATTAATCTTTGTTAATGTTAGTTAATAAAAGCACAGTCGTTCATTGTTTGTTCATTTTAGTTCACGGTGCATTGACAAATGTTAAAGGAGAAGTTCACTTCCAGAACTCTTTCTTTCTGCAGTCATAAAGAAATTATGTTTTTTAAGGAAAACATTTCAGGATTTCTTTCCATATAGTGGACTTCTATGGTGCCCGTGAGTTAGAACTTCCAAAATGCAGTTTAAATGCAGCTTCTGAGGGCTCTAAACAGTCCCAGTCAAGGAGTAAGGGTCTTATCTAGTGAAACGAAAAAAAAAAATTACAATTTATATGCTTTTTAACCTCAAATACTTGTCTTGTCTAGCTCTGCGTGTACTTTGTGTATTTCGGTTCAAGACAGTTAGGGTATGTTGAAAAACTTCCATCTCAATTTCTCCTCCAACTTCCAAATTGTCCTACATGGCTGCAGGAGTACCGACCCAGTGTTTACAAAGTGAGCGTGCAAAAAAAGATCAAACTCCCTTTACAAAAAAAGGTAAAACAGCAATGTAGGACGATTTTGAAGTTGGAGAAGAAAATAAGATAGGAGTTTTTTAACATACCCTAACTGTCATAAACCAGAGTTCATTAAGAGCATTTGAGGTTAAAAAAGTATATCAATTGTAATTTTTTTTAGAAAATGACCAGTCATTTTGCAAGATAAGACCCTTCTTCCTTGGCTGGGATCGTTTAGAGCTCTTTGAAGCTGCATTTAAACTGCATTTTGGAAGTTCAAACTGACAGGCACCATAGAAGTCCACTATATATGGAGAGAAATCCTGAAATGTTTTCCTCAAAAAACTTAATTTCTTTACGACTGAAGAAAGAAAGACATGAACATGTAGGATGACAAAAGGGTGAGTAAGTTATCTGTAAAATTTTGTTCTAGAAGTGAACTTCTCCTTTAAGCTCTATCGACAATATTTGTGGAATAATGTTGATTACCACAGAAAATGTTTAAGCTTTGTCCCTTGGTTTTTTAAATAGCAGAAATTGCGGTTATAGAAACACTTGGAATGTGAAGATTGCATTTTTTACATTAATTATTCAGTAAAAGCCTGTTTATTATTTGAATTGCTCTTTTTGAGGTAGAAATACTTTTCTTGGTAGATGAAAGCTATGCCTTACTGATGTAATTCCATTGTGATTCCTGTAAACATTGCTTTACAGATAGTTACGTCATGTCCCTTTCTGGTATTATCGTAAGTATGGTGTGATATTTCCCAGGTTTACTGGCTTTACTGAGGTTAAGTCGTCATGACAAGCTGGTTGAAATATTGGATATAACTTTAGCCAGATGGCCAGTACATGATTCACATGCCAACACATATAATGTGTGGCTGTACTTCAGTCTTTTTTTGCCAGGCTGTCTGTACTTTGTAAGTGCCTCATTGTACCTGCAGTTTTTGGTGTTCTTTTTTAAAGAAACTGTGATAATGGACATTAAAAATGAATATTACACAACAAATAATTTTGATGGACATTGAAGAAAGGGGCATTTTCTGAAATTTAGCCCTCACAAGTACAGAAAAAAAAACTAGTGCACTCACATGTACTTATACAAAGAGCCTCAAGACCATAATAATGACTCCATTAGTTCAGGTTTTATTCACTGAGTCACTGTCAAATTTGCATATCAAATTGATTAGAAACTTTTGTACTTCCCTAACAGTTTAGCACTGCAGTGATTGCTACCTGGCACCTCATTCAGATCTGTCACCAAATATGAACTTGTACCTGACAGAAAAATACATGTGAATGTACTTCTGTCGCATTTATCCGCTGTCGTCGGACCTCGTCCCTTGCCATGACTCACGGGAAAAGAGCCTGTCAATCATCTGAGGATTGAGCGATGTGGTTTCAAGTTCTCACGGTTTCTGTGGGGTTGGTGTTCCAATCTGGGGTGGCCATGGCAACGGTGACGATAAATCAGTATCGTATGACTGCGGCACTGGCAGGAGGAAAAGCCTGAATACACTTACGCACTTTGTCTCAGCTACACATTCGCATACACACACATACTGATTCACAAATGGGTGGAATAGCAGAGACACGGTGGAATTTCTTGCACAGAGCTAAATGACACAAAGGACACAGAGGCAGGATGCACACACGGTTCTTTTTGACCTTTTGACCATAAATCGTCCTGCGCGAAGGGGTCATGAAGTGTGTATGAGTGCTCATAACTGCATACATGTGTGTTTGTGACCATCTGGTCAGAAAAAAGCCTTAAACATTTTTCCACAGGCCCACTAATTAGTGGGGAGGTCCATCATACGTACAGACATGCACACAAACAGTCTCATATGCGCACACACAGGCAGGTAATTTAATTACTTCAGTCTTAGAAACCCATGGGAATATGTTCCAAATGTTTTCTTGAGGTTTTCCTGGCTTTCTCTTCTCCCCTGTGATGGAGGAGTTGGCAGAACTCCAGTCAACCTTTCTGCTTTGGCCTCAATATGGGATGTCTGTTTTACCTACACACTCAAAAAACTTCACCTCATATAGATACTCAGTACCTGCTCCTTAGATCTGTGTGATTAACTACTGTCTTTATGGAGGAAATAAAGTAGTTTTTAATCCTGCGTCTCTGTAAGACGTCTTATTTACGTTAAATGGATAGTTCATTCAAAAATGAAAATTCTCTCATCATTTACTCATTCCAAACCCAGCTTTGTTTTTCTTCTGTGGAAGCCGAAAGAAGATAGTTTTAAAAATGTTTCAGCTGTTTTTATCACAATGTAAGTCAATAGGGTCTAGGGCTGCTGATTTTCATTGTATGGACAAAAGGAAAAAATGCAGACATTTTCTTACAAATTATTCTTTCTTTCATCTTCTCTTTTCATCTTTCTGTTACACAGACAAAAGAAATTAATCTATGTTTGGAATGATATGTGACCCTGGACCACAAAACTTAAAGGTGCAATAGGAGATCTTGGAAAATGCTATTTTTTGACTGATAGCACTGAAAGCGAACGTCCCACCCTCCCAGCAAATCGCCGTCAAAGCCACACCTCCAGAATGCATGAACGCACACAGACTAGATAACCAGAGACAGCATTACTACAATACATTTTAAAAAGTTCAACAGCCCAAATAGGAAAACTGTTTGGTGCTAATAATTGCACGGGAGACGCGAAGATGGTGGATTTTTCCCGAGTTTAATAAAATGCCTCATGCGTCGATACACTCATCCACAAGCATGCATTCAACTCAGGTCACAAAGAGAAAGGAAATATATAAAATAAAGAGAGACAGATGTCGTTAGAGCGAGTCATCTCTTCACCTTTCCAGAACGTACAGACACAAATTATGTGTCATTTGTCAGTCTGCCACAAAACTACCGTAAATGCTAATTTCTTGGTCCTACGCCTTCCACAGAATATATAAACACGTATAAATACATTTAGACCACTTAACTTAATGATTGCTATTGTGATGTGAAGAGACTTTCAGCCAGCATAACAAAAAATGTTTCTGAAGACAATCAACTATTGCACCTTTAAGTAGCACGGGAATATTTGTAGCAATAGCCAAAAATACATTGTATGGATCAAAATGAATAAGAATAAGAATAAAGATCATGTTCTATAAAGATATTTAGTAAATTTCCTACTGTAAATGTATCAAAACTTAATTTTTGATTAGGAATATGCATTGCTAAAAACTTTATTTGGACAACTTTAAAGGTGATTTTCTCAATATTTGATTTTTTGCACCCTCAGATTAAAGAATTTCAAATAGTTGTATCTCAGGCAAATATTGTCCAATACTAACAAACCATAGGAAAATCGACCCCTATGACTGTTTTTCTGTGGACCAGGGTCACATATCAGGGTGAGAAAAATTGTTACAAGAGCCTTAGCATGGTTAGCCCTTCTGTTTTCAATACTCAGGGAAATTGTGACCATTGAATGATCATGTAGAAATACATAAACTGAATGTTTTGTATTGTACTACACATCACTGTTTTTGCACTGCTCATACTGCTCACACAAAATGGCAGTTAATAGTGCAGAAGTGTGTGAAATGGGACGTAACTTGACTTTTTTTGGCACTGTCTTATCTGTTTGTTTGAGCTTCTCCAGCCCAGCATAGCAACAATGGTTTAGCCAATAGCATGAATTCGGGGAGGGGCTATCTGTTTGACTGACCAATGACAGACTGGGAGTGTTTTGAAAACCTGTTTGAAAACAATCAATATTTTGCAGCTCTGTTTGATGGTGGCATGAAATGGAAATCTGTTTCTTAAATGCATATGATTGATCTTTTTGTGCACAGTTTATCTGTGCATACAATTATTTTTTCTTTTTTTTCTCTTAATTCTTTAATCAAAATGTCAGTATTCCAGTGAAACAACATTTCTTTCTGGTGACGTATGTTGGACTCAAATCATTTAGTCTGCTTAAACCCTGCCTCTTATTTACAATTGACTGCAAGCTCACATTCAGATCTGCCATCATCTAATCAACAAATGGTGGATAGAACCATGATTTCACTCAGATGTCTGTCACAATATGGAACAAAAGATATGTCGCTACCTCAATGATTCTGGTAAACTTACAGTAGAAATCTGTTACATCATCCACACCTGCCTTTCAGTTAGTTGTGATGGATAGGGTAGTAGAGGAAGTCGTAACCTCCCAGTGGGCCTAGACGCATCCTGTCTGTTCAGGCACTTCTTTATTCATTATAAATGACAGCCAATGACTATCTGTTATTGATCCTTGTACAATGTGACTGAAACTCGACTAGGTGTGTGTGTGTGGGAGACATAATTGCTTCTAAATCAGATCTCCTGGAACCTCATTCACACACTCACACAGTCTCTCTCTGTTGTGTGGTGGCTTATTTATTGAGTGATGCATTAACAGTTCATCCTCATGCATATTTCATAGAGAAGTACACACACACAGACATATACACAAAGGAACATAAATTGTAGCGACTGTCTAGATTGTAATTTTTTTCAAAGCAAGTCAAGCTCTTATTGTCAATGCATGAATACAATGAAATTATTTTAGTCTTCCACTGTTGGCTGCATATTATTTAAAATAAAGAAATTTAATTAGAGATGAAAAGATGAAGATGAACAGTATATAAAAATAGGAATAAAAGTGTATGTAATTAGATATTTTTGCAAAGATAGAAATATACAGAAATAAAACAAATAAGATATTAAAACTGAAGTAAATTAAAGCGAGAAACAGATCATTTAAAGTGTGTAATTTTAACATTAGTAGCGTCTTAAATAGAATTGCATAAACTACTAGTTAAACTACTTTCTACTTTCTAAACCACTCCCTCCTTTTTTTTCCATTGGTCAGCCAAACAAATAGTCCAAACTCTAACTTACAATTTGTGTCAGGCTTCAACTTTAAAAGTTAAACATATATCTTATACGAAAAAAATATATAAATAATGGTACATATTAAATCTGTGTCTTTTATTCATTGATCATGAAGGCTGGCCAAGAAGGCTGCTCTGTATCTAAATCATAATACTCAAGGAACAATTTTTGTGAATTTTTATCTTTCTTTTTTTTAATATTCTGTCTCATTACATTCATTTGTCTGGTTAATAGTCTTAATATCACATGGACACCCTATATTTGTTTTCAAAAAATTATGATCTCTTTGTTAATGAAATTTCTAGAGTACAAATGAAGCACATTTTACTATATTCACAAGATTGGGTTAAGATACGCCGCGCATCACATGCATATGGAATTGAATTACTGTGAAGTATTTAATATTGCATCATTAATCTGTTGTTTCTCTCTCTCTCTCTCTTTTTCTCTCTTCTTCTTCCACCCTTTTGTGAATGCAGAAGTGGAGCAGAGAGGTAGGTCCATTACTTTAATGTAATTTAAGTGTGTAATTCACTGTCAGGCTGTTATGGTGTTATTTGATACTAATGACAGATTGGCGATCAGTAGCTCATAATGGTTTATATTAGGAATGCGGAGGAGAAACTTGATCTCAGACCAAAGCTGTACTCCCTGAATTAGACCTCTATTTCACACTGTCTCCTCTCTCAGTGTATCTGGTGGTTTACCATGTATCAGATGAACAGGGAGGTGTTGCCACTGTTTAAAACTTAAGCTGCCGATTGTTCTGACCACAAGACGTGGCAGTGTGAAACTGATGTCTTGCGTTGTTATATCTCCTGAATGTCCTGGGGTGAATCTAGACTGTCAGACCCCAACATAATAACTTAATTTTCTGCATAGCTAGAGATGACGCACGAGCAGTTATTAAATTTATCAAATGGCGAGAACGCTCAAATTAAGTGAATTGGCATTTTAAAATTGTAGCTTTTTATGTCAGGTTGCCTTGATTTGGAATTGAATGACATGCATATTAAAAAGCAAATTTTAAATTGACAATAACAGAAAAATTGCAGTCATTTTGACTGTGTACTTACTGTTAGGAGCCTCTCAAGGTTTTTCTTCAATACCAAACAGTCACCACTGGCTTCTTGACTGCAGTATTTGAAACATATTTTCATGTTAGGCTGCTTTGAAAAGATATGCATTGTAAAAAGCACCATTTAGAACATTAATTGAATGCATTAATGTGAATTCAGAAATTAGAATGGGAAAAATACACTACCAAAACACTTGACAGTCAAAAGTAATAGCAAATAAAAAATAACAGATGAATAAACACAAATACACTTGAGTTTATCATAGGCTAAGAGAAGTTCCTGAATTGAGGCATATTGTGGAAAATTAATGCATCTAAAACAATAAAAGGAAACATCCTTTAATAGTTAAAATACCAGCCACACTTCCCATGAGGATGTCCCTTATTCTGGGAACGGAATGGTGGGAAAAGGCCGATACTGTGGCAGACATTCTGTGTGACTGTTTGTGCGCCCACTTCTCTGTTTGTGTGTGACCATGTAAGCATATCTGCATGGTTTGCAAGAGTATCATTATAAATCAAAAATAACGAAAACATTAGACGTTCACACACACACACACACACACACACACACACACACACCGAGAGGGTTTAGTCACAAGACTTTACATTCGTAAGATATGCATGACAGCCCGGCCTGCTGTACGGATGGTGGCTAACCTTGATTTTAAGCCAGTCTCAACTGTTTATTGGTCATTGATTTTTCACAGCGCTTTAAAATGTAATTTGAATTACCCCCAGAAAAATTTCCCAGGCTTAGAAAATACTGTTGCTATTTTTGCCAGCAATGTATTGTGGGTAAGTTCGTGGAATATGATGTTAGTATTAGAAGGTGTAATTCTGGAGGACAAATTAAGGTTGATTTGCATAAGGCTTAACAGATGATTATTTTCATCTTCACATTTAATGTACCAGGAATAATAGGGTGATGATTCTTAACCACCCCCCACATAAGTGTTCACACCGTGTGAATTTTCCTCAGGGTTAGAGAAGTCGGTGAGACAGATTCTCAGAACCTCCTGAGGGACTCTGCAGGAGTCATGAACTATAAATCGGGTTACTAGTCATCAGATATGATTTAATAGATGTCTCTCTCTCAGTCGGGCACAAAGCTTATAGCTTTCTGATAACTTTGGTTGCAGACCACTGCGGTTGTTAGTGTGTTATGGATCAATGACATAAAAAGAGTGTTTACAGTAAAGAAAAGGAGAAATCTTTTTTAAAAATCTGGTTTAAAAACACACATGCCAAAGTCCTTAGAAATGTGCTCTTTGTATTTGTTGGTTTGATGTAGTTTTGAATTTTTTAATATCTTTATTAAGTAATGTCTCAATCTGACGATAATGATAATAATAATAGTCATCTGATATAACTATCATGTAAAATAATGTTTGCTTATGCCATATTCTGGATTTTCCAAAACAGGTAAATGTATTTGTATGTAATGTATTTCCAAATGTATTTGTATGTAATGTATTTCATAATTTGACCTAATCTTGCCTCACTATAAAAGGGTAAAATTATATGATATTTTAAGAAACGTATTGGTCTTGACACAGTCATGAGAGTCTGCATGGGCCTTTTTTTCATATTTTCACATGTTGGTTGCACCACATGATTTTTTTGGTTGCACAAAACCAAATTTTAGTGGACAAATATTTTGTCTAATTATTATTTTCAAAGACATCATACAAGATTACTCTAAAGTACTTAAAGGAGAAGTCCACTTCCAAAACAAAGATTCACATATAATGTACTCACCCCCTTGTCATCCAAGATGTTCATGTCTTTTTTTCTTCAGTCGTAAAGAAATTATGTTTTTTGAGGAGAACATTTCAGCATTTTTCTCCATATAATGGACTGATATGGTGCCCCAATTTTGAACTTCCAAAATGCAGTTTAATTGCGGCTTAAAACGATCCCAAATGCGGTTGTAAACGATCCCAGCTGAGGAAGAAGGGGCTTATCTAGCGAAACGATTGGTTATTTTCATAAAAAAATAAAAAAAAAAAATTCTCAAACGCCAGTCTTGCCTTGCTCTCCCTGAACTCTGTGTATTCTGGTTCAAGACAGTTAGGGTATGTCGAAAAACTCCAAACGTAATTTCTCCCTCAACTTCAAAAATCATTTCAAAATCATCCTACATCACTGCAGAAGTACCGACCCAGTCTTTGCAAAGTAAACATGCAAAGAAGATCAAACACCCTTAAAAAAAAGGTAAAACAGTGATATAGGATGATTTTGAAAAATTAAAATTATCAGTTATTTTTAAGAAACATATTGGCCTTGCCCTTGACAGTCATGAGAGTCTGTATGGGCCTTTTTTTTTTTACATTTCCACATGTTGGTTGCACATGATTTTTTTTGGTTGCACCGCATGACTTTGATTTAGTGTACAAAAGTTTTGTCTAATTATTTTTTCCAAAGACATCATACAAGATCACTCTAAAGTGCTTAATAATAGTGTCATAATCCTTTTGTCAGCCATTTTTTAATTTAGCCTTAGTCTTTAGATATCAGATAGTCTTAGTCCTGTGTCAAACTGTCTGAATGACACTTTCATTTAAGCCAAACATCTCATATGGAGATTGCTAAATTTCAGCTTACTTGTTTGTCGGTGCTTTCAGATAATCGTCAGAGATTTCGTAATAAAGAGCGAGCATGTGCGGGTTGCCAGATTGCAAAAATTAAACATAAAACAGGCAGAAAATGTATCCTTTTAACAAAGAAGCTCTGATTTGGGGATTTGAACTCTTGATATCTCGTACCCACACACATAAAAAAAAATTTTTTGTCATAGTTTCCGTTACCAAAATGAACACTACTATAATAATAAGGATGTCTTTCTAGTAATAACTTTATTTTAAATAGGCTTTTCTTCATTAAATCAGGACAATTGTATCACCCTTTTTGACTCTGTGTCCTCAAAATGAATTTTAATTCAGAAATGAAAAACATGCTCCTTATAAAAGAGAGTGCAGTAGGCCATTGTGTGTGTGAACTGCATTTTGTGTTTTTCTAACTGTATATAATTAATAGATAAGACAAAAAATTGAAGTTTTGAATTATATTTAAAAAATAACTGCAATTCACTCCCTCTCTTCCTCTTTTTAGTCTTTCTCTGTCCAGGTGTATTGAGAGGTGTATACCAGAGTGAACACCTCTTTGAGTCGGACCACCAGTCTGGATCATGGTGTAAAGACCCCCTACAGTCATCCAACAAGATCTACTATATGCCCTGGACACCTTACCGCACAGATACACTGACTGAGTATTCATCTAAAGAGGACTTTATTGCAGGTCGGCCTACCACGACATACAAACTACCCCATCGAGTGGACGGCACGGGGTTTGTGGTGTACGATGGTGCGCTTTTCTTCAACAAGGAACGTACACGCAACATTGTGAAATTCGACCTGCGAACTCGTATCAAGAGTGGAGAGGCGATTATCGCTAATGCTAATTACCACGACACCTCGCCGTATCGCTGGGGTGGGAAATCTGACATCGACCTGGCAGTGGATGAAAATGGACTGTGGGTAATTTACGCCACCGAACAGAACAATGGACGAATTGTTGTCAGTCAGCTCAACCCCTACACACTCCGAGTGGAGGGGTCGTGGGATACGTCATACGATAAGCGATCGGCCTCCAATGCATTTATGATCTGCGGAATCCTGTATGTAGTAAAGAGCGTTTACGAAGATGATGATAATGAAGCATTGGGGAATAAAATTGACTACATGTATAACACAGAGAAGAGTCGTGAAACACACCTCAGCATTCCGTTCCCAAATTCCTACCAGTACATCGCAGCTGTGGACTACAACCCCCGAGATAATTTGCTGTACGTGTGGAACAACTACCATGTTGTCATATATTCTCTCGACTTCGGAAACAATGACAACCGACTGGGCTTTGGTGAGTTTCCCTTTAATTTAAACAAATTTGTGCCACATATTTTGCCTAAAGTGACAATCTTTAATCCACTGGTAACCTGAGCCACATATAACATTTAATTAGAATTAAAAATGCTTCAACATTTGTGACAGTGTTTTATGATCTTAGCTGTTTTTACACCTAACTTGTTTGAGCGCGCCGAGCAGTCTCAGGATGATTTAATCTGTGAACGCCACAAATTATTTTAAATGCCACTAAAAAGAGATTGTGGTTTGATTGTTTTGTGCAGTGTCTCCTTTTACTCCACTTAGAACACAAACAGAGTTAATTTGTAGCTGGTTCCTTTTCTGGTTCACTTTTTTCTGGTGACAACCAGAAAAATTGATCAGTGTTTTGATTGGTGGATTGATTTGGTTTCAGCCACTATAATTAGTTTAAACTGACACACTTACTGTAGCTATCAGACTTTCAATGTTTAAAACACTACAGTATATATATATATACAGTCAAAACAAAATTTATTCAGACACCTTCAAAATATGTCTCACATTATCACAGTTTATTTGCTATAATAGATTTTTTATTAGTTTTACTGGTAGTCCATTGCATTAAAAGTTTTTGGGTATAAATCACAGTTTACTTTATTTTGCTATCCTCACTTACATAAATTAACTATAGTGTCCTGCACCCACTAAAAATAATATCTGGTGTCTGAATATTTTTTGGTTTGATAAAGCATAAACGCAACAATTGAAACTGTAAAGCATGATAAGAGTAGTCCATACATTTTGTGTACTAAAGTACATCTAATGTCTTTGGAAGTTCTACAGTAGTTTTTGTGGAACAGGCTCAGACCAAAATATAAATCTTTTTATTCATTACACAATGTTCCCTTCCAGTGACTTGTTTAATCAAGAACTGCTGCAACCATTGAATCTGTGCATTGAATTTGTGAACAGGATCAGTTAACAAATAGTTCTGTTGAGCAGTTTGTTTTCAGAGAACCAACTGATCTAGTTCAGAGATCAGACTGATCATTTGTTCTCCAAACAAACTGATTCATGTGTAAGAGCTTACCAAAGGGGGAGACTGGGAATCAGTGTATAGTAATGGCTGAAAGTTTGGTGTGTTTATCAAACAAATCATTACTTAAAGGGTTATTCTACCCAAAAATGAAAATTCTGTTATTAATTGCTCACCCTCATGTCGTTCCAAACCCGTAAGACCTTCGTTCACTTACAGTTAATTACGGGTTTGGAATCACATGAGGGAATTTTCATTTTTAGGTGAGCTATCTGTTTAAGATACTTTAAATGTAGCACAAGGTCTACTTTTGTTGAGTTTTTTACTTTTCTTTTTGAGTAAATAAAGCCAGAATTTTCATTTGTGAGTGAGCTGCCCCTTTAAATGTGTGCTGTCAGGGGTGAAATGTATTGCTCCCCCACACAGTCAGAATTTATTTTACAAGTATTGTGCTTCTCTGCGATTGTCAGTCACAAATCTACTTTGAAGAACTAAACTGGCAGAGTTAGAAAGCCCTGTCATTTTCGCTCACTCATACAAGTATTCACGTCAATGATAAAAGAGACCTTCAGGATTTTTTCCCTGACTTACATTTTCAGAGAATGTTATTGTATAGGTTATCACAGTCCATTAGTCAGGTTGTTTTTCACTTTGTTTTATTCCTTTTTCACATTTAGAGTTCAGGCACACTACTTACGCTGTATTGTATTGCAATTTTAGTCAGCTTGCCAGCTCAGCTGAAATGCAGCTGAATTAATCATTATCTACAGTGTAAACTAACAGTTATTATCTCCAGCATCTACTGACATCCCCATTAGAGCAGAGCAGAGTGTATCTCTTTGCTCTTAACTGGGTCCAAATCGAGCATATTGTATGAGATTTGCTTAATAAACTGCAAATAGATTCTCACATGCACTGTCAGTTTATTATAGAACAGCTCACACAACAAGCAAATACTAAATGCAACTAATACACTTTTCATCTCTGAATATTTGTACTGTATGTTTCTGAAACCCACACACTGATTTGTGCACACACTTTCAAAACAAATCTCAAAAGGTGTAAATAGCTTTTAAAAAACAAAAAATTATAGACCTCATCTGCAGGTGCAAATATACGTAGGTGCTTGTTAATGACCCTGCCTGCATTCATTTTCTTTATTAACATGCTCCACATCAAAGATCTTGTAAAGCTCGAGTAAGAGCGGGTGTGTTAGCCACCTAAACTAATGCAGATCAGCCGCTGTCTAGTGGTCATATCAAAGAGAATATTGCTATAACAACACCATCTTTGTGCAGTTCAGCTTTTAATTAAATTTTATGTTGGTTTAATTAGTTTTTCTTTTTGTCTGCATGTCAGCTTTGAAAGAGAAAAACATCTACATTCTGTCAAGTACAGCAAAGGAGAGAATGTTCTAGAAATAGTGGCTTGGTACAAGACTTAACAGCGCAATTCAAAATGTTCTTTGCATTTCTTTTCAAAAATTCAATAAGTAAGAAGTATAGGTATGTTAATGAAAATATGGAAATATGTTAGTCAAAAACCCACATTTAAATGACATGTAAGACCAACTTAAAAACACTGGGAAAAAGACAAATTCATTTTTACTTTGTTTTTGTATGCAGAGCATTCACAGCTTATATAGGCTGCACTGCTATCATGTGGGTGTTTTAATTGAGATCTTTCAACAATTAATTGCTCGACTATTTGACCCCTGTTTTTTAGTTTGTTGCCACAAAAACGGACAGCCTTACCAGTGCTGTCATAGCCATAGATTCCCCACAAATACTATAGTTACTAGAGTTATTGTTACTACAATAAAACTGTAGTAACTTGGTATTATCTTAAATCCCTGTTGCAGCATGTTGGTTCACTCTGCAGTCATTGTGTCAATGCCCCAGGGCAGCTATTTTCAAGTCACGCAAGCACACCTCCAATCTACTGGAAAGGGAAAAGACTGAAATGTCAAAAACTATGTGCCATTTCGATAACATATGTCAGTTGTACAATAAAAAACTGACGGCAATGTTTAAATCAGCCTGCAAAAAATGATTTCTTAGGTTTGCCCAACTCATGCAGCGCAAAAAGAGCAAGCAATGGCCAATGACAACAAGCTGATTACATCTTTTTATTAAAAGGCAAGAATTCATTTTCTACAGCCACCAAATTGGTAACTGGTTTAAGTAAATTTTTTAAAAGTCTGGCTCTGTTTGATGCAGAATGCATATATATTTCTTATGGTTTTCAGAACAACAACTGTATCAGTATCTATTATATTTTGATGCTGGGATAATTTGCCCAAAAATGAAAATTCTGTCATTAATTACTCACCATCATGTCGTTCCAAACACGTAAGACCTTTATTCATCTTCGGCACACAAATTAAGATATTTTTGATAATATTCAAGAGCTTTCTGATCCTCCATAGACAGCAATGTAACTACCACGCTCAAGGCCTAGAAAGGTAGCATGGACATCGATAAAATAGTCCATGTGACATCACACTGTAAAAAAAAAACTTTAAAAAAAGTTGTTTCAACTTAAAAAAGTAAGTGTTCATGCTGCCTTAAAATTTTAAGCTTACTCACCTCAAATATCCACGGTTTCATGTAGCGCAGCTTAACATTTCATGTTAAAGGAGAAATCCACTTCCAAAACAAACATGTACAGATAATTTACTCACCCCCTTGTCATCCAAGATGTTCATGTCTTTCTTTCTTCAGTCGATAAGAAAATTACGTTTCTTGAGGAGAACATTTCCAAATTTTTCTCCATATAGTGGACTTCAATGTTGCCCCTAAGTTTGAACTTCCAAAAGGCAGTTTAAATGCAGCTTCAAATGGCTCTAAATGATCCCAGTCGAGGAAGAAGGGTCAGTCATTTTCGAAACAAATTGACAATTTATATACTTTTGTAACCTCAAACGCTCATCTTGTCTAAGTCGAACTGTTTTTTCCAGTTCAATAAGGTCAGCACAGTTAGGGTAGGTCGAAAAACTCCCATCTCGTTTTCTCACCCAACTTCAAAATCCTCCTACATTGCTGCAGAAGTACCAACCCAGTGTTTACAAAGTGAACATGCAGAGAGATCATACGTCCTTTACAAAAAAAAGGTAAAACAGCGATGTAGGGCGATTTTGACGTTGAAGAAGAGAATGAGACAGGAGTTTTTCGACATACCCTAACTGCATTGACCCGCATTACACAGACTACGCATGCGCATCTCAGAGAGGAGACAAGACGAGTGTTAAAAAAATAAATAAAGGTTAAAAAAATAAATAAATTGTCAATTTGTTTAAAAAATGACCGATCGTTTTGCTAGAAAAGACCCTTTTTTTTTTTGGCTGGGATTGTTTAGAGCCATTTGAAGCTGCATTTAAACTGCTTTTTGGAAGTTCAAACTTGGGAGCACCATTGAAGTCCACTATATGGAGAAAAATCTGGAATGTTTTCCTTAAGAAACATAATTTCTTATCAACTGAAGAAAGAAAGACATGAACATCTTGGATGACAAGGGGTGAGTAAATGATCTGTAAATTTTTGTTCTGGAAGTGAACTTCTTGAAACAACTTTTCTTAACAGTGCGGTGGTTCAACCAAAACAAAAAGCTCAAAAAGTATTCTTCTAGCTTCATAATATTAAAGTAGAACCACTGATATCATCATCACTGATGTCCTTACTACCTAGTAGTAATACTTAACTAGTTAATCTTAAGTCAGCACAAAATAAAATGTTACATAAAATCTTTACAAAATAATATAACTGTTTTAAAACTATAATTTCCAAGTGCATATGAGAGCGCTACCATATAGAGTGCTACAGTTTAAATAGCTGATACAGTTTTATCAGCTATAAATAGATGATGGGCTTAAGTTTTGTACATGTGCTGCACGTCCCTGAGAAAAGTGTGTTTCTCTTGGAAGAGTTTAAGTGCTTGAGAAAGCTCTGCCATTCAGGTCAGCTGGGAGGACGTTGAAGGATTCAGATCTACAGGAACAGTAAAGAGAGAAGATAAAAAGATTGAAAGAGATTATATTTGCCCGGTTATGTGCTTTCCATTCCTCTTTGTATCTCTGACTTTCTCTTGCTACTCCCTGCTTTCTTTTTCTTTTTATAGGCCTTTCTTTGTGACTCTCAGGTGCAAATTTAAGCTTTTGCACTACTTTTTTCCCAAATATTTTAGCATTAAAACCTGCATCGTATTCGCTGTTGCGCATAATTCAGATTAACCAGCCACAAAATACATTGGCTAATGCTCTTGTTAATTAACACCAACACAAAATGAAAATTTAGTCTGATTTTTGCATTTGTCTGTTCACACCAATGCTTAAAGGGACAGTTCACCCAAAAATAAAAATTCGGTCATTAATTACTCACCCTCATGTCATTCCAAGACCTTCTTTCATCTTCAGAACACAAATATTTTCGATTAAATCCGAGAGCTGTCTGACCCTGCTTAGACAGCAACACAACTACAACATTTAAGGCCCATAAAGATAGTAAGGGGTTTGTTAAAATAGTCAATGTGACATGAGTGATTCAAAGAAATGATAAATAATTCATTAAAACTATTCAGTTGAATTGATGGCAGATGATTTAACAGCAATTCATTCAAATTAAAATGTCTTCATAAAATTGAAATCATCATAAATAATTTTTGCACTAAACATTCATGTTGAATGGTAAACAGACATTTCTGATATTAACACAATGAACAGTAAAGTAAATTTTGTTGAAAATAAAAACAAACAAAAACAAACATTTTCTGTTAATCATGGTAGGAGTTACTCATCATAACGGAGAAGAGTGTTATAACTGGGCATATATCCAGACCGGCTGTGCAGTCAAGCAAATAATCAACATTTTTAAAGAGCCAGTTCAGGTGTGTGGATCACAGTGGTGAAGTAATGCTGTACATTTCCAGTAAAAGTATTCTGAATGCAAGAGTCTGCCGCAACCTCCACAATGTAGCAATCAGAACAGATCAACAAAATGGGGAATTGTGGCTTGCAAATTGTTAGCTTTCATTATTATCAACCTGTTTTGCATAGATGTATTGGTGAATATGGTGTTAAAACAATACAGATAGCCTTTGCAAATCAGTATCTGCACTATCTGCCATTTATTTTCCATTTCAAAATATCATCTTTTCTTTTTTTCTCTCTCATACACAACTCTTCTTTCAAAGATACACACTCTGAGCCATAGAAAAAAATAGCTTTAAAGGTTGATAGAAATGAAATTAGTTCTGCTCCGTTAAGCACGTTCACACGGAGGAAATACAAAACACACACATGTGTTTCACATGTAGCACTCACCATCTCTCACTTACACACATCTTGAAGTCTTACTGCAGAGGTGATAGCAGTTTAATCTGCTTTACTTTAAAGCACGCTCTCTATAGACTAACTCGCTCACTCTCGTACCAGAATCCTCTTCCTCCAGGTTTGCTTTAAAGTCTGATGCTAATGTAATATGTTAGGATTGGTACCACAGATAGTTTAAGTGGAATAGCTTCCGTACTCTAGTGGAGTGAAGACTTCTGTTCTCTGCTTTTATTAAATGAGAGAATGTCTTACATACGGTTAAAACTCTCTCCATTGGCAATTACAGCTCAGCACGGAGGGAAAACTTTATTTAAACCGATCCGCAGGAACAAGAATGCACCTGGATCTGCCAGCAGGGAGTTTAACACGCAGATCAATCAGTAATGGAGTGATGTTCACACTCACACTTGTATGTACACACTTCAGAGCTCAAAAACATTCTCACATTGACGCACACACATACACGGACACAGGGTCCAAAATTAACTTAATGCTACACCTGCCAATAGTGAGATAATTGGAAACATTTACCGCTCCAAAAATGTTTCTTACTCAAGTGCTACTGTATTTTACATAGTTTATTTTCATAAAAAAAGAAATATTCGATATTTAATGTCTTTAATTGCCCGTATGAGAGTAGGACAAAGTTGTTTTTCCTTGAAAAATTGTGACAAACAGCACAGATCATTGAGTCACAGCATCATACACAAGCTGGCGTCTGTCTCACAGTGATACTGCACCTGTCACAAAAATATGAAGACACGTCATTATTTTGTTCCTCATATTTTTGTTTTGTTGCAAATGCAAGGAAAATAAAACTTAAGGCCTGTGGTTCTCAAAAAGGGGTCCTCAGCAAACCTCCAATGAGGCCTTAATATGACATAAAGAATTAATTTAATATTTGGGGGTTGAAGCACGTAGCGCAGAAACCCTGTTGTAATTGTTAGAATGGTCACGGATCAGCGATCTCCATGTAAAACTGATTTTGTAGACCAAACTGTAAGTCGTAGAGACTTGAAACTTGGATGTATGGTAGTAATCGCACCGCCTACAAAATGACCAAGACTCACCCCAATTGGCCTGACGGGGGAGCTACAGCGATCAAAACTATAAAATCGCTCCTAACTCCTAAACCGCCAGGTATAGGCTCAAGCGTCTTATTTCTTGGTTTGCGCTGGACAAAACGCATACCGTGAACCTGAAATTTTAGGGTATTTTGAAAAATTTACTTTTGCAAACTAGTCCTAGGCTTTTCGCCCAATTGGAACCAAACCAGTGCTGAAAGATTCTCGGGAGAGTGAATATCAATAATCAACAACAAAAAGCTGAACTTTCGACTCACAATCGCAAAAGGGTGCCAAAACGTTTGAAAAGGGCAGAGCCACTTTTAATAAAATGCCTGTAACTTCTGAATGGAATGAGATATTTTTGCCAAGCACAGAACACTTATGTAAAAGGTCAATCTGAGGTCACAGGAAAAAAATCACGGAGCTTGTCCACTTGGTGGCTCTATAAAACATTAAAATGGCTATAACTGCACAGTCTTGCTCCCAAGTGTCACACGTGTCTACAAGGACATTTGCATATCGCAAAAAACATGACCGCTATTGGCTGACAAAGTTTGAGCACCTGTTAGACAAAGTTAACAGAGGCCGATTGGAATGAAACTCAGTGGGCCTGTTCGACTCACAGCCCCGAAAGTCTGAGAGAAATGTGAAAGAAATCGGCCTCTGGGGGGCGATATCAGATTTTTTAAGGGTAAACGATTGTAGGTCACGCAGTTTTTCGCACATATGTGCGATATTCGTATCATACGATAGAATTTCTCATTCCGGACAACTTTGCCTCTTGAACCAATGGTGTCAATCAAATTGTTTGTTAAATGATTGAGAAGATGTAAAAACCTGCTTTTGCAAACTAGTCCAAGGTTTTTCAGTCGTTCTGGAAATAAAACAAAAACACTGCAGTTCAATTCTCTGGACTCTTCAGGCCAATAATTATCAAAAAAATTATGAAATTTAGCTTTTGGAAAGCTTTAACGGGCTTGTTTAGAAAAGGGGTCTGTCCAAATGTACCCAAAATCCTATAAAGCCTCAAGGAAAACTCAAAACTTCACGAAAACTGCTTTGCACATGTGACAGGTGATTCTATAGATGCATGCAAAGTTTTAAGGGGATTGGACCACAGCTGGAGCAGTGATAAACATTAAAAAACATATTTCTATGGTAATTTACCTGGATTTGCCAAAAATGCTTTTTTAATAATTGATTTAGGTGGTACAGCCTTTTTAAAGAATATGTAATGTCTTTTTCCTTGTATGCTTAAATGCCTTAAGCGCTTGAACCTCAGTAATCGCTGCTTGCAACTATATTAAAATATATATTTTTAAATTTTATTTCAACCCCTTAACAACTGCTTTTTTTCCCTCTAAATAACCAGGGTTCCAACTGTGTTGAAAAACCTGGATATATGAGGTAGCCTAATTTTGAAAGTGTTTTTCTGGAATTGAAAAAATGTTAAAATCCATGGCCATTATTATGACAACAAAATACATTTTAGCCATGCCAAGCTCTAAAATATTCTATTATGTAGATGGTGTGAATAAAAAGGCTTTAAAATCCATTTCCTTAATCTTTACCAGGATGTTTGAATATTGCTGTGGACAATGGGGGGGCCTTGGAGTCAAAGCAGTTGAGAACCACCGCTTCAGGCATTGTAGATAAACCTTTAATTGTGAATTTTCCACTGAGAACAAAGTAATTAAAAGATGTTCTTCACTGGACTTGAATAGCATTGATTTGAATAGCTCACATCATTTACATCAGTGAGGGTTAGATTCTTTATAGTGGTCATTCATACTGATGTCCGATTTGTCAGTAAATCGTTAGTTTGAGTTAGATCTTTTCACTGAATCAGTTTTACAAACCAAGTCTAAAGAATTTGTTCCTGAATCAGTGTAAGCAGTTCTCCCAGCTCAGTAAACCATTTCATTTGGACACATCTGTCTTGTGAGTTACTGACTTATTGAACTCAGAAGCGAGTATTTGAAGTGTTTTGAAGATTTGATTGATGAGGCGAAATGTAAGTTCATAGCTGAATTATGAAAATGTTATGAAATACGCTGGAAATATATCACAGACTTGACTGTAAGAACATTTTTATCAGCAAACTTATGAACTTCAGTACTCGTCCTGACCCCCATATCTGACAATGTTTATGAAAAAAAAAATAAAATCTCTATATATAGATATATATAAACCATGTAAATGATTACCCTTTATGGTTGCATTTGTATGTCTCTTTCTTGTTTTTGATAGTGGTATATTGTCAGTTTGTTGTATGCTTTCTTAAATGGTCTAATGTTTTTGCTCTTGTTTTGGACATTCCATTCTGTACTTCGAAATGTCTTTTTGAGCCAAGATCTAAATATAAATCATATTTAGGATTCTAAATGACTTTATGTTTTATATGAGCTGAATCATGGCTGCAAGAAACTGAACTGGGACATATGAAATTACAATAAACACTGTTACTACACCAGTTTATTTAGCAACACCCATTTTTACTTACATTTGCTGTTTGGTAAGTGTTAATTTTGGACCTTGCTCACACATACAGTTGAAGTCAAAAGTTTACATACACCTTGCAGAATCTGCAAAATGTTAATTATTTTACCAAAATCATACAAGGGATCATACAAAATGCATGTTATTTTTTATTTAGTACTGACCTGAATAAGATATTTCACATAAAAGACATTTACATATAATCCACAAAAGAAAATAATAGCTGAATTGAAAAAAAAAAATGACCCCTTTCAAAAATGTACATACACTTGATTCTTAATACTGTGTTGTTACCTGAATGATCCACAGCTGTGTTTTTGTTGTTGTTTTTTAGTGATTATTGTTCATGAGTCCCTTGTTTGTCCTGAACAGTTAAACTGCCCGCTGTTCTTCAGAAAAATCCTTCAGGTCCCACAAATTCTTTGGTTTTTCAGCATTTTTGTGTATTTGAATCGTTTCCAACAATGACTGCATGATTTTGAGATCCATCTTTTCACACTGAGAGACAACTGACTCATATGCAACCATTACAAAAGGTTCAAACGTTCACTGATGCTTCAGAAGGAAACATGATGCACTAAGAGCCAGGGGGTGAAACTTTTTGAATCAAATCAGATCAGAGTAAATTTAACTTATTTTGTCTTCTGGGAAACATGTAAGTATCTTCTGTAGCTTCTGAAGGGCAGTGAAAAAAAAAAAGTGATATTTAGGCAAAATAAGAAAAATTTACATTCTTCATTCTGTTCAAAAGTTTACACCCCTGACTCTTAATACATCTAAATAAAAGATATCTTATTCAGGTTAGTACTAAATAAAAAAATAACAGGCATTTTGTATAATCCCTCTTATTTCGGTAAAATAATTAACATTTTGCAGACTCTGCAAGGTGCATGTAAACTTTTGACTTCAATTGTATACGTACACACACACACACACACACATTTACACAGACTGCTGACCTAGAGCATCTCACCATGTAGATCTGAGAGGATAAGAGTGCGGATTACAGTGGTAACCCCACCAAGGGGACTTACATTGCTATTACCATACTGCTGATAACAGGAGGAAGAGGAGTGGAGACTGGGCTTACATCTTTCCTCTCTCCTTGTGCTTTTTGCATCTTTATGATTATAAATTCTCTCTTTTTTATTATTTTTTTTGTTTCTGAACTCATTCTTTTTAGGACCTCTTAGCATCTCTTTGTTAAACAGTGGACCCAAAAAGTGTTTGGACACTGAAGTCACACTTAAAAATGTGTGAATGTCACTGCATTATTTACAAAATATCAAACCAAGTGGCATTTGCATACAAATGATTCTAGACCTTTTCTCAAAACTAATGTCACTGAGCCATTTTTGCAATTACTTTTAACCAATTGGTGTCAGTGACACCGGTTGTGTTTGGACACATTAAACAACCATAATGCATACAAATATTTTGTGCCCAAATACTATGTCTTACTTCTTAACAACATATCTATTTTATTATACTTTGAAACAGAAATTTTGTGACAGATACACTACCATTTAAAAGTTTGGGGTTTGTAAGATTTTTTGAAAGAATTCTGTCATGCTCACAAAGGCTGCATTTATTTTATAAAAATAATGTAAAACATTATATTCCAAATATATTATTACAGTTGAACATTTCTGTTTTACTATATTTTAAAATGTATTTCATTTTTGTTTCCTGAAAGCATTGTTAGCAAACACAAATTCTGTTGTTACCAGTTCATTGACTCTGAGTTGCCCAGAACCGTAGTTGAAATTAACATTCATCACATCTTGTGTGATTGGAACTACAGCTTTCATAAAGTGGACTTCAGTAGATCATGCTCTTTAGCAAAATAACAATGCTAGCATGCAATGCATTCTATATTCTTCATCCCTTTGAAAATATAAATTTTATTTTATATAGTAGTAGTATGACACAAGAGGGAACAAAAATAGTTTAGTGGTCCTCAAATTCCATTTTCATTATAGCAGCATCTCAAAGAGATTATGTTGTGAAGAAAGCTTCTAAATGAATGAACTGCATGTATTTGGGAGTAAAGTGTACTCCATTTAAATACTGCATGTGATTTAACAAAATGAAAGGTTTTCTATTGTTTATATAAATAAACTATAATAAACTGACATTAATTGTGATCTACTGTAGAATCAGTTAATTGCAAAAATATATTACTCTACAACCTGCATGGGTGTCTTCAATAACAGTCCTATATTGTTGAACCAACGTGTGTATAAACACAGTGTGAACATTTACTATGGTTTCGAGAAACACCCCTGATTTGGTGTTCAAAAACTTATTATCAATGTTCTAGTCTTTCAGGAATAGAAAGTTAAAAAAAAAAAAGTTTTTATGTGAAATAGAAATGTTTTGTAACATTAAAAATGCCTTTGTTGTCACTTTTGTTCAATTCAGTGCACCCTTGCTGAATAAAACTATTTAATTCTTAATATAAAATATATTTATTACCGAACCCAAAGTTTTAGTTTACTTAAAATAAATGTCATTGGTTTGATATTTTGTTATATAGTGCAATGACATTAATACATTTTAAGTTTGATTTAAAGGGGACATCGGATGCTAAGTTCACTTTTTCATGTTGTTTGAACATTAATGTGTGTTGGCAGTGTATGTACACATCTACCCTATAATGATAAAAATCCATGCAGTGGTTTTTAATTAATCTGTAAAAATGATATCCCCTTTTTCAAATCAAGCTCCTACGATAGTTGATTGACATGAGTGTCTTACCTCAGACCCGCCCTACATCAGCTGTAACAGTCGGACCTCCATTGTTTCGATGCCTGAGCAGGGATGTAAGTTAGACAAGAATATCTCCGATTCAGCGATTGAGGTGTTGTGTTGCTAGATGTAATAATGAATATAGTGGTCATCATTTACTCCCTACATCTGAGCTGCTGAAGATGTTGTGGACTACGTTTGTTTGTGAAGGGAACGCACCTCCCGATCTACATAAATGTGTCTATGTTCACGCAAATCATTTGTGATCCAGCTTCACCTACAGCACAAGTGAGTATAAGGTTTTTTTTTTATGAATCTCTGCAATCACCTTTCCTAATAATGTGCTAGCTAGCAAGTTTCGCGGCTAAAGCACTAAATACGGCTAAAGTAAACAGGCTCGTCACTCCACAGAGAGAAGAGAGGGGCGGGGCGAGCAGAGCTCATTTGCATTTAAAGGAACAATCCCTCAGAATGGGTTGATTTTTGCAGAGCTCAATTTGACAAGGTAAAAAGTGTGTAGTTTTACACTACCATTGAGAATTTTTAACCTACCTTAAAGAATCATATCAACTTGTGGAAAATGGGCATCTGATGACCCCTTTAAAGGGATAGTTCACCAAAAAGTGAAAATTCTGTAATTAATTACTCACCCTCATGTCATTCCAAACCTGTAAGACCTTTGTTAATCTTCAGAACACAAATTAAGATATTTTTGATGAATTTTTGAGCTTTCTGACCCTGCATAGACAGCAACACAACTAACATGTTCAAAGCCCAGAAATGTAGTAAAGGCATCAATAAAATAGTCCATGTGACATCTCTGGTTCATCACAGAGTAAAAGTATTCTTTTAGCTTAAAAAAAAATTAACCACTGATGTCACATGGACTTTTTTATCAATGTCCTTACTTCCTTTCTGGGCCTTGAACGTATCAGTTGTGTTGCTGTCTATGCAGGGTCTGAAAGCTCTCGGATTTCATCAAAAACATCTTAATTTGTGTTCTAAAGATGAACGGAGGTCTTACGGGTTTGGAATGACATGAGGGTAAGCAATTAATGACAGAACTTTCATTTTTTGGTTAACTATCACTGTTTTATCTCTCCATTTATGCATCTTTGTTAAATTAGATGTATGGATATTTTACTAGGTTTTAAATTTGATCATAAACGGCAGCACAAACTTGCACCAATCACTGATTCCCTGTGTGGTTGCCATGACGCTGTCTTCTGACTGGTCCTGATCAGCAAGGTGACATTGTTTCCTGTCTCTGTGTGGGCCGAGGCATATTTAACAGGACCATGTGCGTTGACCAGCCCCGAAAGATTTGCCGTTCCGGTCACAGCTGAAAGTATGACCAAACATCAAATGACCCGATTTCATACAGCGGTTTCCCGACGAGCCAGTTGTCGGAAATAGACGTCCGATTATATATTGCCTTCTCTTTCATGTTAGTCTAGAGGAAGAGATGGGCTTAACAGACCGCGCTGGAAGCCCACTCTGAAGTCACGCTGCCTTTAAAAGTGTTTCGAGTAATAGAGGATAAAATGACCTTTACCCTCAAGGAGTGAGTCAGCCATCTTTTCACCGATGCGGAGAATAGAGGACTTCCTTTGATCGGCCGCCAATCAAAGCGCCCTTTCCGTTGGAAAACACACACGTTGCCCTCTATCTGTACCCCTATTGTGTCTGAGTGGGCTGTATCACGGAGATGACAATCTAGAGACACGGAGGGCACGGCAGACAGGCGGTCATCGGCGAGAAAGGAGAGATGGAGAGATTTGGAAGGTGGATGAAAGGGCTGGTTTGTCATTTAATGGCTTCTGTGAGAAAAAAAGGAAGGGAGGGTGCCATGCCTGTCTGTGAGCGTGTGTGTGAGCGATTAGTCACTGTAGAATGCTCTGCTGCTTTCCGAGTCTTGCCTCAGTAGCTCCTCACACAGACAGTTACAGAAATAGAAACAGGAAGTGCTTTCATTTCACTCAGCGGCCCTTTAAAATCACAGTCAGATTTGCCGCACAGAGGGAGGTGGGGGGGGGAGAGAGAGAGAAGAGAAAAGAGGGCAGGAAAAGTGATGAGAGGAGATGTGAGGGGATATTTGGATCAGTGCATCTCTATAATAAGCCAGAGCTGTCTGGTGGGATATAGTCTAAGAAAGAGGAACTATCTTTCATTCGGAACTGCTAACGAGGGCTCACGCTGCCTTATGATTGCACAGTTTTGTTAGTGCACATTTACAGGTATAATTTATGCACCGGCAAGTACATCATGTGCTAAATCTATTAGGGCAGGGTCAGTGGCTGATCTGCGATGTAGGCAATACTGCGGGGATGGTTCCCCAACTCACACAAGCACAACTGCTTTCAACATTGATAACAATGCAAAATGTTTTTTTGAGCTTCACATCAGCATATTAGAATGATTTCCGAAGACACTGAAGACTGGAGGAAATTTGCTGCCGAATTGATAGAAAACATTACAATAGACATATGCACACATTAAAACAGAAAATGGTTATTTTAAACTCTAATAATATTTTTCAGTATTACTGTTTTTGCTGTAATTATGTCCAATAAATGCCGCCTTGGTGAGCATAAGAAATTTACCAAACTTTTAAACAGTAGCGTATGCTAAAGTAACTTACAGATGACCATGTAACAGATTGTTACTGCAGCATTTATGCATTGTTTTGCAATAAAAATTTAATTAAATTTAAATTGTTTACAAATTAGAGCATGGAATCAATTCAAACTGGTTGTGTCAGTCAATTAATTTCAAAGTTCTGAGTGAGTTATTCAGATTTTCATGTAGGCATATTAACCTTTAAATGCATACCTCAGGTCTTTGTTGACCCCGGGACATCTTTTAATGCCCTCTCGCTCCTTCATTTTTTTAAGTTTGATATTAGCTTTTAATATTCCTCAAAATGTTCATTATAAACACTAAAACAAGAAAAAAAAAAAAAAAATATATATATATATATGCAATAACATCTAAACGTCACTGTTATTTGATGGTGGATGTGGTGAATAAGCTGCCAGCTGAAGTCAGTGAAAATTGTAGTTTTGCTAATATGGTTGAGATTGCGAATATGAGCCAGGTGCTGAATGTACTGTGGAAGTGCGCTCTGACGATGGCGGCAGTGGTACAAATCGAACCCTTTTATGTTTCAAAAGGTAATGAAATAGGCTTTATTTTATTCTTCTGTAACTATTCTTAAAATATCAAGAGAGTTTTTTGCTATTGCAGCAGTTAGAGATCCATCCGTTCTGGATATATAGGTCTGGGTTGCTAAAGACTCGGAATATGTAACAATGATTTGCAAAACAGTCATGAATTTAAGGGTTAAATGTTTTAGTAAAATAGATTTATGTAATTTTGGTGTTTATTACTCTCTTTTGTTGTCCTAGTGCATATAAATAAAAATAAATAAACGCCAAGTTCTGTCATGAAACTCTTGATTGTGCAGACTGATTGGTTAACGCAAACTGATGATATTCACAGCATTAAACTACTTGGCGCAAGCTGATTGGTTCATGTTGCATATGCAGCCAATAAGCTTGCTACTTTTTATTTAATTGGCTAGTTAGCACCCACTAGAAAGTTTCGCAGAGCATTTACAAAGTTTCTCTGAAATCCTCCACCTTCCCCAGCTCCACCTATCTATACGCTAGTTTTACTAAAAGGGGCAAATTAGCATGAGAGTGCAATTCCAAAACAGTGCTGATGGGCGTGGAAATTTCTGCAGGTAATTTACTAATAATATGCAAATTAAAGAAGACAGACACAACATATCATTTACATATCAGCCAATGCAATATACCAAGCACAGCACAAATTAGTGTAGATGCAAATAAAGAATAAAGAAATAAAGAAGCCACAGTACGTTGAAAAGAACTGGAGGCCAAAAAATGAAGGGTTGCAAGAAGTTTTGATAGACCTGGTATTGCGTGATTGCGTGATTCTTTTATTTTCTGATGAAAATTAAAAAGCAACAACAATTGCAGCCATTTAAAGTGCAAAACAGTAAGACATGCTTTTTTGGGGCATGACAAGCGCAAACGTAAATCAGGTTGCATGATTCATTTGAATACTCTCATTAAGAGACATTTGTCTCAAAATATATGTATCCATTTTAGCAATTCTCATTGCTACTTAAATCAATATTTTAAAAACATCAAATATTAGATCAAGTAAGCACAGAATCAACTTTGCACTGCAGCCTGTGATCGCGTCAAGGATCAGACAAATTTGCACGTGCATTTTGAAAAGTGAATGTTATAGAAAGTGCTATGCAACATTTTTTTGCCATCTAGTGGTTTAGAGGAAAATAATATCAAAGGCGGCTTTTGTCCCAGGGCGCCTTTAGCCCCGTTGTACCCTACTATTTTAACACTGCACTGGCGCAAGCTGTTAGTAAAACTGGCCCTAGATCTGCTAGGGGTTATTATATATGCTACTTGTGCAGCAGCAGTATGTTTTAAATACTCACAGCACCATATAGGTGTATGTACTGTACTTGCTTTGCAGCAGCAGCAAAAATAATCTACAACAACAGTAATAACCAACAGCAGCAGCAATTCAGCATAGCAGATCTACTTCACCAAGACCAAATACATTAACATTGCCGTATGCATTACCATGCTAAAATCTTCAGAGGGTTATCATGATAGGCCAAAAACATTTCAGTATACTGTATATAAAACTATATATTTCAGTTGAAGTTAAAAGACATTTTCATTGGTCCTAGAACAGAACCTTGTGGGATCTTGTTCCTGCATTCTTTTCATATCCACTTTTTATTAAAGTACATCACCATGGCCAATTCACAGACAAACATGAAAATGGAAAAAAAAGTAGCTGTACTCTAGTGTTCTTCTTCAAACCTCTTCACAGTTCTGTCCTTTTTTCCAGCAGTCGCTGCGGCAACAAGAGCATCTCCAGATAAACACGGCAAGACAGAGAGACAGGGAATAAGAAAGAAAAAGAAATAAAAAAAGAGAAGGAGCTATCTCTTTAGTTTTGCTCTTCGGCTCTCCGTGTGTATGCCAGTACGTGTCTATCCACACGCACATGTATTGTAGAAAGAACTCTTACAGCATAGTTTAGTCTAGCCCAGGCTTTAAGGGATGTTTACTCCCTGCCATGTGATATCCTCAGCTTCCGACACCGATTCTTTCGCACTTTATATCAATAAACAAAGCTACATATATGCATTTGACTGCTATATGCCTGATTCAGGCCCTCAGGTGTGTGCTTGTGTGTGTTGAGAGAGAGACAGACAGGAACAGAGTGTGCCAGTGGGGAGTTATGACGTTTAAACATCATCTATCTTTGCCTCTCTGAAGTCCTTGCACTCAGGGATTGGGCCTGTCAAAACATACACTCCCAACTGCTGCACAGGGCACAAAGACACACACATTTACACACAAACACTCTGCAGAAACCTGACTCATTCAGTCATCCCTGAAACAGCAGAGATGCCTAGAGAGAGACAGAGATAGAAGATGTCTCTGTTTTAGCACTACTTTTGGCCAAATGTCTGTGCTTAAACAGCAGCTAAAAATATGCATGTGAAATGAAAATAATTTTAGTATTTTTAATTTATATATATATATATATATATATATATAATGATAATTGATATATTGTAATTTATATTAAAATGTACATATATATATATATATATATATATATATATATATATATATATATATATATATATATATATATATATATATATGATTAATTATTCATATATATATATTATATTATATATATTTATATAAATTCATATATTTAATTGAATAAGTAATTTTATTACTATATGGAATTTATGGAATTTATTGTACAACATTATATTTTTTATAATATAATGATTCTATAATATAATACTCTTAATATAATAGTTTATATTAAAATTATATTATAGAATCATTATATTATCTATTTAAATATATGTATGTGAAATGTAAACTTTTTTGTATTTTTAACTGACAGATTTTGATTTATAATTGACAGATACATAGCATTTTAATTTAGATTAAAATGTATATATAATACATAATATGAAATATATTTGATTAATTATTCATATTTGAATAATATATAGATATCATTTATTTATTATGTAATTTAACTAATTAGCTGATACATAATTGACAGATACATGGCATTTTAATTTAGATTAAAATGTATATATAATACATAATATGAAATATATTTGATTAATTATATTTGAATAATATATAGATATAATTCATATATTATATGTGATTTAACTAGTTCAATAAATTAATGTATTATATTATGGAATAAATTATTATGGTATAATTATTGTATTATAATATCATTATATTATAGAATATATATATATATACTTTAAATATATTATATATTTAAACATTTATGTGAAATATAAATACATTTTTTAGTATTATAATTGACATATACATGGCATTTTAATTTAAAATGTATATATAATACATAATATTAAATATATGAATATTATATTATTATATTTTATTTTTTAAATAAAGGACCATTTTGAGAGAATAACAGCTTTTTGCTGTGATATCTGGATTGATACTGAGTATTGTGAAATCTCATGTTCATTTGTATGTAATTATTAAATCTCTTTCTCTCTCTTTCTTCCAGATCCTCCTTCTTCAGTCTTGCTTCCTGATGCACTTCCTCCCGTACGCAGCTCCACGAATCCTCCACGCCCGTATACGGGCACGCTCCGGCCCTCTCTCACTACTACCACAACAACCACCATGGCTCCGCCTCGCCGCCATAACAACATCCTCCCAGAAGCCCTGACACGGTCGCCTCCCTCCCTGCAGACTCCGGTCGCTGTTGACTATTGTGCCCCACGTCTCACTGCTGAAATCTCCTGGCCACGGACACACCAGGGACAAGTTGCTAAGCAACCGTGCCCACCTGGCACCATAGGTTAGTAAGAGAGTGATTAATCTATTATTAGGGGCAGTGTGTGCACGGAGGTTTATTTTGTTTAATGTGTATTGAATACATCAGTGCATAGGCTTAGCTGTGTGTATGTGTGTGTGGGTTGCGCTCTTGGAAAGATCTGATACACTTCAACACTGAAGCAAGGCTCCTGATAAAATGAATGAAAGAATTAATTTGTAATTCTAGCCTGTAATTAATTTATCATCCTAGTGTTTAGAGCTAAACTTATCATTAGTAATTCTTTATAATTATGTTTAACAATAGGAATTACCACAGTACAAATAATGACATTGTAATTTATTATTTAACCTAAATATAATGGCCCCTAAAAGTATTTGGACACTTATGGCATAATTAAAAATGTCAGAATGTCTCCACATTGTATAAATACCAAATCAAAGTGTCATTTATTAGAAAGATAACGATTTCTAAAATATTTGCAAAATACTGTATTTCACAATGGACCCTTTTCACAAGACTGTGATGACGCGATGACGCGTTCAGCAATCATCATCATCATAAATCCTTGAAAGCTCTTCATATTTAGATTTTTTTTTAAACGCATGTACATTTATAACTCTGTACTTTGTATTATATCACCTTTTCATCAAGTTACAAAACTGGTTAACGCCGATGAGAAGATGTTTCTAATGCCGCGTCTATGGGAAGGATGGTGTTTGACATCGTTCTTTTTTCTGACTGCAATATCTGTCTCTCCCAGTTTTTGTCCTTTGATTGAAAGTCATGAAAACATTGTCATGGAGTTTTCCTTTTGCTATTTGAGCAAATGGGAACGCAGAACATATGTTTGTGCTACTCTCGCATTCACTGCTCACAGATTTTACCCAACTATGATGACTTCTGCTGTGAGAAACCCGGAAATGTGAGAAAGGTCCATGTTAAAAATAAAGACGTTTTAAAAGGTTCTCCACAGCGATGCCATAGAACCATTGTTGTTTCCACAAAGAAGCATTCAGTCAAAGGTTCTTTAAAGAACCATCTCTTTCTTACCTTTTTATAATCTGAAGAACCTTCTTTCGCCACAAAGAACCTTTTGTGAAACAGAAAGGTTCTTCAGATGTAAAAGGTTGGAACCATTTAGACAAAAAAGGTTCCTCTACGGCATTGTGAAGCACCTTTATTTTTAAGAGTGTAGTTCGCCCAAAAATGAAAATTCTGTCATCATTTACTCACCCTAATGTCATTCTAAACCTGTATGACTTTCTTTCTTCTCTGGAATTCAAAAAAGGATATTTTGAGAAAATATGTCCTTTTTATGTCTCTACTGAGCACATGTAAAAATTATAAATCATTAAAAGGACCATAATAGTGGCCATTTTTGAATGAGATTTAAGAGCTGCCTTGGTGGAAGATTATAACTTAATGTAGACTTAAATTTTGATATGTTCCTCACACAAATACAGTGTACACATCAAATGGACCACTTTTATGGTAAAGTTAGTAAATTTTCATTTTACAGACAAGAGAAGCATTAGCTTTCTGTTGAACATCTAATTTAGAGTTTAATGGATAAAAAAAATCATACTGTATAGGTTTGGAACAACATGAGGGTGAGTAAAGAATGACAGAAAACCCAAAAAGGATTAGTTCACTTCCAGAATAAAAATTTGATAATATATTCAGCCCCAACTCATCCAAGATGTTCATGGCTTTCGTTCTTCAGTCAAAAAATACATTTCATAAAAATAATTAATAATAATAATAAAAAAATAAAAATAATAAAAAGTTTTTGAGGATCAATGGGGATCAATATATTGAAGGTCAAAACTCCAGTTTTTAATGCAGCTTCAAAGGGATCTACACGATCCCAGCCGAGGAATAAGGATCTTGTCTAGTGAAACAATCTGTCAATTTCCAAAAAAAAAAAAAATTACATTATTATCTTTTTTTATTAATGTTGTTTAACTTTCTTTGCACATTCGCTTTGTAAAAACTGGGTAGGTACTTCTGCCTTCGCCACGCGTGACCGTTCCAACGTGATTATGTAATGCGTGAAGTCGAGCTAGTGCAAGCATTTGTGGTTAAAAAGTATATACATTTTTATTTTTATTTTTTTTTTAGAAAAAGACCAATCGTTTTGCTAGGTTAAACCCTGGTTGGGATCGTGCAGAGCCCTTTGCAATTTGAACCTTCAACCTGTTGATCCCTATTTGGAGTGGACTTCAATGGGGAATGTTTCCCTTAAAAAAAATGAATTTCTTTTCAACTGAAGATTTAGAAAGGTAAATTATCAGGAATTTTTTATTCTGGAAGTGAACTTTAAGGTTTGACTTAAGTATGACAAACTTGTTCAAATCACTGTATATGGACATGAACTTATAAAAGTTATGAGTGCTATATATTTGTGTATGCTGAGTTAATCATTAAAAAAAAAAAAAAAAAAAAAAAAAAAAATAGTTTCCTGTTGCCAGAAAGCTTGTTCAGGTGTTCTGTCATTGCCACCTCATTATGTGGGCAGCTGCCAGCTGTTGATTGACACATTATGTATCACTTGCCCTGCTTGTATGTGTGATTGTTTTGACACCAATTGCAAGGCAATGTTTCTTTCAGTGTGGATGTGCATATGCTTGAGCGAATGTGTGTGTGTTCGCTTTATGCTGTGTTCATGTTTATTATTATTTTTCAGGTGTAGCCACGTTTAATTGTTTGCTTGGCTACTGGGATCCGAAGGGACCAGATCTGAGCAACTGCACCTCACCGTGGACCAATCACATCACTCAAAGAGTGAGTAAAAACACGGCACCATGGGAAATATGCTAATGGCGTATCAACCTATTTAAAAAAATTAGTAGAGAGCGATATGCCTATAGCAAATATTCTTAAAGCATAATTTGGCCTGAAGGTTTTTTTTTTTTTTAACAGAAGGCACGAAAGCTTATCACAAAGAGCAGCCTGTAGCAAAACAGCTTAGCGGAAATTCAGTGTACAATAAATGAGCCAAAATTCAACTGTCAAGATCAGCCGCAATTTATTTCACTTTGTGGCAAAATTACGAAGAGACAGCAGTTCAGCCAAAAGTGTGTCGTGCAACAGCAGCTTGAAATAATGTGGCATGTGTGTGTGTGACTGTGCACGTGTGTGTAAACTGTGATGATGACTGAAGCTTAAAGGTAATGTGAAATGGTTTCCTTTGTACTACAGAGTGCAAATCAGAAAATAGGGAGAATCACAAATCTATGGAGCCATTTGTTCATCCACTTATTCGGCCATCAAGGGACGGAGAGAATAAAATCAATATGCCCACGTACATGTCTCTCTCTCTCTCTCTCTCTCTCTCTCTCTCTCTCTCTCTCTCTCTCTCTATCTCTTTTTGTCTGTAGATGAGATCGGGGGAAACTGCTGCTATAGTAGCACGGGAATTGGCTGAACAGACGAAAGGAGAGTTGAGACCCGGAGATGTTCCATCCACAGTCAAAGCCATGGCACAACTGGTGGAGCTACTGGATGTACAGCTGCGAAATCTCACCCCTGGGGGAAAAGACACAGCGGCACGTAGCTTAAACAAGGTATTCAAGCTGTTAATAAACCACACACGCAGTGTAGGTAGTAATTACACAATTATTACACGTTTATTACATGTTAGTTACATTGCTGTACTTTAAGTTTAAGAAAGCGCATTGTGTTCATGTGTATTTTTGTGTGAAAAGGAGTGGGAGAGAAAGCAGTGCTCTAATTCTGTGCAGAGTACAGTGTTTTAGGCAGTAAACCTGTGGCAGTCCACAGATCAAAGGCTTTAAGGCCCAAATGGGAAAACTTCCTGTTAAAAACAGCTACTGCTCGATAGACAGAAATCCTTACACTCACACACACCCACATACACTCTTATAAATAAGGACACACAAATTAAAACAGCTCATAAAGCCCCGGTGAGTTTTTCCAATTAACAAAAGAAGCCGAAACATAAAAGAATAACAAAAAAAAAAAACTTCAAAGTCGTGATGCACACACACAGATGAATTTGTTAGAAACATAATTAACATCCTGTCAGATGTCTAATATGCAAGAATATATATTTTATGCATATCAAAACTGGCTGTTCATGACCCCAAAACAAGTCACAGGTGTTTTTATGGACAGCGTGGAAAAAACAATGCTAAATGAAAATAATAAAATGCAGCTAACTAGGGGTGTAACAATACACTTATGTAATGATTAACATATTAAAAAAAGACTAAACAGTTGTAGAATTTGATATTTTATCAGAGCTGGTCTTCAATGGGCTTGATCATAAAAATAGAAATATTTATTATTCTGCTATATATAATATAGAATTGTGCTCTGTCAGAGATTAAATACATTTAAAAACATGTATTTTATACATTAACGTATTGTACATTTTAAAAATTATTATCACTTATACTACCAGTCAAAAGTTTTTGAACAGTAAGATTTTTAATGTTTTTAAAAAATTCTTTTCTGCTCACCAGGTCTGCATTTATTTGATCCAATACAATACAGCAAAAGCAGTAATACTATGAAATATTTACTATTTAAAATAATTGCTTTATATTTGAATATATTTTGAAATGTAATTTATTTCTGTGATCAAAGCTAAATTTTCAGCATCATTACTCCAGTCTTCAGTGTCACATGATCCTTCAGAAATCATTCTAATATGCTCATTTGCTGTTCAAGAAACATTTATTATAACTGTTTATTTGATGAATAGGAATGATGAATAGAAAGATCCAAGGATAAGCATTTATCTGAAAGAAAAGGCTTTTTATTTCACACTATACCATTCAAAAGCTTAGAGTCAGTTTTTTTGTTTGTTTGTTTGTTTGTTTTTTTGTTATTATAGAAATTAATACTTTTATTTAGCAAGGATGCTTTAAATTGATCAAAAGTGATTATAAGTACATTTATAATGTTACAAAAGATTTCTATTTCAGATAAATGCTATTCTTCGGAACTTTCTATTCATGAAAGAAACCTGAAAAAATCTACTCAGCTATTTTCATAATAATAATAATAAATGTTTTTTTGAGCAGCAAATCAGAATATTAGAATGATTTCTGAGGGGACCATGTGATTGGAGATTCAATTATAAAGTACATTCAAATAGAAAACAGTTATTTTAAAAAGTACTTTGGATCAAATACACACAGGCTTGGTGAGCAGAAGAGACGTCTTTAAAAACATTAAAAATCTTACTGTTCAAAAACTTTTGATTGGTAGTGTGTGTTCAGATATTTGTTAAATACATGTTTGATGCCAGTGCATTTTTAAAATAATTTAGAACTTAGATTCATTTTAATGGTAAAATCAGACATTAACAAAACTAACAAATACATTATTCATTATATTCAGCATTACTTAGTAGTTTAATAGTTTACACCTAGTATTAACAAAAATATTTTGGCAAAACTTAGGTTGAAGCTAAATTAAACAGATGACAGCATAAAGATACTTAAAATCCATTCATCCTCAAAAGCATACTTAACTTTAACTGCTGTATATTATATATCCAAAGAGCATGAAATGACTTAAAATAGCACAATTCCAATTTAATACATTTTCAAACCAAAATTGTGAATTTTCCTATTGAACTTGTGTCATGTTAATTATTTAGCATCTGGTTAAGCCTTTGCAGTTTATGATCTTATTAATACATTTCTATCTTTGGTTTAAAAGACATTTTGTTTACATTTGCACAATAAATTATTACAATCTGGGTTCTAAAGAAAAATCAGTTGAGAACATCATGAGGTCTAAAACAAAGTTCCTGGTTGTCGCCGACAGACAACTCTGCTTCCTCTGCGCATTAAGCTGGAAGAGGAGAAAGTATTTTAATGTCAAAAAAATGACACACATCACCTTTGATGTGTCTAAACTTAGACCAGTGAATCTCATTCATTTTCTCAGTGCCAGCTGAACACTGTAGTGCCTGAATATCACTTTACAAACTTTAAACAGCCAGCCTGTCAGTTTCCTATTACCAGCATCCAGCTAAAGTTATCAATTACACAAACATCAGCTCATCTGCAATAAGACACAGTCAGACACCTCTGTCCATTCAGACTTTATACATCTCAGTGATGTTTGTTTGTATATTTACAGTATTATTGCCCTGGCAGACATGTAGGAATGTTTTGTGGGTACAGTGTCAGTTTCATGAGTCAACATGGTGACTGTAACTCAGTAACAGATTAATTTAGTTCCTAATTTTGCTCTGATACGTAATATAATTATGATCGCTTAATATTTATTACTAAATGATTGTAGATTATTTCAGCTAATTAGGCTTTGTTTCTTTTTGGGCTCGAATGATTAAATATGCGCTTTGATTTTTCATGTGTAGTTTGTGCGTTTGTGTATGTGCGTTATTGTAATGTTTTAATATTGTGTCTTTCAGCTCCAGAAGAGAGAGCGATCGTGCCGTTTCTTCATACAGGTACTTCATTCTGCCCTTATTTTGGATGTTGTGTATGTGTAGGCACACATTGTAACTTTTTATTCATGTTCCATATCACTTCAACATCTACATAGATGGGTAAAGTTTTCAACATAAATACGGCTTTATACTTGCGTGGAGCAGTATCTGTCACACCATATGAATCATATTGGCTGTTTGTGTGCGTCTGTGCGTCTGCGCTTGTGCCCATGGGCTGCATTTTTTGCATTTATAAAAGCAGAGCAATTTTTTCTCCTGAGAAAGCAGTAGTGATGTCAGCACTGGTCAGCAGTGTCACATCAGGCGACTGATAAACACACACACACACACACAGAGACAGTGAAAAAAAGAGCACAGAATAATGTAGATAAGCCCACGAAAAGCTCAGCAGACTGAACGAAAGGAAAAGCATGAGAAGAACTGATTTAGAGGAAGAAAATGACTGATGCATATCTCAAACCCTGCCAGTACATGACAGATTTATACTGATTTTTACTCCATGAAATAATTGAGGTCTAAATGTTGCTCCAGTATTCTGTTTTTCTGGTTTAAAGGTGCACTTGGTCATTTTTACTCATTTAAAAATAATTTACACCTAAAGAGATGAATTGTAATTTTTTAAAGACATGAGACAAAGACAAAGGCACATTAGCAGCCTAATAAAACCTGATTTATTTTATATCGAGCAGGTCAGCTGAGGGTGAAAAGGACAGTTCACCAAAAAAATTAAAATTCTGTCATTAATTACTCACCCTTATGTCGTTCCAAACCCGTAAGACCTTCGTTCATCTTCAGAACACAAATTAAGATATTTCTGATAAAATCTGAGAGCTTTCTGACCCTGCATAGGCAACAACACAACTACCATGTTTAAGGCCCTGAAAGGCAGTAAGGACATCATTAAAATAGTCCATGTCAGGGCTCTATGCTTTCTTTTATTTTTAGGAGCACCTTCTCAGCAATAATCAAATAATATGATCAAAAAGTAGCCTTCCTATTATGAGGTGATATTTGACTCCTTAAATTCCTTGACTTTGGAATGGCATTTTTCTAATTTTATTAAAAGTATGTAATCTTTTATGTCAATTTTTTATTTTTTTTTAAATTATGATTTATAAGCTTTTTTAAAAAAAAAAATAAATAAAAAAATAAGGACAAGTAGAATAAGAATAAGTTACCAATAAAATTAAAACAGTACCAAAAAAATAAATTGTACTATAGAGGTGGCACAGAAGAACACAAAAGTGGCTTGTAGGTGTATTTTTAGATGTTTAATGAGGCTCAGAGATGGCATGAGTGCAATCAAATTCATAAATTCATGTTGAGAGTAATGTTTTAAGTATAAAATTTTGAATATCGAAATTTTAAATGATTTAAATAACTGAAAAGAAACTAAATCTGCCAGTAGGTGGTAGCAAGCCACTGATTTAATTGCTGAATCATTTATTCATTTGATTAGTTCGAACGGCTGATTCATTTAGGAATAAAGCAAGTGACTGTCTTTATAAATGGGAAATTGAATCATAGACCCACTAGATTTGTTTAAAAACGCATGTTCATTCATAAACAAAACACCGCTGTGTTTGAATGGAGATGCGCAGCGGCTCAGTTGTGACTTCTTTCAAACTATTTTTGACAACGAAATCAGGCAATAGTGTTGTAGTCAGACAACATAAGTGTCTTGTTGTATTAAATCAATATCTCATTTACAAACTTCATTAAAATCATGAAAAGCTGTCGCTCATCTTAGTTCATCGGATCTCACAAAGTTCCATTATAATTAACAAAGCTCTCTATACTGCACAATGAACCTCTTAATTACACTCTCTCTATACTTTGTTAAGGTTCTATGTGACATTTTTGTCAAAATTGAGTTATTGAGCAATCCAGAAGGGGGCGCCCGCAGTAATGCAACGCTGTTTGATAACCGCCAGCAGAAGAACAGCGAATGCCAGGAGTTGCGCACTTGCAAACAAAGCCCACTAGACAGTGACCATGTGCTGATTCTAAACGCGTCTCTCACTGACAAAACGAGTTGCGCACTCAACTGTCTGCGAAATGGAGCTTTATGCTCTTGTATCCTACCCCTCTCATTCGGCACAAATCCAAATATTCCATAATATTTCCATATTTGCAATGCATCCAAATGCTAAACTGTTATTTATTATGTAAATTATAGACTTTGTACCTCAGCCGCGGCGGGCGCGCTGATGTTTGGTTCACTGTGTTTTATTTTGATAAAGTACCAACTGCGCTGTCAAGTTAGCAATGCCAGAAGCCTGGAACTGTTATGTTATTACTGTTACAGTTAACTAAAATATATTTCAAGTATTTATTCCTTGTATGTATATATGTACTGCAGATTTTATAGCCTATATATGACATTAATTTGATATAATATTTAGTATTTTCAAATGCAGGTGGAAAATTTTTTAATTTGTACTACTGTCTGTTTAAAATAAATGGGTAACACTTTACAATACGTGTGCACAAATATGCATTAATTCATGCTTAATTAATGCACAGATAATCCCAAGTTAATGTATAATTCATGAGGAACTAAACCATTTATTAATGATTACTACATCAGCAACTAATGAACATTCTATATGATTCATAGATTAAGTAATCAATAAATTGTTATTAGTTAAATGTGTCATAATGTATTAATTCCCTAATAACTTATTTTATTAACTAATGATGTAAATTCATATGTTAATTACCACAGTGGTCAAAGCTATGTACTTCAACTTCCAGTTGTCTTCTTTAAATACTCATTAGCCAATGATTTGCAAATGTATCATTATGTTGTGACTTTACTTGTTGAGGCACAGAACTATTAACTAATTGTTAAGTAATATGTCATTGTGGTTATGGATATAGAATTAGTTAGTTAGTCATGTGCCTCAATGAGTTTGAGCCATGCATTTTCATGGGTTGAAGCCATGCATTTCAACTTCCAGTTGTCTGCTTTTAATTAATCATTACCTAATGATTTGCACGATATCATTATGCTATGACTTTACTAACTAATTCTAAATCCATAACCACAATGACATATTACTTAACAATTAGTTAATAGTTCAGTGCCTCAACAAGTAAAGTCACAACATAATGATATCTTTGCAAATCATTAGCTAATGATTAATTAAAGCAGACAATTGGAAGATGAAATACGTGGCTTGAATCCATTGTGGTAATTAACACATGAATTTGCACTATTAGTTAATAAAATAAGCTGTTAGGGAATTAATACATTATGACACATTTAACTAATAACAATTTATTGATTACTTAATCTATGAATCACATAGACTGTTCATTTGTTGCTGATAATTATTAATAAATGGTTTAGTTCTTCATGAGTTAAATATGAACTCATGATTATTTCTGCATTAGTTAAGCATGAATTAATGCATATTTGTGCACCCGTATTGTAAAGTGTTACCAATAAATGAAAAGAAACCTAGCATAGTAGATTTTTTTTTTTTTCTGCCATATCGAACCGTGCACTGTAGAGCCCTGCATGTGACATCAGTGGTTCAACTTTAATTTTATGAAGCTACAAGAATACTTTTTCTGCGCAAAGTAAACAAAAATAATGACTATATTTAACAATTTCTTCTCTCCTGTGCATCAAAGACTGACAGGGAAGACCGAAATCTGTTCATTTTTCATGATCCGGCATCCACACCACTAGGTAGCATTAGTCCGAGACGACTGCTATATTGCCCAGAGCGACTTGAACCAAAAAAATTACAGAGTTCTTGTTCAAATACTCCGCTGAGGTGAAATGAGTCTATCAAAACATCAATTGATCCTGCTGATTTAGACAGAGAGAATTACAGGATTCCATGACAACTGTCTGAAGCCTCCCGGTGCTGACATCAAGCAAATATGGATTCTCAGTGGTCATCTAATATGTAATGCAGTGTGTGTATGTGTGTGTTGCTTCACGCTGGATTAGCTCCTCAGCTTCAAAGCACTTCAGTTCTGCTCCATTTACCAAGTCTGTGGAGAGTATTGCCGCTGTGTGTGTGTATGTGTGTGAGGAAACAGAATATAAGAAGAGTTTTTAAAAATCTCTTATCTGTCTCCGCAGTGTGAGCCCCCAAGTGCACACACACACACACACTTTCCCCTGACCTCTTGACACACTCTGTCAGAAGATTTCATAAGCAGTTTTGTGAGGAAGTAAATATAACTCTTCCTTTTTACCTTCTATCCCAGTTGTCTCTCATCTCTGTCTCTCCTTTTTCTCTTTCTCGTAAAAGGGTCATTACTTTAGTGGTGTCAAAATGAATATACTCATCCCGCCTTTAACACACTCTCTCTCGCACACACACACACACACACACACACACACACACACACACACCGCTCTACTGTAACTGGGGCAGAATGATTCAACCCAATGGCCAGATTAGCCTGCAGCAACTTAAAGACAAACGACAAAACATCCCTCTGTCCATCCCTACGGATGAGTGCACTACAGCGAGAGACGTTAATTACATTACATATCTCTTCACCACAGATGTATTATCCGCTTTATGTGTGCCGTAACAGTTAATAATGCAAGGTTATGAACTTCCATAGAGACGTGATCTATTTTAAATAAAAGGAATTTGACCTGGAATTACTGTTAGCAGCATTTTTGTGAAAGTGACAAATATATTTGGCCTGCTTTGTGAATTTCATTGTAGTCCATATGTTTATGTTGCAACACGCTGCACTTTTTCAAATGGAAAGCAAAACTGTAATGTGGCACGATATACTCAGCAAGCTTTTTAATAAACTAGCACCTTAAGTCTTAAACCTTCATTTGTATATCAACGTTGAGGTTTTAATATCCCCGTGATAATATTCTCTGCCAAATTTAAAAGGCTTAATATCTTATTATCGCACTTTTTTTTTAAATACCCTTATATTAGTTTCCGCCGCACAGCTGGGACATTTCATTTTCCTATATAGTGCTCTTATAGACACATAAATTACCCCTTGCCTTGTGTGAACCTGTGTGTGTTTGTGCACGCGGATGTGTGTGTGTGTGTGCGTGATGACAGCTTCTTTCATTTTCACAATGTCTCACGCTCCCTGTGGATCTTTCTTCAGTTTGACAGGTTTATACTCCAGCACAGAAAGCGTGTAGTGTGTGAGTGCGGGTGAAAGTGGAAGAGAAATGGTTTATGGGAGAGGTGGGCACTTTGGGAAATATGTCCTTATTGTGAAGTTCAGATGTCAGAATGTATGTGTGTGTGGGTTCAGAAGTCGTCCCTCACCTCCAGAACGCTGACATCTCTCTTTTTCTGTCTTCTGCAGGCCATGGTAGAAACGGTGAATAACCTTCTGCAGGTGCGATCCCAGGCGGCGTGGAGGGAGCTGTCTGTGGCCGAGCAGCTGCGGTGCGCAACCATGCTTCTAGACACGGTGGAGACGGGCGCCTTCATGCTCGCAGACAACCTCCTCAAAACCGACACCATACAGGAGAGCACCGACAACATACGTGAGTCGTCACACGTGCTTATGTTTACACGCACATCTCTAAGCACGTATTTCATTGAACTAATCGAATTTTACCCGTGTGTCTCCTGCGGCTTGTTCTGATTTCACCTGTCATGAGGAGACAAAAACAAGTTGAACAACAGATGGAACCTTTTTGTAGATAAAATCAGATGCACATGGAAGAAATTCCTAAGCTGATTCGTAATGTGATAAGAACCATAGAAATATATGTGATTTCACAGACCTGTTGGATAATGTGGTGGGTTTATGTAAAATAATAATAATGTAACAGTTTCTTCACATACTGTGCATAAATCTTCAAAACATCCATGTAGGGTTTTTATTCCCCGCTATCATTTTTAACACTTCCAAAGACACTTTTCAAGAGGTGTAAAAATGCATTAATGCATTGCGATGTATCGCTGTGTGCAATGGAATTCAATGCATAACAGAATTTAATCACTATTATTGTACATTATAATGTTTTTTTATTTTAATAATACCAAATGTAATCATAATGCAAAATACAATTAGATGTAAACATTTAGATGTAAAACGTATTCCACTATAGTTTAAATTTGCTTTGCAAACAGTAATGAATCAAAAGTAATTCTTTAAACAAGAATACATTTATTTTATGAACAACACTGCATACTTTTTTACAGAATTTGTGGTTTAAAAGTCTGGGGTGAGTAAGATGTGGGGAAAAAAATATTGTATTTTTTTTATTTATTTTTAATTTTGCAAGTGTGCATTAAATTGATCAAACTGAAGATTTTTACATTGTTCTTATAGCTGTTCTCATGAACATTAAAGAAATATCATGGTTTTCACAAAATTATCAAGCAAAACAACTGTTTTCAACATTGATACTAATAAAAAATGTTTCTTCAGTGTCATATCAGCATATTAGAATGATTTCTGAAGGATCATGTGACACTGATGACTGGAGTATTACTGGAGTAATAATATTTTGCAAAATTATAATTTTTACGGTAATTTTGTTCAAATAAATGTGTTCTAGTTATGCGACGAGGCGACTCAAAAACAAACAAAAAATCATGACCCCATTCTACTAAAATGTACTATATATTTTTGATTATTTAAAAAAGTTAGCAACTCTGTTTTACTGTAACCCTAATTTAAACTGGTTATACAGTTTATATATACAGTCAAACCAAAATTTATTCAGACACCTTCAACATTTCTCACATTATCACAGTGTATTCATTGTAGTTTAGAAAATGGTAATAAAGTATGGCATGAACTCAGAGCTAAACTGTGTCAGAACAAATTCATACATATTCATCTTGATAATGTCAAATAACTTTGATAGAAAGGTATGTAATGGATTACAATCAACCAAAAATTCAGACAACTGTTAGTGTGACAATATTTACACAACTATCAATACTTTGTTGACCAATTACCAAGCAATGCTTAATTTTGTTCAGTCTGTGTTGTAAAAATGTAACATTAGCAATTAAAGAAAAAACATTTAAGAAAAACATGGTCAGAGATTCAAGTGTCTGAATAATTTTTACTGGTAGTCCACTATATGGAGAATTATTGGATATAATATGTCACAGTTTACTTTTATTTTGGTATCCTCACTTACATAAATGAACTATAGTGTCCTGCACCCACTAGTAAAGAAATATCATCTGGTGTCTGAATAATTTTTGGTTTGACTGTATACACATAATTTTTTTTTTTCAAAAGATGCACATAAACATTGCTAGAGGTTCATATGTAAGACCTGATGCATAAAAAGCACATTATCACATTAGAGGTACACAGCAGGGACACACGCTTCAAGTGCAGATGTAACGAAGCGTGTCTGTGAAAAACACAAGAGCGGTCCACACAGGGGGTCTCATTCTGTCTGACTCATGCAGAGGAATCCATGCCTCATCTTAAGAAACAGGACAGAAGTGGTCAGAATGTGTACTGATTGACACAGGACTGCCACAGATACACAGAAACTATGCGCTCAACATGGCATCATTTCTCCAGCTTGATGGTATTTATAATTATGGATCAATACAAGCATTCAATCGTGACATTTGAAACCATTGCTGAGTTAATTGTGGAACACTCTAGCATAACGTTAACTGCTCTCATGCTGTCAGTCAGTGCAGGCAGGAGGCAGTTTCCTTCAAGCTGCTTGGGAATGAATGGGCCCTGTGAAACTGTGAGATAGTGCAGATAAAAAATGAATCTAATCTATAATCAATATTCAAACGAGTGCTAAAAAAAAGTACCCTCCACAAATATTGGCACCCTTGGTAAATGAACTAAGGTGGCTGTGAAAATAAATCTGCATTGTTCATCCTTTTGATCTTTCATTCAAAAAATTCACAAAATTCTAATCTGTCATCGAAGTAAAACAATGGAAACGGGGGGGAAATGTCATTATGAAATAAATGTTTTTTATGTTACTTTTTATGTTTTACATAAACTAAACAGAATTACAGAAAACATGACTTTCATTGTCACGTTTTACTTCCAACTATCAATATGCCCCCCCCCCCAGTTTATGTACATGACATTTAGAGGCAAGGTAAATCTGAGATCAACAACAGCATGATAATAAACCAGCATGTAGTAAAGTGGTTGCAACATATAATTTTGCAGCCATCTCTGTGAAACATTGTAAAAACAAAAAAAATCCAATTACAATCTTTGTCAAAAGACTTAAATGGATAGTTCACCCCGAAACATTAATATACTGTCATCATTTACTCACCCTCATGTTGTTGTTTTCAAACCTGTAAGACCCTCTTTCTTATATGCAACATAAAAAAATTAATTTTGAGACATTTTTGGGTGCATTGTCCCTTTAAACAAATCTCTTCAGTGCATTTCCAAGGACCTTTAGCATTATTTTACACATTTTGGCAAATCCAGTGACTAAATGTTCTCTAGTGCAAACCATCTGACACGAGTTCTCTGGGAATCCAGTTCAGTCTGCTGAATCATAAATGCTCCAGAGGTGTCAGAGTGATAGTCACAATTTACTGCTAAATGTAGCCGTAATGGCACTTTTATGATCCTGCATCTGTTAGGAATTTGAGAAAAAAAAACCTGTACGCACAGTACATGTCTTAGCACCACAAATCATCCCATCTAAAACTGGAACTATATTAAAACTATAATCAGTTTCCAAAAATACAAATGTAACCTTCTATTGCTGCATTAGGCAGATGATTTTATCTAAAGTGACTTAGCAATAAAGGACCATAACCAGTTCATCACAGCAGTATTTATAGAATACAATGTCAGGTGGATTAGAAAGCTAGATTAGAAAACAAGCTAGAACAGAGATGAAGTACAGAAAAGCAGAAGTGGACTTTTTCCTCTAAGTGCCTTGGTTTAAAGTTGTGCGGAAGATGTGCGTCTTCAGCTGCTTTGTGAAAGTTGTGATGGTCTCAGTAGATCGGACTGAGGTTGGCAGCTCATTCCGCCAGAGAGGAACAGGGATTGTGAAAGTTTTGGAAAGGGACTCTGTCCCTCTCATAGAGTGCTGCTCATTCTATGACTGTAACTTGTAGGAGTGCATTGAAGTACGGGTGTGCGAGTCCAGTGGCAGTCCTGAAAGCCATCGTCAAAGCTTTATATTTGATTCTGGCAGCAACTATGAGCCAGTGGAGTGAGATCAGGGGAAGTGTGATGTGGGTCCTCTTTGGCTGATTGAAGACCAGACGTGCTGTCGCGTGCTGGATCATCTGCAGAGGCTTAGTTGCGCTGGCTGAAAGGGCCGGCCAGTTGAGCACTGCAGTAGTCCAGTCTTGAAATGACAAGAGCTTGGATGAGGAGCTGCACCACGTGCTCTGACAGGAAGGGTCTGAATTTTTCTTGTAAAGTACAAACCCACATGACTGGTCCATTGTTAAAATGGGGATGGTCAAGCATTGTTGGTCATTAAACACTAACTCCACACTGTAAAAAACAAACAAACAAAAAAAAAACAATTTGTTGACCCAACTTAAAATAATTTGTTACCCTGCTGCCTTAAAATTTTCAAAAAGTTCAGCTCAAATAAGTTTAGACAACTTGAAATGGTAAGTTGTACTAGGTGTTGTACTATCCATTTGTTAAACTTAAAGTGCCCCTATTATGGATTATAAAAGGTTCATATTTTGGTTTTGGGAGTCCCCAACAACAAGTTGACATGCATACAAGGTCAAAAAACACTTTTATTGTCTTATAATATGCATTTATTTTTACCTTATTTGCTCAACGACTCCCAAACGGTTCGTTAAAATGAATCATTTGTCCAAACCACTCTTTTGCGTGACACTAATCTGCGGTGATTGGTCCGATGACCCAGTCTTTTGTGATTGGTTTAACGTTACTGCGTGCAGCGAATTTCAAACACAGAACGCCCATCACCGTTACTCTAGCCCACAACTCGGTGGTAAACAACAACACCCAAACAGCCATAGTATATGCGTCAACCCAACGCAGAAACGTATTGATAAAGCACTGCAGCTTGTACACCAACGTATTGTTCTATTCTTTATCAGAACTTAAAGTAATCACAACGACAAACATTCACTATTCATCAACACGTTTGTAGACAATAGCGAGTGAACAGATAAAGCTGTCAGCCGGTTAGCCACAGACCTACGAGCTGCGCGGAGCGAACACAACACACAGAGGTTCGGAGGAGCAAGCCGGTCCAAATAAACTGGGCACTGATCTATCTTTTAAGAGCAACCCTTTGGTGAATCCCGCATTGTACTTAGGATACAGCGTCTTCTCGACATGACGTAAATCACATAGAAATTTTACTGTGTTTGTTGGGGGGCAAATTGTTCGCGACGTAGAACGTGGGCGGACATTATGCAAATGTGTTACTTCGGGATGTATGGCCGTAACAGAAAAAAATTCGAATTCCTGACGACTTGTTCAGGCGATTGTGAACCGACTCTTTTTTTTTTGATAGACAATAACTTTATTTATCGTGCACTGTCGGCTTCACAACTTTGTAGATAGTTTATGTTCACATATAGCTACATGACACACTGCATGAAAGGTCATATTTGAAAAGGCATAATAGGAGCACGTTAAAAGCTGGGCTTGTTACCCAGCTGCCTTAAAATTTTAAGTTGAATGAACTCAAATATCTGTTGTCACTTAGTAAAACTCAAATAGTTTTTTCCTTTCTGTCGACCACACACTCTAAAAAGAAAGAAGTTCCGATCATCATTTTAAGGTGTTCTGTTGACAAAATGCTGATAATTACATCAACTTAATATTGTGTATAATTTACAACCTGATCTCATGACAAAAACGTACCTGTGGGAACCTTTTCGCAAGACGTGAAATACGTACTGCCATGTACGTTTCGTGATATATTCAATGTGAAATGTCCACGAAGTGATTTCTTATCTTTCAGCTCTTTCATAATGAGTCATATTTTTTACAGAGTGCTCCCTGTTTCTGTAGGAAAGTGGAGTGATATGTACTTATTGGTACATATTTCGTGTCTTGCGAAAAAGTTCTCACAGGTACGTTTTCATCATGAAATCAGGTAGGTGATTTAAACTAAAATGTATGTGTTTCAATACTTTGGATAGGACTGATAAGGAGAATAAATGTTGAAAATAAGTGTTATTGTATGTGTTTGTTTGGTAAGAACTGTTTGAGTTTAATGTGGCTGTGTTTGACATTTAAAAGAGTTTCTGTTATGTTGAGGGTTTTGTGGTTGCCATCGTGCTAAAGTTAGGTTGTGGGTGGCTGCATGAAGATATAAACTACACTGACTCATGAGCAATGATTGTGCTAATCATTAAATTGATGTGCTTAATAAGTTACATTTAGCATGTGCTACGGTAGCTGTTAATTTGAACAGAAATAAATCAAATTAATTAGATCCAGGGCCACTACTTAATTATGTTGAAATTATTTGGAAGAACTTAATTTTTCGAGTAATCGGTTTAAAAAATTGATAATGCTATGAATTAGTAAATTCAAATTATGAAACGACTCAATGTTGTTTGTTGGTTGAACATGATTTTATTAGAAGTTAGAAGTCAAATTTGAAGTCAAAAAGAAATGCAAATGGTTGTGTTTTAAGGTAGTAAGGTTGTGTGTATGGAAAAAAGTGGACTGAACAATGAACCTTGAGGCATCCATGTAATTAGGTGACTTAGACACCCATGAAAAACAAGAACTCTTTAATAAAAAAAAAGCCCATGAATAAAATAAACAAAGCATACTGAACTTTCGCTGTCAATCACACACTCATACACAAATGCAATGACAAATTCTGTCTCATTTCCGTGCCCACACACATATACACATATAACCATGACATTAATCAAAACATTGCTGAAATTTTATAGCTGCAGCAATCACTCAAAACAATGAGCTCATGCACACACACACAGTTTTACAGCCAGGGTTTAAAATTAACATTCACCAAAAGCCAAATGCAAACAAAAATTGGCTTTGGCAAAAACATAACAGCCAGTTGGTCTTTTCTAGGAATTGCAAAATAATGCTTGATTCTTTCTATTTAAGCTGTGATCAGTGGCTACTGAGTGACCAACATCTTTTATCTCAGTGGGAAATTTAATGAATAATTTAATTAATACTTACTGGAATAAGTATTTCTAGGAAGCCAACTATTTTTTAAATTTCGTCTTTTCTTGTCCAGAACTTTATGTAAAGACATGTTTATGTGGACACATGATCATGAAGACACACATTCATGACATTAGGAATAAACACCATTAAAGGCACAATATGTAAGATTTTGTTATCAAAATATCCAAAAACCACAAGAACAGTGCTATATATTTTGCAACCTGATCTTATGACGAAAACGTACCTGTGGGAACTTTTTTGCAAGATGCAAAATATGTACCACCATGTACGTTTTGTGACATATTCGGTGTGAAATGCCCACTGAGTGGCGCTAAGAGTGTTTGTTTGTTTGTTTCTCCAGAACATATGAACTTACATATGGTACGTTTTATGTGACGTTGGTTTTGTAAGTGTCACTGCAGTTATGACTTGAAGTGTCAACTGAGTGGTGCTATAACTCTAATGGTGTGTTCACACCAAACGCGAAGCAAATATATGCATCGTGTCACTCGCTCTACTCGCTCTTACTTGTGGGATGTTTTTCGAGCCATCAACTATGGTGGAGAAAACTATGATCCCTGCTTTGCATCTGGTCCTAAATACTGTATGCCAGAAAGCCAAACGCTGACGTGTCTAGGTTCATAGCACCTTCCAGAGATGAGTATTAATTCTGCATTAATGTGTGTGTTACATTTTACTTATTATACACTGACATAATTTTTTTATTGATAGCAGCATATCTGTAGCCATGATAATAAAATATAACTATCACTACAACTGATTTTAATTATTTTTATTAATTTTCTGATACAACCAGACGTGTCAATAAGCTCTTCACTGACTGGCTTGCACGAGAACACGTCATGCAATTTTTCCAGTCAAGCTGAAATTTTTTCTGAAGACGCTATTGAGGCAAATATTGCATGTTCGGGGCCAACACGTTGCACATTTTGCATCATTTGCATCACCTGGCGCAAATTCGCCTCTATTTGCATCTTTGCGTTGACTTTGTATGTAATCTACCCGCGCAAATAATTAAATTTGTGTTTGGTGTGAACACGCCAAAATAATGTACAATCTGCACTACACCTGAACCTACCCAATAGTATGAACAAAAGCGAATATGATGTAAAAAAATGCGACCTCAAGCATACCGTTTTACCTTAATTTTCGATCTCTCTTCTTTCAGTTCTTTCATTGTGAGTCATGTTTTTCTCTGCATTCATACCCAAGGATTCTGCATCCCAAGTCCAATTCCATGCTGACTGAGCAACCAAGCAAGCTTGTTAATGTACATCCATAAGGAGCTGTAATCATAACTCTGTATGAAAATGATTACAATTGCTTGCTATTTTGCATCTTCGTCCCACATGTACGTTTTCGTCATGAGATCATGTACATATTTTGCTGACTTGTGTACTTGGGTTATCCCAAATGTTTCCAGGAATGTTTAAATCCAGAGAAAAAAGCAATTTTAACTAGTATCTAGCAGCGTTGGGGGTAACGCTTTACAAGTAACATGAGTTATGTAATATTATTACTTTTTCCAAGTAACTAGTAAAGTAACGCATTACTTTTTAATTGACAAGAAAATATCTGGGTTACTTTTTTCAATAAGTAACGCCAGTTACTTTTCCCCCCATTTATTGATTAAAAGCTCTCCTGTCTCCATGTTGAGAGAAATCGGGAGTAAGATGTTAGTTCTAGAATAAATGTGAACATGCATTAATTCATCTCACTCACAAAAAACAGACTCAGTATTCCTTAAAATGAATAAAAACAGTGAAATTCAACTCAAAGTATGACATAAACCTGAAATAATTAAATACGTTAAATAATACAAATATCCTTTATGCATTTAATCCCATTTTATTAACCTATGTCTTTGCTGCCAACCTTCAATAATCCAATTCGACCGTACTAATAAGCAAAAATTACTCAAGATAATCTAACATTTGTTTTCCTTTTTTTATTGCTGAAGAGTTGACATTTTTTTCTTCTGCGGTCTGCTGTACAGACCTGAATTTACTTTTCTCAAAGCCTAAAGCTTTGAAATAGAAAATAGAACTGAACTTTTTATATTAAAAACAAACAAGCAAGCCCTGCCCAGATTTCAATAGTAACACAAAAGTAAAGTAACACATTACTTTCACTTTACTATGCCTTTGTTTCTTTATTTGTTTTGAATATGCACCATCTAGTGGCAAAAATTACATACTGTGCCTTTAAGAATAAAATAAAGTGTTTACAATTTACATTTTTTTTGTCAGAGGTAATATTTCATTGAGAGATGCTATGCATGACCAACACTCTGACTCTGAATAATCATGCTACAGTTGTAAAACCCAACCTATTACATAAGAGTTTTATATTATTTCACATATGCACAAGTGATACTTTATTTGGTACTTTTGCAGCCTGCAGAGCTTTAAAGCTCTGGTCCCTGATAATTGTAATGAGAAACCAGTACAGTCTTCAGAATTGCTCTTGGAAAGTCATGCGGGTTTGGAGCGACATGAGGTTGAGTAAATGATGACAGCATTTTCATTTTTTGAAGAACCGTTCCTTCAGTTTTTACCGTTCACATTGACAGAGAAAGACAGTGAAAGAATAGAGAGAAGAAGAAAGTGAGGGAGCCGGTGGCAAAGATTTGAAATGTAATAAGGGAGGACATGAGAACAGCAGGAAGAACAATGCTAAGGAGGAGACAGAATGAACGGAACATTACCAGAGACAGACAAATGCAGTGCGAACTGACTGAGTGGAAAAGAGAGGATGAAAGGTAGAGGAAGAGAATAAATGAAAGAAAACAAAAAGATAGAAAGGAGAGAAATCAAGGAGGGGGGATGGTGTTCAGGGATCCATGCTAACTGCTGTATTCTGCTCCAGTGCTTTCACAGCGCAAAGGGGGAAATTTATCGTTCCTGGCAAACAATTTATCCGCCATTCCACCACTCAAGGCCAGTTCACATGCATCTCGTTTGAGAGGAATAGCTCTCCATGGGATTGCCCTCTAGCCTGGCTTTTTTTCCCCTTCTCTCTGCGTATTTCATCACTTGTGTTTTTGTGCATGTTTTTTTTTTTTTTTGGCATCTGATCATCTGCCTTAGTTGTTTGGCCTTGATGTTTTACAGGATTGTTTTTGGAGGGTTTCATTAGAGGATAAGCAACATCAAAAAACTTCACCGACATCTGTGTGATCTTATTTATGCAAATATGTGTAGCTAACTGAGCTAACGGTTAGCATTCCCATTCATCTCAATGGCAGCTGCTCTTCTGGTACTAAACCCCTCAGAAGTGGCCAATCTTTGCTATCTCTGCTCATGGGCACTTAGTTCTGCCAATCACCTGAGCTGTAAATGCCAAAGAACTAAGCACTCTGAAGCCAGAGGGAAATGGCTGATGGCATCACAAGAACATGGACAGTTCCAAACATTTCACTAGTATTATCATTGGCTGGGATGTGAAATACACCAGACAGGGAAAAATATAAATCCTTTGCAGGCATTTAAGAGCCCTTTAAAACTAAATTGGGCACTGGTAAAACATTTACTGTAATATAATTAAATTAGAATTCGAAATGGTTGTCAGTGGTAAAAGAAGCCTACAGAGTGTAGTTCATCTGTTAAGTCCACCTAGACGTTTGTAATGACTGAGATGAAAAAAAAATAAAAATAGAAATGGTGTTATGGAAACTTAATGAACTCGAAAAATGATATTTTTAAACTAAAATTGAAATACAAGTAAATTTAAGCTACATATAAAAATTAAATGAAAATTTTAATGGCAAAAGCCATTCACAAAATATCTAAAATGTAAAATTTAAATACAAATTTTAAATATAATAAAAATGAATTAAAAACCTTATTTAAAATAATAATAAATAATACTACACTCTAAGAAATTATGGGTTAAAAACCACCATAGCTGTGTTATTTGGCAATCCAGCACTGGGTAAATATGATCCAAAACAAACAAACAAACAAACAAAAAGAAAAAAAATAGAAATGGTGTCTTGGAAACTTAATGAACTCAAATATTTTTAAACTAAAACTGAAATACAAATAAATTTACGCTACCTATAATAATAAAATGAAAATTTAAATGGCAAAAGCCGTTAACAAAATACCTAAAATGTAAAATTTAAATAAACATTTTAAACATAATAAAATAAATTATTAACCAAATTTAAAATAATAATAAATAATACCACACTCTAAGAAATTATGGGTTAAAAACAACCATATTTGGCAACCCAGCGCTAGGTAAATATGATCCCCAAAAAAAAAAAGAGAAATGGTGTCTTGGAAACTTAATGAAATGAAAATTATTCACAAATAATTAGCCATTAACAAAATACCTAAAATGTAAAATTTAAATAAAAATGTTAAATATAATAAGAATGAATTTAAAACCAATTTTAAAATGCTAATAAATAATACTACACTCTAAGAAATTATGGGTGTGAAACAATCATAGCTGGGTCATTTGGCAACCCAGCGCTGGGTAAATATTAAACAGAACACATACTGGGTTGTTTTGACCCAACTGGTTGGGTCAAATGTTTTTACCAAACATGCTGGGTTGATTTAACTCAGCTATTGTTTAAAAATTGCTATATTGGCTTAAATGTGCTGGAAATGAGAAATCACACATAGAATTACTAGAGGCAACAACAATAATCAAAAGACTAACATTTATTAATAAGCAGAGAAAAATATATGACAAATTGAATTTGGGTGAATACAGCATAATTTACAATATTACACACATTTAAACTCATTTAACAAGCATTTTAGCAATAAAAAGTAAAGAATTTTTAGTAGAAAAAAATAACCCAGTATTTTTTTTAGAGTGTATAATATTTCATATTATTACGTAAAGAATGCCAAATAAATAAAAAAAATATTTAAAAAATAACCTAATAGACTATCAGTGTGCAAAGCTAAACATTTAACAAAGATAACTAAGAACATAAATATATATATATATATATATATATATATATGCCTTCAGTTTATTCTATCTAACAATTTAAAAGACATTAATTGTCATAATAAACTTTTCACAACATTAAGTAATTTTGTACTATTTCTCATAAAATACCAATTAAAAGTTCTACCAACCAATAAAATCAATTAGGGGTTCTTGACAGATTTGAGCGAACTGCATTGTTCATGAAAACAGCATCTGTTAGCCAGGACCAACCATGCTAACCAGCCAAAGTTTTACTTGGCCCTTGTGCCATCTCACTGGTCCAAAATCCCTCTCCATATACAATTTCTTCATATTAAAAAACAAATAACTTATGATTTGCTGTAATTGTGCCGCGTCATGTTACTTTCCAGCGTGTACAACAGACAGACCGAACACTTTAAGACACACAAAAAAATATCAGTCATGAAACATGGACTTACGCAACCGTACTTTATATGTCCTTTACATAAGACTTAATCAAGAAATGAATATGCAGAACTTCTTAGATGCTTTTCAGCATTGAGCACAAATCCTTTTTTGCATACATAAGCCTTTCAGTAAAAAGAAAATAGTGTTTTTTTATCATTATGTTCGTCGTTTTTTGATCTTCAATCTCAAATCTTAGCCGAAAGCTAATCTTAATCTCGCAGACAAAATCTCCCACCATTATCCGTTTATTCAAATGAGAAACTTATTCCTCCTCTCAGTCCCTCTCTCTCGCTCTCCCTCCGTTAAGGCTTTCTTTATGCTACGAGCTGTTCTTGTTAAATGAATGTGTACACTAAAGAGCAGAGAACATGTAGGAAATTGCTTTTTTTAGAGACCGAATGCAGATATTGTCATATTTAGATGACAAAAGATGCTTTCTAAGTCTTTTTAAAGCAGAATACCAGAATAACGATCCAAACGACTTGTCAGGTTTGAATAAAGCATGCTTATAGATTATGCTTGTGTGTTACAGTGCACAGTTTTTGTGAAGACTAGATTCAGCTAATTAGGTTAGCACAGTGTGAGCACCCCTGCAGCCTGTGTGTGTGTGTGTGTGTGTGTGTGTGTGGATGTGTGTGTATCTGCTTTGAAGGCACCATATCTGCTGTGTGGTGCTTGAAGTGGTTTATATAACTGGGCCGTTCTGTTCCTTATGGATCTTTTTCTCTCTCACACACACACACACCGTATCCCTCTGATCATTACCCTGGGGGGTGTGAGTTTATTACTTCAGGTTTTCTTTGTGTTTTCTGTGCGAGTATCTCTCTTTTCGCCTTTCTTATATGTCCTTTATTTAGGATATTCTTTTCCCAGACCCCCTAAAAAGTGTCTAACAGGCAATCCACGGTGCGTTCAGCTCTAAGACAGGACTGAGAAGGGTAAAAGCACTCCAAATCTGTCACAAGCTCAGTGATTCAGTCATCTGTAGATGAGGATATACAATATGTTACATCTCATCCGAGAACTACTTAGGAAATTTGCACCATCTGACTTGTATAATTAGAACTCATTTCACAAACATCATTTTGATTATTAGAGAGGTATAGTGTGATGTAGTTTGTAAATAAATTACTCTAATGATGACAGAAAACTATCATCTATTAAATGAGATCAGAATGGTGTTAAAAGTTCGCTTTTAACAAGGTTTTTTTGCCGTTTGAGAAATCTGTGTTTCATGAAACGCACACTTGTGCATGTACAGACACATACAGAGCTGTATTTTTATATTTTATATTACAAAACCTGGGCAGAAAATTACATAGACCGCCTGTAGCTTGGCCTAGAGACCACCTGCAGATATGAGGGAAATGATTTTAATAATGCTCGCACACACACATAGATTCAGATGTGATTTAAAGATGTATAACTTCATAACACGTCTGTTGTATAACTCATCGCTCCCCCAAGGGAACTGTGAACTTCACATGCTGATGTGATATACCACATACGCACATACACACACATACTTTCATGTCTCAAAGTGAATTTATAAAGCTATTTGGCCCGCCAAAGGTATCTTTCATCTTAACTCAATAAATAAACATTGTTCGCCATGCAGTGTCTTAAGCTAAAACAGGACAATCAATACACTGATTTATAGATGGTGTTTGATAGATTTATGAGTTTATACACAAACTTTGATTTGGCGTGTTTTTTCTTTTTTCATGTGAATGTTTTTTTTGTTTGTTTTTTTTTTGAAAAAATCATGAATGTTTAAATGCCAAGGCTGTCTGCATGTTTTTTATTGAAGTTTGTATATTTTTTAAAAGATGTTCTAAGGAATGTATAAAGCACATTTACAGATTTTATTTACCTTGCTTACAAATTAATGAACATGTAATGTAAAAATCTATCTTTATGTATTTATTAATTATTGTATTCATAATTTATTACATTTATTTGTATTTGTTTATTTTTATACACTACCAGTCAAAACGTTTTTGAACAGTAACACTTTTTAAAGAAGATTCTTCTTGCATTTATTTGATCCAAAATATAGCAACAGCATATTTTGAAATATTTTTATTATTTAAAATAACTGCTTTCTATTTAAATATATATTAAAGTGATCAAAGCTACATCATTACTCCAGTACTCCAGTCCAGTGATCTTTCAGAAATGATTCTAATATGTTGATTTGACATTTTTTTTATTATTATTATTATTACCAATATTTAAAACAGTTGTGTACTTTTTTTTTTAGGATTCTTTGATTAATAGAAAGATCCAAAGATCAGCATTTATCTGAAATAAACATCTTTTGTAACATTACTATACCATTCAAAGGCAAAAGTAATGATAAAGACATTTATAATGGCTACAAAAAAATTAGATTTCAGATAAATGCTGTTCTTCTGAACTTTCTATTCATCAAAGAAACCTGGAAAAAAATTCTACTCAGCTGTTTTCAACGTAATAATAATAATAAATGTTTTTGAGCAACATATGAGAATATTAGAATGATTACTGATCATGTCACTGGAGTAATGGTGCTAAAAATCAGCTTTGAAATGACAGGAATAAAAGACATTTTAAAATATACTTACTTTAAATAGTAAAAAGTACTTTAAAGTTTTGCTGTTTTTGCTGTACTTTGGTAAAAAAAAAAAAAAAAAAAATGCAGGCTTGGTGAGCAGAAGAGACTGTTCAGAATCTTCTGTTTAAAAAAATCTTTTTGATTTTAGTTAAAGGCCCAAGGTAGTAATAATCAGTTTTTATTGTTAACTAAAACTGTAAAAAAAAAAATTGCATTAATTAAAATTAAACATAAATTAAATAAAATTGAAGAGAAATAAAATAAAATGTATTCACTTGGAAACAAAAAGAAGTAAAATATGTTAAAATAATTATAAACTATAGTACAAAATTTGCCAAAACTAAAAATAAATTAGGTTAAATAAAAGGTTAAATAGTTGATTTTGAAAAAGTTAATTAACAAAATTTCTTAAAAAAAAAAAAAATCAGCTTAACCTAGACATAAAATAAAATCTGAACATATAAAAACTATACTATATGTTATACTAACAAATAATACTAACAAATATAAGAACAAATAAATAACAATAATAAATTACATTTATTGTTAAAACTACATTTTTAAATTGATTCTTCCTTTGATTTGCAAAATCAGCACTGATTGAGATAGTAAGGACATCGTTAAAATAGTCCATGACAGAAATGACAGAATTTTTATTTTTGGGTGAACAATCCCTTTGAAGACCTAGGACTGCTGTGAATAGTGTAACTGGCTCTTCTCTTAGCTCCACCCCCTTTGTCACTGTTACTAGCTTTGCAGAACATCTCATAGAAGCAATTTCTTCAGTATAATATTCTTGTATTATTCTTTGTGAGCTGTAATAAGGTGTGAGACTGCAAAGCACCTTTTATCTTTTTTAAAATAAACTGTTAAATTAAAACCTGCGACTCAGTATTGAGACAAACGCTTATCACAGTCAAGTGAAAAGAGAGAAGCCTCATTTGAAATCGATTACAAATGATAACATTAGCGTTAGTGAACAGAACAGCTTCTAATGTCTCTGCAACACACCATCTGCGCTGCTGTGAGCTTTTTAGTAGCTGTCACCTCTACTGTGACCTGAATCCATACGTAAATGAATTAACATTAAGTTATTAACATTAATTTACCTTGAAGCAAATGTGAGTGTTCTTACAGATGTGTACTTTAAATATATTCGTTTTAGAATGGGGGTGATGCAGAGTTTAACCCACAGCGTTATCCTCTCAAGATTTTGAAAAGGGGAAAAATACTGTCTCTATTTTCTTGTCTCTTAAATATAAATAGACCAGCAATGTTTTATCAGTGTTTTTTCATAGTTTCTGTTTCACAGAAACCACAAGACCTCCACTGGGAACAAGCTAAACTCACAATTCCTCCAGTCTGATAGGGGGCAGTATTTAATTATGTGCATGTTTATGTTTTGCAGAGCTGGAGGTGGCACGTCTAAGTACAGATGTTAATCTGGCAGATCTAAGCTTTCCTCAATCTGGACTGACCGGCAACTCCATTCATCTCTCTGCCAACACACTCAAACAGCAAGGACGCAATGGTAATTTGTCATTGTCCATCTGCGTCTAATTCCCTATCTGATGCTTTCCACACTGACTGCTTTTGTGTTTTCTATTCCCCAGGTGAGATCCGCATGGCACTTGTTCTCTATAAGAACCTCGGTCAATACCTGTCCACGGAGAACGCCAGTGTGCGCCTGGGCAGTGAAGCGGCCTATCCAAACTATTCCCTGATAGTCAATTCACCTGTTATCACAGCAGCTATTAATAAAGACAGCAACAAGGTCTACCTGTCTGAACCTGTGGTCTTCACTGTCAAACACATACAGGTATTATATACTCTTAGAATTTCATCTTTCACGGTCTTTCATAATCTTTGCTTGTGTATTTCTGTCCCTAAAATGTATCGCTAGAGTGTATGATGCATTTCCTCATTCCAGCAGTCAGAAGAGAACTTCAATCCGAACTGCTCTTTTTGGAGTTACTCCAAACGTACCATGACGGGATATTGGTCTACTCAGGACTGCAGACTACTAGGCACCAACCGCACTCACACCTCCTGTTCCTGCACACACCTCACTAACTTTGCAGTGCTAATGGCCCACGTGGAGGTCAAGGTATGTCTCACACTTATGTTATCAATAATGATCATATCAGTGAAAGAACTGATGAAAATGTCTGTTAAATAAGGAATTACTGATTTGTTCAGTGAACAAAAACACAGCCGACTAAAATATGGCAAAAGAAAAAAACATTATATATTAATGACACAATATATGAACAGGTGAATTTGATTTAAAAAAAAGGGTTCTTCCTAGTTAGAATGTGTAACTCACATTACATTTGGTCTGTTACAGCTTAACACATTTTCATGCACCAGTGTTATTTTAGAATTATTTATATACTAAAGTAACACTGCAGTATTTATTAGTATTTTCAGATAGCTTTTATTTTTATATTAACAGTTTTACTTTTAATTTTATGTGCTTTTTTTATTTGCTTTATGTGCTTTTGTTTATCTTTTATTGTGTATTTTTTATATTTCTATTTAGCTTTATTTTTTTAAATGAATTGATTAATTTCTTTAACTTACATTTCAGTTAAGCCAACCTAAACTTATTTCAGGGAGTATTTCAATTCAAGTTTATATATGTATATTGTATATATAGTTTTAATATTTCTGTTTTATTTTATTGTAGCTACATTTCAATTAAAAAAAAACATTTGTAATAGTTTTAATTTTAGTTAACAATAACAACACTGTTTTGCACATTATCATCTGCTAAAATTTCGTTGCCAAAATTACATGCCATTTCAGTCAGTAAAACAGACAAAAACGAATAAGCTTGTTGGCAGAGATAGCCTCGTGGGGAATGGGTGTCCCGAGTGCCAGCTCACAGACCTTTCCTGATCCCGTCCACCTCTCTCTCCCACTGCACTTCCTGTCATGTTACTATCCTATCTTAATAAAATGCCAAAAATACATCTTAATTTTTTTTGTTTAAGATTTTATATTGGCGGTTTTTTGCCTTTATTTAGATAGGACAGTGTAGTTTGACAGGAAGCGAAGTGGGAGAGGGAGAAGGGGGTGGGATCGGGAAAGGTCCGCAAGCTGGGATTCTAACTCAGGTCGTCCGCAGTGCAATGCTGACGAGCTAACCGCGGAGCTATTGGCACCAACAGCCAAAAATACATCTTAAAAAAAAAAAGCACGATGTGGTAAGATGCTAAATTGAAAGGACAGTTACATCAAAAGACAAAAACTACTACTTAAAGAAACAAACAGTGCCCACTATACACTAAAAAAACTATTTGTTGAGTCAACTTAAAATAATTTGTTACCCTCGCTGCCCTAAAATTTTAAGTTCAGTCAACTCAAAAAAGTTTAATCAACTTGAAATGTTAAGTTGTACTAAATGACAACTTAGATATTTGAGTTGATTTAACTTAAAATTTTAAAGCAGCTGGGTAACACTGTAAAAAGTTTTTACATTTCAACTTAAAAACTTAAGTTTAGCAGCTGCCTTAATTTTAAGTTAAATCAACTTAAAAGTACAAGTCATTTCAACTCATAAGTTAAATCAACTTAAATGTACAAGTTATTTAAACTTTTTTTTTAATTGTAGTGAGTTGAAATTACTTCAAACTTAAAATTTTAAGGCAGAACTTAAGTTTTTTAGTTGAAACTGGTAGAACATTTTTACAGTGTAATTTTAACAAACCAAATTTTTTGTTTAGTCAACTCAAATATCTAACTTAACATTTCAAGTTGACTTTTAAGGCAGCAGGGTAACAAATTATTTTAAGTTGTCTCAACAAATAGTTTTTTTTCATTGTTTTTTACAGTGTAGAAAGCAAACTATAGATTAAAATTAATCATGACTTAATGCAACTGTGACTTAAATCAACTTAAAGCAGAAGTTCACTTCCATAACAAAAGTTTCCTGATAATTTACTCACACCCATGTGATCCAAGATGTTCATGTCTTTCTGTCGTCAGTCGCAAAGAAATTAAGGTTTTTATGGAAACCATTCCAGGATTTTTCTCCATATTGTAAACTTCAGTGGGGATCATTGGGTTGAAGGTCCAGACTGCCGTTTCAATGCAGCTTCAAAGAGGAATTAGGGTCTTATCTAGCGAAACGATCTGTCATTTTCTAAATAAAAAGGAAAATTTATATACTTTTTAACGACAAATGCTCATCTTGCACTAGCGCTGCGATGCGCATGTTTAAAAAAGGTTGGGTAGAGCGAAAAACTCCATCTCATTGTCTCTTCCAACTTCAAAATCGTCTGATGTTGTTTTACCTTTTTTTTGTAAAGGGCATTTGATTTTCTTTGCACGTTCACTTTGTAAACACTTGGTTTGGTACTTCCGTGACCTTTCCAACATGATTACATAATGCGTGAGGTCAGGCTGGTGCAAGACGAGCATTTGTGGTTAAAAAGTATGTACATTTAAGGTAGATAAGGCTCCAGTTGGGATCGTGTTGAGCCCTTTGAAGCTGCTTTGAAACAGCAGTTTGGACCTTCAATTCATTGGCCACCACTGAAGAAAAATCCTGGAGTGTTTTCCTCAGAAACCCTAATTTCTTTGTGACTAAAGACAAAAAGACTTTAACATCTTGGATCACATGGGGGTGAGTAAATGATCAGGAAATGTTTATTCTCTAAGTGAACTAATTTTTTAAGGTTGTAACTTATTTTATAATTTTAAAGCTGGTCAAAGCTGGTCATTATTAGCTGATCCATCAACAAGTTAGCATCTGGTGGGGAAGAAGTTGATCTGGTAGTCCGTCTTGATCAACATAGTTTGAGATGGTGTACCACCTTTGCCTAAATAGAGGTAAAATGGTTGAGAACCTTGAGTTGGTGGGCAGTGAATGTCATGTCGAATTTCATCCATACAAATTTATGTGGCCTCAGCAAGCAAAAGTTGATTATTAATGCCTAGTGAAATAGTGGTCTTTGAATTTAAAGCTGTGCTTCTCTAGGGAGTTCTGTTAAGAATGGAATACTTTACAGCTAACCTGAGATTTACAACCAGACCCAGTATAAAAGTTTGAACTGCACTCAGTAGCACTGCAATAGGTTACGTCATCCACCACTAAGAGAGACCTCACAGGTCTCCTGAAGCCACTCGGCTCTTCCCTTGGGCTGTAAGACTGTGTAATGTGTGTTATCTCAGTGAGGACACTCACACTCATTGCTCACTCTCTCGCTCATCGCACATACACATAAAATCAGTAATAAATGGACAAAAACATATATGGAAAGCGCAAATGTAGTGTGAACTTATATGTTGTACATGCATGAACATGTGGTGACGTTTATGCTTGTGTGTGCATGTCAACAGAAGACGGCCGAAATGATTTATGCACAAAACGTAAAGGCAAAAGGTTAAGATATACATAAATGTAAATGTTGTGTGCAGAGGGGAGGATTGACCTTAAACATTCACACACACACACACACACACACACACGCACATCATTTGGACCCACACCCTTGAGGCTGCATTAATGGATGTTGCGTATACGTATGAATGATTAATAAAACCATTTAGTGTGTGTACTTGTGTGTGTGCAGGCTTGACTGCACACATTCAGTGAACACAGAGTCTTGTCATAGCTGCAGTGCTCCAAATTTTTCACACTACCGCTGAAATGAATGGGCCGTTCCGACCAGACCAAGGCCCAAGCCCACAGTCTGGGGATCTGCAGAAATGGAATGCTTGTCATTCACAATGTGACACAATATGTGCAGCTATTATAGATTTGTATTCATTTGATAATAAATTCAACTGCCAAAAAGATAGTACTATCAGCTGTGTTTATCCAAGTGTATTTCTCCCCTAAATTAAAGCAGAAAATGTAAAGAAAATTTAATCTGGGCCCTTAGTAGAACACATGAATGCATCTTCCTGTCTGAACTCCACCAGTGAGGAACTTACTTAGTAGGCATGAGAAATTTTGTAGTCGAATACAAATAAAAAATGTTGAATTTACAAATTTTACACCAATGTAATGTGATGCAAAAAAATCTTATGCCATCATTTATTTAAAATAAGTTTATTTCATATACTTCAAGCCCATTAGCGTATTTATTGACATATAACTTAAGACTTACTGATATAAAATTATAATTAAATTTTATTTATAACTTTATAAGTTAAGACTTGCTGATATAAAATATAATAAAATTTTATTTGGATTATTTTTTTATTGCACAATGCACATTTCTTAACATTATGCCTAAAATGTGTTTTAATATCACTATTAATAAGGATTGTTTGACCTCTGTATAATGTCAGTCTCTAAATGCAAGATATTTAAAGTGTACCTGAAGTATACTTGCAATACTTCCACTTTAGCACAGTCAAATATACTTCAGTATATCTTTAGTTGGACCTCAGCACTACTTTTGCACAATTAAAGTGCAATAAGCACAAAATTAATTGTTCCAGTTTACCAGCAGACTTTAAGTATAACAGCTCAGTATAATAAAAATTAAAATTGAAAGGTATTTTTACTATACTAATACAGGGTATTTCTCTCAAAGGTTTGGCGTCAGAAAGATTTTTTTAAGAGAAATGAGAAAATATACATAAAATAATAAATACAATAAAGCAAAACATTTCTATTAAAAAAAAAAAAAAAGCTGTTCTTCTACACATTTGTTCATCAAAATCCTAAAAAAAGGTATCATTGGTTTCCACAAAAATATGAAGAAGCACAACTGTTTTCAACTGTGATAATATGAAATGTTTTTGAGCATTTCTGAAGGATCATGTCACACTAAAGCCTGAAAAATTTAGCTTTGCAATTACAGGAATAAATTATTACAATAGAAAACAGCTATTGTAAATTGTAATAATATTTCATAATGTTACAGTTTTTACTGTATCTTTAATCAAATAAATGCAGCTTTGGTGAACCGGAAAGACTTTTTGAAATTTTGAACAGTAGTGTATGTATTAGTCTACAGAATTACTTAGTTTGTAAAGCTGCTGCTATTTACATTACACACAAATGGAAAGTTAGTATTTTATACTTCACCTAGTGTAGTAGATATGAACCCTGACTAACATCCTTCTGTCCTCTGTCTCTCTGTGTTTCTCAGAAAGCAGACCAGGTGCATGAGCTGCTGTTGGACGTCATAACGTGGGTGGGGATCCTGCTGTCTCTGGTCTGTCTGCTCATCTGCATCTTCACCTTCTGTTTCTTCCGCGGTCTCCAAAGCGACAGGAACACCATCCACAAGAACCTCTGCATCTCCCTCTTTATTGCCGAAACACTCTTCCTCACCGGGATCAACCGTGCAGACCAGCCCGTATGATACACACACACACTCTCACACACCAGCTCCGTACAGAAAGCCCCACATATACACACTTGATGGATTTAGATTTATTGCAGAACACACACACAATTCCTTAAGTCGTTAAGTTGGGCACCTGACTCTTGTTAATTACAGAAATGGAGAGGGTCTTTGACCTCTCGTTAATAACAAAAACCTCATTGTGTCCTCAGAGAGAGAAAGAGAGAGTGAGAGAGGAGAATATAAGCAAAGACAAATGGAAAATGACAAAGATAAAATGCTGGAAATCCGTCGGGAAATTTCTGAAGTGATAACAGAACAGACGGTTAATACTCAAAGCAGCGAGTCACAGATCACACAGATACTGCTAGATAGTTTTAGCACCTTTTGTGCTCACTGTGTATGTCTTTGTTACAGATCGTCTGTGCGGTGTTTGCGGCCCTGCTGCATTTCTTCTTCTTGGCTGCATTTACATGGATGTTTCTGGAAGGCGTACAGCTGTACATCATGCTGGTTGAAGTGTTCGAGAGCGAGTACTCGCGCACCAAGTACTTCTATCTCACTGGATACGGAGTGCCTGCTGTTATAGTGGCCGTGTCTGCCGCCGTGGACTATCGCAGCTATGGAACCGAAAGAGTGTATGTTTATGCCAGATACAGTTGGCAATATAATATGTTTTTATAGGGGCTAGTTATCACAGTTTTTGTTTTTAACATTTTCACCATTATTGTCAAAAAAAAAAAAAAAACAGGAACATGCATAATTTGTGGACTGTATGTGCAATTAAGTTTTCAGCTAAATTTTAACAGTAAAACAATTGTAAATCACCAAATAATTTATGAAACTTCAAAAATTGTAAACAGCATCATAACATTTACAAAAATAGCAAAACATTGATATAGCAAATAATTGTAATCAATAAACTGTACATTTACAGTTGAGATTAAAAACATACATCTTGCAGAATCTGCAAAATGTTAATTATTTTACCAAAATAAGAGGGATCATACAAAATGCATGTTATTTTTTATTTAGCACTGACCTGAATAAGATATTCCACATAAAAGATATTTACATATAGTAAGAGAAAGAATAGCTGAATTAATATAGCATAAAAATGACCCCTTTCAAAAGTTTACATACACTTGATGCTTAATACTGTGTTGTTACCTGAATGATCCACAGCCAGTGTTGTTGTGTTTTTTTTTTTTTAATAATAGTTGTTCATGAGTCCCTTGTTTGTCCTGAACAGTTAAACTGTTCTTCAGAAAAATCCTTCAGGTCCCACAAATTCCTGGGTTTTTCAGCATTTTTGTGTATTTGAACCTTTTCCCAAAATGACTGTATGATTTTGAGATCCCTCTTTTCACATATCTTTTCACTCAAATGCTCAGTGATGTTTCAGGAAAAAAAACAACAAAAAAAAACCTGTGCATTTAGGCAGGGGTGTAAACTTTTGATTAGAATGAAAATGAGAACATTGTTCTTATTTTGCCTAAATATCATATTTCTTTCGCTTAGTACTGCCCTTCAGAAGTTACAGAAGATACTTGTTTCCCAGAAGACAAAAGTCAAATTTACCCTGATCTTCAAATTCTAAATTTTTCGCCCCCTGGCTCATAATGGATTGTGTTTTCTTCTGGGGCATCACTGAGCACTTTAACCCTCTTGGTACAAAGCTATCACTCTAAAAAAGCTACTTCTTTGTACCTTTACAAGTACATTTTAGTACCTTATGAAAGGGTACCGCCCCATTGAGGCCCCATAGTTGCCAGAAAGTACAGCTATTGCTTGAAGGGCAAAATTCATTTAAAAAAATAAAAAAAAACTAATTGAAGAGGGCTTTGAAAAACACCTTTTGAGTGAAAACATTTATGCAGTTGGACTTTGGACTCAAGAGTCTACCTTGCATAATTAAAAGTACACTTATTTTACATAATTATTCCACACAATATTTAGACAAAATAATCCACTAGAAAATAAATAAATTAACAACAAAAATCCACTAGAAATAAATAAAGGAATCACTGATTATTCATTGACAGAGCTCTCAGTAGATTTTAGAACTGACATAAGGGGGAGGTAACACTTTAACTGGCCAAGCAGACATAACTATCAGCCAGTTATTCTGTCTGGCCAATGTATTGGTCTATCACTAGTGTGATGTCCAAAATGCATCTGTCGGCTTCCAATTTTGCTTGCAAAGACCCAGCTGCCTTCTTACGAGCAATGTTGCCTAATGGTTAAGGAAGATTGTAGGTTCAATCCCAGGATTTAGTGACACAGGAAAAGAGTTAGTGAGATCACAGACGTGCTCTATTAGCACAGTGCCCTTGAGCGAGACACATCACAGCCGACTGCTCAAGGGGGAATGGCTATGCAATTAGTGCCCTGAAAGTCACTTTGGATAAAAACACGACTGCTTTGTGGCAAATGACTTCATGGGCACAAATAACTTGACTCAAATCAATTATTAATTCAGTCATTAAAGGGATAGTTCACAGAAAAATGAAAAGGCTGTCATCATGTGCTTACCCTCATGCCACTTTGTCCATCAAATAAAAGTCAGTGGGGTCCAAAACTTTTCAACTCCAAAAAGGACATTCATTTCATCATTTCTTCAGCATCAAATCAACACGAATGATCATGAAGACTCCATCACAGGAATAAATTACATTTGAAAATATATTAAAACAGACATTATTTTAAATTATAATAATATTTTAGAATATGACTCTTTTTACTGTATTTTTGATCAAATAAATGCAGCCTTGTTGAGTTTCAAAAACAAAATCGTACCCACCCCAAACTTTTGAACCATACTGTAAATACACCAAATATGAATAAAATTAAAGTCATGTCATCTACAAACATGCTTCTCTCTCTGATAGCAATAAGCCACAAAATTGCTTGACTTCTGATCAGTGAGTAGAGGAAACTAGAAATCCCTCTAATGCTGTCTACTCCAGCAAAATGTTTGCAAGTGCCAAGCGCATCAGATCAGGTTGTACTCAAAGTCGCCTGTGCGTTCACGAGTTCTGAAATAGGCAAACTGGTGAAATTGCCCTAATTCATATTCATAAAGAAAACTGTTCAGCTGGCATCACTGCAGTTAGTGGCCAGACACAGCCGTAAGGGATGTTCACTCAGATAAATATTTCAGCAAAAATCATCATTTAAAGATGAGATGCTGAATGTGGCATATGAATAAGTGGTGGTCACTCAAGCACACAGTCTCACCAGACCACAGAATTAGGTCACACTCATTTAAAAACAAGAATTGAATCGAAGGGAGGGAGAGAGGAAAGGAGAAGAACACTGTTTTACTGCAGGTCCTGTTAACCTGAGCCAACAGTGGAGATCTAAAGTAAACAAGGGCATAGGGATCCTAATGCACATGCCACTTTTAGAGCATTCGTCCCCCCACTTTTTTGACAGATAATCAGTGCTTTTCATGCCTTAATGTGTCCCCCACACTTTTTCCTACGCCTCCATATAAACCATACAAACCATGGTAAAGATGAGCATAAATTAAGGTGTTGTCATAGCAGATGGTTGGTGAAATCAGTGCCAGGCTGGTAAGTGCAAAAATATAGCACAAAAAGCATGTCTGCGTGGCCTAATCCCAGCGCACATGAATTGGAATTCCTAAAATATTTATAATCCTATTTGGTTTCTGCATTCTCTAGCATATGGTATCTGTTCTTTAAAGAAGGAGCATGTCTGACTGTGTTGGTGGCCTGGAACACACACACATATACGCACACTCAAACAGCGATGCTTCCACTCCTGCTGGGCTGTAGAGGTGATTTCAGTATAGCAGAGATGAGGATTTTAATAATTCAGCTCGGGGTTGTCAATCACCCCTCGAGGTTCCGAATGTTCCATGGCCAATGAGTCCTTTCTGAATCGACCAAACACCAGAACATAACGTGAACATTCCTTCCTGGAACTTGCTTTGATCTTAATTGGAAAGGTTTGGAGATCAGTTTCATTTGAAAATCTCCTCTTGCTCTCTTTTTCTGTGCAGGTGCTGGCTCAGGTTAGATACTTACTTTATCTGGAGTTTCATTGGGCCTGCTACTCTCATCATCATGGTGAGTTTAACACACACAAACACACACACTGGGGGTTTAGAGAATGATAGCGCAAAGCCAATTCCACACTGGCGCACACACACACCCACACCCTCACGGGGGGTTCAGATAATGGTCTGTCGAGGGCATTTTCCCAATTACGGGAAAGTCACAGTCACCCCACTGGACAAGCTGAGCATCCACATTGCTATATATAGAGAAAGAGGGACCATCTGTGTGTGTGTGTGTGTGTGGATGTTGAGTTTGCTTTATCTGGATTGTTTATTGTATATATTTCTGAGTTTTTAGCAGGGTTCTCATTTGGGATGTACTGCAATTTTGTGGGAAAATAGGGTGAAATCTCATCTGAAACACTGCTTTAAAGAGGCCATGAACTGCCTGTTATCTGAGGTCCACTTGTAATGTTATCAAGAGTTTTACATCAAAATACATAATAATTTAGATTATATTTTCTGTCCTGTTTTGACCCCACTCATCAGAACGCTCTGTTTGAATAGGTGTGGCGGGTTGTAAACTCAGAAGTAAACAACCACTGCTATGATTGGCTAATGGTTGTGTATGTTTGATAGCCTATATCCTTCATAGATGGACGCTGCTGTGATTTAGGCTAAAAACCCAAAAATATTCACTCAGTACATGTCAAACAATCTGTAATAACAGACAAAGCAATAATGACCACGTAATAAAAACAGTTACTCACATTTGCGTGGTGCGACCTGACTGTTGGATCCAATGTATTTGGCACAGCATTGTCTTTTAGTTTCAATCTTTCTAAAAGTCCTGCATCTAATTGTGCTTTGTTTGTAAACAAATCCACAGTAAAAATGAAGTGAACAAAGGACCAAGTTCGCACTGACGTGGTCTGGAACTTCCTTGAAAGTAAAGTTTATCCTCTCTTTCCTAATGTTGGGATCAGAAGGAAGGCAATTCAAGACTGTGTTTTTCCACAGCTTGGCACTGAACAGTGTCGTATTTGGAGCCATCTTTATCACTTGGTTTCTGCGTTTGCCTGTCTTGTTATTTGCACTAAATGCACACATCGGTGGGTGGGGCTAAACAGGCCGTGATGTGGGAACAGGTGTTGATCTTCTTCTGTGGAGGCGGTGCTTATCCACACTATTACATCATAGAGTGGTACATTCCACCACCTGTCCTTTTGGCAGATTGGCTTCAGTATAAGCTGTTTTTAGAGTAATGAAAACGTTTAGAGTTCTGAAACCTGAACTTGATTTGATTTTATAGTACGATAGACTGTTAAATGTCAAAAGATCAAGGAAATTGTGATTTTTCAGTTCATGGCCCCTTTAACAACAAGTCAGACAACCAAATTTTTGACATGGAGATAAATCATATTTACCAGTAGGGCTGGGTGATTTTTCCAATTTTATAGATTAATTCGAATTTAATGTTGTGCCATGATTTTAGTTTTTAGAAATCAAGGAATCGCGATTTTTTTAAAATAGAAATATTATCAGATGTTAGAATTAATTACTTCGACAATATGCCAATGATAACAGTAAAGAGAAAAGAACGATCCAACCGCATGTCGGGACGCTTGATTAACCGCTCACTTGTAGTGCCCTCATATCGTTAGGCACGTACACACAAAGTGCATTCTGTGTTGACAAAGATGCGACGCGGGCAGTGGAATAGGAAAAACATGCAAGACGGCAGTGAACTTTGTTTAACTTGAGCGCCACATTTTTATAATGCCATTTCATGCATGAGACACTGCAAGAGAGTGCAACAGTCAAACGTGTCCATGTTTACATAGAATAAACAATGGAAAAGCAGCGCAATTAAATAAAAAACCTGTGAAGAACTACTACTATATGTCTGATATTACATGTTTGCATCATGATGCCAGGCTCAAATGCTGCTGTTCATTGTTTTTACAGAACATTTATAGTTAATACTAACTATATGAATTATAAAGCATTTTCCTCATTATTTCTTAACATATAATATGTATAAGACAAGTTTGTACAAGATGTAGTTGTAGTGCTTCTTTTCTGCAAAGATATTTAACAAGTGATTTGTTTAACATTTACATCATGTTGACTTCATGTGTGGTGCACTTGGAATAGAGTTTTTTTTTTTTTTAACTATAGGGTTAATAAAGAAAAAGGTAATTGAATCATGTTGTAGTTACATTTTCTACTTGATTAGTTAAAATATTTGAAAAAAATTAGATTTAAATTTTTTTGCCATATTACCAGCCGTATTTACCAGTGATGTAAATATCAGCTAATAGTGATATTTTGCCATAAAAAAAGCGATCATACTGATGACGTGTGGACAAAAATTTCAAACATTTATTCAGTTTACATTTGTTTTTTTTTTTTAATTGTGTACACATAATGTGTGACATAATCCAAATGCCATTATTAAAAAAAAAGTTCTCTTTGCATATTGGTTGTTTAATGCAGTGAGTTTTCTGTTCGCGAACAGGTTGTACACATGCACTTTTCTTGTACAGTGTGTGCATTATACAAACAATGAAATATTAACCCACATATCTTATGTAATATGCTGTAGGGTAAAGATGTACTTGTACTGAAAAGAAAAAATCAGTTTGGGAGTTGTGATTTTGTTCTTGCACATAACAATGTGTGCAAGATCTGTTTGGAATAGGCAATATCACATTTATCAACATTGACACATGCATAAATGCTGTTCTATATAGTTCAGTCAATTTGTTTATTTATAACTATATGATTTTCTTTCCATACAAAAGCTTATTCATTTCTTTCTTAATTAATTAACTTAAAATGAGCATTTTTAGATTAATTGGCTCTATCACTTTTCTGTTTTGGCCAAGAATGCTCATTTTGGTGCATCACTAGCTCCCTTGATAATATTGTGATTTTCAGGCATGGAGATGAGGGCACAGAAAGGTGAATCATTCATTGAGCTATTCTCCTATGTTTTTATTCATTTAAATCTGTTCATTCTAAAGATTCTATCCTGACATACAAGTGAAATTTATGCCCAATAAGCATTTCAGAAATCAATGGCAGAATAAACGGCGAAATTCATTGGTTAATAGTGTGAGAGTCCAGTTATTGCATTAGTTTTATGCTTTTATGGTTTTGTGTTGCAGCTAAATGTTATATTCCTGGGCATTGCACTATATAAGATGTTTCACCACACAGCGATTCTCAAGCCTGACTCCGGTTGCCTGGACAACATCAAGTAAGGCATTTATTCTGCGTTTCAATGTGTGTGTGTACTTTATTGCTTTTCTTCCTTACACTGCGACTGTCTTCATTTTCACTAAACACACAATTGTCCGTTAAATCTGGACCGTTCCTCAGAGGTGTTTAAATGAGAAGAATGTTCTACTGCCTATCTAAAGTTAGATGCAGCTTAAAGTCTCTTTTATCTGTCACTTTCTTCTTGATGTTTAGGTTCTCATGGGACCGAATCAGTAATGATTAAATTACAAAAAAAAAAAAAAAAAAAGTCACATAAATAGCATTCCCTGTGCTATTTATTCAAATTTAGTCAGCATCATCTTTAAGAGCTAGGACACTTGGGGATGGCATATCAGGGTGTATTGATACACAGCCAAGAATGTGGGAGATCAGAAAGTGTGTAATGCACAGTGCCTCATCTATACACTACAGCCCACTGGTAGACAGTACATACTGAATCTAGGTTAGTTAGCATATTTCAGTAATTGATTATTCTTTTTGATGTTCAGAACACAGGCAGAGGAGTCACTGTTTAAATCGGTGACCCAAATGTGGAAATTCTGCTGTAGTTTTGGTGTTCTGCACAGAAATTCATGTTATACAACTGTTACTGTACTCTTATTTGATTGGACAAGTGGGATTTTTCCGACTTTTCAGGTTACATCGATTCGCATGTGACTGTTTAATGAGCGAGTCATTTGAATTCAAAACACTGATTCATTCTGAGTGAGCCATCGAATCATTTACTCAACCAAATTGTTAAAGAGCACAGATTAATTCAAGAATGAACCAGTGTTAGGGCTGGGCGATAAATCGATAATGATAATTATCGTGCAACATAAATTTCCTCGTTAAACAGTAACTAGAGTTATGATAATGAAACTGCATTATCTGCATCCTAACTCAAGCTACTATCAAATGTGTATTTCTAAGAGACAAAACAATTATATTATTATTAATATTATAAGGCAACACAAACCTGTTTCTTGATTTGAAACAATATTACTTATTAAATTATTTTTTTTTCTATTAAGATATTTATTTTGTTAAGGAAAAATGGATGGAAAAAGTGTAAAGAATTTAAAAAAAACGTGAAGTTTTTGTCATGTTCTGACCATAAAGAATTGTTTAAAGCCCCCAATTAACCATCTGGTTTTTACAACTTTCACACTGTAGCAAAATCTTCCTTTAAACTTGAAAGAAATAAAAATGTGACATTTATCATGATAATTATCAATATCGACTCATATGAAAAAAATTAGGTGGTTTTTTATTTTTTTTTGGCCATATCGCCCAGCCCTAACAAGTGTTATACTTTAGTATTATTTATATACTATAGTATTTATTTTAAATTAGCTTTTATTTTTATATGTTCAGTTGTAATGTTAGTTTAATTTTTCATTTTAGTTTTAGTTCACAACTGGAGCAAACTGGAACAACTGTGTATTGCTCATAGTCATGCAATGGATGATTCTGCTTTGGCTTTAGATCAAAAATAGACAAAGTAACTGTCAGTATTGTGTCTACAATAGTTACTCAATATAAACTTCCACAGTTAACAGTCAGCAAAACTGCTCAACATGTTTACAAGTTACAAAACGTTATTATAAACAGAAAAGCTGCAGTTCCACCAAAAGTATTTAGATCCTTTAGCCACACTTAAAAATGTACGAATGTCAGCATGTTATATAAACCTGTTCGGTGCCAATATCATTTAAACACCTCTAATAATAACAATTAAGTGTTAATGTGTAACTATATTCCATTCAAATGTTTGAGGACAGTAAGATTTTTTGATTGTTTTTGAAAGAAGCCTAATCAAGAAAGACAGAAGGCTCACCAAGGCTGCATTTATTTGATCAAAAACAGTAAAACATTTGTCTTTATTATCAACGTGGAAAAAGTTTTTGTGGAAACTGTGTTGCATTTAGTTTTCAGGATTTTTCTGATGAATATCAAAGTTGAAAAGAACTACATTTATTTGAAATAGAAATATTTTGTAACATTGTAAATGTCCTTACTGTCACTTTTAATCGATTTAATTTGTCCTTGCTGAATAAAGGTACACATTTCTTTCAGATAATAACAAAAGTCTTACTGACCTCAAAGATTGAATGGTGGTGTGTGTGTATATATCTCTGTCTCTTTATATATATTTCTGTATTTTTTTCACACAGTGTCTATGGCAACCTTGCACTCTCATATACCTACGAGAAGAGCTTTTCTTCTCAGTATACAGTACATACTGTAGTCCTATTGCAATTATCTAACCCTAACCTTAGCACTATTAGTCTGTTTGTCACCAAATCGGTAACAGCAAAAAAGACTTTGTAATGAGTGGAGAGAAATGCCTCTGCTAGCACAGGAGGATACAAGATGGCCGATTTAATAAGTAAAAGTTAAAGTCTGGCCCAGTCAAAAATGTAGCCTCAGCACAAAATTCCATCCGAAGTTCCGAAGCTGCCGTGCACAGAATAGATTATCTGGGCTCCTGCAAGGTTATTGGCTACTGAGAGCTTAACCCCCGCCCACTATTGCAGCTCTCACTTTGTCATAAGGTGCAGGGGTTCCTAAACTTACTGGCAGTCTGGCTGTTTAGTTTTTTTTTCATCTTACACGATCGCATTCCATCCCCCAGTATGTACATTTGTGTCGACTAAGAAATTTCAACCATATTTCACCATTCACATCATCATCATAAGTAGACGTTTTCATTTTATTTGTTTGTGTTTTCCATCTCTTGAGTTGGTTTTGTTTTATTTATGATGTTTATGAATCATTCATCAGCCTCATCTGTCTTTTTTTCTTTGTTGTTTCCTTTTCCATCCTTTTTTTCTGTTTTACATTTCAGCATTCTGTTGAGGCATGGCTTGTTATGGATAGTCACTGGTAAGGGTCTCCAGCCAATCAGAGTGCCAGTTCTCTGAATCATGCATTCTGATTGGAGTGTTTTAGCTGTGTAGTTCCTCCACTGTTTGATTGATTCTCTGAATGTTAAAATGATTTAAGTGATTCATCAATTCTCCAGTGTGGCTCTTTGAAATGAACAATGTAATTATAATTCTTCATGAGTGCGTGTTCTCTTTTTGCATCAGTCCCGAGTTGGTTCAGAATCGATATTTCTGTCTGTCTGTCAGTCTTTCCATCTTGATCCACCATTATTTATTTATTATTATTGTCTCTGATGGAAACAATAATTCATATTTACCGTCTCTCTGCATAAAGTTTCTCCCTGTCTGTCTGTACGTCTGTCTCTCTTTTTCTGTCTCATATTTTCTAATGATCTTGTTTCAGTGCCAAACATTAGCCTGTCACATTAGCGCAGTTCACAGTATAAATGGGTTGCAAGCTGATTATGTGCGAGTCTAAGTGTGTGCGTGTGTGTGTGTGTGTGTGTGTGTGTGTGTGTGTGTGTGAATGACCCCAAAGACTAAATGACATCACTAAATGAGTGTGAGGCTCAGTGCTAAGTACAGACTAGTAGACATTATGGCTGGAGCCAGTTTGACATTTGACTGCTGTAGAATAAAGCCTTTCTCCGAGACAGTTTATAATCTGATCCTACTATTGTCAAACTGAGGAAACAGATACAGTCCAATAAAATAACACAACATTTTTAATATGCTTAGATAATATAAACTAGCTGAGTTCACAGATGTGTCAAGTGTGTGTGAGTGAGAGTTATGCATCTGTTGTCTGTTTAACTTATCTGTATCTATCTCTGTCTCCTAGGTCCTGGGTTATAGGTGCCATAGCTCTGCTGTGTCTGCTGGGGTTGACCTGGGCGTTTGGGCTGATGTATATCAACGAGAGTACAGTCATCATGGCCTACCTCTTCACCATCTTTAACTCGCTGCAGGGAATGTTCATCTTCATATTTCACTGCATCCTGCAGAAGAAGGTGAGACAAACAAACACGAACTCACATAAGTTTGATTCCTCAGTTTACCCTTCGCAGGGAGTTTGATTGACAGGTGATCTGACCAATCATAATGTCAGATCTGACTTTTTTTGTCTGGCAAACAAACTAGTCAGGAGAGTAGATTTATACCTGTGGATTTGAACTTGAAAAATTGTGTGTTTTGAGTTTTTCTGCTGTTGAAACAAGATACCTTCTGATGTTCATTCATGTTTATTTCATGCTATAGCTAGTAAAGAGGAAGAAACAGAGATGGCAAAAGTACACACATCCTTCACTAAAGTAGAAGTACAGATACTCATGTTTAAAAATAATCTGGTAAAACTAAAGTACTGACTACACTTACTTAAGTTAAAGTAAAGAAGTATGTGCTCAGACATGTACTTAAGTAAAAAGTACCCATTACTACTACCTGTTTTAGTGTCACGCTGGTAACTGGACCTCACATCATATTGACACATTAATACAAAATTACTTGCATTTAAAATTTGTTAGCTAATGAATGTATCAAGTACTGGGACAAAATTTCAGGCCAGGAAATCTCACACTCCAGGCCATCCCATTCACCCACAACACATTCTGAAACAAATGATAAGAAAAAATAAGAAAAAGGCTCTCTCTTGAACTGCACCTTCACTTCCATTTTCCTTTTCAGTCTCTTCATTTCACTTTGTGTGTCTTTGCCCTTTTCACTAATTTTCTTGTACCTGTCACTTTCCCATCAGCCATTTACTGTTATGAGCAGAACTATCTCCACCTTGTTCCAAAACAACCACCTCATTATATTCTATTTGCAGGAACAATTTTATTGAAGTTCAGTTTAAAGTATTACATTATGACCATGGCTTAAATACTATAGATTTAACAAAACTATATTTTCTAAATTGCCTAAATTTCAAAATTAGTACAATAATTATTACATCATGATATCTTTACAGAAAAATCCTAATAGTGAACATGTTATTGCATTATCATGAGTCATATTTTTCTCTTACCAAAATTAACCATGGTTTATTACAGTAAAAGTATAGTAACCATGTTTTTTTGTTTGTTTTTTTGGCAGATTGATTACAATCTGTTTTCATTTACAACCATAGTTTTACTACATGGTTCATTTGTGCACAAATGAATTTTTTTTTAACAGTGTGCTTACCATGTTTTAACTATAGTAACCACAGATTCTGGTTTTAATGTTCATAAGGGTTGTGTTGTAATCTGGCCTAGCTCCCTCTGAACGTATTACAAAACAATGTTTTATAACATTTGTTTGTTAAATTACTAATGTAACTTTACAGTAGATAATAATGGTGTTGTTTAGCATAGAGTATTTTGAGTGATGATAGTAATTTAGTTTAGCTTCATTTATAGTAGCTGTAGTTTTGTCTTTGTTTACTTAGTTAAGCATTGAACTGCTAGCAACTCTTAGCAGCCTGTTTACAGATGAAACTGAGCTGCACATGAAGTCCTGAACAGGTCAGTAGTTTTGCCTCTCTGATCCATTCGGGTGCTTCCACTTCATTCTTGAGTCGCTTGCAATGATTACTCTACCGTTTGGCGGAGATGCGGAGCGCGCGCGAGCCGAATGGCGTTGCCAGTTAAGACTAACCGATCCATGATTTATTAGAGATTTGTTATCGAATGGTGATCCACCAAATGCAGATTAAAACTAAAGGAATGAGCTTGGTTTGAAAATGTAAGAAGTAGAAAGTACAGATATTTGTGTAGAAATGTAAGGAGTAAAAGTATAAAGTAGTCAGAAAAATAAATAGTGAAGAAAAGTACTGATAACCAGAAAAATCTACCTAAGTACAGTAACAAAGTATTTGTACTTAGTTACTTCCCATCTCTGGGAAGAAATTATCGGTTAACATGCTGTTTGAACTGAGACCCTATAGCGAGCTATCATGACACATTAAAGAGCCAAAAAACAGCATTTATTGTTTGAATTGACAAAAAAATGACAAAATTTAAGAAGCTGAGACTTTGTTTCATACCTAAAGTAACCTGCTCTGTCTTGTCTGTTGCACATTGTCAGTTTTCTCTTTGCTCTGCAATGTATTTTTCACTGCATGAAGTGTGAGATGTGGCGTGAGAGCGGATGACTTGTCAGGCTTACCAACAATAACGAAAGTATAGCTTTGATCACAGTAATAAAATGTATCTTTACATTTAAATAGAAAGCAGTTATTTTAAATAGCAAAAATATTTCACTATATTACTGCTTTTGCTGTATTTTGGATCAAATAAATGCAGGCTTGATGAGCGGAAGAGAATTCTTGAAAAAATATTAAAAATCTTCCTGTTAAAAATCTTTTGACTGGTAGTGTATAAAAATAGAAAACAGTTGTTTTAAATTGTAATAATTCACAATATTACTTTTTTTATATTTTAATCAAATAAATGTAGCCTTGGTGTGCATAAGAATCTTAATCATTAAAAAAACCACAAAACATTTGAACAGTAGTGTATAAAAGTTAAAGAAGTAATATATAAATATTATGTTATATAAATATATAAATATATATGTCACAAAAAAGTGCTAGTAGAATTCCCTGATTTTCTTCATAAATATATAATAAATATATGTTTTTATAATCTTCTGTAAATATCTGTATATATAAGAGCCACAATAAAAATCAATTCTAAATACATTTGAATCTGTCCACTAAAGCTAGAATGATGTTTCTGAAATCATTCTGGCTGACAGAAAAATGCCCCTAATTTGAAGAATCATCCACGTATGTTATGCAAACATCTGCAGTATTGCAATCACGTGCACATACGCACACTGAGGCTCAACTGACCTCTTTGCTGGGCATTTTACTGAGGGTTTACTGGCCTCTCATTAGTAATGATCTCATTAATCAACCCTTCTGTCACATGCATGCTCAATTAGAGACCCTCAGCTCATCAGATTTATTTAGCTCATGATAGATTTTAAACCTTTTAATTATCTGATGGCCGACCGGTGGATTGCTTCCAGAGTCATTTAGCATGAAAATGCTCATATCCACATTACACTCGAGCATTTTAGCTCTAGAGGGAAACAGATATTGATTCGAGAAAAATAATATGTGTATGTGTGAATATTTCTATGTATTGACAGACAGAAAAATTGGACCGTTGTGGAATTTGATTATCTATTCTGCTAACCAACCTTGAAGCTGAAATGCCAATTTATCTTGTTTCTTTTACATTAGGCAACTTCTAAGCCTGAAATGAATGATTTCATAGATTTTTGGCTAATTTACCTATCTACCTAATGGATCTTAACGCAATATATATGTATGTTCTGTCAAAGACCCACAAGAAGCTGTTTTTACAAGACGAGGGACTGATCTGGGCTTATTTGGGTTTTGTGGAGACAGCAGTGATGTAAATCTAAATCTGTAAGTCCTGTTTGGTTGAGGTCTTTGAGGAGTTGGGTGTGCAGTCATCCAAAGAGACGGAGGAATAAAAGCATTGAAATTTTATTTGGCCGATCTTAGAGAGTTTTCTTTCAACAGCTGCGCAAACAATAACACAGCGTCCATGTTAACAACATTAAAAAGCAATTATAGCTGTATTATTGCTGATACAACGGGGAATTTTGTACTGATATTGGTCATTATTGTTATTATGTCTAGATTTTTGGATGGAGCGATACAAGTTTTAGTCCTTGCTGTTTGAGAATTGAGGTAAAGGTCGTGATGCTGAATGTATGTGTGTTTTTCCTGATTAAGATGACGGCGTTAGAAAGGTCGTCCAACATGCTAACTATTGAAGTCATGATAATGATATGAGGGTATCTGCCATCCACACAAAAGTTCACTTTGCTGTTCATAAGCACACACATGCACACACATTACTGATGTGCTTGTGCAGACCCACTGTAACCTGCAGGAGCTAAGATGAACTCAGTAAACTCTTTAACAAAAGGACACAAGAAGTGGTCAATCGATTAAAAAAATGTGATCTATTTACAAGAAATTCTGTCTAATTAATCAAATCACAATTAATCACATACATCAATATTTGCTAAGGAAATCTCCCAGATGAAGGCTTAATGTAACTATCAAGTAGAAAATAACTTTTTCCTCAACGCTTTAAAGGATTAGTTTACTTCCAGAATAAAAATTTCTTGATAATTTACTCACCCCCATGTCATCCAAGATTTTCATGTCTTTCTTTCTTCAGTCAAAAAGAAATTAAGGTTTTTCAGGAAAACATTCCAGGATTTTTCTCCATATGGTGTACTTCAATGGGAGCCAGTGGTTTGAACGTCAAAATTGCAATGGAGTTTCAGTGGAGCTCTACACGATCCTAGCTGTTGAATAAGGGTCTCATCTAGTGAAACGATTGGTCATTTTCTAATATATATATATATAATACTTTTTAACCACAAATGCTTGTCTTGCACTAGCTTGACCTCACGCATTACTGGAAGCATAGGCGAAAATACCGACCCAGTGTTTACAATGCAAATATGCAAAGTTAAGCACCCTTTACAAAAAAAAGGTACAACAAGATGTTGGATTATTTTGAATTTGGGGTAGAAAATGAGATGTTTATCACCCTACCCTACCTTTTTGAGTACACAGTGAGTGACTTTTCCATCTTGATACATAATGCGTGAAGTTGTAGACACACATCTCAGAGCTAGTCCAAGATGAGGTCGGTGCAAGATGTGGTTAAAAAGTATGTACATTTTTTTTTTTTTTAGAAAATGGCTGATCGTTTTGCTAGATAAGACCCTTATTCCTCAGGCTGGGATCATGTAGAGCCCTTTGAAGCTGCATTGAAAGTGCAATTTGGACCTTTAACCTGTTGGTCCCTTTTTAAATCCACTATATGGAGAAAAATCTTGGAATGTTTTCCTCAGAAACCTTAATTTCATGAACATCTTGGATGACATGGGAGTGAGTTAACTTTTGGGAAATTTTTATTGTGGAAATGAACTAATCCTTTAAATATGTTAGTTTGCACATCTTAATCATTATTTTTAGTAGTTAAAAACTTTTTGAATAATTTCACTGACCCTTCGCAAAAACCTGCCCTTCTTAGTCACTATTGCTGTCTCCGACAAGCCATGCCACTCTCACATTACACATCATATTCTCACGCAGTAAAAAATACATTGCGGAGCAAAGAGGAAACTGACAACATGCCGGCATACAAGACAGAGCAGGTTACTATTGGTAAAAAACAGTCTCAGCTTTTAAAATTTGTAGTTTTTTTTTTTTTTTATTGAAACATTAAATATTGTTTTGTAACTCTTTAATGTGTCATGACAGATCGCTGTATTAGCTCGGTTCAAGTGCTACACGTGAACCAATCGTCTTTCCATATTTACTTAAAGCACAAAATAAACAGGAATGAACATCAGAACGTATTTTATTTAAACCACAGGAAGATGTCAACACACACAATTTTTCGAGTTTAAGTTCACAAAGTTAACTTAAAATCAAGCTTTTTGCGAAGGGTCAATTATTTGGACAAAGTTAAATACAACATTGATCAAAACAACCTTGGTTTACCAAACTGTATGCGTGTGTGTGTGTCTTTGCAGGTGCGTAAGGAATATGGCCGATGTCTCCGCACACACTGCTGCAGCGGGAAAAGTGTGGAGTCGACCATCTCCACTTCAACAAAGACCAGTACAGCCCGCACACCTGGACGCTATTCCACCAACTCACAGGTAACACACACACATCTGCAGGGGATCCTCCAAAACCATCTCAAGTGATTTTTCTAGGCCGGTGACTGGTGAAGCTGTCAATGGTCAATGCAGTCATCAGCTTGTTATTTCTTTGCATAGAATGCACTTTAGCTGTGGCGTTTTCTTATTCATGGATGAATACAGTCCCACATGACCCAATTTCCCATTCAGCCTTATTTTAAATGGTGCACTCAGCATTCTGCTTATCTCGCTATTCGTGAATATAATCAGAAAGGTTTTCACTGCTGTATTCCAATTAGTGGTGATAACTGTAGACAAAAAAAGGAAAACAAACCAACCTCACTGATCAAATGGCTGTAATATGGATGATATAAGATACTTTATATAAAATAAGTTGCTGCATTAGACTACTATTGAGGCATAATACAGTTTCTTTGGACACTGGTTTCCTTTCGGTTAGAAACTAAACATCAACCCCCTCTCTTCCTCTGTTGTCAGAGTCGTATTCGTAGGATGTGGAATGACACTGTCAGGAAGCAGTCGGAATCATCTTTCATCACCGCTGATATGAACAGCTCAGCAACTCTCAACAGAGGTAAAGCCAAACACACACACAAACACAAACATGTGTACACATGTACACAGTATTCATACACATACATATTGACAGAAACTGTACATATATAAACACCTACACACATAGACACAGTCAGAACAGGTTGTTTGGGTTTGATGTAAGAAAAGTGGAACAGAAATCCAGAAAGCGATCATTTGACTGTTATAGGTTAATTCTGACCAATGAAATGTGCCATGACAGAATAATAATATACCCTAAAAACAGAGATTATGTTTCTTCAGCTATGGGCACACACTTATTTGTTGCATGGACAATATTTGAGCATTTTAACACTTCAAAAACAGATTTTTTAGTTTTATTATATGAAGGTTTTTATCGTTTTAAAAGGCCTTAATCATTTATTTTTGCTTTTTAAATGCTTTAAAGTCTGAAATTGTATTGTTTTTTACCCTTGTCCTTGAGCCAGACGTTTAATCTTAATTAATTAGTAAGCGATAAATCTCATAGAAGTCATTTCATTTTAAAAACTATGAAAATCTAAGCCATGAATTGTTTTGTATACAAATAAACCATTTCAGTATTAATTTTTAAACAGCTGTCCCTCAGCTGTTGTCAAATCACAATCAGTATTTTTACCACTAATAAACTTGCTTCAAAAGTTTCAAAAGTTTTGCTTCAAGGACACAAAATTCTCAGTAAAGAGCATGCTTGAATGTGATGTGTGAAGAAAAGAAAGATAAAAAGGTGAATATGAACAGAATACTTCTAATTGTGTGCATCATTTCCAATCAAGCTGTAATTTTGTTGTTCTGAAAAAACTGAAAATGCTTGTTTAGAATATATAAAATCTTATCATAATATAGGAGTCAGTTGGTTTATTTCAAAAGGTTGAAAATGTCATTTGCATTGCAGGTATTTACACCATAGAATGCTATTAAGCAATACATATTTGGACTGCAGGATTCTCTTGAGGCATGTATGTCCACTGTTGGACATTGTTATTAGACAAATGACAAACTAGTAAGAGTTTTAACAGCGTTCCCGAGGCCAAAAGTGCTTATATATAAAGAATCGTATGTATGAGTGTGTGTGTGTTTGTTTAATGAGAGAAAGAAAAAAAGACTGGAACGAGAAAAATCTGGAACGCAACAGGAAAGCCCTCCAACTTTCTGACCCTGGAGTCCAAATGGATCAGACATCTGTGTATGTGCTCATGTTCTGCTCATTCTCAAACCCTGCCTGCCTCTGTTATGTCCGAGCGCTAATACGATTTGCTCCTCCGAGCTCCTTTGTCTTCTCCGTCCTGTTTAAACAAGAATGTGAGCTTTTAAACGTCTTCCAGCGACAGAGCCATGGAAAAACGCTCCCAATCAAGTCACACTGGCAGGACAAAATGTCAGACATCAACAGCTGTCCAACATAAACATCATCTATGCTGAGCTCTGCACTGATATTACACTCCACATGGGAGGTTTTACATTCCTGTCCACCCGAACTAACATGCTGATGTTTAAAGCTGTTGAAACACAAGTTTACTGACTCCTTGTCTGCATCATTCTAACTGTTTATTGTACATCTTTTTTCTGTCTCTTTGTTGTTCTTTCTTTCTGTCTTCTCTCAACTTCCTGCCTCCATATCTGTCTCTCTTTCTTCCTTTCTCTCTTTCTGTCTCTGTTTGTGGGTGTTGTAGGTACCATGGCTAACCATCTCATCTCCAATGCTTTGTTACGTCCTCATGGCACTAATCCTTATAACACACTACTGGGAGAGTCTGCTGTGTACAATAACCCTACTGCCAACATGTTCAACACGCAAGGTTTGCTTCTCACATACACATTTACGAACCTAAGCACTTTTTGGATGGTAATTGTTTCTCAGAGTGGTGAACTGTAAAATGACATGACAACTCCTTGAAAAAAAAGTATTCAAAAATGAAAATCCTGTCATTTCGATTATTTACTCAAAACTGTATGACTTCATCATTTGCATTATATATTATCAATATTTAAAAGTTGAGTACATTTTGTTCAAGATTTATTTATCTGAAATAAAAAGCATTTGTAACGTTATACACTATATCATTCAAAAGCCCTTTTTTGGGGGGAAAGAAATTATTGAAATTAATACTTTTATTTAGCAAGGATGCTTTAAATTGTTCAAAAGTGATGATAAAGACATTTATAATGTTACAGAAGATTTCTTTTTTAGATAAATGCTGTTCTACTGAACGGTCTATTCATCGAAGAAACCTGAAAGAATTCTACTCGGCTGTTTTCAACATCATAATAATAATTGTGTTTTTGGAGCGGCCGATCAGAATATTAGAATGGTTTCTGAAGGATCATGTGACTGGAGTGATGATGCTAAAATTTCAGCTTTGAAATCACAGGAATAAATTACATTTTAAAATATATTCAAATAGAAAGCAGTTATTTTAAATAGTAAAAATATTTTTATATTTTACGTTTTTTTTCTGTACTTTGGATCAAATAAATGCAGGCTTGGTGAGCAGAAGAGACGTATTTAAAAAAATAAATAAAAATCTTACTGTTCAAAAACTTTTGACTGATAATGTATATATTAAACATCTTACAAAAATATGGGGTATTTCCAGAATCATAAATTAAAATAATCAGGGTTTGAAATTTCACCTATAAAAACACGTATTTGAATAAAATTCATATATATTAACTTTTAAAAATGTCATGCATTTATTTATTATCAAGAACTCCTCAATTAGCCATTATCCTCTATTTTACCCCAAATTTTGATTTAAAACTGGGTTACTGTCAGAATACAATGTGGTAGTGGTTAGGGTAATTTTATTGTGTAAAAAATAAAATATCAAATTTTATATAATTTTACATATAATATAAAAAAAATCTCTTGAATAAAATCTCTAAAAAAATCTCTTTTTGTATCATACATAACAGGCAATAAATATGCCTAATTTATCAAATGCAATATTTATTTAAAAATTGTGTTATTGATAATGATTACTGTTTTATTCAAAATCATTCTATTATGTATTCCATTTCTTTGACTTGCAGTTTAATACATTTTCAATTCAACTTTCAGTTAAATTACTTTCAAATTCTGACTAATTACTTTAGAAGGACCCGAATAATACAATTCTGAATTTTGTCCAAAGCAAAATTACCAGAAAAAGAAATGTTATAAAGTGTTCGTTCACCATAGTCTATAAAATACAAGTTGGCTTATTTCATATAGATTATACATAGTGAAAAGTTTATTTTAAACAGTGATTATTACGTTATCTCACGTTTCTGTATCACTCTATATGTTGAGTACTTCCTAATGGGTAAATCGCATTGAAAAATTGATGTAAAAAAAGAAAATCTACACAGCTGTGAATTTCTTTGATGTCCATTCTATTTTAATTCAACTTCCTTAAATTCAAATTCAAAAGACTATTCTGAATCCTGTTTGTTACCTTGGGAAATGGATTACATTTCCTAACGGTACGCACGCACACTCAAGACAATCCAGAGTTAGCAGTGATATCCTGCATACATACTTCCTGTGTCTGTTTAATGAGCTTGTTTATGTTGTTTCTATGTCCATCTGTTCTGTTTAATAATTCGGTGGTATAGGAACATTTCAGCCTAGCATCTGTCCTAAACTCAGCAGGTTAGCATTCAGTCACTAATGCCCGTCACAGTCTGAGCTGAATATAATACTTCTTTCTCTCTCTCTGTGGACATGTTCCATAAGCATTTATGTATGTAATCATTCTCTCTCTCTCTTTCTCGCTCTCTCCTTTCATGCGGGTCTGCAGCCTCCTACAGAGATTCAAGTATGATTCATTTACTTTCACAACAGCTCCACATTTATAATATATTCTCCTCTGCTTCTCTCTTCTTTAATCTTCTCCTCTTCCTCAACCCTCCCGTTCCCTCCTCTTCTCCCTCCTCCTCTTAAATCTGCATCCCTCATCTGTTTCTTTTTGATAAAAGTTAATATCCTATTTGACATCATCTCTCATGACACATATATGAACTGATTCATATTACCATCAATCATAAATACTGTATACGTAAGTGTTGGAAATGAGCTTCTGTTGTCATTTCCTGTGTTTCAGAAGGCATTCTCAACAACGCACGGGACTCCAGCGTTATGGATACGCTGCCGCTTAACGGTAACCACGGCAACAGCTACGGTGTGGCGGCAGGCGATTATCTTACCTACAGTTCTCGTGGCAGCGAGCCGCCGACTACGCTCGAGAAAAAGATCTTGAAGGAGCTGACGGCAAACTACGCTCCATCATACCTGAACACCCAGGAGCGGCAGGGAAAAGCCCACCAGGGGACCTTGACCAACAAACTCAACAACCACCTGGCCAACGGAGGGGTCGCGGGGTCGTCGTCCATCGCGAAAGACGACGTCATGGTGCTCGACAACCCTGGAGCGTTCCATCGGCACGATGACGGGGGCGGGTTAAGTCTGGAGCTCATTAGGGAGGAGTCACAAGCGCCGCTCCTCCCACCGAGACCACCCCCTCCGGAAAACCACGCCCCCATGCACACCTTTTCAGCCCACCGGCGTCTGCCACAGGAGAACAGCGAGAGCTTCTTCCCGCTGCTCCCCAACGACACGCACTCCTCGCACACGCACACACACACTCCCCGCGCACACACGCACTCCCCCCTCAGAGACTCGCTCTATACCAGCATGCCCACGCTCACTGACCTCCCGCATGGCACCGATGACCTCATCAACGGTCTCCACGACGACGAAGATGAAGAGGATGACGACGGCGAGGAGGAAGAGGGCAGTGAGCTGCACCTGGCCAACGGCAAAGGCGTGGTAATGGAGACGGATGACGTGTACTACAAAAGCATGCCGAACCTGGGCTCCAGGAACCACATACAGGAACTAGAGAGCTACTATCAGATGGGACGTGGAGGCAGTGACGGGTTCATCGCACCACCCGAGAAAGAAGACTCCTCGCCTGAAGAACAGCCACCAGACCCTTCACAGCTGGTCACCAGCCTATAGACACCCGACGCGCACACACACACATTCTCACTCGGCGTGTGTGTGTGTGGCACAATGCACAAGGCATGGGATACACTACCTACTGCACTGATAGAGAGACTGATTCCAGATAGCCCCCCCGATTCCAGTACATACAAGTATCCTGTCACCGAAAATCCTGCTCCAGTTAGAACCAGTAACCAGAACTAGTAACCCATTCCTATGCTAGAACAAGGACTACCGCGTGTAGGCAAGTCTTGTGGACTTTTTATTCTCGTCAATCTCCTTGGAAACCGATGTGCTGAGTGAAACTCAGAATCGGAGACGTGGACAAACGTTTGCTCCCTGGATCATTTGCATAGCTCTCCTTCATCCAATGGCTGTCTGATTCTCCTCGAATTTCGCCGTGGCGAGCGTGTAAACAGACTGCGGAAAACTAGCTGCCGTTTTAGATGACCGTGTATGATAACGAGACCACCGACCCAGACTTTTGAACTCTGTCGTACTGAACTGCATTACCCACAAATCTCTAGACTTGATTCTCTGCTGCACACATTCCTTCTCGTTTAGCACCGTTTCTGAGCGTGAAATCACAAAAGGCGCATCTGTTCTTAAAGACTGAGGACGTATCTTGTTTTCTTACGTTTATTTTTCTGTATCTCAGTTATGGGAAAGGTAATCTTCACTAATTACAACGAAATGGAACTGTTTTCCATGTAAAATGTACAGATTCCCGATACTGCATATGATCGTATGCGTTTCATGTTTTTTGACATATTTTGCCCCTCGTATGTGTTTTTGTAGACTAGTCCAATCCCACAATGCTGTGCGGGTCCTCCAGAATACTCTCCCTTATAACGCACAGCACAAACACACACACACACACACATATCTACATGCAGACACACACGCTCTCGTTTGGAAGGATGACCGTGGCCTCCTCCTTCTTTTTTTTTTTTCAAATGCAACACTTTGTCATTCTAATCTCACTGTGTCGATGATAACCAAGAGACTCTGGGGAAGTGACTGTTGTGTGATTGACAGCTATTGCAGATGGGATCCCAATGATGCTGGAGTATGTCATGAGTTCTAGAGCGTTTACCCTTGAACACGCCATCTTTCATGTGTAAGAGCTGAAATCGTACTTTGGATGCAAGTTCCAGCTTATTGAAATTCCAGTCGTACATGTTGACACAGCTAAAAATTGTTCTCAGGCTAAAAGGTTGCTCTTTTATTGTGACGATTTCACATATCAAGTTGTGTTTCGAAGAGCTTAAGAAGGCGAATTGGAACGGGTCCGAGCCGAGCTGGTGAAATCGTGATTACGAATCATGTGTGGCGCATGTGTAAACATATAAAATAACCATGTATAAGAACAGGCTAGAAGGATAGGACTTTAATGGAGTGGTTTGGAAGATGGAAACAACCTTGTAAAGGTCGGTTTCTGAAACTACTGTTTACTTGTTCTCAAACTGAGACTCCCTGTAGCTTGCACATCTATTCCTTGTTAACCCACCCTGAGAAAATTGACTGCATATTTATTCCTGTGATTCAGTCTTGGTTTTTTTTTCATTTTTTATTTTCCAACAGATCAGAAATGTAGATCTTAGAGAGCGTCGGGAAAACGAACGGGATCGGCACTGAGACCTTTTTTATTGTTATTATCATCAATATTATTATTATTACAATATCGATGAAATTATTATTTATTCTTTTCATATGCATTCTAAACTGAATGAACTCATAACTAATATTTGTTGTAACAGTGAAAGTTGTTTGCCAACAAATAAAATGACTGAATTAATATTTACAATATTTCACAAGGGAGCGGTGTGAGTTTCTGCTTCTTTTTAATTTCAATTACGGAGCGCCACTTTCAGAACGGTCATGACTCCTCTGGGCAGTTTTTCGGGGAAGGATTGTCATGGAGTAAATTGTACTGTGGATTGTGATTCTCTGTTGAAAATCCTTTTGGACTAGACTTAATCTCTGTCTGGGAAACCAGCCGGAAGACTTGAACAGTCAGTCGTTCTATACTGACCCAGTTTCGGTACCGGCACCAATCAAACGAGCACGGTGCCGATTAATTATGCACATCTGAGAGGAGCGCCAGCACAAACAGTGTAATTACGACCTATTGATTTTCATGTCTTTCCATGCAAACAGACACACGTCCGTCTGCAAACACGCCCAAATGTCAGACAGCCTGCGTGCGTGAGTGTGTCTGTGAGAGTTCGCTCTGCCAAATGTTACCACTTTCATGAATATTTATAGGCCGTTTTGACAGGCACTTGAGCATTTTGAAAAGAAGGGAAGATGCAGCCCCCAGCCCCCACCCCCCCAAGCAGACTATATAGCTCCATACTCTAGAGCTCTGTCCTGCCTTTGACATGAGTATGCTGTGTGTGTGTTCTGTAGGCAGTTGATGAAATTGAAAAGTTGGTTTTTGAAGAAAGAAACTGTTCACCATTTAAACTTTTAACCAACCGTACCTACAGCCTAGATACCACCCAACTGAGAAGAACAAATCTGAAAGTCTAAAACCTAAAAGACAAGCGGTTCTCAACCTTTTTGACTCAGAGGTCCACCAATAGATCCAACACAATATTCAAAGCCCCTCCCCCCATATTGGATATTGGATATGTCATTATGGGCCCCTTTTCAAACTTTTCATTAACAGAAACTAGGATTGTTGATCTATTAAAAATAACTAACCAGGACCCGAGTAAAAAAGTAATAGATTTAAAATGCATTTATTTTGTACTAAGTATAGTTCAAGTCTATTAACATATTTACTGACAGATCGCTCAAAACGTATTGTTCTAAAAATTTTAATGACATTTTTAGTACTACTTGTGCACAGTGCACATTTCTTAATAGTAAACCTAAAATATGTTTTAATGTCAATATTGATAAGGATTGAATGATCTTTACTACTGGTATTTAAATGCAAACTATTTAAAGTGTACCTAAAGAATACTTGCAATAGTTCCACTTTAGCACAATCAAATATACTTATAATATAAATATACTTATACAAGTATAAGTATACCGGTGCATTACATACAAAATTAGTTGTTCCAATTTAGCACACTTTAAATATACCAGTTTAGTATACTAAAAGTACAACTGAAGGGTATTATTATTAAAAACATAATATGTCAATGTGTTTGTAGTATACTTAGCAAGAAATAAATGTATTTCAAATAAATGTTAGTATATTTTTCACTAAAGGAATGATTTGTGATTCCAGAAGATTTAAGATTCTGTTTTTCAATGAAATATCCTGATTTATTTGTATTTTTTGCATTAGAATTGTTTTTTTTTCATAGAATAAAATTTTGTTTAAATAATTTTTTATAATTTTTATATTTAAAATAATTTTAAAATGTCTAAGTAATTATGGTAATTAATATAATTTATTTTAATTACATTAATCAAATTATTTCATTTTTTTTAAACACATGACTTAAAGGGATAGATCACCCAAAAATAAAAATTCTGTCATTAATTCTTCACGTCGTTCATCTTCACAACACAAATTAAGATGTTTTTTATTAAATTTGAGAGGTTTGTGACCCTGCAGCAACGCAACTACCACGTTCAAGGCGCAGAAAGGTAGTAAGGACATCGTTAAGGACAGTCGTTTTTACTTTTAATACTACTTGTGCACAAAGAAAACAAAAATAGTGACTTTATTCAACAGTTCTTCTCTTCCATGTCAGTCTTCAATGCACATTTATTGTGGTACTGTCGTGAATGCGAGGTGAAAACTGACACAGGAGAAGAATTGTTGAATAAAGTTATTTTTGTTTTCTTTGCATACAAATGTATTCTTGTAGCTTCATAAAATTACGGTTGAACCACTGATGTCACATAGAGTATTTTAACAAAGTCCTTACTACCTTTCTGAGCCTTGAATATGTCGGTTGCATTGCTGTCTATGCAGGGTCAAAAAGCTCTTAAATTTCATCAAAAATATCTTAATTTCTGTTCTGAAGATGAAGGTCTTACAGAATCATCATTTTTGGGTAAACTATGCCTTTAAATGTTAAAAACACATATTTTCAAATAATTTTTTTAAGTATGTATTTGTCATTTTATTATTTGAATTAAGTTATTTTTTGTCTTTAAAAAATAATTGATTTTAAGTCATCCTGTGGCCCCCTTGAAAGGTTTGCTGAGGTCCCCCAGTGGGCCCCCGGCCCCCTGGTTGCGAGCTACTGATCTAGACAGATGGCAGAGACTGCAGTCTTCTTCCTCGCCTCCTTCTCTCTCGCCTTTGTCTCAGGTTAATTAAATGAGACTGGAGAAGATGTGGGCCGGATCACAGCATGGGCTCTGTGATCACTTAGTGCTGCCTATGACATTTTTACCCAGGCTGCCCACTCTAACATCAAAAGCATTTTAACCACACATGCCCATTCTTGTCACAGTGCACCAGGCATGAACATGAAATAGAAATACCCTCAGTATGCTGGGTAAATATGATCGTGTCACAAATTAAATCTGCACACATTGTGAATGTACATGCTGGATATGACTTGTGATAATTGGATAGCGTTAATCTCCCCTTCTCAGTTACGGATTTTGGCTTGTCCCAGGCTCAGAGGTTCAGAGGCCAGCAAGTAATCATGCAATAATGTTGTAATTCGGACATAATCTGTTGAAATGATATCAAATTGATTAATTAAATAATTAATTGTAATTAAAGTCATTTTAATGACCAAAACATAGCATTAAGCTGTGTTTTACATTATGTGCACAACCAAAGCATGATTCACTTCATTTATTGAAAACTCAGAATTGCAACACCAATGAAGAAACACTATATTATGTAAGAAAAATCTAATTCTACTGTCTCAATTTTTGCACAAGTTGTTATTTTTACACAATTTTACAAATATGAAATAGCGTGAAACGTAATTTTTACACATTTTTAAGTTCCTATTTTATTTTTATTCATAATTTTTTTTAAATAACATTTATTTTTTTTGCTAGAAATGCAGGGCTTTAAACTGTAGACGTTGCACAAATTGCAAAACTCTTAAAAAAAAACAGCTTTTTAATATTTAGTCTGACTTCAGATCATTTGAAAAAGAGATATGAATAATTGTGTACTTTTACCTAACTCTTACAGTATTTTAAGTATTTCCATGTCATTTATTATATATTTATATTTATATATATATATATATGCTATATATTTATTTTATTTTATTTTACGCTTGATATTATGTAAATAATCTCATTCTACTTTCTCAGTTTTTGCACAAACTGTTATTTTCACACAATTTTACAAATACGAAACAGTGTGGAACATGTCATTTTTACACATTTTTAAGTTTCCTATTTTATGGCGTTAATGTTTATTCATCATTATTAAATATATTTTAATTAAATAAGTTAATTTTATTAAATACATTTTTTTTTGTTTCCGATTTTATGGCTTTTATTGTTATTCATAATTTTTTTTAAATAACATTTATTTTTTTGCTAGAAATGCAGGGCTTTAAACTGTAGACATGTTGCACAAATTACAAAACTCTTAAAGAATAAATAAAACAGCTTTTTAATATTTTGTTTGACTTCCTGAATTTGATGATCAACATTTTTAAAGGTCAGTTACCACCTGTTACTAAAAAAAAATAATTTTGTACTTTTGTACTCACTCTTACAGTATTTTAACTATTTCATTTATTTCTCATTTATTATATATATATTTCAAAAAAAAAAAAAAAAAAAAAAAAAAAAAACAATATTACACAAAGCCTACATTTCATTACATGTAAAAAGTACACCCTAAGACAATTTAATTTAACAATTTACACTTTGAATATATATTTCAATATCTTAAATACAGCTTAAATAATTGAAAAGAAATGCCCATTTCCTGTGTAGAAAAGTTACACTTGTTTATCTCTACATCAAGTGCAAGTGGTTCAGCAATTAGTAGAATCGATTCGCAAATTAGTAGAACATCAAGAGGAAGGTCATACATAAACTTTAATAAACAGCTCTGGTTTGGTCATAAGCAATGAAATACATGGCAGCATCAAAAAAGCAGACTGAACCCATCAGAAGGAAGGTTAGTAATGCTTAAAGTCTGAAAAGGGATTTAAAGCCATTTTCAAAAATCCACCATTCCACTGTGCATAAAATAAGCTACAAATAGAGAAGCTTTCACAGCACAGGCCATCTTTCCAGGTCGGCCATCCCATCAAATTCACCTCGAGTACAAAATTCAAAATGCTTCAGAAAGCGTCAGAGGACTCCATCATCAAATGATCTACATGTTGTAAAACATTTCCAACTGGTTAAACTTAAATGAAAGTTCACCTGCTGCCTTAAAAATGTGAGTAAACTCAACTAAACATGAGTGAACTCAACTTAACTCTCAAATAGTCAAGAGAATTGATTACTTTAAGTGTAATTTTTAAAAACATTTAAGCTTGAGTTCAAAAGCCAAAACTTGTCATGACAACTGGAGTTAAAGAGAACAAATAAGTTTAAATAACATAGTGGGGCCATAATGTTCTGCAGGCAGCTCTGGAAACAATCAATATACATGTCAGGCATTAGAAAGAGATTGTGCAAACCTGGCCAGCAAGGAAGAAGCTTCTGCTCTCAAAAAATCCAATGTAATCCAACACCTACATGTACTCTGGACATTGAGTCAAAGGTGGAGTTGTTTGGCCAAAGTTTCAAACGTTACAGTATGTTTCTTAAAACCAAACACTGCATTTGAGAATAAGAAACTCATGCCAACTGTGAAGCATGATGGGAATGTTATGGTTTAGGGGTGTTTTGCTGCTTCAGGGCCAGACAAACTTGCCATTATAATGTCAGCTATGAAATCCACATTATACCAAAGAGTGCATGGGGAGAAAGTAAGGCCATATGTAAAAACATAAAAAATAAAAGCTGAAACTGAACCTTCCAGCAAGATAAAAACCCAAAACATGCAGAAATGGAGGACTTGAGAATGGTTAAGTACAAATTTAGCTCAGAATCCAAATGCTGAGGTGCCCTGAAATGGACAACATATGAATTTTTATTTGCAAAAACAGATTACTCAGAAAACTCAGTTTTTTAAATTAAAATCATGTTTTTTTTATTATGTTACCATGTTTTTATCGTGTAAGTTAGCTGTATTTTGTTTAGTTATTTTTATTTAATCAAAATAACCCAACTGCAGCTTGACTGAGATTAACTGGAATGCACAATGAAAAAAACATGATTTTTTTTTTTTTTTTAAATGGTTAAAAACGGAGTTATCTGTTTTTGCAAATTAACTCATCATATTGAGGAAGCTCCATGAATATCACAAGGAATTCAGCAAGGAAAGATGGGCAATATGTGAGGCCTATGTGAGGTAAGAGAAAAAAGTGTCTCCATCTAGTGAATATAATAATGAATACTTTTACTATTAAAAATATTTGCTTTCTATTTGAATATATTTGAAAATGTAATTTATTCTTGTGATCAAAGCAAAATTTTCAAGTAATTTTAGCATTACTCCAGTCTTCGGTGTCACATGATTCTTTAGAAATCATATTAATATGCTGATCTGATTCTAATGAGGGAAGAAATTATAGAAATCAATAATTTTGTTTAGCAAGGATGTTTTAAATTGATTCAAAGTGATGGTAAAGACATTTATAATGTTACAAAAGACTTCTGTTTCAGAAAAATGCTGCTCTTCTGAACTTTCTATTCATCAAAGAAACCTGAAAAAAATCTACTCAGCTGTTTTCAACATAATAATAATGAATGTTTTTGAGCCACAAATCAGAATATTAGAATGATTCCTGAAGGATCAAGCAAACTTTGACTTATGCCTTTTATTTTGTGTAGCTATTTTTGTTGAAGAAAAGGCTTTACGGCTATATCTATTATTTGTTAAATTATACCCTTCACCATTCAATAAAGTTACAGTATCATTATGTCCATATATGTTGAAAAATGAACTATTTATGAGGTGTATTACTTTTTCTACAACATATTTATTATGTAAATAATTTAATTCTATTTTCTCAATTTTTACATAAATTGTAGTGTTGACTGCATTTGTCAGGCACTATTGTTCAACCCTGTTACCCAGGTTTCTAAAGAAAAACGAATGCATTTTTCAAATGGAATCATATACTCACATTACTTTTTCAAAGAAGTAACGCCAGTTACTTTTTTCCCCATTTATTGACTGACAAGTCTCCTGTTGGAACATTGGGAGTAAATATGATGTTAATGTATTCTAGACTAAATGTGAACGTGCATTAATTCATCTCACTCACAACAAAAAAACAGATTCAGTATTCTTCAAAATGAATAAAAACAGAGAAATGCAAACTCAGAATATGACGCAACCCCGCAATAATTAAATATGTTAAATAAAAAAAATATCCTTTATGTATTTAATCCCATTTTATTAACCAGAGTCCTTGCTGCTGACCTTCGATAATGCAGATAAACCATACTAATAAGCAAACATTACTTTAGATAAACTAACATTTGTGCTTTATTGTTTTTATAGCTGAAGAGTGATCTTCTGCATAAATGTACTTTTCTGTCAGCCTGAGGTGAATTCATTTCACTTTTGGTGTAAAAGAGCTCTTACATTAGAATTGTTTTATATTAAAAACAAAGAAGCAAGCCCTGCCCAGATTTAAAGTAATGCAAAAGTAATGTAACACGTTACTTTACATAAAAAGTAACTAAAAGTAACTTAGTTACTTTTTCAGGGAGTAACGCAAAATCGTAATGCATTACTTTTAAAAGTAACTTTCCCCAACACTGTTGGTAAGCACAACTGATTCCAACATAAAAATAAATCAGCATATTACAATGATTTCTGAAGGATCGTGTGACACTGAAGACTGGAGTATCACAGGAATAAATTATATTTCAAAGTATATTAAAATAGAAAACTGTTATATATAATTTTTCACAATATTACTGTAGCCTTTATGAGCATAAGAGTCTTCTTTAAAAAAAAAAAGCATTAAAAATATTTAGATGATAATTAGATGAAAAAAAAATATTTTTCATCTTTTTTTGCATTTTAATTAACTCATTTATATTTAGTATCATTTATAACAATCTTTTTCACAGGAAAGTATGTCAAATCACCAGTAAAAATGGGCAAAAATAGTATCATAATTTCTTTAGCTGAAATCTTTTTTTTTTTTTTTCAGGTACTAAAATGTAAATGTAAATGTGCAAATTCTCAAATACCTCGTATTACAGTTATCAACTGGCATTAGCCTGAGTAGAGCCAAAGTACCTCTGAAGCAATCATATTTTAAGTCTTTTCCTCAATATGTTTTGCATATTTGAAGCCTTAAACTAGCCTCCGGTCTTTCTGAACAGGTGCAAAGGCAGACGGGGAGTGTTCTATGAGCACAAAGGGTCAACAGGCTTTATTGTAAATGCTGATGGGGGTGAGCTATACCTACCTTTCTCCCTATATGCTATCTCTCGCTTATTAAACTTTATCTAACTTCCATTTTTCATTCTCTTTAGGATTTGGGGAAATGCAGAGTAACCATGGAAACGGCAACAGCAGGCTATCAGAGGCAGAATCATAACAGTGCTGCTAGAGCTCTCGCAGCCAGCAGAGTTAAGAGTCGTGTGCGAGAGAGGAAGCGAGAGACACAGAGAGAGAGCTGGCATTCTGGGTAAAGGAACAACAAAGGAAGGAACAGGAGTCTTACTGAGATAACAGAGTTCTTAGCATCACTTATGCACTCTAACATTCCTATGCTCATGTCCACACACCCTCACAAAAAAAAATGAACTGCAGTTTCACAACGCCGAAAAAGTGTGGTAAATTAGACGCAGTAGTACGGAACGCCACGGCATTCAGCATTTAATTTAACACTTGGTACACAGTTAAACAACTGCAGTAATGCATCCAAATCACCACACAAGTGTTCGAATACTGAAAAACATACTTCTACATGGGAGATCTACTTTTTTTTGCCTGTTTATTGACAGTGTCAGTGAACAGGAAATGACAAGGAGAGATTGGGATCAAGACATGTCAGCGGTTGTCATCACATTCCCCCTTTAGAGACCCAGAGTGAAGTGTCTTGCGCAAGGGTACAAAAGCGATGGATATCAGTAACACTTGAGTTTATAGTCCATTTATAAGGTTTAAATGTTTTAAATAGCAAAACAAGATCGGCAAAGCATTAAACATTATGCAAAATGACAGTATGGAAGCTCATCTGCTGCTCTCTTTCAACATCAGTCATCATCATAAGTTGGAAAGGAGGCGAAACGGACAGGTAAGACAAGACAAGTTTATTTATATATCATATTTCATATATACTGGTAATTCGAGGTGCTTTACAAAGAAAATAAAAAGAGAGAAGTTTAACATCATGTAAGTTCACTGAGTACTCCTGAGTTACTTGAAATAAATGCAGTGGTGCACATAAATAAAATTTTCTTAGTCTATATTATTGCCATATAAGGGAATTAGTATTAGAATAAGTGATCTAACCTTTGTAGAATACCGTTCTTGTTTTATGGTCTCATATTAGATGAAATCATTTCTCATTTTTTAAAAATGAACATTTATCTTTGATATATGGTGACTAATGAGTCAGCTTCATGTGGATCAGGAAGGCATTCAATCTTTTCTACATTTAAGTTAGTAGTAATTAGGGACCCATTTTGCAAGAATTAAATTTGTCAGCAGAATTAATTATGACCAAATTATAGGAAACCTGACTAAATGAAACTTGAGTGTGAAACATTTGAATTTTTCCTCAGTTCAGATCTACATAATTTCATTGTTTTCCTCTGAAATGAAGTGATTGATATTGCATAACTGTGTCCTTTTGTGTCCTTTGTCTTTTTACAGCTGAACTGAATTATCCAGCTGGGTCAGTCTATGAAGTGACAACGAATAAACTGAGATTTGATCATGGCTAACCAATAACTAAATATGAAAAGTCTTCATGGTAAATGTCAGAGAAAATGATTAATTTGTATATGAACAAACACAGATCCTTAAAGAAAGATGATAACCATGAAATAAAAAATGTTTTTAAAGGTTGACAGCATAAATCATTCGTATAAATCATAAATCATCACAGCGGGTCCTTCGCTGAGAGAAAGTATCATGTAATGTGTGTCGTCGTAAGAAACTAATTATTCAGAAGAGGAGATAAAACATTTGGATTTGAAACACAAAAGGCAACATTAGCAGTAACTTGTAAATAAGTGGAACTTTTTTGCATTCATTTTTAATGTTCACTGTTCATGTACGCACAAACACACATCGGTTTCCACAGGGAAACACAATAATTGAGATTCAAAACAGTTGATGTTTTCCATAAATAGGGTAAAAAAAAAAATCACCTAAAACTTCAGAAAAATGTTAATTGTAAATCATAGGTTAACTAAATATTACATAAGCTGTTTATTTCATACATTAGATTACTTTTTTTTTAGGTATTTTTTAGCAAATATTATAACATATGAAAATAAAATAGACAATGTATAAAATTAATTAATTAAAAAAAATCTATACTAAATTAGATAACAGGGTGGAAAACAGCACCTAGATTTAGATCAGCTGAGGTTTATTATTTACCTAGAGTTCCCAGTAAATATATTTATATATTAAATATATATATATATATGATTTACATTTTTATTTCTTCTTACAGTAACTTTAGTAACAGGGTTAAATGGTTGCACATAATAAATAATTAAGATCAGTTCAGGTTTATAGTTATTGTTTAACTTACAAATTCCTAAATTAAAGAAAATATTATTTATATATATTTCTTACAGTAACTTTGGTAACAGGTTTGAATGGCTGCACATGATAAATGATTAGGATCAGTTCAGGTCTATAGTCACTGATTTACTTATAGTTACTAAATTAAAGAAAATATTATTTATATATATATATATATATATATTTTTTTTTTTTTTTTTCTTACAGTAACTTGGTAACAGCGTTGATCAGTTGCACATGATAAATTATTAAGATCAGTTCAGGTGTATAGTTACTGATTCACTTACAGTATCTAATTCAAAGAAAATATATATATATATTTTTTTGTCTTACAGTAACTTTGGTAACAGGGTTGAATGGTTGCACATGATTCCTAAATTAAAGAAAATATTATTTATATATATTTCTTACAGTAACTTTGGTAACAGGTTTGAATGGCTGCACATGATAAATGATTAGGATCAGTTCAGGTCTATAGTCACTGATTTACTTATAGTTACTAAATTAAAGAAAATATTATTTATATATATATATATATATTTTTTTTTTTTTTTTTTTTTTTTTTCTTACAGTAACTTGGTAACAGCGTTGATCGGTTGCACATGATAAATTATTAAGATCAGTTCAGGTGTATAGTTATTGATTCACTTACAGTATCTAATTCAAAGAAAATATATATATTTTTTTTTTTGTCTTACAGTAACTTTGGTAACAGGGTTGAATGGTTGCACATGATAAATAATTAAGATCAGTTAAGGTTTTTAGTTATTGTTTACCTTATGAGTTCCTAAATTAAAGAAAATATTATTTATATATATTGTTTTCAGTAACTTCGGTAACAGGTTTTAAATGGTTGTACTTGATAAATGATTCAGATCAGTTTAGGTCTATAGCTACTGATCAACTTCGAGTTCTTAAATTCAAGAAAATATGATTTATATATATATATATATATATATATATATATATATATATATTTTTTTTTTTTTTTTTTTTTTTTTTTTTTCTTACAGTAACTTTGGTAACAGTGTTGATCGGTTGCACATGATAAATTATTAAGATCAGTTCAGGTGTATGGTTGTATATATATATATATTACACACGTGCCCATATTATATTATATTATATTATATTTAGGGCTGTCAACGATTAATCGCGATTAATCGCATACAAAATAAAAGTTTGAGTTTGCCTAATAAACGTGTGTGTACTGTGTGTAATTATTATGTATATATAAATACACACAAGAAATATGTTATCTATGTAAAAAATATTTGTATTTACATATAATATAAATTATATAAAAATTACAATAAATACATATACTTGTAAATATTTCTTATATATGTACCTGAATGTGTTTGTATTTATATATACATAATAATTGCACACAGTACACACACGTTTATTAGGCAAACTCAAACTTTTATTTTGTATGCGATTAATCGCGATTAATCGTTGACAGCCCTAATTATATTATACAGTAACTCTGGTAATATTTTTTTTTTATTTTTTATTTTTTATTTTTTAAATTAATTTGGTATCAGGTTTGAATGGTTGCACATGGTTAATCAATAACTATAAACCTGAACTGATCGTAACCATTGATCATGTGCAACTTTTCAACCTTGTTATTACCAAAATTACGGTAAGAAAAAAAAATTCTCTTTCATTTAGAAACTTAAGTTAATTAATAACTATAAACCTTAACTGATCTTAATCTAGGCGCTGTTTTCCACCCTGTTACCTAATCTAGTATAGATTTGTTTTAAATTTATTACCTTTATACATTGTATATTTTATTTTGATGTTTTATTATATTTGCTAGAAAAAAAAAAACAATTTGTGCAAAAAAGAAAGTTAAAGAAGTTTCCATGTTTTAGAAAGGGGCCCTTCTTGAGTGTCACAATTTTCACAGAATTATAAATCATGAGTCCCACAGTGTAGACACAAATTTTTTAATGTGACCAGAAAGCTCAGCTTCTTCAAAATAAAGAATTAGCTTCTTTCAAAGCGAAGGGTTTTATATGCTTCTGGTTTCCATGGTGATTATTTAATTCACCTGTTGTCGTGGTTTCTGTTTGACAGAAGAGCTTTCAAGAGGTCAGAGGTGACTGCCTGAGCCAACATTACAAAATAAAGCACGAAGCCTTGAAGTGCAGCGGTGTGCATATGCAGACGTGCCATGCATGCCCATAAAATAATGTTTTTTGCTAATGCCTTTTTAAAGTGTCTATTTGTGTAAAGATTGAGATATAAACATGTTGTGTTTAAGTATTGATGTGCCTACAGGCAAAAACAACTCAGTGTGAGAGACGATTTTGTCTCCGTATCACAGTTGGCAACCCGTGTGTATATGAGTGTGTGTTCTGTTTCTGCAGTTGGCAGCTTGTGTAAAGCAGATTTTCTTTTTTCAGCTCATCAAACTCGATCTCTTCATGCGTCTCGTACATGTCACCTCACAAACATTTTTTATTCTGTTAACCCTTCATTCAGCGAAAACCACAGAGGACATTTATATTTACGGATATGACTGAGGGCTGGGATGGAGGCGTGCGAGTGGGTCAGTGTGCGGGTCAGCTGGTGCTTGTAGCTTATTGGTTTAGGCTCTGGGACAGTAATTCTAATGTCACAGGTTTGATCCCAGATAGCAGGACATGTGAATTAGAGCATTACTAAAGGATCTTTATCTCTATTGCGCCCTTGAGTGAGGCACTTAACCTCACAGCGCTCCCGGCCAACTGCCCCTGCCATTAACATCCTTTATGTAGCTTTGGAAGAAAAATATCCAGTAAATAATCTTTGGTATGTGTTTGATTGAAACAAGATTGAAAGATTGCCTTGATTTTTTTATCATGAAACGCTGTTCTGGCCCATTTCATTTCTGTAATCTGATGTACTTCAGAGTAAAATGTGGTACAGAATGAGAAAAAACATTGAGTGGGACTGATTTTATCCATCGCAATCGATTGGATTGTAAATAGTGGGCGTTATATACCAAGATGGAGCCAGATGGCTGGAGACGGGGGGTTGAATAATATTGGTGACATCAGCTGAAAAGTTTCTACTTTTTTGTTTTTTGGAATAATATGCACTGATGAATAAAGCTGTGTTCACACTGGCAGGGATTTAAGTCGCTCTGCTGTCTGCTCTCTTATTGGTATAGTAGTTGCTACATCATTTCCCTGCTGATTTGCAAAAAACAATATATAGGTATGATGAACATTTTGGTCCACATATTAAATCAAGTCTGCCTAGAAAAATGCTGGGTTAAATACAACCCAGCGCTGGGTGAAATATGGACAAACCCAGCGACTGGGTTGTTTTGATCCTGCAGTTGGGTTAAATGTATAACCCAACCTTCTGGGTAGTTTTGTTTAACTCAACTATTGCTTAAAATGACTATATGACTGACTTAAAATGACCCCAAAATAGGTTGTAATTTAAAAATCAGACCCATATACTCTAAAAATTGCTGGGTTGTTTTTTTAACCTAAATGCTGGGTTCAGCCTTTTGGGTCATTTTATTGGATTATTATTATTTATTTATTTATTTATTTTTTTTACCCAGGTGCTGGTTTATTATGTTTTTTTTTTTTGTTTTTTTTTTTTTTCCCAAATGCTGGGTTCAACTTGTTGGGACATTTTATTGGGTTATTTTTAATATTTTTTACCCAAGCGCTGGGTAGTTTTTTTGTAACTAAGCTGCTGGGTCATTTTTAAAGCTGGGTTAAGCCTGTCTCTGACCAAACAACCTAGCTGCTAAGTTACAGTCAGTCAGAACGCAGGCTTTTTGTGCACTTCTTCAGTGGAATTAAGGCTTGTATACATTTTATTTAGTTTATAAAATCTTTACTGTGTTGTAAATTGTATTATTTTACGCAACGCAACATAAGAACGAGATGTCAGTCAGCTGCAACAGCAGCGGTTGTTTCGCAAGATGGAAACGCCTTTTGCCTTGCATAAAATAAATATATTTTATTAGTTACTGTACTGATTTTAATTTGGTTTGATATTAAAATATGTTCTCTAATGTCAGTACTGTTTGTTTATGTACAGGTTTTGGAGTCACTCACAGCATCTTTCAGCTATGAGTGAAATGCGAGGCACGATCTGAAGTCCTCAGTTACCCCCGCAGTCAACCTTAGATTTTGGCGACACACCTGCACGAGAATTAGTGCTATTTCGGTAAAAAGCCATTACAGAGAACGGTTAAATGCACAAAAATTAAAAAGCTACTTTTAAATGTTACATTTTTTATGTCTTAAATGCTTGTTAAAAGAGTTCAAATGTATGTAATATTGTAAACTATGCTGTATTCACTCAAATAAATTCAGTTGGTCTTCTATTTTGTCCATGTGTTCTTGCTTAATAATAAATGTTCATCTTTTGATTAATGAGTAATTCTTTGTGTGTTTTGATTATCCAGTTCATTTTAAGCCAGCAATATAATCATTTTTAAACAAAAGTTGACTTAAATAAAATAACCCAGCATGTTTGGTAAAAACATTTAACCCAACCAGCTGGGTCAAAATAACCCAGCATGTGTTCTATCCAATATTTACCCAGCGCTGGGTTACCAAACAACCCAAGTTGGGTTGTTTTTAACCCAGCATTTTTAGAGTGTAATTACTGGAGGCATTAGTGTTAATCAAAAGGTGAACATTTATTAATAAGCAAAAAAAAAAAAAAAAAAAGTTTATTATTTATTTATTATTTATTCAACTTATTAATAAATGTTCATTTCCAACCTATTTTGAGTTAATTTTAGGCAAGAAATCTAGTAATTTCTAAGCAATAGTTGAATTAAATAAAACTTCCCAAAAGGTTGGGTTGAACATTTAACCCAGCTGGGTCAAAACAACCCAATTGCTGGGTTTGTCCATATTTAAAGGAGAAGTCCACTTCCAGAACAAACATTTACAGATAATTTACTCACCCCCTTGCCATCCAAGATGTTCATGTCTTTCTTTCTTTAGTTGATAAGAAATTATGTTTCTTGAGGAAAACATTCTCAAATTTTTCTCCATTTAGTGGACTTCAATGGTGCTCCCTAGTTTGAACTTCCAAAAGGCATTTATATGCAGCTTCAAATGGCTCTAAACAATCCCAGCTGAGGAATAAGGGTCTTATCTAGTGAAACGATCGGCCATTTTTTAAACAAATTGAGAATTTATTTACTTTTTAACCTCAAACGCCCATCTTGTCTCGTCTCTGCATAGTCTCTGTAATCTGGGTCAATACAGTTAGGGTATGTCGAAAAACTCCTGTCTCGTTTTCTTCTGCAACGTCAAAATCGCCCTACATCGCTGCTTTACCTTTTTTGGTAAAGGGCGTTTAATCTTCTCTGCACGTTCACTTTGTAAACACTGGGTTGGTACTTCTGCAGCGATGTAGGATGATTTTGAAGTTGGGAAAGAAAACGAGAGTTTTTCGACATACCCTAACTGTATTGACTGTATTGAACCTGTATTGAACTCTATTGATAAAAACAGAGTTCACACAGACTTAGACAAGACAAGCGTTTGAGGTTAAAAAGTACATAAATTGTCAATTTGTTTCGAAAATGACCAGTAGTTTTGCTAGATAAGACCCTTCTTCCTCGGCTGGGATCGTTTAGAGCCATTTGAACTGCATTTAAACTGCATTTTGGAAGTTCAAACTTGGGGGCACCATTGAAGTCCACTATATGGATAAAAATTCAGGAATGTTTTCCTCCAGAAACATAATTTCTTGTCAACTGAAGAAAAAAAGACATGAACATTTTGGATGACAAGGGGGTGAGTAGATTATCTGTAAATTTCTGTTCTGGAAGTGGACTTCTCCTTTAAGCCAGCAATTTTTAGAGTGCACACTGCCTCAGAAAATCTAGTTAAGATTACTTAGTCTAATTAAGTTTTCAAAAATTGGCTTCTGAGTAAACTTAAATCTACTGAGCAACCTTAACTAGATTTTTCTGAGGCAATGATGTTGCAAGATTTTTTCAAGTAACATTAAAATATTGAAATTTAACTTGCACCCTGGTTGCCTCAACAAAACATCAGTAGGATTTTTGGATTATTGCAGAAAATATGTTGAGACTAGTGAGTAGATGAGGACGTTCGATGTCCCTGACAGACATTGCAGTCTCATTAGCCACTTGTTAGCGACCACCTTTTTTAAGACATGAAAGCTTAAATAAAATCATGAGTGGGTGTAACCTAGTGAGTGAAAGTAACATACAATTTAAAGAACCATACAACAATGTCTTGTTTGGGACAAATTTGTTGACTGTTTTCTTTTCATCCTTTTCAATCGCAAGGAAGGTGCACATTCCAGTGTAACTGATGTTTGTTAGTCTTGATGTCTTTGTTTCTGTAAATAAGAAAAAGTAAATGGAAATTAGACAGTTTCTTTGATAATAGTGATTCTTTTTGTCTCACCTTTTTCTTTGGAGCTTCCTAGTAGAAAGGGCCCACAAACAGGAAGCCACATTTATCCCATCCATAAGTAGAAGAGTTTCATGGTTGAGAATGTGGGAAATGATATTTGAGAAAGTTATCTTAAATGCATGTCTTTGAAAATGCTCATTGGTTTTCATTATGAAAATAGAGTTTGTTAAAGAAGATGCTAATGTCAGTGCTGTATGATGTTGAAGATGATCTAATACTCAAGTGAAGTTTAGGCTAATTAAATTGTAACTGACGTAGTCCATTTAAATTTAAGGGGAGGAGCCTCAGTTATAAAGAGCCTAGTTGTTTGGTCAAGAAAAAAACTGAGAGGGAGGAAACTGAGTGTGATGGTTGGACTAGTAAAGCCAACATTTTTGTCATTATGTTAAGTCTTATTCTTTTTGTGTAAGTTTTCTTTTGTTTTGTTGTACTTTGTTTTTTTCCCCCTCCTTTTATTTGGAACCACGTTAGATGATTCCTGTTGCATTGTCTGGTACATGCCCTTATAAAAAAATTACAGTGAAGAGACTTTCAGCCAGCATAACAAAAATGTTTTTGAACCAAATCACCTACCCTGCCTTTAAAGTCCTCATGAAATCAAAATTGACATTTTTTGGCTTTTAGTATGAATATGTTAGCTTTAAGGCTATCTATAAGCTAATGTGCTCCAAAACAATGACAAAATTCATTTTAGAAGATATAAGCATTCAATACTTACAGTCTCTAACTTCTGCCAATATGAATAAATGCTTTTGATGACATCACCCTGCACCTCAGCTTCTCATCAAACTTTCTGTCCAATTAAATGCTCTCAAGAATCTGAAACGTCCCACCCCCTACATTATAAATAGACGCTGAAGCTGAGGCTGAAATCGGTCACAGAATTTGCATTTTCTGTACGGTGAATGGTACTGTATAGGGGATAGGGAATGATTCAGACAGTGTAAATATGCATTCTGTTGGGACAAATAAAGTCTGGTTTCGGGCTGTGTCACACGAACCGAAGTAGTGTGCACAAAGTCTGCTCTGGTCCAGATACACAAAATAGCGCGGAGCGGATCATATGCACGAGTCGGCGCAGACCACAAAACGTACTGAAACATTTGAATTCTGCACAGAATGCTATATTTTATAGAAATCTAAATAAGAATATGGCTGTCATACACTGTCAAATGCGGCTTTACCAAGGCTTTAAGCTGTGATATAAAAGAAACGCTATTGGCTATTTAAAAAAAGTGGCAGGACTGTTTAATACGCCCCACCCTGTCTTCCTGTTTCAGTTGAAATTACATCAACACATAGAATGCATGTTTCAAAGCACTTCAGTGGACCGTTAAGGTCTCATTGTCCTGTAATACTCTAGAGTAACTTTAAACCAGTGGAACTGTTTTGGGATGGGTGGACTCAAATTGTTCCCCAGTGTCATACAATGTCCAATCCCTTCTGAACCTTAAAGACAATCAATTGGCTCAGACTACTTTTTATGGATACTCTATCTGGTGCCTGAACATCATATAAAAATCATATAATCTTTTAAATCATATAAAAGCCCTTTTGATTTGCAAAAACAAGACATCATGATGACACCCTGTTTTAGCATTGAGGGAAATAGGAAAATGGGATCTTGCAAAAATCTGCAACTCTCACTGAAAAAGTGTGTCCCAATTTGTTTATCGCTGCAATATTCTATGCCGTAGTATAAATAGTGTGAGAAGTGTGTTTACAATGAAAATTCAGAAGAAAAACAAAGTGTGGAATGTTGGACAAATAATGCACTTAACTGTTGCAGCTTTGCTTAAGTTGCAGGGGTGAAAGGACCAGTGTTGGGGAAAGTTAATTTTAAAAATAATGCATTACAATATTGCGTTACTCCCTAAAAAAGTAACTAATTACGTTAGTAAGTTACGTTAGTAAGCCCTTTCATACCGTTAGTAAGCCCTTTCATACCAAAAATGGAAATGAATAAGCCTCAGGCTGAAGCAAAAATAAATTCATGTATGTACAGAAGAATGCAGGAGAAGAAAGTTCAACACTCTTCAGCAATAAAAAAAGAAAATGAAGCTCAAATGTTAACCTACCTACAGTCATTTTTGCCATACTGGTTGAACTGGATCATCCAAGGTCAGCAGCAAAAACACTGGTTAATAAAATGGGATTAAATACATATAGGATTTGTGATATTTAACATATTTCATTATTGCAGGTTTGCATCACATTCTGAGTTTGTATTTCAGTTTTTATTCATTTTGAGGAATACGTGAATCTGTTTTTTTTTTTTGAATGAATGAATGAATGAATGAATGAATGAATGAATGAATAAATGCATGTTTAAATTTAGTCTAGAACTAGAACATCATGTTTATACAGCGCTTTTAATGCCTCTGCATTTACTCCTGATTTCTCTCAACATGGGGACAGGAGACTTGTCAGTCAACCAATACGAAAACAAAGTAACTGGCGTTACTTATTTGAAAAAGGGTCCCATTTTATATTAAGTGGCCTTAACTACTATGTACTTACATCAAAAAATAAGTACAATGTACTTAATGTGGTCATATTGTATTGCAAAACACTTTTGCTGCTATTGAGGTGGGATATGGGTAAGGTTAGGGAGAGGTTTGGTGGTATGGGTCGGTTTAAAGGAGATGTCCACTTCCAACACAAAGATTCACATATAATGTACTGACCCCCTTGTCATCCAAGATGTTCATGTCTTTCTTTCTTCAGTCGTAAAGAAATTATGTTTTTTGAGGAAAACATTTCTGCATTTTTTTTTCCCATATAATGGACTGGTATGGTGCTCTGACTCAAAACAGTTAGGGTATGTCGAAAAACTCCAATCGTATTTTCTCCCTCAACTTCAAAAATCATTTCAAAATCATCGTTGCAGAAGTTCCGACCCAGTCTTTGCAAAGTGAACATGCAAAGAAGATCAAACACCCTTAAAAAAAGGAAAAACAGCGATATAGGAGAGATTTTGAAGTTGAGGGAGAACATGAGATGTGAGTTTTTCGACATACCCTAACTGTCATGAACCGGAAAAAAACAGTCCAGGCAAAGTAAGACAAGATGAGTGTTTGCCATTAAAAAGTATGTAAATTGTATTATTTTTATGAAAATAACCAATCGTTACACTAGATAAGACCCTTCTTTCTGGGATCATTTACAACCGCATTTGGTATCGTTTGAAGATGCATTTAAACTGCATTTTGGAAGTTCAAAATCGGGGCACCATAGCAGTCCATTATATGGAGAAAAATTTTTTTCTCAAAAAACATAATATCTTTATGACTGAAGAAAGAAAGACATGAATATCTTGGATGACAAGGGGGTGAGTACGTTATATGTGAATCTCCGTTTTGGAAGGGGACTTCTCCTTTAAGGGTGGGTTAAGGTGCAAGGGATGAGTCAGTAGTGTAATTATAAATGTAATTACAGAAATTAATTACAGATGTAAATACATGCAGGTATTTTTAAAATCTAAGTACAATGTAAATACATGTATGTACACAATAAGTGCATTGTATCATATGATTAATTTCAGTGTAAGTACTTGGGGCACTAAATATAAAGTGGGACCAGAAAAAGAAACTTGTAAATTAAAAAGTAATGTGTTACTTTACTAGTTACTTGAAAAAAGTAATCTGATTAAGTAACTCGCGTTACTTGCAATGCGTTACCTCCAACACTGGAAAGGACTGATTTCTGGTTGCAAAATACCATACATACATTCTTAATATCTTATAAAATTCTTACACTAGATTGCTGAATACGTGGTATGAATGCACAGCGTATAGTGCGTCATTTGGAACACAGATGAAATGAATAATGTCCTGTCGCTTTGTTGCTGCAAAAATTGGCAAACGTTTTTCGTCTCTATTGTGATGTACATATTGAGTGAAACGGCTCCTTGAACAAGGGGAAAAAAATATAGGGTGGTACTTGATTTTGTCTGTTGGGAATTGATTGGATCGTTGTTGTTTGTTAATTGCTACGATTTCATGAGAGTGACAGGTTGCTGGAGGGGAGGAATTATTTCCCAGTCCTCGCGCCAGTGCACGTCAGCAGAGAATAGATGTCGTTGCAAGGGGGAGGGGAAGTTTGTTTCTTTGATTAAAGATTACGAGGGTACATAATTAAAAAATAATAATAATGACAATGATGTGAGCAGATAACTCATTTGTAATAAACACTGCAGTATTGCATGATTTCATGGTGGCTTTAAGACCATTAGAAAGCCATTAAGAAAGTAAATAAGTGGTTTTTATGTTGCATCATAAAGGTGACCGGATAGAGTAAGGACTATTTTTAAAACATTTCCTAAGCCTTCATAAGAATCTGTTTCCTGATTTTCATTGAACACAGCTTTGAGTGGCTATTGCCTCTGCAAAACAGTGCTTGTGTGTCCTGCTGTCAGGGCAAGTATATTGAGTTTGTCACCCACACAATGGGTCCAAAAAGGAATGAGAGGTGCAGTATGACAGAAAATGCCACATAAAATTTTGTCTTGTAAGGAAAACAATAAGCAACATCTGCACCAGTGTGTGTGTTTAGGACCCTGTAGCATTCCCACGTCATCTGTTCTGCTGCAGTTTGACAGAGAAAGAGAGACCGAGAAAAAGCCAATAGAACCATAATGCATTTTCAGAATATATGTAAGGACATTGCTATTCCATTCAGACTCGCTCCCATGTGCACCTAAAAGCGTATGTTATGAAATAAAAGACATAGATAAACACAGCAGGGCAACCGTGGGTCAGAGGATTTGCTCTCTCATGGCATCTATTTCAGAAAGGTCACATGTGTCCGGGTGGGCTTCCTGCTGCTAAGAGATCTTCATAATGAATCTGGATTAGACAGGGTCAAGGGATCCTACCATCAAAACTCTTGAGATGCGGTTCTTGTTTTAAAGAACTTAAAAATGTTGAGTGTTTTCAGAATTTTTTACTGAGAAGAAAGCACGAACGTTTCCGCTTTTATGCTACGGTTTCTGTTTCACTGGCATGATGAAACCTGGGTTTAACAGGAATCAAATATTTATGTGTTATATATTATTTAATATTTATAAATAAATTTCCAACCACAGCTGTTGTCATTTACTAGCAATTGTACATCAAACACGCATGATTGTATTTTTTTTCCAATATTCCTTTATTTATTTACACTACTAGTCAAAGGTTTTGTTAATGTTTCATGATCTTAAAAGGCGTTTTGATCTGAAGACATACTGCTGATTTTGTGGGAAAACAACATTTTTGTTAGTGTATGAATAACAGGATATTTTCTGTCAGCTTATTATAACTCTTTTGTTGTTGTGTTTAATTTTAATTAATAGTTCGATTTTAATGAATTAATTTAAGCATATCAAGGAAAGGCATCCAACAAATGCATGTGAACTCCAATGTTTACATCAGCTCATAACAACACCCTACCCACAAAACTAACGTGCACACAGGTTCCCTGGAACTGATAAGAAAAGTAGGACAGAAACTAGTTCAATAATCAATTCACCCCTACAAGTTAATCCCGAACGTTTTGATGAGTTTACTATTGACTGCTAGTATATGCGCGTATTTGTGCCAAACGCAAACTTCCTAACAGCAACACTGCCACCAAGTGGACACGAGATACACGGCAGTTGCGGCCAGACTTGGAAAAAAAATATCCACAACAGTTTATTACGTGATATTAGGTTTTTACATAGCTAAGCAGATTCCTTTGTGATAGTTCGGTTCTCGATCACAGTTTTGCATTGTATCTGGCAGTTTAACCTTTGCATTGTATATTAATAGAAGTTAAGGGATGGTCACAATCACCCGGATGTCATAGCTCATAAAACATTTCCACCATTTCCTATAATGGGATGAATTATTAGTTCATTATGACTAACAGTCTATTCTAAAAGCAGGAAGCAACATATGCGAAGCTTATCAGTAGAGAGAATAGCGCTCTCTCTGCATTTAAAGAGGTCAAGTTCTCTGTGTGAAAGGTTAAGGAGGAAACACCCGGTGTCAAAAAGATGCCATTATATGTAAATGATATTGTTCTGCTCTTAGCACAACCATGCAGGTGATGGAGTTAAAAAATAATTAGTTAAAGTTTAAGCATGTGAATCGTTCTTACCACGTTTTGAATGACCTATATGTTGATTTAGGTTTTTCAACTTTAACGCACTCGTTTTCAAGCTGGCAGCACGAAATAAATTGTTTTCAAAATGTGTCATCAGTTTGCCATATTGGCAGCGCTGAATGTAAACAATGCCACTGAACCGAACTGAAGTCGCACATTTTGCTGATTATTGCTGCTGAAAATGGTCAATTATTATAATGTTTTGGGCTGGACTAATCAGTCAGACCAGGAAAAACATTTGGACTATTGTAGACTGCTAAAGTTATAAAAAAAAAAATAATTTTTTTTTTTTAAAAATCAAGGAGAAAGAGTGTAAAAAACTGTCTGAGGAACAGAAAGCATTTGTGGTTGACTAAACTGAACCAGGATTTTCAGGGCAAAATTTTGACAACATTTGTGTTTAGTCTCATCATTTCCAGTCAGGTAGGTGAACTATTAGACTAATATTTTAATTAACACTGCTCTTATGTCTCTTTACCACCTATTAACTTTAGTTTGTCAAACTATTGCACCCTTTCCTGCTTACTGAGTCCTTCTCTATATGATTTAGCAGCTTCCACATGTTTTTCCACCACATGTGGTTTAGACAGCATAAATTAGTAGAACAACATATTCAGTAGTACATTAACCGTGCAATCAATGCTGTTGTTTACATCCGAGTATCTCCAATATGGCAACGCATCCAGGTAACTGACCACCCTGCTGAAAAAAAACAATAGAACCATCACGTAAAATTCTAATGGTTTCTACTTCATATACCATTACAAACATTACAAACCATCAATTTTTAACCATTAAAACCATTAAAAAATGGTTTTCTGTAGTGTTTTTTTGGACATATTCCATTAGGATTTATTGGTTTTAACAAGCCACCAATAGAAGGTGACCAATTACCAGTAGAGACTAACAGGGTCCATTACAGTTTCCATTAAAACCAATTCAAGTCCCTTTATAACCAGTAAAACCATTACAAATTTTGCGATGGTGTCTATTGTTTTTTCACAACAGGGCAAACCGCGATGTAAGTGCAAATCCTCTATTCTTTGCTTGGTTTGAAATTACAAAAATTCTGCATTTTGCTAATGTGATGTCACCTTTAGTAATCTATGCATTATTAGTCTATCATGTTTTTTATTATTGCTATTATTTTAATCTCTTTGTTTGGTTATTTATTTATTTAACTCGAAATAAGTATTATTTGGCCAGGCCTAATATTTGTGTGAACAAATTCTAAAAATGATATTTAGCGAGCTGTGCATACAAACCACAATTATTTGGCAGAGCGATTAGTTACAAAACATTCAATCTTCACTAAAGCACTGTCAAATATATCCATTAATCAAAGCGTCACTGTTGCTTTGTAAAATTATGTATATGCGTGATCATTTAGCATATTAAAAAACCACCTACCATAAATTATTCATCAGTTAAGTTGATTAGGTCATTGTCATTACTGACAGACTCTTAAAGATCAGTTTTTTCTTTTATAGGATGAAGACACCTACGGGTTTGTTTCGTGTGTGTGTGTGTGTGTGTGGCTGCATTGCTATGCTGGTAACGTTGCTGTGGTGATTACCGGCGCTTTGTGCCCCAGTATTTTGGGTTAATCAGCTGTGGGATTGTTGGCATGGTGACTAATGAGGATGAAACCCAGCACTGACAATATTTTTATATTCTTTGTACTGACTTCAAATATTATTTCTGCAATGATCATTGTTACAATGCATTTAAAAACCATGAAATCTAAATGCACAAATGTGCCAAATTAGTGAAATAAAACAAACATCTGCCTTGCACAAAAACGTATACTTTTATATAAATAAAAGTTTATTCATTTATTCATTTTTATTGTTATTTGAGTTTGACCATCGTCAACAACTAAATGCGCTCACATGTATAATAGAAAGGCTGGTGCAATAGGAAGTGACCTCTGCTGTGTGAAATGATAGACCACTGACAACAAACAGGAAGTCAAGTTTCCATTCCACCCAGTGATCTCAGAATCAGAACAACTAATGTGTGAGAGACTGAAATAAAAGTGAAAATACCATCTGATGCTTTCAGACGAACCAAAGACAAAAAAAAAGTGGACAGTGGTTCAACAACCATTATTACAAAGTCCAATTTTCACAAAGGACCAATGTCCACCGGAGGCAACCTGAGGATGTGATGGTGCTTGATGAATGAAAAGGAAGGAAAGCTTAAACGAATTGTAGAATGTTTTGTTCCAGTTTAAATGTGGTTGTGGTAGGTGCAGTGGTAAAGTCTCTCCACTTACTTCTTTAAATCTTTAAAAAAAAAAGTGCATTTTTGTTGTACATCTTAGAAATAACACACAGTTTTGGGCAACTAGGAATGGTATTAAAAAAATTCTGCGGTTTAAAACTTAACATTGTGGAACATTATAATGTAAAAAATGTGCCATTTGTATAGGCCATAATATTAGAGCTTGTGACACTTTTTTTGTAATCTAAGTGAGGTAAAACTGGACACCTTTAATGGGTGCCTTCGAAAAGGAGTTATGTAGCCATTACCCTTTTTACTAAAAAAAAAGCCTTTTCTGTTTTCCGGCCATCACATTAATGAGGACTGACTGTGGGGAGCAAATACTTCCTTTCCAAAACAAATGAAAATAAGATCAATTGCACACTATTGGGAAAGTTCAACAACAAAATCTATTCTAAAATAATCAGAATAGATGGAAACAATATCCAGGGACATAAACCCTTTGTGCACTGCCCAAGACAAGATCAGTTTCCTGTAATCTGCCTTCATGTGGTACCTCAACTGTAAAAAAATAAAATAAAAATACAGCTGAAAAGATAGAGAAAACCATCAGTTAAAGGAGAAGTTCACTTCCAGAATAGAAGTTTCCTGATAATTTACTCAACCCTGTGTGATACAAGATGTTCATGTCTTTCAGGTTTTCATGTCAGGTCTTCAGTCGCAAAGACATGAAGGTTTTTGAGAAAAACATTCCAGGACTTTTCTCCTTATAGTGGACTTCAACGGTGACCAATGGGTTGAAGGTCCAAATTGCAGTTTTAAAGGGCTCTACACAGTCCCAGCCAAGGAATAAGGGTCTTATCTAGCGAAACGATTGGTAATTTAGTTAAAACAATAAAAATGTATATAGTTGTTAACCACAAATGATCATTTTGCACCAGCCCGACCTCACACATTATGTAATCATGTTGGAAAGGTCACATGTGACAGACGGAAGTACCAACCCAGTGTTTACAAAGCGAACGTGCAAAGAAAGTCAAACACTCTTTACAATAAAAAGTAAAAACAACGATGTCGGACGATTTTGAAGTTGGAGGTGAACATGAGATGGAGTTTTTCACCCTACCTTTTTGAACCGAAGTACACAGGCGAAGAACTAACCGCACGTGACCTTTTCAACGTGGTTGCGTAATGCGTTAATCACAGAGCTAGTGCAAGACAAGCTTTTGTGTTTAAAAAGTATATGATTTTTTCTTTTTTTTTAGAAAATGACCCATCGTTTTGCTTGATAAGACCCTTATTCCTCAGCTGGGATTGTGTAGAGCCCGTCGAAACTGCACTGAAATTGCACTTTGGACCTTCAACCCATTTGCCACCACTGAAGTCCACTACATGGAGAAAAATCCTGGAAGGTTTTCCTCAAAAACCTTAATTTCATGAACATCTTGGATCACATGGGGGTGAGTAAATTGTCAGGAAATTTTAATTCTGGAAGCGAACTTCTTTAAAAAAACACAGCAGACAGTTAATACAGATAAATAAACAGAAACAACCCTTCAAGTAAAAGTGTTGCTTGAATAATTAAAGATGTTTTACCTTTTTAAAAGTCTTCAGAATCAGAAATGCAAGCATTCAACAACTGTACAAAAAATAATGAATGCTCACACCTCCATCCTCTACCCTGTTTGTGTGATATTGACAACCTCATAAATATTCTTTACATAACAACAAATCCTCCTCTACATAAATATAAAATACTAAGAAATCCTTAACACAACTGCAGTACACTAGGAAGGTCTCCAGGCTCTAACAGATGGAGAAACATAACTCCTACTGATTTATTCATTTTCAAGACTAGATTCATAAACAAGGCTCCACAATCCAGTAGGGATCAGCAAGCACCAAGGTACACTAATTTTCAGTCATGTTAATGTTCCCCTTGGTAAACCGCTTGTAAGCCCAGGAATCCAAAAGAGTTTATATTCAGTAAACACAAGACCTTGCAGTAATTTTATGAATATTTCATTTTCATTTATTAAATCACATTTAATAAACTGGAGATTAATTTCCATAATAAGGGGGTAAAACAGCTGTATTGTTGAGAAATATTTGACTAGAATATTTTGAATGGCCACATCAGAATGTCAGATTTTAGCAGTTCAATAATGATAAATGATCTTTAAAAGCATTTATTTTCTTGCAGGCTAATTTTAGGACAAAACATTCCAAGCAAAACAACAGACTGCAAAGCAATTATGCTTTTTTCCCCATTGAGTCTAAGCCTTGAAAATGAAGACATTGTATTTTATAAAACCTTTCAGCCTGCATGCACATTATCCATTCGACACAAAGCAGAAGCCTTACAGTGCCGTCACGTGCCATCAAAACCACCATTAAGAACCTTCTGATGAAGACACGCACCGTAGCGGTTCACACTCACATTTATGCATGACAAGAGGTGCCTAGCAACAAGAGGTGTTCTGATCATGTACATCTATTCATTTAAAAATACTGTTTTTTCTGTCTGTGCCAGAACTGAGTCTGTGTATGATCATTTGTTTTTTATAAGTCAAGATTTCTTCAGATAATGCAAAACTGGAATTGTGTTTTGCCGTTTGAATTTACTTCAAAACAAAGTTCATTCTCTATAACAAGATCTCAAACAGGGGACTTGATTTACAATCTGCTTTGGTAAACCTATAAAACAAATAGCAAGTTAACATAAAAATGAACATTTACTCACCCTGTAAAGGCCATTCAAATATATATGTGTTTGTTTCTTCGTCAGAGCAGATTTGGAGGAATTTAGCATTGCATCGCTCACCACTGGATTCTTTGCAGTGAATGGGTGCTGTCAGAATGAGAGTTCAAACGGCTGATAAAAGTATCACAATAATTCACAGGAAATCCACACAACTCTGTCCATCAATTAATGCACTGTGAAGAAAAAAGCTTCATGTTTCTAAGAAACCAATCCATCATTAAGGTCATTTAACTTTAAACCATTGCTTCTGGGCAAAATACATTTGCAATAACCCATACAGTCCATAATATAAAAAGAGATGGAAGAAGTCCATTTCTAATTTTCCTCTCACATCAAAATCCACCAGCATATTTGTTTACAACTGTTTGTTTTCGCTTGTAAATGGAGCTTACATGTGGATATTTCTGTACTCAGATAACATTTTCACTGAAGAAAGTAATATTATAAATAAAGCACTCATATTTTAGCTGGAAACAAGTTTGATGGATTTGTTCATTACAAACACCCAGCTTTTCACTTCACAAAGTGTTAACTGATGGGTGGAGTCATGTGGATTACTTGTGTTTGGACTCTTTTTCAAGAAAGTTTTTATTGTTATTGCACAGTTGTGCGGCTTAATATTTTGTGAAAACAATTAGGATTCTTTGATGAAACTAAAGTTAAATAAACACACACACACACACACACACACACGTGTGTACTTGTCTTTGCTACATTGTGGGGACCAAATGTCCCCACAAGGATAGTAAAACCTGAAACCTGCGGTCCCCACAATGTAAAAAAAAAAAATATTAAAAATAGTAAATGATGTTTATCTGAAAATGTAACGATGCAAACAGGTTTCCTGTAAGGGGTAGGTTTAGGGTTAGGGTTGGGTGAGGGGATAAACAGTATCGTTTGGTCAGTACAAAAACTATAGAAGTCTGTGGAAAGTCCCCACAATTCACAAACACACACACACACACACAGTGCCCTGCAAAAGTATTCATACCCCTTAATTATTTGCACATTTTGTTGTTGCAGCTATCAGTGTTGGGCAAGTTACTCTGAAAAAGTAATCAAATTACTGTTCTGATTACTTTATTTCAAAAGTAATTAGTTACATTACTTTTTTGTGTACCTCCACGAAAGTTTGTGTGTTGCCTAACATCCCAGCATAAACGCTCCCGAAAAAATGTTTTATTAAAGCATCAGCATTCACAAACCACTGTTATTTTTACTAAAAGCAATAGGCTGCTGCGTGTCTGGTTGCAGAATGCACGGCATTTCGAGCGGTGAGTGGATTCTCTGATTGTCCATTGCATTCCAGAAATCAACAATGTTCAACGCTGGAAACGCGTGCTATAAATAGAAACTCTGCCTATGCTTACGCATGTTAATCGTTTTTGTCTTATGTTAGTTCTTGGGGAACTGTTCTTGTTGCTTTTGTGCAATACATGAATAGCAATTTATTTGTCTGAGATATTTTATGTTTAGATATTTCTATTTTGATGGAAATCATTTTATTCTATCGCATCCCGATAGACTTGATGGGCGAGCGCGGGTGCGGGCGGGCAGAGACTCGTGAAGACAGAAGTTGATGCGTTGCTCTCCGTACCCGGTACGTTCTCAAGAAGTTTTAATGTGCCGTGCTGTCCTTTCAGGTGTTTTGAATTGGATATGGAGTTTTTCCACGGTTGAAAAGGGTTTCTTCTCCTCTAACTGACAACGCATAATAATGTTCTTGCCTTTGACAGAAATAAACTCAAAATAAGGATTGTATTTCCAGCTACATGAACGCGTACTTTTCTCTCTCCTTGCTGACTTTGTTTTCATTGGTAGTATTCGCCTCACAGGCACTTACCAGTCAAAGCAGGTCTTAAGTAGAGGGCGTCGCGTGTGCCAGCCAACACCCTTTTTACAATCAAGATGATAAACTATTCTGTCGGCAATGATGTAACGCAGCGGTAACGCATGCTTGTAACTATACTCTAATTACTCTAATTACTTGGAAATTATAACGCGTTAAATTACAACATTACTAAAAAAATAATCTAATTACAGTAACGCGTTGCTTTACTGCCCAACACTGGCAGCTATATGTTAAAAACATCAGTCTACACTCCATACACCATAATGACAAAGCAAAAAACAGGTTTGTAACACCTTTGCAAAATTATTAGAAACAAATAAAAAAAAAAAAAAAAACAAATGAAACGATTCCACTGCATAAGTATCAGGGGCTTAGCCACGGGTGTGCCGGTGCCACCCACAGTGGCAGCTGGCACACCTAAAAATAGAAATTTTTTTATAATCGTAAAAAACATGGGCGGCGCTAGGGAGGGGCGAGGAGCTGCTTCAGCACCCCCATAGCACCCAAACAAATAAAGGAAATAAAGAAAGAAAGAAAGAAAGAAAAAATTGACTCATTACGCATGCATAACTAGTGCATTGCAATACGTGACGTGATTAGCAGGCACGCTTTTCGAAATGTCAGCATTTTATTTTAAAAACGGAAAGTGCCAAGTAGGCCTGCCCCCGACTAAAGATTTTTTTAGTCAACTACTCACACGTGTATATTAAACTGATCAGTATAATAACCTACAAACCATCCTTTAATATATAGGCGTATAGCCTATATATTAAAGGTTGCACCGGTGCCGGCAAAATGACTATGGATGTGTTGAGGGAAAAGAAAACTTTTAATTTTAATTATTTGTTAATAAACTAGTGCTTTCATCTCAGTCCGTTTTGGCTGAAAAGATGAAGTTGCCAATAAATCAGGAAAAATTCTTTCCGCAGGAAAAAAAAACCCAAAAAAAAAAAAAAAAAAAAAAAAATGGGGTTAGGGTTAAAAAAAAGGGATTGCGCGGGCGCCTCCATGTCATGCAGCGCGATAGGCTAACAATCAAGTTGATATTTGTACACGACATATATAAATACTATATGCATATATTCATATGTGTCTATGTTCGTACATACAGTGCATATACAAAAAGCAGGTGTGGCGATGCTCAAAACAGCAGCAGTGACCGGGAATGTGGAACAATGGAGAATTCTCTCTTTCTTTCTTACGTTCTTTTTCTTTCTCTTTCTTTTTTTCTTGTTTACAACATACTACATACATCCACGTTTACAGGATAATTGCCTTTATTTTCGTTAAATACAGTTCTTAATACAACATGTTTTACAGTTTAAACACCAAGTGTCTGTGAACTTTTAAACTGCTTAATATATGTGTAAATGCCTATTATGTGAAAAAGCATATTCTGACCGTACCAAATGCAACATGCAGTTTATTTATTATTATTATTTGTCGGCTAATAATGATATTTTGCAGATTGTGCAAGTTGTATGTAAACTTACGGCTTAAATACAATATTTGGGGAGTGTGTGTCGCGAATAAAGTGAAAATTAATGCAGCAATAGACACTTGACTTTTCATTAAATTTTTTGATTGTCGGTGGCCGTCTTTAGGAGCAAGAAAGCTTCGGAAAATGGCTCAGAAATGACGAGGACGTGAATTGTTTTTACAAGTCGTAATCTAAAATAAGGGTAGTTATGGCATGAAACCTGGTCATTTTAATATGCAACTATCTGTAACGTTAGGATTTTTTTGCACATTAATCTGACAATTAATTTGGCACACCCAGAGTCTCTTTTCTGGCTATGCTACTGATAAGTATAAAGCTCAACACAGTAAAATATGGAGATAGCTTAATGAAAACCTGGTCCAGAGATTTTAGAACCTCAGACTTAGCAGAAGGTTCACCTTCCAACAGGACAATAACCCTAAGCACAAGTGTGGCTTATAGACAACTCTGTGAATGTCCTCGAGTGGCCCAGCCAGAGCCTTGGCTTGAACACAATCAAATATTTCTGGAGAAACCGGAAAATGTCTGCCAGCTTACACAGAGTCATGAGAGGCGAGGTGAAGAATGGCAGATAATTGCCAAATGCAGATGTGTAAAACTTGTAACATAATATCCTGAAAGACTTGAGGCTGTTAAGGTGCTTCAACTAAGCACCAGGTTAAGGGTATGAAAAGTTATGCAATGTGCTTATTTCAATGTTTTATTTTTAATAAATTTGCAAAGGTGTCACAAATCTGTTTTGTGCTTTGTCATTATGGTGTATGGAGTGTAGATTGATGTGGGGGGAAAAAGGTAAAGTTATATAAAATGTGAAAAAATGAATGTATGAATAGTTTTGCAATGTTTATGTATGCATAATAAAAAAAAAATAAATATAAATATATATATATATATATATATATATAACAACATTATATAACACATTAATAACTTAGAAAGGAAACAATGTGTATGGTTTGACTGCTCTTGTTTAATCTTTAAATCTAAAAAAAGAAGAGCTTAAATGTCCATTTTTAAAGCACTAGCAAAAAGTAAAACATAACAGTGGAAAGAAAATATTTACAATCCGTTCACATTCGTGTCACTCAGTACAGTTCTAAGGTGTGTGTGCGTGTCTGCATGTCTTTATGGTTTTGGTTATAAGACGCTAGATCAGATATACAAACATCACACAGATATCAGTCTTGTCACTTTAAGCCTTTAAAGCTGCATGTGTGTCACTTCTTGGAGGGAACTCCCTCAGAGTAGTCCTCCAATACGCCGTTCAGATGATCATTATGAGTCTTAAACCGTCTCTTTTTCTGTGTTCCAGGTTTCTTCCTCTTCTGAATGGGCGCCTGCAACAGCCAATCAAAAAAAAAAAAAAAAAAAATCATGTTAACCTCTCACAGCAACAGTTTACTCACACACAAATATGCATAAACCAGCCAATCCAGAGTGAGTTTTGTGTTTGTTTCTCTGCATGTAAATGCTTATCTGTAGGTGTGTGAATAACAGAACGCACCATTTTCTTTGGTCCTGTCTCCTGCATGGATGATATGCCCTGTTTCTTCAGGTACTCTTCGATCTTCTCCTCATCTATGGAATCAACAGGAACGCTGCGCCACAGTTTTTGGAACTCTGGAGAATGAATGACACTGACATTACGATACCTCCACCTAAATGACCAGAACTCTTCTTATATTATAGACAGTAATCAACAATGCTGCATCAGGTCAATATTAATCACTCTTCAATAATAATGATTGTCACACACCTTCATCAACAACAAACTGACAGTGTTTGTCATTGTAGAAAAGAACCTTCTTCTTATCTGGCCTGGTCACAAATATAATCTGATCCCCAAGTGCCTAAACAAAACATAAAAAAAAAAAAAAATACAGAAAGTCAGCTGACAGGTAAATGATTTCTAAATAAATATTATACGCAAATTAGCTGCTAAAAAGGTATGGAAGCCCGTTTGCCCCACCGAATAAAAAATGAAAACTGTTATTGCAACTATTTAACTCACATTTCTGAATGATTTCTCAGAATTCCGAGTTTATGTCTCACAATTCTGACTTTATAACTTGCAATTGCTTGTTTAGCTCTCACAATTCTGAGAAATAAACTATTCTCTCAGAATTGCAAGATATAAACTCACAATTCTGACTTTTTCTTGCAGTTGCGAGCTTCTGTCTTGTAATTCTTTTTTCTTGTAATTGTGAGTTTATATCCCGCAATTCTGACTTTTTTCCTCGCAATTCTGACATATTGCATTTCAGACTTTTTTTTTCCCCTCGCAGTTGTTGGTTTGTATCTCACAATTCTGACTTTTTTTCCCCCTCACAATTATGAGTTTATATCTCACAAATCAGACTTTTTTTCTCAGAATTGCACAATATAAACTTGAAATTGCAAGTTATAAAATCAGAATTGCAGTATATAAACGCACAATTTGGAGTTATAAAGCCAGAATTGTAAGACATAAATTCACAATTCTGACTTTTTTCTCACAACTGCGAGTTTATATCTCGCAAATCCGACCTTTTTCTCTCAGATATGCACGATATAAACTTGAAATTGCTAGTTATAAAAATTAGTATTACAATATATAATCAAAATTTGGAGTAATAAAGTCAGAATTGCAAAATAAAAACTCACAGTTCAGACTTTTTTCTTACAGTTGTGAGTTTGTATCTTGCAATTCTGACTTTTTCCTCACAATTGCACAATATAAACTCGCAATTGAGAGTTATAATGTCAGAATTGCAAAATAAAAACTCACAATTCTGACTTTTTTTCTCTCAATTGTGAGTTTATATCTCACAAATCCACCCTTTTTCTCTCAAAATTGTGAGATATAAACTCAAAATTGTGAGTTATAATATAAACAATATAAACAATTTGGAGTTATAAACTCATAACTGTAACAAAACTTTTTTTTCTTCTTTTTTCTTGCAATTGCGAGTTTATATCTCGCAATTCAGACTTTCAGACAATTCAGACTTTTCTTCTCATAACTGTGAGCTATAAACTAATTTTGAGTGGGGAAAAAAGACTGATATGTTCTTAGAATTATGAGTTTATATCACAATTCTGAAAAAAAAAAAAAAAAGAGTCAGAATTGTGAGAAACAGTGGCAGAAGTGGCTTCCATAGAAATTAGTGTTTGAAAATGTTACAATAAATAAATCTGTTTAATGATGCCTCAAAACATCCTGAAGATACTGTGTACCTGATGCAAACAAAACAAACAAACAAAAAGAAAGTATGATAGCATGTTACTTTAATAGCTTTGGCTGCGTTGGGTAGACCCTCTTCAACGTCGTCTAGTAACACTCCTCCTAGTCCCAGCTGATCGTGTTTGTCCAGTAGTCTTAGCAAAGCTTTCTTATCCTTCAGATGATACTTGGGTTTAAAGGCATATTTTCCTTCCCGCACATCAATCTTAGGATTACTTGCTAATGCCTGGAGGGAGGGAGGGAGGGAGAGAGATTTAGATTTCCTTTTTTTTTTTTTTTTTTTGAATGTTCTCCTGCCCTTGAAAAGGAATATTATGTGTTATTACATGGCTTCCTGGAACATATGATTTTGATTGGTCAATCATGGCATTCTGTGGTCAAAACAAATTACAATATGTGAAGAATAATAATACATGGCCTGTATTAAATGACCATATGTAAATCAAATAAAAAATGTTCCTACCACCCAAGCGCTTCAAATACCACCTACAAGCAAAGCATATTTTTACAAATTGTGCAACCAAAGTCCAGCTGCTACTACAGAAAACATGCATTACCATACCACTCAAAGAACACACACAACATGTTTTCTTCCCCTATAAAAACAAACTAAAATCAAAACAAAAAGAATTAAAGCAAAAATAAGTAATAATAATAATAATAATAATAATAATAATAATAAATAAAATTAATTATAAAATGAACAATAATAATCAATAAAACAAAAGAAGAAAAAACAATACCAAATTGGTCAAACAAATTTAGAGGCCATTCACATGGGATGTACTCGGTTTTCGGCCTGTAGTTATTTTTATTTTAGATATGAGACAGATTGACAGCTTTTCTGTCTTATAGATAGCTGTGGTTTTCAGGACAGTGGTATGACATGCTTATGTTCAATGATATGGAAATAAAACAATATATTGACTTTTAAAACTGCTCTGTCTATTCAACGCTTTACTAAACTACAACAGTGATGTTATTGAAGTATCTTTATTTGCTGGCTTTTCTCAAACAGCGATACATGTTGCTAAAAATATTATGTAATCATTTTAAATCACTAAAATTTCCCTAATCCCTAATTTTTTATACAAATGGCTAATTGATTATTGTCTCACGCAACTGATTTCCTACAAAACTGTTAGTTCAATACTCGTGTAGCTTTCTGCAGTATTTTTCTTCTTATCATAAACCCTGACTGGGTGTTCCAAGGAAATTTGATTGTTGTGAATTAGGCAGATTTTTTTTGTGAAAAGTTCTCCTGTGCCAATGAATACAAAAAAATCCAAGCAATTATTGGTAAATGAGAGCAAATGTCTTTTTTTTTCTCATGCCCACACACACACCTCGCTCATAAGCCACTGTTTCTGCTTCATGCCAATGTCTAGCAGCTTGGTTTCATCCAAAATTTCATCCAGAGTCAAATGATGAGTGTCACCTCTCTGGTGCCTTGTCTGGAAAGGAAAGAAAGAAAAAGACAAAGAGATGTAAAAAGAGAGTTTAAATGCGTCACAGCTACATCTGCATCTGTGGATTACAGCCTGACAGCCTTTAATTACTGTCATGTTAGAGAGAGTACATCATTTCACTGTGGGGAACTGCCAGAGCTGACACACACACACACACACACACACACACAAAAAGAAGTGACACAGTGCTTACGATAAAATGAAACAACAGTAAAATGACTCTGACAATGCATATTAGTCACATTAGTGCAAAATTTCACAGTGTTTATTCAGGTCAGATGGAGAAACTTGTTAGGAGAGTTAGGGAAAAACTGTTTCAGTCCTTTTTTCCAAGCACACAACATAAAAACCTTCACAAACAAACAGAAGAAATCCTCATTTTAGATCACAATATTGGTACAAATATAACCCTGGCAATAGATGTGCTGAGATTGGAAGGCATTTCCCATGGCATTTGATGGAGGGAGCATGTGTTTAATGACAGCAAGGATTGCTCAGCTCATGATAATTTCATTCCCATGGGTCTTCCTCTGGGAATTGTCTTCTGAATTGCAGAAATCTCCTTCTGAGTTAAAATAAACCTTTTCAATAAAGATCTGTGTGTGATGTGCACTAATGTGAGACAGGAAATGATCATAAAGCAGCAAGAAAAACGACAACTGACAAACACTGCACCAAACGTCTGCATGTTGAACAGACCACCAGATTGTGAAAATGTTAAAAAATGTGCGTATTTTCGTATTACCTTCATGTAGTTGACGATTCGGGCCAAAACTCCAAATTTGTATCCTGAACTCCCAGAAAGTGCTTTGAGATTGAAGGAGCCATTGCTGGGATCTGAAAGATGAAAAGAGAAGAGACAAAAGACTATAATAAGTAAGTGCTGCAAATACTAGGCTATTAATACAGAACTACTATAACCAATCCTTTCAAATGACAATGAAAGTAATAACACATGTTCTTTTCAAACACAAAGTTAGTTTCTGCCAGTTATATTCCACACCATTTACAATTCTTTCTGCTGTCAGCAAACACTTTCGTACTAAAGAAACACCAAAAATCAAGAGTGAAATGAAAAAGTAAACAAAACGGCAACAAAAAGGTCTATTCTGACAAAGCGCAAAGTGAAAAAGCACTCAAGCCATTCAGATGCCTTAATTCATTCGTTTGATGTAATCCATTTGACAACACTTTTTCTAACGAAAAGTAAAAGCTCTGACAAAAACAGATTTCATCTGCATGACAGCAAAACAGCCTTCTATTATAAGTTTTAAAAACATACACAATAGTGCGATATAGGAATAACCGTATCATGACAATAACAGAGCTGCACTGTTATTATAATAATTCTAGGTAAGCACAGTATAAATATTAAACATTCATTTCAGCAACTGTTATCACTTCACATCACTTGTTTGCTCAGCTTGTTTGTTACTGCTATGGATTTTATATCTTCTTTGAGCTCAAAGACAACATGATATCAACAGCTTTCCGCTATGTGGAAAACCAGTTATTTATGCATTCTTAATAAGCATAAGCAGCTGTAAATTGTTCAAATATTTTACATTTTGTCTGTGCACATTTTTTGGGCAATACCATGCTTATTTTATGCTCATATGTGGTTATATTTTATGCCTAATTACTGAAATGATTATGAACGTTTGTATTTTTGAGGATCTGTTTCATGCAAGCTGTCTGGCTCACATTAAAATAATTACCTTACCTTATTAACCCAAAGTTTATATCTTTTTTAAAAATATATACATTTCATCCCCAGAGTAACTAGGCCACTGAACAATACTCAGTTATAATAAGATACAAATTTAGATGTCACACACACACACATTTAGTATTTCCTGTACTGCTTTGTTTCTAAATCTACAACACCACAAAATCATATTTACCAGAGTTCTTAATATGAGTTATGATTTAAAGACTGCGTACCGCAAAATAACACCTTTTTCTACTGAGATGTCCCTGTGGGGCTGCACATAAAAACAAACTTACAGCACAAGTGCAGTCTGGCTCACTTAAAAAAAAAAAAAAAAAGAGTTGTTTTGCTTTTAATGAATTGTTCAAAAAGACTCAGTAGTTATTTCGAATCAGTCTGACAAATACTTCACCGAATATACATGCAAGTTCTCATTACTTGTTTCAGTGAGGTCTCAAAATGAAGCAACTTTTTGGTGCACTAAAGGTTAGTGAAACATAAATCAGAGATGACTGGTTGCTTATAAGAAAAAAAAATGCATTATCTAAAGATGCTATTTTTATGCTGCATCTGAAAGCTGAAAATGCTGCCTGTGCAGGCAGCATACAGAGGTAGGAAGGCATCAAGGCGCGTTAGAATCCTATGATCGTGTCACATCCTGTCCACTGAGATACCTTCATCTAATCAAGTTTTGAAGAATGCATAGATGCATTCTTCGCTCCCATTTATATCCTGTGTGTTTGATTCTGTGACAATAAAAAAGCGCTGTGGTTGGAGTTCAGTTTGTGTTTAGAAGTATGTTTCTGAACAACTTTTTCAACTTTTGATTTCATTTCTAGCAAAAAATTATTGTAGTAATTAAATATTACATAGTGCTCCATTTATGTTGCTGTAGGTCATTAGATTGTTATGGTGCCCAAAAGCCTGTCCGAAACAGAAGGTACCTTGCGCAAACACTGCATGTGAAGCCATTATCTTATAGCTTTTGTGCACAACCTTAAGATGAGGTCACACTACCGAAACTTTGCAGGCTTCGTTTTCAAGCAAAAACATGTTCTATGTGAATTGCAATCTAAATCTACATTAATATTGTGCAATGTGGAGTATAATTGAGAAGTATAAAACACAGAAAGTGCATTATTCAGAATGAGGTATTTCTAAATATATAAACATAAGGTCAGTGACCATATCAGGGCAATGGGCATGATGAATTTAAAGGAATGTGCAAAAATAATAAATGATGCTTTACAGTTTTTTTCTTTGATAAACAGTATTAGCTGGGCCGAGTAGGATGGTGTTCAGCATTTAACTTTAGAGTTTAGTAGGCTGACAGCCAAGGGAAAGAAACTGTTCGACTCTGCTGGTATGACAGCAAAAACTTCTACAATGTCTCCCAGATGGGAGAGGAGTAAACAGTCCATTGCCGGGGTTAGATGTATCTTTGATAATGCTTTTCACCCTTCGTAGGCAGCATTCTGGTAAGTGTCTTTTGGCTCATTTCCACCAAGCAATGCAGTTCAGTACAGTATAGTGTGGTTCGATTCAGGACAGAACACCCTGATCTGGCTTGCGTTTACACTGACAAAAGTACCCTTACTTGACAGGAGTGTAGTACCCTTACTTGACAGGAAAGTAGTGATCAAAATCATTCTTGCGCATAGAAAAAGAAAGCATGACATTGTCTGTGTGTGTGTGTGTGTGTGTGTGTGTGTGAGAAAATAAAAGTTTACAAAACACACTGTTAGATTTTTATGTATGCCCAATCTAATGTAAACAAGCCCAACACAAGTGAACAGCATGCCGGAAAGCGCAAAGACAATGCTCCATTTACCTTGTAGTACACGCAAGTGACAACTCTCAGCGTTCTGCAGTGAGTCTAGCTCCACCCTTTACGTACTGGACTACTGTGCTAGGTACCCAGGGTCCCAAAAAAGCAGTATGGTACGATTCACCATTTTGCTACTGTTCACAACTTCTCACAATGGAAATGGAAATAATTGCATACCGAACTGAACCATTTGATAGAGGGTAGCTAATCACCAGAGAAGTGTTGGGTAGCTTTAACATCCCGTTAGGGCCTTCGAGTCTGAGACAGTGCAAATGCTTTCAATTGTGCTCTGATAAAAGTTCAGCAGGATGTGGGTGGATAGGTGAGCTTTTCTTAGCTTCCTAAAGATGTAAAGGCGTTGTTGCACCTTTTTGATCAAGGTGGTGATTGCTAAGAACTTCTACAACTTTAAAGGAATTTTCTCAATATTTCGATTTTTTGCACCCACAGACTCAAAAAGGTGTATCTCGGCTAAACATTGTCCTGTCCTAACAAACAAAGGAAAGCCTATTTATTCAGCTTTCAGATAGTATATAAATCTCAATTTCAAAAAAAAAAAAAAAAAAAATACCTTTTTAACTGGTTTTGTGGTCCAGGGTCACAAATGTATTTAGGCTACAGTTTTTCAGACAAATAAGATAATGAAGTGCTATGTGTGGTTTTACCGTTCGTTAGAAATGAGCCATTTGATAGAGGGATGCTAATCACCAGAAAAGTTTTGGGTAGTTTTAACATCCCGTTAGGGCCTTCTGGTCTGAAACAGTGCAGATGCATTCAGTTGTGCTCTGATAAAAGTTCAGCAGGATGTGGGTGGACAGATAAGCTTTTCTTAAAGAAGTAAAGGCGTTGTTGCACCTTTCTGATCAGGGTGGTGATGTCGAGGGTCCAGGAAGGATCCTCAGATATATGGACACCCAGGAATTTGAAACTAGTCACCGCTCTACTTTGGCCCATCAATGTAGATAGGGATGTGTGTGTGGTCTTTCCTAGTCTGCCGGGGACTGTTATAATGTTTGTAATGTTATGCGGCAAAAATGGAATTAAACCGTGTTAACGGCTCCACACAGATCAATTATCAGCTCGGCTCAAACTGCAGCGCAGCACAAGGAGATGCATTTACAAGCTGATCGTCTTGACCACGCAACCAGCGTTGGGAGATCCACGAGAAGTGCTTGAATTCAGTGAAGAACACAAATGTCTCTGTGATTTAGTTTAAAGCCAGATAAAACAGCACTGACAAACATTAGAAACATTGTGCCATGAACAATCCCGTTAGAAGGCTTTTCCATGAATTTACTATAAGGCTAACTACACTGTGGCAGAATTGTGGGATATATATTTGGAATTTTATTATTTTATTAATGCAGACATGTATTAAATGTATCAAAGGAGTAATAGTTGTTATTAAACTATACCATCTGTGCATTTGTATTTATACTAAAATGTGACCCTGGACCACTAAACCCATTTGTAAGTAGCACGGGTATATTTGTAGCAATATGTTATATGGGTCAAAATTATCGATTTTTCTTTTATGCCAAAAATCATTAGGATATTAAGTAAAAATTCATGTTCCACAAAGATATTTTGTAAATTTACTACCGCAAATATATCAAAACTTAATTTTTTATTAGCATTATGCATTGCTAAGAACTTCTACAACTTTAAAGCAATTTTCTCAATATTTTGATTTTTCTGCACCCGCAGACTTCAGATTTTCAAGAAGGTGTCAAACGATTAATCGCATACAAAATAAAAGTTGAGTTTGCCTAACATGTATATGTGTGTGTACTGAGTGTAATTAGTATGTATATATAAGTACACACAAATTAATGTATATATTTAAGAGAAATATGTTACGTACAAAATATTTTTTATTTATATATAATATAAATTAGATAAAAATTATACATATACTTGTAAATATTTCTTAAATATATACATGGATGTGTTTGTATTTATATATACATAATAATTACACACAGTACACACACTACATATATATATATATATATATATATATATATATATATATATATTAGGCAAACTCAAACTTTTACTTTGTATGCGATTAATCGTTTGACAGCCCTACTGGTTTCTACAACTCAGGAGAAAAACAAAAATCTGCCTTTAAACTTGAAAGAAATAAAGATTTGACATTTATCGTGATAATTCGACTGATATAAAAAAAATTGGATCTTGATCATTTTTTGTCCATATCGCCCAGCCATACTTGAATCTAATGCAAAACCTGGACAAAAACTGAACAATGACGTCATATTTCTTACATGTTCTTTTTGACTGTCAGAGCTCATCCTGTTTTCATACTAGTTTTCCCCATCTCAAGCTCCTTGTAACTGTGCCAAGAAGAATGATTTCCTTAGTGCATATAGCTCTAGCATCACATCCTCTTCCTCCTCCACACCCTGCTCTCAAACCCTGGCAACTGGAGCACAGCCAGTCTCAGCCGCATCTTGGCACTGACTCATGAATGATTCATTGTGTGGGCGGGACCTAATGCCGAGAGCAGATACATTACAGTAGGTTGGATGGCTGATGCTTTGAAAGACATGACAGCCAGCCAATGGCGTTGAAGCAGAGACTCTCTAAACAGCCAGTGCAATACATGGTTCCAGATTAAGGTGGGGCAGGGAGAGAGAGAGAGCGTGAGCAGCAAGAAAGACAACACACAGACGAGCAAGAGGCTGCTCCATCACCCTGCATCCCAGACACTCACACCCAGGTACGTCCTGCTTTTATAAAATCACACAACATCATGCAAAAATACTCACAGACTAACACACCACCATCTCCGTTTTATATAAGCAATGGATTCCTTTAGAAACTTACTCTTCATATTGAGAATATGCATGACGATGGTGTGCGACCATAACTAAAATGTATACAATAAATGCACATATTGTGTTATCCAAAAGCATCAGCTCTTGGCTGGAAATGTTACTTGTACAAACACTTACATGCAAGATCAAGACAGTTGAAGCTGACTGTGCAGTTCTAGATCATTACACCAGAGAGCATTAAATTAATTGTGTACTGAAAATATAACAAGAAAATCTCATTCATTACCACCTATAATTCTCAAAAGAGACAAACATCAGAAAATAGCTTGAAAGAAATGGTAGCACTATACTAAGAGATGCTCGGGGTGGGGGTCTCTGGAGACCAGGACAAGCAGAAGCCATCTGTCTGTTTCAGACGTGACTGTGTTTGTCTGTGGGGGGAGTCTACAAGAGTTAAACTAAGGTCACAAGACCAGCTTTTTTTTTTTTTTTAAATTAAAAAAAAAAAAAAAAACTGTGAATAATTGACAGTGAAAAGTTTAAATCTCTCTGGAGATGCGGGAAACTCTCTTCTGCGAGAGTCATGGCTGGATCGAAAGTGAAGCTGTATTCCTGCAGAAGCGTATGTGCACAATCAGACACGCGTGAGAAATGCTTTCGCATAGCTCATGTTACGGTTAACCTAATTACTCCTACAAATGCATTCTTGCCGTGCACAGATCCTGCTTTAGTGAAGTATGCAATACAGAAAACCATAGATCATCAGAATGAACTTCTAACACCATATAAGATTATCAAATTATCTGAGAAAGCCTATGAAATGTGTTGTACGTTAGCTTCCACTCTAGTCTAAACCTACACAACACACACAATGTCCACTCATGCAAACTAGGTCAGCTGATTCATCTCAATTCATTTCTCTAGTATAGCACAATCGCATAATACATAATATGGAAGATTAAGATTAGTCCATCCCAAACCAAAATATAATTGAAAATAGTATGCTAAAGCTGCCAGGATTATATTTCTAGCAGATTTACAAAGCTGTACTTTCTTATATGTGACCCTGGACCATAAAACCAGTCGTAAGTAGCATGGGCATAATTGTAGCAATAGCCAAAAATACATTGCATGGGTCAAAATGATAAATTTTTATTTTTATTTTTATCATATTCCATGAAGATAACGCAAAATATATCAAAACGTAATTTTTGATTAGTAATATGCATTGCTAAGAACATTTGGACAACTTTAAAGGCGATTTTCTCAATATTTTTTGCACCCTCAGATTTTCATATAGTTGTATCTTGGCCAAATATTGCCCTATCCTAAAAAAGATCAACAGAAAGCTTATTTATTCAGCTTTCAGGTGATGTATAAATCTCAATTTTAAAAAATTGACCCTTATGACTGGTTTTGTGGTCCAGGGCCACATATCTATACATGCTTTTTGGGCTAATATAACAAGTGTTCGGCAAGGAATATTTGAACCTATAAAAGAACACTACCATTCAAAAATTTGACGTCACTAAGATATGTTTTTTTTAAAGAAAATAATCATTTTATTCAGCAAGGTTGTATTAAAGGGACAGTTCACCCCAAAAATGAAAATTCTTACATTAATAACTCACCTTCATATCATTCCAAACCAGTAAGACCTTCATTCATCTTCAGAATACAAATTAAGATATGTTTGATCAAATCTGACAGTACTCTCATGAACAATAAAGTAGTTATTTTTGTTTTCTTCGCGCACAAAAAATATTTTCGTAGATTCATAAAATTACAGTTGAACCACTGATGTCACATGGACTATTTTAACGATGTTATTACTACCTTTCTTACTACATTTCATAAAAAATATCTTAACTTGTGTCCTGAAGATGAACGAAGGTCTTATGGGTTTGGAACAACATAAGGGTAAGCAATAATTACAATTTTTTATTTCTGGGTGAACTATCCCTTTAAATGAATCAAACTTACTGTTAAAAAAAAAAAAAAAAAGCTCTTTTACATTTTCTATGCATCAAAAAACGAAGCATCTAGGTTTTCACAAAAATCTGAACCAGCACAACTGTTTTTAACAGTGATAAGAAAATTAAGAAATATTTGTTATTATTTCTGCATAATCATGTGACAGCTGCTAAAAATTCAGCTTTGCTGTCAAAGGATTAATTTGAAATACTGTGCACTGTTGCAAAATTGTAATAATATTTCAGAATTTTACTGCAATTTTATGACAGTATGTCCCAATACTTACTGTCTTCCTACTGTTCATGCACACCTACTTGTTTTTCAGTAAAACTGATGGATTGCCCAACCAACTAATCAGCTAATCAATCTTAACTAATTTCTGAATAATTATACTGATTTTCTTAGAAGTTGTGATCTTGTGGTTAAATAAAAACAGCTAGATGAAGTGTAACAGACGCACAGATGACTAAGATGCATCAAACTAGAGTTGAACTCTTTTTAACATAACAGTATATTGAAAACCTTAAATATATGCTGAGAGATACTCAAAAACAATGGGCTGCAATGTAACAAACAAAGACTTCTGATTGACAGCTAAAGCATAGCATGAAAAACTGACTTTTTAACGATGCTCTAATGTATGTTCTTTTTCCATCAACACCGAAAAACAAAGCAGTATGAAGAAATTGCCATTCAGTTTGTCAATCACCCTGTCTCCAGCTCTTTTTTCATCTTTATTCCTACCCACACTCAATCTTTTTACCATTCCTCATCTTCCTCTTTAATAACTGACTGTATTTATCTGTCTTTGCAGGATGAACATGTCCAGCAGTTCTGCTCTGATCCAGCAGATCTACCCCTTCCACGATGGCTGGAATGTTGCCTGTTTCATCATCCTCCTTCTCTTTATCCTCACCATCCTCTCCCTCGCCACACTGGCATTCCTCTATGAGCTGCTGGACTGCGGATGCTTCACCAAAACCAAAACCGTTCGTGACCTGCGCCGCCAACGTGACGAGGTGGTTTAGTTGTAACCATGGTGACAGTGGACAGTCTCCATAGGAACCACAACAGTAGATTGGTGGAAATGGCTGCAGATTTGGACAGAGCTCTTCACCAGATTGGAGTCCCTTAAAACACGCCAGACTTGTACAGAGACAGAAGCACACTACTCCCACTAGCCCAAACAGCAATACACACAACAGGTGTCTCCATGGCTTAAAATATTACATGAGATTTAAACCCGAAAGAGGGGAAAACTTGCTTGTATGCGAACGTCGTTGTCTCCTTATAGTCTGCGTTCAGTATTTCAGTGCTATTGTGTGATGGCTATATAAAATTGTTGAATTTTTTGAGATGTGTTTACATGAATCTTTCCCTTTGTGTGGAATGACAAAGTTTACATGTCAGTATTATAGAATTAATATTCTACATACAGTACGATTTGACTACTCAAAGCAAATGTCACACACTACATTCGAAGTGAAGGGAATGTCTGTATGTGTATGTCTACATTTACTTTTAGGTAAAATTTCATATGTGAATAATTGTTATGTACAATAAGAGTTCTATCCATATTAAGAAGCACAAAAAGGCCATTTGTTGCATCTTTGCAATGCCTTAAAATTGTGTATTTAAAATAATATAATAAAAAAAAAATCATACAAGCACGAGAAATGTGTGGTCATGGACAATATCAATATCAGCTGCTAAAAATACATTTAAATTCATCTACATGCTCAAAAACAAGCAGAAACAGGTCTGTTCTTGAGCTTTGCTCAACTATGATCACATACAAGAACTAACTACCTCTAATAAAGGGTTTATCAGTACAATATGGTGTACTGATAAACAGCACCTTTTGGTGGGTCGCTATATTAAATAACCCAACAACAGTATATTCTCTAATGGTTACACTTTGTTTTAAGGACCATGTCTCACTATTAACAAGTTGCTTATTAGCATACTAGCATACTGGCTGTCTATTAGTACTTATAAAGCACATATTAATGCCTTATTCTGCATAACCGTATTTTAGATCCCTTAATCGTACCCCATACCTATACGTAAAGGCATAGTTCACACAAAAATAAAAATTCTGTCATTAACTGTGCCCCTGGACCACAAAACCAGTCATAAGTACTCAGTATATTTGTAGCAATAACCAAAAAAAAAAACAAAAAAAAAAAAAAAAAAAAAAACACTATGTTATTGATTTTTCTTTTATGCCAAAAAATGATTAGAATATTAAGTAAAGATCATGTGCTACCGTAAATGTATCAAAATCATTTGCACAACTTTAAAGGCAATTTTCTCAATATTTTTGCACTCTCAGATTCCAGATTTTCAAATAGTTGTATCTCGGCCATACATTGTCCTATTCTAACAAACCATACATCAATGGAAAGCTTATTTATTCAGTAGAAGTATACATTTCAAAATGTATAAATTTCCAAACCCATAAGACCTTCGTTCATCTTCAGAACACAAATTAAGTTATTTACCCCGCACAGACAGCAACCCAACTGACACGTTCAAGGCCCAGAAAGGTAGTATGCACATCATTAAAAAGTCCACAACGAGAAAACTTTGTGCACAAAGAAAACAAAAATAATTTCTTCTCTTCTGCATGCATCTGTACTCCCCTGAACGTAAAATTACGGTTGAACCACTGATGTCACATGGACTATTTTAATGATGTCTTTACTGCCTTTCTGGGCCTTGAACATGTCAGTTGCATTGCTGTCTATGCCAGACAGAAAGCTCTATGATTTCATCAAAAATATCTTAATTTGTGTTCCGGGGTTTGGAACAACATAAGGGGGAGTAACTAATGACAGGATTTTCATTTGTGGGTGAACAATCCCTTAAACAACTACCTCACTAACTATTAAGCTGCAAGCTAGAAATTTGTTCTTAGTTAATAGTGAATATGGCTGTGTCCGAAAGCTCTAAAATGCTGCCTTCGGAGGCAGCATTCCAAGGTGGGAAGGCATCAAGGCACATCTGAATCCAAATTCTGCTTCACATCCTGTCTCCAGAGGTACTTTCTTCTGAACGAATTTGGAAGGTAGCATAGATGTATCCTTCACTGGCTTCGATTTCCTATTTACTGGGTTAACTCTCACAAACAAAGGCTGAGCAGTCATCAGCCGGGAGGCCCGTGATGAAGCTTTTGTTAACTGCAGCCTCGCCCTGCCCAGGAAAGTCCCAGTTTCACAAGCTGTGTCTTGGTGGCAATCCACAAAAAAAATTTAAATACATACATTTTCCATTTTAGGCTCACTGACATAAATTTAAGAATCATCACCGTCATTCTAGCTACTGAGACTGGTTTTACTCTAAACAGGATGAGAAGTTAAGATGAAGCAGATATGAAGATCCTTTCATTTTAGAAAAGCACTTCAGCAAATCAGATTGCAATGCATCAGGCTCCCAAAAACGATAAAATCACTTACTTGAAACCATGAGCCCCCCCCCCCCCCCCCCCCAAAAAAAAAAAAAAAAAAAAATTATAACACATCTACTTTCTGACCTGCGTTGTTTTTGGAGGATGATGATGTCTCTTTATCTGGTTTGCTCTTTTTCTTCTTGGAAGATCCAGAGGCCTCAGAGGCTGCTGGTCTCTTCTCTACGACAGGAGTGGACAGAGCTCTTTTTTTAAAGAGCTCTCGCTCTCTCAGCAGAGCTTTATCCATCCTACACACATGTAATACAGTTAATCAGTTGAACAATTCATTCATTTTCAATGGAGTTATAAATAATGCGAGCCTCTACATCACAAATGGTACAGCAGGATTGGCTTGTTTGACTAGTATGCTGCAAGCCAAAACTATGAATTAGTGGACTATTAAACCAATAATTGAAAAAAATGACAAAATATAACCACAAATCAATGCACCATTACTTAATTAAACTATAAATTGAAATAGAACCACAACATCTACTGAGAAGATATACACTTCCAGACAATGGTTTAGACACATTTATTTCTTTTAATAATAATAGTAAAGGCATAATCATAATCAGCCAGTTCCTATTTAAGCAGTAGTTAAAGTTACGTTGGCTGCTTTTCATTTTAATATCTGGTCCAACTGATTCATTTAAAAATAAACACTTTTCAGGTTTGTAAAGAAATTTGTTATATAATATATATATAGTGGTGGATCTCCATGGACTGTGTATCCACTGCTTTCATCTCCCATCTTTATTTGACAGACAATCTAATGCACAATCCAGTAGAAATTTTTGAGGCCGGGTGGAAGTTTATCCACATCTAACATTCTAAGATAAATTACTTATTTACAGTAAACGCCGAGTAGATATTAAATATCTAACACGTTCAAACTTTCATATTTCAAAAGACATTTAATATAAACAACAAACGCGCAATAGCCACAATTAAAAACTAAGCCAGAAACATGTTACATCACATTAAACATGCAGCAACACATCCACAATTTAATGAAGTAGCTTTGAACGTTACCTGAATATCTTACTGCCTTCTCTCTCAGAGAGAAACAGTTCAAACAAAACTTAAATATTATTTTCAGCGACCATATGCTGTCAACTTAGTGATAAAGCTAAATGAGAAGCTTGTCACAGAACGCTAGCGATGCTACACGACTACAAGAAGAACTTCCTGCGGAAGAGTGCGGTTCTTCTTCTTTGTTTTTAATAGTGATTAACACAGGTGTCCAGTGCCGCCTGCTGGTCAAAAATATTGTTATATCTGTTGCGGCGTATTAAATAGAAATTTACTGGTTTTAGTAAAATATTTTCAAACTGTAAACTTGGAATAATAGTAGTAAAAATAATAGTTTTAAAAAATTAAAGGTAGATTCATACAAACATGTTAAAAGGCTTAAAAACTGAAACTATATAATATTCTGTTTGCTCCTCTCATCGTTACCAGTAGGAGGCGCACGTGGAGATTTGTTTGCGTAACACAGTCTCGTGTGCTTCTGAAGAAAGAACTAGCATGGCAGCAACAGAAGCCCATAAAGTGATTGTTTACGGAGGTAAAGGGGCTCTAGGGTCTGCATGTGTGCAGTACTTCAGAGCTAAAAACTGGGTAAGTTGTCTCAACCCATAAGACAGCTTACGTAATTGAAAATAAATTGCTCATAAGTGTGCCATCAGACAAGCTTCATGTATTTCAGTGATAATGTTGTTAATTATTAATTCATTTGTCACAGTTGCCAGTTATTCATTTATCCTTGAATATACATTGTTGGCCTGTCATAAGTCAGTATGGTGGATAATTTAATTTCAGTTTTGTTTTGTAATTTACAGTGGGTGGCCTCTATAGATCTCAATGCCAATGAAGATGCAAGTGCCAATGTTACAGTTAAGATGACTGAATCCTTCACTGAGCAAGCCAGCCAGGTAGGGGGTACTACCATTTTTTTTAATTGCTCAAAATTGCCAAATAATGTCTGAGTTTACTGGTCTGTCACTATTCAAATATCTAATGCCCTTGATTATTAATTTCAAGTGTTGTCTTCAAGCATGTTAGATTTCTGTCTTTCTTTTTTATTTAGGTGACAGCTGATGTTGGTGAGCTGTTAGGTGAAGATAAGGTTGATGCCATCTTGTGTGTGGCTGGAGGTTGGGCAGGGGGCAGCGCCAAGGCCAAAAGTTAGTACATACATAATATATGCACACACAGAAGCCACACAGTTTGAATAGTGATTGTGTGTGTGTTTTTTTTTAAACATTTTAAGTTTGCATATAGTTACATATATTGAGCATATAAAATAGATTTAAATATACACTGCTGTTCAAAAGTTTGGGATTAGTAAGATTTTTTGTGTTTCTCAAATATGTTACTTATGCTCATCAAGGCTGCCTTTATTTGATGAAAAATACAGAAAAAAGTAATATTGTGAAATATTATTATGATGTAAAATAATGCTTTTCTATTTTAATATACATTAAAATCTAATTTATTCCTGTGATCAAAGCTGAAATTTCAGCATCGTTACTCCAGTCTTCAGTGTCACATGATCCTTCAGAAATCATTCTAATATGCTGATTTATTATCAGTGCTAAAAAAAGTTGTGCTGCTTAATATTTTTTTGGACCTGTGTTTGTTTGTTTTTTCAGATTTCTTTGGTGAATAAAAAGTTAAAAAGAACAGCATTTATTTAAAATAGAAATCTTTTCTAACAATATACACTATTGTTCAGAAGTTTGGGGTCAGTAAATATTTATTATTTCTATGGAATTATTATTTTTTTTAAATGCTTTACTAACAACAAATAGCATGTACAATGCCATATCTCACTGTATAACAAAACACATTTCACATGCCTCAGAACAAAGGAACAAAACAAGAAAACGAAAACAAAACAAAAAATTAAATTAAAAACAAGAAGAGAGGGTACATAAGCAGTTTACAGACACATCTATCTTACACAAATGTTTACATTCCATATGATATTACAATGAAAGGTTAATATAGAAATATACTTTGCAGATAAGCACCATTAAATAACTTTATTTTATGTAAAAAATTTTAAGGGAGGAGCATATATTAATCTTTTTAACCGCTTTACTATTTTTAGATTTTGACATCACATCTATATACATTTGAATCTCTTTTTCAAGGACTATAAAAAGAGGTTTGCACTTTGTAAACCTGCATTTATAAATGTGAAATTTACATAAAAATAAAAGAAATTTTATAATAAAACAAACATCCTTTAAAGAGCGATCATTAATAAAATAACCCCAAATCACATGTCTATAAGATAAGGAAAATGTTAAATGTTTAAAATATTATCAGCTTTGTGGAATTAATACTCATATTCAGCGAAGATTTGTTAAATTGATAAGAAGTGATAGCAAAGACTTATATTGTTGGAAAAAAATTGTATTTTTTATTTTATTCATCAAGAAATCCTGAAACAATATCACAGATTCCAAAAAAAATATGAAGTATCACAACTGTTTCCAATATTGATAATAAATCAGCATATTAGAATGATTTCTGACGCAAAGGAGGAATGGCTGATGAAAATTCAGCATTGCATCACATGAATAAATTATATTTTAAAGTATGTTAAAACAGAAAACATTATTTTATATTGTAATATCATTTCGCAATATTCATGTTTTTTTCTGTATTTTTGAGCAAACAAATGCAGCCTTGAGTATAAGAGTCTTCTTTAAAAAACATTACAAGTCTTACTGATACTAAACTTTTGAATGGCAGTGTATGGTAACATGATATAGCGTGCCAAGTTTATTTGAGTGTATTTAAATCTACTAACAATGTTGTTAAAAATTAATATAGTAATATTAATATATTTACATTTAAATAATATTAAGTCATGCACTTTTTGACGTTTTCTGAGGCCCCCTGGCTGAGAACCACTGATCTATGACATGCTTTTTTTTTTAATTATACTCCATGCAAATGCATTCACATTCTATCTATGCAAAAAAAAATTTGTCATTGCTTTCTGAAATGTGTTGCGTTCTCAATACTATCACAAGGGGGCGCTAATCTCTAAAGTCAAATTCTGTCCTAAAAGTGAATATTTTTAATTGTTTTATTATGTTAATTTATACATTGTATAAATATATTTTCTGCGCCTCAGCTCTGTATAAGAATGCTGATCTGATGTGGAAACAGAGTGTGTGGACCTCCACGATTTGCAGTCACCTAGCAACCAAACACCTGAGAGAGGGGGGGCTGCTCACACTGGCGGGGGCTAAGGCAGCACTGGGTCCAACAGCAGGTATGTATGCCTATATTTACTGCTTGACATTTAGAACATCTGTAATAGAAAACTGTATATATCGATGTATGCGTGTGTCTCACACTCACCAGCATATATATAAATACATTCTCTCTCATTGTCATTGTAGGATGCATTGGTTATGGTATGGCAAAGGCAGCAGTCCATCAGCTGTGTCAGAGTCTGAGTGCGCCAAATAGTGGTCTTCCTCCAGGATCTGCAGCAGTAGCTATACTTCCGTAAGGAAGAACAATATAATAACTCATTTTCATTCATGCATGTCTTTTTGTTTTTAATGACAACTAATAATTACTACTTTCAGAGTGACTTTGGATACACCAATGAATAGAAAGTTTGTGCCAAATGGTGATGTCAGTTCCTGGACGCCGCTAGAGTACATAACAGAGTAAGTTTGTGTGTTTGGGAACATCTGTACTATGTGTTTTAGGTGGTTGCGTAGGTTGTGTGTGTATGAACAAACTATGATGTGTTTTCTGTATTCTAGGCTGTTCTATAAGTGGACGACAGGAGACAATAGACCTCCTTCAGGTACTCTGATGCAGCTGATTACTGCAGATGGTAAAACTGAGGCTACACCAGTGTCATGATTAATATGATGTATGGTAATCAAAATCCTTTCAACCAAGCCAATAATCCATTACTGTCTCTGCATTAGTGATACTTTTTATCCTATTGCCTTTTTGTTTACATGTAAACATCAAAATAATGTAACTATTAAAGTTGTAGCTATTAAAAATAGGATGATTGCATTAAAATGTCAACGATAATGTTTTGTAAATGTGATGGCAAAAATAGCAATGAAACTTTTATTATGACTAATTTTGCTTCTTTTTTTCTCAGTCAAACATCCTTGTTACACTCACAGTCTGCTTCTCACCATAGGGGGGCGCTGATGATTAATTTAATTACAGGTTCTGCTTTGGGTCCTTACTGTCAAAAAAGTGATTATGATAGGAGCAGACTAGAATAGTGAGTCAGCATTGAAAAAGTGCTTTTATGAAGTAATGCAGTTTTTTTTTTTCTTCTTCTCAGTTATTCATTTAGAGGCACTGAATAATTTTCCCTTTATAAACTGGCTTTTATTGTAACAAAGTACAAGAATAAATGGTTCACGAAATGTTTAATTTTGAGTCATTTAGATGAAATGGAAAAATGATAATGGGTTTCTGAGCTACTAGAAAAGAGATGCACTTGATGTAAAAAAAAATCAATTACCCATTAAACTGTTCATTTTGCAGAAATTATGAAATAGAATTTTTAAATGGCAACAGTAGTGGCAACAGTAGACAATAATTAATAACTTTTTTTTTTTTTAATTTTGACATTTTCAACACATTCTCTCCTATCTAATAGCTATGATTGAGATAAAATCATGTCACAAATGTTGTCTAGGGTGAAACCATGACACAAATGAGATGTGCAGAGATGCCATCTTCTCGTTGCCTTGCATAATGTATCATGTCACTTGAAAATGCTATTTCAGGAAAGAATTTATTGTGGTCTTTGAATTTAGAGTACGCCTTTCTTTGTAAATCTATACTAAACATTCAGATGAGTGTGGGGAAGTGCTGTTTGCTGCCTGGAAAGTCAAGACATGTCCTAATTGGTGTCAAAAAATGGAAAAGCGTATCATTTACACACTGCCATGTTGTTTTAAACCCACGTCACTGTATTTTACAGCGCACAAAAGGAGATTTTATGAAATGTTCATGTTGGTCTGTTCTATAAATGAAAAAAATGACAAAACGCACAAGGTACTATAAAAGTAAAAAATGAATGTAAAGTAAATAAAATTAAAATAAAAACACTGAATATGATTTGCTCATTACTCCAAGCCATTATGTCAAGAAAGATTTAAATGTAAGTTATTCAGTGAAAATCACCTCTGCTTTAACTCTCAAATTGTATTCATGTGATTTGAATATGCATATTCATATTTAGTGTCACAAATCAGAGACAGGCCAGCACAAGAGTGCTAATCAAGGGTAAATGCACTTAACATACTTTTGCAGTACAAAATATCATTTATCTTTTCATTTGTAGTTTATTAATTTATTATCGATCTTTTTAAACATGGTAACATTTAAATATTCAGTAACGTTAGTTAATTTATTATGTATTAATAAGGGCTATTAGGTTTCATGAAGTAACAATAATAACTTTAGAGTAGGGCTGTCAGGATTCCTCGATTCAATTCGGGTACTCGATTTTGAAAAATGCTGCAGCATTTCTGTCATAATGAAATAGCTAACTATTAAAGATTACGTGGACATTTGAATTAAATGCTTTGTCGAAAAGAAGGATTAGATCGCGCTGTGAAGTGAAGTGGCGCCCTCTGCAGTCATTTCTTATAATGCATAATGTGCTTTAGTTATAATGCAGTATGTATGTATGTTTTGTTTAATAAAACCATATGATTACTTGCTTTTGATGCTTTATTTATCCCCCTTTATCCTCAACGCGGAAGTAAGCCTATGGGTGAGACTTCTGGTTCATTAACCTCTATAGGGAAATAAAAGAATAACAGTGTGCAGTAAACGGTAAAACGGTTTGCTCTACAAACCAGTGTGCTCATAATTAAGATAATACATTAAAATAATATGGTAAGACACACTAATTTGCAATATCAAGCAGCAAACCAAGCTGTTTTGTACAGCTAAAAATAGCTTGAAGCGGATGAGACTGGAAGCCACATCCCTAAAATGTACAAATTGCCGTGACCACTCTTACGGGAAGTAAAAAGTGGATATTATTATTTCCTCATTGTGATTATATATGCATTTTAAGTAATTTTAAAGGTTATTGTTTGCTTAGATCTATTTTTATTACAAAAAAAAAAAAAAAAAAATTATATAATATATATATATATATATATATATATATATATATATATATATATATATATATATATATATATATTTAGGGCTGTCAAACGATTAATCGCATACAAAATAAAAGTTTGAGTTTGCCTAATATATGCATGTGTACTGTGTGTAATTATTATGTATATATAAATACACATGAATTAATGTATATATTTAAAAGGAATATGTTATCTATGTAAAAAATATTTGTATTTATATATAATTTAAATTATATAAAAATTATAATAAGTACATATACTTGTAAATATTTCTTATATATGTACATGAATGTGTTTGTATTTATATATAAATAATAATTGCACACAGTACACACACGTTTATTAGGCAAACTCAAACTTATTTTGTATACGATTAATCACGATTAATCGTTTGACAGCCTTAATATAAATATACATATATATATATCAGATTACTCGATTCATCGTCAGAATAACCAAGTATTCAATTACCAAAATGACAGCTCTACTTTATAGCATGTATTAATCTAGGTTAATGATCATTTCTGCATATATTAATACAATTAACATTTGAAGCTCTATAAATTACCATTTGTATAACAAATGCGCATGAATTCAACATAAATAATAGTATATTTTATAAATGACATTAACACAGTGTAATAGTTTCCTTTACTCTGTAGCCAGCTCCATGTGGGAAAGTATATTTGACACTACAAACCTGTTTGAACAAACTTGATATTATTGTAACGAAAAATAAAGTGGAAACTTAAAGACAAACTGTGATTCAAAATTAAACAAATATTTAATATTTAAAAACAAGGCTATGAGGGATAGAGTTACATTCAATGGATTGTACTGTAGTTTAATATCATACTGATTGTTCAGCTGATGAAACATGTTTCCAAAAAACTTTCAGTAGACAAGAACTCCATAAAACTATTGCGAAATTTGTGAGTCTTGTTGAAAATCTTATTTTCATCTGTGTAAAATTTAGTATGCCATCTATCAACTAAGGTCTATGAAATTCGATGTCACTGAGTGATATTGGAAATGTACACATATAAGATAACTGTGGCTTTTAATAGATTGATGGATTTTAATATTCATTTTACATGTATCCACTTTCATAGTATGGAAAAAGTCTGAAAAATGTATTGCGTGTTCCACAGAAATCATATGAAATGGGAACAGCATGAGCGCAAGTGTATGTTAATCAATTTTTCATTCCCATTTCTGTAAATGTAAACAAACTAATGACTATATAGTGCATTATGATACGATGTAAAAATGTTACACCATTGCACCAGTGAGCTTTTTCAAGGTTTATTAATATAATGAGATTCCACATGATGCAACAGCTAAGAACCCTTTCGCAACATTCATGAGCAGGTTTTGTTTGTTGCTGGATTTTGTGCACCTTCTGTAGGCCTGCACAAAACCTCCCATTCTACCTCATTCAGTCCTTCTAGATTAAGATCTGAAGATGCTGTGCACTGGAGTGAATGTCAGATGATGTTTGCTTGTGGATCTGCTGGATGTGCGCATCTGAAAGCAAGCAGACTCTGGCCATAAATGGATGTAAACAATCAGAAACAGTATTCAAATGATGCTCTAGTTGGTATTAAGGGGGTCGAATGAGTGCCAAGAAAGCATTTACCACAAGCCTGAGCTGAACCCATTGATCAGCCTGTTTTGATCCTGGTAACTGCATATAACTGCAGTTCTTTCATTGTTTGTTATTTCTTTCTTTCATTCATCCATCCATTCCTCCGTTTGTCATGTTCGTTTGTTCGTTGTTTCGTTCGTTCATCCATTCATGGTTAGTTCATTCTTTCTTTTGTTTGTTCATTCGTTCACTCATTCATTCCTTCATTCTTCATTCAGTCGTTTGTTCTTTTGTTCGTTCTTTCGTTTGTTCTTTTATTCGTTCCTATGTTAGTTCACTTGTTCTTCTTTCATTTGCTCGTTCATTCATTCATTCCTTCCTTCACCATTTGTTCGTTCTTTCGTTCGTTGATTCATTCATTACTTTGTTCATTTGTTCTTTCGTTTGTTAATTTGTTTGTTTGTTCATTCATTCGTTTGCCGTTCATTCGTTCTTTACATCATTTATTCATTCATTTGTTCGTTTGTCATGTTCTTTCATTCATTTGCTCATTTGTTGTTTCGTTTCAGTTGTTCATTCATTTGTTTGTTCCTTAGTTTGTTCGCTTGTTTTTTCATTCGTTAGTGTTCTTTCTTTCTTTAGTTTGTTCATTCATTCATGTAATTGTTCATCATTTGTTCGTTCTTTTATTCATTCATTAATTCCTTTGTTCATTTGTTTTGTTATTTAGTTTGTTCATTCATTTGTTAGTTCATTTATTTGTTTGTTTGTTCATTCATTCATTCATTCTTTCGTGTGTTCATTTATCGTTTGTTCGTTCTTTTTATTTGTTCATTCATTCTTTCCTTTGTTTGTTTGTTCTTTCGTTTGTTCATCATTTGTTTTTTCATTCATTCGTTTGTTGTTCCTTCCTTCTTTCTGTCATTCATTCATTTGTTTGTTTGTCATCCTTTCTTTCATTCGTTTGTTCATTTGTTCTTTCTTTTTGTTTGTTCATTCATTTGTTCATACGTTTGTTACTTAGTTCGTTTGCTTGTTCTTTCGTTCGTTAGTCTATTCTTTCTTTTGTTCATTCATTCATTGTTTTAATTGTTCATCATTTGTTCGTTCTTTCATTCATTCATTAATTCTTTCCTTTGTTCAATTGTTCAATTGTTCTTTCATTCAATTATTCATTTGCTAGTTCATTTGTTTATGCATTCATTCATTCTTTCGTTCATTCATTCATTCATTCATTGATCCATTCCTTTGTTCATTTGTTTGTTTTTTTGTTTGTTCATCCATTTGCTCATTTCTTTGTTCTTTCGTTTGTTAGTTCTGTCATTCATTCATTTGTTTGTTCATTCATTTGTTCATTCATTCATTTGTTCTTTCGTTCATACATTCATTCGTTACCTAGTTTGTCATTTGTTCATTCGTTCATTCATTCCTTTGTTTGTAATTTGTTCTTTCATTCGTTCTTTCATTCCTTCGTTCGTTTGTTTGTTCTTTCATTCATTTATTCATTCCTTCATTTGTTCTTTCTTTCATTCGTTCAGTCATTCCTTTGTTCGTTTGTTCATTCATTCATTAATTCATTTGTTTGTTCATTCATTCATTTATTCCTTCGTTTGTTCGTTGTTTTGTTCGTTCATTCATTCATTCATCTATTCCTTTGTTCATTTGTTGTTTGTTCTTTCATTCATACAGTCATTAGTTTGTTCGTTCATTTGTTCGTACATTCATTCTTTCATGCGTTCCTTCCTCCATTCATTCATTCATTCATTCATTCATTCATTCATTCATTCATTCATTCATTCATTCATTCATTCATTCATAGTTTAGTTCATTCATTCATTCATTCGTTTAATTAACTAGTTTATGCAGCAGATGACTTGTATAACTGAATCATCATTACATTTATAGTAATGAGAGTTTTGTTTCAGGGTTTTTTTTTAGATAATACTTTGTTTTCTTTTTGCTTAATTTTCATCATCATCATCTGTGTTTCTCTAGAAGACACCATTAATTAGTTGTGAAATTAATTTTGATGACACTCAACATATCAAAGATGCTGTACTTGAGGTTTAAGTTACAGATCATATATTGGTGACTTGTATTTTTTTTTAAATTAGTGGTATCTGCAAATATTGGAAGGTGAAAATACAACAGCCTTTTTTAGAACTACAAATGAAATATTTATTCATTGTTCTTACTGTGAATTATGATGCTTGATCAAAGGGGATAAAGCCAGGGCATTCTTTTTCATTTTTTAAATGGTATTTTGAAATATTCTTTGAATCACTGGGTCACTAATGAAGGAAACATTTCATACATTTCCCATGTATTTTAGTTCTATAAAGGAAGTTATGCAGCCTCCCATTCTGCTTTTTTCATAAACCATTGTTCTTATGAGAGATCATTTATTTATTTGCTTATTTGTAATATTTCTTGGATGTACTTTTTGCACATGAGACATTGAATAGGACTACACTCTTAAAAGTAAAGGTGCTTTAAAAGGTTCTTCACAGCGATGCCATAGAAGAACCATTTTTGGTTCCACCAAGAACCATTCAGTCAAAGGTTCTTTAAAGAACCATCTCTTTCTTACCTTTTTATAATCTGAAGAACCTTCTTTTGCCACAAAGAACCTTTTGTGAAACAGAAAGGTTCTTCAGATGTTAAAGTTTCTTTATGGAACCATTTAGACAAAAAAGGTTCTTCTATGGCATCGTGAAGCACCTTTATTTCTAAGAGTGTATAGCTAAATTCATTTCTCTATAGTTAATTCATTAACTCTGTCACAAATTCATTCAGGAATTTTTGTGGTTGATTTATAATGAATAGATTATTTCATAATTTCAGGAATTATAGTATGTCATTGTATTGCAGCAACAGCAAGAGAAACTAGGAAAAAATATTCTCTCTCTATCTCTGTTTTTTTTTCTTTGCCTGTTATCAGGCTGGGCAGCCCATAATTTCAGAGCTGAAAGAACGAGGTCACTGAGTTGAGGTTGCTATGGCAACGTCACATCTAAAGAATAGTGAATGGTAGGAGCATACAGCAAGCAAAGCTGAAGTTGTGTTTGTGTTTCTCCTGAGTAGATGAATGTGCTGCTATTCTCCCTTTATCTTAGCCACTGTTTACTCTTCTTTTCTTCACATATTTAAAACACAGACGTTGGCTTTTTAGAATCTTCACTATTAATTGGTTGTCAATAACTCTTGATGATAATTATTTTGTTTTGTGAGCACTGTTGTACTGCAAGTACAATTTATTTTACATTAACGTCACTTTGTGTCAAATCCATATAAAAAAAACTAATTGGAAATGCATTTTTTAAATAATGTTTCATATAAATCAGGCAATATTTTGAGATGCAGTTGGCAGAAAGCTATGCTGAACCTATCAAGAACCTTGTAAATGAAGAGTGCATATTTTCTTTTTTTAAATAGAGAAAATGAGACATAATTTTCCAAAGAATGACATTTCAGCATTATATTCATGATCACTCTTATTTTGTTAAAATATAGCATATTCTGCAAGGGATATGCAAACTTATTAGCACAACTGTATATATTATGTGTATAATGCTGAAAGTAATATGAAATGTCTAAATATAGTTTGGAATGAATGAATGAATGAATAAATAAATAAATAAATGTATATTTAAGTGTCTATGCGTTGTACAGTTTTGGTTCTCTGGTAAAATCACATTATTCAAAATATGTTTAGATATTTTTGCTTGAAAGCAAGGCAAATATAATGTTTAAGAATAAGATTTTTGAATTGGTAGTGTGGACTGCTTCAGTATATTTTCAATATGTGGAGTGTCTTTAGTATGTGAATAATTTGGAGCTGATGAGTATGAGTTTCTTTACTAAATCCTGCATTTGTGTGTGTGTGTGTACCAGGGACCAAATACTATCCCCACAAGGATAGTAATACCAGTAAATTTTGACCTTGTGGTGACATTTTTTTAGGTCCCCATGAGGAAACAGGCTTATAAATCATGCAGAATGAGTTTTTTTGAGAAAGTAAAAGTGTGCACAGTCTCCTGTGAGGGCTAGGTTTAGGTGTAGGGCGATAGATACAGTTTGTACAGTATAAAAACCATTACGCCTATGGAATGTCCCCATAAAACATGGAAACACAGCATGCGTGTGTGCGTGTGTGTGTGTATTTCCACCTATATATTGTAGTGTCTGTGGATTATTTTTAGAGAATCTGAGGTTGCATTAATATTTAATCAAAGGATTCAACAATAAAATCCATGTGGATCTCTCTCTCTCTTTCTGACTCACTCACTCTGTCTCCATCTTCCTTTCTCTTTGATTGTCCATATAGTATAGATGCATATGTGTGTTTGGGGATAGGCATGCAGCAACTGCACAACAAAAACACACACTCATACATGCTACTTAGTGGAATTGCTTGTGCAGGGTCAGAGAGGGTGATGTCTACTTTAAATGATGAGCAACATCTTGTGACATTCATTATGGTTTTCATCTCACTGGACTTTAGGTTTACTTAAATTTACCTACATTATGTTTCTCTTTTACTTTTTTTCTTGAAAGGGCTCTCAGTACACATTTCATTTCAAACATTTGTGTTTGATGCTTGTTTTTATTACACATTCTGGTTCCACTATGTTAGGTGGTCTTAACTACTATGTACTTATATCAGTAAATAATTACAGTGTATTTATAGTGTTCATATTGTATTGCAAAACACTTTTGCTGCTGGTGAGGTGGGATACTAGTAAAGTTAGGGACAGGTTTGGTGGTATGGGTAGGTTTAAGGGTGGGTTAAAGTATAAGGGATGGGTCAACTGTGTAATTATAAATGTAATTACATAAATTAATTAAAGATGTAATTACATGCTGGTATTTTTAAAATATAAGTACAAGTAAAAACATCTATGTACGCAATAAGTGCATTGTATCAAATGAATAATTTAAATGTAAATACGTGGTAGTTAAGGCTACCTAAAATAACCCACGTTCCATTATCAGAATTAGGTAAATTGAGTGAAACGTTGAATGGATAAAGAAACGAAATTCAGAATTTCTTGGTATTGTATGTTCTTTTGTCGAAAGCAAGCAGGCAACAAGCAAGCAGCAAACAAACAGCGTGAGCTCCACAATTCATACAAAATTGTATGAATTGTATAAACACAAAATTTTGTTAAAAAATCTTGATATTAGGCAGGTTGTCTAGCATGATTTTTAGAATCCAATTAAATTTCTCATTTGTAGAAGTATATATTCTTTTTGATACCCTAGATTTAGGGGATCAAATTATGGAATGGTTTATCCCATGTAGCAAAAGAAAAAAAAAAGAATGAAAAGATGCTTAAGAGAAAAGATGCTTGATTCCTTATTTCTTGTTGTTGTTTATGTAGTTATATTCTGTGTACCTTAAAGTATTATCACATTTGATGGTATTATGTTTCTTAGCTTTTTATCATTTTTTTTCTTTTTTTTTTTTTGTGTATTGTGCAGCTAAACTAGACTAAATAAATAAATAAAAAATAAATTCTTAAAGAGTGTTTTGTGTGAAGAAAATGAAGTGATCTATAAATTTGTATTCCTTTTACAAGATTTCCATTTTATTTATGCATTTATTTTTTTAATCATTAATATTTCTGTTTATTTGTATAATTGGTTAAAAATGGATTCTGAATGTTTTATTTTCAGCATTGACTTACACATTTGAACCAACTGTAAGAATAAAATAAAATAAAAATAAAGTAAATAAAATACACTGTATATGGATTATATTTATTTGCTTTTTATAATATATATATGGTATTGTGCCTCTGAACTAAGATGAAAATAAATAAATAAAAATACACTATGAAAGTGTCTTGTGTGAAAAAATATGAAGTGACTTATAAATTTGTATTCCTTTTACATGATAAGATTCTGAATCTCTTATTTTCAGCATTGGCTTACACATTTGAACCCATAAAACAAAAAATAAAATAAATAAAATGCAAAATATGCTTTTCATCATATGTATTTGATAGTGTGCAGCTGAACTAAACTGAAAATAAATTAAATAAATAAATAAATAAATAAATAAAAATAAAAATATTATTGTGTGGAAAAAAATGAAGTGACTTATAAATTTGTATTCCTTTTACATGATAAGATTTCAGTATTATTAATTATTTTATTTATTTTTTAATCTTACACATTTGAAACCCACTGTAAAAATAAAATAAAATAAAATGCACTGTATATGGATTATATTTCTTTGCTTTTTATCATATATATTTGATATTGTGCAGCTAAACTAAAAATAAATAAATGAAAAAATAATAAATAATCTTGTGTGAAAAATTAATTGACATAAATTTCATCATAATATTTCAGTTTTATTTATTTATTTATTTTAAAATGCTAAATATTTCTGTTAATTCGCAAAAACTGGATTCTGAATTGCTTATTTTCAGTGTTGATTTATACATTTGAACCGCACTGTAAAAATAAATAATAAAATAAAATCTATGTGCTCTCCTGTTTAAGAAACAGTCCTTGGCCTTCCCAACAGTTCTGCTTTTCTCAATCCTCTTGCCATTTGCTATTAACTAAAAGGAAATCAGAGAGTGACATCTTGTGGTCATCTTTGATCAAGTCACCATAGAGACCGGGAGGAAAATTGATAAACACAAAGACATGGATAGAGAGCCCTCTCATTATCCTACTCGCTCTCTCTCTCTCTCCATTTATACAGCAGTGGAGTGGGTAAATTCCATTCCTTTAGACCCCCCTCTCCCCCCTCGCCTTTCCCCATGAGACACAACGCACACAAAGAGCCCAGCAACCACTCTTATTAACTGACCTGAGGGGGGAGGGGTGCGTGGGTGTTTGTGTGTGTGTGTGTGTGTGTGTGTGTGTGTGTGTGTGTGTGTGTGTGTGTGTATGTGTGGGTGTGTGTGCATCTCTGATCCCCTTTACTAGTATACCTACGGTTTGCATTGTGAAGCCACATGAGTATTGAACTATCAATCACAAAATGAAGCAACAGGCACTGTGTATATGGATGCGTGTGTGTTACTCTACACTATTTGGTAAAAAGAGGGAGTGTCTTGATTTTGGCAATGAGAAAGAGAGACTAAGAAGAAGAAAAAAAAGAAAGTGAAGTAAAGGAGGTGAACTTTTGGGGCCCTGCTTTCCCCCTAAAACAAGAGAGTAATAGAATCCATATGGACACGCTCTCTCTACATCTCTGTCCTATCTGTCCCTTATCATGTAAGAGAGATTTTAGGTGTAAAAATGAGTGGGAAATGTATAGAAAGATTAAATTATCTTAAAAAAGAATAAAAAATCAGTACATGTCTCCAAACAATAGGAGAGAGTGAGAGACAGAGAGGGAGAAACACAGAGAGAATGTGTGTGTGTGTGTGTGTGTGTGTGTGTGTGTCTGTATGTATGTGGGAGAGCAAGTCTCTTGTGTGAGTCATAAAGAAAGAGATGGAAAAATACAAGTAGAGAAACACGCGGGCGCGCACACACACACTGTAGTTGCAGCTCTGCATTAAATAAGTGCAATGCTGTGTGCAATTCATTTGCACATTAGCAAACTATATTATGCTAAAGTACCGCACACTGCAGTAGTTATTGATGAAACGTACTGGGGGATTTTATCTGAAATATAAAATAGCACACAGTGATTGCATTCCATTGAATTTTGCTCTAATTGGCCAACTTGTCAGACTGTACTGTAAGGAAAGACCCTCCAATTTACAGAAGCCTCTCTCCTTGCCTCCCTCCACCCCCTCCCTCGTCTCTCCCCCTTCCCCTCGTGAAGTCCTCCCTCCCCCTCTCCTCTCCTCTCCTCTCCTCTCTCCTGCTCTGCTCTCCTCTCGTGATTTGACAGTCAGTCGCATCTCTCCGTGTGTCCGGGAGCGCGCGTGTGTGTGTATGTTTACGATCGTCGTGCTCCACGTGCTGCGTGTGGATGCGCTCCTCGCGCGCTGTCGGTAACAGAAACCATGACCGGCGCGCCGCGCGACCCCTTCTACTCCTCTCCGTTCGGTCCGTTTTACCGGAGACACGCGCCCTACCCGGTACAGCCGGAGTACCGGATGCATGAGCTCAACAAACGGCTCCAGTCCCGGCCTGAGGTGAGTGATCACGAAAAATAAAACAATAGCTACATGATCAGGACTTTGCGTTCAATGTTTTATATACGATCCGCTATGCGTTCTTAAATAAAGTATGAAGCAAACATTAATTTTAGATAAGAGATTATTGATCAATAGACTCCTCATGTAATCTATGAGAAGAACTTTTCTGTCCGTTAGGTTGATTTGAAAAAAAAAAAATAATTACTTTATGATGAAAAGTGTTTAAGAATTGGGAATTCTATTTGTTCTTTTCCAAAAATGACTTAACATCGTATTATTTATTTTATGTATTTATGCGTGTAATATAATATCTCAACATTCTCTTTCAAGTACTGCTCTCTTTTTCATTGCGTTAAATCGAACAACTAAGCCTTTTCAAAATAATTAGTTATGATGGAAATAAGAAGTGAACACCGATGCACATCTAAGCCAGAAAAGTAGTTTGAAGACCAGAATTTTAATCAGTTTTAATATTTTAACGTCATGATCTTATGTGTAATACCAAACAAGTTCTAGAATGTTTGTATTTTTTAAAACACATCAAGAGTTGACTACTGCTTATCTCTAAAAACTGAATCTCATTGTCATCACATCATCGCCAAGCATTATTTTTGTTGCACACGAAATGAAAAATCCAAATAATCACATACCACAGCACACTTGAAGGTTGCCATGATCAGATCTTTATTATCAGATGTTATACATTTTAAAATAGATGAAACATAATTTGAATAATTTAGTTTTTTTTTTTTTTCTTGAAGTAGCAAAAAGTCCCTATGGAAAAATCACTTTAACATATTCATTTATTCCTCTTGCATCATCACAGTATGACCCCACTGTTCACAACCTGAACTTATTCAAGGACTTTCTCTGAATAGGATTTAACAGAGCACACAACACATTAGTCCTTGGTTTGGCAAAACCAAAATACCAAATATACTATTGATTATATGGTGGAATGCAAAAAGCAAGGTGATGTTTTATAATGTATATGTGGTAGTGTGATTTATCATAGTGCTCCTCATAAGACAGAGACCGGACAAACAGTGTAATGTGACCCGTATTGCACTACCATGTATGACGTATATATATTTTTTTTATGTGTATATATATACACACACACAAACACAATCAAAACAAAAATGATTCAGACACCAGATATAACTTTTGATATTTTTTTACTTGTGAGTGCAGGACACAATAGTTCATCTATGTAAGTGAAGATAGCAAAATAAATTAAACTGTGACAAATTATATCCAAAAATTCTTCATACAGTGGACTATGAGTAAATTTGATTTTAAAAAAATGACCAAAAATTTGATTTGACACTTCGACCTAAGCCTGTTTTGTTACATACCTTTCTATCAAAGTTATCTGACATTATCAAGATGAATTTGTTCTGACACCGTTTAACTCTGAGTTCTCGTTATATTTTATTACCATTTTCTAAACTATTATATTATATTATATTATATTATATTATATTATATTATATTATATTATATATATTTCTAATGTGAGAAATGTTGAAGGTGTCTGAATAAATTTTGGTTTGACTGTATATATATATATATATATTCTTCTCCCTCAATAGGTCTCGCTTTAAACTGCAGCGCAAGCTGTGTTAATATTTGCTTTTCCTGATGCCGTCGGTGTGTGCAAAAATAATCCACAATAAATAGTACTTTTAAAATATTGCCTACACTCAGAAAAAGCAGTGTGAATAAGTGGAGGAAAATGAAATGTATCAGCAAAGGTATGAAATGCTGTTCAGCACACCTGGAGTCATAATAATTTGACAGACACCGCTAAGAGAGACTGAACTATTGGAATGATGACCTATAGAAACAGCCCTTTCTCACAATCGAATAACTCTCTCACACGTTTATAACACACAAAGATTGAAGTGTGAGAGCTGTCAAAATACAGTTTATTGTGGCGTACGGACTGGTATAATAATGTCCGATACAATCAAGTGAATCTCAATAGCAGGCCAGCGGTAGTTGGCTGGATTTGTGGTGTAAATTGCTGCCCTTAATGGGGCGAGTCAACATGGGTGTGTGTTTATAATAAACAGAAGGCTTTGAAATGATAATCACTGTGCCAGGCCTAATTATGGTCATTTTGGGTCATTCAGAGGGCAAGTACTTCTGTGCCTCTCCTCTGTCTCACTCAGTGTTAAATGTGTGTTAATGTGTGATCCCGCAGGACTGTGATATTCTGTGGTGGGATGCATTCTGCACTGAGTTCTTTGAAGAAGATGCCACACTGACTCTCTCATTCTGCCTGGAGGAGGGACCAAAGACGTACAGTAAGTGTGTCCAGAGCCATAACCGCCATAAACTAACTATGTGCCATAACTGCTATGTATTATGTTCGAAAGGTGGGTTTTAATTGTAGATTCTTCAACTTTTACTTGCATACAATGAGTAATGTGATATCATAATAAAGAAAAAAAGGGATGATATTCTTTACTGTAATCTTGTATTGTTATTTCTCCTTATTAATACTTTTCCCTGTAAACTATTTTGAAAATAATGATTCAGATATGTACATTCAAAGAAGTGTGTAAAAAATGTTTTACTCTTCATTTTAAATTCATTACATATTTTCAAGATTTTTAAAAGGCAGTGGCTATTTGCACAAAATGTAAATAGTGATAGATGCTATTTACACTAAGTGCAAATAACAAAGGAATTTGTTTACACTAAGTGAAAATAGCAGTATTTTTATCAATATGCTATTTACACTAAGTGCAAATAGCTATAGATTCTATTTACACTGTTAATATAGCAGGATTTTCTGCTATTTATACTACTTATTGCAAATAGTGGCAATTATCTGCACCTCAGTATTGTAGGACATTATAAAACATGCATTTATAGCATACTGAGTGTAAATTATAATTTTAACTCAAATTATTAAATGGATGCCACCTTATTGGGACAATAAAGCCCTCCTTACACCTAACCTAAGCTTACCCGATACTTTATTTTCAACTTTTTGTTAATTTCCTTAATTTCAAGTGAAAATAAATGCCTTTCTGATGTGATATGAGCTTTGAAAAGGGAGAGGTTTGACAAAAGGTGGATTCAAACTCGGGTCAATTGCGTCAAAAAAACTACAACACGCGCTTTTCCATCTACACCACTGGAGCTGATGGTTGACAATCATCTTTTGCAGTGTTAACTAGCCCAATCACATGTTGGTGGGTGGAGTTAATGTAAACAGCCTCTGCCAACAAAGCAGGCTATTTGCACTTGGTGTACATAGACCCTTAGTTTTTGAAAACTTACAAAATAACCATAAATACAGTGAGTAAGAACTTGGCATGTATGTTTTCAACAAGATTTTTAAGGATATTTGTGTCATTGAGTTGTGTTTTTCAGTGGATTTTGATCAAATTATGATCAAATCAAAATACACACTTGATTAAAGATTACTTATTAATAATGAAATAAACAAGAATAAGATCTGTCAGCATATATGTGCTTCAAGAAATGTGTAGGAGATTTTTAATATCAGAATTCCATCCCTCGCTCACTCTTTTCTCTTTTTCTCTTTCTAAGGTAGAGTTTGATTTTAGATTCATTTCAGTCTGTTTAGAGTTAGACAGGGACACAGTTGTGCTGGATTTCACTCATTCTCATTCATTCCTTATTCACTGTGTATGTGGTGAGATTTGATTGACAGGTCTGGGGTGTTCAAATAAATATGGGCCTGCAGACTTCACACACCTCTACTGCAGTGATTGACAGCTCCAGAGCACTAACTGTTCTGTGCGCACGCACAGCCTGCTGGACTTAATGCCTGCGGCATTCAGTAGCCTGTTTGTTTCGAACTCTTAGGGGACCACACACAGAGACACACACAAACACACACATTTACGGTTGCCAGTTAAGGTGTTCGGCCAATGTGTTGCCCAACTTTGAGTCTCTTTCATCATATGGCCATAAATAAATAAATGTCTCTGCGTGGAGTCTATACCATTCTTTTCCTTGCGTTTGGAAATCAGAATGAAATCTCCCTCTCCACATATGTTTCTCTCACTCTCCTTCCTTCTTCCCCAGCCATCGGGCGCACCCTGATCCCTCGCTACTTCAGTTCTCTGTTCGAAGGAGGAGTCTATGAGTTGTTTTTTGAGCTGAAACAAACAAAGGAGTCGTTCAACAACTCAACTATTACTGTCGACTCTCATCACTGTACTATGACAACACAACACGGCAAACCTACATTCACTAAGGTACTGCACATGTCTGGCTCAGTGAGTCTTTGCTTCCTCATTTCGAGCACTAATGTATTCCTCATTGTGAATTCTGGGCTGGAACTGCACAAAACAAAAAAGGAAAATATAACCCCCACTCTCTCCCTCTCCCTCCTGCTCTTTCTCGGCTTCTTCCTCACTCTCTCTCTCTATCTCTCTCTCACCCTCCCTCCCTCCCTTTTTCTGCCTCTCTCTCTCATCCACAAAAACTGCTTCTCTTTTTTTATCCTATAGCTTTATGCGCTAAAACTGTAAGATGATCTTGATGAAAAGTCTGCTAGTTCATATATTGTCTTTGAGCAAGTATATGCACTTGCTTAAATAATTTGTGTCATATGACACAAATACTTTGTTCCCAAAGCTGTTGTGTTAGTAAGACCAACGTAACGTGTGATTTTCTAAATGTCCTATGCAATATTCATATGGTACGCCATTATGATGCAGAATCGTTCAGTTGTCAATTAAAGAGAGAGAGTTTTGTCCAACTTTGCTTTTTAGTAAATGAACATTTGTGAATTAAATATCGATTTGGAAGACTGTATGTTGTAGTTAAGTTATACAGATACAGTTCCCAAGTGTGTGTGTGTGTGTGTGTGTGTGTATACTGGAGGCATTGATCAGAGCGTGTCTGCTGGGATTACATCCCTCCCGTTGCTATGCCAACCTCGCAGCTACCCTCCGTTCCCCCGGCAACAGAATGTTGGGGTTCAGAGTTCCACACAGAATCCTGCTTGTGCTGGAAATACTGCTTTAACGAGAGAACCGTATAATTTGATTTGTTTCAGATTAATGAAAAACAAAAAGTAGTTAGAAGTAATGCTGTGCACTGGTCAAGTCAGTGTTATGATTTCATGATACAAGATTATAAATTGTTTTTTTGTGTGACGTCTGTCTTATTAAATTCCGAAAGTTTCAAAAATGTATTAAAAGACCTGATTCTCTTTCTTTTTTTTTCTCAGGTGTGTACAGAAGGTCGTTTAATTCTTGTGTTCACCTTTGATGACCTCATGAGAATCAAAACATGGCACTTCACTATCACACACTACAGTGAACTCATTCCTCGCAGTGTCTTGGCTGTAAACGTGAGTTGCTTTTCATGTGAATCAAAAAATAGACCTTAATATTTCTCTTACAAAATGATATTCAACCTGGATGACCTTCTTCACTGGCCTGAATTTGCAGCGTACACAGAGCACACTGTTTTGAATACTGTATCCCATAATGCAGTGTGCTAGATTTTACCTCTGATTTCTATTGCAGCAAATAAAGCGGAAGTAATATGAGCAGTATTGAACTCTATCTTGATTATTAAAAAAAATATAACAATAATAATAATTTAAACGGACTGCCAACAGTCCAAAACGACAGTTTTACACCAAATTGGACCTTAAAATTCAACAATGTCGAGATGATAACTGGACACCACTCTGAATTTTTATAAGAATTACATTTGCATTAAAATGTAGCATTCTGTTGTTTAAGAGATTTATCTTTGCAGTCCATATTGTCTCATATACATTCAAAGGTTTGGGGTCAGTAAGAATTCTTAATATTTTGTTCAAAAACACAGTGAAAACAGTTATATTTTGAAATATTATTACAATTAAATGTTTTTCTATTTAATATATTTTAAATGTAATTTATTCTAATGATGGCAAAACTGAATTTTCAGCAGTCATTACTCCAGTGTTTAGTGTCACAGAATTCACTCTAATATGCTAATTTAGTGCTCAAGAAAACTAGTCCTTATTATTATTTTTTTATTTTGGAAACTATGACAGTTTTTAGGGGGAATTTCTGATAACAGAAGGCTAAAGAACAACATTATTATTATTTATAATTATTAAACACTTTTTTGTAACTATATAAGGTTTTTACTGTCACCTGTTTTAATCTAATTTTACACTTAATTAAATTAAAAATATACATTTATTTTTATTTTGAAATATACAAGGCTCTTCTGCTCGACAAGCCTGCATTTATTTGATCCAAAATACAGCAAAAGCAGTAATATTGTGAAATATTTTTACTATTTAACCCTTTAACTGTCACCAGCCTCCCTGTGGAAGTTTACTTCACCACCATTACAAATAAATCTTAATCTAATCATGACAAACTATACATTGTTGAAAAAGTCTAAGACTCCTAAATAGATATTTTACCACCTACTTAAAAAATCTACATCATAACATGAGTTCTGACCTTTGTTACAAAAGACTTTCTTCGTTTTCCCTTTCACACTTTAGAAATCATAAGAAATTATATATCAGTTCATAACTTAAAATCTTAAAATTCATCCTTTGAAAGGTATTTTAAAATCAGACATTGCATTACCACAGAAAATGTACATCAAAATCATATTACAAAATGTTTTCATTCATGAATTATAAAAATTTAAGTCTAGATGTGCATTTTTATGTCTGTGTTCAAAAATGGGTGTGGCAGTTAAAGGGTTAAAACAACTACGTTCTATTTAAATATATTATAAAATGCAATTTATTCCTGTGAGCGAAGCAAAATTTTCAGCATCATTATTGTAGTCTTCAGTGTCACATGATTCTTCAGAAATCATTCTAATATGCTGATTTGCTGTTCAAGAAACATTTTTTGTTATTATTATCATCATTATTTAAACAGTTGAGTAGATATTTTTCAGAATTATTTGAGAAAGATCCAAAGATCAGCATTTATCTGAAATAAAAAGCTTTTGTAATATAATACACTATTCATTCAAAAGCTTGGAGTCAGAATAATTTTTGTTGTTGTTGTTGTTGTTTCATTATAAAAAATATGTTTAATGTTTAAAATATAAAATATAATGTTTAGAATGTTACAAAATATTTATATTATATAATATTTATATTATATGTTTGTTTTTTGAGCAGCAAATCAGAATATTACAATGATTTCTGAAGGATCATGTGACTGGAGTAATAATGCTAAAAAAATCAGCTTTGAAATCACAGGAATAAATTACTTTTTAAAATATATTTAATAGAACACAGTTATTTTGAATAGTAAAAAATTTCAAAATTGTACTGTTTTTGCTGTACTTTGGATTAAATAAATGCAGGCTTAGTGAGTAGAAGAGACCTTTAAAAACATTACAAATCTTACTGTTCAAAAAGTTTTGACTGGTAGTGAAAAATTTGGCAATAATGTAGTAACAATTTGAAATGTTTATTGTTGCATGTTGAACATTGTTTCATGTGCTATTTTGAAGACAATATGCAGTGTACAGTATTCAAAATAATAACTCTAATAGCAAATCAAATAAACAGAAAAGAAAAGAAAAAAAAAGCAGAACATGATGCTAAGCAAATGCCAAGGTCATGAAATTAATTGCCAGGGTGTATGTTAATGATAAATTTTATGTCTTAAGTGCAATGTAAGTTGCTTTGGATAAAATGTCTGTCAAATTAATTTTTAAAAAAATGTCAAATACTTTGCATGTAAACTAGGTTCCATTCTCTTTGTGTTAGTAATTTTTTAAGTGACTCATACTCTCAGCAATTGTTAACATGAGTAAAACACTGCATTTACTATTTCTGACACAGAGTGTGTTGAATATTATTCTCACAAGTGAGTTTCTCTTCACATGAGCCATGCATCACTCATACGAGTGCAGTATTGCTCCATCGGAATAATGTTTATAGCTTTTTTTTAGCATACACTGTGGATTAACATTTTAAATATGTAACATTTAAAATACTATTTTAAGCTTTTCATTCCAAATAATCAAAAACTAATGTGCTATTTTTTAAATAATACGATTTACACTTATGTGAGTTATGTTCACCATGGATTTGGCATGTTAGCAAACTCAGGTATTTTCAGATGCATTCACAGGTAGTTGGTTATGGTACAACAAAATGCATTTCAGCCCTTTTTTATCAATCAAGGTGAAAGCATCCAAACCTTTTAGCTAAGCTGTCAGGATGTTGCTATGGAAACATATCCTGTAATGAATTACAGCTCTATCTGGATGGAGCACAAAATAAGAGAGAGAATAAATGGACTTGTGTGTCCATGTGTGCGTGTGTGTGTGTGTGTCTCTGTCAGGCACAAGACCCTGGAGCTCTGGAACAACTGTCCAAAAACATCAGTCGAGTGGGACTTACCAACCTCACGCTGAACTACCTCAGAGTATGTTACAATCACGTATACACACATATAAACACAACCACACTCTCATACAAATGGTCATTTTAAACGTGTTAAACAACTGAGTGAAAAGATTCTTTTGTTTCTGTGCAGTTGTGTGTGATTCTAGAGCCGATGCAGGAGCTTATGTCTAGGCATAAGACATATGGACTGAGTCCCAGAGACTGCCTGAAGACCTGCCTCTTTCACCAGTGGCAGAGGATGACAACACCACCAGGTCTCTCTCTCTCTCTCTCACACACACACACACACACACACATTTGTTTTTGTGAATTGTGGGGACTTTCCATAGACTTCTAGTTTTTATACTGACCAAATGATACTGTTTATCCCCCCACCCAACCCTAACCCTAAACCTACCCCTTATAGAAAATTTGCATCGTTACATTTTCAGATAAACATCATTTACTATTTTTAATAATTTTTTTAAATTGTGGCGACCACAGGCCGGAAAAATAAGGTGGATACTCTATCCCCTTACTCTAAACCTATCCCTCACAGACAACATTCTGCATTGTTAGATTTCCCAAAAAAAAAAATTCTGTCTGAACTTCTGTATGTAATTCTGTATGATTTATAAGCTGTTTTCCTCATGGAGACCAAAACTTTGTCCCCACAAGATCAAAAATGACTGGCATTTTTATCCCCATAATGTAGGGAATACTAGGTAGACACACACACACACACACACACACACACAGGACTCCTCAACAATTTTTTTAATATCACAGAGACAGTATTATATTTTTTATTCATATGTTGAATTCATTTGTCATATTTCCAGTTTTCACTGCAATTGTAGTTCAATTTTCAGTCATTTTGTTGAGTGGTTTTGTCCCTTTTATTATTATTTTGTACCAAACTTTCAAGTAACTGAACTGTTTTTTATGGTTTTAGTTAATTATAATAACTGTAGCCTCCTACATTCTTCATTAGATCTTATTTCAGTGCTCCTCTTAGCTTTCTTTCTCTTTTAAATACAGTCTGTTGTGAAAGATTAATATAGAAACACCGGCATTGTTTAGCTAGTCTTTCCCCCCAGCGTTTAATTTCTTTCTGTTGTTCTCCTCTTAAGAGCTACACAATGTCATTAAATTTACAGTAGTTTGTACATTGTACACATATTTCATATTCCTTATTAACATTTCAAAGTACTGAGCGCAGGCTGTTAAGGGTTTTGTGATCTGCGGTAATTAATGGAGGCTTTGACCTTGTGTTATTATTTATGTGCTATTTTACTGCTCTTTTTAAAAAATAACTACCTCCTGCTGTTCTGTGACAAAAATTCCTTAGCTTTGACTGAACAATAATCTTATTGTTCTTCTCAGGCAACTCTCTCTTTCATTGTTCCAATTTTCTTTTTTTTTTTTATAATTCTCTTTACTGTTTTGCATCCTCATTATTATTTACTAAAATGTTCTTAGGAAATGTTAATGTTTGTTTCTGAATGACTGTACGGTGGCGTCTTTTAACTGTTATTCATTTCTTTCATTTCAGTTGGACCCTCGCCCAACTTCAAGACAGAAATATTTCCCTCTAATTCCAAAAAATGTATGTATGCTCTTTTATGCGCTTAAAAATTTTTTTACTGTTCCTTAAACATTTTGGTTAGGGTTTCTTCTCGACTCATAACTCTAAATATGTAATAATAATAATCAATCTAGAATGTTCCAAAATGTAACCAACTGCAATGATGTAATATTTGCATACTGTATTGTGATTTGTCTTCTTTTTTGCTTCCATTTGAATACTGAATTGTGACTGATCTTGCAGTTCCTGCATATATTTAAGCATAAAGCTATGTTCTGACTGCACGAGGCTGAATTTAAAAAGCATACTGCTTTTATGAGTGCTATACTAGTATGATATGATTCCTGCCTGTAGCTGACTAAAAAAACGAGACACATACTCAGCGCCATGACAACGGCAAAGCCGTTTCATTTACTCAAAATCGAAGCCTTATATATAAAACGAACACTATTCTGTTGTTGCCGTGCAAGCAATGGCATTTCCCTCAGGAAATGTGAATCAAATTGGTTCTGTTCTCTATAAATGATAAAAAAATATAATCAGAATATCATCTTGACCATTGTTTTTTCTCTTTTGTTGGTTTTACTTGCAGTATTTTTTTTTAGTTTTTAAAAAGACACATCATGCTGTGTATTAACACCCATCTTTTAATCCATCTATCCACCATTTTTTTCACTGTTTTCACTGGTTTAACAACATAAAATACAATTCATGGAATACAATGTTGCATTATGCTGCTTTTATGTTTTGATTGACAGCAGAGCCAGCCAAACCAGCAACAAAGAGACGGAGGAGGAGGAACTCAGCTGGTAGCGCGTCCAATACCAGCACAGGAAACAGCAAGAAACGCAGCCCAGCCAATAACTTCAGCCTACCCACACAGGTACATCACATACGCACATGTTTACCCTAAAGCTATGTTCGGAATGTATATGTACTATATTACAGTACTACTCTTAGTATTGCTGCAGTATATGTATACTATGGGCAGTATGTTGTCATTGTTAAACACACCCCTAATAAATTGAAGTAGCATATACTGAAATAAAAAAAAAAAAAATTGAATAATTAAAAACACAATAATTACTTACAAAAAAGGTTATTGTGACTTTTTAATCTCACAGTCTGGATTTAGTTTCTAATAATTCTGACTTTTTTCTCAGAATTTCTAAATGCCACAAAAAATGGACTAACTTGAACAAATCTACATTTGTGAATGTGTTCACCTTGGCGGGTCCATTTCTAGTGTTATGGATGAAGTAATATCATTTGCAATCTTGAACTCTTCTGACAGATTTAAAGGGATAGTTCACCCAAAAATGAAAATTTTGTCATTAATTACTCACCCCCATGTCGTTCCAAACCCATAAGACCTATGTTCATCTTTGGAACACAAATTACATTTTTTTTGATGAAATCTGAAAGCTTTCTAACCCTGCAAAGACAGCAATGCAACTATCACGTTCAAGCCCCAGGAAGGTAGTAAGGACAACGTTAAAATAGTCCATGTGACATCAGTGGTTTAAAGGGTTATTCCACCCCAAAATTAAAAATTGTCATTAATCACTTACCCCCATGTCATTCCAAACCCATAAAAGCTTTGTTTGTCTTTGGAACACAAATTAAGATATTTCTGTGAATTCTGACCCTCCCATAAAAAGCAGTGTAATTAACATGATCAACGTCCAGAAACGTAGCAAAGAGATCGGTAAAATATTCCGTATGACATCAGGGGCTCAACCGTAATTTTACAAAGCTACGAGAATACTTTTTGTACGCAAAGAAAACAAAAATAACAACTTTATTTAACAATTTGTCTTCTCCACGTCACCATTTTGGAGAGTATCTACTAAACGCAAACAGCGTACACTGTTCTGTGTCAGCCGCACCAAACGGATACGTTGTTTTCGTTCAAATCAAAGCGTAAATAAATGTAGAAAACGTATCCACATGGCGCAGCTGACACAAAACAGCATACGCTGTTTGTGTTCAGTAGATACATGTGATTAAGTGATTAATGACAAAATTTTCATTTTGGGGTGGAGTAACCCTTTAACCGTAATGTTATGAAGCTACAAGATTATTTTTTGTGCGCAAAGAAAATAAAAATCGTGTCGAAGACTGACACAGAAGAGAAGAAATGATTGAATAAAGTTATTTTTGTTTTCTTTGTGCACAAAAAGTATTTTCGTAGCTTCATAAAATTACAGATGGACTGTTTTAACAATTTTATTACTACTTTTCTGGGCCTTGAACGTGGTAGTTGCACTGCTGTCTATACAGGGTCAGAAAGCTCTTGAATTTCATCAAAAATATCTTAATTTGTGTTCTGAGGGGTCTTAAAGGTTTGGAAAGATACGATGGTGAGTAATTAATGACAGAATTTTTATTTTTAGGTGAACTGTCCCTTTAATTGGAGTTGATAACTGGACAGCATTCACTAAATTAAAAATGAAGAAATCACAGTTGTAGATTGTAAAAAATGGAAATTCTAAAATTAAACATATACTGCACAGTATTCAGTACATAGTAAGCACGTATTCCATTCCAAACCTAGACGCAGTCACCTACACACTTGCAGAGAAGCAGTGGTCCACACTGAAAAGATCACATAGGAGAGATATACTAATAAGTAATATATGGAGAATGTCTGGATGTCTGTACATATATGTGCGTGTGTGTGAGAGAGAGTGTGTGTGTAAAGAAATAACATAAAGCAGTATAGAGAGGGAAAGACAGAGTGAGGCAGAGATCTTATCTTTTTCATATTGTAATATTTCTATGCAATGTATTATTTATTCAACTACTTCTATTTAAAATCAATACCTGAGTTCTATTGTTTCATTGTTTATAGTAAGTAACAATCAGTTTCCAGTGTGATTGTAATTTGTAATTTTTGTAATATGTAGTCATTTGTCTACTCTGATTAATTTGTTTGTAATTGAGACTAATTAGCCGTAATTGATTTGATGATAATTAGTATTGTCCGTCTCTGGTCCCCAGCCTAAACGTGTCGCCGGGGAAACGAGGGGTGGCGGGTGGCTGGAGGCGGAGCTTAGGTAGGTGAGTGACACATGCAGACAGTTATCACGCAGCATGTGCTGTCTTAACGAGCTACTTAGCAATGCAAATTTGCTTAATTAGCACATATGTTGTTATTTAGGTGTTCTTTATCTGAAAAAAAAAAATCTAATTAAAGTCTAAAGAGCTAGTGTCTGGAGACAAGTTTGTGTGCATGTGTGTGTCTGTGTATGGCTGCGTATTTCTATGTATGTAAAATTATTCCTTTTTTAGCACATTTTCTACTGTATGCTTGCATTAGCTATATTACAAGTTCAGGTTTTGGAAAATAACAGCCATAAATTATTCTGCTTCTGTCGTTCTTCTCTCTCTTTCTACTCCCCCGCCATTCTCTCTCTCACTCGACCCCCTGCATCTCTGCTTACGTCTCTCTCTCTCTCTCTCTCTCTCTCTTGCTGTAGGATGTGATGGTGGTAGGGGAGCCCTCTCTAATGGGAGGGGAGTTGGGTGACGTGGACGAGCGTTTGATCACACGCCTAGAGAACGAACAATACGACCCCGTCAACGGTCTCCATGATGACGGTCTCCATGACTACACCAACTCACCGACACTTGGAAACGGCAGCTCCTGGAATGGCCAGCACCCTAACAACCAGGACAGTAAGCCTGATACCATGGCAACGCAGCAGTTGGAGTAATGCGATCTGACAGTGGGTAGCTATGGCAACGGTGCTGTCAAGGGATGGGGGTATTTTCAACTGTAGAGGAGAAATTGCGGAAGAGAAGGTGTGTGTGTGTGTGTGTGTGCGCGTGCGTGCGTGTGTGTGCATGCTTGCGTTTATGTTGGTGTGACATGGTATTCCATACTTGAGACATACAGCTTCAACCATTTAGTTTAAATATTCCAAAAAAAAAACAAAAAAAAAACTGCAAGCCTTGTAAATATACAGATCTATCAATTCATTTCATATCAGAATTTTTCAGCCCTTTTTTAAAGCTCGGTGGATGTCTCGGCTTCATTCTGTACCGTACTGTTTGGTTTCGCTAGAACAACCGGATGACAAAAAAAATTCCCATTGTGAACGCTATAGCGTTTTGAGCATAAATGCAGATATCTTTATTGCTCTAAAGTTTAATGCATATTGTAAAACACATGCAGAATTGTGCTGTTAGTTGTGTATTTTATGTATGGTTTTCAATAATTTGCATTAATAAAATGTGTTTGGTTATGATATCAGACTCTGTGTGTTTGGTTATTGATATTGGTGTAATAAATATGAAAAAAACAGAATAATCAAGGACACAGAGTGTTTTTCATTGTTATAATCAAAATAGACATACTCTATGATGTTAATGCAAAAACAATCTCTGAATCTTTTTCCCCCTCTAGTGGTCAAAGAAATGTGGTACAAATTCACTGGATAGTTCACCCAAAAATGAAAATTGTCATGTATTTATTTAGAATGCGGTAAAAGAATAGCAATTACAAGTACAAAGATAATATAAGAATAAAAGAATAAAATGAGGGTGACATACAATAATCCAAAGCATGCTATGTTAGCTTATAAGAATCACGCACAATAGAGTTATTAGAATTGCTTAAAGAGTTGAAATGCATATCTAAATCTTTCTTGTAAATGTTTATGAGTGCAAAATTTGGCAAGAAATAGCAACAAATTAATAATACATTTAAAGTGAGAAGGATCTAGATTCAAAGTGTAACCAAAAACACCATTTTTGGGGTTATACAAGTGTGAATAAATTAAAAAATTAAAAAAATTAAAAAATTAAAAAAAAAAAAAAAAAATTAGAAAAGTCAACCCAGAATACTTTACAGTAACCAAACTGTTTCTTCAAACTGAAGTCAAAAGGAGCATTTGATGTCATTTATTCATATATATTTATACATTCCGTTGAAAAGTTTACATACACCTTGCAGAATCTGCAAAATGTTACATAAAAAAAATATAAAACATAGCATAAAAAACATAACATAAAACATAGTTGCATTAATAAAAATAACCCCATTCAAAAGTTTACATACACTTGATTCTAAATGATCCACAGCTGTGTTTTTTTGTTTAGTGATGGTTGTTCATGAGTCCCTTCTTTGAACATTTAAACTGCCTGCTGTTCTTCAGAAAAATCTTTCAGGTCCCACAAATTCTTTGGTTTCTCAGCATTTTTTTTTTCCACTTGGGGGTGAAAACCTTTTGAATTTGAAGATCAGGGTAAATTTAACTTTTTTTGTCTTCTGGGGAACATGTAAGTATCTTCTGTAGCTTCCGAAGGGCAGTACTAAATGAAAAAAATATATAATAAGAAAATAAGAAAAATGTACACATCTTCATTCTGTTCAAAAGTTTACACCACTGGCTATTAATGCATTGTGTTTGCTTTTGAAGCATCAGTGAGCGTGTGAACCTTCTGTAATCGTTGCATATGAGTCTTGCAGTTGTCCTCAGTGTGAAAAGATGGATCTCAAAATCATAGTCAATGTTGGAAAGGATTCAAATACACAAAAATGCTGAAAAATCCAAAGAATTTGTGGGACCAGAAGGATTTTTCTGATGAATAGTTTAACCATGACAAACAGGACGTGTGGCCTAGTACGGTGTACTTAGAATTTGTGCTCTGCATTTAACCCATCCAAATGTACATACACAGCAGTGAGTAGTGAACAAACAAACCCACCCAGAGAAATGGGTAGCCAATGCAGTTGGGGGTTCAGTGCCTTGCTCAAAGGTCTCACCTCAGTCATGGTATTGAGAACACTGAATATTCATTCCCCACACCTACAATCCTTGCTGGTACCAAGACTCAAACCCATGATCTATAGCTTACAAGTCCAATGCACTAACCATTAGGCCACAATGCGAGGGACTTGTGTGATGCGAGATGAACAACTATCACTAAACAAAAAACACAGCTGTGGATCACTCAGGTGACAACACAATATTAAGAATCAAACGTATATGTAATCTTTCGAACGGGGTTATTTTTATAAACTCAACTATTATTTATTTCTTGTGGACTGTAAACATCTTTTATGAGAAATATCAGATCGTTACTAAATAAAAAATAACATTTTGTATGATACCCCTCATTTTGGTAAAATTAACATTTTGCAGATTTTGCAAGGTGTATGTAAACTTTTGACCTTAGCTTTTGAACTCAGTTTTTTTTTTTTTTTTTTTTTTGAGAAATGTTAAGCAAGCAGTATTTGTGACAGCTGCCTTTAAAAAAAATCTAAAAAGAAAGCTGGGAACGACATAAGGGTGAATAAATAACGACAGAATCGACATTTTTTCGTTGAACCGCCCTTTTAATATTTGTGAATTTATAATATGTTATAGGCCTATTATTTTGTCACTGAGACTGTGCATGAGCATTCTGTTCATGTTGTTGTGTGAGAAGTCGTTGTTTTTCACATAATTCGAGTCATGGAATTGAACGTGGCTTTCTGAAGTAGGCCTGACGTTACCTCTGAACACGACATAATTCGTATTTTAATGTTTCACTATGCCGCAAATTTGAACTTTTAGACCTTTAGCCTAAGAACTGTCATTACAACATTAAAACGTAGGTCAGAGTGCTTTCTTGTGTATGCGTATAATAATTACCAGCTGTATTATGGGAAATGTAGTCATGTGTAGTGACGTATGCTGTGACGCCTGAATGTTGTGTCTGCGGGGAAGATGGCGGACTCAGTAGCGGCTGGTCTTGCGGACGAAAACGAGACTGAAAATGAGGATAAGGAGAGGGAGAAACGACTCTTTAGTGGCGTCAAAAAGACTGAGAAACAAGCCGCTGCGTCAGACCTTACAGAAACTCTGGGATTTTACGAGAGAAAGGCGAAATGCAAAGAGAGAAAGAGCAATGTGTCAGGTAACAGACAGCGGCTCTGTGCGCTGCAAACAATGTTTTCAACCTATTGAGCTGTGTGTATAGACAACATGTATGGGCATCATAACAAACGCGTTATGATGCTCTAGGTAAACAGTGTTTTATATAAACGTCACCCTCTAGGTGGGCAGCTCACTACCAGGCTCGCTTAAATACAGACGGAGACACACACGTAGAGCTCATTGCATCAATACATTCTGAAGCATCATCAGTCACTATAGCTTATATAACTTTAACAAGATAAGAAACTTCAGCATCTATCGGTTTATTTAAAGGACCGTAAATACCACCAGCGTGACACATTCAGCCGCTTGTATAATGAGACTAACTTTAGAAGCATGAGGATCAAGACAGCTGATCAGGTGTGAAGATGTAAATAAAAGACCTAAGCTGCATCAACGTCTTCCCGAAGTCATCACCATCATTATGCGTTTGCACTGGCATTTATTTAAGAAATGGAAGGAGATTGAATCTTATATTTATTTAATAAAATTGCTAGTATTGAGAATAACGATGGTGTGTCATAGATCTGGGCACGCGAAGTTGCTTAGGAACAGTAACTCTCATTATTAACATTATGTAATGCAATAATTACAAGTAAGTATGCATTCATTTGAATGTACATGAATTAATAATGGGTATTAATGCAGTTTAGTATAAAGCAGGGTTCCTGCAGAAAAATGAAAAATTGTGGGATATACTTTATATTAGGTTTCTTAGTATGTACTTATGTCCATATATACATATATATATGTATATATATGTATATGTATATATCATAAAATAAAGAAATGTTAAGTACAATCCACATATTGTGTTCATGTTGTATTGCAAAACACTTGCTGCTCCTGAGGTGTCAAACAATAAAGGTGTATATATAATTATCTATGATATAAATATAATTACAGAGATTAATTACAGATGTAATTTAATGCTTGTGTGTGTGTTTTATTTTATTTTATTTTATTTTATTTTTATAAAAATACAGTGTAAAAACATGTATATACACAGTATATACCAAATATATATTAAAGACAGTTCATATGAAGTTCATATAAAGTTGGTCTAAATTGTAATTATTCATGGAAATTAATAAGATCCAAATATAAGATCTCAAACATATTTACCTGGCTATCATCTTCATGAAATAAAACAGTCCTTATAATTAACTGGAAAAGCATAGAAATTCATTGGGAGAACCCTGTATTTTTATATACAGATGATGGAGATGAAAAATACCTATACAGTGATTTAAAGCAATAATTTTAGGCGGGGGGCTACCAGAATAAATATTTGCTAACATAAGGTTACTTTATCGAAGATACTGCTACTAGAATTGCAAAGACTTTTTGCTCATACATGCAAAGTTAGAACTGTGATGTTAGAACAAGGTTTTTCAAACTGGGGTTTGGAAATCCCTGGGATTCATGAGGGAACTGCAGGCCAGGGGTTGGGAATAGATGAAAAGCTGATAAAACAAATAATTACGTAATGAAAATGTAAAATAAAGAAGTAATTTTCAAAGGGGAAAAAAAAAATTGTCTATGTGCATGTCATGTGACCATGCAAATAAATATGTTGCTAAATTATTGAAATAAATAAATAAAATTGAATTGAACTTAAAACCTCAGTGGGTACTTCCAGTGTTTATTTTTATTTTTTTTGCCAAAAAGAATGACAAAAATATTCCTGAATTAGAACATGGAACACAGGAGTCCAAAATTAATCCAAACAGACTCATTTTTAAAAGAATATACTGTATAAAAAACGAGGGCCTCTGTTTTTTTTTTTTTTTTTTTTCCTTCTTGTCACAAGTTTTATTGGATAATGCATTTAGTCATTTTGTCATACAACCCAGTTATAAGACACTTACACAGGAGAAGCTGTTATCTCTTTAGCGCTCTTATTCTTTGTTCACTCACTGTGTTTGTTTTCCCATTTAGTGTGTTCATCCTCAAGTTTATCCTTCTCTATTACTGTTAAAAATAGAAAGTAATGTGTGCGTTGGCCAAAGAACATATTTACAATGTGAGCTGTTTAACTCAGGACACTGTCTTATCCTTATCAAAACACATTTGTCCTTAGGTCAACATAAACATGCCCTAAAAACAGTCCAGCACTTTCTGTTCTGCCTAAACTTTTATGTCACTGATCCGCTATGTTGTAAATCTATCAGTACAACTCTGTCAAAAATGTTCCTGATCAAAACTTTTAATGCTTTAATATTATAAACATAATGCAAAGTAAATTAGCTTATTGGGGCTTTGTGAGAAGATTGCTTGAATTAGTTTTTAGGATTGTGCAATGATGTCCACATGTAGAAAATCTGGCATTTAAATTAAAATTTTAACTTTAAACAAGATTTAAAGTTTTGAAAAATGTAAAATAATGAACAATGAATTATTTAAATAAACATTTGTCTTGTTTTTTTTTGTTTGCTAATTTACACATTTTAATTAGTAAATTATTTAAAATTTAAAATATACCATCTTATATTCATTTTCACAAGAGGAGACTTCTAAAACTCATTTTAGGATACCCCGTAACTCTTTTTATTTTTTAACGGTATTTGTTTGCTTGAGAAATGGATAACAGTTGATGCTGGTACACTCATTTATTTAACTTCTTTTTTTCCACAGACACAAGTTTTGAGCTTCCATCCTTTACATGTCTGTGTGTACAGGATAGTGCCAAATAATGATGAGTGAAATGCTTTCATTGTGTTGGACTACACATTCACGTGTGTGTGTTTATTTGTGTGCAGATCTCTCTCTTGTGAGGTTTATTAGTGCTGAGTTGACTAGAGGATATTTTCTGGAACACAATGAGGCCAAATACACTGAGCGGAGAGAGAGGGTCTACACCTGCCTGCGTATTCCAAAAGAACTGGAGAAGGTACCAAACACAAATGCACAAAACACAACTACACAATCCATACACACTTACATTCACTCATCTCTTTTGCACAGTATCCTTTATTGCACTGTGGATTAAACCTGGCATGTTTGATTTATCTGCCACCAAACAGAAATACAAAAATGTATGAAATGTATATAAAAATAATTAAATAAAACCACCTTTTTCTTTAACACGAAAGTAAGCTTATGGATGAGGCTTCCGGTTCATTGGCCACTATAGGGAAAAAACGAGAAGAATGCAGTACATGCAGTATACGGTAAAACAGTTTGGACTACAAACCAGTGTGTTTATAATTAAAATAAAACATGAAAGTGATATGGTAAGACATACCAATTTGCAATATCAAGCAGCACAACAAGCTGTTTTGTACAGCTAAAAATAACTGGACGCGGATAAAACCGGAAGCCAAACCCATCAATGCCCACTCTTACGTGAAGAAAAATGTGCATATATTTCATTTTTTTTTTTTTAATATACAGTAGTCAACATTTGAAGTGGATCAAAAAATTTCATTAAAGTTGTCCTAAGACAAGAACAGATACTGTTTTGGTTTAGGACAACTTTGATGAAATGTTGACTACTGCATAATCGTACATATATTACATATATATTTATATATTTATACACACACACACGCACTCCCCTAAACTGGAGCAAACATTTGTGTCCCAAATTCACTCCACTGGTTGCTGTCAGGGTTCTTAAATAGATAGTACACCCAATAATGAAACCCAATAGTGAAGTTGTCCCAAGTTGTCCCTTTCTAATGTTAAACATAAATTAAGATATTTTCTGAAGAAGTATAGTGACCAGAAAGTTGCTGGTAGTCATTGACCTCCATAATATAGAAAAGTTCTATAGAAGTCAATGGCTGCCAACAACTGTTAAAGGGATAGTTCACCCAAAAATGAAAATTCTCTCAATAATTACTCACCCTCATGTCATTCCAAACCTGTTAGACCTTCATTCAGCTTTAGAACAAAAATCAAGATATTTTTAATGAAATCTCAGAGCTTTCTGACCCAGACAGCAACGCAACTACCATGTTCAAGACCCATAAAGGTAGTAAGGACATTGTTAAAATAGTCCATGTGACTTTATTCAACAATTTGTTCTCTTCCGTGTCAATCTGAAGCGAAGAACTTGTTGAATAAAGTTATTTTTATTTTCTTTGCACACAAAAAGTATTCTCATATCTTCATAAAATGATGGTTGAACCACTGATGTCATATGGACTATTTTAACAATGTCCTTGCTATGTTTCTGGGCCTTGAATGTGGTAGTTGCATTGCTGTCTATGCAGGGTCAGAAAGCTCTCGGATTTCATCAAAAATATCTTAATTTGTGTTCTGAAAATGAACGAACGGCTTATGGCTTTGGAACGACATTAGGGTGAGTATTTAATGATCAAATTGTAATTTTTGGGTGAGCTAGCCCTTTTACCACCGACAAGTTTTATCCTCTACTTTTATTAAACTTTATAGTGATGTTTAGTAATTTTGGAGCCTTTGAGATAAGTTGTACCACATTCAGGTTATCACTGATCTTTCTTTTTCTCTCTGTAGCTCATGATGTTTGGGTTTTTCCTGTGTCTGGATGTGTTTCTGTACGTGTTCACTCTGCTGCCTCTCAGAGTGCTGCTGGCCCTGATCAGACTGCTGACACTGCCCTGCTGCGGCCTCAGGTAATAAACACGCTGTACTCAGGATATGTCTGGAGGAATATTCCCTAAAGTAGTACTTTCATAATATTCTGTTAAAATAAACAGGTTGAAACGTCTGATCTGTCCAACATTTTCTTTCAGTGTCATCATACACAAATACCTACCCACACACACTTAAGCCCAAAATGACTGTGTATATAGGTGTAGCTGCTGTTCACTGTATATTCTTCTGCCTGCAGGGCTAGTATATGCCCCTACTGCAAAAAGAGCAGGTATGCAGAAAAAAATGGACTGCAGCTGCTTTAAGCATACACACCCGTGCTGGTTTGATTGCAGCGGCTGTGTTCAAACACACATTCATACACACGTGCACACAATAGGCTGCAGTTGCCATAGCTGTCTAATTTTGCACTGTAGTGCTTTGATTACACACTGGACTACTAAAATCATCTGAGATCATTCCTGGAATTCTCTTGTTTTTCTCTCAGTGTTCAGGGTGTACTTGCATGATTGTTCACAAGATGGCAGTGCGGTCACATTCAAGTGAATGCTATGATAGGAGGAGAAAGTTATTAATGCATTATAATAAAAATGTAAAATGTGTTGTTAGGGTTGTAAAATGCATCTGATAATGGAACTTAAAGGAGAAGTTCACTTCCAGAACAAAAATTTACAGATAATTTAATCCAAGATTTTCATGTCTGTCTTTCTTCAGCTGTAAATAAATAGTTTTTTGAGGAAAAAAATTCAGGAATGTTCTCCATATAGTGGACTTCTGTGGTGCCTGTGAGTTTAAACTTCCAAAATGCAGTTTAAATGCAGCTTCGAAGGGCTCTAAATAATCCCAGCCGAGGAAGAAGGGTCTTATCTAGCGAAAAGGTCGGTTAATTTCTCAAAAAAAAAAAAAAATACAATTGATATACTTTTTAACCTCAAACGGTCGTCTTGTCTAGCTCTGCTTTAACTCTGTGTATTCCGGTTCATGACAGTTAGGGTATGTTGAAAAACTTCAATCTCATTTTCTCCTCCAACTTCAAAATCGCCCTACGTCACTGTTTTACCTTTAATTTTGTAAAGGGTGTTTGACCCTCCTTGCGCGTTAACTTTGTAAACACTGGGTTGGTATTTCTGCAGCGATGTAGAACAAAGGAGGAGAAAATGAGATGGTACATACCCTTAACTGTATTGACCTGGAATGCACAGAGTTCACATAGAGCTAGACAAGATGAGTATGTGAGGCATATAAGTTGTACTTGTTTGTTTTTTTTTTTTTTTTTTTTTTTTAAGAAAATAACCGATTGTTTCGCTAGACCCTTCTTCCTTGACTGGGATTGTTTAGAGCTCTTTGAAGCTGCATTTAAACTGCATCTATAAATCTTTGTTCTGGAAGTGAACTTCTCCTTTAAGTAAATAGCATTTAGTGCATGCGTTACAATACCTAATGTATTATATGTTCATTTCTTGTCCAAAATATAAATGGCTGAAGCCAATTATGTTTAAAGGAATCTAAATTCTGTTTGCATTAAGAGTAAATATTTATACATACTGTTAGCACCCCATTGTAAATACTAAAACTGTGTGTATTTTGTCTAGTAACAAACACGTTAACTGTAGGATATTAAAGTACACTGGCATTTAAACATTTGGGGTCGGTACGATTTTTAAAATTTTCTTTAAAGAGGTCTCTTATGCTTGCTAAGGCTGCATTTGATCAAAATTACAGTAAAACAGAATGCTAAATTAAAATATAATGCAATTTTTGTATTTCAATACATTAAAAAATATTATTTTTGAAATATAAAGTCATGAAATTCTAACAATTGAAAAGTCAAAAGTGTCTTTGTGGGAAAAAGCTATTAACAGGAAAAAAATTAAACAGCATTGTATGATAGTGGTGATAGTGGTGGCTCAGGTCATTTATACAAAAGTTTTTATATTTATTGACACATCGGATCATGTAGTAAAGCTTGTAATAGAATTGTTAGAGAAAATAATTACACTTGGACTTGAAAATATTTTAATTCTAATTAAATTATTTACTAGGGCTGTCAAACGAATAATCGCATACAAAATAAAAGTTTGAGTTTGCCTAATAAATGTGTGTGTACTGTTTGAAATTGTTGTGTATATATAAATACAAACACATTAATGTACAGTCAAGCCCAAAATTATTCATACCCCTGGCAAATTCTGACTTAAAGTTACTTTTATTCAACCAGCAAGGTTTTTTTGACAGGAAATGACACAGGCTTCTCCCAAAAGATAATAAGACGATGTACAAGAAGCATCATTGTTGAAAAAAATATTTCTCAGCTTTTATTTACATTTGAACAAAAAGTGGCATGTCCAAAATTATTCATACCCTTTGCAAACTGTTACAGTCTATGGGAAAATCCAAAGTTCTATACCATTCCAAATAGTCCAAGCTGTTCTAAAGCATCCTAATTACCCTGGTTTATTGGGAACAGCCGTTTTAATCAACTCAACAGGTGAAAAACAGAAGCTCTCTGCTGTTGGTTTCTGGACAGTTATGTCTAAGACAAAGGAGCTCACTGAGGACATGCGGCTGCGCATTGTGGCTGCTCACAAGTCAGGAAAGGGCTATAAGACCATATCTAAATGTTTTGAAATTCCAATGGCTACAGTGCAAAGTATTATTAAAAATAGAAGACGTTCCGCACTGTGAAAAATTTCAGAGGATGTGGTCGGAAGCCAAAAGTGACACCTGTGCTGGCCAGGAGGATAGTGAGAGAGGTAAAAAAAGAATCCAAGGATCACCACCAAGGCCATCCTGATGAATCTGGGCTCTGCCAGTGACAGCATCTCAAGGCAGACAGTCCAACGGACACTGCACACCGCTGGGTTCCACGGACGCAGACCAAGGAGGATACCGCTTCTCCAAATAAGGCACACAAAAGCCCGCTTGGCCTTTCCAAATGCTCATCTGGACAAAGAAGACTTCTGGTCTTCTGTTTTATGGTCAGATGAAACGAAAATTGAATTGTTTGGCCACAATGATGTTGCCTTCATTTGGTGTAAAAAAGGAGAAGCCTTCAACCCTAAGAACACCATCCCCACTTTCAAACATGGTGGTGGGAACCTAATGTTTTTGGGGGTGTTTTTCAGCCGGTGGACCAGGGAACCTAATCACAGTAAACGGCACCATGAAAAAGGAGCAATACATCAAAATTCTCAACAGCAACATCAGGAAGTCTGCAGAGAAACTTGGCCTTGGGCACCAGTGGACATTTCAGCACGACAACGACCCAAATCACACAGCAAAAGAGGTGAAGAAATGGTTAGCAGACAAAAACAAATGTTTTGCAGTGGCCCAGCCAGAGTCCTGACTTAAATCCAATTGAGAATCTGTGGAGGGAGCTAAAGATCAGGGTGATGGCAAGGAGACCCTCCAACCTGAAAGAGTTGGAGCTCATCGCTAAAGATGAATGGGCAAAAATACCAGTGGAGACATGCAAAAAGCTGGTCAGCAATTATCGGAAGCATTTGATTGCAGTAATAGCCAATAAAGGCTTTTCTATTGATTATTGAGAAGGGTATGAATAATTTTGGACATGCCACTTTTTATTCAAATGTAAATAAAAGCTGAGGAATAATTTTTTCCACAATGATGCCTCTTGTACATCATCTTATTATCTTTTGGGAGAAGCCTGTGTCATTTCCGGTCAAAAAAAAACTTGCTGGTTGAATAAAAGTAACTTTAAGTCAGAATTTGCCAGGGGTATGAATAATTTTGTGCTTGACTGTATGTATTTAAGAGAAATATGTTATGTACAAAATATTTTTATTTATGTATAATATAAATTAATTTTATATTACACATACAAACTTTTATTTTGTATGCAATTAATTGCAATTAATCATTTGACAGCCCTATTATTTACATAAAATAAATATAATCGTTTAGAATCAATATTAATAAATTAAATATTTCATTTAAAAAGTACTAAACATTTTAATGCAATGTATGTGTTTGGGTACATTTACACTGCTGATCTCCCCCCAGCTCACATCATGTTTTTAGTGTGATGCATGTACCACTGAGTGTGTGACTCAAGATCACTAACCCAGTGGCTGTGTGTGGAAGATCTTACTAATAGAAGAACTGCTTTTTGATAATAATAAGCTGTTCTTCCATTGCGTAATTCCATTCTATGGAGCTAGTATAACTAAAGGTAGTTTTTTCTTTTGTATGTGTGTGTGTGCAGTGGATCTCGTATCTTGCAGCCCGCTCAGGTGTGTGATGTTCTGAAGGGTTTCATCATGGTTCTGTGTTATTTCATGATGCATTATGTGGATTATTCCATGATGTACCACCTGATCCGGGGTCAGTCAGTCATAAAACTCTACATCATCTACAACATGTTGGAGGTACAGTATCACAACACTCTCTTTTTGTTACTGTTATATTAGCAGTAGTTGAATGAACACTCTCTGCTTCTCCTCTAGGTGGCAGATCGCTTGTTTTCATCTTTTGGTCAGGATATTCTGGATGCTTTGTACTGGACTGCCACTGAACCTAAAGAGAGAAAAAGAGCTCATATAGGAGTCATTCCACATTTCTTCATGGCTGTTCTCTATGTCTGTATCCTTCACACTAGCTTTGTTTCAAATGCCAAATAGTCATATTTGGATAAAAGTAAGGATCATTTCATATAGATTTGTATCATTAAATATTCAAACTAAGAATTTAAATGTAATTAAAACTATGCATATATTTAATATAAAATGTGATAGTAAAATTGATACTCAAATGAATACCCTAATTAAATACAAAAATAAAAATGTAGTCAATTAAACTGTACGGTTTCAATTCTGAACTACTACACTGAAACTGTTCAGTTGTGATTATTAATTTTTTACTATTTAATTTTAATTCAAGTTTTCAGTCATATTTGACAAATTACAATCATTCATAGGTTATACCTTTCCTTAACTAATAATGCAGTTCTACATGCCATTCTGATTATGGTTCAGGCCACCACACTGAACGTGGCTTTCAATTCACACAACAAGTCACTGCTCACCATTATGATGTCTAATAATGTGAGTACAAACACATTAGCATGCATTAGCATTGCTTATTTGGTTACATTAAATTAAATACACTGCAAATGACCTTAATTTCTGCATCTTAGTTGCCGTATATTATATTATACAGGAGCACACACTTTAATGCGTCCTTTTGTATGATATGTGGGCCATTCTAAAAAAGCTGGTCCAAAGTCAGAGTTGAAAATGTCTTGGATAAAAATGTGTCTTTTTCCAAAAAATGTTTAGGTATGCAGATTGTATAATATCCAAGGTACACATTTCTAGTAATTGGGCAGTTAAAGGAGAAGTCCACTTCCAGAACAACAATTTACAAATTATTTACTTCACCCCCTTGTCATCCACAATGTTCATGTCTGTCTTTCTTCAGTCGTAAAGAAATTGTTTTTTGAGGAAAACATTTCAGCATTTTTCTCCATATAATGTACTGAGATGGTGCCCCAATTTTGAACTTCCAAAATGCAGTTTAAATGCGGCTTCAAACGATCCCAAATGCAGTTGTAAACGATCCCAGCCAAGGAAGAAGGGTCTTATCTAGCGTAACGATCAGTTATTTTAATAAAAATAATAACATTTATATACTTTTTAATGCCAAACGCTCATCTTGTCTTACTCTGCCGGGACTGTTTTTTTCTGGATCATGACAGTTAGGGTATGTCGAAAAACTCCCATCTCATGTTCTCCCTCAACTTCGAAATCACCCTATATCGCTGTTTTAACGTTTTTGTTAAGGGTGTTTGATCTTCTTTGCATGTTCACAGTGCAAAGACTGGGTCAGAATGTCTGCAACGATGTAGGATAATTTTAAAATTATTTTTTAAGTTGAGGGAAAAAATATGGTCTGAGTTTTTCGACATACCCTGTCTTGAGTCAGTATACACAGAGTTAAGTGTGAGAAAAGCAAGATTAAAAAGTATTTAAATTTTATTTTTTAAATGAAAATAACCAATCGTTTTGCTAGATAAGACCCTTCTTCCTAGGCTGGGATCGTTTACAACCACATTTGGGATCATTTGAAGCTGCATTTAAACTGCATTTTGGAAGTTCAAAATCGGGGCACCATACCAGTCCATTATATGGAGAAAAATTCAGAAATGTTTTCCTCAAAAAACATAATTTCTTTACGACTGAAGAAAGAAAGACAAACATTTTGGATGACAAGGGGGTGAGTACATTATATATGAATCTTTGTTTTGGAAGTGGACTTCTCCTTTAATTCTCATATTGTATTTTCAGAAATAGTTTTTATTCTCTCCCCATATTTGCTACTACTGAAACAGAAGGGTTATACTGGCTTACATCTGGATTGTAAATATATATTTTTTGCTACTTTATCACAAATGTTTTTAGAGGTAAATTCATAACAATTAAGTTTTTAACAATATTTTAAGTGTAATTTATGAGATTTGTTGTATTTTAAATCCATTTTTCTTTGTAAAAGGCAAAAAGGTCTACAAAACTGGTCCAAAGTCAGAGTGTTTTGGTTGTGTTTTGGTTGTGACTGTTATTGTAGTGACAATTTTATGGGATAAAACCCAAAAAAACAAAGATGTGGAGTTTCGGTAGTGACAATTTTAGATACTTTTGAACAAAGATGCTAATCAGCACATGGTTAGCTAGCACAATTCTGAACAGTAGTACACATATAAAAACTAAATGTTATGGAATAACTCCCAAAAAAAAGTGTGCTTAATTGCAGAAAAAAAGTGTTCGGTAGTGACATTCTTTAAAGTTACACACAGATTTTTCAGACTTTTGAACACATTTACCTCAAAATGTGGTTAATTTTTTAATTTTTTTTTTTTTGGTTGTGGGACAGCAGTTTGCACCAATTCTGTAGAACGGCCCATATATTGATGTATGTGTTTCTCTCTCTCTCTCTCACTCTCTTTGTAGTTTGTTGAGATCAAAGGAAGTGTATTCAAGAAATTTGAGAAAAACAACCTCTTTCAAATGTCCAATAGTGGTAGGTCCATATATATATATTGTACATAAAATTGTGTCTATCTCGAATTGTCACTGGTGAAATGTCTCACTGTTCCTTTCTGTCTTTCTCACTATAGACATTAAAGAAAGATTTACAAACTACACACTCTTACTAATCGTCTGTCTCAGAAACATGGAGCAGTTCTCCTGGAATCCAGGTATCCAGTTAACACCTGACTCATTTCTGAGTGTGTGCATACACATGACATTGATGTGTGTGTTAATCATTGTTTATTGGTTATAGATCATCTGTGGGTGTTGTTTCCTGATGTTTGTATGGTGATCGCCTCAGAGATCGCAGTGGACGTTGTCAAACATGCCTTCATCACAAAGTTTAACGACATCACAGCAGATGTGAGTATGCGTGGTATACCAGCCTCAAAATACTGGCAGTGCCAAAGTATTCTTCAAAAGGTAGTATCATAAATACAATATTTGAGTAACCACCATAATATGCTTGAGTAACTACCATAATATGCATTGTACAAGTATTATTAGCTCAATCAAAATGTGGAAATTTTGTAGTTACATGTTCACTGCTGGTCAAAAGTTTGGCATAATGATTAAAAATATAGTAAAAGCTTTTTTGTGTACTATGAAATACAAATGAATAACATTTAAATAATCCTGTTCAATAATATAAAATTAAATAACCAAACCTAAAAGTTGAAAGATACCACTTTCTGTCTGAGCTATAAAAATCACATCCATACAACATGAATGGTATCATCATATTACTTGATATTGTGATACTTCTGCTGGTGTCATACTATTGTAATTGTGGTTGAAGGGAAATTTTCTGTTAAGATATTAAGAAAACTTAGTTAAAATATGAAGCAATATATGAGCTTTGAATTAAGTAAAAATGAAGTCCTGCAACTTGAATGGAGTAGTTACTGAGAGCTCAGGTTTGTAAGTGTTACCTGATGCTATTGAAATGACAAGACACTAAAATACATTTACCTGAAATAAAGTAAAGAAAAACAACATGAGAACTATGACATGACCTATTTAAACCAAAGGGCTTCCCCAAGCACCGATACTGGACTGCTCTTTCTTGTCTAAAACAAAAACCTCTGTCCCAGTCAAGAGGAAGTCTTTACAAAGAGAGACAGGTTTCCTTTGGGAGTGTGTCTGAAAATCAGCACCGCTCTCAGTGTCTTGGATAACCCTGACAGATCCACTGACCCAGATCTATCAGCACACACAGAGCCAGTAGCAGAGCTCTCTTTAGCAGTGGGATGGTTTCACAGATTCTGTCCAGTGCAGAGCCTCTCTACTTGTTGAGATACTCATAAGATAATAGATAAGTGACACTACAAGCTAAAGGGTCCTTAAACGTGTCTGAAAGAGGAAAAAGAGGGAAAAGATGAGGAGAAATAGGTGTAGAGCAGGCAAAATACATGAGATATGTAATGACAGAAAGAGGAGTGTAGTTACTGGCAGGGATTAGAGACAGATCTGCTTAGTTTAGGCAGGAAGATTAGTGTCACAGCACACACATGCACAGATTTCTCTCTCTCATACAGTATTTTTCCTAGAGGTGGACACTAGAATTTTTTTGGTTAATATCCAGCAATTTTACCACATTCAGTATACATCTTAATGTTTATGGTTATTGTTCATGGAATTGAAAATAGTGTATGAAGTGAAAGGTGTGTGTGTTTTATTTTAATCAGAACCTCTGAATGTTATCAAGTTCAGTACTGTTTAAATTTTTGGGATCAGTAAGATTTTTATTTGTTTAGGAAGTTCAGCAAGTGTTCATGAAATTGATCAATATTGACATTTACAATTTAAAGGTACGGAATGTAATATTGACCGTTTGTTAGTGGTTGAAATTGGCACTGCAGTCCAAATTCAAAATATTGGAGAGCATTGTTTCTTGTTCTTGCTGGTTGCCAGCTGCAACAAGGAACGAGTGCAACTGGGTAGAACCTGTAATCTCATGAAACAAATATGTGAACTTAGCATGTTTCCTAAATATCTGCAAAAAGAAATGGTATTTATTATGGTATGCTTTAGTACAAGAAAAAAAAAAGAAAAAGTTATTTTAGTCAAAATTTATTGAACAGTAAGATTTATAATGTTTTTTAAAGAATTCTCTTCTACTCACCAAGCCTGCACCATTTTCTATACCATTGAAAAGTTTGGAGTCAGTATATAAGGATGATTTAAATTGATCAAAAGTGATGATAAAGACATTTATAATGTTACAAAAGATTTCTATATTTTAGATAAATGATATTCTTCTGAACTTTCTATTCATCAAAGAAACCTGAAAAAACTCTACTCAGCTGTTTTCAAAATAATAATAGTAGTAGTAATAATAATAATAATAATAATAATAATAATAATAATTATTATTATTTTACATGTTTTTGAGCAGCAAATCAGAATGATTTCTGAAGGATCATGTGACTGGAGTAATGATGCTAAAAATTCAGCTTTGAAATCACAGGAATAAATGACATTTTAAAATATATTCAAATAGAAAACAGTTACTTTAAATAGGAAAAATATTTCAGAATTTTACTGTTTTTGCTGTACTTTGAACCAAATAAATGCAGTCTTGACTTAGAACATTAAAACATTAGAAATCTTACTGTTCAAAAACTTTTGACTGGTAGTGTATATGAAATAAATGCTGTTCTATTGAATCTTCTGTTGATCAAATAATGCTGAAAAGAGGAAGATGCTCCATGACATTGCAGATGGACCAATAAAACAATATGCCCACTCAAACGTTCATGTCATCACTCTTGCCTTTTAAAGGTGACAAGTAAAAAAGGACTTTGTGTTTTAGCTGTTTCACAGCTCGAGCTGATGGCTGCAGCCTCAACAGAATGTCAGCTAGGCCTTTTTCTTCTGCGGCCGCTCCAGCTCTGCTAAAAACCCTTGTCCCATTTCATGCATCTTACTGCTTTCAAAGTTCTAAATGCCCTTTGGGGGCCCACTCTACACGGAGTATGGCTTCCTCTTGGGCACTGGCAAGTGGAATGTCTATAGAGGACATATGCTTAGCAGCTGGATAGGCTTCGCTGAATACTTTTGCCAGATTTCTTTGCTGTCATCTGGAGTACTATCAGTACAGAACAGCTAGCTTTTGATGGCCAAAATTGTGTAAAACTGTTCTGTTACACATTTGCTGTATTTTTAGATAATTACTCAGCTCAATTACTATTTTGCATGGTCTATACTTGTTATTTATATATACATTGTCTAGCACCGTTGTTCACTGCTTTGCACTGTTCTTTGTTTGCCTGTCAGTGCTATGGCAATAAACCACCCCTTTTCTAGTACACAGTGTTTTAACTAGCTTCACTAGGCTTTCTTGTTATAGACTTATGGTGCTGGACAGCTTTGCGTTTTTTGATCCACCAAGCATGAGAGCATGTTCTAGTACACAAAATCAAGATTTTGTAAAAGAGCATAATAGGACCCCTTTAATGTTTATTGAGACAGCTCCCATAATGTCAGCTACTGACGCAATGTTGAGTAAACCAATACTGAAAGGAAATGTCTCCGGGTAACGACACAACCTATGTTATAAGTTGTTGTCACCTATGTCATTACTCAATAAGGCTTCAGTGTTTTCGGAAAAAAAAGAAGGTGTTTGCTCATAGCATCAGCTTTTGACGCAATGTCACGTTCCCTCATCTCAGGAAACCAAGGTTACGCTAGTAACTGGACATGTTTTTAACACTGAATAATGGGAAATGGTTCTTAAGTGCCAAATCAGTATTGAATGAAAATTCAGCTTTGTCATCACAGGAATAATTGTGACCCTGGACCACAAAACCAGTCTTAAGTAGAATAGGTATATTTGTAGCAATAGCCAAAATACATTGTATGGGTCAAAATGATTTCTTTTATACCAAAAATCATTAGGATGTCAAGTAAAGATAATGTTCCATAAAGAGATTTGGTAAATTTCCTTTGAATTGAATGTGCATTGATTTGAATTCATCAGTTTAATTCAGAAACTATTAAAAGTGGTGAGACAGGCAAGGATTATGAATCAATTTGACCTACAACAGCCAATGGCTAAAGAAGGTGGCCATGTAAAGCTGCTCGACCCTCTGACATTAATTAACTTGGTCACTCTGTCAGTTAGTCAGGGCTCAGATAGTGGAGAAAAGATCACTTAAACTAAGTGTTTTCTGCACCGCCATCTGTGTTTGCAGTCTGAATTGAATGTCATGAAATGACGGGGCCAGGACCACAAACATACAGCGTAACCCGATTAGCCCATTACATATATGTTTGACTCTTATGAATTGGCTCTTTAATGAATTATTTGAAAAGACTCATGGACACTTTCTGAACCATTCTAATGAATCTAAATCACTAATTTAATATTTGACTGAATTACTGAACTGTAAGTCATCATTACTTGTAACTGTGTGTGTTTGTGTGTGTGTGTGCAGGTCTACAGTGAATACAGAGCAAGCTTGGCATTTGATCTGGTCAGCAGCAGACAGAAGAATGTAAGTGCATGTCCGTTTTATATCAGAAATCCTTTTGAAGCAAGACTGAAATCTGAACGTTTATGTCATTATGTCAAATTATCTCTCAAAATAATTGATTGTTTTAATTATTTTAATTTCAGCAAATGGCTTGTCTCCTTTTGATGGGTTTGATTACATTGTCTATGAAGAGTATTTTATCCAGCTTTATTATTAAGATGCTGATATCTGTGTGTGTGTTTTCCAGGCATACACAGACTACAGTGACAGTGTGTCCAGGAGAATGGGCTTTATTCCTCTTCCTCTCGCTCTACTGGTAACCTCCTTCCTCCCTCCGTATTTCATAATGATCTCAATACCAATCCATCACACAGTACAATATAAAGGCAAAAACATAAATCCTTACATTGTTTGCAGTGATTTGCAATATGCAATTTTGTTGCACTGCTCTTGTTAACATGCATTACTGTTATATTTAACACTTAAAGTTGACTGACAGCTGACATATATTTACATTAGCTACAGTTGAGGTCAGAAGTTTACATACACCTTGCAGAATATGCAAAATGTTATTTTACCAAAAATAAGAGGGATCATACAAAATGCATGTTATTTTTTTGTTTAGAACTGACCTAAATAAGATATTTTACATAAAAGATGTTTACACATAGACCAAAAGAGAAAATAATTCAAAATTACCCTGTTCAAAAGTGTACATACACTTGATTCATAATGGCTGTATGATTTTTAGATCTTTTCACATGGTAGACAACTGAGGGAATCATATGCAACTATTACAGAAGGTTCAAATACTCACTGATGCTTCAGAAGGAAACACAAGAACCAGGGGTGAAAACTTTTGGAATTTGAAGATCAGGGTAAATTTAACTTATATTGTCTTTTAGGAAACATGTAAGCATCTTCTGTAGCTTCTGAAGGGTGGTACTAAATGAAAAAAAAAAAAGATATTTGGGCAAAATAAGAAAAATGTACACATCTTCATTCTGTTCAAAAGTTTTCACCCCTGGCTCTTAAAATGTATTGTTTTTCCTTCTGGAGCATCAGTGAGCGTTTGAACCTTTTGAAATAATTGAATATGAGTCTCTCAGTTGTCCTCAGTGTGAAAAGATGGATCTCAGAATCATACAGTCAGTGCTGGAAAGGGTTTAAATACACAAAAATGCTGAAAAACCAAAGAATTTGTGGGACCTGAAGGATTTTTCTGAAGAACAGCAGGCAGTTTAACTGTTCAGGACTCATAAACAACTATCACTAAACAAAAAAACAAAGCTGTGGATCATCCAGGTAACAACACAACATCTTTTATGTGAAATATCCTATTCAGGTCAGTACTAAATAACATGCATCTGGTATGATCCTGTATGAACATTTTGCAGATTCTGCAAGGTGTATGTAAACTTTTGACCTCAACTGTACATTTTTCAATACTTTTTAAGCCATTTACCGTATTACAGGTATTACAGTTATACTCATGTACTTATGTAATTGACAGTTGATCCGGGTGGTGACCAGCTCAGTGAAGATCCAGGGGTCTCTGTCCATTGTTTGCGTTGTGCTCTTCTACCTGGGGTATGAGTTCACTTTTCTTTTTAATAAACTATGCTTTTTAACAATAGCATATGTGATCTGAATGAGGTGCTGAGCCTGTGTTTGTGTGCGTTTATTCAGTATGATCACCCTGAAGGTGCTAAACAGTATAGTGCTGTTGGGGAAATCCTGTATGTATGTGAAAGAGGCAAATATGGAGGAGAAGCTGTTTCAAAATCCCCCCTCTGCAGCTCCCAGCAGAGTGTCCAGCAGAGCCCACCGTACCAAACACACACGAGAACCACCAGGTAACATACACGCACACTTTCTGACCCCCACAAAAAACCCTGAGAAAATAGTTTGTCTTATAAAGGTTTCATTCTCACTAACCAATTGCGTCCGCACCAATCTAAAGGTGATCCAGCAGAGGAGGGCATGTCTGCATCAGTCACCACTCAGCCCACCCAAAGGGATGAATGCCCCGCCCCTCAGATCCCCACCAGCGAATCAGATCAGTTTCTCACTACACCAGACGAATCAGAAGAGAAAAGCCTTATTCAGGACGATACCGAACTTAAACACAGGGCACCCAAAAAAGACTTGCTGGAGATTGACCGCTTTACTATCTGCGGTAACCGTATCGACTGACATTGACGCGCACCCTCAAGTTTAAGAGTGACGCCAGGTATGCACTGAAATGCCCGCCCTCTCTGCCAGCTTGATTTGTTTGAACATTTGAACCTGAGCTCGTTGGAACGGGACAGCGAGAAACTGCAGGATATTTATTAATAAATGATGCACCTAATTTATTTAAGACTTAAATACACTTACAGACAATCACACCAACACACAGTTTAACCAATTGGAATCCGCCCAGTGAGGTTCCTACACTTTCAAAAGGTTCAAGATCACCAGCGGAGCTCACCTTTGGAAGGCAGGGAGGATCTTGGTCCGATGGTCAATGTACTTACCTTTCAAAGGGGGCATCGAATTAAAAAATGACAGAAAGGGATGGATTATATCCCTATTTTACAGATTCACAAGATTCCATACACGTGTGGGAAAAAGTAGTAGGATTCAAATAATCAAAAATGAAATACACAACCAGTCAAAAGTTTTTGAACAGTACGATTTTTAATGTTTTTTTAAAGAAGTCTCTTCTGCTCACCAAGCCTGCATTTATTTGATCCAAAGTACAGTAAAAACAGTAAAAAATTTGAAATATTTTTACTGTTTAAAAATAACGGGATTCAACTATTTTGTGAATATATTTTGAAATATAATTTATTCTTGTGATTTCAAAGCTAAATTTTCAGCATCATAACTCCAGTCACATGATCCTTCAAAATCATTCAAATTTCCTGATTTGCTGCTCAGAAAACATGTATTATTATGATGTTGTACAGCTTAGTAGAGTTTTTTCAGGTTTCTTTGATAAATTGAAAGTTCAGAAGAACAGCATTTATCTGAAATAGAAATCTTTTGTAACACTATTGTGTCTTTATCATCACTTTTGATCAATTTAAAAATTAAATTAGAAAAAAATGTAAAAATTTGAAAAATTATACTGACTCCTAATGTTACAAAAGCTTTTTATTTCAGATAAATGCTGATCTTTAGGCCTTTCTATTCATCAAAGAATCCTGAAAAAATGTACTCAACTGTTTTAAATTTTGATAATAATAATTTTTCTTGAACAGCAAATCAGCATATTAGAATGATTTCTTAAGGACACTGAAGACTGGAGTAATGATGCTGAAAATTTAGCTTTGATCACAGGAATAAATTAGATTTTAAAATATATTCAAACAGAAAACAGTTTTGCTGTACTTTGGATCAAATAAATGCAGGCTTGGTGAGCAGAAAAGACTTCTTTAAAAACATTAAAAATCTTGCTGTTCAAAAACTTTTAGCTGGTAGTGTATGCTGTGTTCAAAAACAAATGTCAAAAATTCTTAAAGTTATTTTTTCTTCTTCTTCATTCATAATTTTTCTATTTGGAAGTGTCCCTTCATCTACAATTCTCAAGTTCCCTCAAAAGACTTTAAAATAAAGTTTAAAATATTACCATGTTCATTGTCAGTCAGTACTGAAATGTAATTTTGTAAAATGTGTTACTGATTTTTTTGTATCTTTGCGTGAAAGCAGACAGCAAGCTAAAATACTGGATCACTATTTTATTTATTTATATTTTGAAGAGAGTTGCTGTTTCAGTTTAAATACAAGGTTTCCAGTGACAAAAAAAGTGTTTTTTTGCATCGTTTGAGGTAATGACCTTTTAAAAGGCAGTATGTGATACTGTGATGAAACGCATGCTTGTGATATGCGGGTTGATTGAAGTACTTTATAAGTCGGCATCTGAATGAAACGATCAAAGATTAATGAAAGATAGTCGCATGGAATCAGAAAACTGAATAAGTTCAGTAGCGTAACATGATTTGCCAGCTAAAATGAAGGAATGCAATATTTTCCATTTAAAGATGGAAAGTCAGGTTTTTTTTCCCCACAATTTGTACCAAGAGTAGCATATCAAATGAAAAATCATACATTGGTGCTGATATTGGGAGCAGATGCTGAATAGTCAATTACCAACATTCCAAAAGTCAGAATCTAGACCAAAGCAAAGTTGAATATACAACCTTTTGCTAATATCTTGGGTGTATTTAAAAAAAAATGCCTGTTGACCCCAAATAAACAGTCTTTACAAGTTAATCAGAATCCAGTAATGTAAGCTAATAATAATGAGTCCAAGTTTCATAACAACAAACTTAGATGCCCATGATCAGTAATAATGCATCATGTGTAGTGCTTTAAAAACTTATTGGAGTGCTTTATCATCATAGATGATGTTTTATATTTTTGCTTTGCGTAACAGACCACGCTGTCAAAAAAAAAACAACAAAAAAATTGTGAACCACTAATGTCTTCTAGTTTTGCTGGAGGTTAGAATTTAAGTTTATTTTTTTCATCAGTAATGACAACTTTTTTTTTTTTTTTTTTTTTTTTTGACTGGTTTTGGAATTTGTATGTCTTGTATTACAAATGTGTGGCTGTAATTGCTTTGCATTGTAATATCATTATGGTGGCATTCAGGCTGACAATTTACACTCAAGACAGTATGTTGACAGTCATCATAAGGCTGTTATATTTTGTAAGGTGCTCAGTTCTTTCAAAAACAAAAGGTTGTTTGATTTATCATTTAGAAAATATCAACTATGCCAAGGAATTGTTTACCCTCAGTTAGCAAATTTATGCAAACTCTGAATCACATTTTTCAAAACCTCTTCAGAAGCATTCACTTGACTTAAACTGCCAAAATGATATCAAAGAGCATTTCTCATTGTTTTTGCTTATGTTTAAAAGAAAGACCATTATAAGCAAATGTTTGATTTTGTTGTGGTTTTCAGTGTAACTGCCTGTGCATTCCCATAGGTTCAGTCAGCTTTGGACTCTTGAAATAGGGCTGAAGTTTGACTGTACTGGATATGGATCATTACTCAAGTAGATGATTTTGCTTGACTGAACCTCTCTAATTCATACTCGTATCCATTTATTTGGAAATACAAAAAAAAAGGTCCAACAGGTCAAGTTGTTATTTCTACATTGCTGTTTTTTTCTCACTGGTCAATATCAGTTTGTTGTTTTGGTGTGTTTTTGTACCCATATCTGCTTCAGCATCCAAGGTTCTTACAAAGTTGTTTTTCCTGTAGAAACTGAAGAAGAATGACGATGTCAAATCCCTTGTATGGGATGTTTCAGAGACAGAATTGAGGAGAGGAATCAGGGCGTTGTGTTAATTAAAGTTTTGTTGTTTTGTACCTTTGTTGTTGTTGTTGTTTTTTTAGGGTGGAGCCCTAATATACTTTTTAATTGTTTCATAAGACAACAGATAATTCATTTTTATAATGTTTCAATGCTGAATATTATATATTATATACCGTTGAGATCAAAAGTTTACATGCACCTTGCATGTTAATTATTTTACCAAAATAAGAAGGATCATACAGTTGAATTTATAAAAATGACCCCGTTCAAAAGTTTATATATGCTTGATTCTTAAAGGGGTCATCGGATGTCCATTTTCCGCAAGTTGATATGATTCTTTAGGGTCTTAATGAAAAATCTATAATATACTTTGGTTAAAAATGATCAATGGTAGTGTAAAACAACACCCTTTTTACCTTGCTAAAATCAGCTCTGCAGCAACCATCTCATTCTGGTCGAGGCTGCTTTAAATGCAAATGAGCTCTGCTCGCCCCGCCCCTCTCTTCTCTCTGTGGATTGACGAGTCTGTTTACTTTAGCCACATTTAGTGCATTTAGCCGCTAAACTTGCTAACTAGCACATTATTAGGAAAGACGATCGCAAAGATTCATAAAAAACCCTTATACTCACTTCTGCTGTAAGTGAAGTTGGATCACGATTGATTCGTGTGAACATAGACGGATATATATATAGATCAGGAGGCGTATTCCCTTCACAAACAAATGTAATCCACTGCATCTTCAGCGGCTCAGATGTCGGGAGTAAATGACGACCACTACGTTCATTATTACATCCAGCAACACAACACCTCAACCGCTCAATCTGAGATATTCTTGTCTAACTTACATTCCGGCTCCGGCATGGAAACAAAGAGGGCGGACTGTTACAACTGATCTAAGGTAAGACGCTCATGTCAATCAACTATCGTGGGAGCAGCCTCTGTCGGTGTGACGCCACAACGACAGGCATCTGAGAATGGTTCGATTTGAAAAAGGGGATATTATTTTTACAGATTCATTAAAAACCACTGCATGGATTTTTATCATTATAGGGTAGATTTGTACATACACTGCCAACACACATTAATGTTCAAACAACATGTAAAAGTGAACTTTGCATCCGATGACCCCTTTAATACTGTGTTGTTACCTGAATGATCCATAGCTGTGTTTTTCTTTTCTTTTTTTTGTTTTTGTTTTTGTTTAGTGATAGTTGTTCATGAGTCCCTTATTTGTTCTGAACAGTTAAACTGCCAGCTATTCTTCAGAAAAATCCTTCAGGTCTCACAAATTCTTTGGTTTTTCAGCATTTTTGTGTATTTGAACCCTTTCCAACAATGACTGTATGATTTTGAGATCCATCTTTTCACACTGAGGACAACTGAGGGATTGATATGCAACTATTACAGAAGGTTCAAACACTCATTGATGCTTCAGAAGGGAACATTGACCCAGGGGGTGTAAACTTTTGAACAGAATAAAGATTTGTACATTTTTCTTATTTTGCCTAAATATCACACTTTTTTTTTTTTTTTCATTTAGTACTGCCCTTCAGAAGCTACAGAAATACTTGCATGTTTCCCAGAAGACAAAAGAAATTAAATTTACCCTGATCTTTAGAATCAAAAAGTTTTCACCCCCTGGTTCTTAATGCATCGTGTTTCCTTCTGAAGCATCAGTGAGTGTTTTAACCTTCTGTAATAGTTGCATATGAGTTGTCCTCAGTGTGGAAAGACAGATCTCAAAATCATACAGTCATTGTTGGAAAGGGTTCAAACACACAAAAATGCTGAAAAACCAAAGAATTTGTGGGACCTGAATGATTTTTCTGAAGAGCGGGCATTTGGGCAGTTTAACAGTTCAGGACAAACAAGGGACTCATGACAACTATCACTAAAAAAAAAAAAAAAAAAAACAGCTGTGGATCATTCAGGTAACAACATTTCTCAAGATTCCGCAAGGTGCAAACTTTTGACCTCAAATATATACGCACACATACCAAAACTAAACCACTAGATTACTAAAACACATCTTCCTCTTGAAAGAAATACAAGAACATTTTTTATATGGCATAATATTCTTTTATATTATCTCTAAACATCACATTCACAGCTGAAGTCCTGAAATGACTCAAACACTCATACTTACAAAGCATAAAGGTTCAGAGACATTATTGAATTCATATTTTCAATAAAGTGCCTGGTTGCATAGCCAGTCATACCAATAGACTGCTTTCTCACCAATGCTTTAGTGAGTACAATGGAAATGAAACACTGAGAACCTAATATGCACTCTTACACTTTTCACTGGACGTCTTTTTAGTGTTTTCAGTTCTGTTGAATATTCTTTCAACTGTTCAGTAAAATATAGGTTAAATTTGTGCAGAAGTCATGAACCTAACAGTCCATCACATTCTGTCTTGAGTGGTGGCGTATGTATGAGGTGATGTAGTTATCAAGGATCTAATTAAATCCAACCTCTCCGACCCCTGGCCAAAAATAGTCGCCGAAAGATTATGTAACGCTAAACTGATCTGTGCTAAAACCATAGAGATCTAAACACTAAACCGATTGAGATATTGACTTGGAATGTGTGTAAAATTAGATCACAGAATGAATGAATACCACTATAAAGCAAGTCTATTTAAAACTGGATTAGAAATCTCAAATGCTTAGGCTGTACAAAATCTCCAGAAGGCTCTCCACTGCTGAGCTGAGGTACGGTGGAGTTCAAAAGTCAAGTTAGGGTAAAAAAAAAAAAAGTCACACTGACTTGTTTCATATGTCTATATTTACTATGTAGTAAATAGGCTCACAAGGCTCTGTCACAAACTGGCTTATTTATTTTCCTGTGTCTTACAACAAAAAATTTGTATATTTGAAATATATTTATAGAAAGAGCATTTCGAAGTGCTCATGCACATGCTCAAAGCTCTTTTTTCCTCTTTTTCTCTGAGATGTGTGTGTGTGTTTATGTCAATTTTGGTTGTGATGTCTGGCATAATACAAACTGTGGCCTCTTTCTCTGTCTTTCTCTCACTCTCTGTCCCTGTTTGTTGGTATTCATGTCCATGCACACACAGCCATACAGAGGCTTTTCAGCTGGTCCAAAAGTAGCTGTGGGACATTTTAGTGAAGAAGACCATCAGCTAGTGTCTTGGCAGAGGCCGGAGTTGCTGCTTTTCTGCCCATTTGACTCTGTGACTTTGTGAAAAGAGAATATTATTTTGTAAACAACAACTGATAATTAAACTTTCCAGTGCTCTGAAGTTGTGAACGCAACTTTATCACAAGTTATCATCATTCTTTGACTACTGAGTCTGATAAACACAGTAGGTCTAAGAAATTAAAATATTTTGTGAAATACATATAAAACATTTCATTAATGGAACAATACCTAGGCCTACATATCTGTGGAATATGAAGAGAACAAATCATAGAATAAAGAATAAAAAAATAATATTTATAGCAGTTACATACACATGATATGGTGTTTAAGATCTAATTAAACGAATAAAATTATGATCAACCAATGCATAATCATTCCATTATGTTCTGACGCTGTTTGAATTTGTTCCAAATAAATACAAAAATAAACCAGATTTATTACATTGTCAGTTTGGAACTGTGCGTATTGTGTAAAGTGCTGTAGGCTATTTCGGCTTCTTCCATAAAGGAAAGGACTTGACAAAGTACTTTGACTTGGCTTGATTCACCTAGACGTGATTTTCTTCTAAAGCCATCTCCAGTGCGCGTGCACTAGATTCTGCGGGCCAGCAGACAGAAGAGGGACGCGCAGCGGGAGGCGCAGGTTAGACAAACACTCAGCTCATCCTGAGCTATCCAGACTGGAGGGATGTTTACCATGAAGCCATCAAAAGGAAACGGGGAATAAACCCATCACCTGGAATATATTTTTCATTATTGATTTATTTTATTTTTTATGTGTTTCGGAGTTTGTTTGTTTTTTTTGTCTAATTTGTATTTTTGATGTCGAGGACTAGAGAGCATTCCAAACAAACATACTTTTATCTCACTTTATCTCTCCTCCAATTTTCGTTCCATCCTGTTGTTTATCAAAATGACCCCGCGTAAAGGACTGATGGACATGTGGTGGAAAGTGGGGCTCGTGCTGGTGATGTGCTCTGGTCTCACGAGCAGCGAAGCCCGAGAGAAGTACCGGGATTCGTCTCCGCGCAACGCGATGCTCAGAGCGCCCGTGGAAACACTGGACTTCGGCTTCGTGCCGTCCGTGGTGTACGAAACGCACGCGTATTATGAACCGGGTCCCATCGGTGTTCTTTTCCACATGGTCCACGCGTTTCTGTACGTGGTTCAACCCAACCCTTTCCCCAAAGGTGAGATGCACACTGACAAAAGAACGCGCGAAGTTTTCCACATGCTTGTGCGTGTATTTGTGGGTCAGTTTCAAATGGCAAACGTCCATATATTCTTACAGAAGTCTGTTGTAGAGTTTAGACAGATGAATATCGCAGGTGCATGCTTTATTTTATTAGTATCATAAAGGACTTCTTTCTCATGGCATGTTATGGCAAGCTGTTTAAACATTTATTTCTTAAACCTACCTATCTTTGGTAACACTTCAGGTAACACTTTGGTAACAGGTTAAGCTGTCCTTATTACACAAGTAAGTATTGAATAAAATGTGTTAACAATATGTAATTATACACCGAAAAATAACTGACATAGAAACAATTTTCACTCAGAAATAGCTAGCAAATTTCACAATTATTTAAGAAGAAACACAAGAAGCTTAACACATTGAATTAAATGTTGAATTAAAAGTTTTGAAATAGAAAGAATAAAATAGTATTTTTGTGAAACATACTTCAGTAATCTTTATTCGGAACTACAATAAATAAATAAATAAGTTGTTTGTAATTGTGCATAGTTTACTGTTATACTATAGCAAACACATTTAACAAACACACTGTAAAATACACGTTACCTCTTTCTATGTTAATAATGGCCAAATTACTAGTGATCTTGTAAAAATAGTAAAAATAAAAAGTAACTAGTAAAACAGTTGCCAGTATGTTTTTAAATTTCACTTGCTATTATTATATACTAGCCTACTTGCAGTAGCGACTATTATAGTAGCGATATTCAATACTAGCGTTGGGCGATGTCTACCAAATTGGCATCAGACAACGTCTACAATGAAACATCGTGATGGACAATGTTAGGGGTGTGCCCAAACTGTGAATCCATATTCGATAAGGCACTGAAAACAAATAACGCGTTCTACGGAGCTACTAAAGGGACGTGGTTAGCTGCTTGCTAGCATTAGCCTGTTACATTACAGTGCATAAAATTTTACTTACCACATAAACAGAGTAAGGAGGGATGACTGATAGGATGATGGCAAATAATTTTTGGAGAAGTCACGATGCGGGCTCAACATCATGATGTCGTTAGCCATCGGTGATGGACGATGACATTGTCTGACATCGGCCCAACACTATCAGTTACCAATAATAATATGATACTAATCATTAGTCCAGTAGTGATAAATGACTAATAATGACTAGTATTAACTTAACTTTTTATTTTATATTAGTGGATTTGTAGATAAGTAGATCTGAGACCCTAGTATCCATCTCATTTGTTACCTTTAACAAACTGTAAATGTGTAACTAAATGAACAGATGTTTGCTACTAAAATAAGTACTAGTATCTAATAAATATATATAGGCATATGTATAACTACTCATGTATTTAGAAGTGACACCAATGATAAATTATGAAAACAGTGATCATGGATGACATTACTATTTAATTAAAAATTAAAATAACTTTTACACAAACATGTCAAAAAGTTTTTTTTCCCCTTTTTATTTTGTGATTGGCTAAAGTGTGATCATACATACACGATGTAGCACTTTCTTCCTTAATGGGCCATAATGTAGGGTCTTTAGAAAAATATTTACCTATAACTATTTTTAACCTGACTATTTTTAATGACTAATTTGCCATTTTTGTAATTTTGTAACAGGGAAATAATAATAATGATGAATATGCAATAACAGTAAAGCACAATTGTCTGATTTAAATAGTCATGTATATATTTTTAAACAATCTGCACCACTAACATAAAAAAGTAATACTAGTTAGATTTAAGGAATAAATGTTAAAATGGCTTGCCATAACAAAAAAATGAAATAATTTGATATGATGTGTATTGTCATGCCTGGATGCACTGGAAGATCCACTCATGATTCATTCACCATTTGCTTTCTGAACCTGTAGAAAGTATGGATATGTTGGAATGGAAACAATTACTATACACTGGATAAGACTGCACTGTTTTGTTACTAAACTGTTTGTAGTACTAAACAGTAGTAACAGAGTTATGGAAGTTCATTAATGTACACATTTCCAGGTGTAATTCAAAAGCTGATGTTCAGTTTTTTCAGTGAGGTAATGAGGAGTACATAGAGACTGGAATTATGCGCAACATGCTGTAGTATAACTGTTACATTACAGTGTATAGATGAGAACAGGGTTACAGAGTTTGATCATATAATTGGTTTAGTTTCATTTTTTTGAAAATATCACAAATAATAATTTTAATTAATTGTTTTGTGCTTCACTATTTATTTATTTATTGTTAGATTATTGATTATTAGTATATGCTTTACAAGAAAATACAATTTCAGTCTTTCTATTTCAAATTTTCAAATTTAATTCAATGTTACTTGTAATTTCTTTGTCTTTATTTGTTACCAATTTCATAGTGAAAACTCTTTCACCACCATTTTTTTTGTGCATATAGTGTGACAATATGCCCCATATGGCGGAAATGTTTATATTTTATATAATATCTTATATTTATGTGCATTTATGTGCAGAAATGAAATTTCAAACCTAAGAAACCCTAAGAAACTTACTGGAGAAAAAATGTGATAACTAGCCCCAGTCTATTTAAGGTCAGGCTGTTGGCAGGTGGATTTCTTTGTGAGGTCAGCATGTTGAGCATAGAGGAGCACTTGTATGTGTGTGTGTGTGTAAGTGTGTTTTCAGAGTAGAATAGGATTGCACGGTTAAGTCCCTGCTGCCTAACCAATTAGCCGATCTGCTCTATGAGTCACCTGCCCAATCAGGTAAGCTGATAATCTGAGCACCATATGCCCCAAAGGTACACGCAATGCAATGCTCCTGACAAAACATACCACCCAAAACAACCATTTTGCAATATTTCTGACTTTAAACCACCAATTTTAATAAAAAAAACATCACATTGTAAGAAATGGGATGCCGTTTTAAACCTGTAAACATGTGACTGTGGATTTAGAGACAGAAACACATCAAACACAAGCCACAAGCAACAGATATTATTCCCTCAGCAATCTCTTTAGTAGTGCTAAATCATTCTTTGCAGATTTGTAACTCCTGATCTTATAGAAAGGTACTTGATGCAGAGATGAGGCTGGATTACTGGATTAAACAGCAGTAACATACACATGATTCAAGCCTATATAAAGCAATATCTCTCTATTCCGTCTGTCTGTGACTTTTTTTCCAGATTAGTCACAGCTCGCAGGTTTGAACACAGTTGGAGCGTGTTGTCTGCGAAGGAATAGATGGATTTGTGCATGACAGACATAATACAGCTTAATATCACAACATTCATTCTGAGGTCTAGGCTTTAATCCGGGGACTCCCTTCGTCTCAGCCCAGATAAAGCTTAATATCACTGATCACTGGATTAAAAAAAAACCCAGTGTAACTGAAGGACAGGAAGATCAACACCCAGCTATGACCCACTTATGCACCACTGTTTCTGTGTGAAGTGGTTTCTCTCTGTTTAGACAATGTGTCTTTATTTGTCAACATGTTATATAATATCATACCGTACTGCTTTCGAAGACTTCAACACTTGAGTGTATTTGAGTAGCTTGTTGAGAAAAGGAGGGAAGGAAGTGAGAGCATGTGAAAAGGGGGGGTTAAGGATTAAACAGGAGAGGAATGGGGTTTGAAGAAGGGAGAAAAAGGGGAAAGAAAGCATTAGAGAGGGAGAGGGACCACTTAACTGCCCAACAGCAAGACCAGTGTAAGAGGATTAACCATATGCCATTATAACCAGTGATACCCTTTCCTGTTCACACAGGATTTCTCTCGTTCTCTCTCTTTTTCTCTTACACACAAAAGCACAAATAGAGATAAAAAGTTGCCATTTCTCACTAATATATATGCCTGGATAATTAAATAATCAGATATGGAAGCATTTAGACTCTCTAAAATATAAACGGTTAATTTTCATAGTAACACTGTTTAATATAAGAGGTAATACACTGTAACATCATGTAATATAACATTATTTAGATGTAGATAATATTAATATTTCAGTCAAACTGCACCAGAGTTTTTTTTTTGGAAATGGGCCAAGACCACCTGAAAAGGTGTTATTTGGTGCCCACCAAGGTTTGGATGGCAGCATTTACACTGCTTCAAATAAACATAGCAATCGCATCAAAATTTTAATCATTTTAATCAAAGCAAACCTACCAATTAAAGTGTAAACACGCCCTAAGAGGTTGTTTATTTAAAGAGATAGTTCACCCAAAAATGAAAATTCTGTTATTAATTACTCACCCTCATGTCGTTCCAAACCCTTAAGACCTTCGTTCATCTTCAGAACACAAATGAAGACATTTTTGATGAAATCCGAGATCCAAGAATACTTTTTTGTGCACAAAGAAAACAAAAATAATGACTTTTGTCAACAATTTCTTGTGAATGTGTGTCGAAGACTGACAGAGGAAAAATTGTTGAATAAAGTCGTTATTTTTGTTTTTATTTTTGCATATAAAAAGTATTCTTGTGGCTTTATAACATTGCAGTTGAACCACATGGACTGTTTTAACAATGTTCTTACTACCTTTCTAGTCCTTGAACATGTCAGTTTATTGCTTTCTATGCAGGGTCAGAAAGCTCTCGGATTTCATCTAAAATATCTTAATTTGTGTTCCCGAGATGAACAAAGGCCTTACGGGTTTGGTACAACATGAGGGTGAGTAATTAATGACATCATAAACATGATGAACAAAGTTCAGCAGCATTTATTTGAAACTGAAATCTGTAACATTACAGGTGTCTTTTCACTTCACTTTTGTTCAATCTAATGCATCTTTGCTGAAAAAAATATTAATTTCTTAAAAAAAAATAAAATAAAATCATACTGACTCTATATATAGTAGATAATATTAAGTATCTGTTATGTATTCTATCTACAAGCTTACAGAGACTGCAGAGGCATTATTTCAATGTGCTAGCTCAAAGTGTTTTGTGATAATGTTACTTTGTTTTGACTGGGCAGGTATTTGTGACCTGAGGTAAAGCAGTGCTGCTATAGTTAGCGTTGTATAGCGCAGTCTTGGCCATGGTTTTATATTTTGGGTCATGTTGTGTTGATCTCCTTGCAAGGTGTCATGCCAGAAAAAAATACCTGCTAAATTTAGTACAACTGTAAAGAAGCTTATCCTTTTATGTAAAGGCGTTTTAGGGTTAAGTGTTTGTTTATGTTCGGGTGTGAGCATTACAGTTTTAAGTTCACCTCTGCAGTACACTGAATTGCCACCAGGGGAGGAGTGATTTCGAGGACACTAACAATTTCTATTCACTCATTATATCACTACATACATGAACATAGGCTCAAAGAGTACTGGAAATCATGCATACTCACTAAATCAGTAAGGAGATCTCATGATCTCATAGGAGATTCCTAACCTTTATTGCAGAACCTCTATAGGCTGTTTTATTTAATTAATGTTATTATTAAATTTAAATGGTTTGATAAAGAGATTCAATAATGTCTTAAAATAACTCAGTAATGTTTTAAAATAATTTTCTGGAAAGGTTGGTTTCAGAGAGTTAAATTTAACCACTATTTTTTCCACCACTGCCATCAGTAGCACTTAGATGTGAGGTGTATAAGTGCATTAAGGCTATGTTTAGTTCAGATGAGGTAAAACGTGATGGTTGAGACTGTGCCATAGGGTATTAGAGTAAGTATATTGTAGCTTTTAAATCAGTTTTTAGTTCAGACAAGGATATACAGTCATGGCCAAAAATATCAGCACCCTCTCAGAAAATGCAACACTTCTCTCAGAAAATTGCAAATGTTTTGGTATTATCATGCTTATTGTTTTTGTTTGCACTGCAACAACACACACACACACACAAAAAAAAAAAAAAAAAAAAAAAACGAGAAGTAAAGTCAAACTCGATAAAATTTTACACAGAACTCAAAAATGGACTGGACAAAATTATTGGCTCCTTGTCAAAATTGTAAGAAATAATTGCTTTTCAAGCATGTGATGCTCCTGTAATTTGTATTTAGACACCGTGGCAAGTAACAGGTGTGGGCAATATAGTAATCACACTTGCAACCAGTTAAAATGGAGAAAAGTTGACTCAACCTTTGTGTTGTGTGTCATGCTGAGCATGGAGAAAAGAAAGAAGTGTAGAGTTGTCTGTGGATTTAAGAGAAAAAATGTGGAAAAACATGGACAATCTTAAGACTACAAGTCCATCTCCAGAGATCTTAATGTTCCTGTGTCCACTGTGCACAATATCATCAAGAGGTTTACAGCCCACAGCACTGTAGCTAACTTCCCTGGACGTGGACAGAAGAGCAAAATGAATGAAAAATTACAACAAAGGATTGTTCGAATGGTGGATAAAGAACCCTGATTAACTTCCAAACAAATTCAAGCTGATCTGCAGACACAGGGTACACACAATCCTTCTGGGAGAACGTACTGTGGACAGATGAGACAAAAAGAGAGCTTTTTGGTAAAGGTCATCATGGCACTGTTTACAGAAAAGAAATGAGGCCTTCAAAGAAAAGAACAGTCCCTACAGTCAAACATGGTGGAGGTTCAAAGATGTTTTGGGGTTGCTTTGCTTCTTCTGGGACTGGATGCCTTGACTGTGTGAACGGTATCATGAAATCTGATGATTGCCAAAGAATTTGGGGTGCAACGTAGTGGCCAGTGTCAGAAAGCTGCGTCTCCACCAGAGGTCATAGGTTCTCCAGCAGGACAATGACCTGAAACACACTTTAAAAAGCACTCAGAAATGGTTACAAACAAAGCGCTGGAGAGTTCTGAAATGGCCAGCAATGAGTTCAGATCCGAATCCCATAGAACACCTGTGGAGAGATCTCAAAACAGCAGTTGGGAGAGGGCATCCTTCAAATCTGAATGACCTGGAGCAGTTTGCAAAAGAAGAGTGGTCCAAAATTCCAGCATAGGGGTGTAAGAAACTCATTTATGGTTACAGAAAGCGATTGATTTCAGTTATTTTTTTTCCAAAGGGTGTGCTACCAAATATTAAGTTAAGAGTGCCAATTATTTTGTCCAGTGCATTTTTTGGGGTCTATGTGGAATTGTATCATATTTGACTTTTCTTTTCTGTTTTTTTGTGTTGTTCCAAAGCAACTTTGCAACTGCAAAAATTTTCTGAGAGAAGGGTTGCATTTTCTGACAAAATCGCAAGGGTGCTGATATTTTTGGCCATGACTGTATATGAAGAATTTATTTGCAAAAATAGATTTTTTTTTTTTTTACATTTTCAGAAATTATGCTTTTTATGTAATCATGTTTTTATGTTTTTTTTTTTTATTTTTTTATTGTATTAGTTAGCTAGATTTTTTTGTTATTTTTACTTAACCAAAATAACCCAACTGCAGTTTGATTGAGATAAATAGCAATGCACAATGAAAAACATGATTTTTGTAAAAACTGAGTTTTCTGTCTTTGGAAATTAACTATGCAACTGAACTGTAAATGAGCTAGGATGCTCTCTCTCTCTCTCTCTCTCTCTCTCTCTCTCTCTCTCTCTGGCATCCTAGCATCTTATTAAGTAAAGGCTTTTTCATGCGTTTCACTTTTTTTTTTGTAGTACTCATCATTGATATTTAATGGATATTGGTTTAGAGTGTATAGAAGACTATTATTAGCTTTCAATTTTGTATAACCTAAAATAACACACATATGCATGTATTGCACAGAAATATAGGCTGAGAAGATGGTTTGTAACAGACAGCAATAGCATTAGCACTGACAACAAGACTCTGATGTCATATGCACTCCACTGTCCAAGACACCTGCAGTGCTTTACGCAGGTCTGTGATTAACATGAATCTAATCTGTTATTTTAGCATAATGGTGCATGACTCAGTATCAGTAACTATTGTTTGAATCTAAAAGCATGTGTGTACTGCTGTAGCAACCTTCATTCAAAAAATAATGCCCATCATCCTGAACTAATATCAACAGATCATTTAAGCAACTGAAAATATTTGGTTTTCTCTAACCTGTGAGCTAATCTGGTAGATTTTCTGTTACAGATCTCATTGTTAAAATGGTCCAGCAGAACATGGGAGGAATCAAAGGAGATGATTATAAAAAGGTTTGTGTGTGTTTGGTTGTGCTAAGATTTTTTGTGCCACACAGTATAATAGGGCTGGGTTATGACAAATTTTTATGATTCGATTTGATTCTGATTCACAAGCTCATAATTTGATTTTTCGATTCAATATTGATTATTTTGGATATATATCAGGTATAATACATGCCAAATTTTCTCAAGAAAAAAAAATCTCTCAATCTCTCAAGAGTCAGTTGGTGCTACATCACTATAATATAGAAGGTTAAAAATAACTGATTTGTATACAAACGCTTAAATTATACTCAAACGTTTTTATAATAATAGTTACAATTACATAACTATATTTCTACTCCAATTTGATTTTTTATTTAACTCCTGTTAGCACACGTAGATCTCGGAGACGTCTATTTCACGTCTGCAGTTTTTCTAGCTGACGAGTTTATGGTCACTGAATATGTTTTTTCAGAGGTAAATGTGATGTTACGTGACGTTGTTTACAAGCTGTTGTACTGACATCTTTGTGTGGTTGAAACACTATTTGAGTGATTACATGATACAGGATACAGATTTCAAGTAAGTACTTTTTCTTTTAACATACCTACGGATGTTTATTCATGTTTATTTCATGCTGTAACTTAAATCGGAGGAGGTGATCAGTTGACGTGTGCTTGGCACTGCTTCTCATGAACTGAGGTGCCACAGCGATCTGTCACTCCGCATTAAACAGCACCAAAGTGGCATTTATTGTTTGAATTTGAAATCGGAGACTTTGTTTAAAACGAAAAGTAAGAAGCACAAAGTGTATTCGTGATTTATTGGATGCTAGGTGCGCTACAGTGTTCCGTTCATTAACTGAAAACAGGCTAGACTAATCGATTCTTGGGATTTAGGTATCGATGTTTCATAAAAAAGAGATCAGATTAAAAGAGAAATCTGTATTTTTTACCCAGCCCTACTGTATATTATATATTAAAATATGTATGTACTATATATAACAGTTTATATGGAATCACATGCTTTAATCACAGTTTCTTTTTCTTTATCTTCGGCATGCCCACTGACGATGTCTCTTCAACCCAATGGCAATGCAGCCAGAGAATGTTGTATTATTACTACAGGTACGGTTTAAAAATGAAATTTCTAGAGACTAAGGTTTACAATAATTTCAATAATTACAAAATATTTAATGTTGTCACTCCCCACTTTAATTTTTATTTATTTATTTATTTATTTTTTTTTAATGCAACATTTAAAGTAATAGTTACATAAAGGAAGCTTATTTCCACTATGACATAAAAAAGTAACTGGAAGTTTTTATCTAACAATTCTACTTTTTTCACAATTGCGAGTTGATATTTCACAATTCCAACTTTTCTACTTAATCTTCATTTGGAGGATTTTTCAATAAATATTAATAAATGCTCTCCCCTCTTCCCCAGGCTATCTACTATGAGCTCGGCTTCATAGTCCTGTCAATACTGGGAGTGATATTTGTGCTGTTAATGCCGATAGTTGGCCTGTTTTTCTGTGTGTGCCGCTGCTGTGAGAACTGTGGGGGTGAGATGCATCAGAGACAGAAGAAAAATGGCGACTGTCTACGAGGCTTCTACATGGCCACACTCATCGCTACCTCCGTCTTCCTCACGTGAGTCTTCTTGCTTGTAAAAGTTAATTGTTATGCATGAAAGACATGAGAAAGTTACTAATTTTGAATTGGATCAAATTTGCAAAATATGCAGTAAATATGCAGTACCATGAAGCACAAATGTTAGTTTATCTAAAGTAATTTTTACTTATTAGTATGGTTGAATTGCATCATCGAAGGTCAGCAGCAAAAACACTGGTTAATAAAATGGAATTAAATACATAAAGGATATTTGTTTTATTTAACATATTTAATTATTGCAGGGTTGCGTCACATTCTAAATTTGCTTTTCACTGTTTTTATTCATTTTGAGGAATACTGAATCTGTTTTTTGTGAGTGAGATGAATTAATGCATATTCACATTTAGTCTAGAATACATCTAATTATAATAATAACATCATGTTTACTCACAATTTCCTGACAGGAGACTTGTCAATCAATAAATAATAACTGGCGTTACTTATTTGAAAAAGTAACTCAGATATTTTCTTAGAAATTCAAAAGTAATGCGTTATTTTACTAGTTACTTGAAAAAAGTAATATTATTACGTAACTCGCGTTACTTGTAATGCGTTACCCCAACACTGGCTGTTACAATTTATTTACATTGTGGGATGTTTTTTTTTCTGAAGTTGTGTACATTCTGAGACTTTTTATTAAAAAAAAAAAAAAAAATCTATTTACAAAGTATATAGAATACAAAAACTTTGAAGTTCAATATCTCAAAACCGCTCAGAATGCATATAGAACTTTATAATTCCAAGGTGGGGATTATTATATTAAAAAAGTACTTTTTTGCACATCTGATATGCTATAATTAAATATTGTGTATGAGTATTCATACATCTTAATCATTTGACATGACTTTTTGCATATTTGTAGCAGAGAAGTACACATATTAGAATACAGGGTGAGTCATGTGGCATCTACAGCTCAGATGTTTGGTTCAAAGGAACAAAGATGGCAGATTTGAAAAGGAATGCTAACTGACAGACTTCTTCAGTTATTATAGACCTCCTTGGAGACTGTAGTGCAATAGTGTAAAGTACTGTTCACAGATTATATTACTCAATATTATAACAAATATATTAAATATTAGATAAAATATATGAGAATAATTTGAATAAATTATTTATTAAATAATAATTTAAATATTTGCTAATGTAATAAAAGTTTACATACACCTTGCAGAATCTGCAAAATGTTAATTATTTTACCAAAATAAGAGGGATCATACAAAATGCATGCTATTGTTTATTTAGTACTGACCTGAATAAGATATTTAACATAAAAGGCGTTTACATATAGTCCACAAGAGAAAATAAATTTGAATTTATAAAAATGACCATGTTCAAAAGAACAGAATCATACAAAATCATACAATCAAATACACAAAAATGTTGAAAAACCAAAGAATTTGTGGGACCTCAAAGATTTTTCTGAAGAACAGTGGGCAGTTTAACTGTTCAGGACAAACAAGGGACTAATGAACAGCTTTCACTAAACAAAACAAAATAAATAAATAAATAACACAGCTGTGCATCATTCAGGTAACAACACAGTATTAAGAATCAAGAGTATGTAAACTTTTGAAAAGGGTCATTTTTATAAATTCATCTATTATTTTCTTGTGTGGACTATATAAACGTCTTTTATGTGAAATATCTTATTCAGGTCAATACAAAATAAAAAATAACATGCATTTTGTATGATCCCTATTTTGGTAAATAATTAACATATTGCAGATTCTGTTTTTTCTTTTTTTTCTTCAAATAAATTTATATTTTTATTTAGCAAGGATGCATTAAATGAATCAGAACTTTCCTATATTAAAAAAAAAAAAACGAAAGTGGAGTATCCAATATTATATAAAAATATTGATACATAATAAAATTGTTTATTAAATTATATAACATTATATATAATTAAAATAATACATAATGTAATTATATATCATTTTTATATAAACAGTCAGACTTGAAGTTTCGCCTTACAGTTAAAAGAGCCAGTCACTTGTTTGTTTACTCTTGAATATGCATTAGCCGGACCAGCCTGAATAATTAGGAAGCACATTTTATGAAATCATTGTTGTCAGATTTTATTCCTGATTTAACGTTATTTATTTATTTTTTTTACAGTGCTTATTCAAACTGTATTACTGAAATATTTTTAAAGAACATATACTAAGCACACACATATGTAAATATATATATATATATATATATATAAAGCAATCATTGATCAAATACAGTATATTATGCATTGTAAAAATACTTAAAAATATTTCAGAAAATATGCATATTAGTAAATAAATGTGTTGCTGTGTGGGGGGCAGTTTGCGTGCAAATGTGAGCAGTGATTCTAGTTAAAGTACATTAGACTTCTTTAGATCTAGAAATAGAATAGAGGTCACAGGTACACTGAACCACCATCATCCTATCATTGCACTCTCTCTCTCCTCTGTGTGATAAACACAGGCTGTGCTGCTCCACACTAATCTAGCCTAGTCCAGGCTAGTTACTGGGTCTGTGTGTGTGTGCAATTGTATTTTCTGTTTTCTCTCACATTTGGCTAATTATTAATTGTTAAATGATACAGAAATTTTGGGAAATAAGAGATAATGATTCGAATAAAATAAGAGACAGTTTGTGCACAGTCAATCGGTTGGTGTGCAGCATTGCTAGAGAGTGTAATGAACACACCTGCAGTGGTCTAGAATGACACACACACAGACACATTCACACATGTGACATTGATAGCCCTGAGTCTGTCCAGAGAGAAAGTCCCCTCTTTATTTCTATACCCCATCCCCCTCTTTCTTTCTGCCTCTCTTTTTCTTTTCTGTTTTCTTTCTGTGACAGTGCTGACAGCAGTTGCTTGGGTCACAATGAGCGTTTGTGAGGCATAGACTGTACTGTGAGTCTGAGTATGTGTGTGTGTGCCTTGATGGACTTTCAATGACTTACTGAGAAGTTTGCAGTAATTGTGCAGGACGAGGCCTGGGAGCAAAGAACATGACTGTGCAAAACTGCTCTGTTTCTTTCTTCACTCTTTTCTTTTTCTCTCTCTATGGCTTCCTTTGTTGAATCACATTTCCCCTTTATTAATTTTTTTTTTTTTTAAAGAGAGAGAAAGAAAGAATGAGAGAGACAGTGAAAGAGGAAACGGGAGAGTGGGGCAATGGGGAAGGAGGTTTGTCTGGCAATAATCTGTAATCAGATGCCACAATTTAATATGTATCTGCACCACTCAATTAGTAAAGTTTTATCTCTAGTTTGTGGCTATGTGATCCACCAGTCTACTGAATGTGTTTGTGTGCATTTACTGATTCACCTGGTTTTGTGTTTCAAAGTGACATTTTAAAATACATATTTTTATACATATTTACATGTATATTTTAAAACAGTTTTAACACGCTATCATTCAAAGGTTTAAAAAAAAAGTGTCTTATGCCTGCTAAATAATTTTTTGAGGATTATTTGAAGAATAACTAAAAATAACAGCATTTATGTGAAATGTATTTTTTTTGTAACAATGTAAATGTATTTTTTTTTTTTGGAATGGTAGTGAATTTAAATATTTTAGAATTACAAAAATACATTTATTATATTTGTAAATATTTAAATGATTTTTTAATCAATTCTTTAAATAATTTAAATATTTTATATGATAATTAATATTTATTATTTAATATTGATTAAGAAAATCTGGGAAGTACCTTGCTCTACTGCTCTGTCGCCAAGAAAGTCTATAATACTTGGAGAAGGCTTTCAGGTAACATTCCCATTTACGTCAGTGCTGTTGTTTAGCTAGTGCAGGACCCTGCATCTGAAATCTAGGTTTGAAATCTGCCATCTTTGTTCCAGGTTTTGCTGAACCAGTCAACTGAGCTGTAAATGCCACAAGACTAATCCTCCCTTCCATTACGTGTACTTTTTAGATACAAAATATGCAAACACTCATATGCCAAATTAAAAAGATGTCCGATATCTCAGTATTCACGATCCAGTAGTCAAACAAATTCCCATAGGGTCATAGTGGCTAAGAAGCCATCAGATTTGGAGAATCTTTTTAAACGTAATGCTGAAAGGGAAATAGCTGTCATTAGGGCTGGGCAATAAATCCATAACGATAATTATCGCGCGATATAAATTTCCTCGATAAACGACAACAAGAGTTCGATAAATGTTAGATACAAAGTTTTTGCGGCAAAGTCGGAACGAAAAAGCGCTAGTCATTTAAGGGGCCGTTCACATAAGGCGCCTTTTGCGCGCTCAAGTTCGTTATTTCAAATGTAGACGCGCGGCAGCCGCGCTCATAATAGAAGCGACGCGCACGCGGTGCGACGCGCTCGGTTTTTTCAGGCGCGTCCGCGCCGCATCTAGTTGAGCACATCTCAACTTTTCAGAATGCGCAAGCGCACCGCGGGTCATATGACAAGATTCAACCAATTAGCTTCATCCTTTCCCGTAACAACATTGAAAGCTCAGCCAAGATGGAGAAACAGCTGATCATAGCTGTACATTTTTAAATAAATTTAGTAGCAGAACTACAGCAAGTGATTTTAGTGCTGGAAATCCGTTTGTCCTTTGATGAAACTTCATGGAGAATGCGGGTCATGGTTGCTTAGCAACGGCAGACGCCACGGGACCGCTTTGGAAAGGAGGAAAAAATGGCGCGCTTAGCGTTTTCCACGCGTTTTTAGGCGCGATATGTGAACGACCCCTAAAGGCACCACTCGGACCGTTTATCCGTTTATCCGACCATTTACTCGCTCACGAGTCTCGGTCACTAAACAGCCCTGTGAGATCAATTGTGAAGCGCTTGAATTCAGCGAGGAACACAATTAACTCGGTTTAAGGCCAGATGAAACAGTGCTGATAAACATGAGAAACACTGTGCACAACAATACAGTCAGAAGACTTTTTTTTAAATCTACAAATCGCCGTTATTTACCATAGATCTACTGTAGTAGCACTAAGTTAACTGCACAGTGGTATTGTGTCAGAAATGTGGGTATATTTGTGTCGAATTTTATTGTATAATATAGAAATATATTAAATGTATTAAAGGAGGAATAATGGAATATAATTACAGTAATATATATATATATATATTTACACTAACTGTTTTTCATAGAAATACCTAGAAACCATATTACATTTTTACCATGGTACTGAGGTTCTACATTTGTGGTTTTAACAGTTATCATGATCTTTAATGTATGCTACTATGGAAGAGCAATGGTTAATTAATAAAAAAAACTCAAACAGAACAATTTAATTTCACCATATAAAAATGAGGTTGCTACAATTTTTATAGATATTATTGATTTTGATAGCAAACATAAATTTACATAGCACCCTAACTCAAGCTACTATCAAATGTGTATTTCTAAGAGAGAAAAAAGTAATATTATTATTAATATTCTGCCTTTAAACTTGAAAGGAATAAATGTTTGACATTTTTTGTCCATATCGCCCAGCCCTACTGTCAGTCAATAGATCAATCAATCATTCAGTACAAAATAGCAATTTAAATTTTCACATGAAAACTTTTTATTGGTGAGAAAAATGCTATTTGTGTCCAAATGGTGTAGTTTCTACAAGGCCAAGCGAACTGTACCCTTAACTTTAACTCTTGAATCACATTACTCAGATAGGCTGTTCTTAGTACGACAACAGTACCACACTGTGGCCATCTGATGTTACTGCATGTCACTGACAGCAATATATAAAGAAGGCATGTCTGAAATATGAATATCTACTGCATATTGAAATCACAAACTCCCTCCTTCAGAGTGTGTAGTGTTTCCATCAAATGTAATTGCTGCACTGGCTTTATTGGTGATAGATAAGACCAGACTCTCTAATTTAAAATTATTCCAAAATCTACAATTTCACCATCACAAGAGAATGTCATAACAATATCTGAAAGCACTTTATTTCACACAATCTATGTGTGTGTGTTGCTTTGTTTACAGAGTGGGAGTGACAGTCGCCTACGCAGCAAATCAGAACATCACAAATCAGATCAAGAGCACCAGACGCTTGGTCAGCAGTAACATAAGAGACCTGAAATCTTTTGCCAACTACACACCAGCGGTAAGTCATAAACAGGTTCAGATGGTATAGTAAAAGTGGTAAAATGTGTAAACAAAGCTTAAATTAAAAATTACACTGTTATTGTCAGATTAGCCAATCTGCAGATTCTGTGTGGGCCTGATCATAAGCATGAGGACACACACAAACATATTTACACACACCAAAGCTAAATCTGTTTGTCTTTGTTCTTTTTATAGCAAATAGACTACCTCTCTGCACAGTACACAACAGCCAAGAACAAAGTTTTATCAGACTTAGACAGTAAGTATTCTATCAATGTGAAAATTCACTAACGTCAGTGTTGCCAGATTGGAAATGTCCAAGTATCGTACCAGAAGCTCAAAATTACCGTATTTCGAAGAAAATTATCGTACACGCATCAAATGTACAGAATAGAGCTATTTATCTAAACCAACAACTTTTTGACACGACCTGCAAATTACCACAATAGATAAATAACTAGTGGGACAGTCAAAACTCCACCTCTGAGTTGCTGTCATCGGAAGCCTGTGTGTTGTCAGTTGTTGGGGGGGTCCATTTGCAGTACAGATTTGATGCCGTCATGGACTGCGACATAGTGCTCATTGGTTTAAGAGCAGAGCACGGTACACGTAGGATCCACAGCTAGATCAGTTATAATAGAAACCCTGTGATTACAACGACCATCATTTGAAGTGTCACAAAATTCTGAAATTATTGTACATTTTATTATTGATCGTAATTCGTACAGAAGTCAAAATCACCGTAAACATATGATAATTATTGTATGTCTGGCAACACTGACTAATGTTCAAAAGTTTGGGGTCGGTAAGAATTTTTTTTTATGTTTTTGAAATACTGTAAAACAGTATGCAAAATAACTATCTTCTGTTTTAATATGTTTTAAAATGTAATTTATTCTTCAGCAGCCATTACTCCAGTCATTTTAATATGCTGGTTTGGTGCTCAAGAAACTTTCTTATTATTATTATAATTGCTGACAGTTGTGTATTATTATCAGTGTTGCTGCCTAATATTTTTGTGGAAACTGTGCTACATTTTTTTTCTGGATTCTTTAAATAGAACGTTTAAAAGAACAGCATTTATTTGAAATAGAAACTTTTTGTAACAATGTCAATGTCTTTACTGTCACTTTTGATCAGTTTAAGCACATATAAAATAGATAAAACTATAATATAAAATCAGTTTAACCCCAAACTTTTGAACATTATTGTTTTTTATGTTAAAGCTGTGTTTACTAATTTATTATCACTGTGGTTTATCAGATATTGGGACTCTGCTGGGTGGACAGATTCATAATCAGCTGGAGAGAGAAGTGGTGCCTGCTTTAGACAATGCTCTTCGCATGACCGCAGGTGCAAAACCAAACAAATACACATACTTCACTAAATGTCTTACTTTTTAACATGTGACATTTCACTGCAATCCTGAATGACCTAAGAAAAAAGTTTAACACAACTGTTTAAAAATCTGGAATCTGAGGAATATTGAGAAAATCACCTTTAAAGTTGTCCAAATGAAGTTCTTAGCACTGCATGTTACAGATCAAAATTAAGTTTTGATATATTTACAGTAGAAAATTTACATTTACTAAATATCTTCATGGAACATGATCTTTATGTAATATCCTAATGGCTTTTGGCATAAAAGAAAAATAGATAATTTTGACCCATACAATGTATTTTTGTCTATTGCTACAAATATGCCTGTGCTGCTTAAGACTAGTTTTGTGGTCCAGGTTCACATATGACATTTGTTTCTGTTAAATAAGCTGCGATTAAGCTGTTTTAAAAATCATGCTGAAGGTTTGCAGCAATGTTTTTAGTGACAGATTGTTCTCTTGTGGTCTCACACACCAGCGCTCCAATCTATCACTTAAACGTTGCGGAGAGATCTATTCATTCCAGTTAAATCACAAAGAAAAACACAGATTGTGTCCCTGCTCTGCATATACGATTACTGATGAACATCTCTGATTTTAATAAAGGGAAATAATTTGATGTAGGCAGATTGGAACCCAAAACCACCTACACACCTAATGAAAATTCTACCACTAGTACGACTGTTTATGCCATATCCGTGCATTTATTCACTGATGTGAAGAATTTCAGGCCTAATACTGTCCAAAAACGCCACAAAAAGAAAGAAAGAAAGCGTCCCTCACACTTTTTAAAATAAAGTTACGTCACTGTATTTAACCGTGTTAAAGACTTGAGGCTCAGGATTAAAATCTCTTTTGTAAGAGTGGCCTGGACTAGAAGGTAGCAAATGAAAGAAACCAAAAAAATTTAAAGTGGACACTTTGAGAAAAAAGTAAAAACAAAAAAATACCTAATATAAATGATAATAAATAGAAATCAACAATACTTATTAAAATACTCACTGAACCCATGATCTTAACATTGCTACTACCATGCTCTACTGTTTGAGCTACAGGAACACCAAAAAACACACTCACAGTGATATTATTCTTGTTAATGTGTTCCTTTCTGTTTCTGTCGCTTGTGATTTTGGATAAAAGTTAAAGTGGAGGGTGCTATTAAAGGTAAAAGTCAGTGGTTTCACCCACATGTTTTGTGAAAGTAGAAATTGTGGTTGTTGTGCATCCTGTTGTATTGTTGTGTATCTTTATATATTGCTGCCATATTTTTTGCACTTCATCATATTTTTGTCTGTTGATGAAATGAGAACCTATATAGTTAACGAAAAATCTGAATAAAGGGGAAAACACATTTCTCATTAAAATGTTCTGCAGGGTTGCCAGGTTTTCACAACAAAACCCGTCCAATTGCTACTCAAAACTAGCCCAAGGGCGTTTCAAGAATGGGTCCCCCGTTCTGGAGGATAAAATACATGTTTTTTGTCGGGGTTCTGCTGGTAAATTTGCATTTCAGGGGATAAATATGACGTTATTGGGGTCAGTTCGACCCGCAGACATCATAAACAACCCACGGCAACAGTGTTAAAGTAGCCCAATTCCGCGGGAAAACTGCAGACTTGGCAACACTGATTTTCTGGCCAGCATAGTTGTTCTGTGATCAGTTGTGTATTTGCAGTAGTGAAATACCCCCCAACCGTTCATTTATGATTTGCATGTAACTGTGTTATAATAACAGTTTTTTCTGTGTACAGCTATGCGGGAGACCAAAGAGTCATTAGAGAGTGTGACCACATCACTGGAGATCCTGCAGGAAGGGACAGGCAGACTCCAGAACTCACTTCAGTCTGAACGTGCGTCTCTCTCAAACACACTCAATGACCCGGCCTGCTCTAATGGAGATGTAACACACACCTGCAATACCATTCGCGGGACACTCAGCCAGCTTGCTCTCAGCGCAAACTTTCATGGGGTAACACTCATACACAACCCATATATACTATACATGAGTGTGTATCAGGATATATAGGAAAGTTAATTTTAGATCGGCTAAACCTAACAGACATGGAGCTAAATGGGATGGTTAAGAATCTGAAATATATGGAAGAACAATATGTTGGTCTGTTTGGTTTTCATTGTAACTCCTGTGTGTCAACCAACAGTTGCCTGATGTTGAGGCACCTTTGGCCAATCTGGATGCTGTGCTTAAAACAGACCTCAGCAATATTGTACAGAAGGTCAGATGGGTCCATCTTTATCATGCATTCACTATAAGTCTTCTGTAATGTACTGTGACAGTTTTTCACCTCCTTTTCTTTTTATCTCTTTAGGGCTACTCTTCTTTTAATGACACATCAAGGTTGGTCAGCGAACAGACGAGAGAAATTGTGTCGGGTAAGGGCACTCTCTTTATTCATCTGTCTAGCTTTGTCCCAAAACCTGCTGTGCCGCTTTGCTGCCTGCATAGGAAATGTTGCCTATGATGCTTTAATGTGCTGCCTTCATAAACCCATTAGGTTTTGCAACAGAGCATCTGTCGGTACTATTATTAGGCTTTCTCTGTTCTCTCTCTCATGTTCTTTGAAACTAAAGAAATCACAGAAAAACACTGAATATTATTCTGCTGTTGTTCTCATATTTGTCCCTGTGCATGCGGGAACCTGTCTGTCTCTCTTTAAAATTGAAGCTCTACCCAGTAAGTTTTGACTTGACATTAATCCTCACAGAGATGTTTTAGTGCCAGATGGGAATAGTTATCCAAATAAATATCCATCCATTTTCACAAACACATATTTACTTCATTTTTGTCTGTCTGTTGTAGAAATGAAAGGGCTGCTGGATAGGTCTGGTGGAGAGATAATTGGTTTCACAAAGATGTTCCCGATAGAACCAGCACTTGAGAACTTCACAAAGTTCCTGACAGAGAGCCAGAAAAACATTGAAGCGTACTATCCACAGATTGATCAACTGGACTTCTACAGGTACTTCTCTAAACTCTTTTTCTGGGATTTTTACGGGAGTGACAACCAAATGCTGCAAGAAAATGAGAAAATTCTAGCAGCAACAAATAAATGTACAATAAATGATAATAGTGTGTGGAGAACCAAGTGAACTGATTTAACCCAACCTTCTGGGTAGTTTTATTTAACTGAACTGTTGTTTAAAAATTACTATATGGCTGGCTTAAAATGAACCCAAAATCAGACACATAATTACTAGAGGCTTTATTAATAATCAAAAGGTGAACATTTATTAATAAGCAATTAAAAAAAATAATTGTTATTTATTCAACTATTAATACATTTTTATTTATTGAACATATTAATAAATGTTAATTTTCAGCCTATTTTCGGTTCATTTTAAACAAGAAATATAGTAATTTTTTAACAATATTTAAAGTTTGGGTAAACATTTAACCCAACCACTAAGTTAAAACAACCAAATCGCTGGGTTTGTCCATATTTCAAGCAGCACTGGGTTGTTTTTATTGTGAAATATTCTAATTAGGACTGGCAAACGATTAATCACGATTAATCGCATACAAAATTTTGTAGTTTGAGTTTTCCTAATATATGTGTGTGTACTGTGTTATTATTATGTATATATAAATACAAGCACATGTATATATTTAAGAAATGTTTACAAGCATATGTATTTATTATAATTTTATAGAATTTATATTATATATAAATAAAATATTTTGTACATAACTTTTCTCTTAAATATATACATTAATTTGTGTGTATTTATATATACATAATAATTACACATAATACACACACATATATTAGGCAAACACAAACTTTTATTTTGCATGCGATTAATCGCGATTAATCGTTTGCCAGTTCTAATTCCAATATGCTAAAACATGCTGATCTGGTGCTCAAGCAACATTTCTTATCATTATCAGTGTTGAAAGTAATTGTGCTGCTTAGCATTTTGATGAAAACCATGATACATTGTTGTTTTCAGGACACTTTAATGTACAGAAAGTTCAAAAGAACAGCATTTATTTGAAATAGAACTCTTTTGTAACATTATAAATGTCCATACTGTCACCGTTGATCAATTTAATGCATCCTTGCTGAATAAAATTATTAATTTTTGTAAAAAACAATCAAAATATTTGTACACAAATGCAGTGTAGACTCTCACTTTCACTCAGGATGTCTTTATCTCTGTGTTTGTGTTTTTAGATGGATAGGGTGTGTGGTGATTTGCTGTATGGTTGTGCTGGTTCTGACATTTAATTTCCTGGGTCTGCTGTGTGGATCATGTGGCTATGATAAAAATGCCACACCCACCACACGTGGCTGTCTGTCCAACACTGGAGGAAACCTACTGATGGCGTGAGTTGTAATGACCACCAAAACAACATATACTGTATACAATAACACAACAGCTTGCCACGAAGTGCATATAAAAATATATCTGACGATAGTTAAAGTTAGATACTAACATTCTTTTTCATTTTTTGGTTTTCATGGTGATCAGGTCTGTTGGCTTCAGCTTCATCTTCTCCTGGGTGCTCATGGGAGTTGTCGTCACCACATTTGTTGTTGGGGGAAACATAGAGAAGCTTCTGTGTGAGCCGCTGGCTAACAGACAGATTTTTAAGGTAATGGTTCACCACTCTATGATAAGAAACAACAGTTGAACAAATTAATTTTGTGTTTAATAATAAATAACAACTAACACACACACACACACACACACACACACAAACTACATAAGTAACTATCAGCTATCTTGGGTCACATCTTGCACACTTGTTAGTACAGATGTCAGTACAAACGCTGTAGTTTTTGGAAGGGAGAAGAGAAACAGACCAGTATAATCATACAAAACGTACACTGGAGTCCTTGTATTTATGTTAAGCTTGTGGTTAAGCTTAGGGAATGTGTGTGTGTGTGTGTGTGTGTGTGTATGTGCTTGAGCAAAAGTTTAAAACAGGGTTGGAAATTCGTAAGTAAATCTGGGTTAGTTTCAGATCATACAGCTAAGCATTTACATAAACACTTGTGACCTCAAACACATTTAGAAGATCCTACCTGTGGCTCATGTTATATAAATAAATTTGAACAAGTATTAAAGGGAAAAAAACTTTCTGTTAGAGCAGACCCCACTCAGCAAGCATATAGTTAAGTTTGCAACAACACAAATGTGTAAATTGAATTTATGTAAATATTGACAGAATTATCATCTCTAATTTTTATGATGAGCATATGGAAAATTGACTTTTTGACTATTTAATTTTTTTTTTAATGATGATCAGATCATCGACACGCCATATATGGTCCATCCTGCCAAAAAGAACTTCCTTCCTGGTATGCTGTTTCAAGATCCAAACATCGACCTTACTATTGGCAGCATGTACAGGTAAGTGTGTGAGCAAAAATCAGTGCAAAAAATCAGTTAGAAGTAGTTCTTGAAGAGATATTCAGTCATCACATACATGCCCTCATGTCGTTCCAAACCCTTAAGACTTTGTTCGAAATACAAATGAAGACCATTTATAATCAAACCTGAGAGATTTCTGTTCCTCCATTGAAAATCCATTATACTAAAACCAGGGTTCCCACAGGTCCTTGAAATCCTTGAAAGTTTGTGAATCTGAAAAAAAAAATTCAAGTTTTTGAAAATAAGCATACACAGATACAGGTCCTTGGAAGTGCTTGAATTTATTTGTTTTATGAAGTTTTCTGGAAAAAAATCCATATTATTTCCTCCAGTCCTCTAATTTTGTGGCCTATGCATGCTAGCGTGCTTGATTTTAGAGTGACCATATGTCCTCTTTTTGGACCTAAAAAATGCGTCCGGCCGGGATTTCTAAATCGCCCAAAATGTCTGGGATTCGGCTTTTGCTTTCTACAGTCGCCATTCAGTGTGTGCGTTTTTGTATTAAAGTCCTACACAGGACTGTAAGGGATTATAGGTCAATAAGGGAATCGTTTAAGATTTTATAGGGAATTTTGAACAGAATCTCCGTTTTATGGCGGATCAATGAATCGGCAATCAATGATTCATTGAGAGAGCCGTATAACATCAACTCTGCAATGGATACTAATATCCAAAATATAATGAAAACACTATTTATTAGCATGGTAACAAGGTCAGCAGTTTAAGACATTAATTTATAAGCACAAAACACAAGATACTCAAGTCATATAAACTAATCTAACACATAAACACACACATTCACACAGGTTGCAAAAAGAGAGAAAGTGAGGAAAGAATGAGTTAAAGGGGTCATCGAATGCCCATTTTCCACAAGTTGATATGATTCTTTAGGGTCTTAATGAAAAGTCTCTAATATACTTTGATTAAAAATTCTCAGTGGTTTTGTAAAACAACACCCGTTTTACCTTGCCAAAATCAGCTCTGCAAAAATAATCTCATTCTGAGGGATTGTTCCTTTAAATGCAAATGAGCTCTGCTCACCCCACCCTTCTCTTCTCTCTGTGGAAAGACGATCTTGTTTACATTAGCCGCGTTTAGCTGCTAAACTTCCTAACTACCACGTTATAAGGAAAGGCGATCGCAAAGATTCATAAAAAAACGCTTATACTCATTTCTGCTGTAAGTGAAGCTGGATCACGAATGATTTGCGCGAACATAGACGGATATATGTAGATCGGGAGGCGCATTCCATTCACAAACAAACATAATCCACTGCATCTTCAGCGGCTCAGATGTCGGGAGTAAATGACGACCACTATGTTCACTATTACATCCAGCAACACAACACCTCAGTCGCTCAATCGGAGATATTCTTGTCTAACTTACATCCCTGCTCTGGCATCAAAACATGCAAAGTTACTGGACTGTGAGGTCTGAGGTAAGAGCTCATGTCAATCAACTGTTGTGGGCGTGGCCTCTGTCGGTGTGATGGCATCTGAGAACGGCTCAATTTGAAAAAGGGGATATTATTTTCACAGATTAATTAAAAGCCACTGCATGGATTTTTATCATTATAGGGTAGATTTGTACATACACTGTCTGCCAACACACATTAATGTTCAAACAACATGAAAAAGTGAACTTAGCATCCGATGACCCCTTTAAGAAGAGCGAAAATATGAAATCCCAAGTTTATAGCAATATATGCAATTGCTTAGACCTGAACAACCATCAATCATCTAATCAATGCTTGTGTTGAGTTTCTCAGTGAGGTTATTAAACTTTATATTAAATGCACCAGTTCAGCTAGAATCTGGAGGTTGTACTTGCGTTTGCTTTTGTTTTAAGTGGTTTTCTTTGATGACGTCGTTGCAGGATGCAGGGTTGCCAAATCCGCATTTTTTGCATGGAATTGGCCTGATTTTAAACTTTGCGAAGGGTTGGTTTTCTCCTGTGGGTTAAATGTTTGAAATATTGCATAAATTGCATTTGACTGAAATGCTTGTATTGAAACATTTTGCATTCTACCTGCCTGTGATAAAACTGTGCAAGATGTTACGTTTTGTGATGGCCAGTGGTATTTATGATCAATCATAACTGCAATATTGTATCTTACAAGGTAACACGATGTAACCTTGCTCTCACTTGAAATGTGTCCCCACATTAAGTCCTTGAACTTGAGGGTATTGGACCTGGAAAGTCCTTGAAAGGTCCTTGTTAACCAAGGTGTGGGAACCCTATAAAACTTCAAAAAGTTCATGATGACAATATAAATGTAATCCATATGAATTGAGTGGTTTAATCCAAGTCTTCTGTTTTGCTTGAATGGACTTTCAATGGAGGGACAGAATTCTCTTAGGTTTCTTTAAAAATATCTTCATTTATGCTATGAAGATAAACCAAAGTCTTATCTTCTGGTTTTGGAATGATGTGAGGGTTAGTAATTGATGACAGAATTTTATTTTTTTGGGGTGAATATTCTAATAAATATTTTATTAGACACTGAAGGATGTTTATGTGAGAAGATGTGATGATTTACTTCTCTGTTTTTTTACTTTTTCTTTTGCTCATAGAGATTGTTATGATAATAATGGTTTGTATTCTGCACTACAACTGGAGACCAAGTTCAACTTCAACAGGTTTCTCAATGCCACAGTGGTGCGTGAGCAGATTTAAGAAAGACAAAAAGCATTTCATATATTTTTGTGTATGCTGAGCATGGCATCAATTGTTTAACCATGTGTTTGTGATTTCTTAACAGTATAACCCAGAGTTGAACAAGATATTTAACAGTGTGAATGTGGATCTCCAAGGGATGTTTCTTCTGGAACAGGAGGGCAAAGATAACCTCATTGACTTTGCCAACACAGGCATTGGAGACATCGACTATCAGGCTTATCTAACTGAGGTAACTAACACACTCTTACAGACGCTTACAGACACAACAACACAAGACATTTTAATAAGAAAAATTTGATTCACAGGTGAATAAAGGAGTGACAGTTGTGGATCTCTTGTCCTACGCAAATGAACTTGAAGCTCAAGCAGACCAACTGGTGAGTCAAATACTCACATAGATATTAGCAGTTCATAAGGTTTGGTAAAACTTACTGGATGTATCAAACTGAGTGATGTCAGTTAACACCTGAGAGGCCAGTCTCTGGAACATTTTGGAACTTTTTATAGTGACCTCCAGTGTAGAGGGACACAAGCACTTCATTCATGAGGGGAAAACACACAGCTACTGGATGTGTGGAGCTGAGCTTATGGAAATATGACTGAAGGTCTTTTACAAGCACTTGGGCATAAAATATTGGTCTGAGATGTAAGCCTGTTTGTTAATAGTTAATATTGTTTTATAGTTAAAAAAGAAGTCAAATTATACCTGTATTGTTGCAAGTCTTTGCCTTTTACAGTAAAAGGAAGATTTAACTTTGTTCCAGACCCAGCCATAAAATCTTAAAATATAAAATTTTTTAAAACTATGATATGTATTCTACATAAAGAGTGATTAAATAAAACATTTTAATATATACTGAATAAAATTATATATATATCAATTCACAGAAATCTCAGCTGCTGCAGTTACAGTGACATTTCCACTAACAATATTGCAATAATTAAGAACAATTTAATTGTATTTGTTTCTAGCTCTGAAATTAGCGTTACATTATTGCATCTTTTTTAGAATTTTCAACATGGAATGCTGTTAATGATGTGGTGAAAATGTTTCATATGTGTTTTTTTTTTTTATTGAGGCATAAGTCATAGTTAATAGTGTAATAGTGAGAATTGGACCTTTAAAATAAAAAGTGTGACCGATTAGTGAAAGTAATTTTTAAATGTTTTTAATGGAAGGACAATTTTATAATTTTTCATTCTTTTTCTTTCTTTCAATCTCTTTCTTAGCCACGTGGGGCTCTTGAGAATGCACTCAAGGGTCATGCCAGCAGTATAAGACAGATCCACAAAGAACAAGCCGTGCCAATGGAACAGGCTATGGTAAAACATGCACACAAAAATATTGGGTTTCCATGTTTTATGGGGACATTCCATAGACGTTATGATTTTTATACTGTATAAACTGTATTTTCTGTCCACTTACTATAACCCTATCCTAACCTTCACAAAAAACTGGCTATTTATCCTGGCTAACTATCCTTATGGGGACATTTGGTTTCCATAATGTAGGGAATAACAGGACCACACACACACTTACTTGGATGAGGGGTAAATGAGCGCATTCCATAGACTTCTGTGTTTTTGTACCATTTTTACATATAATGATGTCCCCAAAAGGAGGTTTTGTAAGATTTAGCTCATTTCTAGGTAAACAATTTTCCCAAAATATGGTAAAATATTGTAGGTACGCAAACAAACACATACAATTGTCATATTTGGTTTACGGGAATTCTCCATAGGTTTTATGCTGAGCTAATCATATTTACCATCCCCTAAACATAACCCCCACAGAAAACTTTTGTCATTTTTAGTATGTTTTCAAGCCGTTTGGTTTATGAGGACACAAGACATTTTACTCTAAGTTTTATTCTTTATTCTTTTTTTTTATTGGAACCAAAGAAATTTGTGAAAGCAAGGGTAAGCCAACAGTTGTTGTGCCGTAAAAATCCAAAAATTAATGTTCTTCCGAAAACTGTTTTAGTAACTGTGGACAGCTTTCGTAGTTCAGATGTGTTCTGTAAATGTTTGTGTTTGCAACTGTAAGTGTCCTCTTTTTGGCTCATTGTGTTGTGCTGTGTGATTTTAGCAACTGTGATTCAATGGCTAAAGAAATTGGCTCAAAAGAGCACACTTGTGCTTGACTTACTGAAAAGATTTAAAAGATTTAGAATCAGAGAAACCAGTTACCCACTGAGGGTTGACTAGATTGTAAATGATTTATATAGTATTTTATATTTATTTAAGTAGAATGTATGTGTTTTTTCTTGTAGGGCACTCTAAGTCAAAGCATAAAACTGCTTCAGAAAACATCCAGAGAACTACCTGTAAGTATAGTAAATACACACAATTTTATGTAAAACTTTCTATATAATACCTGCTACTTTTTATATTTATGTAATGCAATGGCATTTATAAATTGTTAAGAGTGGATAAGGTCTTCAAATAGATATATCAGTAGATTATTTGAATAATTATGTTATATTCCTCTTGGTTTTTCTTTTAGATTAAAGTGACAAATGTCTTGAATGCCATCGAGGCAGCAGAGTACCTCATCACCAACAATGCCTCACATGTGGTCAAACAGGTACAAATACGCGTTTATTTGATATATATATATATATACACAGTGCCCTCCACAAATATTGGCACCCTTGGTAAATATGAGCAAAGGCAGCTGTGTAAATCTGCATCGTTTATTTTTTGATCTTTCATTCAAAAAAGTCACAAAATTCTAACCTTCCATTGTAAAGTAAAACAATAGAAAGTTTGGGGGAAATCACATTATTAAATTAATTTTTTTCTCTAGTTCACGTTGGCCACAATTATTGGCACCCAATTATTGCAACATTCTTGTCCCAAGATAACAGCTCTGAATTTTCTCCTATAATGCCTGATGAGTTTGGAGAACACCTGACAAAAGATCAGAGACCTTCCTTCATATAAAATCTCTCCAGATCCTTCAGATTCACAGCTCCATGTTGGTTCTTCTCTTCTTCAGTTCACCCTACTCATTTTCTAAAGGGTTCAGTTCAGGGAACTGGGACGGCCATGGCAGAAGCTTCATTTTGTTCTCAGTGACACATTTTTGTGTTTGTTTTGCACCATTGTCCTGACGGAATATCTAAACACGGCCCATTATAAGATTTCTAACAGTGGCAGTCAGGTTTAGATTTTTTTTAATCTCTTAGTATTTGATAGAATCCATGATGCCATGTATCTCAACAAGATGTCCAGGATCTCTGGCAGAAAAATAAGCCCAGAACATTAAAAATCCAGCAGTTTATTTAAATGTGGGCATTAGGGATGTCACAATACTCAATATAATATCGAACCGTTCGGTACGACATCCACGGTTCAATACACGCTTGTGAATTGCGGTTTTTCGGTTTTGCATTTAAATAATTTCCTTGTTCTATTTCTCTCGGAATTTGTTGTATGTTTGCCCGCGATTTCACATGCTGAGATGAGGAAAAGCTTCCCCGCTTGTATTTGAAAAAGCAGCACACGCAGAGCGTCTTCCATTCTAATGACATTCAAGGATAAGGCTTTCTAAACCTGTTGTCCAACAAAAGAGTTATAAAAACAAAAGTTATAAAAAAACATTATACCTTGTTTATAATTCACAACACTTGTCCAGTGTTTGAAATAACTTCCTTATGTGATCTGATGTGGATTCTCATCACAGAATGAGGCAGACAATAAATTCTATACTCATATTCTATGTATGTCGATTAGCATTTGCTTATGAAAATACACGATGGCTTGAAGAACACAGATAAACCATATATTAATGAAGACGAGTGTTTATTTTCCTTACATTTCATTGTTCAAAACGTTTAACGTTATTTTTTTGGTTTTAATCAGTTACAGCAACAGCGATGCTTTTATCCATATTAGAGAAGCTGGAACGGAACGTCATCAGCGCTACTTCCTTGACGTATATGTGGATTTTACGCACAAGGGCGCCCTCTGGCGTCCAGTATGAAACCTATTCTATTTTGCGTAAAATTTGAAAAAATAATACCTCTCTCAAAAGAAAAAAATAAGCAGACAGAGTGCATAGGTTTACGGGAGTATTCTGTTAATTTGTCGCAAAAAAATGGCAAGATATCAGAACCGAACTGAACCGAAAACCGTGGATAAAAACCGAGGTACGTATTGAACCGTGGGCTAACTGTATTGTTGCATCCCTAGTGGGCATAGGGTACTTTTTATCCCTGTTTGCACCAAACCCATCTTTAGTGTTTGCTGCCAAAAAGCTATTTTTTAGTTTCATCTGACCATAGAAGCCAGTCCCATTTGAAGTTCTGACAACTAAATATGCTGGAGTTTGTTTTTGGATGAGCGAGCAGGATTTCTCTTGGAACCCTTCTAACAACATGTGGTGATGTAGGGGCTATTTGATTTTTTATTTTTTTTTGGCTTTCTGGCCCCAAGACTCAACTAATCTCTGCAATTCTCCAGCTGTGATCCTTGGAGAGTCTTTGGCCACTCAGAGTCTCCTCCTCACCATCCATTATGACGATATAGACGCACATCCTCTTCTAGGCAGATTTGTAACATCTTTAGTTGATTGGAACTTCTTAATTATTGCCCTGATGGTGGTAATGGGAATTTTCAATACTTTAGCTCTTTTCTTACAGCCACTTTCTATTTTGTGAAGCTCAGCAATCTTGTTCTGTACATCAGAACTATATTATTTGGTTTTACTCCTTGTGATGGACAGATAAGGGAATTTGTGTTTGTGTTCCTCATATTTATAATCCTGTGCAACAGGAAGTTACGGCTGGACAATTGCATGTTTCTAGTCACCCTGGTGTGCTAAGAAAAATGTAAATATGAATGGGAATACACTTTAGAGATATTTTACTCATAAGAATTTCTAGGGTTACCAATAATTGTGGCCAATGTGAACTGGAGAAAAACATTGTTTTACTTCAATGAAAGGTTGGAATTTTTGACTGAAAGATGAAAAGGATAAATGATGCAGATTTATTTCCACAGCTGCCTTTGCTCATATTTACATATATATATATGTATACAAATATATATGTTTTTAACAGGTCAGTTGTAAATGCGTTGTGGATATGTTTTTTTATAATTTGTTCTTGTGGTTGTGTTATTATGTCACAGGAGACGGATAAATTCATTAAGAACATTGTGGGATATTTTTCACAATATACGGAGTGGGTCAGGCACTCTGTAAGTATGCTAATATAAGTTGTCCAGCATCTCAAAGAACAGCACTTTGTTATATGACACTGCACCTAAATCAGTTAAACTAATGTCTGTCTCTGTATGCGCAGCTGGAAATGGAGGTCGCCCAGTGCAAGCCCATCAGCAACATCATAGACTCGATAGAGATCGTAACCTGCAGCTTCATTATTGACTCAGTGGTAAGATAAAACACCACTTTCACACATATAACACATACAAGAAACCATACTCATGAGACATACTGCATATAACCTTGAACGTGCAGCATATGCATAAATGTCCCCCAACACACACACACACACACACACACACACACACACACACACACACACACACACACACACAAACAGAACAAGGCGGTCAGTGTTCATACTCTAAGCCCCAGATGCAACCGAAAAAAGACGTCATTACAGTGTGTTTGCTTGTGTGTGAACTGAAACCATGAACTTACAGAAATATATACTCCAAAGGCAAACACACGCTCACTTTAACAGAGCAATGTAATTAGGGATTTCCCAAGCTCTGGCTTCTGCTGTTAAATTAATAGGCTAGTTCACCCAAAAATGTGAATTATTTACTCACCCTCAGTTTGTTCCAAACCCATATGACATTCTTTTTTTTTGACAAAGACATAAGATGTTAGGAAGTTCACAATGCTCTTAGCCAGATGGACTACTATATGGTTCATTAATTCATGTTTGGAGCTTTAGTTTCTTTGAAATCTTTAAGTTTCTTTATAAGCATTTTCTTTATATCTCCAAAATCTGTTTTTTTAAAATGTATTTATTTATTGAATTTGTAATTTGAATTTGTAATGTCATAGGTTAATTTTTCATATTTTAAATTCAAAAACTTTCATACAGCATGTGTGTTCATATATGTACGGAAGCCCGTTTCCACCACTGGATAAAAATAAAAAATGTTATTGCGACTTTATCTCACAATTCTGACTTTTTTCTCACAATAGCAAGTTTTCATCTTGCAATTTCTCAGAACTGTGAGATATGAACTCTCAATTGTGAGGTAAAGTCCAGTTCTGAGGAGAAAAAAAGACTATGTTTATATCTAAAAATTCTGACTTAACTCGCAATTGCGAGTTCATGTCACACAGTTATGACTTCATTTTTGAGTTTTATAAAATTAAGTTTATATCTCACAATTCTGAGGAAAAAAAGTCAGAATTGTGAGATAAAGTCGCCATAAACCTTTTTTTTTATTCAGTGGTGGAAATAGGTTCCATATTTATATATATATATATATATATATATATATATATATATATATACATATATATGCCAAAATAATACAAAAAAAAATTTATATGAGCTGTTTATTGTGCATGTGTTTGTTTTAGAACACTTTCTGGTTTGGTCTGGGAGGATGCTGTTTATTACTTATTCCCAGCATCATCATGTCGGTAAAACTCGCCAAATTCTACCGCAGGATGGACACTGAAGACGTCTATGATGAGTGAGTGAGCACATACTTGCTGAATTTAGACTTAAAGGAGAAGTCCAATTCCAAAACAAAGATTCACATATAATGTACTCACCCCTTTGTCATCCAAGGTGTTCATGTCTTTCTTTATTCAGTCGTAAAGAAATTATGTTTTTTGAGGAAAACATTTCATCATTTTTCTCCATATAATGGACTGATATGGTGCCCCAATTTTGAACTTCCAAAAGGCAGCTTAAATGCGGCTTCAAATGATCCAAAATGCAGTTGTAAATGATCCCAGCCAATGATCTAGTGTAACGATCGGTTATTTTAATAAAAATAATACAATTGATATACTTTTTAATGTCAAACGCTCGTCTTGTCTTACTCTGCCTGGACTGTTTTTGTTCCAGTTCATGACAGTTAGGGTATGTCGAAAAACTCCCATCTCATGTTCTCCCTCAACTTCAAAACTGTCCCACATCGCTGTTTTACCTTTTTTGTTAAGGGTATTTGATCTTCTTTGCATGTTCACTTTGCAAAGACTGGGTCGGTACTTCTGCAGCGATGTAGGATGATTTTGAAATGATTTCAACATACCCTAACTGTCTTGAGGCAAAATACACAGAGTTCAAGGAGAGCAAGGCGAGATGAGCGTTTGAGATTAAAAGTATTTAACTTGTATTTTTTTAATGAAAATAACCGATTGTTTCGCTAGATAAGACCCTTCTTCCTTGTCTGGGATCGTTTACAACCGCATTTTGTATCATTTGAAGCTGCATTTAAACTGCATTTTGGAAGTTCAAAATCGGGGGACCATAGCAGAAAAATCCTGAAGTGTTTTCCTCAAAAAACATAATTTCTTTACGACTAAAGAAAGAAAGACATGGACATATTGGGTGACAAGGGGGTGAGTACATTATATGTGAATCTTTGTTTTGGAAATGGACTTATCCTTTAATCACCACAAGACTGCATTATCTGTCACATGTGAAGTGAAATATGGTAGCTTTTTCTAAAAGACATCACATTCAGAACTGCAACTAAACTGAAAATCTTTTCATTTTTAACATTCAAGGAGGACTTTCACTCCACATCTTGGAAACAACCTTGTTTCCTTCTTTCAAGAATCATCCTATGTCTCTTATATTCTCAAGTCCCGCTCTTATTTTGTTCACATTCTAATAACAAACCACTTCTATTTTCTCATCTTTTCATCTACATCTTTACTTTTTAACTAATCATTGCACACTGAAATCTTAAATACCTTAAATCTGTGTACTTTTTTAGTTTTTTACTGAAATCATGTTAATCTACTTACTTTCAATCCTACATCTCATGTTTTACAAGCAACTAATGTTTACATTCACATGTTTTATTTACAGTAGCATGGATGTTGTTGTCAGTGGTTATCATAGTGAGTCTATATATGGCATAAACAACCCCGTGATGAGCAGGTAGAGTTTATTCCGCCGCTTCATCTCTGCATGATGAAATCAGTATTAGCTGAAATCAACTGTGTGCATCTACATGTACAGTATGTAACATCAACATGAGCTGACTCTGGACACCAAAAGTATGATTATAACATTCCATTATTATAATATATACAAAGTATATTTTTACTAGGTTTAAAAATATGAGCGGATGCGTCTTACATACTGTACATGATAATTTTCTATTGCCTGAATGTGCTTTAGCATGTTAAATTCTGGTTAGGGTTTTGATGTTTTTTTTTTTTTAATGTTATATTTTATGTATTTAGTTTTAAACAGACAAAATAGCATAGGTTTCATTGGTCAAAGTATGAAAATAGTTGCATGAACTTCAGTTAGTTTTTACTAAAATTTAATGAAACTAAATAAAATTTGCACAAATAGTGAATAAAATAATAGCATGACTTTTGTTTCCCAGCATGCATCTCTATCTATATATATCCTCTGCATGACGGTTTTCCGTTCTTTTTTGAAGCTAAATGAAAGATATATATTTTGTTTAGATCTGTCCAAATTACACTGCCGTTCTAGACCTTTGGATTTTTTTTCAGCTATCCATCCTATGACACAATGAGGTGGTATCCTCGGGCCTCAGCCCCCCCAAGACAGCCCGACTGGTGACACAAATTCACACACACAAACACACTTTCACACGGGGTATGCAACCTTACATGCCTCCAACAGGTACAAAACCTTTCAATAGTTCACCTGTTCGCCCTTTATTGACCTTCTTTCTGCCTTTCCAATATGTCCATACGTCTCCTCTGAAAACACATTCATTCATCTGTTCATCTTGCTTTAAAATTTCTGTTCTTAAGTCTCTTCTTGAATTTTTCTCACTTTTTTGTCATTCATGGTCCACCACCATTACTTTATTAAGACATTTGTTGTCCTTCTTTCCATCTTTCTACTTGTTTGTCACACGTGTGTCCGGAATTTACTGTCATTCCATGTTCTACACAGTCCTGTGTATGTTCCTCATGGTTACTTTCAATTACTGTTTCACTGAAATCATATGTGTTGTCATTGATCTTTCACATATTCTTCCAGTAACGTAGCTTTGCATGACTTCCCATGACTTCTCGATCTTTGGCTCATTTATACCTTACTCTTCATCTTTGTATAAACTAAGTAATTGGAAATATTGTCATTTCCGTGATGTTTGATCAAACTTTTCTTCTTTTTCTTCTACAGTGGTACTGAGAACTGGAACTAAAGAGAGTTTAGCAAGGTAAGACAATCACACTGTCACGTTTTTAATGTATTTTTTGAGTCTGAGTTGATTGATTGATTGTTGTTTTGTTTAGTCAGGGATTGTCATTCTTAATTAAGATTATGAGGACGACAACTGAAGACAGAAAAAGGGAATATAATCTGTGAAAAATTATTCCAGTTTCTAACAATAATAGAAACTCAGACCTTAACTTAAGTATTCTACATCATATAGTTCATCATATATGGTAAACAGCAATGTGTTCTTTTTTTACACTTTCAACAAGTTTTTGAAAGTTTTATATGTATTTTGTTAATATCTGTTTTATAAAATGTCCTTTAGACAATTGTGGGTACATCTAGATTTTGTATTGGACTTTTTATCATTTGATATAAATGGGCAAGGTCTGTGATGTCAGGATGCGCACTGTGATATTGTCTTTTCGGTTGTTGATCGTAAAACCATGAAATGCTGTTTCTGTACCAAACATCTCAAGTCCGAAGGTCAAAGCAGATTCTGAAGTATTTACAGTAGAAAGTAAAGTGAAGTATTTCATTTATCAATTTATCTTTTCAGTTCTTCTGTGAAATGTTACTTTTTGTACATTTTATTGTTCAATGAATCAAGTGTTAGTTTCAGAAATGTTTCTTAGTAAGAGAAAATTTGCTATGTTAAATGCACTGGAAAGTTGTATTGTCTTGAAAGACAAATTCAGCCAATGTTCTAAAAGACTGAGTGATCCTGTGTGAAATGTCAGTACTTTTGATACAAGACAATAATAACACCACTAAAAACAAATTACTATGATAGATCAGTATCTTTTTTTTCTCGTCTTTCTGTTTTCTTTTTTTGAGTGTCTTATGTATTTGATTTTCTTTTTGTCTACATCAATACAAGAAACTGAAAATAGTTTAATATGTCCAGTGTACAATGTACTGTAATTTCTTAAAATGGTCATACAATTCCACACGGTTTTCTATTGTACAAACCAAAGGTTTTGCTTCATTTTTTGTGAATGAAATATAAACTAAGTTCCAAATCTGTTACTGATATCCACAAGTCCAAACATCTCTGTCATGGCCTGCTGTGTGCCACTGTATGCACGTTTTTTTTTTTTTTTTGGCTCTGGTACAGTACAGATCTCCAGGATCTTGTTGTTACCCATGTTATGAGACTCATAGGCACTTGTACCAAGTGTTTTGGATTTTTACAATGTAAATCCCACTGGAGGCTGTGTGATCGTAACAATAAAACAATAAGCTCAAGATAGTTTGTTGTGTGTTTTATAAAAGGTACAAATGTTGTAATTAAATTTGCCACTTTTGCATCCTTTTTGAGGACAGTTTTGTGCTTGGATCTTAAGTTTATCAGTTTATTTAGTTCATTTCCTTTCAATAACAATACAGCATGGCAGTATAAAGGTTATAGTGTAACAGTTATTAATCAGTCAACTAAAATATGAGTAATGTACACTAAATACGGTCATATATAATCATGTTCATAAGAATATACATTTACAAAGATGATGTATATATGAAAGCTTTCTTACAGGAATGATCTATTTACTTTCTTCAAACTCTTTCTTCAAACAAACAATATACAAACACAGAACAGCTAAAGAAAGAAAAGGTCAACTGTTTCTTGTCCCTTTTTGTCCTTTTCCATGAGTGTATATTAAATCTGACAGTTTCATAGTGGACTTGTGTGTCCCTCAGCATCACTCTCTCCAGCCCTTTTATTTATTAGTCCTGTACTTCAGCTTCTGATGTTCGGTTCCTCCTGCAGTTTTTGTATGGCTTCTGCCATGAGCTTGCATGCAGGCTTGTGCTTGGGCCAGTGTTTCACCTGACACTCTCTACGAAGAAATTCCAGACAAATTATTTTTAATGATAATATAATCCTGAACAAATAATAGCATATACTATATTACTCTTCTGTTCATCTAGTTTATAAATTAAAGAGATAGTTCACCCAAAAATTCTGTCATTATTTACTCGTTCCAAAACCCGTAAGTCCGTAGTTTAACTTCGGAACACAAGTTAAGATACTTTTGATGACATCCGAGAGGTTTCTCACCCTGCATAGACAGCAACGGAACTACCATCTTCAAGGCCCAGTAAGGTAGAAAATGACATACTTAAAATAGTCCATTAGTGTCCAATAGTCCATAGTGGTTCAATTGTAATGTTATGAAGCTATGAGAATAATTTTTGTGTGCAAAGAAAACAAGGCACAATGCAACCGGGTTCTACGTCAGAACGCCGGCTCCTTCGTCAGCAGCACCACACACATGCGTCGTGGTACTCTTGTGAACATGCGGTGAAGACTGACACGGAAGAGAAGAAATTGTTGAATAAAGTCATTATTTTTGTTTTCTTTCCACACATTCTTGTAGCTTCATAACATTAAGGTTAAACCACTGATGATACATGGACTATTTTAATGATGTCCTTAAAGGAGAAGTTCACTTCTAGAACAAAAATTTACAGATAACGTACTCACCCCGTTGTCATCCAAGATGTTCGTGTCTTTCTTTCTTCAGTCATAAAACAATAAAGAAATTATGTTTCTTGAGGAAAACATTTCAGGAATGTTCTCCATATAGCAGACTTCTACGGTGCCCGATAGTTTGAACCTCAAAAATGCAGTTTCAATGCAGCTTCAAAGAGCTCTAAACGATCCCAGCTGAGAAAGAAGGATCTTATCTAGCGAAACAATCGGTTATTTTCTAAAAAAAAAAAACAAAAAAACAAAAGTACAATATGTATACTTTTTAACCTCAAATGTTTGTCTAGCACATGCAAACTCTGTGTAATCCAGGTCAATACAGTTATGGCATGTCGAAAAACTCCCATCTCATTTTCTCCTCCAACTTTAAAATCGCCCTACATTGCTGCAGAAGTACTGACCCAGAGTTTACAAAGTGAATGTGCAAGAAGAGTCAAACATCCTTTACAAAAAAAGCTAAAAGAGTGATGTAGGACAATGCAGCTAGAGCTAGACAAGACAAGCATCTGAGATTAAAAAGTATATAAATTGTACATTTTTTAAAAAATAACTTTTGCTAGATAAGACCGTTCTTCCTTCAGCTGGGATCATTTCGAGCATTTTGAATCTGTATTTAAACTGCATTTTGAAAGTTCAAACTCACGGGCATCATAGAAGTCCACTATATGGAGAACATTCCTGAAATGTTTTCCTCAAGAAACATAATTTCTTTACGACTGAAGAAAGAAAGACACAAACATCTTGGATGACAATGGGATGAGTAAATTATCTGTAAATTTTTGTTCTGGAAGTGAACTACTGCTTTAATCCCTTTCTGGGCCTTGAAGTTGTGTTATGGTCTATGCAGGGTCAGAAAGATCAAAAATATCTTAATTTGTGTTCTGAAAATGAACAAAGGTCTTATGGGTTTGCAATGACATGAGGTTGAGTTATTAATTGACGGAATTGTCATTTATGTGTGAACTGTCCCTTTAAGGAAATTACTAAAGTAACTTATTAGTCACTTAAAGTGGCCAAATCTGAAAGACTGAATCATTTTGTCAGAAAACCAACACATTGTTATACCTGTTGCAATACCACTCTCCCTGACAGCGGGAGCAGCGTTTTGCACCTCTTCTTCCACAGGCTCCACATTTGGGTTTGTCTGGGATTAGATTCTCCATCACATCTAGATTATATGTTTGAGCCAACCTGATCAGAAGGATGCAAATAAACAGTTATACAGTATATATGCATACTGTTAGATTGACATTTTATAACTGCACCTCATCTCTTCATCCTGTATTAAGGACATTTCCAGACAGACATTAAATCTCACCTGCTAGCTTGTTCTCTTAATTCACTTTCAGAGGGGTTGAAGACTTGTGTCACTTGGTATTTAGCAATGGCTTTCCACTTGTTGCTATTCTCCATTACAATGTTATTCCATATCTCTGGTACCTGAACAAACAAAGAATGGTGTTTTGCCGTTGTTGATTATGTCTTGTTTACATATAACAATGTACCCTTCAATAGTTGGTAGGATTTTAGTAGGTCAGTAAGATTTTTATTTATATTTTTTTAAGTCTTTTATGCTCCTCAACGCTGCATTTATTTGTTAAAAAATAATATTATAATAATTTAATAATACAATAATAAGAATAATACGAATTTTGTTCTATTTTAATATAACAGTGTCACATGACCCTTCAGAAATCATTCATGGTGATTTGCTGCTCAAGAAACATTTCTTATTTTTAATGCTGAAAGCGGTTGTGCTGCCTAATATGAAAAAAAAGAGGATCTGTTTTAGGATTCTTTGATGATTAGAAAAAAACAGCGTTTATTTAAAATAAAAATCTTCTGTAATATTAGAAATGTATTTAGTGTCACTTTTGATCAATGTAATGCATCCTTGCTGCATAAAAGTATTAATTTTATTTAAAAAAAAAAAAATACCTGACCTCAAATATTCATTGGTAGTGTATGTGTTTGCTGGAATACCTGCTCCAAGATGAGATCTTTTTTAGGGGCCGCTGGATCTGTGACAGCAAGCTGACTGAGAAAGTGCTTGAGATCAAGTAGATTTGGTAACTGATCTATCACAACCTCTGTCAAAAACCCACAAAGCTGCATAGAAAGAATTATAATGATATGATATACTGTACATGATATACATACTTTATAAATGGTCTATATATAAGAAAAGAATGATAAAATCATTCAGCATGTTTTAAAGTTGAGTATTTGCCTTGCACTGCAGGAGCTCAATACTGGCTCATCCATCAATGATTTGAAAAAAAACAAAAAACAAATTTTGCCACAATGCAAAGTCTTACCTTTAAGAGCTGTGATTTGTTAAAGCTATTGAAATCATATTTTCTTTGGCAGTCTGGTTTGAGTAGCAGGTTCAGTAAAGCCATCCACATCTGGCCGTCATGTTTACTCAACTTAAGCTGATCTTCAGGCAGGACGGTTCTCCACTTCCCCTCTGTGTATTTCTCCAGTGTTCCTACACAGAAAAAAACAATCTGCAGTCACAAATGTTACTAACCCATCCAACCTTAGCAACAGTTGCTGTCTGCCAAATTATCAGACAAGCCTTTGCGCTTCTCTAACGTAAGTCTATGGAGGTCTTTGGACAGACTGAAGCAGGCTTTTGTGGAATTTTTTTTAAAAATATGGTCATTCCAGCCTGCAACTATAAATATGATTTTTCTCAATTAAATTTTGTACCACTTTATGAGCACTTATAGCTGTATATAGCTATATATAGCTGTTCTATAATTTGATTCTTATGTATTCTAATTGTAAGAGGTTCTTGAATGGAAAAAAAAAAATACATATAATAAAAAATATTATATATATATATATATATATATATATATATACATATGCTTAAAATACAGTACAACTTGGAGACTAACCTCTGTTCCAGGGGCAATTTTCAACCAACTGTACCAGCACACAGGGCATATTATGCGTGCACAGCATCCTCGAGAGCACACTCAAACTCAAACTACATTAAAAGGAGAAATTTCAATATATATTTTCTAATTAGTTTTATGTTAAATGTTTAAAGGACTAGTTCACCTAAAAATGAAATTTGCTAAAAATATACTTAATCTCAGGCCATGTACAGTAAATGAGTGTTATCAGAACAGACTTGGAGAAATTTAGCATTACATCACTTGTTCACCAATGGATCCTCTGCAGTGAATGGGTGCCGTCAGAACGAGAGTTCAAACTAATACTTCCTCCAGCAAAAAAAAAAAAACACTTATAGACATATTTGTTTTGGACTGTTTTCACTTGTAAACAGAGCTTGATCTGTGCATACTTCTCTCCCAATATTATGAACAGAAAACTTGTCCGGAAGTTAAACAGTTTGAAGTTAAAAAAGTCTTGATGGATTTGTTTATTACAAACATGCAACTTTTCACTTCACAAGACTTAAACTGATAGACTAGAGTTGTGTGGATTGCTTGTGGATTATTTGGACTCTCATTTCATTCTAAATTCCTCCAAATCTATTTTGTAGAAGTAAGGAGCAAAGTCATATAAATTTTGGATGGAGAAAATATTAAGCAGATTTTAATTTTTAGGTGAACTATTTCTTTAATATTGTCTTTTTAAATAACCAGAAGCTTAGATACCTCTCAATATGATCAGTGATGTAGCACAGTACTGAAAGAGCCTTGATAGAAATTTCAAACTCCAACATGTCACTTTGTCTTTGCAGATCCTGCAACAAACAGTGTACTGTTCTGGTAAATGAAATGTAAATTACGCTTATGAGAGTGAATTACAATTACCTTAGCTGTAATGCTCAATAAGTTAGTCTTGTTCACCTGTACAGATCCCGTGTCTGACAGCTGTGTGTGTGTAATTCGGTCCCCACTTGGGATCTCTCCAGAGACAGAGCGTCCTGCTAGTAATGTGAGTTTGCGATGACAGTAATCCACTAAATCAAGTACACTATCACCAGCAGCCTCACTAGACTCCTGCATGGGCAACACATCAACATTTAGGCATTCTTACATTGCTATCACATTAGAATGTCGTCTTAGTTTTTGGGTCATGTACTTTTTAAATCACACATTCATATGAAAACCTGTTTCTAAGTGAAAACGTGCTTACCTTGTGGTACATAATTGTCTCCAGCAGGTTTATAATGGTGGCTTCATGGTGAATCTAAAATTAGGAGAAAATGCAATGACCCAAAGAGACTGGAGGAAAATGTATTTAAATCATAGCCTGATATGGTTTTGAAAACCCAGTAACTTGTAGCTGAGGCCACTTACCACCATGTACAGTAGAAATGTACTCTTTGGATTAAAGTCCTGGAGTTTGCAAATTATGGGAAACACTTTATGTTTCCAGACTTCCGTAAGTATCATTGCATGTACCAGTGTGGGTATCTGGAAGAAGTCCAACAACAGCAGCTGTCACTCATTTAAATTATTTCATCCCTGTGTGCTAAAACATCACCTTTTTCACAACATATAGGTGAGAGTAAGATGTGCCAGTTGGAAAGTTGATCTATGATCAAGTGACCAAGTGACCAAGTGAAACAATACCATTCAAAAATAGGGGTTGGTAAAATTTTGTAGTCTCATGCTTATCAATGGTGTTTTCATTTTATCCTAAATACAGTACAAATATTGTAAAATATTTTTACCATTTAACGTAATTGTTTTTCCATTTTAATACATTAAAATAAAATCAGTTCATTCATGTGGTGGCAAAGCTGAATTTTCATGTCACATGATCCTTCAGAAATCATTCTAATATGCTGATTTTGTGCTCATTTTTTCTTATTATGTTGAAAATAATGTTGAAAACAGTTGTGCTGCTTATATTTTTGTGAAAACCTATATTTTTTCAGGATTCTCTGATGAATAAACATTTTAAAAGAACAGTAATTGAAATTCAAATCTTTTGTAACACTCTTAACGTCTTTACTAGCACTTTTGATCATTTAATGTGACTTGCTGAATAAAAGAATTAATTTGATCACCTTTCCAAGAGAAACAAAGAGGTCTTTTATGAATTCCTCCTGATTGGCACTGGCATTCAGAATAGCTTGCATATTCAGCTTCTCAATGTATTCATGTTGACGAAACCACCTTTAGAAAAGAAAAATATACGAAATGGCATTGGTATACTTTAGATTAACATGTTTATCTTAGTTTACCGGTACTTTTACATTAGATATTCCCGTACCTTGGGCTTCCGATATCACGCAATGACATCTTCTCCAGACTTTGAATATAACCTTCGGCTTCTCCATGCAGAAGGACTGAATCCATCGCTTTTGAATGTCCTCTACTGTATAATGTAAAGTTGTGATGTTTTCATCCACGCACTATTCTAACTCAACAAACAGTGCGGATAACAGCTTCCGTTTCGTCACTATGGTTACAGATACACACTGAGTGCGGAAGTGACGAACTCTAATGCCACTGACTGGTTAGTTATTTGAATGGCAGCGTTCAAAGAAAGACGTTGAAAACGGTAATTCAGTACAAGTTTTCTTTATTGTTAGCTTGATATTCAACGGCCTAAATAACTGAGGTTTCATTAACCCTAAAATGTGTATAACAAACGGCCAAAAGCTCTTTATAAAAGCTCCTCTTCTAAATGTTATTTATTTTTTGTTTAATACCACTATTCACCTAATTTTTACGGCTTTAATTGATGAAGACCCCTTTTTAAGTCTCCTAAATATGGAAGCCCAAATTACATTAATTTTTCTCTCAGATGCTGAAACAAAGTGTATGATTTCACTGTACAAAGTACATCAATATTAATATTTATTTATTTAATAAGCACTGTTAATTTTCCTATTTTCTGTTCTGATTTTCTCAGTGAATATAGACTTACGATGAATGCATTTGTCTGTAACTGTTTTATTTATATGACGTTTAATGCAAAATGTACATTACAGTTCATTCATTTCATTCTAATCTAAAGGTCTGGCTTGAGTTACTACAGTATCTTGATAGAACACTACACACATGCAGAATTAAGTACAGAAAGGTAAGTTTTACAGCACGCATGTTACAAAGGCAGTATTCCATAAAACAACACACACATACACAAAACTTTTCCTTCTATGCACTCTCATCGTTGTTTCTTTATTTTCCTTACCTTTAAATTCTAACGTTTACATAGCTGGTTTCTGAGGTATATAAAAGTATATAGCCATTTTCATTGTTTAAAAATTCTAATTTTCTGTGACTCCTCATAAACCATATCAGCAGAGTATGTGTAATACCTCACGTAAACCAGACACTGAAACGCATTGGTTGAAGGCAAAGCCGACAAAACATAAATGGGTTCCAGGTGAATTACTCTCCTTGTCTCTTCTCCTGAATCTAAAACATCTTTCACATCAATAGTCAATAGCCCACTTATGTTAGCATGTATGATTATATAATGAAGTCCATGAAGGATCCATGAATGCAACCATGTCCTTCCCCTCAAACTATCAACACACACTCAGAAAAAAGAAAAACGAACCACAAAACCATCTACACAAAACACAAAGATCAACAAAATCTCGTGGCAGTTTGTAACTATTTTATATTTTGGTGGAATTCATTCATATGTTCTCTTTTGAAAATCTTTGTACAATCTTCTTACATCCCAGCAATGTTTAAGTTTAGGGGTGGGGTTAGAGGTGGACCTTCATATTTATTTTTCCTAAAAATGGTATGTTTTCATTTTGTTTCAGTCGATCATGTGATTTCGTACAAATTCATAAAAAACGACACCTTGTTATAATTTTCCATGATATTGGGTTGCAAATACCATGCCAGACAAAACCAGCCCATGCTTTTTTTTCACACTCATGCACTCTCAAAATCACTCACACACTAGTCTCATCTAGACTAAATTGCTCACACACACACACACACACACACACACATTTCTCCAAATATTCTTACAATTAGTTCTTTCAGGCATCTCCACACTGGAGACTAGAGGCCCCCCAGTCTGGAGGGATGTATGCACTCTTCACTGCTCAAAGACCCCTTTGTGGGACTTGTATTTATAAAGCCAGCCTGCACCTCCAACACCTTCTTCTGAGTCCCTTCTACACCTCCATCATGAGAGCCGTCTGCAGTGCTGCTTTTCTTCTGGTCTGCTTTATTTGGGCCACGAACGCTCAGGCTCAGAACAGCAGTAACCAGGCGAACAGCATCAACCACATCGAAAGCCAAAACAGTCGTCAACAGCAGCCGCAGAAAGGAAGCTTGTGGGATGAGCCCATTCGTTTCAACACCAAAGCAAAAGATAGCTGCTCCATGGTTATCTCCAGCCAGACCAACTTCACCAAGCTGCGCATCTCCTGCAAGACCAAGGGCAAGTCCTACTGGTGCGATTTCCTTGGCAAACCTAACCTTTGCAAAGTGTATAACAACAACCCTCGGCACTTCTTCACTCAAATCATGTGGGACATGAGGAAGCTCCACAACGCCTGCCAGGGACCACGGGTATACAAGCCGCAGATGTGCCGCTCTGCTTCGGATGAGGTCCAAATGGCGTTCCATGCCTCTTGGCCTAAAATCTCTGTCCCAAAACCTACCCAGGCTTCCCAGAACCAGCAAAAGCAACAGCAGCCGGTCAAGTCCAGCATTACCCCTACCAAACCTCCAAGCTCAAAGCAGCAGCCTAAACCCCAGCAACCAGTCAAACCAGTCAAGACTGCCATTTCCAAGCCTGTTTCACCACGTAAACCTGTAAAGACCATCACAGCGAGACCCACCGTGGCGGAGGAGAGTCAAGCAACCAAGATGGCAGAGGAATACTGCTGGAAGAGTCTCCAGGGTGTCTGCGCATACTTCATTAGCTGGTTCCAGAATTAATACAACCACCTCTGGTAAGTTCATTGTTTTACAGTAAATAAATAGACGGTGCTTGTAAAATTGTATGTGAAAACTAACTCTAAATCATGTGTAAGTAAGAGCTACTAACTATATATGACTGTTCCGCGAATTAACTTGAAGGAAGTACATCACTCTGATGTACAAACTGCAGGTATTTTACACAAAACCAACTCCTGTAATTGTTAACTTTGGGGTGAGGACTAGTACAAGACTAGTAGTGTGTATTCAGCAGATGAAAGACTGTAATTCAGAAGCTTTTCAGTATGAAAAGTTGTAATGTATGCAGTGGAAAGCAAACAGAAAATGGTTAGCCACAAATTTAAGTTAGTGAATCATCAACTGCTGCTTTACACCCACACCCAGCACCTTGCCAAATTTCAACAGGATATTTATGTTACACCTCCGCATTTTTCCAAAATAGCTAAAATACAATGTATTATAGAAGTACATATTATTTTTATCCATTATTGCTCATATTTTAATCTTTTGATCCCTTTTCTCCTCTTTGTAGGTTTTAAGTGTCAGAGACTTTAGATTGTCTGACCACCGGCCGAGTGTTTTCTTCAGAGACCACGACTCTGTGTGTGTGCCTGTATGTGTGTGTGTGGAAATATGGTTATAACTGCACTTTTGTGGTTATGTGTGTTTTTTATGTGAGTCGATGTACATGCTAAGTGACAACAGGAATGAAAGAAAGAAATTTGTAATATGTTGTTTAATAAAAAAAACAAACTTCTTAATTTTCTGTGTATCGTGTCTAAATAAAAAAGTTTTTTTAAATGTATTTATTTATTTATTTATTTATTGTGCTTTCATTTCGTATTAAACTAGATAATGCAATGAAGTAGACATGCAGTGATGCACATGAGAACAATAATTGTATTGGGATTGTGGTAGGATACATTTTTCACAATATTGGTGAAAAACATAAGAATGACCATTGATCATTTTTTAAATAATCTCATGTTCTCACATTCTACACTACCAGTCAAAAGTTTTGAACGGTAAGATTTTTAATGTTTTTTAAAGAAGTCTCTTCTGCTCACCAAGCCTGCATTTATTTGATCCAAAGTATAGTACCATTTTAAAAATATTTTTACTATTTAAAATAACTTTAAAATGCAATTTATTCCTGCAATTTCAGATCTGAATTTCTAGCATCATTACTCCAGTCACATGATCCTTCAGAAATCATTCTAACATTCTGATTTGCTGCTCAAAAAACATTTATTATTATTATGTTGAAAACAGTCAAGTATATTATTTTCAGGTTTCTTTGATAAATAGTAAGCTCAGAAGAACAGAATTTATCAACAGCATTTATTTTTTGTAACAATATAAATGTCTTTATCATCACGTTTGATCAATTTAAAGCATCCTTGCTAAATAAAAGTATTAATTTCTATGCTTCCATGCTTTGAATGTTATAGCTTTTTATTTCAGATAAATGCTGATCTTTGCAGATTTCTATTCTTCGAAGTGTCCTGAAAAAATTTACTCATCTGTTTTAATTATTGATAAGAATGGAGTAACGATGCTGAAAATGCAGGAATAAATAACATTTTAAAATATATTCAAATAGAAAACAGAAGAGCCTATATATGACCCTGGACCACAAAACCAGTCATAAGGGTCAATTTTTTGAAACTGAGATTTATACATCATATACAAGCTTTCCATTGATGAATGGTTTGTTAGGACAGGACAATATTTGGCTGAAATATAAATATTGAGAAAATCGCCTTTAAAGTTGCCAAATGAAGTTCTTAGAATGTGCATTACTAATCAAAAATTAAGTTTTGATATATTTACGGTAGGAAATTTACTAAATATCAATAATAATAAAATTTTGACCCATACAATGTATTTTTGGCTATTGCTACAAATATACCCGTGCTACTTAAGACTGGTTTTGTGGTCCAGGGTCACATATTTACATGCTAATTTACAACTAAAAATATCTATAATCCTGCGCTGATCTAATTTGATTAGCAAAGATATCAATAAATAAATAATAATAAACTAAAATCAAAAATCATTAAAAATGACCAGAATTCTCAGGACTACAAAGGTAGGGGGAGGACAGTTCCAAACCCACTTGAAATAAGCAGCCTATGACTTTTGTTTCACTCGACATGTCAGAGCACATCAACACCACTAGGGGGCAATGTTACATGTCATTTAAAAAGTCTGAAATAACTCGTTACAAAAATCCAGGTGATTTAATGGTTATTCACTGGAAGTCCAGCAATATGTTAGCCTTGCCAGGACCAGCTTAAACCAGCATCAAAATATACCTACCAACATATGCTGTTTTTTTTCACCAGGGTCAATGGCAGTTACTTAGTCAAGACAAAACATTTTGAGCAGATCTTCCGAGCTGAGCAATTACTCTCAAGCAGATGGAACATTACATTATGACAACACCGATCGATTTATGGCACCATAACGTTCCCAGTCCCAAACCTTTTATTACTGACTTTCCTAAACTGTGAAATCAAAGGCAGCAATCAACTTTTAGAGCACTCAAAAGAATTAGACACTAGAAAAACATCTACTATAGGCCTACTTTAATACAACATTAGCAGTTTATAATTTGCTTATAAGAATATGTATTTATAGGCCTATATTTAATTTTAAATGTGAGTCAACTGAAAAAGATACTTTAGAAGCCAAACAGCAGAGCTAAAGAGACAGTCTATCCAAAAATGAAAATTCTGTCAATATACTCACCCTTACATTGTTCCAAACCTGTATGACTTTCTTTTATCTCTGAAACACAAAAGAAAATATTTCGAAGAATGCCCGTAACCAAACGCTCTTGGTTCCCTTTGACATCCATTGTGTGGAAAAAACTACACTGGTCCAAGGGAACTGAAACTGTTTGATTATCAACATTCTCTCTTTTTTGTATGTTCAGCAAGAGAAAGATATGCCCACATTTTGGAATGACATGAGGGTGACTAATTAATGACAGAATTTTTATTTTTGAGTAGATTATCCCTTTAAGTCAGGGCCTAATGGGGCCATGCTAACCAGCCAAACTTTAAACCCTAGAGCTACAAAGTCAGACTGGAATTTCTAAATGTCTCACAACCATGTTGATCTATAGACAGCTTCTTTTTTTCTAAAGTAAATTCCATAAGCTCTCAGCCAACATTTAAACAAAAGAAAGAAAAATGCATGTATTTGTATTACAGAGAGCTCAAATCCCACTAGATCCCTGTAATCCAGTGGTTTTCAAACTAGTCCTGGAGGCACCCCTGCCCTGCACATTTTGTCTCCCTCATGTAACACACCTGATTCAACTCATCATCTCGTTAGTAGAAACTGCACAATATGAATTGAGTGTGTCTGATAAAGGAAACATACAAAAAGTGCAGGGCAGGAGTACTTCCAGGACCGGTTTGAAAACCACTGCTGTAATCAAACTGTTATGAAGTGAATGTCACACTGCTGGAAGCTGACACACCCGCCTAACACAAACAAACCCTCCAGACACTACTCATGCTGTATGTCAGCGTTGTACAATATATTTCTGACTTAAGATCTCCACAGCATCTTCAGAGAGACTCAAGTGCCTCATTAATTCATTAACCATATTATACTATATAATTTAGCACCATCACTAATATTATTAGTTAAACCATATTATTTATTTATTTATTTATTTTTAATAAAGCACATAAAATAGGTCATAGTGGAATAATGGTCACCAAATCAGTAAGCACCAAGCCATTTTTGTGACGCAATTCCAAGATGAGGCTGATTCTCCACCAGACACATGCACAGTATCAATAAAAACCATCACACTCACATTCATTAATACACAGCTAGATTCACTGCATTACTGATAAACAGCACTGATAGATTTAGCTGTAACAACAAAGAATTATCCCTTGGTTGTAAAATTTCTCATCTCTTGATCCCTTAGTAAATAAGTAATGAAGATACACACAAGGAAATTGGACTTTCAAGGATGAGTCATTGTATAACATGCAAAACTTTGTGCAAACAAGTATTATTTCAGTATTAATTTTATATATATATATATATATATATATATATATATATATATATATATATATATATTATATATTTATATTTATTTTTTTTTTTTTTCAGTTAACTTTTGATTTATTTCAAGTAGAGAAAATGTTTTAATGTTAGCTAATAACCATTGCATGAAAACCTGTAAAGACTAAAGGTAAAAACCTGAATGAATACACAAATACATATCTTAGTCCTGCTCTGTCTCTCTGTAGCCCATTTCTAACCCCTTCCCTTCAGAAGTGACCTAAATTCATTAAGCTCCTGTTAACATTCCAAAAGTTACTAGATGCACAACACCTCAAGAAGACAAAGACAGTTTTTGCACTACTGTTGTTTTACTAATACTTATTTTACACTGTGTGCAGATAGGCTGCAATTTCAATATGAACAATTAATCAAAGCACATGAAACAAAAAATTAAGAGGGAGGGAGTGGAATGGCAGTTATGCTATAAAATCAGGCCACAAAGACACAATCACAGGGACCCCTCACCGCTACCACATGAGTGCACACTCACAATGACCCATTAACAAAATATTTTTACATACCAGGACATATTCACAAGCATAATGGTGTTGAGTGTATGCAGCCATATAGCATGTCTAACCATGACTGTTACATTCATGGAATTCAGGAACAGGTTATTGTTCATTTTAAAATATACACGCACTTTGGAAAGAATGAGTAACTGCTATCTGTCTGTCTCCTCACCTGCTAGAGGCCAAAAATGACCAATTGTTTTTTTTATTGTAAACAACTGTTTTATATTGTAAACTAATGATGATAATAATTCAGCTCAGGGGCTCTAGGCCCATGATCCATCTTTAACGTAACTTAGTGTTTTTTGAGCATGAACCAGTGGATACATTCACATTTTATAACCCTTATGTTGAGTTCTGGTCAATCAAACTGGTCTCATTGTTTCTACATATTATTATGTAATGCTTAGAAGCACAAAGCATACATTTTTGTATGTTTTTATTGATGCTGAAACATACAATTTGGACAGATTTTAACGTTTAACTGTGAAAATGGCTACGTATTTTAGCTAAAACAAAAAAAAAAAGATTTATTAGTATTGCAAGTTAAAATGCTAAAAATATGTCAGTATTGCACATTTAGATGCTGTCAGTACATCAGTACTGTATGTTAACATACACTACCAGTCAAAAGTTTTTAAGATTTTTGTAAGATTTTTGTTTTTAATGCTCACCAAGTCCGCATTTATTTGATCCAAAGTACAGCAAAAACAGTACTTATATATATATATATATATATATATATATATATATATATATATATATATATTTACTATTTAAAATAACTATTTTCTATTTACAACATAATAATAATAATAAAAATAATAAATGTTTTTTGAGCAGCAAATCAGAAGATTTGAATAATTTCTGAAGGATCATGTGACTAGAGTAATGATGCTAAAAATGTAGCTTTGAAATCACAGGAATAAATTACATTTGAAAATATATTCGAATAGAAAAGTTATTTTAAATAGTAAAAAAAAAATGTCAAAATGTTACTGTTTTTGCTGTATTTTGTATCAAATAATGCAAGCTTGGTGAGCAGAAAATACTTCTTAAAAAAAAAATCAGTCAATTCATTAAAAAATCTTACTGTTCAAAAACTTTTGACTGGTAGTGTAAGTAAATGTACATCTTGTAGAACCACATTTTACGTAAAATATAAACAAATTATCATGAGATCACGTTGGGTCAATTTGACCCACAAAGGATTTTCTTGTTCTGCTGGTCTAAGTAATTGTTTATAAATGTCATTATGCTATATTATTAACAAATATTGGATGCAATCAGCTTCTTTCATTTTTATAGTGAACACTGCCAAAATTATCCACAAATAATGCTTTTTTTTTCACTCAAAATCTAAGGTGCGCAAACTCAGATCAATGAGGCCTATGATCAATCAGTTCCAAAAAAATCATACAAAACTTGCGGTACTTATGGTCAGTTTTGACAGGTAACACCAAATTAGGTCAGGAATTATCAAGGGTTAAAAAAAAAAAGCCTCAGGCCCAGGGACATGACATCTAAAATTCCTATCTTTTAGTTCAGCCCCCTCTAAAAATTCAAATATATGAATGACGTAAGCAGTGGATTCCTGCATGTGTGCAAGAGCTCATTAAAGGGCTTTTCTCATGTGAGAGAATCTGATTGTCCTGTAGTAAGTGGGTGTGTCACTTGACACATAAATACCTCGAGTAAGTTCATTTCGACTTGAACTAGTCAGGGAATCTCATCCCACATCTGTCTTCGTAACTCTTATTGGTAAGATCAATCAACTTTTTAGTATTAATCAAAGTCCAATTTGAGATTTGTTTTTGTACCTCATAAAATATGTTACCTACTTACTTATAAGTCTATCAGTCTATTGCATCTTTTAAAATGTGATACAGAACATATTATCGTATTTTATTATTATTTCATAGGTCGTTGCATCACTGAAGGAAATGTCTCTCCGTGGGACTCTCGCGCTCCTGCTGTTCCTCGCGTGTCTTTCACAGCTCATCTTCACCGCTGAAAGCATTAGGGGAGCGAAGAGGAAAGGAGGGAGGCAGGAGAGACGAGGTGATAACGTTTCCGTACTCAAAGGAAAGTTCACAACCAAGGACGAGACGCAGTGCTCGTGGGTGGCGCGCGGAGAGGACAAGTACATCATGAATGTTACATGTAAGCCTGGAAACGGGAATGGATTCACCTGTAAATACACTGCCAAGCCTGCGACGTGCACCGACTATGGGTCTAATCCCGAGGGCTACTGGAAGCAGATCGCCAGATCAGTTAAAAAGCAGAAGAAGCTTTGTAAGGATCCGCGCGCAATGATCCGAGCGGGCATGTGCAAAAGCGCGCCACAGGATGCGCATTTCAAACTCACCGAAACGTCAAAAGCGAAGCCCCCCAAGACAGAGAAGACACCGATAACCAAGAACACAGCGCTTCCGGACACTAAGCGCCAGTGCACGGAGCGCATTGACCACAGTGAACTAGCTAAAGAGAAGTGCGGAGATTCCTGGGCGAGTCTCTGCGCGTTTCTCTTTACTGTAATTCAGAACGGAGACTGCTAAGCGTTCACCGTGTGTGCATACGTTTGTGGGTAATTTTGTAATGGGATACTACTGTTCTTTTTTAAGGTGTAAAACACTGCGTTTTTTATTGTAAAAACAGAAACTGCACTGTACTGATTCTAACAATTAGGAAGGTGCTTTGACCATAGTGGCACTAAAATGAAACACATTTCGAGGGGTGAGAACCAGAAAGTCGTAGGTGCCATTTCTCCAACTTGACAGGACGGCCAAAACACACACACACACAAAAATACCATAGTTTGATGTGACTTTTACTGATTTCAGTCGTTTATAATAAAAATTGTATACTCATGGGTGACAGTATAGATTTGCCAGTAGAAAGAGCTCATCAAGAGCTTTCATTTGATATAATGTATCTCCATTTCACCCAAAACGTCACTTACGCCCTTCTGGTTCTCACCCATCGATTTATAGTTTTAAATGTTGACATTTCATCGGATAATCGAATATGTCTATTTATATTATGTTAAATATTACGTTTTTATTTATATTTATTAAAGGGGCATTTTGAGGGGTGTAGGAAAGGTAAATAATTTAGGAGTTATTTTTATTTCTAAGCAAAATGTTTAAATAGACCCTTAGGGTACGACAAGGACCCCAGTGGCTTTTTGTTGTTAATTTCATGACTATTATAGGCCTAAATCAGTTGTTTTATATCATTCAGTGAATTTGATTTAAACAAGGGGCAAGATAGACCTTTTTAAAATCATTTTCATCTAAATCATTTTGTGCTTTAACAGCTTCACTTGCAAATATGTAAACTTATTTCTTATAATAATAAATCGGATGAGGCTTCATCCTCACTATCATCTTCATCATTCATATCCAGATGTTACACTCTTTTAGCAAATGTAAATTATTTTCTTTTGTCTACTGTAAGATACAAGACACGCATTGCATTGTTACTATTTATGACATGCAAAATAAATATTTTTATGTATCTGTGTTGAAAGACACCGCATTCTTGTAAAATAGCCACAAGATGTTCCATTTAATAAAAGCTTGATTTTTAAAATGCAGCTTTGAGGCAGAGATGATTAACAAATATAGAATTTTTAAAATTATATAAGTTAAGATCACACAACCATAGCAATAATTAGCCTAAACAGGAAATAAATCTTATCCTAACTTTAACCATAAGAATCCCCCTGTTCCTGCTAAGTATTTAGAGGATGTTGCCAGATCCTAATATTCTGAGAGTCTTCCCACACACACACATTCACACATGCAAACACTTACTCACAAAGTGAGTCATTCTACTCACACCCACGTAAACTTTCATTGTCCGTGGAGGAGCGGAAGAGATAAGGTAACCACTGATTCCAAACAGGTCTCTCTCTCTCTCTCTCTCTCTCTCTCTCTCTCTCTCTCTCTCTCTCTCTCTCTCTCTCTCTCTCTCTCTGTATGTGTGTTTACCTGTGTTATGGGGAGCTAAAGTTTTGTGTGAGGGTTAGAGTTAGAGGTAGGGTTAGTGTAAGGGGATAGAAAATACAGTTTGTACAGTATAAAAACCCTAAAACCTAATAAAAAAACTCTGGAGAGTTTCCATAAAACATGAAAACCAGTGTGTGTGTGTGTGCTGAATGAAGTAATCTGAGTAGAAGATGGAAATCGTCGTTGATACTTTGCCCTTATAACAGCATTCTTGGCAGTAATGCATGCATTTAAGTGTGTGTGTGTGTGTGTGTGTGTGTGTGTGTGAAAAGTTTTGCACAGGTTATTGCTTTTATGGAATTAAATAATAAAATACAACCTATGCCATTCACCTGTTAGGGGTTTCATAATAAAGTTTGTTCTCAAATGGAACCTTGACAATAATCCTGTGACCATGATTTGTGAGATAATTAAATACATTTATATGACATCATATTAGCACATGTGACAAATCATCATTTGGGGTCAAAAAGGCAAGGGTTTATAATGTGTGTACATTTGTCCTGGAAATACTTTGCTACTGTGCATTCATAATTGGACTCCCTGTCTATGGTTAATATGTAATCTTTTGTGTTACTTACAGAGAACAAAGCTCTTCAGTAATTACAGTTCAAAAAACTTCACCAAATCATTCTTTTATACAGTCATGAACACATAATTACAAATAATAACAGTCTCTATACGCTGCCGAGTCTCAACAGAAAACCACGGAATAAAATATTGTCAGGCATATACCAAACTTATTACATATAGCTGCAGTGCATTACTGTAAATATATAGTATTATATGTGTTTCTCCTTTTTTCAAATATTATTTCTAAAAATGCTGAGTTTTAGTAACGTACATTTATTCTAAAACATCTTGTTCCTTTAGATAAAATTATAAAATTCATACCAAACTGAAACTGTATACTCTAATCAATAACCAAGCCTTTAAAACACATATAGGCACATTTCCAAAGACTGTGTGTAACACTGTGAAACTGATGAAAAGAAAAGCACACGCTGTGAAGTGTAATATGTGAGGTGCACCAGATGTCACGTGCATACACACACACCTTTGCTGTTCTACAAAAGATCTTGTGAAATGTTCCATTCCCACTGAAGTACACAAAACCTAACTTTATATAACTAAACCCATAATGAAACTCATTCTTCTCACCTAAAGGCCAAATAATTGCTTTGTCACATGACTGTCCATGACATTTCCTCTAGCAAGAATACTTTTTCTTTCATTTTAGTTTCCCATGGGTACTCAGACTGACTTATACAAAAGCTGAACATACATGTTCATTCTGTGATAAATCCTCAAATGGGTGGTCTAGCATGTGTGAACATGTGTAAGACAACAGACGGTGCAGATGTGAACATGATGAGCAGGAAGCATCAACAACACAGGTTTACAGCACTGGATTGAAAGAGGATCAGTGGAAAGCACATCTTGTAGACATTTACTTCCTACTGACTTGACATTTCATTCTTAAAAGGAATAGTTCACCCAGAAATGTTTGGAATAACATGAGGGTGAGTAAATGATGATGGAATTTTCATTTTGAGATGAACCTGAAATGTAATTTCATTTCTGAAGTATATTTTTATACAATTTCACAACCTTACCCCTAACAGACATCTTTTCACATATTTAGATTTAAATATTTAGTTTAGAAAGATCAAAACGTGTATAATCCATAAACATGATAAAGGAAAACAGATATGACTCGCTGTCTAAGATAAAGTAACCCAGACGCTGACATCAAAGTAACAATGGTCTATGATTACTACTATTTGTTAGAATGACTGTAAATACAACTAAAAAATCTTATGACAAAACCCACACATACACAAACACACGTGAGTATGCGTTTGATTGGTCGATACTTTGGATCATATCATTCCCGTGGCCAATAAGAAGTACTCAACATCTGATAACCGTTACTATCAGCTATCTTTCTTTCTATCATTCCTACACACACCCAAAACAATATTTATACTGAGCAAATGATACTTTACAGTTCATGTGATCACACCACTTTCCACTCCAACACACTTCACTACAGTTAACGGTCAAAGTTTAAAATCGTGTCATCATGCAGTCAAGACCAGGTTTTTGGACCTTGCCATTTTAAAAATATTATTTTTATTATATTTTTGCAATGTCTTTCTGTCGGTAACATTTGTAATATTATTATGTGAAATTACAATTTACAATAACTGTATTCTATTTTAATATATTTTAAAATTTTATTTATTCCTGTAATGGCAAAGCTGAATTTTCAGCAGCCATTATTACTCCAGGCTTCAGTGTCACATGATCCTTGAGAAATCTTTCTAATATACAGATTTGGTGCTCAAGAAACATTTCTTATTATTATCAGTGTTGAAAATGGTTGTACTGCATATTATTGTCAATTTTGATCAATTTAATGTGTCTTTGCAAAAGAAAAGTATTAGTTTATTTTATCTTACAAACCCATACTTTTGTTCATTAGTCTGAGTATAAACACACACACAGTGCTAAAAAAAATAAGGGAACACTTAAATCACTTACTGGATCTCAATGAACAAAATATTCAAGTTGGAAAACTTACATTGTGTAATTCATTGACAATAAAATGATATCAGTGGTGACAATGGTCAGTTGTCTGCACTCCGGATAACATCTAGGCATGCTTCTGATGAGATTACAGGTGGTGTCCTGGGGACCTCCTGCCAGACCTGGATCAGGGCATCAGTGAGCTCCTGGACAGTCTGTGGTTCTACTTGCGATATTCAGATGCTCTGATACATAACGCCCCAGAGTTTCTCAGCTGGATTCAGGTCAGAGGAACTTGAGAGCAAGTCAATGGCATCAATGCCTCATCATCAGGAAACCATCTACTCACTCTGGCCACATGAAGCCGACCACTGTCATGCAGGTCTGTGAAACTCTCTAAGAATATTCCTCCCCAAGCCATCACTGACCCACCACCAAAACTGTCATGCTGGATGATGTTCCAGACAGCTTAACGTTCTCCTTGAAATCTACTTATTCATGTCTGTCACAGGCTCATTGTCGACCTGCTCTCATCTGTGAAGAGAATTGGGCACCAGTGGTGGGTCTGCCAGTTGTGATGTTCCCTGGCAATGGCAATCCAGCTGCATGGTTCTGGGCTGTGAGCACAGGTCCCACCACAGGATGTCAGGCCCTCATGATACCCTTATGGAGTCTGTTTCTGAAAATCAGTCAAGGATAAGGGAAGAGACACTGTCTGTGGCTGGCCACCACCAGCAAAACCATTCTGTTTAGGGGGTTGTCAGGCTGTTGACTCTTCAGTGCTCCTGTTGTCACTTTAATCTGCATCAAAGCAGTAGAAACTGATTTACTTCAGACCTAGCCCCTTTAATCAGCAATGCAAATGTGCTTGAGGGGGAACCCCCCAGCACACCCAGAAGATGATTTCTAACTGCCCTTGGAACGCAATTTCACCCCTGCCCCTGTGAAGGTATATGCCACTGTTCCTGAGTTTAATTTACTTTGTGTTACGCTGTGAAAGTGAAGTGTTCTCTCAATTTGTATTAATTAATTTATTTTTATTTTTATTTTTATTTTTATTTATTTTTTTATTTTATTTTTTTTTTTTTGAGGAGAAATTTTATTATAAATGTTTTTTTTTTTTTCCTGTAGTTCGTGTTGGTCACAATTATTGGCACCCAATTATTGTAATGTCCTCTTTCCCAGGATAACAGCTCTGAGTTTTGTCCGATAATGTCTTATGAGTTTGGAGAACACCTGACAGGAGTTCAGAGACCATTCCTTCATATAGAATCTCTCCAGATCCTTCAGATTCACAGCTCCATGTTGGTTCTTCTTCTCTTCAGTTCACTCCACTCATTTTCTATAGGGTTCAGGTCAGGGAACTGGGATGGTCATGGCAGAAGCTTCATTCTGTGCTAAGTGACACATTTTTGTGTTGATTTCGATGTTTGTTTTGGATCATTGTCCTGATGGAAGATCCAACTACGGCCCATTATAAGATTTCTAACAGAGGCAGTCAGGTTTAGATTTTTGCTGTTGGTATTTAATAGAGTCTATTATGTCATGTATCTGAACAAGGTGTCCAGGACCTCCTGCCCCTGAAAATTAAAGATCCAACAGTATATTTAACCATGGGCATGAGGTAATTTTTTATCCCTGTTTGGACCAAACCCATCTGGTGGGTTTGCTGGCAAAAAGCTCTTTTTTAGTTTCATCCGACTATAGAATCCAGCCCCTTTTGAAGTTCCAGTCGTGTCGGACAACTGAATAATGCTGGATTTTTGTTTTTGGATGACCAAGGAGGATTTTTCTTGAAACCCTCCTGAACAACATGTGATGATGTAGGGGCTGTTTGCTTTTTTTAGGCTTCCTGACCCCAAGACTCAACTAATCTCTGCAATTCTCCAGCTCCAATCCTTGTAGAGTCTTTGGCCACTCAGACTCTCCTTCTCACCATGCATTAGGACGATATAGACACATGTCCTCTTTCAGGCAGATTTGTAACATCTTTAGTTGACTGGAACTTTTAAATTATTGCCCTGATGGTTGAAATGGGGATTTTCAATGCTTTAGCTATTTTCTTTACAGACACTTTCTATTTTGTGATGTCTAACAATCTTGTCACATCAGAACTATTCTTCAGTTTTACTCCTTGTGATGGATGATTAAGGGAATTTGGCCTTTGTGTTCCTCATATTTGTAATCCTGTGGAACAGGAAGTCATGGCTGGATAATTTCATGCTCCTAGTCACCCTGGTGTGCTAAAAAAAAAAAAAAAAAAAAAACGTAAATATGAATGGGAATTTTCTTCAGAGATATTTTATTCATAAGAATTTCTAGGGGTGCCAATAACTTTGGCCAACATGTATTGGAGAAAAACATTTATTTCATAATGTAAGTTTCCCCCCATTTCAATTGTTTTACTTCAATGAAAGATTAGAATTGTGTGAATTTTTGGAATGAATTACCAAAAAGATTTAGTCAATTTAGTCATCTTGTAAAATAACAAAATATGAACTATAAGAGGCCTTAAGCAGGAAGGAAGGATAAGGAAGAAGCTTTTACTGTATATTGCACTAAACAAAATCAATATTGCTGATAAAACCTTCACATATTACTGCACACACAGTTTAGGCTGAACTGAAATTAAGAGGAATAGAGGTGAATCTTTTAGCATTAGGATACATTCTACAATCTCTTTGAGCCAAAAGAGCAGTTAGACAGGAACACTGTGCACCTCTCATAGTATCAGATACAGTTCAGACATTAGTGTGTGGGTGTGTGTAAAAGGTAGGTTCAAGTCTATTCAAGTTGCAGCTCAAACAGACCCAGGTATTCACCGAAAGTGAGCAGACTCTTTGCACACACATATTTGCGAATGTGTGTGTGTGTGTTCGCCTGTAGAATATCTCTTCCATTCAAAGATCATGTTCTTACATGACTACTGTTGCACCTGGGTTGCCGGAAGAACTCAGAGATCAAAGTCAAAGACAAATTCTGTGAAACGACGGGTTTACCTTCACACAAACAAATAGATGCATGTGGTCATCTACAGAGTCTCCACAAATACTGAAATTTAAAATCTAAATGTCATGAATACTTCCATAACAGTATTATGTCATTACATCAAAACTGCCATCATACAGGCTCAATTCATGATGACAGTAATACTTCCTCGCTTTCATTTACTCACACACATGGGAGATGTGTATTGTTTGGTGGGCTGGGTTTAACATTCATTGTTCCTTTGTGTGGCTTGAGGTGGCCTGACAGTCCCACCCCTGAATTCAGACAGTCCTATTGGCCGACATCCTGCTCTAAAATAACACCTATCAGTACAACATCTGCTCCTCTCTATTGGTTGAGCGTGGCTGTGACATACATTAAGGTCTATAATCAAACCTACTCTCAGGGCTGGGGAGTAACAGAACACATGTAACTTAATTGTGTGTTTAAAATACAAAATATGAGCAACTGTATTTCATTGTATTTTAAATGGGCGGTAATCAAATTGCAAATTATTTTAGATTACCAAAGTAATTACTTTGAATTTTAATGTCATTTATTTCATTCAAACATTAATGTAAACTGTAATGAGCAAATAATGTAAACAGCAGTTGGTGCCTTTCTGACTCTGACACTAAAAAAGGCATGTTGTTTTATTTAATGCTGTTCTGAAAAAGCTGTTTTACATAACAGATGTTTACACATACTCCACAAGACAAAATGACTGAATTTATAAAAAAATGCCTCATTCATAAATTTACATAACCTTGAACCATAACTGAATGATCCACAACTGTTTTAATGTTTTGTCATGGTTGTTTGTGAGTTCCTGAGCAGTTGCCTGCTGTTCTTCAGAAAAATCCTCCAGATCTTGCACATCCTTCGGCTTTCCAGTATCACTTTCCACCAATGACTGTATTGAAATCCATCTCTTCACACTAAGGACAATTGTGGGACTCATACACAACTATTACAAAAATTTAAAGGGGTCATCAGATGCCCATTTTCCACAACTTGATATGATTCTTTAGGGTTTTAATGAAAAGTCTATAATATACTTTGGTTAAAAATTCTACCACTTTGGTGGTAGTGTAAAACAACACCCTTTTTACCTTGTCAAAATGAGCTCTGCAAAAATCAACCCATTCTGATAGATTGTTCCTTTAAATGCAAATGAGCTCTGCTCACCCCGCCCCTCTCTTCTCTCTGTGGAGTGACCAGCTGTGCTCTGAGAGATTGTTTACTTTAGCCGCATTAGCGCGTTTAGCTGCGAAACTTGCTAACTAGCACGTTATTAGGAAAGGTGATTGCAGAGATTCATAAAAAAAACCCATATACTTCTGCTGTAGGTGAAGCTGGATTTGCGCGAACATAGACGCATTTATGTAGGTTGGGAGGCGCATTCTCTTTACAAACAAATGTAATCCACTGCATCTTCAGCGGCTCAGATGTCAGGAATAAATGATGACCACTATGTTCATTATTACATCCAGCAACACAACACCTCGATCGTTCAATCTGAGATATTCTTGTCTACATCCCTGCTCCGGCATAGAAACAATGGAGGTCGGACTGTTACAGCTGATTTAGGGCGGGTCTGAGGTAAGACGCTCATGTCAATCAACTATCATGGGAGCGGCCTCTGTTGGTGTGACGCCACACCGACAGGCATCTGAGAATGACTCGATTTGAAAAAAGGGATATTATTTTTACAGATTAATTAAAAACCACTGCATGGATTTTTATCATTATTGAGGAAGATGTGTAGCATGTGTATCTGCCAACACACATTAATGTTCAAACAACATGTAAAAGTGATCTTTGCTTGTATCACCCCAATTTTTTTTTTTTTTTTTTTGGAGGACAGGTGCAAATAAAGCTTGTCTACACTTGTGGTACAAGGAAGAATTACAAGTAACAATTTTACTGGACATTTATCTTACAGTACCTTGCCAGGGGAAAAGTAAATAGCATTATGATCCTTACTTCACCAGAATGAACTTGTAAAAGAACAGGACCACATTTTAGAGCACATTTCATTTTCTCACTACGGAAAAAACAGTAATCATAAAACCAATCTAGTAACAAACTACGTGTAATGTAATCGCAAACTGGTAAGCATTAATCATCTAATTATTTCACACATCCCGCTATTTGATGCCTTGTCTGCTCTGTCAGTTCGTTCTTTGACTACAGCGCCTCCCTGTGCCTAATACTGACCTTTAACGCATAATAAGAAATTATGTGTTATTTTCACATTTTAACTGTCCATCAACAATATGAAATTATCAAGTTGTAGCCTATTTGAACTTAAAACAACTATGTAATTATTATTTTTTTTCAACTTTGAAACATCAGTTTTAAACTCATTTTGATGGTTCACTGACTTCTAATAAGACGAATGGCTTGTTTTTATTTCTACGTTTCCCCTCAAACATCTCTTCTGGTAGTGTGTACGTTTGCTGATCAGGTACAGAATTCTGCAAAAAGTGTGGGTTGCTTTACGGCAGCAAATGCACAAAACAGCTCAGGGGTCATGATGTGGTAGGTGACACAGAGAACACACACTGCCTGTTTGCTTTTATTGCATGAGTATTTATTGTGAACATTATGGCAATGAAATATTAAAACATTTCTGTAATAGCACCTTTTTCTTTAGCTTTTGATGAATGTTAATAACCTTACAGAGGACAAACATTTTGCTAATCTTTATTAGCCGTGTGTAATTCTATATCACTGTGGCAATCACTGGCAGTATGTTTAAACTTTAACAGTGGAATGTTAATGAAACAACCTTCTTTTTTTCCCTGACATCAAAATACAGTCAGTGAACCTTTCCTTCAGCTACCACAAATCAAGTTTAAAACATACTCAGACAGATCAACAGTGAAATAAACTTGCTAACGATGCCAATTATCAGACTGGTTGTTATACTATATTGCTATACACTGTAATGTCAAGGAAGTTAGTAAGTATACAAACAATAAATAAGTGAAAATTTGTTGAATACATATAAAATTGCTTCACTGAGTACAAGAAGTCTTTGGTCTTAAAGGAACACTCCACTTTTTTTGCTAATAGCTTAGCATATATCATTGAATCAGATTAGACCATTAGCATCTCACTCTAATCTGATTCAATGATCTATGCTAAGCTATTAGCAAAAAAAGTGGAGTGTTCCTTTAATAGATATTTTGTAAATGTTATAAGGCTTGAGCTTTCATCTTTAAAAAGAAATAAGTAGGACTTTCTGTTTTCTGTAAGAAACTGCATTAGTCGAGCAAAGAAGGGTATGTTTTTCTCTGAGTCTTTAAGTATGAAAAAGAGAAGGTGTTTCATTTTTCTCTCTAAAACTATTACACATTTCATGAAATAAAAATGCCAAAATTTCTCAAAATTATTGCTTATTTGAATTAAGTAATTCTGTTTGAGAATATGCAGAGCATCTTCACAGTTGGACAAGGGATCCTTCTATTGATTTGGAATGTCATGTTTTTGCAATTTGCCCTGAATTGGGTTTAGATGAGGACTGGGCCCTCGTCCCATAGACCTTCCCCCTGAGAAGGGAGTCATGGGATCTGACCCAGGCAGAGAGAGTGGCAGAACCTATGCATCGTCACCGCCACACAGGAGCAGCAGGGCTTTACGGTAGTCACCCGAGGTATCACCCTGCAGTAACGGAAAAACATTTAGGAAATTTAGTTTCGGTGATGTGAATACCCAGTAAATTTATAAGCCATTAATTGCTAAATACTAACACCTGTATGCATGAGTATACCTGAATCATTTTGTGGAGAGAGGTTGCAAACCTCTTGCGGAACTCAGCACGTATATCCAACATGTCCACCTCACTGCGGGAAACCATGATCCTGATCAATGTCTGGTCATCAGTGCCTGCCCCCTGCAGGATGAAAGCAGAATTAAAGCAACAGGTAAGTTCACTGCAGAGCTATTATATTTACCTAAAACTAAAATCATAACATACAGTTGAACACTAATATTCCCTCATTCAAAAATGTACATTCCCACGACTTTTAACTGCCTGTCATTACCTGAACGATCAATGAGTGTTTTCATATTTTGTGATAGTAGTTTGCAAGTCCCTTGTTCGTCCTGAACAGCTAAACTGCCTGCTGTTCTTCAGAAAAATCCTTTAGGTCCCACAAATTCTTTGGTTCAGCATTTTTGTGTATTTGAACCCTTTCTGACAATGACTGGATGATTTTGAGATCCATCTTATCACACTGCGACTCATATGCAACTATTACAGAAGGTTCAAACGCTCACTGATGCTCCAGAGGGAAACACAATGCATTAAGAGCAGGGGGGTGAAAACTTTTTGAATGTGAATATCGGGGTAAATCTAACTTATTTTGTCTTCTGTAGCTTCTGAAGAACAGTACTAAATGAAAAAATAAAAATAAAAAGATTAAAAATAAGGCAAAATAAGAAAAATGTACACATCTTCATTCTGTTCAAAAGTTTACACCCCTGGCTCTTAACACATCGTTTTTCCTTCTGGAGCATCAGTAAGCATTTGAACCTTCTGTAATAGTTGCATACGAGTTGCTCAGCTGTCCTCACTGTAAAAAGATGGCCCTCAAAATCATACATTCATTGTTGGAAAGGGTTCAAATACACAAAAATGCTGAAAAACTAAAGAATTTGTGGGACCTAAAGGATTTTTCTCAAGAACAGCAGGCAGTTTAGCTGTTCAGGACAAACAAGGGACTCACAAACTACTATCACAAAATATGAAAACAGTCATGGATTGTTCAAAAAATTTGTGGAACCTGAAGAACTTTTTTTGTAGAACAGCAAGCAGTTTAACTGCTCAGGACAAACAAGGGACTCATGAACAACTTTCACCAAAAAAAGGACTATATGTACACATCTTTTATGTGAAATATCTTATTCAAGTCAGTACTGAAAAAATTAAAAATAAAAAAAATAAAAATTACCATGCATTTTATTTTGGTAAAATAATTGTAAACTTTTGACTTCAACTGTGTGTGTGTGTGTGTGTGTGTGTGTGTGTGTGTGTGTGTGTGTGTGTGTGTGTGTGATTTTTTTTATATTTATTTAGTATTTGTTTATTTGATGTACTAAAAATCCCTACAATTAATAAAACCTATACTGACATTAAAAAAAATGACAATAATAATAATAATAATAATAATAATAATAATAAGAAGAAGAAGAAGAAGAAGAAGAAGAAGAAGAAGAAGAAGAATGACAAAAACACACAACAAAATTACAACAACTTTAAAATTAAAATGGAAATTCCAAAAATAAAAAAAAACAAACAAAGAAACAAACAAACAAACTATAATAGTAGTTCAATGATACTAAAATAATATACAGAAAATCTTCTAATTAAAGAGATAAATATTTAAAAAGAATATATTTGTTGTTTACAAAGAGTAAAACAAAGATTCACCTTCATGGCACCGTAAAGGCTGTCAGCAAAATAACCTGGCACACTGCGGGCACACTTCACTGAGGAAGCAGAGAAAAGAGTGTGTTAAGACAAAGCAGACACACACTTAGAAAAAAAAAACCCATGACTCTAAGTGCTGCATATAGCTGATTCTTTAATTATAAATATGATTCACTCCCCTAATATAATTAAAAAAAAATAATAATAATAATAAAAAAAAAATTGGGGCATATTAATTTTTTTTTTCTCTATTTTGGCCATAGCCTCCACCCATAATTTTTAACTTCTAGTGTATAAATAAGGAAAATTTAATTAACATTTTTGAACTTGATAAATTAACCATAATGGATTGACAAAGAGATGTGTGTGTGTGTGTCTTACCCACGGCCAACAGTACTTCTTGCAGGGTTCCTGATGTCTCTCTCTGGATGCTCTCCTCAATTTCATACCCTGAGAGCTTTCTATACTCCTCAAACACTGCAGAAAAAACATTAAAACAAACAAACAAATGACTATGGAAAAACAAAAATACCAATTCCATTTGCTACATGCATGTGTCAAACTAACCTTTCCTAAGGTGAGCATTACTACGGTTTCCCAGTATAGTGATGAACTGGCCTTCATCAGTTCCGTACTTCTGTTCTCCAGCTGCAAACAGAGCCTACACCCAATACAAACAGTTTTTAAACTTTTTAAGACTGACAAACTGATATTACACCCAACAAGCACTAGATGGTAGCATTTCACCCCATTTTACAAAAAGTCAAAATATTTTTATTACACAAATGTTTGAGAAAGCAAACATGACTGTTTTAGTTTAAACAAGTATTTGCAAATATTTTGTTGCTTTGGACTTGATGTAAACTTACCTGGGCATCGCTTTGGATGAGGCCTTCTTGTATTCCCTGCTGTCTGCTTGCCTATGGAGAAATCATAATATCAAATAAATTAATAGCAATACTACAAAATGACAAAAAAAAATCCACACTTAAGTCTTGGATCTTTTTACAGTGGATTGAAATTTCTTTATAAGAACTATTTACATACGCAGATACATTATTTAAATCTTGTATTTTCTTTTTTATTGTTAATGGACTACATACTTGAAGCAAAACGACCAGCATCCTCTTGAAATGACCTCCAGTGTCACCAGTCACATCTTCCTCCAGGTCATTATCATGCTCTATAATAAACATACAGACATCATCAACATTGAAGAGAGTGTCATGCAACACATATTGCCTTCCTTGCAAGTATCAGAATAAAGAACTAAGAATTAGAATACTAAGTCAAAGACTTATAATACACAACCAACACAAAACACAATTACCTCGCTTGTATAAACTTTTGATCTCGTTGACTTCATTAGGTAACCTAGATGCCAAGATCTCAATCAACACTTTCTCATCTGTGCCTGCACCCTAAGACAACAAGAGCAAAAATACAGATATAAACTGATGTCTATTATTATTTAAAGCACTTTTACAAAAAAAGTTCTTGGTTTGTACCTTAATAGCATCTCGCAAACAAGTGACCTCATACTTGATGGGTGGAGTCATCAGAGCTACTATCAGACTCTCAAACTTCCCACCCAGCTCTGACTTCAAATCATCCACCAAATCCTGAAGAGAGATGAAAAGAAATAGAAATGCATGCATCTTTTAAAGATTCTGCATAAACAGCATTTATGAATGGCTTGAGTACATAAATTATGCTGATGATATTACCTTTCCATGCAGGGTTTTGTATGCAGCTTTGATATCCTGGCGCTGTGCATTACTGCGTGCTGTCAACAGCTGGAGAATGGCATCCTCATCGGTGCCTGAGTAAAAAAAAAAAAAAATCAATTTATGTTGATGACCGTTATATAATGAGAAGACCGAAACTCATTTGTTACATACAGATGCAATCGTTATTCACTCATAAGAATTAAAGAAACTGATTAAACAAGCAAATCTCACTAATTCATGTCTAAATACAAATGCATATACAGTATCCACCTTATCTTTCCCATAAGGGTGGGTGCAGCTATTTGTAAATGTTTTGTGTCTGGCTTCCGGTCTCATCTACTTCCAGCTATTTTTAGCTGCACAAAAAGCTTGTTTTGCTGCTTGATATTGCAAACTGGTGTGTCTTACCATATTATTTTAATGTATTATCTTAATTATGAACACACTGGTTTGTAGTACAAACTGTTTTACCGTTTACTACACTTGAATATTCTTCTCGTTATTTCCCTATGGCGTAATATGAGCCGGACGTCTAACACATTACCAGGAAACTGCTTACTTCCGCATTGAAAAATAAGGTGGATACAGCATTGATTTTCCAAATAATAATAATTTAGTCAGACTAAATATGTAAGATCTCTGCTATTCTTCAGCATTACAGAGTCTAATTTGCAGTTATACAGGTTATATTGATATACTACTGTGTTTTTCCATTACAGTCACGCATTTGAAGGTCTACTGATATTTGATGTGTAAAAATCGACATTTAATATGTTTGACAAACTCACCGAGTCCTTTCATGGCCTTGTAGAGAACTTCAGCATCATTATTAGCATTGAATCCACTTTGAGCTTTCACTGTTCCTCTGCCAGCCTAAACCAATTAGAAAATAAATCAAGTGTTAGTTTCAGGTTCTTTTTTATAGTATGTATATATTTAATTTTAGGAACTTCAGTAATGCATCCATGAGTCACAAGTTCACAAATACTCCCACATTTCCCCTGCAGCCAAAGGTCTGAGTCTGTAAGATGACGTGCATTTAACTTTTACACGCAGAAGTTTTTCAAATGGAAACTTTGACCGTAAATTGGTGTTTGGGGGAGGCAGGGAATAATACCAGAATAACTGGTTTCAGACTTACAATCCAATTAATACAATGCTGCATATCCAGTTGAAGTCAAAAGTTTACATACACCTTGCAGAATCTGCAAAACGTAAATTGTTTTAACAAAATGAGAGGGCTCATACAAAATGCATGTTATTTTTTATGTAGTACTGACCTGAATAAGATATTTCGCATAAAAGATGTATACATATAGTCCGCAAGAGAAAATAATAGTTTATATTTATAAGTAAAAATTACCCCAGTTTTACAGTTTTAGTTTACATACGCTAGATTGTAAATACTGTGTTGTTACCTGAATGATCCACAGCCATTTTTTTTTTTTTGTGATAGTTGTTCATGAGTCCCTTGTACTATATGTACTGAACAGTTAAACTGCCCAGTGTTCTTCAAAAAAATCCTTCAGGTCCCACAAATTCTTTGTTTTTTTTTTTTAGCATTTTTTAGCATTTTTGCGTATTTTAACCTTTTCCCAAAATGACTGTATTATTTTGAGATCCATTTTTTCACTCTGAGGACAACTGCAACTATTACAGAAGGTTTAAACACTCACTGATGCTCCAGAAGGAAAAACTATGCATTAAGAGGCAGGGGTATAAACTTTTGAACAGAAAGACGTGTACATTTTTCTTATTTTGCCTAAATGTGACCCTGGACCACAAAACCACTCTTAAGTAGCACGGGTATATTTGTAGCAATAGCCAAAAACACATTGTATGGGTCAAAATTAAAGATTTTTCTTTTATGTCAAAAATAATTAGAATATTAAGTAAAGATCATGTTCCATGAAGACATTTTGTAAATTTTCTGTTGTAAATATACCAAAACTTACCAAAAATTTATAGTTATATATTATATTATATTATATTGTTATATATTATATATTTTAGTAATATGCATTGATAAGAACTTAACTTGGACAACTTTAAAGGCGATTTTCCCAGTATTTTGATTTTTTTGCACCCTCAGATTTTCAAATTTTCAAATAGTTGTATCTCGGCCAAATATTGTCCTATACTAACAAATCATACATCAATGTTAAGCTTTTTAAGTATCTCAACTAAATATTGTATTTTTTTTCTCCATTTAGTACTGGCTAACAGAAGCTACAGAAGAAACTTACATGTTTCCCAGAAGACAAAATAAGTTAAATTTACCCTGATCTTCAAATTCAAAAAGTTTTCACCCCCTAGCTCTTAATGCACTGCGTTTCATTCTGGAGCATCAGTGAGTGTTTGAACCTTCTGTAATAGTTGCATTTAAGTCCCTCAGTTGTCCTCAGTGTGAAAAGATGGATCTCAAAATCATACAGTCATTGTTGAAAAACCAAAGAATTTGTGCGACCTCAAGGTAGTTTAAGTGCTCAGGATGTGAACAACTACTACTAAACAAACAAAAAACAAAAAACAAAAACAAAAACAAAAACAAACAAACAAACAAAAAAAAACAAGCACAACAACAACACAGCTGAGGATCATTCAGATAACAACAGAGTATTAAGAATCAAGTGTATGTAAACTTTTGAACAGGGTCATTTTTATAAATTCAACTACTGTTTTCTTTTGTGGACTATATGTAAACATCTGTTATGTGAAATATCTTATTCAGGTTCGTACTACATAAGAAAAATAACATGCATTTTGCATGATCCCTCTTATTTTGGTAAAATAATTAACATTTTGCAGATTCTGCAAGGTGTATGTAAACTTTTGATTTCAACTGTATAAACTAATGTAACATTGTTTTCCGTTTTCAAAAAGTATTGTTCTGATTTACTTATTATCTGCAACATGCTTGAGACTTCAGAGATACTTCTGTCCACTCAAATTCAGGAAGTTATGTAAGATACTAGAAAAAGTCTTTCATTACTAACTGGTGTAGATCATGCTGATCATGTGATCTTTTGAGTAAATCACACGCATTTTACAATGTTTCATACAATAAATGTTAACCCAGAAACACTCTGTTGGTGTCTGTTTGTGGATCAAAGGAGTCACAGGAAAACACAATCCCACTGGTATGTTCTTATCTCAGATAAGTCCCCTGTGTGGCAACCACACTACTAAAAAAAAAACCCCTTAGCAAGGCCTCATTAAAAAAGCCACACAAATACACACTAAAGCCCTTTGCTGAACCTCACTGTCATCAGTCTCTTATTGCTTTGCTTCTACGTAGCATTTGATTTACACCTACTTAACACTACAAGACATAGGCTACTTCTCTACTATAGAAGATGAAAAATAGTATGTGAAAAGAATACCATGTCCAAATATTTTTTTTAAAAAGGAAAGCGCAAAGTAGCCATATGACTTACTACTTCTATTGAGATTCTGAAATGCATACAACGAACACATCACTATTCCTTGTAGCCAGTGAAGCAACGTAACTTATGCTGGTAGGCAAGGGCCGATACTTGGATTTTCATTTTAGGGGGGCTCAACCCCCAATGAGGGTATAATAACAAAAAAAAAAATCTATAATAATATATATATTATTTAGAGGCTTTTGCATCTGAACTCTTCATATATATATATATATATATATATATATATATATATATATATATAATAAAAAATGTTTGACTAATAGGGGTGGTATACTATACTTATTCCACTGTATTGTATAGATAGGTATAACATTTGATTACTGAATAAGCCAAATACACACCTGTTTACCTGTACAAATACAAAATTTTACTGTTTGCATTTCTAGTACAAGCCTCTTTCCTTAGCTGAAGTATGCAAACCTCTTTGCCACATGCACTAGAAACTATTGAAAGTTACATTTTCAAATGAAAATGGCAACATGATCGTTTTATAAAGTACACGTTTATGTGCTTCATTTTGGCTGGAGGAAACAGCTGTGGTGTGATGAGGAGTGAACACAGCGAAAGCGTAGGCTACAGTAGATGGAGAACCGATTGCTCCCCCCCATGATATTTTATATACTGTATTTAAACTGCACGGATGCAGATATTATAACAATCTATCGATAAACACAGACCTTGTCCTTTGTTTTTCGCTCTGAGCCACTGCAGTCTGCGAACTAAAGAACGCGCTGAAAGAAAGACTGGGAGGAGCCGATTGAAGGCTATAGCCCCCCTATAAATGGCCTAGCGACGCCCATGCTGGTAGGTCACATGACAATGGCAAATGTAGTACACTGGGATTGCATTATTACCATGTAAATGTACATAGAACACAGTTGCAAAGTAATCACTCAAAAGAGGTATGTTCTTTTGCAGCCATAGATGGTATTACTAAATTCTGAACCACATATTAGCATATTACTCTTACTACTTTTATTGTAGCTTTCTGTGGCAGGACTAGTAAAGGTAGTATGCTATGAAGCAATTCTGAGTATGGCACCTGTGTTAAGGCTATGATATAAGGTCAAAGGTCAGAAGCTGTTAAGTGCCGAGAAATTGTCCAATAAGCAAAGTGAACTTGTCTATTGTGTACAAACTTGCAGGTCTAAATCAGCTGCTGTCTGCCACACAGCTTTTACTGAGTCTTGCCAATTAATACTCACAGCTTTTTATTAGATAAACTAAATGACATTCTGTTGTTCGAGAGAGGAAATGTATTGTTCGTCTCAAGCCAAAGTTAATGTCTCAGCCACAGGAATGTCTTGAAAACCTCAGGCCTGCATACTTTCTGTGGTTATCCAGGAATCTGAAGCCATCCTTTCGAAATGTAGCTCCAAACAGAACAGATTCCTACGTTTGTGTGATGCAGCATCACGCATTATAGATTTAATCTGTGCAAAACAGACATTTAAGGAAAAACTTGCAGATTCCTGAGACATGGGATAAAACCTATCCCACAGATAACCTATTCCAGTCACGAAGGTACATTTTTATAAAATTCCACACCTGTGTTGTTATTTTTTGTAGATTTATTTATGTAGCATTGTTTTATAGCAGCTTAACAGTAATAAACTGGAAAATAACAATGTTAATGTTTCATTTTAGGTAATGATGCTGGTGTTTTCCATTTTACATATCTGGCTGTGGTGACAATTCACTAGATGAAGCTTAAGTGAATGCTAACTTATATAAAATATTTGACAAACTAGCAAGGCATTTCACCACAATATAGCTGAAAAAAAAAAACCCTTAACAGATTACTTAATCTACTTCTTCTACTTCCCTAATACCTAAACTTTTTTTGGTTCCAGTACTCAGGCTCAGTGCGAGCTGTCAGCTGGAGTCATGTTACTCAGCTTCTTTCCATTCAATAGAGTGAACAAACATATTTGACATATCCAAATATATGGAAATGAAAGCAATATTAATTTACCTACAGCAACAAGTGTCCAGGTGTTTTCCAATCTCCCTGGTTTGAAAAGCTAAAAAGAACTTATTTTGCAATGCAACTGGAGCTTTCACTCTAAAATTAATAAACAGTGATTTCAAATGCACTGGATCTATTAACAGTAGGCTAAACATCTGGTGGTAGTATGGCAGTAGAAAAACATTAAATTACTGACCTTGTCCTTTATTATTAAATACTATTATTATTCGCCACGTTAGCGGAAATAATCCATCAGTTTACGTGAACTCAGCGAAACAGGGGTGAATTAGGAGGCGAGAGGATACAAGAGTGGAGAAACAGAGAGAAACAGACAGGAACGCCCTTTGGGTCAGCGAGTTGCTTAGCCCACACGAATGAGTCATCGTTGCTCTCATTTACAACTATTTTGTTTCTTTCAACGTTTGAGAAAACTTAAACTCTCTTTGAAAGCTGTAGCCCATAAAACATAGTTACATAAACATCGTTCCCAGAAACATCACGCTCGCGAAATGTGTTGCCTACAACGCTGGATAATGAAGAAGCATCGTTTCTGTAGTAGTGTTTGACAGCAAAAGAACAAGTAACGGCTTATATGGTTCCTGTGGCTTTTTATGTTTTTTTTTTCCTGCGCAGCTATTATGGGCGTCGACACATGGACTTTATTTATTTTTTTTCCTTCTATAAATCTCAATATAAGATTAAATATCGGCAAAAAAGTAAGGCGTGTTAAAACTTACTACACGCTAAAAATGTTGGTAGACTTTTATTATAGCAATAGACAGATAACTTACCATCTTTGAGATTCACGTAATACTTCAAAGAGCTCGAAGCTAAAACAAATCAACAAAATAACAGTTAAGTAATAAACAATGATGTAAATATAATGCATAATGTTATTATAAAATGATAAAAAAGGCAAGTGTATCAAGTATTGAGATGGAGAAAAATCTTTTAAAGTTTTTAGACAGGTAATGTCGTACCTGTGTAACTTAAAAGAAATATGAGTACGAAAAGTTTAAGGATTAGTGTTTAAGTGCCGTTTCATTTTATTCAAAGTGTTTAAGTACCGTTTCCGTCATTCACTTACCGAGAGAAGAGTTTCAGTTTAAGAGCAGAGGACTGCAGTGGAGATCGAAGCAGGACCTAGAATGAGAAATGAAATACGCTAGTAGGAGGATTAAACTTGACTGCATGTTGAGCCACACCCTGGCAAATAAGCCAGTCGCTGTGACTTATGGGAAGTGATGTTTCTGCTTTCTTGTTCTATTTTAACACATATGTGCATACGAAAGCTATGAGTCACATCGGAGGACCAGGCATTTCAGAAGAATACAGTACAGAGAACCATTTTTGCAGAATGTAAGCATTTATGCAAAATTAGAAACTTTTGTCATCCAGGAGACTGGTTGTGAAATCTGATCTGGTTGTCTCCCACCCTGTTAGTCAACAAACTTCCAGCAGGTGCACTCACTGTTTAATAGGACAAACGGATAAAAACTATTTGCCAAGCAACATATTAATTATCAAACACACAAAGATTGGTGTCACATTACACTTTTTTTTTTTTTTTTGAAAAGTAACCTACTGTTGATCATTTCCCCATGGAAGCATGCAAAACTTGCTGATCAACTTACAAGCCCAAACACAATTGAAACTGCTTAATGTTCTAAAAAAACAACAAAGACTTAGCATGAAATTAAGACTACAGCTGCCAGTTTGCTTGACATTATTGTTGACTTTTTTTCTTTTTTATTTTTCAAAATCATTTTAAATAATGTACTTGATCCTTGTACATGCATTTGCAATGAATGAGGGACTGGAGCTTTTAAAAAGGGCACAAAACAAAAGCATCATAAAAGTATTGTAAAAGTTGACCATATGACCCATGATTTTTTTTTTTTTTTTTTTCAGTGGAGGAAGCATTAATATGGATTACGAACTGGTATTATAGCTTTATGTGATGAAGGAAGTTAAGTTTTCACCCAAAAATGAAAAGTTGGTGAAAATTTACTCATGATCAGACCATGCAAAATGTGAGTTTGTTTCTTCATTGGAAAATATTTGGAGAAATTTAACACCACATTGCTTGCTCATCAGTGGATTCTCAGTGAATGGGTGCCATCAGAATGTGAGTTCAAACAGCTGATAAATCATCACAAAAATCCACAAATAACCCACATGATTCCAGTCCCTCACTTAACATCTAACAAAAAGCTGTGTGTTTATAAAAAACAAATTCATCATTCACCAAATTAACTTTAAACCATTGCTGGCTAAGATGAGTCCTATATATCCATAATAATACTTTCTCCGGTAAAAATCAGGAGAGAAATATGAAAAGAACTGTTTTGAAAAACAAATATGTCAGTAGATTTTGACAAAAGGGATTTTATATATATATATATATATATATATATATATATATATATATATATATATATATATATATATATATATACTTTTTTTTTTAACTAAAGGAAGTGTCATTATGGATTATTGACTGGTATTTAGGCCAGAGGCAAAATGTTTCAATTTATAACACCTTAATGATGGAGATTTTTTCTTATGCTGCTTTGCTCTCAAAAGATGTTAATGGACTGTCACATGGATTACTTGTGGGTTATTGTTAGGTTTTTATCAATCACTGAAAAGATTTTACTAAAAAGAAAGATTAGAATTGGTGTAGTGCTGCTGCAGTACTGTAACTAGTGCTCCATAATTGTAATGGCCCTATACATTTTAAACATAAAATTTGAAAACCTTTCAGGCCAAATGTTGAGATTTTCAGTGAAAAATTAAAGTGAATCAGTGGTTTCAGAATTTTTTTTTTTTTTTTTTTGGTCTTTTGTCATTCAATCCTCATTCTCTTTCAAGATGAAGAATCATCAGGATATTCCTCAAAAATGAATCTAAGAATCAAATTATGGTAATAAACAATATAGCAAATCATATATCTTTGAGTGTGTAAACAGGATTTCACAACACACAGGAAGAAGAGGGACAGCAAATCCACTTAAATCTGACAAATTTAAAAGATACCAAAAAGTGCAAGTCATCAGTTGGTATTTCAACAAAACCACTCAGGCCAAAATAAAGTGTTATGCGAGTTGGTAAAAGTTGAATTTCGACCTTCAGTTCTGATTTATGCAGTTTTGAGTTATTAAGAGCACATAATTCATTGTCCATACTTTAATCTAATGTAAAATGTCACTGGTTATTTTTTTTTTTAAATCAAATGATTCATCAGAGCTGGAGAACTGTGGTAGCTTCCAGAATCGGCCGATGGCGGACCGGTCTATTCCTGGATAATCTTAACCAACCAACTTTCCCCATTTCTTCTTCTTCAGTGCGTTGATTTTTTTTCGATACTCTAAATATATAGAACAATTTCACTAGCAGGGTGAATATGTGTGTCAGTGGTTCATAAATAGCTCGTTTATCTGAGCGAACACCCCTCCGGTCTGCGTGAATGGAATATGACCGGTCGCATATATGATCCTCGTGCTCCTTCAGTCTGGTTTACGTTTTCTCGGGCGACGCCTTTCAGAACTCTGAGGAGTGACACCCAAGACAGTCTGCAATCATGGAATGGAAACCTATGGAAATAAATCCGGAGGTTTAACGCTTTATCATGATTTAGCCTCGCTAGCTGATTTGTATATCGTGCATGCTTTCGCTTTCTCTTGACTGAACATGACCGACATATTTGTGCGCTTGTATTGGTTTCAGATGCTGAATAAGGTACGTTCGCTGAGTCATAAGACGAGGTGATGATGTGACTGTCTGCTGGACAAGTCTGTGTCGTCTGGGACTGAACTGTCATGGACCCGAATCTGAAATGAAAGAGATGAAAGGGCGTGGGCTTAACGTTACACACCGCATCACCTGCTATGCACAATAACAATAACACGCAGCATTTTTATAAGCATGCTCAACGCAGTAATTAAATTTTGCGTAATACCACAGTTAATACATTAGTCGTTTATAATACACGGTAATTTCAAACTTTGAACATATCAGACAATGATTTTGTTTGATTCGAATAGATAACATGTCTCGAATAATGTAATTTTTGTTAACCCCTTTTCTGTATCTCTGTGTAGGTATTAAGTAAGTTGGGTGTGGGCTCGAGTTGGCGTTTTGTGGATGTTTTGGGTCTGGAGGATGAGTCTTTGTCAGGGGTGCCATCACCCTGCTGTGCCATGATGCTGCTCTTCCCTTTAACGCAACAGGTACGTACAGACGCACGCAGGCACGCACACGAGCGCGCACACAAAGCATTACATTACAGTAAACGCGGGCGTGGTCGTCTCTCACGTGAGGAAGCGATAGGTGAAAAACTCCGATAGATGCTCAAATTTATTTAGTTTTATAGCTTTATAGCTAAAGGTTTAATAGCTTTTTTAGTTTCTAATTAGCAATTTTTGGCTTACTAGTAGTATTTTAGTTGCAGTTTAGAGCGTCTTTATAATAACATTATTACTCGCAGAATGTACCATATGTGACCCCGGACCCCAAAACGAGTCATAAGGGTCAATATTTTGAAACTGAGATTTATAAATTATCTTAAAGCTGCATATTATAATATTTGACAGAGATATAACTAGTTGAAAATCTGGAATCTGATGGTGCAAACAAATCAAAATACTGAGAAAATCACCTTTAAAGTTGTCCAAATGAAGTTCTTAGCAATGCATATTACTGATCAAAATCATGGAACATGATTGTTATCCTAATGATTTTTGGCATAAAAGAGCCATTCAGTGTATTTTTGGCTATTGCTATAAATATGCCCGTGCTACTCAAGACTGGTTTTGTGGTCCAGGGTCACATATTAATTACTTAACTTTAACCCACATCTCTCTTCTTTCTTTTAGCATGAGGAGTTTCGTTCCAAACAGTCTGTTGACGACACTAAAAGTGTATATTTTCTGAAACAAACTGTGGTCAACTCTTGTGGAACTGTGGGTTTGGTACATGCTGTGGCCAACAACCAGGACAGTATTGATTTTGGTCAGTGGCAACATGAGCCATAAGCTTTCTCTCATGCACAAGATGTTTACTGATGCTGAACAGAACTAATGGCCTTCTTGGTTTGAAAAAAAATGGTATTTTTCTAATTTATTTATTCTTGCATAATTTGATTAGCTAAATAAATTCAACATCAAGACTGCTACAAATTACATATGCAGTTGAAATGCAAAGCTACGAATTGACTAAGTTTAGATTGATGAGAGGCAGATTCATGATCTGACACTTGGGTTTGTTTTTCCCTTCTGTTATAGACAATAACTCTGCACTGAAGAAGTTCCTGGAAGCCACCTCAGAAATGTCTGCTGCAGAAAGAGCCAAAGAACTTGAAGAAAATAAGGTATTGTTCTCATTGAAAGCCACACTAAACATGTGATTTTCCACAGTCTTTGCCAAAAACAAAGATTTACTTCAGAAGTGTCACCAAGGTTGTGACTCAAAGGCCTGTTTAATTTTTGTGCAGTATTCAACACAACCAGTAGGCGGTACTATTGTACAATTTTTATTTTCCATGTTCTGATTTATTTGAAATAAATGCAGTCAAACTCATTTTTTTTTTTTTATTTATTTATTTTTTCTCCAGGCCATCCAGGAAACTCATGATGCGGTTGCTGACGAAGGGCAATGTCGGGTAAGACAATAATGACATGCATGCATAAGCACTATAAGCAATGACTTTAAATTGTTCATTTTCTCCATCTTTCTTATTCTAACAGCCAGAGGCAGACAAAGTCAACTTCCATTTCATTACATTTGTAAATGTAAATGGTCAGCTTTATGAGCTGGGTAAGTGGATGACATTAATTGGGGTGTAGTGTCTGTTTCTGTGCCAACGACTTGCATTTAAGTGTAAACTCCTTTTCAAATGTCTGTGAGATTAAAAGTGAGAGTTTTGTTGCCTCAGATGGCAGAATTGATGGACCTGTGAATCATGGATCTACAAAACCAGAAAGCTTTGTCATGGTAAGCACACATTTTCCTAGGTATGGTTGCTTGTAGTTAATGGCAACTGTAGCATGTTTTGTTATGAATTGTCATTATGGTCAAAACCGTAGATTTAGATCATTTTAAAGCAGTGAGTCATCTTCCCGTGACTGAGTAACTGACTTCATCTCTCTGTAGGATGCAGCAAGGGTGTGCCGTGAGTTTATGGAGCGAGAGAAAGGGGAGGTGCGTTTCTCTGCTGTGGCTCTTTGCAAGGCCTGAGAGGAGCCAGACCACTTAGCTTCAACCATGATCAGTTCTGGAAAAAAACCCTTCAAGCACTTACTATACAGAGCACAGAATCCAAACTTGTACCATCCCTTGAAACACGCTACACAAACTGCCTGGCTGTCTGACTGTGAATTACTGATTTCTCATTTCTTCTAATTTATTATTTTATTTAGTTTTGTATCAGTCTGTAACTACTATGCTCTTTGTAAACGCCGGTATTGTTTGTTTTTCGCTTTTGTTGATGTACCTCATTTAGTTCTAGTTCTAATATTTTTGGGCACTTTTTTTGGCGAGGGCAACATTTAGCAGAAATTCAATGTGAGCTCGTAAGCTTGAAGCCGTATGTTCAAAATAAACAAAACCGAGAAGGGTAACTTGCTTTTTGTGTAGTATTGTTTTTGACATAACTGTGCTGTAACTATGACATCACTGACTGAATTAACTTCTCGTTTTGACAATACAGTGGTTGCTGAATATTAGTGTTTATACAGTTCTTTTTTTTTTTTTTTTTTTTTTTTTTTTTGGGGGGGGTGTGTGTGTATATATACACTATTTTTCAAATATTTTGAAAAATTTTGTTTTCTTAAAACAGTTGTTTTAAGAAATTAGTACTTTTATTCAGTATGGATGCATTAAAATGATCCAAAGTGATAGTAAATTCATTTTAATAAGAAAAGAGATTTCTTTTAATTTTGAACTGCCTATTCATAACAGTTCACAAAAATAACCCAGCACACTTGTTCATTATCCTTCTGCTGTCACAGGACTAAATTGCCTTTTAAACCATATTAAATTAGAAAACCATTAATTTAAAATGGAATAATATTTCACAACATTACTGTGTATTTTTGATAAAATAAGTGCAGCCTGGGTGATCATAAGAGACTTAATTCATAAAATCTTACCATATTTACACACACACACATATATATATATATAAGGCCTTTGCAAATCAATGTGTTTGTGTAAAAAAAAATCCATGTTTAAAACTTTACATGTTTGCAAGAGAATGGTGTTCATGCTAAATGCACAATATTGCCAATAATGCATGAAATGAGCCCAAGATCATCTAGTTTAGGCTGTGGATGACTGGAGGAAAGTGGCCTAGTGTGATAAATCAAGCTTCCTGGCCGAGTACGGATACTCTGATTACAGACAGAGACAATGGTACAGTATCTAGATGCACTGTTGGGTGGACAGAGGCTGGCAGCAGAGGTGTTATGCTGTGGGTGATGTTCTCTTGGGATTTTTTTTTATCCCAATAACAAATAAATTATCCCAATTTTTAGACCCCTATAGGGTGTTGCATTCATCATTTTAGCTTTCAGAAGGGTGGTCAAGTGGGCTGTGATTTGGTACAAGGCCTAAGAATCCTTAGATCCTTCATGTTTTAGAGCAAAACACCAAAGTTAAGTTATGTTTACCACAGGCTTTATTTTACTCATAAATTGGGCAGCTGTGACCTAATGGTTAGACATTTAGACTTATAACCCGAAGGTCATGGATTTAATTCTTAGTACTGTCAGGAAATATAGGTAGGAGGAGTGAATAAACAGTGCTCTCTTCCTCCCTCATTACCTGATCCATGTGTGTGTTCAATAATCACTGCTCTGTGTGTGCACTTGGATGGGTGAAATGCAGAGAATAAATTCTGAGTATGGGACACCATACTTGGTTACATGTCACATCTCTTTCACTAAATTGAAAACCCCCATTATAAAAACCCCATAGGAAAATGTCAAAGGAGCCAGGCAGGAGAAAGAATGCTCTCCAGTATTTTGAATTTAATCTCTTTAATCTGATTTTCTAAACCTTTAATCTAGTCCTAATATTAGTGTATTTTGAGCGGCCATGTGCCCAGAGTTAGTAATTTGCATAAACATGTTCAAACCATCTCCATATAAGCACTTTCTGCAAAATCTTTCCTTTACAGCTTTTCGTAACTCTATTCAAACATATATATGCCGGTCTTATTCATGTGGTTTCAGTCCATACCCCTACCCTAAACCTACCCTTAAAACAATGCAAATATATTGTTGGTAGCACAATCTGATAGGTAGCAGTAGTCAGTACACCTGGCCTGTAGACGCGCTCTCGGCAGATCACTGACCAATGCCAAGTGCCTGGCCCTCAAAACCAATTTAAACACAATAAACATCTTTTATACAGTTTACACTTTAAAATATAGTTTATTCCTGCGATGCAAAGCTAAAAATTTGAATTTTTTTCTAACAATATGTAAGTGTATAAGTATTTACTATCACTTTTTATCACTTTAATGCTGAGTAAAAGTATTCATTTCTTTTCTTAAAAAAAAAAGTACTGACTTTTTATTCACCAAAGACTCCCTTAAATAAAAAAATTCTGAATTTTAGAATGTTTTCCGAAGGATCATGTGGCAGTTAAGACTGGAGTAATGGCTGATAAAAATTCAGCTTTGAACCACAGGAATAATTTATATTTGAAAGTATAATAACATAGAAAATTTTTTATTTTTAATTACAATAATACTACACAATATTACAGTTTTTTTTCTGTATGATGAGCATGAGAGACTTTAAAAACCATAAAAAAATCTTACTGATCCCAAACTTTTGAGTGGCAGTGTATATATATTTTATGGTTTCAGTCCATATATATATATATATGAAGAGTTCAGATGCAAAAGCCTCTAAATCCATCTGACGTATTTCTTTTAAAATTAGCATTTCTTTCTGGCTACTTTGTATAGGTTTCTATGTAAGTACTGGTACTTCTGATTGGGCTGAGGCTGGAATTTAGCGAGTTTGAAGTAAAAGTATTTGATGGACGTATACTATGCGTCAGGAGCATTCGCTCAGTATTATTATCTCATTTTTGACAGAGATGGCTTTTAGCTGGTTTTGCATCTGAACTCTTCACATACACATATATACACTGCCATTCAATAGTATTTACTATATATATATATATATATATATATATATATATATATAGACATGCTTTTTTATTAAAATGTAATTAAATTCTTAAAACAGAAACCAGAAACCAGAACCAAGAATTTGGGGAAAAATAATTTGATAGTGAAAACATTGGTATGCAGGCTTCACGCACAAATTAATGTATTAACAATTTGTTAAAAATGCTCTGTAAAATTTTTACCCCAACACCATTCTGTTTTATTTTCCCCCAAATTCTGTGTTTTCAGATTTAATTTGTTTTAAATAATATAATTACATTTTAATAATAAAAAGCATGTCTTATCAACTGAATTAATAACTTTTTAGCGTTTATTACAGAACCTATTTCATTTTCTTTAATCACTTTCTGCCATTTTGCCAAAATCATTCTGTGAGGCCTAGTACAGGGATAGGCAGCATTGGTCCTGGAGTGACGATGTCCTGCAGAGTTTAGTTCCAACCCTGAAAAAAAACTCACCTGCCTGTTGCCTTAGTAATCCCTAAGATATTGGTTAGCTTGTTCAGGTGTTTTTGATTAGGGTTGGAGCTAAACTCTGCGGGACACCAGCCCTCCAGGACCGAGTTTGGAGACCCCTGAACTACATTAAAGGAGAAGTTCACTTCCAGAACAAAAACTTACAGATTATTTTCTCACCCCCTTGTCATCTAAGATGTTCATGTCTTTCTTTCATTAGTCGAAAATAAATTATGTTTCAGGAATTTCAGGAATGTTCTCCATATAGTGGACTTAAGTGGTGCCCCCAAGCTTGAACTTCCAAAGTGCAGTTTAAATGCAGCTTCAAATAGCTCTAAATGATTCCAGCTGAGCAAAAAGGGTCTTATCTAGCAATACAGTTAGGGTATGTTGAAAGACTCCTATCTCGTTTTCTTCCCCAACTTCAAAATCGTCCTACATCACTGCAGAAGTACAGACCTAGCGTTTGAAAAGTGAACATTTAAAAAAAAAACAAAACAAGGGAAACCAACGATCTAGGATGGTTTTGACGTCGAAGAAGAAACGAGACGGGAGTTTTTCGACATACCCTAACTGTATTGACCCGGATTACACTACGCATGCGCATCGTAGAGACGAGACAAGACTAGTATTTCTGGTTAAAAGGTATATAAATTGCTAGGTAAGACCCTTCTTCCTCAGCTGGGATCGTTTATAGCCCTTTGAAGCTGCATTTAAACTGCATTTTGGAAGTTCAAACTTGGGGGCACCATTGAAGTCCACTGTATGGAGATAATTCCTGAAATGTTTTCCTCAAGAAACATAATTTCTTATCGACTGAAGAAAGAAAGACATGAACAATTAAAATTATTTGTAAATTTTTGTTCTGGAAGTGAACTCCTTTAAGGAGTGAAAACTGCAAATGAGCCAATGAGTGATCCTATGCTGTCATCTACTGGTTATAGAGGGATATCATGTCATTTTCAGTTTTAAAGTGTTTTCCAACAGGTGTTAGAAATCTTCCACTTAAGCATGGTACATTCTCCATGAATTATCAAAATGAATAAAATAAAATAAACTATATATTAAATTAGATTAAATTAAATTAAAACTTCTTTAAAGTGAATTTTATATAGGCTTATAATATTCCCATTCTACATAAAATATAAAAAATATGAATAATTTGGAGACAAATAAATATTAAAAAAAAACTATAAACAATAATATACAGGTGGGTGCCAACACTGATGCCTTCTATTGATAGAGAATCTCAGTCTGGAGACAATTTATGTGTTTATATATAGTATTTTGTTAAAGGTACTGGAGGTATTTTTTTCTTCTGATATATCACACATACATTTTTTTTTTGTTCAGAAAAATAATGCAGGTTTCTGTGACTGCGCTACTGTAGCTTATCTTTCTGCTTTCTGTTTTCAGGACAATCTTCTGGAAGCTGGCAAAAGTGGACATTCATTCTCTTCACATCTTAAAATGGGTAAGCAGTTCTTTCATTCACTTCATTTCTGTGCCTTTCAACACTGAATGAACCTCCTGCCTACTCTCAAAACAAGATATCACTGCATGGAGTTATATCTGTATTGAGAAGAGAGGCCAAAGAAAGACATATCAATTAGCTGGGACACCTTTTGCATTGGTGAGCAGGAACCTTTCTATTTGCTGTACTCGACCACACTGGACTCAGTAATTCAGGTATAGCCTACTGGTTCTTAACCTTAAGGATTTTTCTCAAAGTTATTCACAATTTAGATTTGTTTGTACAAAATAATGTTTGAATAGCCACTAGAGGGCGTCACAGTACCGTGAATGATCTCCCAGTCCCATTTCTTTTGATTATAGTGCAAGGCATAGATGCCTTTACATGGATTTGAAGTAAAACAAATTTAAAGTTAGAACGTGTTCAGAGAATTAGAGGTTAGCATTTGTATTTCTGGTGGAAATTACTGAAAAATATTTAGCACTTTACTGCCTGCTCTGTTTTTGGTAGACAATCTTAATTTGTGTCTGAGTAATTGTGAATAAGTGAGAGATAAAGCTGTTTAATTTTATGCTTATTGTTTTGTTAATACAACTGAACTCCTGAGCTTTTCTAATGTAATGTCTAATCACTTTTTGGATGGTATTAATCAAAAACCCCACCTTCTTTTTTTTCCTTTCTTTTTTTAAACTCACTCAGCTTTAATGCCGCAAGCTCTCAGCTGTGTCTTAATGAAGAATAACCTTTCTGGTCCATGATTCTGAAGAATCTTGCTTGATTGAACCAATCTTCCCCCTCTCTCAGTATCTTTCTCTGTTTGCCATTCGTTTCTCTCTGCCCTAGAGGCTGAGTGCATGGAGACAGCAGCGGGTGCTGGGTGAGAAAAGGCTCTGTGCATAAATATTTGTGTGTGTGTAACTGTAGGTGTGTAAAATAGGGCCAGTTTGGAAAGTCTAGAGGCAAGGATCACTTAGTTTAATCAACTGAGGCTTTAAGATTACAAAAAGCTCCTCGATTAAAAACCCGGATGGTGCATCATGCCTGTACTTGTTATGCAATCTTTCTCCCAAAATCAGAGAGCCATGAAACAGACACAGGGACAGACTGTGCAGTGACATCACTGAAACATTGGAACATGAACATGGGCTCCTGGGAGCATGCTTTTGATAAAGTTTAAGTGAAATAGCTTATTATCTGATAAACGTGTGTGTTCTGTTTCACATTTGCAATTGAATACTCATTCTGCATCCATATATTAAGGAGGACATAAGATGTACTCCATATTTGGTGGCCGTTGCTGGTTTGAGCTGAAATGAAAGGGCAATCAGAACACAGGCCTGTCTCTTCGGGCAGATGCTGATTTCAAGACAGTTCACAGTCCCGAAACAAAAAGGCTGGTCAGTGCTTTGAATGAGTGAGTATGAGTGCTTTGACTCCAGAGGATGAGAGAGAGATGCTAATTAAATCTAACCCCACCTAAGGGCTTCATACTGACCTCATGTGTCAGTCAAGGAGACTTAGAGAGGCTGATTCAACATGTTCAATTATATAATGCCGGTCTGTGATGACTAGCTTGTACCAGAATGCCCCACACTGGAGAAATCCCACTGGACTTTCTAATGCTACTCTTGAGTGTTACCTCAAGTGAACATTGTGATTCGGTCGAAGGCACAATTCAAAGCCGAGTGATGTTCATAACACGCATTTTGATAATAACATTTTTTTGATAATAAAACTGATTCTTTTCTTTTCTTTTCTTTTCAGGGAAATGTTTTATTCTTTACTCTTCAACATCACAATACCACTAGCAAATCTGGCCTTAATACTGTACTACACCCTCCGAAAAGTGATTGGATGGTGCTTCACAGTACAGATGGACAATGACCCAAATCATACTGCAAAAGCAACCCAGAGGTTTTTGAAGTTAAAGAACCTGATCAAGCATGCATTTCACTTGCTGAAGACAAAATTAAAGGCAGAAGGACCCACAAACAAACAACTGAAGACAGTTGCAGTAAAGGCCTGGCAAAGCATTACAAAGAAGGAAAACCAGTTTTCATGTTCCAGACTTCAGGCAGTTATTGCCGGTGAAGAATTCTCAACAAAATTTATTTTTGGGCATTTTTGCCTTTATTAAGACAGGACAGATCAGAAGTGACAGGAAACGAAGTAGGAGAGAAAGATGGGGGGCGGGATCGGGAAAGGTCCTCGAGTAGGGATTCGAACACAGGACGCAATTTTCAATATATATACTGTCATTAAAATGTTAAAATAAAAAATACATTTTAAAATACAAAAACAAAATCATTTAAAAAAGTAAAGATTCTGAAAGCAATGAAGGAGATCCCATAATAATTAATTTACAGGTGTACAGTAGTAACAACAAATGATATTTTATTATATGATATGAATAATATCATGTTTTTAAATATGATGGTTTCATTCTAAACATGGTGATTATCTCTAAGATGGACACCCAACATAACATATGATATTTACTGAATCTATATCTGAATCTAACCATGTCATGTCAACAAATGGAAAAGTCAGCCATTTAATAATTGTCATGTTAATTAATGTGCCTTTGAACCCCAACAGCAGGGGTGCTTTTTTACCCCAAATACCACACTTTTACATATTCTTTCGCTATTTAAAACCTGTCGCCTTAATTATCTTAAACAAAACTGAAAATCATTAAGAAGACCTTTGTCTTAAAATATATTCAATAATTTTAGCGATTCTTATTTGCTACTTAAATCTACAATGTTTTAAAAAAACATCAAATATCAGATGAAGTAAGTGTATAATCAACTTTGCGCTGCTGCCCACGATGGTGTAAAGGATCAGCCACATTTGCACGTGCATCTTAAAAAGCGTATGTTTTGGAAAGTACTACACTATGTTTTTCTGCCATTTGCTGGTTTTGAGAAAAATAAAATCAAAGGCGCCTTTTACCTCGGGGCGCCTTTAGCCCTGTCGTAGCCCTGTCGTATCTCTGCTTTGCATACCTACAGCAATAAACAGTTGGCAGAAGTAGCATGACTGAGAGCAAGAGAGCCTGTGTTCAGCCGTACATATGGGAAGCCAAACACACTGAAAGTGGGACAAAACATCTCAATGTTTTGGAGCTTGCGCTGCACGACCATCTTGACAGTGCAGAGAGGAAGTGTTTGCTAACGCCATGGAATGGAGAGCACGCTGCGGAATAATCTCACTAGTGTGGCGCTGATCAATTAAAATACTTCAATAACATACACACATAAAAAAAGGTTCAAAAGTTAACTAAGCACTATAACGACATGACATTTACAAAGCAGTCTGGAGTGAAATGATTTGCAAAGACATAAACATATTTAGGTAGAGTTTTAGGCACATTACCTTAAGGGGGTTATCGGATGCCCATTTTCCAAAAGTTGATATGATTCTTTAGGGTTTTAATGAAAAGTCTATAATATACTTTGGTTAAAAATTCTCAATAGTTGTGTAAAACAACACCCTTTTTACCTTGCCAAAATCAGCTCTGCAAAAATCATCTCATTCTGGTTGAGGCTGCTTTAAATGCAAATGAGCTCTGCTTGCCCCGCCCCTCTCTTCTCTCTGTGGATTGACGAGTCTGTTTACTTTAGCCGCATTTAGCCGCTAAACTTGCTAACTAGCACATTATTAGGAAAAGCCATCGCAAAGATTCATAAAAAAAACCTTATACTCACTTCTGCTGTAGGTGAAGCTGGATCAAGAATGATTTGCGCGAACATAGATGGATATATGTAGATCGGGAGGCGCATTCCATTCACAAACAAACATAATCTACTGCATCTTCAGCAGCTTAGATGTCGGGAGTAAATGACAACCACTATGTTCACTATTGCACCCAGCAACACGACACCTCAGTCGCTCAAATGGAGACATTCTTATCTAACTTACATCCCTGCTCCGGCATTGAAACAAAGAGGGCGGACTGTTCCAGCTGATCTGAGGTAAAATGCTCATGTCAATCAACTATCGTGGGAGCGGCCTCTGTCAGTGTGACGCCACAATGACAGGCATCTGAGAACGGCTCGATTTGAAAAAGGGGATATTATTTTTACAGATTCATTAAAAACCACTGCATGGATTTTTATCATTATAGGGTAGATTTGTACATACACTGCCAACACACATTAATGTTCAAACAACATGTAAAAGTGAACTTAGCATCCGATGACCCTTTTAAAAAATAAAAGTATTCCACTGTGTCCTCAGTGGCTAAGATGTTGGGAGAAAATGAAGACTCTTATGTTCAGTCTTACATCCAAACACAAAACACAGGAAGTGTTTACAAGACATTGTTGGCATTACAACTTTAGCGCTGAGAAAATGGAGGACAGCATACAACTGAAGACAAGTCGCTGAGGGTGGAAACTATAGCAATGCAGGACTGTCAGTCAGTGGCCGTGGGCGGGGCCTAAACTATGTGACAATCACACTGCTTTGAGAATAAATAACTGCATGTGGGATGAAAAATAAAGAATGGGTGGATTTTTATCATTGTAGGATGGTTGTGTTCACACACTGCCAACACATTTATATCCAAACGCCATGTAAAAGTGGATTTTGCATAATAGGTGCCCTAATAGGGCTGTGCCTTAGCATTCCGTTTGCCGGTTAGCCTGCCATTTGCGTTCCCACTCACGTCTCTATTCAGGTCTACTACCGCTTTCCTTTTTTCCTCGCTCTCGTTGATCGCTCGTTTTTATTCTACAACCGCGAGTGCAGCGTGTTTGTTGTGTGTTAGCCGGTTAGCTTGCCATTCACTTTTACTTTTTCTCTACGCCTTTTCTACACAAGTTTCATCAGACAACAGTGGTGAGTTGAAATCGTTCTACAACTACGGTGAGTAATGGCTTCTTCTCCTTTCCTGGTAACCTGCATCACCTGTCATATGTATAGTTTATCAATCTCTGTCGGCAGCGAGGGATTCACATGTGATAAATGCAGGGAAATAGTTAGGCTGACAGAGAAGATTTCAGAACTAGAGACACGCATCCAAACTTTAATCGAGGATAGTAAGAATGCAAGGGCATTAGATACGGCTTTGGATGCGACTAGCTTAGGAAGTCCCGTACATTGTTCGGTTCCGGTAACTTCGCCTTTGCAGCAGGGCAACTGGGTGACTGTGAGACGGCATAGTCGCGGGTCAAAACACCGCTCTTCCGTTCCGATCAGAACATCAAACAGGTTCTCCCCACTCAGTGACGCACCCACTGAGAAACCTGATGAAAGTGCTCTAGTTATTGGCGATTCTATTGTACGGAACGTGAAAATAGAGACACCAGCCACCATAGTCCAATGTTTACCGGGAGCCAGAGCGCCTGACATCTTGGCAAATTTAAAAGTGCTGGCTAATGCTAAACGTAAATTCAGTAAGATCGTTATTCACGTCGGCACAAATGATGTTCGACTTCGCCAGTCGGAGATCACTAAAAATAATGTTAAAGAGGTGTGTGAACTTGCAAGTACGATGTCAGACACTGTAATTTGCTCTGGCCCCCTCCCTGCGTATCGTGGTGACGAGATACATAGCAGACTGTCGTCACTAAATGGCTGGATGTCTAAGTGGTGCCCGCAGAATAACATAGGTTTCATAGACAATTGGACAAGTTTTTGGGGCAGACCTGACCTGTTGAAAAGAGATGGTCTTCATCCCTCCAGGGGTGGTGCTGCTCTTCTCTCTAGTAATATGGCATATAGTCTTAGAGTTTGCACTTGACTAACTGGGGCCCAGGTCAGGAAGCAGACAGACTGGCTAATCCGACCGTCTGCTAGCCGCCTCACGTCACCAAAATCAGTTAATTCTCAGCACATAGAGACCCTTACACCTAGATATCATGCTATAGAGACTGTGTCTGTTCCCCGAGCTAGACAATACAAAAGACGTCCAAACCAATTTAAGAGTAACAATCTAATCAACGTTCAACAAATTAAAAATTTACATAATACAGAGAAACAAATGATAAAACTCGGCCTTTTGAATATCAGGTCCCTTTCCACAAAAGCGCTTTTTGTAAATGATATGATCATTGATCATAACCTAGATGTGCTATGTTTGACAGAAACCTGGCTAAAATCAGAAGATTACATTATCTTAAACGAGTCTACCCCTCATGATTACTGTTATAAACATGAGCCACGTCTAAAAGGTAAAGGGGGAGGTGTTTCTACAATTTATAGCAATATTTTTAGTGTTTCACAGAGAGCGGATTTCATGTATAACTCGTTTGAAGTAATGGTGCTTCATATAACATTATCCAGAGAAACAAGTGTTAATGATAAATCCCCCATGACGTTTGTACTTGCTACTGTATACAGGCCACCAGGGCACCATACAGATTTTCTTAAAGAATTCGCTGATTTTATATCTGAGCTGGTGTTGGCTACAGATAAGGTCTTAATAGTAGGTGACTTTAACATCCATGTTGATATTGAAAATGATGCACTGGCAGCTGCATTTACAGACATTCTAAATTCTATTGGAGTTAGACAACACGTGTCAGGTCCCACTCATTGTCGAAATCATACTCTAGACTTAATACTGTCACATGGAATTGATGTCAATGCCGTTGAGATTCTGCAGCAAAGTGATGATATCTCTGATCATTATCTAGTCTCGTGTATACTCCAGATAACTAAAACTGTAAATTCAACTCCTTATTACAAGTATGGTAGAACCATCACTTCTACTACAAAAGATTGCTTTCTAAGTAATCTTCCTGATTTATCTGAATTCCTCAGCATGTCCAATAGCTCAGAAAAACTTGATGATGTAACAGAAACTATTGACTCTCTCTTTTCCAGGACTCTAGATACGGTCGCTCCTCTGCGCCTAAGGAAGATTAAGGAAAACAGTCCGACCCCGTGGTATAACGAGCACACTCGCGCCCTAAAGAGAGCAGCCCGGAAAATGGAGCGCAGCTGGAGGAAAACAAAATTAGAGGTTTTTCGTACTGCTTGGCGGGAATGTACCCTATCGTACAGAAAAGCGTTAAAATCGGCCAGATCTGATTACTTTTCGACTCTTTTAGAAGAAAACAAACATAACCCTAGGTATTTATTCAATACAGTGGCTAAGTTAACAAAAAATAAAGAACCAACAGGCACTGACTGTGCCCATCAGCATAGCAGTAATGACTTCATGAACTACTTTACTTCTAAGATCGATACAATTAGAGACAAAATTGTCACCATGCAGCCGTCAATTACAGTGTCGCATCAGATAGTGCGCTATAGATTTCCTGGGGAACAATTCCACTCATTCTCTACTATAGGTCAGGAAGAATTGTATAAACTTGTTAAATCATCTAAACCAACAACTTGTATGCTAGACCCTATTCCATCTAGGCTACTAAAAGACTTGCTTCCAGATCTCATAGATCCTCTGCTAAATATTATTAATTCATCACTGTCATTAGGATATGTCCCCAAAACCTTCAAACTGGCTGCTATTAAGCCTCTAATTAAAAAACCACAACTTGACCCCAACGAATTGACTAATTACAGACCTATCTCGAATCTCCCATTTCTATCAAAGATATTAGAAAAGGTTGTATCCTCACAATTATCTTCCTTCCTACAGAAATATGATATCTGTGAGGATTTTCAGTCAGGTTTTAGACCATACCATAGTACTGAGACTGCTCTTATTAGAGTTACAAATGATCTACTCTTGTCATCTGATCGTGGTTGTATCTCTCTGTTAGTGCTACTGGATCTTAGTGCTGCGTTTGATACTGTTGACCACAACATTCTCTTGAATAGACTTGAGAATTATGTTGGCATTAGTGGTAGTGCATTGGCATGGTTCAAATCGTACCTATCTGACCGCCATCAATTCGTGGTAGTAAATGAAAAGGTATCATATCGATCACAAGTGCAGTATGGAGTACCGCAAGGCTCAGTACTAGGGCCATTACTCTTTACGCTTTACATGTTACCCCTGGGTGATATCATCAGGAAATATGGTGTTAGCTTTCACTGCTACGCTGATGATACCCAGCTCTATATTTCTTCGCGGCCCGGCGAAACGTACCAATTTGAAAAACTAATGGATTGTGTAGTTGAGTTAAAAAATTGGATGACAAGTAATTTCTTACTGCTAAATTCTGAAAAAACAGAGGTGTTAATTATTGGGCCTAAAACCTCAGCGTGTAATAACCTACAACACTGTCTAATACTGGATGGCTGCTCTGTCAATTCTTCGTCATCAGTTAGGAACCTAGGTGTGCTATTTGATGGTAATCTTTCCTTTGAAAACCACATCTCTAGTATTTGCAAAACTGCATTTTTCCATCTCAAAAATATATCTAAACTACGACCTATGCTATCAATGTCAAATGCTGAAACATTAATTCATGCATTTATGACCTCACGGTTAGATTATTGTAATGCTTTATTGGGTGGTTGTTCTGCCCGCTTAATAAACAAACTCCAGCTGGTCCAAAATGCAGCAGCTAGAGTTCTTACTAGAACCAAAAAGTATGATCATATTAGCCCGGTTCTGTCTACACTGCACTGGCTCCCTATTAAACATCGTATAGATTTTAAAATCTTGCTAATTACTTATAAAGCCCTTAATGGTTTAGCTCCTCAGTACCTGAGCGAGCTCCTATCACATTATAGTCCCTCACGTCCGCTGCGTTCTCAAAACTCTGGCAATTTGATAATACCTAGAATATCAAAATCAACCGCGGGCGGGAGATCATTTTCTTATCTAGCGCCCAAACTCTGGAACAATCTACCCTACAATGTTCGGGACGCAGACACACTCTGTCAGTTTAAATCTAGATTAAAGACCCATCTCTTTAACCTTGCTTACACATAACACATCAACATATTCTTATAATTCAAATCCGTTAAAGGATTGTTAGGCTGCATTAATTAGGTCAACCGGAACCGGGAACACTTCCCATAACACCTGATGTACTCAGTGCATCGTCAGAAGAATGGCATCTACGCTAATATTAGTCTGTTTCTCTCTTATCCCGAGGTCACATTAACCACCAGATCCAGTCCGTATCCAGATCAGATGGTCACTGCAGTCCCCCGGATCCAGTCCGAACCCAGCCCAGATGGTGGATCAGCACCTAGTGACGACCTCTACAGCCCTGAATGTCATCGGAGTCCACATCAACTAGATGAGCCCCAGAGACGGATCCACAGTGAAGACCTCGTCACCTAGACGGCTGTCGGCACAAGACCACGGGACCTTTGGCCAGAGGAGAACTGGCCCCCCGACTGAGCCTGGTTTCTCCCAAGGTTTTTTTCTCCATTTGTCACCGATGGAGTTTTGGTTCCTTGCCGCTGTCGCCTCTGGCTTGCTTAGTTGGGGACACTTTCTCTCAACACAATATTGCATTTTATTTTATTGTTTTTGATTAACTACCTTTACCTAAAATGTGAGTGTTTACTGTTGCCTTTGGCATTGTTGATGTACTGTTTCCTATCTAATACTGTACAGCCGCCTTGTCACAATTCTGTATTGTTAAAGGCGGTATATAAATAAAGGTGACTTGACTTGACTTGACTTTAAAAAAAAAACCTGAAAGTTGGATTGCTGTGATTCACTAGTAATTCTTGGTGTAGTTTAAAGAAAAGCCTAGTTGGCATCTTCCTTAGCTATTTTTCTAATGTTGCAACTTGTAACAAGGCAAAGGTCATCTTCTGGCTTGCCAAAAGTAGTAAAGAAAGTTGATCTCACACTACATGCCAGAAATCTTTCATTGGAAGTTTGATTATCTGTCAAGCACTGAGCACAGTCCAAGGTAACTTTTTGGCCCTAAGACTCACCTTTTACATTATGAAAAGAACCATAAAACTGAATATCATGTTCAGTTCAACTTTATGAACATTTTCTAGCTTGACTTTTATAACATTTCACTTCAAGCTGTCTGTAAACCTTCTGTGATTCGGGGTAAAAAGAAGTTTAAAATAACTCTCACTTACTTACTTCACTCACAAATGTCTGACCTTGATGGATAGAACAGAGGAAATAAACCGGAGAAGATTTCTATGCTGAAGAAGGCAGAGCCCAGTGCATACATGTTACATGGAGCAAACTTTTCCAGAAACTCCAAATGAACTGCATTTGACCTGATTTTGTTTGAAATTGTGTCATACCAGTTGAAGTATACTGGGGCCTTAAAGGAGTAGTTCACTGCCAGAACAAAAATTTACAGGTAATGTACTCACGCCCTTGTCATCCAAAATGTTCATGTTTTTCTTTCTTCAGTCGTAAAGAAATTACGTTTTTTGAGGAAAACATTTCAGGATTTCTCTACTTTTAATGGACTTCTGTGGTGCCCCTGAGTTTGAACTTCCAAAATGCCGTTTAAATGCAGTTTCAAAGGAATCTACACAATCCCAGGAGGAATAAGGGTCTTATCTAGTAAAACGATCGGTTATTTTCTAAAAAAAAAATGTACAATTTACATACCTTTTAACCTTAGACGCTTGTCTTGTCTAGGTCTGCGTGAACTCTGTTTTTTCCGGTTCAATACAGTTAGGGTATATCGAAAAACTCCCATCTCATTTTCTCCTCCGACTTCAAAATCGTCCTAAATTGCTGCAGAAGTACCAGCCCAGTGTTTACAAAGTGAACATGCAAAGAAGGTCAAACGCCCTTTACAAAAAAAAGGTAAAACAGCGATGTGGGACGATTTTGAAGTTGGATGAGAAAATGAGATGGGAGTTTTTCAACATACCCTAACTGTCTTGAACCAGAAAAAACAGAGTTCACGCAGACTTAGACAGGACGAACCATTTGAAGCTGCATTTAAACTGAATTTTGAAAGTTCAAACTCAGGGGCACCATAGAAGTCCATTATATGGAGACGAATTCTGATATGTTTTCTTTAAAAAAACATAATTTCTTTACGGCTGAAGAAAGAAAGACATGAAAATCTTGGATGACAAGAGGGTGAGTACATTATATGTAAATTTTTGTTCTGGAAGTGAACTTCTTTAAAGCAGTCGTTCTCAACCTGGGGTTTCAGCAATAGCTATTATTTTTTATCAAAGAATATACATTTCATGAAACATCTGGATGATGTTTGAAAGTTGTGGTTAATTTAATCTATAAATTAAAAAGTTTGAATATAAGCAGAGTTGGCATAATTACTGTTTAGCAGAAATACTGAAATATGTATGGGGGTGCCTTCAAATATTCTGTTGGACAACAGGGGATTTTGAGGTGAAAAGGTTGGCAACCACTGTTTTAGAGCATCTGCTCTCTCTATAGTAACAGAAGCTCAGCTCTGTTTAGATCAGGTAAACAGCTGTGACACACTCAATTGAAAGCACTACCACACTTCCCACACAGAGATATTTGTGATGTGGAGGCCGCTTTCTCTCAATCAATACACTACTCTCTTGATTACATCTCTTTTTTCTCTTTCTTATTCAGCAATTTTGATTTTCTAGAGGGCAAATGTTGACATTCGGCAAGTAAAAAATATGGTTATTAGCAGTCCAGTGAAACGGATATGAAACACACATACACGCACATCAGTGATCTGGGAATGATAAGTGCAGAGGAGAGCTTTAATATTCTAATATTCAGCACTAATATAAGAGCTAAAGGGATTACATGTCAAATCTAATAAGAAAGAGAGAGGAAAAAAATGCCTGTGTCTTTTAAACATTCTTCTTCAAGCTCTTTCGCTCATCATCAATATATCAATAATACATACACCATCAGTTAAAAATGTTTAATTGAATCAATGACATTTGCTAAAATTGAAACTTTATTAGTGTTTGAAATGAAGATCAAGTGAGTTTTAATTGACATGCTTAACACTCTGTAACAGCTTTTGAATCAAATTAATTCTTGATCAGATAAATTTATGTGTGTAAGAGTGCCTCTCATGAATAAAAATCAGCTTACTGGTCTAGCAAGGTTTGTTCAAGGGGACTAAATCTCTTCTTAATTGGCTCTGTCCTATGAGTGAATATTCAGACTCATTACACTGGTTAAACAGTCTATACTCTTCTGAAGTGTGTTTGTGTGTACAGAAGGTGTTTTTTTTTCTTTTCTCATTTACACTACACACAGGATTTCTGTATGTAAACATTTTAACTAGACATAAAACATTTAAACTAGGTTTTAATATGAGCCTAAATAAATAAATAAATAAACCCTTCGCAAATACACGCCCCCTTCGTTATTGTTGCTAAGTCCGACTAGCCATGGCACACTCATGCCACACATCATGTTCTCACGCAGTGAAAAATGCATCGGCTGCGTCCAAAAGCCTAGACAGCTGACTTACTGCCTCGCTGCCTTATCAGTCAATGACTTTGCAGGCAGCGTTTTTGCATGAAGGTACCTCATGAAACTGATTTTGGACAGGCTTCTGAGGCAGCGTAACGGTTTAATGATCTACAACAAAATAGAAAGAGATTTGATGATAACTAAACAAATATTTAGATACTTTAATATTGATTTCTCGCTAGAAATAACATCAAAAGTGCAATAAGTTAGTCAGAAATATACATTTACACACAAACTGACCACTAAACGCAACTTTCAGATGCCATCTTTATTTTTTTTTAGCTCAACCGCCATAGAATGAAATGCACAGAATTGTGGGATATCTAAGGCAGCGAAGGATACATCTATGCCGCCTTCAAAATTCGATCAGAAGAAGGCACCTCCAGAGACAGGAAGTGAAATCGAATTTGTTTTCGGACGAAGGTATGATGCCTTTCTGCCTTGGAATGCTGCCTCAGAAGGCAGCATTTTAGAGCTTTCAGACGCAGCCATCGTGGAGCAAAGAAGAAACTGACGACATGCCAGAACAGGTTACTTTAGGCATTAAACAAAGTCTCACCTTCAAAATGTTGTAATTTTTAAAAGAAATTTCAAAAATAAATACCATCTTGTGGCACTTTAATGTGTCATGACAGATCGCTGTAGCGCCTCAGTTCAAACGACACATAAACCGATCATCTCTTCCTCTTTACTAGTTATAGCATGAAATAGACATGAATGAACATCAGAAGGGATCTTATTTTAGTCCGGAAAGACGTGATACACACCATTTTTCAAGTTCAAGTCCACTGACGTTACACTACTCTCCTGTCTAGTTTGTTTGTTGGACAAAAATGGCAGATTCAGCATTATGATTGGTCAGATCACCTGTCAATCCAACTCCCTGCAAAGGGTCAGCTGAGGTATGTAGGGGGTTAATATTTTTTTCATTTGTACAGCATATGGAGTTGATTTTATTAATGTTTACTAGACTATAAAAAATCTTCCTCTCTTTATAGATAAAGACAGACAGACTGGATGGATGGATGGACAAAGCCATGAATCAACAGAACATTCCGACATACACAACTGGCATAGTGGTGTCGCTGGATCAGTTTTAGGGTCAGTTTTTGACATCTTCAAAGCCGACAGATGTGGGGTGTCAGATATGGTAGCCTGAATTGGTCAATCAATCAAGGGATAAACCCTTTAGGATGGAAGAAGGCGAAGAAATGTGTTATGGGTCACTGGAGTCAGAAGATTTTTCCTCATGAAGCGACCCAGTTCAAAAGTATGCTTAGACACTTAATGCTGATCGGATTAGTGTCCGATGGCGAAAAAGCTTAAATGTGTCAGGAAGCAGTGGAGATGGACAGCAATCCGTTTGCTCAAACCACTTGAAATGGTTTGAAGTGGATTGTGGGCCTGTGTTGGCACTGCCAAAAATGATTGGACTGCAGGAGAAACCCATGTCGCATTGTGGAGAGATGAGAATATTCAGCCAGTATTTTTAGGAAGAAGTTCTAAAGAAGCCAAGAGTAACAATAATGGTCTCCATGTTTTATAGGGACATTCCATAGACATAATGGTTTTTCTATTGTACAAATTATATTTTCAATCATTTTACTCTAACCCTACACCTAAACCTACCCCTCAAAGGAAACTTTCTGCATTTTTTAGATTTTCAAAAAACTTTCTAGAAAATATTCTGTAGGATTTATAAGCTTGTTTCCTCATGGGGACCAAAAAATCACACAAGGACAAGGATTTTGGATGTTGCCATCTTCATGGGGACATTTTGTCCCCGTTATGCAGAGTATACCTGAACCACACACAAATAATAATAATAATAATAATAGTAATAATAGCAATATTTCACATCGGAATATTTGTTGCCCCCAGATTTGTAATGCAGGAAAAGTGGATGCTTGGATGCAGTTATATTATCTATCTAATAGAGGGACATTTATGAGGCTGGGAGAATATAGAGAAATAATAATATTATATTATAAGTCAGTAAATTGGTGCAGATCTTATTTATTGCAAAAATAAAAGCACTAATAAGAATAAAATGTCTGTCAGACCTTGTGTTGTTCCTGGTTGTGTGCAGCACCTACACCTCTGCATTTTCTTTTGAAGAATCACAGTGGACCCTTTTTACAGACTGTGATTATGCATTTCCACAGTTATAAACACTGTAAATTTAGTCAAATTTATTATATTTTATTATTATTATTTAAATTGAATTTACAATTTTAACAAACGTTTTTAATGTCTTGGCATTAAATTACAGAAAACTAGTTATTGTTCCTGACATAATGGCTGAGGTGGTAAATTAGACAACATTCTTCCTTGTGATCTATATAATAATAATTATTATTATTATTATTATTATTATTTGTATTTTTTTGCAATTGGATCAAATATTTGACGTAGTTTCCATTTACGACTATAGAATTTTACCCAACTATGATGACTTTCGCTTCTGAAAACCCCAGAAATGTAAAAAAGGTCCACATTATTTATTTTTTTTAAATGTCCCAATCATTTCAGTCTGACCTTCACAGTTTGTAATGTTTGTGAATTTACTGCGTATGGTTTGTATGGAAGCTTGTTTTTGGCACAGGAGTAAAAAAAAAAGGAATTGTGAATGTCAGAATTGCAAGATGTCAACTTGCAATTGTGAGTTCATAAATTGCAAGTCATAAATGTGCAATTCTGAGAAGAAAAATTATAAGACATAAACTCGGAATTGCAAAAAAAAAAAAAAAAAAAAAAAAAAAAGAAAAAGTTGTGAGATGTAAAGTAGGACTGTAACATTCGGAATGTTTATGTCTCTCAATCCTGAGTCTAAATCTCACAATTCTGAATATATATCTTGCAATTCAGATTTTCTTTCTCAAAATTGCAAGTTTGGCCATGTCCCAAATTGCATCCTAAACCTTGCCACAAAGCTTGCCCCAGTGCAGGCTCGGCAGAAGTGCGTGTTGAGGGGGATAGCCATAGTTGGCCATAAGACCGCAGGTGCACATGAAGTGTTTCATTTGGGACAGAGCCTTTATATCTTACAATTTTGAGTTTATATCTTGCATTTCTGATTTCTTTTTATATTCTCAGAATTGTCTACAAAAAAAGGCTAAACTTGGTTGGCATTGGTAGCCTTGTGTGCGTCAGCATATAGTGCTGTCGTGCTATGGGTGTCCCAAGTTCGAATCCTAACTCAAGGACTTTTTCCAATGTCGCTCCCACTTTACTTCCTGTCTGTTCTACACTATCCCATCATGATAAAGGCATAAAAGGGCCAAAAATAAAACTGAATTTTATAAAGGCTGAATTTTGAGAGAAAAAGTCACAGTTACCTTCTATAGGCTTCCATGTGTTTGCAAAGTAAATTAGCACTTGCACTTAATGTTTCTGTGAATACTGTCTGAATACATTTTTAAGTAGCTACTTTCTTGCTTCAGCCTCTGAACCCATCTTTCCCACAGTGTTTTATCCTCTTCAGTCTAAAATTGTGCACGGTTTTGTGTGACTTCTGTTCCTCTGTCTCCCACAGTGCTCACTGTTGCTAGAATAATCACATTATCCACAGAGTGCCATGTGCACAGATGCTGCAAACTCACAGAGCATGTGGCAGTGCAGCTGAGCTTGACATTTGACTCAACTCAACTCCACAACAGTGCATTTACATTTGCCACATTCCATCCGTCCCCATTGGGCAAGAGGAGACAACAAATTAACACAGATTCCCAGCGGCGAGCCAATGAGGCGGGAATAGAGCAGCATTATTGTGAAATGACACTTGGGCAACAGGGGCATATGTTTGTATGATCTGTATTTCCATTGTTGTTCTGTTTTTAATGAGGAGATAAAGACGGAACACATGGTTTAGCTTTATGCAGAAATAAACTAATAAATTTGGAGTGACTATGCAAGAGACAAAAAAATAAATAAAAATAAAAGCAAAAAGCAAAAACATATTCAGCAGAAGTGGTATTTTGTGGATGAGGGAAGGCAAATGTGTAATAACCTTTAATCGTGTGCTTTGGATTCGATTTGAAAGCCTTACTTTGATCAGCTCTCTTGTAATCCCCTGGCCACTGGATTCTGTGAAGGAGCTCCATAATCTACAGCTCAGCCTCGTTTAACCATAGAAGGATGGAGTTATAGAGCACACTGTAAGGCACAGTGCACTTCAGTGACATCAACTTGGTAAAAGTAAAAATGTGTATAATGTATTATGCAGTTCATACATCTGGGTCAGTTTTTTTTGTCTCTGCTTATTTTTTGTCCTGTCTATTAATTTATTCAGAAATACATTAAAAATGCAATAACTAGAATACACCTTATTTGAAGTTCATGTTTTGATTTAACTATCAGGAAAACAAAAATCATCATTAAAAAAAAAAAAAGAAAGAAATTCTTGAAGAAAACATTACACCCTTAAAAATAAAGGTGCTTCAAAAGGTTCTTCACAGCGATGCTACAGAAGAACCATTTTTGGTTCCACACAGAACCATTCAGTCAAAGGTTATTTAATGAACCATCTTTTTCTTACCTTTTTATAATTGGAAGATGTTAAAGGTTCTTCATAGAACCATTTAGTTCTTCTATGGCATCGTGAAGCACCTTTATTTTTGAGAGTGTACATGTATAATCTTATTTCGAATATATGTGGTAACACTTTACAATAAGGTTCATCTATATATCTATATATATATTTATATATATATATATATTAAAGAAAATGTTAGGTGTAATCTTATTCCTAATATAATATATGTAATATTATTTAAAAGAAAAATATACAATTTTAACAAAACTGTATTTATTTTTGGAATGTGGCATGACCAACAAAAATCATGTTGGGAAAATAAAAAAAAGCAGAAAAACAAAATCAATTTTAAAAAATAAAATAAAATAATTAAAAATAATGTGACGTTTATGACAAAGCAGGCTTACTTCAGGTTATAAAGATCATGTGATGCTACTCACCCCCAAATTATTCATATTTATGAATTAATAATTCATGATAGAAATTAATTAGGATAAAATTATTTTAATTAATATGATTTTTAAATTACACAATGCTTCACTTAAAGGTCACACTGCATCAGTCATTAAACTTTTTTGGAAATGACATGAAAGTTTTTAAAAGCTATATGAAACCTGTAATGTTGAGCGCCAAGGTCTTGACACAGAGTTTGAAATTCTCATCCAAAATTTTTGCATGTTAAAAAATAAATATGACCTCACATCACGTTTACACACTGCCTCTGAAACTCCGAAGCTCATAAACGTCATAAAAAAAATGGATCAGGTTTAAATTTTCTGCATTTTTCACATCCGTAGCAAGCATTTTGAGAGGTGTTTTGACAATTCAGAGCCACCGTGACGTTTTGTGCGTCACAGATTTATAATACAGAAAAATGCACTCAATGTGCAAGGATCTTTAGTTTAGTTTGTATGTACTTGTGTTGGTTTGTTGTCTTTGTTTTATATGATGAAGTTAAACAGATGTGATTAGATCCACCTTCGCCTGCCAAGCCGTTACAAAAACAACATGAATACAAAGAGTACATTTTTAATAAACTGTCACATGTTATCAGCATGATTTTTCCTTTCTTTTGACAGTTTTTTTTTTCTTTTTTATTGCAGACACCCTTATATCACTGACCCACGTGCCACTTTAAGCGACCCTGTCACAACACCGTCAGTCATCACATCAATTCAGTGTTTTAGAAATGTTCTATGTTGTGAGATGCTGCTGCAGGGCTTAAACTTCAAACACATGCAAAACCACAGGAGAAGACTGTGCTGGCTCAGAGCTTATACACAGGCTTTTGTTGGTTTTTCCAGTGGCCATTTGTAATGTGCAGACATTGAAATGTTATTATTACCTGTTCTAAAGCAATAGGAAGCTTGGGTTTCTATCCCATAATGCACCACTGCAGACCACATAATATGTTGGAAAGCATGCTGTTGTTGACATGTCCTGTTGTTTGTATACTGCTAATACATATTGTTTATAACCTGCAGAAGGTTTATAATACCTGGAGAAAGCAATTCATCTTAATGGAAGTTGCTCAGCTGGTGCAGTATGCAGCCTGCTTGCTGCCATCTTTGCTCAGGGGGATTCAGTTCCACATACAGGTTTTTCTGAGCCAATCACCTGAGTCATAATTTGGATGCAATTAATTATGCTGGATCCACAATAAAATTATGTTATGCTTATTTTTTTGTTCTCATTTATAGAGAAAACGTTTAATTCACTATATATGACAGCTGTGACTAGGGCTGCCTCTTAATAGTTGACTAACTGTTAGTTGATGAGGAGAGGCTTGGTCAACCAAAAATTTATTAGTCGCTTAGTTGCAGAAAAAAAGTAAAATCCACAGAAAGTGGTAAGGTCATGCAGTCCGTGACGAACAGATTGCAGGACATCCAAACGCTCGTCTATCATTCATCGACCTCAAATATGGCTTATCATCTGAAATATGTAAATATTACCAATTTACATGGCTGCTCAATCTAATGTTAACTTAGAAAAATGTGTGCTATTCAAGTGTCTGTGGGGATTGTGGAAGCGGAATAGTAGTGCGCTTACTGCATGATTGATGAAAGCGCCAGTGTGGTCACGTGCTCTTAAAATACTCCGTCATTTTTGGTCATACAGGTAATACATCTTTATAATCTGTAAAGACTCTGATTTAAATGGTTTATTAATAAACGTGCGATTCGTTGACTAATGCTTAAACTGAACGACTTTCTAGTCGACCAGAAAAATCTTTAGTCGAGGGCAGCCCTAGCTGTGACTAGCATGTGCAGTTACTTTGAGTTACTTTGACGGCAAAAGAACAAACAACAACAACAACGACAAAAATATCCTACTTAATTGGAGTAATGGGTAATAGCTCTTATTTTCTTGGGTGAAGATTTTTTGTCCTTCCTATTGGATATGGTGACAGAAAAAGAAGCTTTGTTGGAAGGAAGGATACTTGGCTGTAGGCAAGTACCTTCCTGTTAAGCGTGAACAAAATCTGTGAGAAATGTCAAGGAATGATGTCAAGTGCCAGTTTATTTAAAACTTAAAGATCAGGAGATGAAGTAAAATGGACAGAGGAAATTTCAGACTTGCAGTAATTCTGTCAAAAATCACACACACCCCCGGCCCACACTCTATACTAGGTCACGCTGAGTAAAATGTTTTGCTGATATAGTCAAATTGATAGCAAAGCAGTGCCAAAGCTGGCATATCTATGACAAGAAATGCCTTGTGGGTGTATATTTGCATATATGTGTATATGACAGACGGTGTCAGAGAGAGTCCCAATTACACTTTCCTCAACTCTAAATTGCTCTGCACTGCCCCAGAAATAGATTTTGACCTTGGTAGTGCAGAAGTCAGGGCAAAAGCTTTCCACTGTCTTTGACCTTATGATCTTGCTGCCACTTTCACGAAATAATACAGCTGAATGAGCAGAATCACATTCAACAAGGGAAAAACACCAACTCACGAAATGACTGGCTTTAAAGAGTAAAGAGTTTGATTTCTGTGACACTACTGGCACCAAACAAAATTGCAAAAATAACTGTTTTAAACAATTACCATTTCAAACAGCCTAATGTCACCTCAAGCTATGTGTTGTCAGTGTCTGAACCCAGAGTGTGTGTTTCTTTACAAAAAGGGGGCTCTTAGAAGTAATATAGAGAGGCCTAGATATTGGGGTTTTCAAACCATTTTAACCACAAAAAAAAAAAAAAAATTAACCACAAACATTACCTCAAGTTAGTCAATAAACAGACCTTCGTGACGATAAACCATTTGCCTGAGATGGTAACCATAGAAAAGTTTTCACTTATTAGTAAAATAATTAGCATTTGGCCAACTGTGTTATTAGCACCAATAACAATTTGGGTTGCTTAAGATAAACCTCAACCAGATTGCGCCACGAACAGGGCCAAATTTACCCCCTTGTTGTGATGTAGACAAGGGTAAGTTTTAGAATATTGCTGTTTATTATAAATGATTCATACACACATCTGTATAAATAAATACATAAAATAACGATCCAATCAATTTTCAATCCTAAATTCTGATCCAGATCCCATCCTAAATGTTCTCTTGTTCATAAAATTAAATCAGATATACTGGAAACTGATCAGCTACAACATTACAACCACCTGCCTAATATTGTGTAGATTCTCTTCGTGCTGCCAAAACATCTCTAATGCATCGAGACATGGACTCCACATAACCTCTGAATGTGTCCTGTGCTATCTGGAACCAAGACATTAGCAGCAGATTCTTTAAAGGAGAAGTTCACTTCCAGAACAAAAAATTTACAGATAATGTACTCACCCCTTTGTCATCCAAGATGTTCGTGTCTTTCTTTCTTCAGTCGTAAAGAAATTGTGTTTTTTGAGGAAAAAATTTCAGGATTTTTCTTCATATAATTGACTGCTATGGTGCCCCGAGTTTGAACTTCAAAAATGTAGTTTAAATGCGGCTTCAAACAATCCTAAATGCGGTTGTAAACGATCCTAGCCGAGGAAGAAGGGTCTTATCTAGCAAAACAATCTGTTATTTTCATTAAAAAAATACAATTTAAATACTTTTTAATGTCAAATGCTCGTTCAAAAATCATTTCAAAATCATCCTACATCGCTGCAGAAGTTCCAACCCAGTCTTTGCAATGTGAACATGCAAAGAAGATCAAACACCCTTAATGAAAAAGGTAAAACAGCGATATAGGACGATTTTGAAGTTGAGGGAGAAAATACGATTGGAGTTCTTAAACATAACCTTACTGTCTTGAGCCAGAATACACAAAGTTCAGAGAGAGCAAGACAAGACAAGCATTTGACATTAAAAAGTATTTAAATTGTATTATTTTTATGAAAATAACCGATTGTTTCACTAGATAAGACCCTTCTTCCTCGGCTGAGATTTACAACCTCATTTGGGATGGTTTGAAGCCGCATTCAAACTACATTTTTGAAGTTTAAACTCGGGGCACCATATCAGTCCATTATATGGAGAAAAATTCTGAAATGTTTTCCTCAAAAAACAATGTCTTTACAACTGAAGAAAGAAAGACATGAACATCTTGGATGACAAGGGGGTGAGTACATTATCTGTAAATTGTTGCTCTGGAAGTGGACTTCTTCTTTAAAGGGGTGATGACAAGGATTTTTTTATTATTTTAATATGTTCCTTGAGGTTTACTTATAATGTTATATAATGTTTTTTTTTTTTTTTGCACAAAAAAGCAAAAAAGCAAAAAAAAAAAAAAAAAAAATAATAATAATAATAATAATAATAAAATCAATAAATATGTGGAAAAAATATGATTTTCAACCCTCTGTCTGATCCTCTGTCTGAAACTGCCTGTATTAACGGTTGGGTCCTTTAAGGCTTGTCAGTTGTCAGCCACTGTTATGACTGGCTAACATCATTGCATAGGGAACAGTGTCAATGCCCCCTTTACTGCATGTAAGTGTTTTGACAACATGATCAAAATAAAACTGTCATTTCCAGACAAAGCATTATGAAATCATTTACTTACAGTTTGTGATGCAGCTGCAGTCAGATCTACCGCTTTATCTTTCAACAAATGTTTCTTTGTGAACACACTGTGCCTCGTTTACAAAAAAATCTCCAAACAATCCTCTGACATTTGTTCCTTAAACTGGGATCCTTCTGATGTCTGTACAAAAACGTGAACGAGCTGTTTAAACTAATTGTGTCAAAGCGAACATTCTTTCACTCCATCTGTCCTATTGACAACAGACTCAAGTGGGTGGTCTGTGTCAGAAAGCGTATCTGTATACTGTATCCACTGTAGACAAGAAAGCGGCAGTGATTTTAATTTCTATTTGCTTTTGATGCGAAGTGATGCGACACGACATGACACTTGCATTCAGCCATTAAGCGACCGAACACCAGTGTGCCATAACCCTCAGAAAACAGCTCGTTTGGATCTGAGGTGTGAGGTGACAACACCCAGGCACAGCAGTTTGCATAAACACTGCCTCCAGAACAAGACATCAACAAATAGTCATCTTCTTACCATAGGCCTGGCACACTGGTGTTCGGTCGCTTAATGGCTGAATGCAAGTGTCGTGTCGTATCGCGTCGCATCGCATCAAAAGCAAATAGAAATTAAAATCACTGCCGCTATCTTGTCTACAGTGGATACAGTATACAGATACGCTTTCTGACATATTCCACCCACTTGAGTCTGTTGTCAATAGGACAGATGGAGTGAAAGAATGTTCGCTTTGACACAATTAGTTTAAACAGCACGTTCACATCTTTGTACAGAGATCAGAAGGATCCCAGTGTAAGGAACAAGTGGATAGTTTATTTTTAATGGCATCTATGTCAGAGGATTGTTTGGAGATTTTTGTTTTGTAAACAAGGCACAGTGTGTTCACAAAGAAACAGTTGTTGAAAGATAAAGCGGTAGATCTGACTGCAGCTGCATCACAAACTGTAAGTAAATGATTTCATAATGCTTTGTCTGGAAATGACAGTTTTATTTTGATCATGTTGTCAGAACACTCACATGCAATAGAGGGGGCATTGACACTGTTTCCTATGCAATGATGTTAGCCATCATATCATAACAGTGGCTGATAACTGACAAGCCTTAAAGGACCCAACCCTTAATACAGGTCGTTTCAGACAGAGGGTCAGAATGAGGGTTGAAAATAATAATAATAATAATAATAAAAAAAAAACATTATTAACATTATAAGTAAACCTCAAGGAACATATTAAAATAATATATATTAGCTGTTTTCTGAGGGTTATTACATGAATGCTTTTTTATTGATGATGAGGACATTTTAAGTTATGGAACTTGCATGATGTATTAAGCATACAAAGACCTCTTCTATGTCAAAACATCAAGGTCATTTTGGTTTCTCATGTCATGACCCCTTTAAGGCTTGCAAGTTGCGAGGCGGCGAGGATCGGATTTGTTGGTCCAGCACATCTTATACATGCTCAGTCAGATTGAGATCTGGGGAATTTAGAGGCGAAGGCAACAACTTGAACTCTTTGTCATGCTCTTCAAATCATTTTGCATTGTGGCAGGTTGCATTATCCTGCTGAAAGAGGCCACTGCCATCAAGGGACATCATAAAAGGGGTGTACATGGTATGCAGCAATTTTAGGTAAGTGGTATATGTCAAAGCTACATCCACATTACTGAACCTAAGGTTTTGCAGCAGAACACTGCCCACAATATTGCCTCTGCCATCCTGGCTTCTTCCAATAGTGCACGGAACACACCACGAGACCTGCCGTTTTGGTTATGTTAACATAGTCTTCTCTCCATCACTGCTTGGCCCTTGTCAAAGTCATCTTTTCATACGTTTTGCTTTTTTTTTTTTTTGCAAAAATGACTGTTCACTTGCAGACTAATATTTTACCCCCTGACAGGTGCCACTGTAATGATATAATTAATGTTACTCACTTAGGTCCTCACTTGCAGTATAAAAGTCATTTACATCTGGGATGGCATGAGGGTGAGCACATGATGAGAGAATTTTCATTTTTGGGTGTACCCCTTTAAGAATCTATAATAATAATAAATAAAGAATAAAAACTGATTGTTTCAAATCTTTTAAGCATTATATATATATGGTGATCACTCATAAAGCTCATAAACAGATCACGTGTGTTTGTGTGCCCAGACAAATCACTTTACTTAAACTATTAACTGTCCTCATCTTGAACACAGCACACACTTATATCAATGACAGTTGTGGAAATGTTGTGGAAAGTGTCTGCTGTTTGCCAGAGGGGTTTAATGCGGAGGATGGATCAGAACTGTAATCTCACCTCTCTTAGACAACAGGTGTTTGTCTTCCAGCAAAAAGAATAAAAATGGCAGACCTAATGAATCATCCCTTACCCTTTTTTAAATTTGTACCCATTCCCCAGATATTACAGAAATCTGTCTTTCACACATCTTTGCTCATCAATCTCTTTTACTGTGAGCCACACAAGGCGAGATGTGATTCAAGTCCATTACGACAGATTGGAATCTCCATCATCTCATAAATGGGAGGTGTGTGAGAGCACAATTTACGCAACACTTCTCTGTTACAAACCACCTCCACACCTAATATAGCAGCCACAGCTTTGATTAAAATTTTAATGACTCACTGTGAAACATCTATATATGTTTTTAAAGCAACAAATCTATGGATAATTACAGTAGATAAGGCACAGAATTAGGATGTTGGTGAACTGATGTTGAAGGTGACATATTAAACTTTTATCATCTAATATGTGCCATAATAACATGAAAATATCTGTAACACTTTACATTAATTCATTACTGTAAGGACCATGAGCAACAACGAACAATACTGGTAGCATTTTACAGTCATGTTCTACATGTATGTACTGTGTTATCTACTTACTCATTACTACTCACTGTATGAATTGATAAATGCTATATAAAAGTAATTGCTGGTTCATAATATTTCATGCATTAACTAATGTTAACATAAATAACATTATTATATAGTGTTACTATTCCATTAAAATGTCAACAAACATTATCAAATACAGGTGCATCTCAATAAATTAGAATGTTGTGGAAAAGTTCATTTGTTTCAGTAATTCAACTCAAATTCTGAAACTCGTGTATTAAATAAATTCAGTGCACACAGACTGAAGTAGTTTAAGTCTATGGTTCTTTTAATTGTGATCATTTTGGCTCACATTTAACAGAAACCCACCAATTCACTATCTCAACAAATTAGAATACTTCATAAGACCAATAAAAAAAAAAAAAAAAAAAAACATTTTTAGTGAATTGTTGGCCTTCCGGAAAGTATGTTCATTTACTGTATATATACTCAATACTTGGTAGGGGATCCTTTTGGTTTAATTACGTTCCTCAATTCGGCGTGGCATGGAGGTGATCAGTCTGTGGCACTGCTGAGGTGGTATGGAAGCCCAGGTTTCTTTGACAGTGGCCTTCAGCTCATCTGCATTTTTTGGTCTCTTGTTTCTCATTTTCCTCTTGACAATACCCCATAGATTCTCTATGGGGTTCAGGTCTGGTGAGTTTGCTGGCCAGTCAAGCACACCAACACCATTGTCATTTGACCGACTTTTGGTGCTTTTGGCAGTGTGGGCAGGTGCCAAATCCTGCTGAAACATGAAATCAGCATCTTTAAAAAGCTGGAAAGCTGGTCAGCAGAAGGAAGCATGAAGTGCTCTAAAATTTCATGGTAAACGGGTGCAGTGACTTTGGTTTTCAAAAAACACAGTGGACCAACACCAGCAGATGACATTGCACCCCAAATCATCACAGACTGTGGAAACTTAACACTGGACTTCAAGCAACTTGGGCTATGAACTTCTCCACCCTTCCTCCAGACTCTAGGACCTTGGTTTCTAAATGAAACTTGATGAAAACTTGCTCTCATCTGAAAAGAGGACTTTGGACCACTGGGCAACAGTCCATTTCTTCTTCTCCTTAGCCCAGGTAAGATGCCTCTGACATTGTCTGTGGTTCAGGAGTGGCTTCACAAGAGGAATACAACAACTGTAGCCAAATTCCTTGACACGTCTGTGTGTGGTGGCTCTCTGTGATGCCTTGACCCCAGCCTCAGTCCATTCCTTGTGAAGTTCACCCAAATTCTTAAGTCAATTTTGCTTGACAAGCCTCTCAAGGCTGCGGTTCTCTCGGTTGGTTGTGCATCTTTTTCTTCCACACGTTTTCCTTCCACTCAATCTTCTGTTAACATGCTTGGATACAGCACTCTGTGAACAGCCAGCTTCTTTGGCAATGAATGTTTGTGGCTTACCCTCCTTGCGAAGGGTGTCAATGATTGTCTTCTGGACAACTGTCAGATCAGCAGTCTTGCCCATGATTGTGTAGCCTAGTGAACCAAACTGAGAGACCATTTTGAAGGCTCAGGAAACCATTGGCATGTCACCATATTCTAATTTGTTGAGTGAATTGGTGGGTTTCTGTTAAATGTGAGCCAAAATCATCACAATTGAAAGAACCAAAGACTTAAACTACTTCAGTCTGTGTGCATTGAACTTATTCAATACACGAGTTTCACAGTTTGAGTTGAATTACTGAAAGAAATGAACTTTTCCACGACATTCTAATTTATTGAGATGCACCTGTATGTCTTTTTGGTAGACTTTCTGATGATCCTAAGCATTTATGGATTAGTCCTCTGGATGCCAAAGACATTAGTTCTTGTGCAGTTTCACCACATTACACATCTTTACAAGCTTTCTCAACATTAACATCAATATATACATTAGGTGTCCCACTGAAATGACTGTCTTAAATGAAAATGTTCAGTGTCAACATGAAACATAATGAATCTGTATTTATTGTACGCAGTATAAGTGAAAGTGTGTGTGTGCATATGTGTGTGTGTGTGTGTGTGTGTGTGTGTGTGTGTGTGTGTGTGTGTGCAGTGTGGAGATTTGCTGTGAACAGGATTCTGCTTTTAACAGTTGGCAGGTTACCTACTGCGGATGTCGAATGCAGAAGCTGGCCTCTTAAAGCCCTAATCTCACTGTCTCTTCTTGTGTTTGTGTGTCAGTGTGCATATGACAGAGAAAGAGCAGGGATCTGCAGAAACATCATGCCCATTTAAAAAATGGTAACTGAAACATGCCTCTCAAATTTGTTAATCAAGTTTGACTGTAACTACCTAAAAGAAAGGCATCACTGTATCTAAAATGTAGAAGAAATCTACATTCACATGTATACATTGGTCAGTCAATTTGTGCTCTGCAGATCATTTGCTTTAAAGTTAATATATTCTGTCATCATCTTCCAACCCTCAAGTGATTGGAAAGCTTTTTTTTTTTTTTTTTGCTGGTATGTAAAAAAAGTTATCAAAATGTTGCTTTATTTATTTATATTTTACAGCACTTGGTGATCACTGGATGTCGGTTTGGGCTTGGATTGACAACTTTTTTAAGTAGACATTAAAATAGAATCTTTCAGTAGATAATGGAAAATTTGTGTGTGGGTTTGGTTTATATATCCTGATGGAGACTTAAACCTGAATACACACTCATGGGGACTCGTGTCATGGTGGGAACCTAAATTGAGGTCCCCATGGGTACAAAAGCTTATAAATATTTTTTTGTTTCTGTGATGGGTAGGTTTAGGTGTAATATTGGTGTAGGGCGATAGAAAATACAGTTTGTACAGTATAAAAACCAATCACACAAAATGCATGTTATAAAATATTTCACATAAAAGACATTTACATATAGTCCACATGAGAAAATAATAGTTGAATTTATAAAAATTACACCATTTAAAAGTTTGCATACACTTGATTCTTAATACACTGTAAAAAGTGAACCTGTGCAGTTGTTGCTTTAAGGAGGTATTTCTATCTGATACTACCTATAATTCTAATTTTGTTGTTATAACCTAGTTCAATCAAGATTATGTAACATAAAATGAGAGAATGTTATTTCAAATATATTTATTTGCATTTGTTTTAAATACAGAACAATACATTAAAATAAAAGAGAGAAATAATAATAATAATAATAATAATAATAATAATAAAAAAAAACATACATAAGAGAACCTTACAGAACTTTTTTTTCCAAATATATTTATTTGCATTTGTTTTAAATACAGAACAATACATTAAAATAAAAGAGAGAAATAATAATAATAATAATAATAATAATAAAAAACATACATAAGAGAATGTTATTTCAACTTAAATCCATTACATTGACCCAACATACAACTTCCAATAATGCTCAGAACAAACACATTCAAAAGATAGACACCTGCTCCATGCTGATTAGTGAATGTTGGTTCAATAAGAAATTATGATTTGAAATAATTATATATTTTAAGTTGCAGCAAAGTGAAAATCACAATGGACAGCACTACTCTTCAGCACCTCTGTAAAAAAACAAACAAACAAAAAGTTAAAAAATCACCAACATATCTCTCTTTCACACTTATTACAATCCAGTCTGACTTTATTTCTTTCATTCTAAACTTCTTATTGAGAATTGAGGTTTAGATGTTGATGTTTTATTGAAAATAATCAAGTTTAAAGTCACCATTTTGGAGACAAGCATTTGATCTAACTGGGCTCTTGATTCTTGAGTAGCCTCAATTTTTCTCTGATAGCTGCAACTGTGTCTTTCTAAGGCACATTTGTTATTACAACAGCTGTGAGAGAAACTCTGATCAGATCTTGATTACTTATTGACCTAGCTGTTAGCTGTTGGTCTCATGATGTCATGACGTTTTTCTCTTTTATTATGTAGGAAGTGTTTTGAGCTGTGTCTTTTAGTCTCACACAAAGATCAAGAATCAGCGCATGAATCTCAACAATGGTGACAATTTTACCTAAATGGAGAAATCAGGTTACATCTACTGACTGTTATGCTTTAGTAAAACTTCTTTTTTTCAGATTGGTTGAATTCAATTATAATCAGTAATCTTAAATCATTTATTTCATTTCAACAAAGCCAGTTATTGTAGATATTATCACATGAAGAACAATTTCAAAGTTGAACCAACAAAATATTTTTTTCAGTGTACTGTGTTGCTACCTGAATTATTTTTATTTTATTATTATTATTATTTTTTGTCTATTGATAGTTGTTTATGAGTTCCTTGTCCCTTTTCAAATGCTCACTAATGCTTCAGAAGGAAACACAATGCATTAATGTCCAGGGGGTGAAAACTCTTTGAATTTGACGATCAGGGTAAATTTAACTTATTTTGTCTTCTGGGAAACATGTAAGTATCTTCTGTAGCTTCTGAATGGCAGTACTAAATGAAAAAAAAAAAATGATATTTAGGCCAAATAAGAAAAATGTACTTCATCTTCATTCTGTTCAAAAGTTTACACCCCTGGCTCTTAATGCATCGTTTTTCCTTCTGGAGCATCACTGAGCATTTGAACCTTCTATAATAGTTGCATGTGAGTCCCTCAGTTGACCTCAGTGTGAAAAGATGGATCTTAAAATCATATAGTCAATGTTGGAAGGGATTCAAATACACAAAAATGCTGAAAAACCAAAGAATTTGTGGGACCTGAAGAATTTATCTGAAGAACAGTCGGCAGTTTAACTGTTCAGGACAAACGAGCAGAACAGCTTAACAAAAAACCAAAACAACAACAAAACACAGCTGTGGATCATTCATATAACTTTAAAATTCATATTACTTTCTCTTGTGGAAAATATAAGTATATGTAAATGTATTTTATGTGAAATATCTTTTTCGGGTCAGTACAAAATAGTAAAAAATAACATGGATTTTGTATGATCCCTCTTATTTTGGTAAAATAATTCACATTTTGCAGATTCTGCAAGGTGTATGTAAACTTTTGACTTGTAACTGTGTATCTTTAAAAGTCGGATTTGGAACAGAAATGACGACATAATTCTGTAATTTTGGGGTGAACTAACCCTTTAATAATTGATAGTTGAGTTCATCATAGATTTTTGTTGGATTGAGATGAAAGATGACCCCTAAATAGGGTCTAACAGCATCTGTGGTGTATTGTCAAAAAAGTGAAACATCTTTAAATTATCATACTAAATGTTACATCAAATTACCTGTTTTGAGCCGCTTCCTGCACCTCGCTGGCGCTATCCGTCACGTGGTTCTCCCGGAGCGATGTCCCATTTGAGAATGCATTGCTATTTCTCACAGATACTTGCACTGCATCCGAAGATCACTCAGCCAGGAATACACAAAATAACAGTGCAATAATTTACAATTATTGTCACTACCTAAGAATGTGAGCTTTAAAAAGCAGACGTGTGTGGGGAAATTGAACAGTCTCATCAGTTCTCGCGCTTCATCGCTTAAAAGTTTACCCGGAGCCGGAGTCTACTGTCACTTATTTTCTTGTTGTCGAGGAACATGTTTGCAAATGAAACAACGGTGTTTCTTTCTTGTTAAGTCATGCGTACTGGCTTGATGAATGTCTTAAACGTGCTTCAAATACAAGCGCGTGTAATCTGACTGGAGTCTGTGGACGGGCTCGCGCGTCTCTCGGCGGACCGGAATATATTGTATTAACGCGAGCAAAACATCTGTCGATGCCTGGGAGACGGCTGCTGAATGCTGAGAGAGGAAGAGCAAAGCCTGGAGCACAGAAAATAAGCCTCTGTAGGGTTAAACACGACAACACCCGTCCTGGAGAGGACAGAGGATTCTGGAGGGTGATAGTGGCCGTGAACTGGACATCACTGTGAACCTTCACCCGGGACAGAACGAGAGAGAGAGTAATGGTCTTCGTGATGGCATCAAAGTGGTTTTTATGTTTCTGCTTGCTTTGGCTGTGCGTGACAAGTAAGAGGCTATTGCATACTTGTATTCATTTTTTGTTTGTTTTGTCAGATTTAGGCAAATATTCCGAAATGGCAACACAGGAACAGCATGCATCCTATTTTTTGTATTACTGACTTTGATAACATGGTGTTTCTCTTTCTCTCTCTCTCTGTCTCTCTCTTCTAATGGAAGTTTGAGAGCATAGTGGAAGACTTGTTGATTAAGTTTATTTTTATTCATTGTTAAAAAAGTAGGTCAAACACTATTCTTTTTGTTTCTGAAACTTCACGAAAGTCATGCATAGTTTTCACACAGCTATGCTCTGCAAATCTATCATATTGCTTCAGAAGACTTGAAATAGAGTGCTTGAGTTGTATTAACTGCTTTTGATGCATTTATGAAGCTTTTTTTATATATAATCTTTTAACCGTTGGGCGCCTGGTCCCCATCCACTTTTTATTGTATGAAAGAGAGCAGCATGAACATTCTTTACAACTTCTTCTTTTGTGTTCCTTGCAAGCAAGTCATACCAGATTGTTTTTTTTTAACCACATATGCCACAGGCCTATGTTTGTATAGGTTTAGACAAATATATGATTGCATATAAACATTTAAAGCACCTGTGTAGAAAAGTATTTTAAGTTAAGGTGTTTTTACGAGCTGAATTAATTTTTTTAGCTAGTCCATATGACCATAGGCTCTGTTTATAATTCTCGCAGTAAATTAAGTAAAAATAGAGATAAATGGAAAGCCATTCCAGCATTCCATTTACAACAACAGCAAACGATAAAATGCAATATTAATGGGAAAGAAAAAAAAAACTACACTTGCTATTTTTGTAATAATGGCGGGGTTATACAACACAAAATACAATTATATAAATGTACAATAAATAATGTACATAAAAATGTTTTCTATATTTACATGCTAAATTAAGTCAAACTGTTAAACGAGTCCATAGATTTAGATTCCTTCAATTATGTAGAGATGTTGATTTGGATTTATTTTAAAAGCATTCTGTTTATTTTACGGAAATATTATTATTGGTACAAATCTTTGCAACTGTTGGTGCCCACAACCAGGAGGAAAGTCTAGCCTAAATACTGTCAACATCAATATCTTAAAAAATGATCAGCTGTATATGTAACAGATCCCAAAATACAGGATTGAGATCAATGTGCACACATAATCACATAAGGATAGCATGTAATTTGATTCATTTGCTATGTTCATTAAATTACATGTGCACATTGAGAAAGAAAGATAAAATGAGTATATAATGTGAACCAAAAGCAAAGGTGCAAAACAGCAACCATGATGCCACGAAACTGTTCGTGGAATTACTGGTAAGAGCTGGTGTTTACTTGGTGTAAACAGTACAGGTAAAATCAATTTTCCAAGATGCTCAGAACATACAATCTTTTTTTTTTTTTTTTTTTTTGGCATTGTGTGTTATGGTTATGTCTGTGTAATGTAATTACTATATGGTACTGTGGGATAAGAGCCATAATGTGAAGTATGAGAGCACTTAACATCCATTAACATCAGAGCAAGCATGACAAAAACACACAACCTCTTCACAGGCAGATAACTCACATGCACATAAATTACAGCTCAGCTGAATGGCCACAAACACACACATGAACTGTAAATGATAGCTGTATAATTTATTTCATATTTAATTATCAGCTCTTTCAAGAGTTGTTATGTCGATGTGTCTCTTTTACACTGCCTTCTTACTAAACATAAGAGTAGCACAATTTGGGAAAAAAGGGATCTACAGGGCTCATAAATAAATATGATATCTCTGTTGACATCAAGAAGAGTAAAGATCATTACTCTACTGTCTGTATATGATGTAAAGGCTGGCTAACAGACGGCAACAGGGTCAATGCTCAAATCGATGCACTCCTTATGGGTCAATAAACTGTTAGATACATATCAATAGTGCAATACAATTCTAAAATAAATTTAGGTCTAGTGGTAAAGAAGAACTCTAGCATTAGTAAGTGTACTGCACTTAAAAAATAATTGAGATTTTAAGATTGATTGAATATCACTATAAAATACAGTAAATACATCAAAATGTTCATTATTTTAATTTTGTAATATATAATTCACAAAAATCACATTGCATACAAAATTCACTTTTGCATGGTGTTTGCATATGAATAGTTTCTTAGCAGTGTGTGGACACAACTGCCCTACAATATTAAAAATCCATTCACTGTTTTTTTTAATCCATTTTCTACACTGTAAAAAAAAAAAAAAAGATTGTTTTTTTTTTTGTTTCAACTTAAAAAGTAAGTGTTTTTGCTGCCTTAAAATTTTAAGTTTACTCAACTCAAATATCCACGTTTTCATGTAACTTAATATTTCATGTTGACTAAACTTAAAATTTTAAGGCAGCACGAACACTTTTTTTAAGTTGAAATAACTTTTTTTACAGTGTACATGCTCGAGCAGCTGCAGCGACAATGTCTCGTTAGCAATGCAGGTTTTTTGTAGTTGGATGTAAAAGTGAACATAAGAGTCTTCATATTCTCCCAACATAAGAGCCACTGAGGATGCAGTGGATTAGTTTTGTTTTTGATGGTAATGCACCACTGAATACACAAAAAAAAAAAAAAAAAAAAAAATAGAGGCGTGGGGTGAGCAGTTGCTCATTATCATTTAAAGACACATGAACCAAAACGGGTCACTGTGAACAGAGCTGTTTTTGACAAGGTAAAAAGGGTGTTGTTTTACATGACCATTGAGGAATTTTTACCAAAGTATTTTGCAGACATTTCAATGAAGACCCTGAAGAATAATACCAAATTGTAGACAAATTGCATCCGATATCCCATTTAAATATAATGAATTCTTCCATCATTATTTTTCTTACTACTACAAAAATATGTAGACATCCCCACTGTTGTGGTAATAGTGTTAAATTTACTACATTTATTAAATGTTTTCTGTCCCAGTGATGGGAAAGCTAAATTTTGCATTAAAATTCAATCAGAAGAAGGTACCTCCGGAGACAGGAAGTGAAACCAAATTTGTATTCTGACGTGCCTTGATGCCTTCCTGCCTTGGAATGCTTCCTCCGAAGGCAGCATTTTAAAGTTTTCGGACGCAGCCATTCTTAAATGCTGATTTGGTGTAATATTTCTATTATCATTGTTGAACATGGCTGTGCTGCTTAATACTTTTATTAAATCTGTGGTACATGATAGTGATGAATAGAAGTTCAAATGAACAACATTTACAATAGTAACACTGTAAATGTCTTTACTGTCATTTTTGATCATTTTAATGTGTTCTTGCTAAATAAAACAATTCATTTTTGTTTAGAAAAAATGCTACTGACCCAAACTTTTGAACAGTAGTACATAACAGGTTGATTTTGCCTTGTGTTTGGAACAGTTTTCACTGGTGGAAATAAAAAAAAAGTAAAATAGTAAATTCTTGTTTATTTCTAAACATTCATAATTTTAAAAAGAGATTTTGGTACTCTCTGTACTGTATTTGAATCCACAGCAGCTCATGCAGACATTGAAAGTCTGACAAATAGATTGAATCAATAAAATGGATATTAGAGTCAGATGCTGCTGCAGATGTTTTCTGTGTCTGATGAAGCATTAAGCTAGAAATGGTGGTCACACACAGATGGGTCTGAGATTAAAGGTAATAGTTCAGACACACATATACTCACTCATTGATTGTCTTTCCAAAGTCATCCATGGCTTTCACATGGGTATAACATCACACACACATAAACTGAGTTGCACACACACATAAACTGATATGAAGTGGATCTGGACCTTGCTTTGCTTAAAGGGACAAGCCATGCAAAATGACTAAAGCTCAGCATAGCCACAAAAGCTCAAAGGTGTGTGTGTGTCTCCCTGTGCGGAACGGATCATACCAATTGAGTCTGACACAATCTTGGATTCATGATGGAACTAGGTGTGTGTGTGTGTCAGTGTTCTCATTTGAGCGCAGTCACTGGAGATCTTATCCCACATGCAGTGGGGAGGAAATGGCGTGTGTTTTGTGTGTGTGTGTGTGAGTTGCTACCGTCTTGGCAAGTCATTGTTTTGCCATGTCACTGGCACACCCCCTCCACAGCATTGGTAGGCTTATGAGATATGATGCGATAAGATGCAGAGAAAAATCATTCTGACATGTTTGTGTGTTTTTGCTCTGCAGTGAAAGCAGATTACATGCAGCTTAGCAGACACTTCTGGCCTTTTCATGATATTCTCAAAAACTCCAGGACTAAAAAAAAAAACACTGTAGTAGATGGCACTGCTTTGTGACCGTAATGTCTTTCGATGATTATTTGACATTTAATGACACATTTATGAAAGATTTTGGCAAACAGACACTAGATACAAAGCTAGAACAGCCTGGAAGGGATCATATCATACACTTTAAAAACAATTTTTTGAAGTTGTAAATAAAACACAGATTATTGGAGTATGTTTTACAAGAAAATACTATTTTAGGTTTTTTCCTCTTCAAACTTTCACAAAGTATTATACAATGCCTGCTTGTCCTTTTTTTCAAATTGTGAAATCTACTAGCAATTTCTATGGAAGCCCGTTTACGCCACTGAATACAAACAACAACAAAAAAAAGGTAATTGTGACTTTTCTATCTTAAAATTTTGACCTTTTTTCTCGCATTTCTGATACAAACTCACAATTCTGACTTTTTTTCTCATAATTGTGAGATATAAACTCGCAACTGCGAGTTATTAAGTCAGAATTGCGAGATACAGACTTTCTGAGAACATATCAGCCTTTTTCTCCCTTCTAACTTTCTGAGAAAAAAAGTCAGAAGTGCGAGAAAAAAAGTCAGAATTGTGAGATATAAACTTGCAAATCTGACTTTTTTCTCAGAATTGCATGATATAAACTCGCTACCGCGAGTTATAATGTTAGAATTATGAGATATAAACTCGCAAATTTGACTTTTTTTCTCAGAATCGAGTGATATAAACGTGCAACTGTGAGTTATAAAGTCAGAATTGTGAGATATAAACTTTGAAATCAGACTTTTTTAGCAGAATTGCATGATATTACCTCGCAATTGCGAGTTATAGTCAGAATTGCAAGATATAAACTCACAAATCTGACTGTTTTCTCAGAATTGCATGATATAAACTTGCAACTGTGAGTTATAAAGTCAGAATTGTGAGATATAAACTTTGAAATCAGATATTACGAGTTTATATCTCACAATTTTAATAAAATAAAGTCAGAATTGCGTGAAGATAGCCCGAATTGCGAGATACAAACTCCAAATTGTGAGAAAAAAGTCAGAATTACAGTTTGTATCTCGCAATTCTGACTTAATTTCTCGCAACTGCAAATTTATGTCAAGCAATTTGCAGTTGTGATAACCTTTTTTAGAAGCAATAACTTTTTTTATTTTTTATTCAGTGGCGGAAACGGGCTTCCGTAAATTTCAGAAAATTGTTGAAATTGAAAATCAAATGTTTGATTTTTTTTTTCATGTTGTTATCCACTAATTCTTCTTGCTGTTATTTATTTATATATTTATTTATTTATTGTTGGCAAAGCAGTCACAATTTATTTATAGTAATTTATAAATAGTCAGATTTACATAATAATCCACTCTTGTGGTGCTCAGACTGTTGAAGTCAAATGTCAAATGAGCTGTTTTTTAATCTCATGACATCTTTGATCAAGGAAAGATCTCTGTGTGGAAAAATCCATCAGCACATTCATTGATCACGAAGAAAAAAACAAAAAAGTAACAACTTTCTTTTATGTTCCAGCCAACATACAGTCAACAAAAGATACTGCACTGAAAAAAGACTTGTATTGGATTTACTTGGAAATCCATTTAATTTTATAATTGCTTGTAAATTTCACAAATAATTTCTCACAGTACGACCCTTTTAAAGGCATTTACCATGTGTTGATCTTCAAACATTTTTCAATCTCCATGTAAATTTGTTTGTGTGTGTGTGTGTGTGTTAGGGTCTCTTGCTGCAGATGCTGAGGAGAGGCTGGTAGATTTTCTTCTTGGTCCCGAGCGCTACAATAAGCTTATCCGGCCTGCGGTTAATAAGAGTCAGCAGGTCACTATTGGCATCAAAGTCTCTCTTGCACAGCTCATTAGTGTGGTAAGTGTTGCTCATTTACACACACACCAAACACAAAATATTAGAGCAGAATTGGCCAACTCTGGCCCTCAAGACCTACTGTCTACTGTACTTAATTTAGCTCCAGCCCTAATCAAGTCAACACAACTGCCTGTGATGTTCAGTTAATCCTGAAGACTTTGGTTAGATTTTTCAGTTGTGTATCATTGGAGATGAACTCTGCTTATATTTTATACAGTACAATTGCATTAGAGCCATAGCGCAGTAGTAACACACCCTTGACACATTAGGGACTTAGGGTAGATTGAGAATGACAGGTAAATCACATTGACACTGTGTTCTAACCAGGCGCAGTGCCACTGTGTGACAAGTGACAAAACAATTTGTTACTATTTTTGTCCTGTTGCACTGGGTAGCCCCGCCCACTGCAGAATCTCATTTGTTCAAATCTGTGCTTCACACAGCTGTATATTAAACAGCAAATATATTCAGACTGTCTTTCACTTTCAGTGAGGACGGAGATGCTGGAAGCCTGTTGCGTCATGTCTGGTTAGAACACATTGTTATTGCTCACGTGGGTGATGCAGGTTTGAGTCTGGATTGTGTCATGTCCTGATCTCATCATATCTGTCATACATCATGTTCTGTTCTTTTTACAGAATGAGAGGGAACAAATCATGACTACGAATGTGTGGCTGACTCAGGTAAGCTCACCTGCTATGCCTGTGCACACATCTGGATGGTGTTATAAAACACAGTCCAATGAGCTGTCCCACATGAGTGTATGTGCATGTGGCAGATTTGAGTTGTAATCCAGTTATAGTTTACTTTTAGATTATGTCTAAATGTGGTGGAAAATCCTGTTTAACTGAGTGAATGGGTTTAGCTGTTCAGTTTTAAATGAGTTTGGTACAAATACTGGTACATTGTGTCACCCTTTTTGAATAGTTTTAACCTCATTCTTCTTTCTTTGTAGGAGTGGAATGACTACAGACTGGTGTGGGATCCGAATGAGTATGAGGGCATCAAAAAACTACGAATACCATCGCAGCACATCTGGCTTCCTGATATAGTACTCTATAACAAGTATGCCATAACTGTGACTAGTACATTTATATACCTGTACCACATATATATTGTAGCATTCAGGTCAGTAAGAGTTTTAATCTATGTATTTATTTATTTATTTATTGTGAAGGTCTCTTGTGCTCGCCAAGGCTGCATTTATTTAATCAAAACTACAGTAAAAACAGTAATATTGTGAAATATTATTACAATTTAAAATAACTGTTTTCTATTTTAATATATTTTAAAATGTAATTTATTCCTGTGATGCAAAGCTGAATTTTCAGCAGCCATTAGTCTCCAGTCTTCAGTGTCTAGCAGCATTTCTTAACAATGTTGAAAGCTCACTTTTACAATCACTTTTGATCAGTTTAATGCATTCTTGCTAAATAAAAATATTAACTTAATAGATAGATAGATAGATTAATGAATCATTTCATAGATAGATATTACTGGCACATTATTTTCAATGATAATATGAGCATAATATGATAATATGATTTGCTATTTGTTGGGTAGCTCAAATGTTTGTTTGACTTGCCAACAATACAGTGACCACGCCACAAAATAAAGAATTTTTTTAATATTATCAATTTATTTTATTTATATTTTCTACAAATATATAGTTATAAATGATATGTAATTACATATAAAATATAAATAATTTAAATATTTAGATATGAATAGAAGATAGATAAAATAAGCTGAAAATTACAGAGATCATAAGTTTACATACACCTTGCAGAATCTGCAAAATGTTATTTTACCAAAGTAAGAGGGGTCGTACAAAATGCATGATAATTTTTATTTAGTACTGACCTGAATGAGATATTTCACATAAAAGACTTTTACATATAGTCCACAAGAAAGAATAATAGTTGAGTTTATAAAAATGACGTCATTCAAATGTTTACATACACTTGATTCTTACTGTGTTGTTACCTGAATGATTCACAGGTGTGTTTTTTTGTTGTTGTTGTTTTGTTGTTTTTTGTGATAGATGCATCATGAGTCCCTTGTTTGTCCTGAACAGTGAAACTGCCTGTTGTTCTTCAGAAAAATCATTCAGGTTCCATAAATTCTTTGGTTTTTCAGCATTTTTGTGTATTTAAACCCTTCCCAACAATGACTGTATGATTCTGAGATCCATCTTTTCACACTGAGGACAACTGAGGGACTCATATGCAACTATTACAGAAGGTTCAAATGCTCACTGATGCTCCAGAGGTAAAATGATGCGTTAAGAGCCAGGGGTGTAAACTTTTGAACAGAATGAAGAATGTGTACATTTTTCTTATTTTGTCTAAATATCATATTTTTTTTCATTTAGCACTGCCCTACAGAAGCTACAGAAGATACTTACATGTTTTCCAGAAGACAAAATAAGTTAAATTTACCCTGATCGTCAAATTCATAAAGTTTTCACCCCCGTTTGAACCTTCTGTAATAGTTGCATATGAGTCCCTCAGTTGTCCTCAGTGTGAAAAGATAGATCTCAAAATCATACAGTCAGTGTTGGAAAGGGTTCAAATACACAAAAATGCTGAAAAACCAAAGCATTTGTGGGACCTGGAGGTTTTTTGAGGAAAACATTTCAGGATTTTTCTCCATATAATGGTGTCCCGAGTTTGAACTTCCAAAATGCAGTTTAAATGCAGCTTCAAACGATCCCAGATGCAGTTGCAAATGATCCCAGCCGAGGAAGAAGGGTCTTATCTAGCGAAACAATCGGTTATTTTCATACAAATAATATAATTTATATACTTTTTAATGTCAAACGCACTTTGTGGCTGTGTTTTCTCCCTCAACTTCAAAATTGTCCTATATCGCTGTTTTACCTTTGTTGTTAAGGGTGATTGATCTTCTTTGCATGGGTCGGAACTTCTTCAGTGATGTAGAATGATTTTGAAATGACTTTTGAAGTTTAGGGAGAAAATACGGTCAGTTTTTTGACATACCCTAACTGTCTTGAGCCAGAATACACAGAGTAAGACAAGACGAGCGTTTGAGATTAAAAAGTATTTAAATTGTATTTTTTTAATGAAAATAACCGATAGTTTGGCTAGATAAGACCTTTCTTTCCCGGCTGGGATCGTTTACAACCACATTTGGGATTGTTTGCGGCCACATTTAAACTGCATTTTGGAAGTTCAAACTCGGGGCACCATAGCAGTCCATTATATGAAGAAAAATCCTGAAATGTTTTCCTCAAAAAACACTATTTCTTTATGACTGAAGAAAGAAAGACTTGAACATCTTGGATGACAGGGGGATGAGTACATAATCTGTAAATTGTTGTTCTGGAAGTTGTTCTCCTTTAACGGGGTCATTTTTATAAATTCAAGCATTATTTTCTCTTGTGGACTATATGTAAAAGTTAAACGATGTGAAATATCTTATTCAGGTCAGTACTAAATAAAAAATATCATGCACTTTGTATGATCCCTCGTATTTTGGAAAAATAATTAACATTTTGCAGATTCTGCGAGGCGTATGTAAACTTTTGACCTCAAAGGTATATGGTCATAATATATCTACATAACTAGAACATTATTTTAAGGACCAATTCTCAGTATTTACTAACTATTAACTATGACTTTTGCCTCACTAAACTCATAATTTGCTGCTTATGAATAGTTAGTAAGCCAGTTTAGATATAGGGTAGCACCAAGGGATCTAAAATATGGTCATGCAGAATAAGTCATTAATATGTGCTTTTTAAAGACTAGTAAAACCACCAATATGCTAGAAATATGCATGCTAGTAAGCATATGGTTAATAGTGAGAATTGGTCCTTTACCAATAGTTACCAGTAAAGCGTTACCAATAGTTTTACTAGAAAATTATTGCATATGATGAGGGCCATGCACTCTACTGATACGCTGTATAGGCTATACTTACATTCAGTATAGTTATACAAGCATCTGATGCGTATCTTTTTGTCTGATAAATTTAGCACACTTACATGTGTTAAGATTTTATTCTGGCAGTTTTTCTCAGTTCTTATTAAGGCCATGAGCCTTGTAAACTTTTGGGATGTTTTGAGACTTTGATGCACTGTCAGTGTTTAGTGACAAACTCAATAGAACAAGCAAGCTGTCACTGTTCCAAGAGACTGGCTAATTATGCTAGAAAGTTGCCAAAAGCAAGAGCAGTCTCCTCCCTTGTTGCTGTTCTATCAGGTCGTTCACGTCTACGCTCTTGACAAAGCTCAGAAGAATGAAGAAAAAATAGGAAGAATGACAAGCAAAAATGTTTAAACTGTTTGATGTAGGTCAGATGTGTGTTCCCAGTGGAAGCAATGTGTGTTATATAATCCCCATTTTAGTTGATAAAAATGGAGGATGCACTTGCGCATGTTCGTTGCTGAAATGGATAAATTGGGTGGGATGAGACTTTAATTTGCTTAAGAGGCATTTCCTCATGTAAAGAGACACTGGTGCATGTAATCCTTTGCTAAAATAAGCATTGTATTTCTATGCTAATTTTAATTGAAAAGCTGTACACTAATAATTTTTCAAGGGCACAGAGGGAGAGAGATCCTGGATTAAAGATCTGTTAATTAATGCATACTAATCAGGAACTGTGTGTGATGAGGAGGCGTTCTCAACATCTCATTTACATGGGTTTTTCAAACTGGGGGCCACAAAGAAGTGCATGAAAAAAAGATTCCTACAAAATGCTTAGAGCAGTCAAAGGTAACTTGTGGTATTAATTTAATATGTTTAACAGAATAATTTGTAACGCACCAAATTGTATATTTTTTATATAGTTTCATTTTAATAAATCATGATCTACACTTTATTTTGTGTCCTTACAGTGTAATTATACCTTTAAGTACTGAGTAATATTAATTAACTACATGCACTTACTATATAGTTAAGGTTAGGATTAGAGTTTGGCTACTGAATTTTTAATAAGGGGGTCCCTCGCATGACTATGTTTGTGTTTTTCAATTCTTTGCATTAAGAGGTATAAAAAACCCTGTGCAAGTGCATGCATTTTGGCATTGTAACTCACTTTATGCACTTCATTGATATTTATAATGTATATTCTCTTCTCTTACAGTGCAGATGGTGTATATGAAGTATCATTTTACTGCAATGCAGTCGTCTCCAACACTGGTGATATTTTTTGGCTCCCTCCTGCCATCTACAAGAGCGCCTGTGCAATTGAAGTCCGTAACTTCCCCTTCGACCAACAGAACTGCACGCTTAAATTTCGTTCTTGGACCTATGACCGTACAGAACTCGATCTTGTCTTGACGTCCGATTTTGCCAGTCGTGATGATTACACACCAAGCGGTGAATGGGATATTGTGTCGCTCCCTGGCAGAAAAAACGAAGACCCCAATGACCTCACATACCTGGATGTCACGTACGACTTTGTAATCAAGCGCAAACCTCTCTTCTACACGATTAACCTCATCATTCCATGTGTCCTCATCACTTCTCTTGCAATTCTGGTTTTCTACCTTCCTTCAGACTGTGGAGAAAAGATGACACTTTGCATATCAGTTCTTCTGGCTCTTACTGTGTTTCTGCTCCTGATATCGAAGATCGTTCCGCCGACATCCCTGGCTGTTCCATTAATAGGGAAGTATCTGATGTTTACTATGGTGCTGGTCACATTTTCTATTGTGACGAGTGTGTGTGTGCTCAACGTTCACCATCGTTCTCCATCGACACACCGCATGCCCGAGTGGGTCAAACGTGTGTTTCTGCATAAGCTTCCTGTTTTCCTTCTGATGCGACGGCCGGGAAGGTCTAATGTACGGGAAAGGTTTCGACGGAAGCATCAACGGAAATCATTCTCATCTGATGCTAAGGGAATAAGGTTGGATGGAGACTCATTCTTCTTAAGTGATGACCCTGGGCGTGTGTGCGGGGCCTGGAGGGTCGGTGACCTTCCTGAGGGTTCAGAGTTCAGGCAGAGAGTGAAAGTCAGGCACGACCCAGATGTGGATGAGGCCATAGAGGGTGTGAGGTTCATTGCTGAACATATGAAGATTGAGGATGATGATGAAGGGGTGAGAAGTAATTTTGTGTTTCATTGATTGATTGATGTATTGATTCGTTGAGTTTGAGAAGAGTTTTATCTGACTGCAGAACAAGTAGTCTGATTTCAAAGTGAATCACTCTTAAAAACCAGTCTTTTTAGTGTATCAAAAACATACAGAACAACAAGTGTATTCTGATTCTTGATTTAATTAGTCTTAGGAGCTGTTTCTTTTTAGTGAATCAAAAAACATGAACGCAACCTGTCATGTAGTCAGATTCTTGAACGAATTACCCTCATGAGCAGGTTCTTTTTAGTGAATGAATAAACATACAGCACTACCAGTGTTGCCTGATTCCCAAATAAATGACTCTTATGAGTCAATTGTTTTTAGTGAATCAAAAAGCATGTAGTGCAATTAGTGTAGTCTGATTCTTGAGCTAATGATACTTAGCTTGTTCTTTTTAGTGAGTCAAAAAACATGCAGTGGAACCAGTACAGACTGATTCCTGAACAAATGACTCTAAAAGAGTCAGTTATTTTTAGTGAATAAATAAACATACAGTACTACCAGTGTTGCCTGATTCCCAAATAAATGACTCCAATGAAACAGTTCTTTTTAGTGAGTCAAAAAAAAATAAATAAATAAATAAAAAACATGAAGCGGAACCAGTATAGACTGATTCCCAAACAAATGACTCTAAAGAATCAGTTCTTTTTAGTGAATGAAAAAAACTTAAGCGCAGCCTATAGTCAGATTCTTGAACAAATAACTCTTATTAGGAGGTTATTTTTAGTGAATGAATAAACATACAGTACTACCAGTGTTGCCTGATTCCCTAATGAATGACTTTAATGAAACAGTTCTTTTTAGTGAATTAAAAAACGTGTAGTTCAACCAGTGTAGTCAGATTCTTGCATGAATTACTCTTATGACCAGGTTCTTTTTAGTGAATGAATAAACATACAGCACTACCAGTGTTGCCTGATTCACAAATAAGTGACTCTAATGAAACAGTTCTTTTTAGTGAATCAAAAAACTTGATTGCAACCTGTGTAGTCAGATTCTTGAACCAATGACTTTTATGAGCAGGTTCTTTTTAGTGAATGAATAAACATACAGCACTACCAATATTGCCTGATTCCCAAATAAATGACTGATTTTAGTGAATCAAAAAGCATGTAGTGCAATTAGTATGGTCTGATTCTTGAACTAATGATTCTTAGCTGGTTCTTTTTAGTGAGTCAAAAAACATGCAGTGGAAACAGTATAGACTTATTCCCGAACAAATGACCTTAAAGAGTGAATGACTTTATGAGCATGTTTTTTTTTAGTGAATGAATAAATATACAACACTACCAATGTCGCCTGATTCCCAAATAAATGACTCTTATGAGCAGTGATGGGAATAGTGTAGTGTGTTGTAAATAAACGGCGTTACTAACGACGTTATTTTTTTCAGTAACAAGTAATCAAACTAATTACTGTTTCCCCCATTACAATGCCATTACCGTTACTGACAATAAAATGCGGCATTACTATAATTTATTATAATTTTATTTTTCAGTTCATCTGAATGGATGCACAACGTACCTGTACTTGACGAACCATAAACTCTGAAGGCATGCGACTACCCGCTGCTTTGTCTCACACACGCAAAGAAAGATACAGAGCAAAAGGGTTATATACCATGCAGAATTGACACACTGCATGTAAACGATATTCTTTGTTGTATTTTTCTGTCAAAATAACAAAGTTCCTTTGGAATTCTTCAGCTTTTAAGAACTCCCGGTTTCTTCTCTCATTGGCTGGTGCTCACCTATTATCGCCCCTGTTTTTATTTCAACAAATCAGTTCCAGCGAACGCAGACAACGTGATTAATATTCATGAACCCAGCAGCTCATTAATCCTTAGTGTGTTTTATATTGTTATTAGTAGTAGAATTTGTAGTGGTTCTGTTACTTTATCAGTATTATTTTTAGTTTTTTCCCTTTTTTATAGAAACACTAAATGACAAACAATATCTTAAGCACCATCCGTCTTAAGTTCAGTCAACATGACAAATATGCATTCATACATGGTTATTCTGAAGTTCTAATCACTGAAGTTTAATGCTAAATGATCATAAAATCATATTAGAATGCTTGACTGACTGATGCTAAGTGTACTTTCAGATATTTAAAAAATTTGTGCCATTAAGCGTTGGTCTGGTGAGTAAACTAAAAAAAATTAATAGCCAATGGCCAAAAAGTGTCTGTAGAGGGTTGAATAATATTTATTTAACGTTTAATTTTGCGGACATCCAAGTTATTTGACATATTTGAACTTGTTTTTTTTTTTTTTTTTTAGTTACTTTCCCTGCGAATTAGTTACTTTTATAATGATGTAATGATGTTACTATTTGTGAGAAGAAACTAGTAACTATAACTAATTACTTTTGTAAAGTAACATGCCCAACACTGCTTTTGAGTTGTTTTTAGTGAATCAAAAAAACATGCAGAACCACTATAGATGGATTTCTGAACAAAAGACTCTAAAGAGTCAGTTCTTTTTAGTGAATCAAACAAATACAGCTTACAACTAACTACAAGGTTTAATTAATTAATTCAGTGTAATGCATATTATATCAATACAATTCTATAAAAAATAAATGAAAAGTAATGAATGAAATGTTTATTGTTGTTGCAAACTATTAGCTTGCATTTATGCTGTCTCTTTATTGAAATTATGAAAATTTTGCCAATTAAATTGATTTTTCCCTCAAAATATTTCTTTCAAATACTTAAATAATCAAGCTGATTCATTCTTTACAATTCCCATGCCTAGACCTGAGAAACTAAGTCTAAAATATGGAGCAAAACTGCAGTGCTGAATTTTATTAGCGACCAAATTCCAGACATGAAAACACTGTGCTGAAACCCCATGACTACGCATATATATAGTAGTAATTAATGTTTTTTTGCTTGCATGTGCAGATCATTGAGGACTGGAAGTATGTAGCCATGGTGATCGACCGGCTCTTCCTCTGGATTTTTATCCTGGTGTGTGTCGTCGGCACACTTGGACTCTTTGTTCAGCCTCTCTTTCAAAGCTACAACACCCCCGTGGCAGAGGAAGAGTGAGTCACATCTTTCTTTCTCTACTCCTTCTCTTTAATTCATGATAGAGGAGTGTTTGGAGGCAAGTGCCTTGCGGATATTTGTAAACTTCTTATGCAATTAACAATAGCGTCACCTTCAAAGTGGAAAAGTTTGCTGTCGTTTACTGATGCGTTTGCTTCTCTCTGTCCCTCCCTGCTTTTTCCCATCATTTTCTTCTCTTTCCCGTGTCTCCCTTTTGCAGATATGGGGATTTCTAAAATACCTTCTGAGTGTTCCTGTGACTTTTGGACGTACTTGTTGACCGAGCTTTGACATATCACAAACACATATTTAGCAGAACAGAACCATTGTGGGGCGAATTCACTAAACAGTTGCATTTAGCGTACGCTGTTTCAGTGCAATCATATGAATTATTCACAAACCACACACAATCCAGTTTAAGCAGCTCTAAAATTATTATTTTTTGTACAAACTGCCATTCTATGCAAATTAGACTTCTTATAGCATGTATATTAAAAAAATTAGTGCTGTGTGCCTAGTACAATTAACGTTGCGTTATTACAAGCAGGCTGTAAACACAATTTTATGTAAAACAGATATTTGTTTACATTTTTTATTGATCATGCTTGCAGTAAATTATCAAATGATGATTAATTGGAGTAGAGTGTTATAATCAGCCATAAAATCAGCCATTACCTGATTTGCATAATTCCTTTAGATGCAGATAAACACATCAGCAGGTTCTGTTCCTTCTTAGTGAATTCCCCCTGTGTGTCACATGACAAACACTCTCAAAGCTATAAACCAATGATCCTGTTCCTTTAAGAATTTCTCATTTAAACAATAATGGCAATGTATGACAGCTGTCAGTGCCACTTAGTCATCATCTTTGCAGCCAAATTGTTGTATAACTAAAATATTTATATGGTTTATGTAGTGTTCACTTTTATATTTTTTCAAGGCACACATTCACTTCTATCAAAGAAGGTTTACAGGGTTTCAAGAGCAGGACATTTATTGGAGACCTTGATGCAAGGACTGATTTTCTAAGACATTTTTTTCTCCTCCTTGCTTGACCTCACACAAATGCATTGACACCAAACTGTAGTTCACTCAGTGTTGTTTGATATGAACGTTTGATTAATGGCTGTGAGTGGTTTTCCGGAACTAAATCACATTTTAATTGCCTTAAAAGAAAGTTTCATGCAGTGACTGAAAAGCACTTCACCACCACGACAGTATGATCAATAGACTTTTCAATATAAGCATTGTAATTATAAAAATAATACAATAAAACTTTTTCCCTTCATTTCTGTTGCTTTTCATGAGAGCAGTTCTTCATATTTTCTGTTCCTTCTGCTTTCTTTCCTTTAATGCATTCAGTCCATACTCAAATGCACAAGCCCTAGTAGACAATCTTTCATTAGTGATATATGGTTTATATACTGTATTATGAGATACACACTGTGGTGCATATCTGTTTGAATATGTCTATATGTCCATGTTGCCACAGGTATCAACGCGTAGACAAACCTTTACCCATTTTAACTGATTGAATAAAATGCAGGCACCGGGTAACATAATGAGTGTAGATGCCTTTGCTAATCTTTCTTCCAACATTAGCATGCAAAATATTCTATTGCCATGGAAACCACTGAGACATGGGTGTGTGTCCTTTTTAAAGTGGCCTTCCCCATGTCATTCATATTCCCTGTAAAGGGATAAATCCTTCAAGTGGTAACACTCAAAGCTAGAGCTTTGTCATTTATGCTTAAGAAAAAAACTATTTTCCTTTTAACCCTGCAAGGCCTGACAAATGACAGAAAAATCAATGCGATCTTTCTCTTCTAATGCGTAGCCTGTGTAATCCAGGTCAATACAGTTAGGATATGTCAAAAAACTCCCATCTTGTTTTCTTCTTCAACGTCAAAATCGTCCTACATCGTTGTTTTACTTTTTTTTTTTGTAAAGGGCGTTTGATCTTCTTGCATGTTCTCTTTTAGAGCCATTTGAAGCTGCATTTAAACTGCATTTTGGAAGTTCAAACTTGGGGGCACCATTGAAGTCCATTATATGTTTCCTCAAGAAACATAATTTCTTATCGACTGAAGAAAGAAAGACACGAACATCTTGGATGACAAGGGGGTGAGCAAATTATCTGTAAATTTTTGTTTTGGAAGTGAACTTCTCCTTTAATACAGAGAGGCAAACATATAATGCAATACAATACAGTGATGTACAAATTAACTTATGTATATAAATATATTTAATATATAAACATCAATTATTTTTTAAATATATACATGCATGTGTGTGTGTGTATTTATATATATACATAATAAATAAACACAGCACACACATAAATTATGTACACAAACTTTTATTTTGGATGCGATTAATTGTGATTAATTGTTGCCCAGCAATAAAATTAACATTTATCAAAAGATGAATCATATTTGATACATTTCAACATTTTTCTAAAAATATAATTTATGGATAATCATGTAAATCTGGCTTTAGTCTAGTCAGTGCTCATTGTGAAATATTACTAATAGTTCTGCAAAAAATGCATGGTACTGCAGGCGATTAATTTCTCCAGTTCAACGGCATTAATGCAGTTAACGCAGGGATGGGGCTAGGGTTGGCCACCCCACACACAAATGCTACTTCTGTCTCTTTTTTTGACAAGAAGTGCATTTATTTAGTCACAGAACGTCTTTACGACCACATCAAATGGTAGACTTTTCAGATGCGCACTCCAACTTCACTTCAGCGCCAGGCTAGTCAAAGGAGCACTGGAAAGGTACAGGTGACGAGGAACTTCAGTAGAACAACAGTGAACTGCGGTCAGATGAGATGTTGTCAGGCCATATGTCAGTAAAAAACTATTTACCTGTCCTGCCAGCCGTTATACTGTGCTCGTAGCATGCGCACTGCAATTGCATGCACAAATAGCAATAATGTAGCCAGTATCATTTCATGTTAAAGTGCGAATTAAACTACGAGCATGTGTGTCAGATCCACGTAATGTTCAGCAGTGGCAGCTCTTAAAGGGGTCATCAGATGTCACACCGACAGAGGCCGCTCCCACGATAGTTGATTGACATGAGCATCTTACCTTAGATCAGTTGTAACAGTCCGCCAAGTTTGACAAGATTGAGGTGTTGTGTTGCTGGATGTAGTAATGAACGTAGTGGTCGTCATTCACTCCCGACATCTGAGCCACTGAAGATGCAGTGGATTACATTTGTTTGTGAAGGGAATGCGCCTCCCGATCTACATATATCTGTCTATGTTCGCACGAATCATTCGTGATCCAGCTTCACTTACAGCAGAAGTGAGTAAAAGGGTTTTTTTTATGAATCTTTGTGATCACCTTTCCTAATAATGTGCTAGTTAGCAAGTTTAGCGGCTAAACGCACTAAATGTGGCTAAAGTAAACAATCTCTCAGAGCAGCAGAGAGAAGAGAGGGGCGGGGCAAGCAGAGCTCATTTGCATTTAAAGCAGCCTCATCCAGAATGAGATGATTTTTGCAGAGCTGATTTTGGCAAGGTAAAAAGGGTCTTGTTTTACACTACTACTGAGAATTTTTAACCAAAGTATATTATAGACTTTTCATTAAGACCTTAAAGAATCATATCAACTTGTGGAAAATGGGCATCCGATGACCCCTTTAAAGTAATAGCAGCAAAATAACCTAATAACCCAGCTGCTGTGATATCTGTTAATCAAAGAACAAAAAAAAAAAAAAAGAAATCAATAACTTTTGTAGCTTTGAGTATCCATGTATATTTGATTCTATTAGTATTTAGTTTTTGATAACTTTATTTAATTTCTGTATATTTCCTATACTTGCTGAAGGGCATGGGTAAATAAAATGGGTTTTTATAAGTCTAATAAATGTTAAGATTGATAGCTCTAGTTATACTGTAATGTTGAATAGCTATTGTCAATGGTTAAATATTAGGAAAAAAGAACAGTAAAATGTACAGTAAAAATCAGCTACATGTAATCAAACAGACAGGAAACACTATTAACAGCAATGATTATATGTTGCAATCAAACTTGCAGAAAAATTTGATAACTCTGTATGTTGTTTCAGGGTTGGCATCATCTAAAGTCCTCTGAGAGGTTGGCATCATCTCTTCTCAGGTGTTCGGTCATCTCAAATCTTAGTAAGGACTGTATCCAGACTGAAGCATGTGTAATTCCTAGTTACCACGGGATGTCTATTCTCTGGCAGAAACAGAGAAACAAATAGAGACAAATTTAGTGTAGCTGCTGTTCCAACCAAGCAAAATGCTTGTTCAATCCAAGCAAAAGAATGATAATGTGCATTTGATCAGATATAGCTAAAGTACAAGAGAAGTGTCCTAATCTAGATTTAAACAGAGAGAATGTGTCTGAACCCAGAACGTTATCAAAAAGGCTATTCCAGAGTTTAGGAGCCAAATGCGAAAAAGCTCTACCTCCTTTAGTGGACTTTGCTATCCTATGGTACCACCAAAAGTCCAGAGTTTTGCGACCTTAGGGAGCATGATGGATTTTAGCATGATAGAAGACTAGTTAGGTAGGCAGGAGCTAAACCATTAAGGGCTTTAAAAGTAAGTAGTAGTATTTTGTAACTGATACAGAACTTAACAGGTAGCAGAGACTGTAAAATTGGGGTAATATGATCATATTTTCTTGACCCGGTTAAGACTCTAGCAGCTTCATTTTGGACTACCTGTAGCTTGTTTATTGTAGATGCAGGACAACCACCTAGCAGTGCATTACAACAGTCAAGTGTAGAGGTCATGAATGCATGAACTAACATTTCTGCATCAGAAACAGGTAACATGTTCCGTAGCTTGGCAATGTTTCTAAGATGGAAGAATGCTGTTTTTGTAACATGGGAAATATGATTTTCAAAAGTCAAGTTGCTGTCTATTATAACACCCATATTTGACTGTAGAGGAAGTAACAGTACATCCTTCTAGTTTGTGTACAAAGTTTTGATCATGTTGATAATTTAGAAGGCATTCAAATTTTTGCGTATCAAATATGATACAATAGGCTTTATAAAGTTAAAGCACATAATATAAATGGAATATGGGATTTTTTTCAAGGTCTGGCTTCCAGGAATAACTGGTGTTCTTACTGAAATGCACCTACAAATGGTGGTTGATGAGCCACTCAATGGACCCTGAGTAGTGATGTTATCTGGAATATAGCCTTTGTTACCAAAAACTGTTTTGCTATGCTAGGAAAATGCCTAAATGTATTTCTAATGATCCTTGAATTTGCGAGAAGGCAATACTGGGATCTCTGCCACAAGGTACCATTCAAGACAAATTACCATCTTAGTGAAAATTGGCAATAGCATTTGACCCAATGAAACAAAGGCCAAAATTAGACTATAATGCATCAAAGCTGTCCTCACCTTCAATGTAACATTTTTTCACTGTAAATTGAAACTACTCTCTTCTTTTGTCACCCTTGAAATATTCTACTTCAGTAGTTCATTAAAGGGGTCCTATTATGTTGATTTTGTTTTAAGGTGTACTAGAACATGCTCTCATGCTTGGTGATTTGAAAAACGCATTATTTTTCCATATAATTTACATTATAACAATACCTTTCTCCCCAGCCTGGCACAGATGGCTCGATTAGTTCAAATAGGTTTGATGAAGGCCCGCCTTCCGAAAACTAAAATGTGTTGTGATTGCCAAAGCAGCAAGTTACGTCTGCTCGGTTATAGTTAAGGACATATTAAGTTATAGTTGATGCTACAGTAGTGTTGGGTCCTATCGTCAACCTGCGAGATCGCCGATACATGATATTATCGTGCTAATTTATTTAATTATTTATAAACTTAGTTTCAAAACCATCTCCAGCATAAGGCTAAAGGCAGCCTAGTGTTTTTAGTATGACTTAATTTGTATTTACCATGACAACAATTGAATAAAAACAGTGTCAGTTACTAATTATAATGCTTACATTTCCTTAGTTACTCAAAAAACAGCTACAGAAAATGAGCAAAGAACATTAACATTACCAAAGAACATCATCACAGATTAGCCTTGCCTTTAGTAGTCTGTGGCGCATTACAGCTCTGACGCGGCCACCTGAGCTGATCATGGCCACTCTAGTCATTGCTTGTGTTTATACCAGCCACGCCTCGGCATGTGTTTTGACCCCCCAATACTACACACGTCTACAGCTTGTGGCTCTGACACTCCCACCGGAGCTGATTGCGGCCACTCTAGTCAATGCACGTGTTTATACCAGCCGAGTCTCTGCATGTGTTTTGACCCCCAACACTACACATGTCTGTGGCTTGCGGCTCTGACGCGGCCACCGGAGCTGATCGTGGCCACTCTAGTCAATGCTTGTGTTTATACCGGCTCTGACGTGGCCACCAGAGTTGATCGTGGCCACTCTAGTCAATGCTTGTGTTTATACCAGCCATGCCGAGGCCATGCCATTTTTGACCCCCAATACTACACACGTCTGCAGCTTGCAGCTCTGACACTCCCACCGGAGCTGTTCGTGGCCAATCTAGTCAATGCTTGTGTTTATACCAGCCACGCCTCGGCATGTGTTTTGACCCCCAATATTACACACGTCTGCGGCTCACGGCTCTGACACTCCCACCGGAGCTGATCGCGGCCAATCTAGTCAATGCTTGTGTTTATACCAGCTGCGCCTCGGCATCTGTTTTGACCCCCTATACTGCAAACGTCTGTGGTGCATTACGGCTCTGATGCGGCCACCAGAGCTGATCGTGGCCACTCTAGTCAATGCTTGTGTGTATACCAGCCACGCCTTGGCATGTGTTTTGACCCCCAATACTACACACATCTGCGGCTTGCGGCTCTGGCACTCCCACTGGAGCTGATCGTGGCCACTCTAGTCAATGCTCATGTTTATACCAGCCGAGTCTCGGCATGTGTTTTGACCACCAATACTACACACGTCTGCGGCTCACAGCCACCGGAGCTGATCGTGGCCACTCTAGTCAATGCTTGTGTTCATACCAGCCGCGCCTCGGCATCTGGTTTGACCCCTTATACTGCAAACATCTGTGGCGCGTTATGGCTCTGACGCGGCCACCGGAGCTGATCGTGGCCACTCTAGTCAATGCTTGTGTTTATACCAGCCGAGTCTCGGCTTGTGTTTTGACCCCCAATACTACACACATCTGTGGCTCGCGGCTTTGACACTCCCACCGGAGCTGATCGCGGCCACTCTAGTCAATGCTTGTGTTCATACCAGCCGCGCATCGGCATCTGTTTTGACCCCTTATACTGCAAACATCTGTGGCGCGTTACGGCTCTGACGCGGCCACCGGAGCTGATCGTGGCCACTCTAGTCAATGCTTGTGTTTATACCAGCCGAGTCTCGGCTTGTGTTTTGACCCCCAATACTACACACGTCTGTGGCTCGCGGCTCTGACACTCCCACCGGAGCTGATTGTGGCCACTCTAGTCAATGCTTATGTGTATACCAGTCGAGTCTTGGCATCTGTTTTGACCCCCTATACTGCAAACGTCTGTGGCGCATTACGGCTCTGACGCGGCCACCGGAGCTGATTGTGGCCACTCTAGTCAATGCTTATGTTTATAACAGCCACGCCGTGGCTCATTGAAGCGTCCCAGAAGCGGCTGTCCACGCTGCATCGCTAAAGTTAGGCTAATCCCCCAACCCGTCCATAGGCAGGATTTATTTTAATGATATTCTAATGGGCCGCGTTGTGATATCACAACACCCGGAAAACAACACTGTAGTCCAAAGGAGCCGTTTGTTGTAGTTCTTCAAAAGGGATCTTCTTCAGAGTCATGCTTCCATGGTCACAGATATTTTTCCATCTGTAAAATCCACAAAGTATTCCTCTCCGGTGTGTAAATGAGCATGTGCAAGCCTGTCTGCACTCTACACATGTGAACAGAAACACAGTCTTCATTTATGGTCTTTTCTGATGCCTGCATTTATCTTTTCTTTGCTTATCTCCATGTGAGTGGTTAAATGTACACATAAAACATATTAGACCTAATTGAATGTCCTCTTCTCTACTCATCTACTCATAAATTCTGTCACATCAATAAATTACACCCACTTCAGCCTGCACATAAAACATTACTGATGTGTTGTTTAAATCTCTGTCAGGTATTTATAACATTTAGAGAAATGTCACAAGAAGCTGTTCTTGTGGTAAATATGCACTTAAGCTGATCTTAATTTGACTGACTAAAAATGATTTGAAATAAGGAAACAATTAAAGGTATGTGAGAATATTGTGGCCGTAAAGTAAGTGGAACGAAAGAAAATCCATGAAATATGTTATTTGTTGAGAACTGAAAGACCATATTTTGTATGGTCTGTCGGGTCTATTTATATATTTATTTTTTTATTTGCACATATATTTTCAGCTGCCCATAGCAATGATGTCGGGGGGGAAGATTTAACATGGTGGAAACTTCATTGCCTCAGCAGAGACGGCTGCTGTTGTCTGCAATGCTGCTGATCAGCAGAAATGCCCCTCCATTGCTTATAGCGTGCTGAGATATCGACGTCTCTCATATTTACTGTCAGATTCTCACATATGCACTGGTGCATTCTGAAATGTGGAGATAGGAGGGATGCATTTGTTGGTTTCAGTGTATATCTTGAAATAAATATATAGTATAAATGATAAATAATAATATAATAATAAAAATAACTGCAGATTTATGCTCAAATATTATTTATTATCTAAACAAACAGTAGAAATTTATGTGTTGGGGATATGACCCTTAAAGGTCATATTTTTATAAGATTTTTTTTTTTTTTTTTTTTTTTACTCAATTTATATGCACAATTAATGTTTAGCTGTTACGTAGTAGCTGCGTGCTGGACGGAACGAGACGAGAGACGAGATAACAGGCAACAATATTTAATATAAACTTCAGGTAGCACAAGCAGGAATATCCACACACGTAGAAAACAAACGTTAAAGACCGACAGAGAACTCAGGATACAAACAGGCTTATAAAGGGTGACTAATTACAAGGACAGGTGAAGGGGATGACAGAATAACAAGGGCAAAACCAAAAGTTAACAGGATGACAGGGGGAGACAATGGGAGAAACCAAATATACAAACAGACAGAACTGTGACATTACGCCCCCCTCCGAATAGGCGCGACCTCGCGCCGTAGAAAACAAAAAACAAAACAGACAAGAGGGGCAAAAAAAACAGCAGAAAAACAGAGTCCATGTGGGAGGAGGCTTCGGCGGAGGACGGAACCCCGGGAGGGGGACAAAAAACAGAGTGATCAGAGTCCAAGGGGGCGACGAAGGTGGGAGGAGCCAGGGAGGAAACAGGAGGGACCCGGAGCAGGAGGAGCCAGTAGAGACCCAGACCGCAGCCATGATGTAAGCCCACGGTGGAGCCGACGGAGGGAGGAGCCATGGTGGAGGAAGGGCTGACGACTCCAGGGGGCCGACCGACGGCGGCGGAGCAGGTGGAGGTGGAGCCCGAGGCGGAGACGGAGAGCCAAAGATCCAGGGCGACACCGAGGATCCGGAGGGCCAAGGCGGAGCCCAAGGCTCTGCCGACTGAGGCGGAGGCGGAGCTCCGGAGGTCCGCGGCGGAGCCGGAGCGACAGAGGACTGAGGGGGAGCCGGAGGGAGGGAGGAGCCCAACGGAGCCGGTGGGATGGAGCGACGAGGCAAAGCCGGAGGAGTGGAGTCCCAAGGCGATGGCGGGACGACGACCGACCAAGGCGGAGCCGGAGGGACGAGGGAGCCCGGTGGAGCTGGTGGGCCGACGGGCGACGGTGGAGACGAGGGAGCTGAGAGCCGTGGTGGAGCCGCAGGGTCGGAGGGCCGAGGCGGAGTTCTGGACTCTGAGGCTGGAGGCGGAGCTGAGGGATCCTCCAGCCCTGACGCCGATGGAAGCTGGCAGACCCGCGGCGAGCCCACTGCACAGGTAGTGGGCTGAGGGTGAGCAGAGGGGCTGTCAGGGGACAGCGGTGACCAGACAGACAGAAGAGGGGGTGTGGGTGGGAATTCCATACCGACAGGTAGATCATGACAGGTAGGTATTTCCGTAGAAAAGTCTATTAAATCTCCAGAGTTAGTGTCCAGAACTTCAGTAAAGAAGTCAATCAAGTCCCCAGAGTTCAGTTCAAGCTCACCCCCAGCGGTGGTGCAGTGGGCAGGGCTCTCCATAGCCCTCTCTTGCTCCACGCAGCACTCCACCGTTGCGGTAGTTGTAGCCGGCTCTCGCACCTGGTCGGACGTGTTGGGCTCTGGCTCTGTGGCGATCCTTTGCTCTGTCGCTCGTGGCTCTGGCTCGTCATCCGCGGTGGGCTCGGGCTCAAACTCCGCGTGTCGGGGTGATGGTTGGCTGGGTTCTGGGTCTTGAGTGGGGCTGGTGTCATACTCCGTGGTCAACGAAGATCTGCTGGACACCAGCACCCACACGATGTAATCGGCAATGCTCTCTCGAGGACCATCCCCGGACAGCTGCGCCTTGATGGTGGTGTTCAGTCCCGCACGGTAGAACGTGCACAGGCAGCTGTCCGGGTAGTGCGTGAGTGGTACGAGATGCACAAAGTCTCTGGTGTGGTCCTCGAGAGAGCGATTCCCCTGCTCCAGGAGGATGATCTGAACGGCGGGATCCATGAAGAAAAATCAAAACAAACACTGAGAAAAAAACGGAAAATAAAGCAGGGAAAAACGCCGAAAAAACTGTTTTAGGTCGGTCTTTCTGTTACGTAGTAGCTGCGTGCTGGACGGAACGAGACGAGAGACGAGATAACAGGCAACAATATTTAATATAAACTTCAGGTAGCACAAGCAGGAATATCCACACACGTAGAAACAAACAAACGTTAAAGACCGACAGAGAACTCAGGATACAAACAGGCTTATAAAGGGTGACTAATTACAAGGACAGGTGAAGGGGATGACAGAATAACGAGGGCAAAACCAAAGTTAACAGGATGACAGGGGGAGACAATGGGAGAAACCAAATATACAAACAGACAGAACTGTGACATTAGCTCAATTAAATTTTTTATTATCCCTAATAGTTTGACCTAATTAGCCTTTAAAACTATGCTTGAAAATATACACTACCAGTCAAAAGTTTTTAATGTTTTTTTTTAAAGAAGTCTATTCTGCTCACCAAGCCTGCATTTATTTGATCCAAAAACACTGCAAAATCAGTAATAATAATGTGATTTTTTTTACTATTTAAAATAACAGCCTTGTATTTTAATATATGTTAAAATGTAATTTATTCCTGTAATCAAAGCTAAATTTTCAGCATCATTACTCCAGCCTTCAGTGTCACATGATCCTTCAGAAATCATTCTAATATGCTGATTTGCTGTTCAAGACACATTTTTATTTTTTTCATTCTTTGATGAATAGAAAGATTCAATGATTAGCATTTATCTGAAATATACTGACCAAAATTATAAACACTTTTATTTTTGCCCCCATTTTCATGAGCTGAACTCAAAGATCTAAGACTTTTTCTATGTACACAAAAGGGATATTTCTCTCAAATATTGTGTTATAATATCTGTGTTAGTGAGCATTTCTCCTTTGCCGAGACAGTCCATCCACCTCACAGGTGTGGGATATCAAGATGCTGATTAGACAGCATGATTATTGCACAGGTGTGCCTTAGGCTGGCCACAATAAAAGGCCACTCTAAAATGTACAGTTTTATCACACAGCACAATGCCACAGATGTCGCAAGTTTTGAGGGAGCGTGCAATTGGCATGCTGACTGCAGGAATGTCCACCAGAACTGTTGCCCGTGAATTGAATGTTCATTTCTGTACCATAAGCCGTCTTCAAAGGCGTATCAGAGAATTTGGCAGTACATCCAACCCGCCTCACAACCGCAGACCACGTGTAACCACACCAGCCCAGGACCTCCACATTCAGCATCTTCACCTCCATCTGAGACCAGCCACCCGGACAGCTGCTGCAACAATCAGTTTGCATAACCAAAGAATTTCTGCACAACCTCTCAGAAACCGTCTCAGGGAAGCTCATCTGCATGCTCGTTGTCCTCATTGGGGTCTCGACCTGACTGCAGTTCATCGTCGTAACTGACTTGAATGGGCAAATGCTCACATTTGATGGCGTCTGGTACTTTGGAGAGGTGTTCTCTTCACGGATGAATCCCGGTTTTCACTGTACAGGGCAGATGGCAGACAGCGTGTATGGTGTCGTGTGGGTGAGCGGTTTGCTGATGTCAACGTTGTGGATCAAGTGGCCCATGGTGGCGGTAGGGTTATGGTATGGGCAGGCATATGTTATGGACAACGAACACAGGTGCATTTTATTGATGGCATTTTGAATGCACAGAGATACCGTGACGAGCTCCTGAGGCCCATTGTTTTGCCATTCATCCACGACCATCACCTCATGTTGCAGCATGATAATGCACGGCCCCATGTTGCAAGGATCTGTACACAATTCCTGGAAGCTGAAAACATCCCAGTTATTGCATGGCCAGCATACTCACCAGACATGTCACCCATTGAACATGTTTGGGATGCTCTGGATCGGCGTATACGACAGCGTGTTCCAGTTCCTGCCAATATCCAGCAACTTCGCACAGCCACTGAAGAGGAGTGGACCAACATTCCACAGGCCACAATCAACAACCTGATCAGCTCTATGCGAAGGAGATGTGTTGCATTGTGTGAGGGAAATGGTGGTCACACCAGATAATGACTGGTTTTCGGATCCCCCCGGACCTCCCCAATACAGTAAAACTGCACATTTTAGTGTGGCCTTTTATTGTGGCCAGCCTAAGGCACACCTGTGCAATAATCATGCTGTGTAATCAGCATCTTGATATGCCACACCTGTGAAGTGGATGGGTTATCTCGGCAAAGGAGAAGTGCTCACTAACACAGATTTAGACAGATCTGTGAATAATATTTGAATACTACCCATCTTCAAATGTTGAGGGAGAGAGACAGAAAGAAATGAGAAAGAAAAAATTAAGAACGCAAGTGACTATAAATACCATTAGAAAGGGGTAATCTGAGGAGCCTATGCAACACACACACACACAAAAATAATTTCATTAGCTTGTGAGTCTCTTCCAGATATCTCTCATTAAATATTGTCTTAAGGTCACATGTCCCCAGAGGCTTATGGAGAGACTAGCAGTGCTTGCGTTTGATCACTCTTGCTGCCACTGAAGATTAAAAATAACAGAGAGCAATGACGTTAACTGCTAACACTAACCACACACAGCTGTCATTTCAAAACAAGCACATAGGAACACTCTGTTTGGACTCTATATTAACAAGGTCAAATTTGCAGGCATGCTTTGATTGGATAATTGCTGCCTTTTTGTCCTATTTCTGCTTGATTAAAAAAAAAGAAGAATTATGTACTCAAATTTAAACCGAATTCTGTCTCCATTTAAATGTCATGACTCATTCGGGTGTTTCGTGTGACTTGTGAAGAAAAAAAAAAGATTTCTACCAGTGTCATTTCCACTACATCTCAAAAAATGTGTTGTATTGAATAGCATTCTGTGATGAAAAGGATATTTTAAATATTCCATTCCAAGACTCCATTTATCTTGCTTAAAGGAATAGTTCACCTAAAAATGAAAATTCTGTCATAAATTACTCACCCTCATGTTGTTCCAAACCTGTAAGACATATGTTCATCATGGGAACACAAATGAAGATATTTAAGATGAAATCCAAAAGCTTTTTGACCCTCCATAGATGGTCAAGGCACAGAAACATTTCTCAAAATATCTTCTTTTATGTTCCACTGAAGAAAGTCTGTCATACAGGTATACTGGCATGAATAAGGACAGGATTTTTTTTTATTTATGTGAAGGATACCTTTAAGACTAATTATTCCTAAAGATCCCTTAGATTGACCATTGCTATATTATTTTAGAAAGGACAAATTCATGTTACAACCATGCAAGTCACTACCAGCACATCTCTTTATATATTCTTCAGTGTCCATAAAACTTTTATGGTGAATCTGGTTTTCTCCAGTAGCCCGTGGCAAGAAGAAAACGAGTGAGTGAGAGATAGAATAAAAAAGGGGACAGAAAGTGGAAATCCACTTCATCCTTTGACTGTCACAGCCAGTAAAAGTCATGGTGGCCTCTGAGCTTCCTGTAAGCTGGTTAAAGACTAGCGATACTTGAGGCAATAGACTCTGAGTCACTATATTATGAAGCTGCAAAATTGTATTTATTTGTCTTAGTATGTGTGCTAATAGCATAATGTTGTTCTCCACTGGCTAAAGTGGTTTGTTATTCAAAAATAGTTTCAGTCTTTAGGTCTTAAGGTAGTGACTGGTCAAAAAATGCCTGTGAGAAATTTAAAAAGATGGGATTTGAGGACAAACTTTTTCCTTACAAACGCAGTGGACCAGGTGGACCATATTAAATGTACTCACCCTCAGGCCATCCACTATGTGGATGAATTTGTTTCTTCATCTTAACATGCAGAATTGGAGAAATTTAGCATTACATTACATCACTTGCTCACCAATGGTAGTGAATGGGTGCTGTCAGAATTCAAACAGCTGATAAAACACATCACAAAAATCAAGTAATCCACATGCCTCCAGTCCATCAATTAACATCTTGTGCAGTGAAAAGCTGTTTGTAAGAAACAATTACATTATTAAGGCATTTTAACTACCAAAATACAAAAAAAAAATTACTACATTTTTTACAAAAAATGATCTTGTTACAACATCTTTTCTCATAATAAGGAGATGCTGTCACTTTTTTTGACATCCTTTCTCGTTAAATTGACAAAAAAATATGTTGTTTTAATGAGAAAATATGTCGTTTAATGAGATAATTATGTCACTTTATCTACATAACATCTCGTTATTGCGAGAAAAGATGTCGTTTTAACAATAAAACATCTTATTACGAAAAAAAGATGTAATTTTAAGGGATAATTGTCGTTTTAAAGACATAACATCTCGTTATTATGAGAAAAGGTGTTGTTTTAACAAGAAAACATCGTTATTATAGAAAATATATTTTAATGAGAAAAGATGTTTTAACGACATAACATCTCATTTCAAGAAAAGATGTTGTTTTAACGGGAAAACATCGTTATTACGAGAAGAAATGTCATTTTAATGAGATAACTGTCGTTTTAATGACATAACTTCTCGTTTTTATGAGAAAAGATGTTGTTTTATTGACATAACACCTCGTTGCTTTGAGAAAAAAATTACGTTTTAACGAGAAAATATGTTGTTTAAATGAGAAAAGATGTTTTAACAAGAAAGCATCTCGGTTTTACAAGAAAAAGTGTTGTTTCAATAAGAAAACATCACGTTATTACGAGAAAAGATGTTTTAACGAGAAAAGATGACGTTTTAATGACATAACATCTCATTATTACAAGATGCCATGTTAACAGGAAAAGATGTTGTTTTAACAAGAAAGCATCTTGTTATTAAGAGAAAAAATGTTGTTTTAATAACTTCTTAATAACACCATAACTTCTTGTTTTTACGAGAAAAGATTTTGTTTTAATGAGAAAACATCTCGTTATTACGAAAAAAAAGATGTCATTTTAAAGGGGTCTTCGGATGCTAAGTTCACTTTTACATGTTGTTTGAACATTACTGTGTATTGGCAGTGTATGTACTAATCTACCCTATAATAATAAAAATCCATGCAGTGGTTTTTAATTAATCTGTAAAATTACAGATCGCCCTCTTTGTTCGCCCTCTTTGTTTCGATGCCAGAGCAGGGATGTAAGTTAGACAAGAGTATCTCCGATTGAGCGATTGAGGTGTTGTGTTGCTGGATGTAATAATGAATGCAGTGGTTGTCATTTACTCCCGACATCTGAGCCGCTGAAGATGCAGTGGATTACATTTGTTTGTGAAGGGAATGCGCCTCTAGATCTACATATATCCGTCTATGTTCACGCGAATCGTTCGTGATCCAGCTTCACTTACAGCAGAAGTGAGTATAAGGGTTTTTTTATAAGTCTTTGTGAGCACCTTTCCTAATAATGTGCTAGTTAGCAAGTTTAGCGGCTAAATGCAGCTAAAGTAAACAGGTTCGTCGCTCCACACAGAGAATAGAGGGGGGGCGCAAACAGAGCTCATTTGCATTTAAAGCAGCCTCGACCAGACTGACATGATTTTTGCAGAGCTGATTTTGGCAAGGTAAAAAGGGTCTTGTTTTACACAACCATTGAGAATTTTTAACCAAAGTATATTATAGACTTTTCATTAAGAGCCTAAAGAATCATATCAACTTGTGGAAAATGGGCATCCGATGAGCCCTTTAACAAGAAAACATCTCATTATTATGAGAAAAGGTGTCGTTTTAGCAAGAAAATATGTTGTTTTATCGGGAAAACTTATTATTATGAGAAAATATGTTTTAATGAGAAAAGATGTTATTACGAGAAAATATGTTTTACTGAGATGTTAGAGAAAAGATGTTATTTTAATGACAACATCTCGTTATTACAATAAAAGATGTTGTTTTAACAAGAAAACATCTCGGTTTTACAAGAAAAAGTGTTGTTTTAATAAGAAAACATCTCGTTATTACAAGAAAAGTTGCCGTTTTAACGGCATAACATCTTGTTTATTACGAAAAAAGATGTTTTAACGTGAAAATGTCGTTCTAATGAGAAAACATCTCATTATTACGAGAAAATGTGTTTTAATGAGAAAAGATTGTTTTAACGACAACATCTCATTATTACAAGATGTCATTTTAATGGGAAAAGATGTTGTTTTAACAAGAAAACATCTTGTTATTACGAGAAAAAATGTTTTAACAAGAAAAGATGTAGTTTTAACGAGAAAAAAGATGTTTTAACATGAAAAGCTCTCGGTTTTACAAGAAAAGATGACGTTTTAACAACATAACATCTTGTTATTATATAAAAAAAGAAGAGAAAAGATGTCATCAAAACGACATAGCATCTCGGTTTTACGAGGAAAGATGTCGTTTTAACGAGATAATTGTTGTTTTAACGACATAGCATCTCGGTAAACGTCATTTTAACGGGAAACATCTCGTTATTACGAGAAAAGATGTCGTTAAAACAACAAAGCATCTCGTTATTACGATATAATTGAGTAGAAAAAATAATATGTGTGTGGCAGCAATGCGTCAGCGTACATAATAATGCCTCCTCAAATTTAAAAAAAATAAACAAAATAAAATAAAAAAAATGGTCCTTTCACATTAAAATCCACTAACATGTTTTAGTCCTGTTTTGGACTGTTTTCACTTGTAAATGCTTGATCTGTGCATATTTCTCTCCTCATTTAGGTGAGATGACTTTTTCACCAAAGAAAGCAATATTATGGATAGAGAACTTGTTTGCCATTAAAAACATCTTGATGATGGATTTGTTTATCACAAACACGCCTCTTTTTACTTCAGAAGAATTACATTAATTGATGGTCTGGAATTGTGTTGTGGGATGTTGTGATGTTTTATCAGATGTTTGGACTGTAAATTAGACAGCACCCATTCATTGCAGAAAAACCACTGATGAGCAAATGGCTTTCAATTCCAAACACCGACTCTGTGAATGTTGCCTAAAGCAAACAGAACAATATCAGTAAGTAACTGGTAACAATTCCTGTTCTGAGTGATCCCAAGGATCACCAAGATCTTGACAGGAGCAGTTGGATTTGTGGGTCTGTCTGAGGCTGTGATGATGGTCTCTGCTTTTTCTGGTTTTCTACCCAACACCACGCAAGCAGTGCACCCATAATGGACGATCGTGATTCCAGAAATTCCCGCTGTACTAGCAAAGAATAAAAGCACTCAGGTATAATCATCTAGGTATTGTAGATGTGTGAGGTGAATAATTTACAAGGCCATAAAAGTCCTGTTGGGGAATGCAACTTTATTTTTCTATTTTTAATATGCGCTAGAAGATGGCAGTCCTGTTCCAAAGAGAGAAGAAGCTTTTAAAAGAGTGTCTGGGACATGGCAGGGTGGGTGGAGAGACAGGAAAAGCAGACATACAGATTTGAGAGAGCAGGATAGAGACGAGAGACGAGAAAAGAGTGAGACATTAATGGCTCTGTGACTCACTACGTTTTTAGGAAGCCATGAATTAAAGATGGAGAACAGAGGAAAGGAGGAAAGAGAAAAATCATGGTGTGATTCTAGCTCCACTGCTGATTTATGATGGACACATCACCCATGACCTATTCACTCTGTCCACCTCTGAATCCTAATGGCAAAGAATGAAAATCCTTTTCCATTAGGATTCACTCAATCCTATATAAAACTTTTTTTTTTTTTAAATACAGATAGTACTCCTTAAACGCCAGTGTTAATATAGTAATATTTATATACCATTATACTATTTATTAATATGTTTAAGCTTTTATATTTATATTTTAATTTTAATTTTAGTATAATTTTAGTTCACAATTCAGTTGTCATGTTTATTACTATTATTACTATTTTAACATTTCCTTTTATATCTAATTTATTTTTATTTCAGTTTAAGTAGTCATTTTAGTACTTAATCTTATTTCAAATGTCCATTTTTAAGTGTTTTAATTTACTTTTTTTTTTTTTATTTTAATAGTTTTATTTTCAATTTTATTTAAAGGGATAGTCTACTATTATAGTCCACTATTGAATAATCTGACATCATTTACTCACCCTTTGTTCTAAACCTAAATGACTTTATTTATTTTGCAGAATTTTAATAACCAGTCTCGGCTCCCATTGACTTTAATTTGATTTTTTTGTCCATAATGCAAGTTAATGGGAACCAAGTGGTTACCATCTTGTTTACAGGACTTGACTTCTTTAACAAAAACAATACTGTTAAACTCTATTTTTTTAACTGAACTGAAAAAAAAAAAATTCTGTTTGCCTTCTTTAGTGGAAAAAGGCCTCTGGATGTCTATCTACTGTAGCCACAAAGCACTATGTGACATGATTAAAGGTCTTTAATGCTTTAAACACTACGGAAATCCTGATAAACTGCTTTTGCATAATACAAAAGCCCCACCTATAATTTCCAGTCACTATTCACTTTCTTGTCTAATTAAAGGGAAAGAGCTGAAAATATAAGTATCATAAAAGCAAAAAAGGATCAATAATACCACAAGGTATTAGTCAGTTTACATTAACAGACGCATAAATATTGCTTCAAAAACAAGGAAAGCTTCATAGACACTGCTTTGACCACAAATCAATGTTCAGCACCATGGACAGCGATAGCCAGCGATTTATGCCATAGCTATAAAATTGTTTAATTCTTCCAAAGTATAGACAAAATATCGACCATCCTGTATGCGTACACACAGTGATTCCCTACCAACACACACAGTTTGTCATATTTTCATTTCAAAACCATGGACAGCGCTTTTTCTGCTGTTTGCAGTGGCTAACTGTCTAAAGATATCTGTCTGAATTAATGTGTTATGTTCGTGCTACAAATTAGTAAGTAACAAATAATTACATTAAATGGCATGCATATATTTACAAAAGGTTTTGTAAATATTTGTTATGACAGTTTTTAGTAATAGGGGTGGGGGAAGACTGTATAATTACATACATTTTCAGTTTACTAGACATTTTGAGATTTTGAAATAATTACCTGAACTCAATACAAACTGATTTGTTTAATTAAAATGAAAATAAGTGTGTGAGGGAAAAGACAAAAAGCCCTGATTGAACTAACAATTGTGTACAGACTGATGCAGGCCTCCAAATTGCTGCACCTGCTCCCTCTAGCGTACACACACACAGAGAAAGAGAGAGAGAGAGAGAGACGGAGAGCTACAGTACCAAATGAAGACAAACTGTTCCCCTACTGCACACAAAATGAGTTAGAAACAGAATTACACTTTTTAACCTTGCACCCAAACTATACACAAATTAGGAACATCGTTTTCCAATAAAGAATTTCAATGAAAATGTAACTTGTGAAACACTGTATTGACAAGATATGCTAAGCCAGATGAAAAGGAGTGGAACATACCATAAATAAACACCTTTTTAGTATGTGTACATTACTATATTATTACTACTATCATTTTTAATGTTTAGCTTTGTAAATCCTGTAATTACACTAATTAAATGAAAATTTGCTGAAAATGTACTTGTAGTGTTAAAAGCGTTATAATGATAGATTTGATTCTTACAAACACATAATTTTTGCTTTCACGAGACATTAATTAATGGGCTGAAGTTGTGTGGGTTAATTGTGGATTATTGTGATGCTTTTATCAGTCGTTTGAACTCTCAATTTGACGGCACCCATTCACTGCAAAGTATCTATTGGTGAGCAGATGTAATGCTAAATTTCTCAAAATTTGTTCTGATGAATAAACAAACCCATCTACATCTTGGATTGCCTGAGGGTGACTTATTTTTGAGCAAACTTTCATTTTTGGGTGAATTAGTCCTTTAAACTTTTGAATCTGAAACACACACAGAGAGAGAACATCATTCTTAAAATGAAATATCCACCAGAAAACAGAAGGGGAAAAAAAGACAGCAACCTGGATATTGTAGATCGTTATTTGTGAAAATGTCTGCTGCTGTTAGTGATTTGATGGATGAAATGAACATTAAATTTCTAATTATCATGTTAACCAAAGATTTAATTGTAAGGTCAAATCACTCTTTTTGTGTTTAAGCATTTGCACATGGATACTTTTACAGGTTTTACAGTCTTTTTGCATGTGCACATTGAAGCATCAAAATGTTTTCTCCCATTATCATTACAGTACACATACACATAAATGCAGTCGTCTGATGGGAAAACAATAATAACAACAGCTGCTGAGCCATGTGTGTCCCTCTGGTCTATATATTTGTGTTTGAATGTTAAATATGGATTTACATAAATTAAAGACCTTCATCTTTTTTAACTCCTGGGATGTCTTTGTGTTTGCTCTGTATTATTAAAGTGAGATTTACACTACATTCTCCTAAACACTCTGTTTGATGATGTCAACGGCAAGCCTTTTATAATGGAAAGCTAAATTTAATCAATATTCCTGAGGCTTTTCCAGCGGCACTTTGTTAGTCACCTGCTGTAACCCGGAATTCTTTATTGACTGCTATACTTTTAGAACTTGACTCAAACTTTATGCACCTCAGTAAGCCTTTTCAATGTGCAATTACGGGAACATAAACCTCCTACATAGGGGCCACATTTCTGTCTGATTTTCTGTGGTGCCTAGGGTGATATGTTGTAAGAGTTCTATTGTGATAAAAGGAGAAAGGGAAGGGAATGTGTTTTTAAAGAAATAATAAGTAATTCCATTAACATTTAAATTACTGTTTATATGTTACAGTGATCATTTCAAGTACAGTCTATGAATATGTATAACAATTGCTAAATTGAAAAACTTATGGCTTTACAAACAGCTGCAATTGAGTACTTTAGATTTACATATTATGAAGTAAATAAACATAAAAGGATAGTCCAAAAATTTTAATTTTGTCATCATTTATGTAGATCATAGTCATTGTGTATCACATAAAAGATGCATTTAGTACTAACTTAAATATAATATTTCACATAAAAGACATTTACATATAGTCCATGAGAAAAAGTAAAAGATGAATTTATAAAAATGACCCTGTTTAAAAGTTTACATACGTTTGATTCTTAACACTGTGTTGTTACCTGAATGATCCACAGCTATGTGTGTGTGTGTGTGTTTTTTTTTTTTTTGTTTTTGTTTTTTTTTTTAGTGATGTTTGTCCTGAACAGCTAAACTGCCTGTTGTTCTTCAGAAAATTCCTTCAGGTCCCACCATTTATTTGGTTTTTCAGCATTTGAATCCTTTTCAAACAATGACTGTATGATTTTGAGATCCATCTTTTCACACTAAGGACACAGAGGGACTCATATGCAACTATTACAGAAACTTCAAATGCTCACTGATGCTCCAGAAGAAAACACAATGCATTAAGAGCCAGGGGTGAAAACTTTTTGAATTTGAAGATTAGGGTAAATTTGACTTATTTTGTCTTCTGGGAAACATGTAAGTGTCTTCTGTAGCTTCTGAATGGCAGTACTAAATAAATAAAAAAAAGATATTTAGGCAAAATAAGAAAAATGTACACATCTTCGTTCTGATCAAAAGTTTACACCCCTAGCTCTGATGCATCATTTTTTTCTTCTGGAGCATCAGTGAGTGTTTGAACCTTCTGTAATAGTTGCTTATGAGTCCCTCAGCTGTCCTCAGTGTGAAAAGATGGATCTCAAAATCATACAGTACATACAGTTGATTTCACAAAACTCTAAATTAATTAGAATTTCAAACATCAGACAAGAATGATAATCATACCTACTTTTATTGTGATTTTGCCTCCTTTTTGAAGCTATGCATCTTCACTCACCATTCATTTGCAATATGTGGAAACAAATGAACAGTACATTTTTCAAAATGCCTCCTTTGGTGTTTTGCAGACAGGCGTGCAGGACTGAAAGATGTCAAGCTGAGTAAATGATGACTCAGTTGTCATATTTGCATGAACTACCTCTTTAAACTGCTGTAAAAAAAGAGACTGTGATTGTGCTTCTCATTAATGACACTTGCTTGAAGACGCGCGTGGGGAAGGATGCACGCGCCCAGGGGGAGGGACGAAATCAAATCCACCTCACGCGTTTCTTCTGCTTGCGGTAAGCACAACTCCAGCCACACAACCGGGATCCACAAACAGCCTTTCTACAGTTTGTTCCTTTCGACTCTTCTACGAATTTGTTACTTTCTTTTGGAAAGGGAGACAGACTCCCTACCTGCGACGCTCGATGAATTCTGCGGGGAGAGTCACTTTGTTTTTTCTTTTAATTGTCCTGATAACGCAAGGTAAGTTCCACTGTATTCACGATATTAATACATTTTATAAATACAATAACTTTGAACTATATTACTTGCTCTGTGTCTCTTGTGCCCATTGACCTCAATAGTATCAAGCGGGAAAAAAAGTATTAGCCCATACTCTGTCATTCGTGAACTAATGAACAGTCATGCTCGACTGTCCTACCAAGTTTGTTTAAGGGCATTTTCTCAGCTTTCATGTAATTTGAAGGAATAGTTCGCACTAAATCAAAATTACACTTGTATTTCTCTAGACCTGTATGACATACTTTCTTCTGTGGAAAAAGAAAAGATGTATTAGACAGTATGACAGCCTCAGTCACTATTTACTGCGTTACGAGATGCAACAAAAGTGAACGGGAATTCATCGCTGTCAGTCACGAATATTATGCCTCTTTTTGTGTTCCACGCAAGAAAGTGAGAAATGGTTTGAAAAACGTGGTGATAAATAATTCATAACATAATGTTTTGGTAAAACATTACTGGGGTTTGCTAATGTAAAACTATAGTCTAACACAAGTTGACTGTCTTAGGTTTGTGGATTTAAATTAGTAATTTGTCTGTTGGCGTGACCGTGACACTCATTTCTCTCTATACATTAGTTATTTTGTTTGGATAATAATCTTAATAAAGATTTATGCCAAAGCATATTTTAATATAGTCAAATCCGTTCTTCACGCTGTTGGCGTGCGCGCAGAACGCGGAGTTTCGGGCGCTTATTCGTCTCGCTCGGGAGACACTAACTGCGGGGAATCCGGCGGCTATTTTAGACAACAGCGATAGCACAGTTTTGTTTAATCGCTTTAAAGCCTTTTATCGGCAGAATGAAACCGGTAGGTGAGCCCAGTGGCATTGTTGTAATGAAATGCGGGTTAATCACTTCGTTTTCCACTTTCGCCAACGCCAGCTTGTGCGTCACACGCGTTGAAATATTTACAGTCTTCTCGACTCAGAGAAAGCTGTTTACGTAAAATTAGCAACAAGTCCACGTTTGGTCATGCTCACTTGTCACTGGATTAAGACAAGTAGGCAAGTAAGTTTGTTCTCTTCTTGTTTGGTTTAGCTGGTAAATCTGGATCTAAAAAAAAAAAAAGAGGCTTCACATTTTTGTCACTGCCATGCAACCGTGTCACTCAAGAGTGAGTCATATATTTAGGAGATAAACTTAGAAGCAGGCAAACACTCAAAGGACACACACTGTTTTCATCCTGTTGAGTGGTAAATTCCTTATGCAGTTATGAGCTTGTAAAAAAGGAGCTGTCTGAGGATGAACTTGTGTTCAACTCCAGCTGTATGTCATTCTCGCTGCAAGGATTCTCTCCATGCTGGACTGATCACAAGGCCACTATATGAAGTGAGGAGGAGGGAAGAGACAAAGAGAGAGAGAGACACCAGAGGGTCTAGGAAAGGTTTCTCAGGAGATATGCACAAATATAAAGTTTTGTGAGAGTTATAGCTGGAGCAAGGTGTTGCCTCATATCATTTGCAATCATTTGTGTACCAATGATTTGCAGTGGAATAGTCCACTGCAAATAAATTATCTATTGATTGTCATCAGTGAGGATTGACAGTTTAATTTTGTTTTAATTATTTTTATTTTATTATTTCTTTTATCATAGCTGCAGAGTCAGACACAAGATCAATAAAATTCAGGTTTTGTAGGGTTAGATGATGAGCTATGTGATGAAGCCGCCAAGGTGTGTTTTGATACAAACCATGCACATAGTTTTACTTATTAAGGCAATGTTTTTTTTGTTTGTTTGTTTTTTTTGTAGGTAAGCGAATAATATAAACTTTTTTTTAGTTATGATCTTGTAAAATAATGTTATGTAGTAAATTATGATCATAAATTGTGATCTGGGTAACTGAGGCGTTTAAAGAACTGAAGACTTTAGATCACAGATTTTTGTCACACACACTTTAAATTTTAGATGTAATTAGATTAATATATATATATTTATATAATATATATATATATATTTAGTTTATTTTTAGCTTAATTTAAAATAATAATAAGTTGAGTCTTGAGAACCAGTGCTTTAATTCATGGTGGCCTAATGTATATTCAGTCATGTAATGTAAACCACAACAAATGCATCGATAATATCTCAAGAAAAGTATTGCTAACCTGTCTGAATGAAAGAAACAGGTAGATATTCTAGGGTTACAGGCACTCTGGTAGAATTAAAAAAAAAAAAAAAAATCACAAATATGAATTATGAAATATAAAAAAAAGTATCTGTGGAAGTGATATTTTCATTGTATTTGTCACTTTCTGCAAAAAAGAACTCTTATACTATATTATAGACAATAAATATTTATAGTAGTTTTAACATGTTTACATGTTTTTTTGACATGTTTGTTCATACCAGGTGTTACATTGCAATATACTGGTGTATCTGTAAATGTAAAATACTGTAGGCTTTACATACTGTAGGCTTTACAGATATATCCAGTGTTAGATTCCCAGATCTCTGGGGAGGAACATCCTCTGGGGAGGATTGCTCTTTTATCCACTCATGCGCTCTTTTTCTATAGCTTCACATCTGTGTTTTGGTGCTGAGGAGAGAAATCAATGAGGTTCCAGCAGGGAGAATGGTCATGGGAGGTAAACCCCTCTGCTCCAAAAGAGAAGAAGAAAGAAAGCTAGAGAAAGTAAACAAAAAAACATTTGTAAAAACATTTTGAATTGTTTCCAATTCTGTCTCATCCAAGCTTTGCCACCTCTATTTCTTCTGCCTTCCTGAAGCTGGTTTATATAGATGATGACAAAGGTCTTAAAGCCCCAGGACCCTGCACTTGCACAATTTGATGTGTTTCAGTGTGATATGAGGTAATGCTCCAATTCATATGTAGGGTGAACTGAGAGAAGAAGAAATTATGATAGAAGATGATCGCCCTAAGTTCGCCTCGAGACTATCAGAGAAGCTTACTTCTTAAAGATTGGGTGGCAGTGCTGAAAATATGAAGATTTCCAGGTGGCTTAGTGTCATTCTTCCTGCGTTCGGAATTAGTCACAAACTCGCACAGACACACATGTCCTTCATACTCTTTGTTCAAGATAGCGTGCACACACACACACATATGCACCACAAGCACAGACAGTGACGCATGTCCTGATAGGACCTCACACACACACATATAGAAGCACACAGTCTGCTGTGGGGAACAAGGCGGATGTGTGCTGCCGCAGGCTCAAGTCTCTGGGCAACAAGAACAGCTCACCTGTCTGATTCTATCTGTAATGCTTTTCCTCCACTGACAGAGAAACACACTTAGTGTCCCGCTCACTTTGAGAGAAAGAGCTCTCTCTCTCTCTCATTACTTGTAAATGAGGGCATATGTGCTCAGCAGCAGTTCACGAGTGACTTACACATGGCTCTTTATATTATCACAGATGACTCTTTAGGCTTTCCAACCGATTGAACATTCTTCATCTCCATTTTTGCTGCTAGTATGTTTCTCTGATCTCCAGCAAGCCAGTTTCCGGAAACATTAATGTACTTTGGATAATATGGTAGTATAAGGTCAGGTAATTATATATGATTTTAACTATATTACCCATTGTTTTACCTTTTTTTTTTTTTTGTAAAGGCTTTTGACTTTCATTGTGCATTCGCTTTCGTAAACATGGGGTCAGTACTTCCGACCTACGACACGTGTGACCTTTCCAATGTGACTACATAATGCATAATTCAAGCTAGTGCAAGACAAGCATTTGTGGTTAAAAAGGTATACAATTTTTTTTTTTCGTTCGTTCGATCGTTTCTTTAGATAAGATCCTTATTCCTCAGCTGGGATCATGTAGAGCCCTTTGAAGCTGCATTGAAACTGCAGTTTGGACCTTCAACCCGTTGGTCCCTGTTGAACTCCACTAAATGAAGAAAAATCCTGGAATGTTTTCCTTAAAACCTTGATTTCTTTTCAATTGAAAAAAGAAAGACATGAACATCATGAGTAAATCATCAGGAAATTTTAAATCTAGAGTGAACTAATCCTTTAATGTTTCCAGAAAAAGGTTTGCTGGAGATTAGCAATTCAAATGTCTAATGCAGAAACAATCCAGTTATATATAACTAATGTATGTTTCCCACACTGTCTTTCACTAAATTAACTTATAAATTTGATTTTATTTTCATTTAGTTGCACCAATATAACAAAACATACTTATAAACAGCAGTGTTGCACATTTTTTAATAAAACATTTTAATGTAAAATGCCACACAGGGACTTGAATGAACATTTTAAGTGAAAACTACTCTTGCCACTGAAATCTAAAACAGAGATGCTGTTGAAACAATGGCACATGCACAAGTTATGAAATATGGAAAGATCACAAAATTTATTGAAAGACATGCTTGGTAAATTTAATGACCAAATAAAAAGTGTTAAAATCATTTGCAGCATCACAATACAGCCCTATTCTTGCAGCACAATTATTATTATTTTTTACACCGCAAGCAAACTCATTGTGCACATATTGTGAATATTTCATATATTGCCAATCCCTTGATACTAGTGCCTTTAACAACACCCTCAAAACCCTTTCATGTGCCTTATTGGAGATTCATAATACTCTGTGCTCATGAATACAAATTGACCAGTAAAAAAGAAGACTACAGTGTATAAAATCTCTGTTAGATGATAAAGGAAGTGCAGCACATGCGCAATTTCAGGTACTTTTTTTTATTTTTTATAAAAACTAATTTCAGTAAAGAGGGAATAAATTCCACAGTGACTCATACCTGTGGCGTTTTGGGATGTAATTGCAATTTTAATGGGCTTCAGTGCTGAATCCAGTGGACCAAGTCAAATGTGTTGGGCTTAACCATTATGAACTGTAATTCTAGCGTAAGTACCGCTGCTATTTTTGATCAGCCTCCATCCTCATTGTGGCCACTGACATCTCTCTTGCAATTATGATAATATGTCATCTTGGCTCCATTCTTACGCTTTTATGTGAATTGGGCTCTGAAATGGAATAAATTTGATGTAACTGCCACATTTTGTAAATAGTCTCTTGATGTAAAATATAGATTCATCCTGTTTTATTTATTTATTTATTTTTTTAACTGACAGTGTTAATACAACATTATCAGTTGGCAAATATTTTCCTGTTTTGCCAGTTTTAGTAAATAAATCAGAATTGTCTTGGTTATGTACTATGTAATCCTTGTCCCCCAAAGGAGGGAACGGAGACGTTATGTCAAACGTGACTGACTGATAGGGAACCTCCAAACTCACCAAACACACTGGACAATAGTGAAAAGAGAAAAAAAAATTAAAGGGATAGTTCACCCAAAAATGAAAATTACCCCATGATTTACTCAAGCCGTACTTTAGGTGTATATGCTTCTTTCGGAAGGTTTATAAAGTTTTAAATATGAATATTTTTTTGACACAGCTGCATCAGTTCACTTCAGAAGGCCTTTTTTAACCCTCCAGAGTCATGTGGCATACTTTTTATGATGGAAGGATGCACTTTATTTTGCTTCAAAATCTTGACCACCATTCACTGCCATTATAAAACTTGGAAGAGCCAGGACATTTCCTGGAAAGAAAAGTCATATACACCTAGGATGGCTTAAGGGTGAGTAAATCATGGGGTCATTTTAATTTTTGGTTAAACTGTCCCTTTAAACAGATTGTTTACCCTAAAGTTTACTCACCCTCATGTTGTTGTGGATATTTGAAAAATACCTATTTTGACCATACATGGAAGTCAATAGCAGTAAATTTGTTTACCAACATTTTTCAAAATAGCTTCTGTTCTATGTTATAAAAATCATTTAATTTATAGGGTGGACTATCCTTTTAAGTTTTCCACCAGGGTCTGTTTAAAAGTTCAACTTTAAGAGACTTTATGGTCCATGTGGACACTTCTACTTTAATTTAAAAGGGTTATCTTAAGCTTGATGGGGTTCAGAAGACTAACTCTAAACTTCAACTCTCCACTTTGTATCTTACGTATTTGAATGAGGGTTAAGTCCATTTAATTAATGAAAGCAGGGCCTTGCTATCCTTGGCTAACCCCATTAACAGAGGGGGCCATTGGAGAGTTAACTAGTTGAAGTAATTACAAGAGGAAAGTAAAACAAGAGCCATACACGCGTGAGACAGCAGCACTGAAGTCTCAGTGTGCATGAGTGTGGGTCTGGGTGTTTAAATTCACGGCATTCAGTCCTATATAATTTTTTGATAGAAGTTTACAGAGGTCATAACCGCGAAGGGTTGTTTACAAAATGCAACTCAAGTCAATTTAAGTAGCTGTTACAGGTATATCACAAATGCTGATAGAGGGCGTAATGTCATGGATTATGGTTATTTTATTTCTTTAAACCACATATAATATAACTCACTATACTGTCTCCACACATCTTGTGTTTTTCACATAACAGCTACTGTAAAGCATAAAACTTAAAATTCTTAACTTAAATCTTAAAGGTGGAATAGGTGATTTTTTTTGTTATGCTGGTTGAAAGTCTCTTCACAGCCCGATAGCAATCATTAAGATAAGTGGTCAAAATCTATTTCTATGTATTTATATATTCTGTGGAAGGCGTAGGACCAAGAAATGTTCGTCCAATCAAAACTGTGCATGTGCATAACGGTGTCTGTACGTTCTGGAAAGGTGAAGAGATGACTCGCTCTACCGGCTTGTGACCTGAGTTGAATGCATGCTGGTGTACATTTTTCCTTGTGCAATCCCCATGTATGTGGAGTGACGCATGAGGCGTTTTATGAAACGAAGGAAAAATCTGCCATCTTCTCGTCTCCCATGCATTATTAGCACCACACAGTTTTCCTATTTGGGCTGTTGAACATTTCAACTCGTTGTTACAGTGTATTGTAGTAATGCTGTCTCTGGTCGTCTAGTCTGTGGGCGTTCATGTATTCGGGAGGTGTGGCTTTGGACGGCGATTTGCTGGGAGGGTGGGACGTTCGCTTTCAGTGCTATCAGGCTAAAGTTAGCATTTTCCAAGATCTCCTATTGCACCTTTAAAGGAGAACTCCACTTCCAGAACAGCAATTCAAAAAAGATTTACTCACCCCCTTGTCATCCAAGATGTTCATGTCTTTCTGTCTTCAGTCGTGAAGAAATTATGGTTTTTGAGGAAAGCATTTCAAGATTTTTCTCCATATAATGGACTTCATTGGTGCCCTGATTTTGAACTTCCAAAATGTAGTTTAAATGCAGCTTCAAAGGGCTCTAAACGATCCCAGCCGAGGAAGAAGGGTCTTATCTAGCGAAACAATCTGTCTTTTTTTTTTTTTTGTAAAATAAACATTTGTTTATTTTTTAAGCACAAAAGTTCATGTAGCACATGCTCTGGGATGCATACTACATACTATTGAATCACGTTGAAAGGTCATGCGGAACTACAGACCCAGTGTTTACAAACGTGCAAAGACTAAGAAAGTGCAAGTAAGCTGTTTACAAACAAAAAGGTAAAAAAAAGGTACAGCGATGTTGGATGATTCTGAAGTTGTAGGAGAAAATAAGATGGAGTTTTTCGCCATACTCTACCTTTTTGAGCCGGAGTACACAGATGATGAACTTCGACGTGATTCGTAGTAGTGATGGGAAGTTCGAATCATTTTACCGACTCGGACCTTTGAGTCTCGTTTAGCAAAATGAACAAATCTTTTTTCAAGTAATTTCGTTCATTTCGTTCATTTTAGAAAATATAATTAAAATGTTACACGTTACTTCCCTAACACATCTACTTCTTATGCAAACGCTGATCACACTACAAACAAGACAAAACTATAATGCTATAAGAAACAGAAAAGATTAAATTCATTGTTTACCTGGGTCTTTAGTCTATGATTAGCTCACCTCACCTCTTATCTGACAAGTTTTCGGGTTTGAGTCGTTTGTTCATCACGTGACAGCCCCATAAGCTTAACCAATACAGTGTGAGCCAGAAAAATAATTGATTAGTTCATCTCTCAAGTCTTCGGGTTCGAGTCGTTCAAGTGACAGCCCCATAAGATGAACGGACGACTCGAAAAACCCGAAGACTCGAAACAGGTGAACTAATTCCAGTACAGAATCTGAGACGACTCGTTCTTCCCGAGTCACATTAAAGATTCAAGAACGACCCATCACTAATTCGTAGCATTGTGGACGCGCATCCCAAATGACTGATCGTTTCGCTAGATAAGACCCTTCTTCCTCGGCTGGGATCGTTTAGAGCCCTTTGAAGCTGCATTTAAACTGCATTTTGGAAGTTCAAAATCGGGGCACCAATGAAGTCCATTATATGGAGAAAGATACTGAAATGCTTTCCTCAAAAACCATAATTTCTTTACGAGTGAAGACAGAAAGACATGAACATCTTGGATGACAAGGGGGTGAGTAAATTGTTTGTAACTTGCTGTTCTGGAAGTGGACTTCTTTAAATGAATAGTTTACCCCAAAATGAAAATTTACCAGGCCAACCAAGATGAAGTGGACTTTGTTTGTTTATCGGATCAGATTTGAAGAAATTTAGCATTACGTCACTCACCAATAGATCTTCTGTAGTAAATATGTTCTGTCAGAATGAGAGTTCAAACAGCTGATAAAAAATATCACAAATAATCCACACAAATCCAGTCCATCAAGTGTAAAGTTGAGTATTTTTATTCATATTTTATAATATAAAAGTTTGTACAATGTCTATTCAGACGTCTCATTTGAATCAGGAGAGAAATAGGCACAGATCAAGCACTGATTACAAGCGAAAATAGTTCTAAAGACATATGTCTGTGGATTTTGATATAAGAGAACAACAGGTAATAGATGTTTTCACTGGATGAAATGTTATGATGAATTATGTATTTTGGCCAGAAGTTACGGTTTGAAGTTAAACTGCTTTAATGATTTGTTTGTTTTATACAAACACACAGCTTTTCACTTAACAAGGCATTAACTGATAGACTGGAGTCATGTGGATTATTACAATTTTTATCAGCTGTTTGGACTCTCATTCTGGTGGCACCCATTCACTGCAGAGAATCCACTGGTGAGCAACTGAGTAACTTACATTGCTTCTGCTGATACTTTTCGTATATGGAAAGTCAAAGCTTATATGTGACTTTTTTTTGAAATAGGTGAAAACAAGTTAAGTTCAAAGTTACAAAGAGTGAAATTTTTATATCCTGTTTCAAGTAAAACCCTATGTTCAAGTTCGACCCTAACCTGTTCTTGACTTCTCCCGTGTTCTTCAGTGTTCCCTCAGACTTGTCTAGCTCCATCAGAGTGCATTATTTTAAAGTGATTCCATTTTCCACTTGACTACACCTGGTCTCTTTGGTGATAGTTGATGATGACCTCTAACCTTCAGAGCTATGTTTGGTGCACTTAGAGTGTCTGGTAGGACATTGGCTCTGACCCTGAGGAATGTGCTAAAAGCAAAAGAGTACACAAGCCCACATACTTACAAAAACACACATTCGAACTATAAAGCAAAAAATAGAGTGCGGACAGAGCCAAACACAAAAACAACACAATTTAGTTTTATTAAATTCATTAACATCAGACAAACATAGTTGAGCACATAACACTGATTGTTTGAAATTGAGGCTATTTGGCATATACAGGTATGAAAATATTTGATAATTATGACTTTATGACAATAGCAATGGCTATCAGTCAACTACTGTTGCTAATGTATAGCACATCCATCAGCATTCCTGATACTGAATGTTATTGCATGCGTCTCATTCTCTGTAGTCCCTACTTCGCCATCCACTGTATTATGAATGAAGTCTATCCCTTGGTCCCACCCAGTGCACTGCATACTAAAGTAGATTTCTATTCCTGTGTGTCTGTGTGTGTTTATCTCTGTATGTATGTGTTTGTGCAGATTGTTTCTCATCTAAAGGAGAAGACAGGCTGTTTCGTCGTTTATTCAGGAGGTATAATCAGTTCATTCGGCCAGTGGAAAATGTGTCTGACCCCGTCACTGTGGAGTTTGAGGTCTCCATCTCACAGCTTGTTAAAGTGGTAAGAAAACCAGTGTCCACTTTCTGAAAATAGAAGTCTCTGAAAGTTCACCCAAAAATGAAAATTCTGTCATTAATTAATCACCCTCATGTCATTCCATACCTGTAAGACCTTTGTTCATCTTTGGAACAGGAATTAAGATATTTTAGATGAAATCCAAGAGCTTTCTGACCCTGCATAGACAGCAATGCAACTGACACATTCAAGGCCCAGAAAGGTAGTGAGGACATTGTTAAAATAGTCCGTGTGACATCAGTGGTTTAACCATAATGTAATGAAGCTGACACATGCATCATGGTACTCTGAAGAACATGGGTCAAAGATTGACACGGAAGAAAATAAATTATTGAATAAAGTCGTCATTTTTGCATGCAAAAGTATTCTAGTAGCTTCATAAAATTAAGGTCGAACCACTGATGTCACATGGACTATTTTATCAATGTCCTTACTACCTTTCTGGGCCTTGAACGTGTCGGTTGCATTGCCATCTATGCAGCGTCAGAAAGCTCGGATTTAATAAAAAATAACTTAATTTGTGTTTCAAAGATGAATGAAGGTCTTACGAGTTTGGAATGACATGAGGGTGAATAATTAATGAGAATTTTCATTTTTGGTTGAACTATGCCTTTAACCTGCTTCTCATCCAAACATTGTATTTGAGATGAGATTTAAGCCTGTAAAAAGTTTCTTAACCTGAATTCCTTTCAGTATTCCTAGGGTTACACAATATATTGTTACCATATTAGTTATTAACCAATATTAGAGATTTTTTAGTATTAGCCAATATTAGAAAATTTAAATATTTATAATACAAATACTGGATATTGTTCACATTCTTCACGTATTTTTATATTTATATTACATGTTCCATTACCTAAGATTCATTTAAATCTTTAAAACCAATTGAATAACAATGTTAAATGTAAAAAATATATTGTTCAAATTGTACAATACGTAATGTTAGGATGCCTAAATTCACTTGATTGTTTTGAATTTTTATTTTTCTTTTGTAACATTTATTTAGAAAAAAAATATAAAGAAATTTAATATTGAATATTTATCTGACATAAAAGCTTATCAGTAATGGCCAGACTTTAATTATTTGTGTATCTTTGTGAATATTTTTCTAAGTAATGAACTCTGTGGGATATCCGTTACAAATCATCATAAATTAATAATTTTATGCTTGTGGAAAGAATCAAGCAAAGCTGAGATATCAGTGTCAAACATTAGAGGATTCGAGTTCACGTTAATTAATGTGTAGAAATCTAAGCTCAAACAAATACCGGCACTTTTGATCTCTTTATAACGATAAATGCAGGAATAGTGTGTGAGGTTTTTTTTGCCTTGTTCCAAAATGGAAAAAAGGGAATTTGCTCCGCAGGTGGCTTTCTGTGAGTGAAATTCTGTGCTGTTTTCAGTTGTTGTGAGTGCTTTTTGTTTCATTTACTGTGGTCAGAGAGAGCAATTGAGTTAAAAGCCTTTGCGCCCCACTGTTACAGGAAGTAGTGCAGACTCTATGCTTTCCCCGGCATCATACAAATCAGCACTCCTCTTAAAACTCCTGGATTAAATTTCCACTTCACCGGGGGAAAGCGGCCAAGATTATCAGCACACCTTTATTCTTGCTTCACAGAGACAGACACCTGTGAGATTAACAAGCCATAACCCACCACTCTAGAGAACACAATCCTGGATTATAGATTATACTCGCTCACTCACAGGATTAAGGAAAATTTGCTTAACAAGCATTTTTTCCCGATGTTTTCTTGTGAATATGCAGGACCTATTAGTACAGTATGCACTTGAAGCTAGTAGATGAACGTAGTTCTGAAATTTTAGCTCTTCAAACCCCTTTTGTCTTGTCCATTAGACAAGAGCTATATTGATTTTATTGCTGGAACTTGTTCCATTCTAAATAATAGAGGATGGCTGTCTTTCTTTCTGATCATTTCTGTCTTTGCTTCTGTCTGTGTCTTTCTCTGTATAGGATGAAGTCAATCAGATCATGGAAACAAATCTTTGGCTGAGACACGTAAGCCTTGCAGCATGTAGGCCTTGTGCACGTGTTTGTGTTAACACAAGTATCTCATCTACTTCATTTCTTGTTGTACCACTGTCTGTTACAGTAAAATGTGTATAGCATAAACATACAAAGGATGGGGATGGGTAATGCAGGGGAAGAACAATACAGTACATATATGGAGTGAATGAGTAGGTGGAAACAGTACATCATGGAAAAGGAAAGTTATGTAAATAATGGAAAACCTAAAGGTAGCATAGTAGTTATCTCCAAAAATGAATGGAAAGAAAGAGGTTAAAAAGATGGTAATATATGTGCAAAAAGAGTTTAATCTAACTAGATCAAACATTTCACTTTATTGTTTTTAATAATCAGCAGAATAATAAGAAACTACTGTTATGCATAGTTATTTCACAGTCAGCAAAGATTTTGTTAGTTATTTAGTTGAACTTATTAATTTAGCAAGATTTATTTTTCCATCCTCCAAGTAGATACATGCATGATATGAACTTGGCTTTATATGTCTGAAGTGCTAAATTTTTATTTCTTATTTTATATTGATTTGTGCTTTAATAGTCAGTGGGTTTCTATGAGACTGTCAGGTTAGATATATATTAGATATATACTGTAAATGTTTTAAGTGCTACACTAATGAGTACAACATGCCCCGACATCACTGCTGAACTTTCTGCTTAAATCAGCATGTTGTGTTTATAGTTGTGATTGATTTGTGTGTGTGATACATTGGGTAATATTGTTACTGAGAGTGTTCTGGATTTTGATGAATATTTGCTCTGAGAATGTGTATGTGCTTTTGTTAAGCCCTGTAGTATTATAGAATAAGTCTGTGCAATGCCTGATAGCAGGATGCTCGATATCACTAAACACAGAGAGATCAGCAGTCCTAATAACATATCTCTACACACACATGTCAACAAACCAAGGACTTAGACAGAAATGGGAACAAATACACAGCAAATTCACTACTATACACATTTATAGCTTAGTATGCACATTCAATAAGCAAGATACCTGCTCAAGCAGAAAATTTGCTTTCTTTTTTCTCCACTGTGAACATACAAAAATACACTCAAAGACTTTTAAAAGCTGTGACAGGGCACAGATGACAGTTGTACACATACAAGTGTAAATGTCACTTGTATGGGCACCAAAACTTGAAGCATGTGCATTAATCTTTAGCTCATGGCTTAAAGGGTTCACCCAAAATAGAAAATTCTGTCATTATTACTCACCCTCATGATGTTTCAAACCCATAGGATTTTCATTCATCTTCAGAACACAAATTAAGATATTTTTGATCAAATCTGAGAGCTTTCTGACTCTGCATAGACAGCAACATAGCTACCATGTTCAAGGCCCATGTTCAAGGTTAAAATAGTCCATGTGACATCAGTTGTTTAACCATACTTTTATGAAGTTTTATGAATACGTTTTGTGTGCAAAGAAAAAAAAAAATACTGGTACTGTTGTGAATGTGCGTCAAAGACTGACACAGAAAAGAAGAAATTGTTGAATAAAGCTATTTTTGTTTTCTTTGTGCACAAAAAGTGTTCTCATAGATTAATAAAATTATGGTTGAACCATTGATGTCACATGGGCTATTTTAATGAAATCCTTAGTACATTTCTGGGAATGGTAGCAATTGTGTTACTGTCTATGCAGGGTTAGAAAGCTTTCAGATTTCACAAAAAATATCTTTATCTGTGTTCCGAACATGAACAAAGGTCTTACAGGTTTGGAACGACGTGAGGGTGAGTAATTAATGACAGAATTTTCAATTTTGGGTGAACTATCCATTTAAGCATAAAATTTAAAGTGTATTTTTGTGATTTTGTCATAGATATGGAATGATTACAAGCTGAAGTGGTCACCAGCAGAGTTTGATGGAATTGAATTTATCAGAGTCCCATCAAATAAAATCTGGAGGCCGGACATTGTACTTTACAACAAGTGAGTCAAGTCTTCCAACCTTACATTCAACTTTTATTAATTTAAAGGGTTAGTTCACCCGAAAATGAAAATATAGCCCATTATTTACTTACCCTTCAGGAATCCTAGGTGTATATGACTTCTTTCAAACAAATCCAATCAGAGTAATAAATTAAAATTATTCTGGCACCTCCAAGCTCTATCATGGGAATAGGCCAGTGTTTCATCAGTCTAATACAAGTCCAATAAAGTGCATCTATCCATAATAAAAAGTGCCTCACATGGCTCCGGGGGTGAATAAAGGCCTTGTGTAGTGAATCAATGTGTTTTTGTAAGAGAAATATCCATGTTTTAAACGTAATAATCACTCTAATCTAGCTTGCGCAAACTGTTGTACATGGAAGCCTTTCCGGGCAGATGACATTGGATGTTGTTGCGCATACGCCACTCAAAAGTGATGAATGCAGACACGTGCTGCGAAGCCAAAACAAAAAATGATCACAAATTAGAAGTTCAGAATGAGGATTTGCAAAGAAAAATGTTGAAGGATTTCAATATAAACCAAGAGGAGACTGGTTTTCCATTGGTGAAGGAAACTTTGCTTCCTTTGCTCCTGTAAGCAAACGTTGGTTTTCACAAGACTTACCGGCACATGCGCAATGCATACGTCCTACAGTGTTTCCCACGTCATCCGCGCGGAGCGGCTTCCATGTACAACTGTTGGCGCAAGCTAGATTAAAGTGATTATTACGTTTAAAACAAGGATTTTTTTATATAAAACCGCATCGATTCACTACAGGAGGCCTCTGTTCACCCCCTAGAGCTGTGTGAGGCACTTTCTAGTATGGATGGATGCACTTTTTTTGGACTGATAAAGAGAAACACCCACCTATTGCCATGCTAGAGCTTGGAAGTGCCAGGATCATTTTTAATATTACACCGATTGGATTTGTCTAAAAGAAGGAAGTCGTATACACCTAGAATGCCTGGACGGTGAGTAAATAATAGGCTAATTCTCATTTTTAGGTGAACTATCCCTTTAAGTTTATAGTAATTTTGGAGATTTTTTCAGGTCCTTTTTTTATTTGGAGCCAAATGAACATGGTCAGAGCTAGCTTTCTGAGAAAATCAAATATGAATGCATCAGCAGTCATACAATTTGTGTTGTTTTTCTGATGCAGTGCTGTTGGAGACTTTTTGGTGGAGGACAAAACCAAAGCTCTTTTGAAATATGACGGAACCATCACTTGGGTCCCTCCTGCAATCTTCAAATCATCCTGCCCTATGGACATCACTTACTTCCCCTTTGACTATCAGAATTGCTCTATGAAGTTTGGTTCTTGGACCTATGACAAGGCTAAGATTGACCTGGTTCTTATAGGCTCAAAGGTAAACCTCAAAGACTTCTGGGAGAGTGGAGAGTGGGAGATCATTGATGCACCCGGTTATAAGCACGACATCAAGTACAACTGCTGTGAAGAGATCTACCCAGACATAACCTACAGTTTTTACATACGGCGACTACCCCTCTTCTACACTATCAACCTTATTATCCCCTGCCTCCTCATCTCCTTTCTGACAGTACTCGTCTTCTACCTTCCATCAGACTGTGGTGAAAAAGTGACATTGTGCATCTCAGTACTTCTCTCTCTCACTGTGTTCCTTCTTGTCATTACGGAAACCATCCCGTCCACCTCACTCGTGATCCCGCTGATAGGTGAATACCTTCTCTTCACCATGATTTTTGTCACCCTCTCCATTGTCATCACCGTCTTTGTATTGAACGTGCACTATCGCACCCCTATGACCCACACTATGCCTAGCTGGGTCCGTACCGTCTTCCTCCGAGCTTTACCCCGCATTATGCTCATGCGCCGGCCTCTCGATCTATCAGAGTCCTCTGGAAAAGGAGGACTAGAAAGTGGGGGCTCGTCCGGGACTGGAGCAGGACGAGGAGGAGAGGGCAAGAAGAGGAAAAACAGTGGATCTCAACAGGGAGCAATGAACTCTTTGGAATTTGGAGAGGGGAAAGCAGCATTAGAAGGAAAGAAAGGAGGATGTCCATGTCACCCAATGAAAGAGGCAACTGAGGGGGATTGTGGGAAAGTGAGTCGTCAGTTGAGTCCACAGGCTATTAACACAGTTGTGGCTTTCTCTGTGGTGTCACCGGAGATCAAACAGGCTATTGAGAGCGTGAAGTACATTGCTGAGAACATGAGGAGCCGCAACAAAGCCAAAGAGGTAAAGTGGTTCCCTAAAGTGATTCCCATTCAGTCAATCTACTCGGTACAACACATTGGCTATAAGGAATTGTGCATATAATTATTTCTTGACATGGGACTTGGATCCATATGCAGTAGAGTTTTTCTTATGCAGCAGAAATTAGTCACATGCAGAAAACTGCACTGGGCTGATGGCCCCTACGATAGCAGAATTCAAATTAGGCTTCATGTTATTGTAAGCTTTTCAGTGCTCAGTCTTTTTTTCCAGCCATCTGTGTATATCCTGTTCACAGAATGGTGGGAGTGACATATCTAGGCCCATGGAAGGATCCCTTTTTACACAGGGAGTTCCATTTGGCAGGATTTTGTTTTGCTGAATGGTGAACAATGTGCAATGTAATTGTCTGCTAAAGGGCTGTGACTAGTTGCACAAGCTACACTCCCTAGAACTACTGGTGGTCTTTGTCTCCCATTACAAATTTTTACTAAAAACAGAGAGGTCAGGATGTTCTGATCAGAACAAACAACACAACTGTTTTGTCTTTAGGCTGGGACACAACAAGCTGACGGTCAGCCGTCAGCCAGCGTCGGTCAGACTAGTTTGTTTGGTGTGTTCCACTTGTCGAGCTCCCGTCGGTGGGAGTTTGCCCAATTAACAGGACAGGACACACCAAGCCGGCAGCCGGCTTTCGTCAGGCCGCCTGGCAGTGTCTGTTGGGCTAGTTTGTTTGGTGTGTTTTGGCTCACATCAGCAACAGTTTGCCCGATTCAACATGTTGAATTGGCGTAGGGTCCGTTGGGAAAAGTGAGAACTCTGTTTGGATGCCTAGTTTCGCTAACGAGTCAGTGCCGGAGAATTAAAGTGAAAGTGCAGAAAATTAGTAAATAAATGAAGACAGCACTGACAGAAGGCTGTTCTAATGTAAAGCGATCTTACAGAAGCATTCCAATATGTGAATATTATCATAACAACATGAGCCGCTCAAAATAAATAAAGTTATCAACATAACTGATATTCGAAATAGTAAGCAAGCACTGCTTTGTTTACGTTTCGTATATCTGCGTTTATGTCGTGTATCTTTCCTTTTGAATGACGAATATATACTATTAAAAGCTACTGATATAGACAGGTCAATGTTCTTACACAGGCGCAGAACGCACATGTTAGTTTGCAGTTGGCTGTAGTCTGTGCGGTGTGTTCAAGCACAGCTTTTTGTCCAGACGCTGCCGGCGCGAGATGACAACACCATCAGCTTTCGTCGTCGCTAGTTCTTTGAAGTTGGGTTGGTGTGTCCCGGCCTTAACATGTTGAAACGAGTCAATGCCGGAGAATTAAAGTGAAAGTGATGAAAACGAGTAAGTAACATAACAACATGAGCTGCTTAAAATGAATAAAATTTTCAACCAAACTGATATTCAAAATGGTAAGCAAGCACCGCTTTATGTTTCGTATATGCGTGTATAGCTCATATATCCTTGTTTCAGTTTCTCCTTTTGAATGACGAATATATACTATTGATAGCTGCTGATATAGACAGCTAATTCCTCTCATGCAGGTGCAGAACACACATGTTAGTTTGCAGACGGCTGTAGTCTGTGTGGTGTGTTCAAGTGCAGCCTTTTAGTCCAGAGGCTGCCGACGCGAAGCGACAACAGCGTCAGCTTTTGTCGCCACTAGTTCTTTGAAGTCGGCTTGGTGTGTTCCGGCCATTACATAAGCTAAAGGGGGCCTCTGCACCAGGCAGGAATGAACCTCCTTTCTAGGGGAATGCCATCTTCAAGGGTGAACATAGCCAGTATAGGTGTTTTCAAATTATGCTGAAATGTGAGGTGCCCTATGTTTTTATCCAAAACAGATCTGTGCATCAGTGGCCCAAGGCTGTTAATTTATGCACCAAAAACATGGTATGCTGACATCATCAACCTTCTAGTAGAACAGCCTTGGTGTTTCCTATTTGCGTACAGATCTACTCAGCTGACTAGAGCTGCAGGCTTTTGAGGTCAGGGCACAGTGTTGCTTCTACAGTTCATAACTGTAAAGTCTTCTGTACAAAAAGTTTTTATTTTATAACTCTTTTTTAACTCTGAAAGTCTAGCAGAACTTTCAGTATGCCATAAGGAAATCCGTGGGGTTCCCTTGAGAGATCTGCGGTGCATCAGACTAACTATTTAACTATATGTCTAAGTCTTTTCCTTTGTTTGATCAACTCATTGTCAGTTTTGCCCAACCAGCTCATCGTACAGTGCAGCCTGAGAAACGTCTCTCTCACTGAATTGTGGAGGCTATCTCTTGGCATGTAACAGCCCGAGGGAGCACACAGTCATTCAACTCGTGGGATGGCTGTTTCCGAGCTGTCGTATTAATTCCTGTTCTATATTTGCTAGATTCATTGGGCGTGAGTATTGGTCCTGTAGTCAATGTGTTGCACAGAGCAGAACAACTATATATAACTATGAATACATAACAACTGTCCCAGAAGCAGGGGGAGAACAATGTCCAACACATCACATTCCCTCTCTACCTTAGCTACTGTGAAGCACCTCCTTGAACGATAGAAATGACGTAAACAGCAGTGTTTGTATTTCTGCCTGGTGGATGTGTAGACATGCATTTCTAGTCTGATTTCCAAAGGGTTAGTTCACCCAAAAATGAAAATTCTGTAATTAATTACTCACCCTCATGTCATTCCAAACCCGCAAGACCTTTGTTCATCTTCGGAACAGAAATTAAGATATTTTTGATGAAATCCAAGAGCTTTCTGACCCGGGATAGACAGTAACGCAACTGATAAGTTCACGGCCTAGAAAGGTAGTAAGGAAATTGTTAAAATAGTTCATGCGAGATCAGTGGTTCAACCTTAATTTTATGAAGCTACGAGAATACTTTTTCTGCGCAAAATAATATAAACAAAAATAACTTTATTCAACAATTTCTTCTCTTCTCTGCCAGTCAGCATGCATTCACGAGAGAACCACAGAGCCCGTAGAACTCTTGTGAACGGGAGAGAAGAAATTGTTGAATATTGACTATTTTATCAATGTCCTTACTACCTTTCTGAGATCTGAATGTGGTTGTGTTGCTGTTTACGGAGGGTCAGAAATCTCAATTTGTGTTCCGAAGATGAACAAAGGTCTTACGGGTTTGGAACGACATGAGTGTAAGTAATTAGTGACAGAATTTTCATTTTTGAGCGAACTAACCTTTTAACTGTACCTTTACCTACATGACAATGCATGCACTCAATCTCTCAGTCATTGTTTCATCCGCTTGTTGATTCACACATCTTTGGGTCAGTTTTACTAAAAACGGCAAATTAGGCAAAACAGCGCTGATGGGAGTGGAAATTTCTGTGGGTGATTTACTAACAATGCGCAAAATTAAAGAAAACAGACGCAACATCTCATTAACATATCGGCCAATGCAATATACCAAGCGCAGTGCAAATTAGCGTAGTTGCAAATAAAGAATAAAGTAATAAAGGAGCCACGGTATGCTAAAAAGAACCAGACGCCAAAAAAATGAAGGTAGAAGTTTTTTATAGACCTGGTGTTGCATGACTCCTAGTTGAGGGTTCCAAGTCGTCTTTTAGTTCCTGAAACAAATTAAAAATAACATGGCTTGGCAAACAACATGTTCTTCTGGCATTCCAAATAAAATGTGAAAAAATCCTCTCCCTGCATGTTCTCTGCAGTGCCTCCTCCTAGCAACAATAACTGCAGCCATTTCAAGTGCAAAATAGTTTAAGACATGCTTTTTTAAGACGTTAAATAATGGTGCAAATGCCAGTAGCTTGACGAATGCAACCATTAGTAAAACATTTTGCATGGTTCATTTGAATACTCTCCTCCTCTTGCGTCTGAAGGGAAACTCCTATAAATGCATATTAAATAAGGTCAGGCGCAAAAATAACTGTCCACGCCTTTTTAGCACTAATTCTTCATTGCGCGTTTTTAGTAAAACCTGACAGTACAATTTTAACGCCAAAAGGCGCTTTGTGCTGGCACAGGTAAAATTGGCCCATAATGTCTTCACATAATAAAGAACATTGCCCATTGCAAAGAAGGTGCCCACTTAGTGTATGACTAAAATTCCAACATCATATCATGATTTGCTTGTAATGCACTCAGAAGGACAGGTTATACATCACAGACTGCTAGCATAAGCTTACGGAAACGACTCTCTCAGTGGAAATGTTTACTGAGTGCTTCACTGACAATAAGTGCTTTAGATCCCTCAGTGGAGACATCACACTTTGATATGGAAAGTCTCACCACTTCATCCTTCATCTTCTCTCTTGGCTCTGAGCCACACTGCTGAATCACATTAGCATTGTAATGCACCCAGTGCCTAAATATGTGAAGGGAAAATGTTTCGCATAGCTCCGCTTATAGTAGCACAATCTAATTTAGCTTATCCCCGTGTAGTGTGAATAAAGCATTCTGGACATTCAGCAGGCCTGCTTTTCACTCATTCTCATCATCACGTTGCCATTTTCTCCTCCATTTACCTTGCTTTCTTGTGTTCAAATTTTCCTGCTTTCTCTCATTTTCTTTCCCTGTTACCTCTAACCTCTCTTTTCTTTCATTTATTAACCTTCAATCTCTCCTTTTTCTCTGTTTATTGTGCGCCCTTTCTTTCTTAGGTGGAGGATGATTGGAAGTATGTTGCCATGGTGATTGACCGCATCTTCCTTTGGGTCTTTGTGCTGGTGTGTGTGCTGGGAACTATTGGGCTCTTCCTGCAACCTCTGATTGGCTTCCTCTCATAATTAACTATTCCGGCTTGCCTGTTCTAACCAATGATTATCTGAGTCACTGACATGCTTCATATTTAATTAGTAACACAACTGTTCCATCACTACAACAAAATTCTACTAAACTATGGTGTTCTTGCGCTGCAAATAAATAATCAGGTGTTCTGTTTTTCTCTCTGCCACTCACCAATTGGACTTAAAGACTGCTTTTTGCCTTTTTAACAATCAATCACTCCAAGTGAACTTTCTAATCACCATCTATCCTGAAGCACTCAAATGTCCATAAGAAGACTAATCAGACTGATTGGTGTTCTGTGTCCACAACTCAAAATACATTCCACTTACAATATCTGATTAGACACACTATATGTGACATTTTATACCAAACAACATGGTCGTTTTCTCTCAACTACTTGACAGTCACTCAGGAAAATCTGTAAAAGACAGTAATGGTGTTTCTTGCCAGTGGCAAATCCAGTTTAAACACAAAGAAATGTGTTGTGTAGATTAGTTCACTGAAATCTTCGAGGATAAACAGTGAGCCGTGTGATTATTGGATGAATTAGTCAAGAATATGGGTGATCTATAAATAACTTTGAGTTGTAGCATGGCTGCACTCCAGATGAAAATTACTAATCAGGTCCCATTTATGCCAAATAATTTGTGTTTAGAATGAGATTAATTAATCTGTTTTTTCCTCAGTGTGTCTCATCTCTATGATACTGCATGGTGAAGATTTTTATTTATTTATTTTTTCATTTGAAACAGATGTATTGACCATGATGTGCAAATCCTTAACTGTTTTTAGTAGTGTGCAGGCTATTAAAATGACTGCTTCCCCTCCCTCTCTTACACTCATGCTCTCTCTCGCTCTCTCTCTCTCTCTCTCTCTCTCTCTCTCTCTCTCTCTCTCTCTCTCGCTCCATCAGACATAATCCCCTCTTTAATATCACCACTTCCTTTTTTCCCACTTTCACTTGTCAGCTTCTGACACTTTTGTAAAACATTTTTTTTTTTTAAACAGATGTCTTTCAAATAAAAATAAGTTATTTTTTGTTGTACACACTATTGTCTCTGTCTTACTGCCTCTGTGTTAAACTCAGCAAGCGATGGGTATATTTATGTGGCATGTGTGTCAGTGAAATGCACATGCTTATCTTGGTTTGGCTGCTATAGCAGAGGTTGGAAGTGCCTCTGGTTTTATGATTGGTTTTAGTAGTATTAGGCCTTTTGAAGTAGCAGCTTTTTATAATCATTTCCTTAGTGTAAAAGCGGTTTCAGAACCATCTGACTTAATTCTAGCACAGCTGTAATCCTGCGCCACAATTTATGGTGTGTGGAAATGACATTTTTTTACACTTTAAATGCAACAGTGATTCAGCAGGTCAGTCTGCAAAGATGTATTACATGCTATACTTATATATACTACAAAAATAAAACACAACAGTATGATTTTAGAACAGTTCATAAGCTCTAAAAATGTTGCAATTCATTTATAATTCCAATTTTAAATTACTGCGTGAGAATGACTTTTTGGTAAAAATGGTAAATGGTTAATTGAGGGCATGCAAAGTTCCTACACTGCTATCATTTGAGAGAGGGAGAGAGAGAGAAAGGAAAAAAGCCAAATGTATTAGGGTAGAAACACTAAGACTGTGCTGTGCCTGCATTGGTTTATGTTCAGGAATGTCTGTTTTGGTCTTTACACCAGCAGAATGTCTCGAATCAATAGCATCTTAAGCATACAGACTGCAGTATCATCTTTAATGTGTGCCAGCATTTGGCTGTGGCTCCAAAGGCTCATGTAATGCATTAATTCCAAAGAAAAATTCTTCTGTACACATTCAGATTGATGTAAGGAAAAAAGCTAATTACTAACATTTGGCTGGAATTAGCATAAAACTAAAGAGGCCGCTTCCTTTAATCTGCAATTTTGCACACAACTGCTCATTATTAATATAATAGCTTCAGGCAAGCAGACACTTTATCATAGGTTTTGTAAAAATCATAGAATAAGGCTGGAGAATGACTTTCTTTGTTTCTTTGAGCATTAGAGGACTATCAAGGGGAAAATACACCATTTCTGCCTCGGTGTACGTTTATGGAAAATCATAATCTATATGAAAACACACTATAAAGCATAATACCTATATAACACTTGGGGTATACAGAGGTCAAATGTTTACATACACCTTGCAAAATCTGCAAAATGTTAATTATTTTACCCCCCCCCCCCCCCCAAAAAAAACAAAAAAAAAACAGGGATCATACAAAATACATGTTATTTGTTAGTTAGTACTGACCTGAATAACATATTTCCCATAAAAGAAGTTTACATAATAATATTTGAATTTATAAAAATTACCCCGTTCAAATGTTTACATACGCTTGATTCTTAATACTGTGTTGTTACCTAAATAATCCACAGCTGAAAAAATATAATATTTAGCCAAAATATGGGAAGGGTTCAAATACACAAAAATGTTGAAAAAACAAAGAATTTGTGAGACCTGAAGGATTTTTCTGTAAAACAGCGGGCAGTTTAACTGTCCAGGACAAACAAGGACTCATGAACAACTATCACTAAACCAAAAAACAAAACAAAACAAACAAACAAAAAAACAGCTGTGGATCATTCAGGTAACAATACAGTATTAAAAATCAAGTGTATGTAAACTTTTGAACAGTCAGTTTTATAAATTGAACTATTATTTTCTCTTGTGGACTATGTGTAAACGTATTTTATGTGAAATATCTTATTCAGGTCAGTACTAAATAAAACAAACAAACAAACAAACAAACAAAAAAACATACATTTTGCAGATTTTGCATTGTGTATGTAAACTTTTGACCTCAACTGCAAGTGAAGCACTTTGTCTGGCACTTGCTCACACAAAACAAAATGCAATATGCAAAATCACACAGGGTAAAAAACAAATAGTGATCACTGTTGTCTCTCATATTAGAGTCTAGTGGAATTTGGGACACAGAGTATAGTCCAAGATCTGTGTTTATACAGTGATCATAATAAATGTATTCATTCATTCATTTAGATGTCTTCTGATGGTGAAATAAAGGATCAGAGTTTTGTATCTGTGCATGTTTACTCAAGTGGATGAACATTAAGTTTATTTCCTTGATTGTTGTTTTAAAGAACTTTGCATAAACTGCTCATCAAAACCTCTTTCTCTCTCACCCTCTTCCTTTCTGTGTTTTCATCTGATTCATTATACTGATTAGCTTACTGATGTGCTGCGTATCCAAAATTAACATTTGTTTGTGCATTTGCATGTTTTTGCATTTGTATTACTCTCCCTTTGTCATTTTTTTCCCTCTGGTTGCCTACAAAACTGGATGCGTGTGGCTGTGGCTTGGGAACACATAATATCCGCAAATAAATTGCACACATTTACCTTACAGCAATCCTCTCTCCTATAGGATAGTACTTTTGATATTGTTCTCTTATTTTGCAGTGCTTAAATTCTGAGGTCAGGCTTACCTCAAAATACCACATTTCTGTCTTTCCAGGATTAGTCGGTCAGCATTGTGCTGTTGTCATATTATTCTTACTCTTGTTATTACAATTGTTTTTGAGCTCTTTGTTGTGGTGTGCCTTGGTCTCCATGGTCCGCTATAGCCTCCTTGTCACTATATATGGAATCTGAAGCTTTTGTCACGGCAACAGCAGCCCATAATCCAATAGCAAAGCCTCCTTCTCCAGAGCGTATTGTGTATGTGTTCTAACAAACACCCGCTGATGTAACTGGGCTGACCCAGCAGGAACTGCTGTTCCTGTAGTTTGTGTTCTTTTTTGAGAGTGTTCTTGTAGCTCGAACAGTAGAACATGCTGCTAGCAATGCCAAGGTCATATTTTAAATTCACTGTAAGTTGCTTTGGATTAAAGCATCTGTCAAATTCCTGAATGTCAAGGAAAGAAAACAAAAAAAAATACTGCAGTTTTTACAGAAAAAGCAGAATTGACAGAATAATTATGTAAAAAAAACAGTAAAAATGTAAACATTCTTACAGAACAATCTGTATCTAATAACAATAATAATAAATATTTTTGATCTGGTACATCCAACAGCCCCTTTCTGCTGAACAGCAAGGTTAAGTTTCAGTAAAGTAGCAAAATATTTAAACTCCATCACAAAACATCATCATGGTAACACACAACACAAAAATAAGGCAATAAACGTTAATCAGCAATATAAGCTGTAAAATATAACCCCTAATATGCATAACTGTTGCAAAGGACTTTTAAAGGGAACCCCGGGTATTAAGACTTGTATGGCGTAATATAACGTAAATGATGTATTTTACTTAAAATATGTAGTAGAAAACCCATGAAAGACATATATTGTTTTAAAAATTCCGCATCGTTTTATACATATTTTGGACTATGGGGGCACCATTATGACGTGAAATGGTTGCACTCGTGAGCTATTGGCTGTTGCTACCCGTTGCTATTTTTACCGCAACACAACTCAGAATGCACAACTCGGAAAATAAAATACTGATACGTTGACCACTACTAAAAGAGCTTACAAGTGGCAATAGATGTAAGCGTATACGTAAATCAAATGGAGTACCATCGATTTTCCCCACAAGGAGTCTAAACTCCTTCAGTGGCTGCGGCGTCATGACAGGCGTCGACATGTTTACATCCTGCCAGGTTGGCATCTAGCTTATCTTGTTTATGTCATTTGTAAGCTCTTTCAGTAGCTGTGATCTACTAAAAGGGCTAAAGTGGAGAGAACAAAGATGCAGGTTTTAGGAAGTTTTATTTGTCCACAGGCATCTTCCCATTCTTTTCTCATCTTCTTATCGCTAGGAAAGCAGTGAAGACTTACATTGCTTCTCATGTTGCCCTTCAACTGAAAATTACAACCAAAAGTTGCACAATGTGGCATTGTATCAGTATTTTATTTTCCGAGTTGTGTTGCAGTAAAAATAGCAACAGGTAGCGCCAGTAGCTCACCTAGTGCAGACATTTCACTTCATCAAAATAATGACGCCCCCCCCATATGTCCAAAATATGTATAAAACGATGTGGATTTTTTAAGTAACGTAAATCTTTTATGGGTTTTCTACTAAATATTTTAGTAAGAGACATCATTTACATTATATTAAGACATACAAGCCTTAATACCCAGGGTTCCCTTAAATAAGCACTGTTCTGTCATGACAGCTCTCTGGGAGTTACAACATATAAAATAATCTCCATAATATAACATACATGAAATCACCCCCTAGCAGATCTATACAGGTGGAGCTGGGGAAGGTGAAGGGTTTCTGAAGCGTGCTGCAACTGATACAGCAAGCACTAGCCAAGTATTTGAATGTTGAGCAAACTCACTGACTGCTGATATGAAAAGAAACCAATCAGCTGCGCCACATAAATAATGATGTGAAAATATATCAGATTGTGTTAGAACCTATCGGTCACTAGAACGATCTAGTGTTTCATGGCAAAACTTTGCATTGATGTCAACAAAATAGCATGAAATGTGAAACATCACATAGGGAATTCTGGCAATGTCAGTTAACAACAGTGTACTATATGATTACAGGAAATGTAAGGTTAGATCTATAAATGAGAAGTTTACTTCCAGAACAAAAATTTACAGATAATTTATCACCCCTTTGTCATCCAAGATGTTCATGACTTTCTTTCTTCAGTCGATAAGAAATTATGTTTATTGAGGAAAAAAAAATCAGGAATTATCTACATAAAGACTTCAATGGTGCCCCCAAGTTTGAACTTCCAAAATGTATTTTCAATGCAGCTTCAAATGGCTCTAAATGATCCCAGCCGAAGAAGAAGAGTCTTATCTAGCAAAACGATCATTCATTTTTGAAACAAATTGAAAATTTATATACTTTTTAACCTCAAACGCTCGTCTTGTCTAAGTCTGTGTGAACTGTTTTTTTTTTTTTTTCTCGGTTCAATACGGTCAATACAGTTAGGGTATGCTAAAAAACTCCCATCTTGTTTTCTTCCCCAACTTCAAAATCATCCTACATCGCTGCAGAAGTAGTGTACTGCCGACCCAGTGTTTACAAAGTGAACATGCAAAGAAGATCAAACGTGCTGTACAGAAAAAAAATGGTAAAACAGCAATGTAGGATGATTTTGACGTTGAAGAAGAAAACGAGACGGGAGTTTTTTGACACACTAACTGTATTGACCCGGATTACACAGACTATGCATGCGCATCACAGAGCCAGGACAAGACTAGCATTTGAGGTTAAAAAGTATATAAATGTCAGTTTGTTTTGAAAATGACTGATCGTTTTGCTAGACAAGACCCTTCTTCCTCGGCTGGAATTGTTTAGAGCAGGGGTGCCCAACCCTGTTCCTGGAGATCGACTTTCCTGCAGAGTTTAGTTCCAACCCTAATCAAACACACCTGTCTATAATTATCAAGCGCTCCTTGAGATCCTAATTAGCTGGTTCAGGTGTGTTTGGTCAGGGTTGGAGCTGAACTCTGCAGGAAAGTCGATCTCCAGGACCAGGGTTGAGCACCCCTGGTTTAGAGCCATTTGAAGCTGTATTAAAACTGAAATTTTGGAAGTTCAAATTTGGGGGCACCATTTAAGTCCACCATATGGAGAAAAATTCTGGAATGTTTTCCTCAAGAAACAATTTCTTATCGACTGAAGAAAGAAGACATGAACATCTTGGATGACAAGGGCATAAGTAAATTATCTGTAAATTTTTGTTCTGGAAGTGAACTTCTCCTTTAAGTTTGTTTTATGCAGCATTCAGCACCTACAGCATTTGACATTCAGTTAGCTGAGCTCTAGCGCATTGTTTTAACCCTGACATTTAACCCAATGTTAAATTGTGGTTCTAGTGTCTCTTAAGGTTATGTTTTCAGGAGAGACTGACTTTGTTTGCTTTGTTACTACAAAGCAAACAAAGTCAGTCTCTCCTGAAAATGTTTGCTCTACTGAGCAAACACTTGATTCTCTTTGTTAAAGGCAGCCATTCAACACCAAGGACAGCAGCCACTAAAACTCAACATAACATGACCATGAAGAGGAATAGCAGAACAGGACACATATTGTCTATGAGCAACCATATAGGAAGACAGTTTTCTACATGACTACCTACCTGCTGTGCCTCTGCTGCATTTTTTTATAGTCCTCGGTCAAGATGATTAAATCGTGCCATCTCATAGTGAGAGACCTGGGATTCTTATTAATGCCAAACTCAAGGCTAGTGATCATACTATGACATTCAACACTAGAGACCCAATCACAGTGCTTCCTACAGCAACACCCTACCTTCATAACTCAAACACAGACTCTGCTGCTGTCAGGTTGGTTCATAGTGGACTGACCTATTTGTAGTATGCTTCCATCCAAGGAACTGTATGTTAGTTAGCTGTGCTTCGGAGACAAAATTGTTCCTAGAAATGAGCTAAATCTGACAAACCTTGCTTAGGGGATTTCCGGGGATGTCCTCAAAGATTAAATGATTCATAAATAAAGTTTTTTTTTTTTCTTTTTTTTTTTTCTAAAAATGCTGAACGTTATCAAGTCTGCAGTATGTCCTCATTTAGTTTCATAGGTAAGTGTGTGTGTGTGTGTGTATGCAGGTTTAACCTACATTGTGGTCCCCACAAGAACAGTAAAACCTGAACTCAGCTATATTGATGGTCCCCATAAGGAAAACTGGTTTTAAAAAACTGCTAAATTATGTTTTAACTAATAGATAAATATAAGATATTAAAATTAACATGTGTGTGCTTACATAATGATGACATCCCATGAAAATCTGACTTTTTCCATGTTTAAGTGCTATAATCGGGTCCCTGGTGCATCTACCAACCCCCTCAAAAAAACAAAAAGAACAACCGAGGACATTTTTTGGTAACCCTTTCTCTGCAAGCTTGTGATAAAATGAGCCCCTCAGATTTTGCTTCCCCCGTGATGTAGAAAGGTGATCTTGGCGTCTTTTTTGACAAGAAAAAGTTGAAAAATAAAAAATAAAAAAAATAAAAATCTGGCAGCTTTTGTTGCTATAACAACAGCTGCAACAGTATGAATGTCGAGAAATGTCATGAAAAGAGAAAGCTCGCTCTTGCGTTGACTTTTGTTTTTTATTTTTTTGCCATTTTTGCCTTTATTTGATAGGACAGTATTTAGACAGGAAGCGAGGTGGGAGAGAGAGAGAGAGGGGGGACGGGATCGGGAAGGGTCTGTGAGCTGGGACTCGTAAAAGGGACGCCGAAGCACAATGACGCTACATGTCGACTAGCCACACTAGGCCACTGGCACCACGCATCAGTATTTGAAGTTAACGGGGGAATGTCGGTTCACAATAATAAAATAATAGTCTAACCGGCAATAAAAAAAAACAAAGAAAAAAACGGCACCTTCTCCATTTTTTCTTGTTGTTCTTGTTGTTATGGAAATGACAGGTCTCACTACTGGCTTGTCATTGGTCAGTAGGGTGTTTTTTCAGAAAAGTTGAACTTTTTTCAACTTGAAAAGATGCTTTGAGCTGCAGAAAAAGACACAAGCGCTCAGGACTTTTTTTGAAAACATGGTTTATGCCATAGGATTATAATATAAAACAGATGCTGGCAGTTTCAAAAAAGACGCCAAATGTGAACATGGCCTTAATTTGCACATTTCCACCCATTGTGTTTTCGCAAGTGATAATGATGGCCATGGTGAAAGTTTGAGCAAAACTTGCTAACTGTTCTGTCGTTGGCTGCACAGACAAGCACAGAAGTCCCAGCCTCAGAGGAGACAAGAGAGCAGTGGATTTTTTTATTTATTTACTGTATATTACACTGCTGCCACACAGACCTAATATAACCATACGATTTCTTTCCCAGGTGTTTACCTTCACAGACATAATCGGCTCTTTTTGTAACTCGTGTGTTTTTAACATAAACTTGTGTGTATGTGACAGTTTAAGCACAATAAGACATGAAAGAGAACATGAAAAAGCTGTTTTCTGTGTGCGTGTTTCGGATGTGTGCACATTTAGAAAACTGTGTATCAGGAGTTTAAACTAATATAGTTTAAAACGCATGATTTCAGTGCGATACACATGATAATCAAAACCAAACAGCTGTTTTTTAGCAGATTATCTGAGGTACGAACTGTAAAGGCAGCACTATTCTAGAAAAGGGGGCGGGGAGCAGGAGCTCATTTGCATTTAAAGAGGAATGCATGAAAACAGTGTGCTTCTGCTTTCACTCAGAATAGGCATTTTTAAAATTATATAATAAAGGATCTTCACAGAAGGAATAAGGAAACTTCACAGACACATTCTAGGGACACCTGAGACTTATATTACATCTTGTAAAAAGAGGCATAATAGATTGAATTTAACCATTTATTGGAGACAAATTTGAGTTGAATATAATAAAACCTTCTTTTGGGAGGTCCATATTTGTAAGTGAGTAAGTAAATAAATTAAGTTGTTGGGAAAAAAAAGAAGTCTGGGATGTCACTGTTTAGACAGCTAGGTTAAAGTGTGTGTGGGTACATCATAGCTCAGAATTGTATCATGCATTTAGCTTTGCTTAACATGCTGTTACAAGGGTTTTAAGCATGATTGTGATGGGCCTGAAAAGCCAAACTGTTACTTGATTTGTGAGTGCATCCTATTCAGTCCACTAATAATCGGCTTCACTGTCACAACAGAAGAGAGCACAGCTGTATCCCTTTCTGTTCTCAAAATAGAAATGGTTTATGAAAGTTTATAGCTACAGTATCCACTGGGATTACTCCAAGGGAGGTAGACAATCAAAATGCTGAATCTATTTTTGAAAAATTTTTGAATAATACATGTTTCTCCATCAAATGTAAAGAGATTTAAAAAGTGGAGCACTTTTATTTGCAAAGCAAGAACTGTCATTTCTTTAAGCCCCATTTTATCTGTGATATTTTCAAGGAGTGGCATATAAGAAGTCAGTTTTTTAGGGAGTTTTAGGGATCTCTAAGGACAGGCTGTCAATTACATTAGCAGTGAGGCGTTTCATTCACTCTGTCTCACTTTCTCTCCAAACAACATAATAAAATCCTCTCTCTTTGCTGTTTTGATCAGGCATGCAGAATCATTTCCTAAGCTTGACTGACTGGCTTGGTTTTTATCTTGTCACTGCTGGTCTTTCAAGGACATCACCTCATTTCAACTCAAAGAGCACGAAATGCTGCACTGATCTATGTATTTAAGCTTGTGTAGGGCTGTCCTCAAACAGTGAAAATGAAAACTCAAACTTTTTATTGTCACCTGTTCACCGGCTGCTCCTTGTACTCCTGCTGTCTATTGTGTTTATGCTCTCTTTTTTCCTAAGGTATAAAGCAGAGCTGAGGAATGTTTGTTGCTTTCCACACACACATAGAGGCACATTGGACGGATGGAGGGCTTTTAAATGTCTAATGGATCTCTCTGAAGGCTTTAACAAGGATATGTTTTACGGATAAATCAATGTGAACACTCTTTCTAAAAGCAGTGTACTCATCACTGAAGTAATTTCAGAAAAATTACAGGGGGAAGAATATTAGCTTTTGGCACACATGGAGTATAAAAGGGCCCCAGGTGTGATTTTTGGATGGTTCATCTGCTGCAGCCTCTTGTGTGTTCAGTGTAAAGGGTTCACAGTCCAACACAAACAAGCACAAAAACAGATGCACAGTCACATACAGATGTCATTCGTTCTTATTCGAGTTAAATAGAAAATGTTAAATAGTTTGCTTATGTGTATATCTGTGTATGGTCAGCAAGAATACATGAGGAAGAAATAGAGTACATGCTCATGCAAACTTGTGTGCACATTCACTCACACGTGTCTCTGTCAAGTCAACTGGAAGTAAAGGGAAGAGGCTATCACTCAATAATTCATTCTAGTGTGGAGAGCTTCTGTTGGATTACGCTTGTCCAAGCCACACGGCAGCTTTTGTTTTACTAGCAAGAAAACCCCTCATAAACCAGCTTTTATCATCATAAAGCTCTTTGATTATGGTGCTATTCAAAAAGCATTAAAACAGCTGTGATGTTAGGGTTGTTACATTTATGTTTTTGTTAAAATTACAGGGGAGTAGGGTACAATGGGGTAAAGGTCCTCATGGGGATAAAGTCCTTTACTTAAGGGTCCATTAAAGGCCTTTATGTTGCAAATTGCTTCTTTGTCATTATACACTGTTAAATTGTCATGATTCATAAGGTCATTGACAAAAGGTAAAATTTAAAGGTCATTTGAGGTTGCTTTTTTATGTATATGTACATGTAACAGGACTGTACCAATATACATTATTGTACATTATTTTTTACCACTTTTTACACACAGATATACCAATATTTAACACGAAATAATTTATTATTAGATTAAATATTATTATAAACATTTTTACCTTCACGCTGCTTCTGGAATATTTAATAAAAATAAATATGATATTATTTCAATGATTAATACAATATATAATTTGTTTTTATACATACAGGCATACATACACACAGCTGTTAAACAGATGAGCCCAAGCCTCAGTTACCAATTCGAAAACACCACTTTAGAACAAATAACAAAGCAACATTGAGTTGCTTTATTGAAAGCTTATTATATTATTGTATTAAAAGCTTACTGTACTACATTCAATATTTTGAGAGAGACTGAGTGATGGACTGAGCGAGTGTGATTGTCTGCATCTGATACAGCATTCATTCTTCAGCTCAATCTCATATTTACAATAAAACATTAGTTTGAATTGAGGAAAGCTTATCTTTGTCGTACTATCCTTTCATCTGTTAAAGGGATAGTTCACCCAAAAATGAAAATTTGATGTTTATCTGTTTACCCCCAGAGCATCCAAGATGTAGGTGACTTTGTTTCTTTCAGTAGAACACAAACGAAGATTTTTAACTCCAAACGGTTGCAGTCTGTCATTCATATAATGGCAGTCAATGCGATCCATGGTTTTGAGAGTCAAAAAAACATACACAGACAAAACCAAATTAAACCCTGCGGCTCGTGATGATACATTAAGGTCTTAAGACACAAAACAATTGGTCTTTACAAGAAACTGAACAGTATTTATATCATTTTTACCTCTGATCTACCGCAATGTCCAACTGTCCTGAACGCATTCACAACAGCCGACGCGTGACCTCAGTTTGTTGTGAAAAAACCATAAGCACAGCTGATGATTTTTGGAGTACCTTATCCCCCTCTGGGTCTCTAACATCATCAGTGGAAAAATTATCACTGCAGACCCTCCACACTTTTAGTAACTTCATGGGTGTGTTGATATCCAGCCTAAGAGCAAGCAACCATAACTTCAGTCAGTCAGGCTCAAAGTTGGGAGTTTTTTTCAACAATCAGGATAAGCACAAGTAATTACCATTTTGAACAGTCGTCTGCACTACACGTGACAAATCACTTCCACGCATGCGTTTACTATGCCATAGCACGTTGGTAAAAAATGATATAAATACTGTTTAGTTTTTTGTAAAGACTGATTGTTTAGACCTCAATGTATCGTCACGAGCCGCAAGGTTTAAGTGGGTTTTGTCTGTGTATGTTTTTTTTGACTCTCAAAGCCATGGATTCCATTGACTGCCATTATATGACTGACAGATTGCAACGGTTTGAGTTAAAAATCTTTGTTTGCATTCTAGTGAAGAAACAAAGTCACCTACATCTTGGATGCCCTGGGGGTAATCAGATAAACATCAACTATCCCTTTAAAGGTGATTTTTGGTGACAGCGCTGCTCAGTGCATTTGTTGGCTGCTTCTTACAATGTGTTGTTGAAAGTAAAAAATATCTTCCTTGTTTACAACCCTGTTTTAGTGCCTTTCAATAAAAAAGTTTACTGTGGAGTCACTCATGTGGTCATTGTTGCCATCTAATGGCGGAATCTAATGAAAATAATCACCATCACGAACACACACACACACACACACACACACTGTTAATACTAAATACAATTATTAAATACTACTTTTATTTATATAAAATGTTATTTACTGAATGATAATATTTAAAATGCAACAATAGCCTCATAAACGTTGCTAGGCAATTCAGTCAAAAGTACAAAGGCAGTGCTCTACTATACAGCATTTTTCATAAAATAATTTTGCATTTTACATAATAAAATTTACATAAAATATAACGTGATGAGATTTTGCTCTGGAACAAATAATAGGTTGATGAGATCAAAGACTGCTTGTTAGATTTACCCAAAACTAATATCTCATGTTGAACCACTATTGAGACATCAGAGCCAGCGGCAAATTCCAGAAAATCTGACCAAGGTAAGGCTGCTCTCGGTGGGTTCATGAGCACTGAATGCCAGCTGACACCCTGGAGCTCACATCTCTGAAAACACTGAAGGAAATTTTCAAACAGATGTTATCTTTATTAACAAACCACATGTGTGAAGTCTAAACAAGTACATTCTCACCTAAAAACTCTTAAAACTACATTCCGTGACACAAAACAGTATTATTTATAAAATTATAGTTGATTTGGGCATCTGCCATGACACTTGCTGTGAGAAATACTGCAAACGGAGTGATAGAAATGGTGAAGTTGCAATATCACTAGAATATCACACACAGCCAATCAGATTTGAAGACCAGAAAGAATTGTTGTATAAATATATATAAAAACCATATATATTAACCCCTTTGCATCCTTTTTATACATTTATACATTTTTATAAAAACAAACTTTTTTTAATTCTTACACATAGTTTATTTGATATGAAAAGCTTTTAACTCAATTTAAAATGAAAACAACAACAACAAAAAAACAGCGAACAGAATTCACAGCTCCCAAACAACTCTCCTGTGCTCCATTACAGAGAGCGTCTGTTTTTCTCTCTCTTTGAGTCTCAGTTTTATCTCGTCCTCCCCCTGCTGTTAAAGCAGTGCTTCTTAGTTCTAGCAATAAGCATTGTGCTCACTGCACAATCAGAGTGCTTTTATCTGACCATCGAGCACTTTGTTCATTAGTGGCACGTTAATGATGAGTCACATGCCCCTTACAACCTCTCTAAGAGACTAACAGCCTTTTAAATGCCACTTACATAGTGACCGAGGCTCAGCAGTGCACCCTCATGATTGTAGGGCTCCGAACGTACTATTTACTGTGTTGTGTATGTCTGAATGACCTGTGGCGGGAGACAGAGCATCTGATTTATTACATGACTGCACTGCAGGTCAGTCTTTTTTTTTATGAGTATTGTGCAAGTGATTGGCATTTTAATAAAGCTCTCTATTAAAAGCAGGTGTAAAATAGCTATAGTTTTGTTCTGTCAATATTAGTCAATGCTGCAATCAGGCAGAGGTTGAGAACTTGACAGTGCAGATATCCTTCCTGTGAATACAGAGATAGGTTCGTCTCAAAGCTGTCATGTATACCTAGAAGAAAAAAGAAATATATTTAAAAACTGACAGTCAGAGGACCCATTTCTTGTTGCGTATATTTCTATGTGAGTTTTATGAAGCTGGTGTAAAATATTAGTTAAAAAGAAAGCATAACGGAGAGAATAAACAAGATTTAAAAGAACTATAATTGTTTGTTTACTGAAGAGAAACTGGCATCAGGAAAGGTCAGAGGTGAATAAACAAAACTGTATCATGCTGTGGAATGGCTATCACAAACTTCTGTCTATAACAGTCAATGTTTAATATGCCCCATGAAATGATATTGCTGCTATCTTAAAACCCAGTTTCCCTAAAATTACACTTTATGAAAAACAAAATACAGCCCTTTTGAAAATAGTATGTACCTGTATCTCTCTCGAAACAAAAATATTAAGGCCAAGGGTATCTATCTCTGGTGTCCTAATTCTGTCTTATCAGTGCACTAAAACAGTCAAATATGAGCAAGGCTACATTATTTTAGTGACCAGCTGCATGTTAATGTCCATGCTAATGTACTGCTGTGTAAAGCAATACATGGCACTTGGGGATTTATAACTGTGGACCAGTGTTGGGCTTGTTACTCAAAAAATTTAATTTATTACTCGTTACTAGTTACTTCTTTTAAAATGTATTACTTTCTGGCAACAGTAATTAGTTATACTACTAGTAATTTCACCTTTTCTCCATGCCACAAAGAAGTTATAATTGCATATCCTTCTCATAAAATTCTTCTAAAATGTTACTAACAATATATTTCTGACTCATCATTTGACCAATATCCACATTGGATCACAGTCAGAAGTTATTACAAACAATCAGTGGTGATTGATAGTGACTTTTAAGTAAAAGTGTTGTATTAATATTACTAATTGTCATGTGTAGCTTGAAGGTAATTGTAGCTATAATTTTGTAATATAGGCCTATTTTATCTTATTTATGGCAAGATTTTCCATATTCCAAGACTGTGTGCTGCACTGACGAATTCATGAGCCTGTGTGTCTTAAAGTACTTAGTAGCTAAGTAACAAGCTGTTTTATGAATGGTAACTGTAATATTATTACTGAAATCTTACAAGTAAACTAAGTTACTGTAAAAAGTAATATTATTACTGTAACTAGTTACTGCCTAATTGCAATTACTTTTAACAACCACACACACTGTGTTTGTCATGTGTACAAAAAAATGGTACAGTAATTTGTTGTTAATAGGTTAACTGTAAAATACACTGCCATATAGTGTGAAATTACATAGTCAAATTTATGGTTTTTGATTTAATTAAGATTTGCCAAAAGTAAAAAAGGGAAAAAAGGACAAGGATTACTATTAGTCCCTACGTGACACATCACGTATGATTGTCTTATTTAAATAGTTATGTTTCTTTTTATTTTTTATTATCAGTATCAATATTTTTCTATTAATACATAAGGGTGTTTTGTGTTACACTTTCTAGTATTTAGGTAATGTTTGTTGCATTATTTTAATGTCATGTGTGTTACCATGATGGTATGATAGTTTATGATCATCATTTCTTATGTACCACAAGGTAAAAAACAGCATTTAGTAGTTCAGCTAATTTGGTATATTATTAATATACTGTGCTAATTAATTAATCCAATAATTAATTAATTAATTTAGTTAGTTAGTATTCTGTCATTCAGACTAAATCACATTAAAAATGTGAGTTTATTGGAGCGAGTTGTCACATTTTAAATTACAGTCAAACCGAAAATATTTAGACACCAGATATCATTTTTGATTTTTTTTTTTTTTTTTACATGGGTGCAGGACTATAGTTCGTTTATGTAAATTGGAATAGCAACGTAAACTGTGACATATTATACACAAAAATTCTTCATACATTGGACTAACAGTAAAACTTATACATTTTTGGACCAAAAATTATTTGGACACTTTCACATGACCATGTTTTGCTTAAGTGTTTTCTCTTTAATTGCTAACATTTTACACCACAGACTGAACAAAATGAAGCATTGCTTGGTAATTGTTGACTTAAATTGGTATTACCTGATTGTGTACTTAAATTTAACAGGTGACTGCTGACAGCTATTCAACCTAATTCATTTGTGAGACAGTCTAACAGAAGGATGGCATTATCAAGGTGATTTTGTTCTGACACAGTTTAACTCTAAGTTCTTGTCATATTTTATTACCATTTTCTAAACTAAAGCAAATAAACTGTGATAATGTGAAAAATGTTGAAGGTGTCTGAATAAATTTTGGTTAGACTGTATAGGAATTCATAAAACGCATTTATTACAATATTTGTGTAACGGGGAGTGAGAGACGAGAGGCGAGCGGATCCAAATGCGAGCTTTTATTTAATGGACGAGGCAAAGACATGGTCAGACAGGCAGGGTCAAACAGGAGCAAACAGGAATATCACAGGAGAGACGTAGAGAATAATCCAGAAACACGAGCGAGAGTCAGGTAGGCAGGCGGCGAGCAGTCGAGACGAGATGGGCCAGGCGAGGGAACAAAACGCTGGGAACTAGAAACTAGGGAACGCTAACAATAGAACACAATAACAACTATAATACTCCGTGGCTTGCAAAGGGAAAGACCGGGGCTTTTATAGCGCCACGGATTGGTCACAGGAGTCGACGCAATAGGCGCGATGGGTGATGGGAGTAGTAGTCCGGGGTGCAAAGCAACAGTCTGTGAGAAGTGACAGGGTGAGAGCGACATCTGGCGGTGAGCGGACCGCAGGACACCGACCAGATTCGTAACATAGCCCCCCCCCAAGGAGCGGCTTCCAGACGCTCCAACCGAAAAACAGTCCAGGGGAGCGGTGGGAGGGCCAGGAGACTGAGGCAGAACCGGCGAGGCGGAAGCCTTCCAGGGTGGAGCCGGAGGCAGAGCAGGAGGCGCAGGAGACCTCCAGGGCAGAGCCGGAGGCGGAGCAGGGGCCCTCCAGGGCGGAGCCGGAGGCGGAGCAGGCAACGCAAGAGTCCTCCAGGGCGGAGCCGGAGGCGGGACAGGCGACGCAAGAGCCCTCCAGGGCGGAGCCGGAGGCAGAGTGTGAGGCGCGGGCGCCCTCCAGGGTGGAGCAGGAGGCGCAGAAGCCCTCCGAGGCAGAGCGACCCTCCAGGGCGGAACAGGAGGCGGAGCAGGAGGCGGAGCAGCCCTCTGGGGCGAAACAGGAATCTGCGTCACGGTCTGGGACCTGGGGAAAGCAGGGACAGAGGAGGCAGACAGAATAGGGGGAGAAGGCGCAGCAGCCCTCCAGGGCGGAACAGGAGGCGCCGCAGCCCTCCGGGGTGGAACAGGAGGCGCAGCAGCCCTCCGGGGCGGAACAGGAGGCTGCGTCATGGTCTGGGACCTGGGGAGAGCAGGGACAGAGGAGGCAGAGAGAACAGAGAGAGAAGCAGAGAGACCGAAGAATAACGCCGCCCCCATAGGAGGTTCTACAGCAAACGCTGACACCTCTGGGGGCAATGGCGCAGCTTCTCTGATGGGGAAGGCCTCTGGAGCAGACTTGAGACCAGACGGGACCTCTGGAGCAGACTTGAGACCAGACGGGACCTCTGGAGCAGACTTGAGACCAGACGGGACCTCTGGAGCAGACCTGAGACCAGACGGGACCTCTGGAGCAGACTTGTGATCAGACGGGACCTCTGGAGCAGACTTGAGACCAGACGGGACGTCCGGAGCAGACTTGAGACCAGACGGGACGTCCGGAGCAGGCTTGAGACCAGACGGGACGTCCGGAGCAGGCTTGAGACCAGACGGGAGCTCTGGAGCAGGCTTGTGAACGGACGTGACCTCAGGGGCTGACTCGTGAACAGACGTAACCTCCGGGGCGGACCTGCGAACAGACGTGACCTCTGGGCGGTCAGACAAGACGTGATGGGGCTCTGGGGCAGCAGCAGTAACTTCATTTGGCTCATGAAGGTCAGCTGTGGTTTGACTTGGTTCGTGGAGATTGGCTGTGACTTGACTTGATTCATGAAGATCAGTAGTGAACTGCTTTGACTCATGGAGATCAGCGGTGACGTGACTTGGCTCATGGAGATCATTGACTTTACTTGACTCAGGAACCACGGTTGTTACCTTGCTTGACCCAGGAACCACGGCTATGACGTTGCTTGACTCAGGAACGACCGCCTTGACGTTGCTGGACTTGGCAGCCTGACTGGACTTGGAAGTTACAGCTATAGCCTGACTTGACTCTGGAGCAGCGGCTGAAGCTTGACTTGGCTCTGGAATAACAGCAGCAGCTTGACTTGGCTCATGAGGATCTGCTATTACCTGGCTTGGCTCATGGAGAGCCGCTGTAACGGGATTTGACGCAGGAACAACATGGCTTGACTCAGGAACAACAGCTGTAGCGTGACTTGACTCAGGAATAACATGGCTTGACTCATGGAGAACGACAGCTTTGGCTTGACTTGACTCAGGGGTAGCCGCCGCGACCTGAAGGAGCACCATTTTAGCTGCCCATACCGTCATTAGGGGTGAGTCCAGCACGTGGGCCATCATGATAGGCCGTGATCTTGAGATGTCAGACGAGACGTGGCGAGGCTCAGCGCCGTCAGGCAGGTCGTAACTCGACTCAGAGACCACGGCTGCGACTTTGCTTGACTCAGGAACTGCTTCACGAAGGGCGGCCATGATGGGTGCAGACTCAGGAGCGGAAGACATGGCGTGAACAGGCTGTGACTTGATGGAGATGTCCTGAGCAGGCTGTGGTTTGGCTGACGTGGCGTTAGCGGGCGCTGGCTTGACAGACGTGGCGTTAGCGGGGGCTGGCTTGACTGACGTGGCGTTAGCGGGCGCTGGCTTGGCGGCCATCTCTGCAACAGACTCTGGCGTGACGGCCATCTTTGTGGCAGCCATTTTGTGCAGTGGCTCTGGCATGGCAGCCATCTTGACAGTGCTTGGCCCGGGAATGATGGCTGTAACTTGACTTGAGACAGAAGAGACAGCTGTAATTTGACTTGACTTGGAAACTTGACTTGACTCAGGAAGCGCAGCTGCAACTTGACTTGACTTGAAAACTTGACTTGACTCAGGAAATGCAGCTGCAACACTATATGGCTCTGGTATGGCAGCCGTGACGTCACGGAGCTCTGTTTTCGCCGCCATCTTGTGAACGGGCTCCGTCGTCGCCGCCATTGTGTGGACGCGCTCCGACGCGGCCGCCATTTTGTGAACGGGCACCGCTATCGCCGCCACTTTGTGCACGGGCTCTGTTGTCGCTGCTGTGGTAAGAACGCGCTCCGGCGCGGCCGCCATCTTATGAGCGTGCACCGGCGCGGCCGCCATTACACGGGCGGGTTGCGCGGCCGGCGCTGCCGCGATATCGCGTTGCTTCGCAGCAACATCCACAGTAAGTGATGAACCGCTGATATGTAGTGCAATGTCAAGGTACTGTCTTAGAGTCCAATGGGGCTGATGCAGTGGCATTAAGGAGCCGAAAGGTTCAGAAAGCCCACCACGAAAAAATACCATCAGACACAGATCGTTCATTGCAGTCTGATGTGCTAACGTAATAAAGTCCAAAACGTATTCCTCCACTGATCGCTCACCTTGCTTGAGGAGCATGATTTGGACTGCAGTGTCCTGAGCTGCTGGATCCTTGTTGACGGAGTATTCTGTAACGGGGAGTGAGAGACGAGAGGCGAGCGGATCCAAATGCGAGCTTTTATTTAATGGACGAGGCAAAGACATGGTCAGACAGGCAGGGTCAAACAGGAGCAAACAGGAATATCACAGGAGAGACGTAGAGAATAATCCAGAAACACGAGCGAGAGTCAGGTAGGCAGGCGGCGAGCAGTCGAGACGAGATGGGCCAGGCGAGGGAACAAAACGCTGGGAACTAGAAACTAGGGAACGCTAACAATAGAACACAATAACAACTATAATACTCCGTGGCTTGCAAAGGGAAAGACCGGGGCTTTTATAGCGCCACGGATTGGTCACAGGAGTCGACGCAATAGGCGCGATGGGTGATGGGAGTAGTAGTCCGGGGTGCAAAGCAACAGTCTGTGAGAAGTGACAGGGTGAGAGCGACATCTGGCGGTGAGCGGACCGCAGGACACCGACCAGATTCGTAACAATTTGTAGGCCAAACCAATACATTTTTCTCATTTGTGAATTGATTTGTGTTTCATAAATGTTTAAATTTAGTTCTAAAGTCTACTTTAAGCTGTTTAATTGCAGGTTCCAACATGCCCTACTATTGGATCACTAAATATCAACATTTGATCAGTGAACCCATCTTTTTTTCTCAGCAGTAAATCAGAAACGATCACTAAAAAGTACAGCATGTAACTCTATGGAAATCTACACTGGGAAATATTAATTGCAGTAAAAAGTGACAACTAGCTCCAGTCTATAAAAGCCATCATCACAATAACTTTACACAACAAATGACAAAATTATGATAGCATGTAATTTGTTGGTAACTCTACAAGATTAGCTCAGTTAACTGGGGAGGTGTCTTTTTTGCTATATGATAGAGCTTTCCGTGTCTATTTATACTGAACAAGTCCCGCTGCTATTGATAGTTAAATCAAAGAATTATTGACGTTCACAAAGTTCAGCCACAGAGGCCTAACTCAGCTCCCCACACACACTAACTCAATGACACAAACACATAGCAAACTACTTTGAGGAGCTATGCAGCACAATTCATCTGCCCACAGGGTGAATCTAATGAAAGTAACTCCCTCAAACACTCTTTCTTTCTAATCCTTCTAACCTACTCACTGTGCCCTGCAGCTGTGTGTGTGTGTGTACATCAGAGCCAAATACAGTATGCATCACTGCATGTGTAAGATTTTAAACAGAGAACAAGTCTCAATGCAGTAAAACATCAAAGTCACGCATGCAATAGTATTCAGATGTTTAAGTCTACTAAAAGTCTCTTTTACTGAATAATAAATACTATTTTTTTGTTTCAAAGGACTCAAGATTAGCACTTGAAAGTCAAAATTATTTATTTTAATGTGGAACAAATTATTTTGTTAGTCATTGGGCTTCCTTTGTATTTGTCTTTATTTGCAGTTTTACATATTTGTCAGTCAGTCAGTGGGATATCATAAGCTGTGAAAGATAGATTCATGCTGCCTTCAAACACCTGAGGCATCTCGGTAGCAGAATGTGACACAGACATTTCTATCTCTGTATACTGTCTGTGAAGGCAGCATTTTTCAGTAGTTTTTTTACACTTCCTCATTGGGATGTCAGAATTAATCAAAAGAGCAAGGACAAGGGTAAAAGGGTAAAAAACAAATGTATGTGCACGTGCACCTGTTGTGAATCTTTCTGTATTCTGTAAGTACTCGAGTACAGTAGTGTATCTACTTGACTTGTACAGTTATTTTTGAATAAGCCATAATGCAGGTTATATTTTTTACCTGCTTTAATGACACAGTTCTTGAAGATAAAAAGCAGCTCTAAAGCACCACCACTACTGACTGCATATGGTGTTTAAAACATAAATTTGTGCCAGAAAATATAAAAGGTTTAAAATACTCTCACCTGATTTCTTAATCTTTCCCATCTTGCAACTAGGTCATCATTAAGCTTTTTGACAAACACCATGTGATTTTGTGTCACATGGATCCTGTGGCGTCTCTATATAAAGCCTAGTGTTATGCAGAGAGCTTTATGTGGTTTAGTGGTGCAACTTCAGTCTGATCTCTGATATTGAATTCTGCAGCTCTTTCAAAGCAATCATCTGTGGCTGTGTCTCTCACATGTTTCTTTCTTTGATCACGAAAAGTTTTGAAGGTTGACCTTTTCTAGGCGTTTTTGTTTTGTTTCATGTAAGTTACATTTCCTGACAGTTGCATCAACAGGGCTCAGTGGGGTTTCCAAACGCTTGGTATTTGTTAGGTATCTTTTTCCAGTTTCTGCAATGCTTTACTTATATCTTGTGCCTTTGATATACTTTTAAGTATTCACTTTTTATTCATGACTATTATTCACTGCTGTCCTGCAGAATCATAAATTGAATTGCTGAATCATTAAGGGTCTGAAGAACTGAAGAGTTGAACACGTAGTTAAAGTCAAAAGTTTACATACACCTTGCAGAATCTGCAAAATTGTATTTATTTGACCAAAATAAGAGGGATCATACAAAATAGATGTTATTTTTGTTTAAGTAATGGAATAAGGAATAAGGTATTTCACATAAAATACATTTACATATAGTTCACAAGAGAAAATAATAGCTGAATTTAAAAAAAATGACCATGTTCACAAGTTTACACATGCTTGATTCTTAATACTATGTTGTTACCTGTATGATCCACAGATGTTTTTTTGTTTGTTTGTTTGTTTGTTTTTTTAGTGATAATTATTCATGAGTCCCTTCATTGTCCTGAACAGTTAAACTGCCTACTGTTCCTCAGAATAATCCTTTAGGTCCCACAATTTCTTTTCTTTTTTTTCAGCATTTTTGTGTATTTGAACCCTTTCCAACAATGACTGTATGATTTTGAGATCCATCTTTTCACACTGAGGACACACTGAGTTACAGAAGATTCAAAAGCTCATTTTGCAGATTTTTCAAGCTGTATGTAAACTTTTGACTTCAACTGTATCAGTTGTTTGGAATATTTTCTGTAATCAAAACAAGTTTTAACTTCAACAATTTATTTTGAAAAAAAAAAAAGAAAAATTCAGGAAAGATGCAAAGATGCATTAAATTAATCAAATGTCTGCTAAAAAAAAATTATCAAATGTCTGCTAAAAATTCAGCCTTGCCATCACAGGAATAAATTACGTTTTAAAATATATTAAAATAGAAAAGTTACTTTAAATTCTAAACGTATTTAACAATATAACTGTTTTTACTGTATTGTTCTGTTTTTTTGTTTGTTTAATGTTTTAATCAAATAAATGCAAAACATGAGACTTCTTCCAAAAAATTTAAAAATCTTACCAAAACCTAGTAATAAAAAATATATAGATATACATCTACTTATCCAATAATATACTTATCCCTGTTCTCAGTTTGACTCTTTATCTCACAATTGCAACTTTATTATTATTTCACAATTCTTTTTTTACTCTAAGGCAGAAATGGGCTTTCATAGTTACTTATAAGTTTCATTTTAGAAGTTAGAAATGTACATGCATGACATTTTCAATAAAAATAAGTTGAAATACGATGTTAGCTCATTCACTGCCATTTAAACATTGCTTACATGTCCTAGTGTTCTGCGTCAAGACATACTTATGACTAACCATTCTTACATCAGTAAATATCCTGAGTGGTTTAGCAATAATTATAAATTAACATTGAGGTTTGTGCTTGTTGTTGCCTGTTGTTAAAAAAATCACAAATGTTAAAATCTGTTATAATACTTCCATATTCTTATGCAGTCCATTACTAAAGCAGTGTGAGTGTGAACATCTTGCATTGACATCAGTGTGAGCTGGTAAGAGGCTGTATGTGAGCGTCCTGTGTACGTGACACTAGTCGTGGTGTGGCAGGAGCAGAGTGTGTGTCTTTAATGCAGCCACACCACTGTGCTCTGTGCCTTTATGGCAACTGGAGCAGAAAATCGTCTCATCATGCAGTGCAGATTACATGTCTCTCCTCAGACTATATGTGCATGAGCAATGCACATTCGGCTTGTCTACTTATGTTTGTACAATTCATGTTGTTCCTTGTCACCTTATTTTGTCTAAAGTGGCATACAATACAATACAGTAACAATCTAAATCTAAAGGAAGTAATGATGGAGAGGATCTCTCAGTCACCCTCCAGTTAAACTAACAGCATTTGTACTAGTACCAGTTTATAGAATTACTGAAACTACTTAAAAGCCGCTAATCATTCACTAATCACTTTATTGGAACACAAACTGCATTTTAAGCCTACCAAATGGCCAGTTTTGTGCAAATTCTAAAATGTAATTATTGTAGAAACCAACTAGGTCTACTGCAAAATGTATGAATTGGCTCCCTTTCAATTCATGAATGGAATTTGAATTCAATTTGCCATGTTCCACAGCAGGGTAAGTGTTGTTTCTGTAATTCAGTTTCCAATGAATTCATCCCACAGGATGTTTGTAATGTGTTATTTTTTGCTTGGTTTTGTATTTGAGACTTTTAGTTTGTAATGTTCTTTTGTTTTGTTTCTGTTTCCTGAGTCACTTTCTTTGTGGTTTTCATCTGTCTTGTCATGCCTTTTTACCCGTAAATATGCATCCTATTTTTAATTTAAGAGCAGATGTGGCCATTTGTACATTGTAAACTAGTAGTAGTTGTTATATATATATATATAGTTTATTATCTTAATTATAAACACTGGTTCGTAACGCAAATAGTTTTACCTATAGTGGCTACAAAATAATAACCAACAGTGTTCCCTTTGTTCTGCATGTAAAGCTTTTGATTTTAGTTACTGTTTTCGTAATTTGCAATTTTAAATCTTAGTAAATTGGAAAACTGAAAAAAATTATTTAAAAAAAAAAAAAGTATTTAAAAGTTAATTGGCATGAAACGGATATCTTTTCTTCCCCATTGTGACATCAGAGTGAAATGGCTTTTTGAGTGAGCAAAAATGTAGGGTGAGACTTAATTTTGTCCACTGAGAAGTGATTGGATTGTTGGATTGTTATTGTTTGTTAATTGCTGCAATCATTTCATGTAATTGTTGAGTTACTGGAGGGAACGGATTGAAATTAGCACCAGTATGCACATCATTTATGAGGAGGCAGGCTCATTAATGTTTTGGTTAAAGATTGTGAGTACACTTTAAAAAAAATAATAATAAGTAATTAAAATAAATAAATAAATAAATACCAGTAATAATAATAATGGTGGTGATGATAGTGATGATGATGTCCATGGACTAATTATTTATCTCAAAACACTGCAATATTGTGTGAAAAAATCAGTTTGTCAATTTTGATTTAATGGTGACTAAAAGCTGTGTTTAGATCTTAACATTGTCTATTCTGTTACAAATGAATTGAAATAAAAATAAAGTTATTGAATTGCAATGCTAAGACATTTGGAAAAAGCCCCTATCGAGAAAAGTCTGTTCACTCTGTGACACTATTTGCAATTCCTCAGGCAGCGGTTTTGGGCATCCAAGGCCAAGTCCTATGTATTTGGAGAATGGGAAAATCCGGAAATCTCAAAAACTGCTTGCCACGGTCATGTTTAAAAAATGTGTGTCAAATCATCAGCTGAATCTGACATTACGGTTCCTAAAAATGTTGTTATAAAAAAAAGCATAAAAAAGCTTACATTTCACTTTGGAGTGCACATGTGAAGTCCTATAAGTGCGCATATCTAAACAGCATACCTTACTCAGTTGTAACAAGTGGTTATTTGAATTACTGTTGTCTTTCTGAACCAGTCTGGCCATTCTCCTCTGAACTCTGGCATCAACAAGGCATCTTCACCCACAGAACTGCCGCTTACTCAATATTTTCAAAGTCCCTTTAAGGCAAGTCATTTCACTTGGCGGCCATCTTTGAAACGCCTCTCGGGCAGGCAAGTGCAGCTCCTATTTCTTTGAATGGAGAAACATCAAATTCTCCAAAGCTGTTCATTAAGCTTACGATTAAATTTCATATTTGAAATCACCAATGAAATCTGACAAGAGCTGCAGTGACGCGCTGACTTTACTAATCAATGATTGGCTCCTTCATTAAGAAAGAGATTAGATATTTGTGTTAATGAGCAGTTGAACAAGTGTACCTAATAAGGTTGCCAGTGAGTAGGCTACTACCAAAGCCACTAGATAGCAAGCCTCCTGTTGAAAAGGGTAGGTTCTGATGTTGGGATGCTGGTTTTAGCTGGTTTATGCTGGTCCTTAGCTGGTCATGTGCTGGTCCAGGACCAGCTTAAACCAGCTAAGGACCAGCAAAGAGCCAGCATACACCAGCAAAGGACCAGCATAAACCAGCTAAGGACCAGTTAAAACCAGCATTCCAGCATCAAAACCTACCTAACCAGCATATGCTGGTTTTTTCAACAGGGCCTGCAACCATTAGCCAAAAAAGCGTAACGGCTAAAGCTAACGCTTCCGGTCTGGCAGTACATGGGAAAGGAGAAAAGAGGCTGTGTTTCTTTTGAATGGATGTCAATGGAGGAGAGGCTTTACAATGCTGAATAAACAGCTTTTTATAGGAAACGGCTTATCATTTAATGAATCTACAGCCTATCTGCTAATCTTCAACATGTTTTACACTAAACAATACTTTTGGATTGAACTATTTTTAGAGTTTACCACGAAAAAAATACTGTTTTATAAGATGAGTCACTGACTTTTTGCGACAGGTGGGATTCAGCTTACAACACTCCTCATTCATTCCTATGGTATCTGTAAATGGCGATTGAGTGTCACACAATTTAATGACGTCAAGGCAGTAATGTGATTGGTTATTAAGGGACACGTGATCCAAGTTTGCCGTTACGATTCCTCCAATAGTAAGTAATACAGACCTTCTCAACTCCCTATAGTTAGACAATCTCTGCTACTACTGCTAACTACTGCTAGGCCCTGTAGTGAGTGGATTGTGTTAAATCAGCACCTATTTGTTTGGCATGCTCTTGACCCCGCTTCATGTTTTTGCATTTTCATGTGAGTGAGATTTTTTATTTTTTTTAAGTATTCAATTAACAGTCAATCCTTGAGCACACCTGAAGGCAATGGATAGGTGCGTAGAAGACAAAGATCGAAAAGGTCAAAACCAGAAAACAAAGAAAAATCCTGCAGACTACTTACACCTACTGTAACAACAAAGGTTTTATTGGCAACGTTTCAGTCTCATGACCTTCATCAGGTATATTCAAACATCTCTTAGATGTTTAAAAATACCCGTGTACGTGTGGACTAGGCCTTATATCTGCAACTACTTTAATCGCGGAGATGCTGAAGCCAATTACAGCATATCAAGCCAAAGGCTGAGAATCACACTTGATGGATGGCCAGTCCATCAAAGGCCTCACACATAATCTCCTTTCACCCAGAGATTCTGGAAAGTACACTGATAATGTGCCCAGGGATTTGTCCATCATTTGATTTTGGTTCATGCACACTGCCAGTGACTTTCTGGAATCTGTGCATGACTTGTAATGTGATGCATACCGTTTGACTAATGCTGGATTCACACCGCAAAGTCATCAGATCGCTGCTCTTCTGGCACTGTATGACTATCTGGGGTACAGTCTAGTTCCTGTTGTTTGCACGCTACACGATGGATCAGCAACAGGGGGTCACACATTACACAACTTTTCAATAGGAATAAACATCGAAAACTGTGCCTTGTCTACAAACTACTTTTCACAACCAGACACATGCAAGAATTGATGCGGGAAATAACGTAAGAACACATGAGAGACAGGGATTCTTGTGTGAGAACAGATTTATTCCTGTAAAAAACAGTAGCCTGCAAAAAAGCTTGTAGTCCAAGTTGTTTGTGCAATGATTTGCCATGAAAATAAAAAGAAACGAACAAGAATATGTAGGAGAAAATGATTGCTTGCTGATGTTCTGTTACAGGTCTATTATGACTCCTCCCTGGAACTTTCTCCTGCCTGGTATTCTGCTCCCTCATCGGCTGTAGGTCATTGGACTCGTCGCCGATGTCATTTCCAGTCAAAGCACGTTACTGACAGATCCAGATATTTTGCATGTCAAATATCTCACAGGCATTGGCAAAACAGTCAAAGTTTCTTTAAAGAAACATCTCTTTCTTACTTTTGTAATCTGAAGAACCTTCTTTCGCCACAAAGAACCTTTTGTGAAACAGAAAGGTTCTTCAGATGTTAAAGGTTCTTTATGGAACCATTTAGACAAAAAAAGTTCTTCTATGGCATTGTGAAGCACCTTTACTTTTAAGAGTGCACTATAGCAATTTAGTGGTGATTTTCTGGGATCAGTGCTCTGTGTGAAAGGGGCTCACACATTCAGTCAGTCACTCACGCTTGATAGATGTAAATATGTATGATATTGTCTTACAAATTCACTTTCCAGATTCACTTTAGACTGTTTAACATCCTTTTTTGGAGTCCATTTAATTTGCCCTACCTAATGGAAATTCACTATATTTTGTATATATGAAAATATTCTCTTAATCTATTTCTTTGACTATGCATCTGGAAGAAGAAGAAGAAGAAGAAGCAGAAGAAAAAAACGCATTGTAAGGCATTGCCAAATGTATAATGATTACATCCTATGGATGGTGTCCAAATGTCCAAATTTTCTATGGATGATGTCCAAATGTCCAAATTTTGTCCAAATGTTGCATCCAGTTTGTTCTCCTAAGCTTGCAGTCTCATCCTGCATCCAAAAACTTAACCCCACAGAGATGTCCTTGCTTTCTCATCCTCCCTATTCTCAGCAGTTGTCAAAGAGTTGGATAAAAGTAAGCTTACAACAATCACTAACTCTTACATAAAGGATTTTACTTACATAACCAATCAAAGCTGAGTCGTGTCAAGAAAGGTGACCTTTTAGATTGAATTCTATGTTTATGAATCATCTACAGTTTATATTGTGGTGAAGAGCATAAATAATGTTTCAAATGAAGATGGCAAAAGTGTCAGCTAAAGACAGCAATCAAAAAGACTTCTATTGTTTCTGCACAGTGAGAATGAACAGAACTTTCCAGAAACGCCAACATGATACCCACAATAGTTAATGCATCCCTTGCCAGAATCCACATCCCTTCATCCTCCAGTACACACACACACTGTGCCCAGGCCTCCTTGGAGGGCTTTCTCTCCTTTCCACCTGCCTTTATATGAACACAATCACAGCTGGCTACCAGTAAAGCACCAGTAAAGCACCAGCTGTATCCACAGAAAACACAAACTTATTCTGTCCAATGCTCTAGGTATTTAAAACATTTGCTCTCAAACAATAAACTTCTTAGGGGTTTAGATGGTAAAATGCTTCACCCCAAAATAAAACTTTGCCCATGGGGTTCAAACGCTGACTTTCATTAGCCACGTCAGGCCAAAAGAGCATGCTGCTATATTCCTATGCTGCTAGTTTTCATATCAGGCTACTAGCTAATCTCAACATTTCAGACATTTTAAACAATTTTTAGATAAAAAATTACTTTTAGACACCACTGAATGCTTCCGACTGTGATCCAAAGTGGATTCTAATTACTGTCTGAGGCAGAAATATCTTATTTATAGATGTATATGTGTCAGATCCTGTCAGTGGAAAAGCAACTATTGAATGGACCAAAATGATGACAGAATTTAAATTTTGGGTGAAATATCCCTTTAACTCTGTCTGATCTCTTTATGACACATCCATACATTCAACAACACAAACCTTCACCCTTGTGTGTCACTTTTTCCAGACCCACTTGCTGCATCTTGCCACTGCAGCATATGTACATGCACACACTCACTCTGTGAAATCTAATGCTTTATGACAGGCGTTCTCGCATCAGTTCTCCTGACCCCGACTCCTCATCAACTTCCTTCCATTATTAGTCATTTGAGTTCTTATCGACAATTCAAACAGACATTTCATGAATGCGTAATAAACATGTAGATGTTTATATACATCTTTCTTGCTGTTCTTGCTTCGTTGGTCTCTCTCATTCTCATTTAATCTTGTGGTATTAGCTCATGCGAGGATGGACTGTGGTGAAGACAACTGTCTGCTGCCCTGCAGGCCGAGATTATGAGAACTGACTCCTGCCTTGATAATTATATGTTTAATTAGCTGTGCAGAAATTAGGGAATATGGTGAGCTGTGCATTAACTAAAATTATCTATCTCTTTTTTTTTTTTTTTTTTTAAGAAAACTTCATTAGGCTTTGAACAAGAGTGAAGAAACTCATCATATGTTATAATAGAGACTTTAAGTGATAATTTACACAAACATGAATATTCTGTCATCATTTACTGAATGTTGTTATTTCAAATTTTGACTTTCTTGTGTGAAACACAGAAGAAGATACTTTGAAGAATCTAGTTACAATTCCAAGTTTACATGTTTCAAAAGTGACCCAAATATATCATAAAACTGGTGCAAACAACTTGTGTCCTATATTCCACGTTTTCCAAAGTTATATTATATAGTTTTAGGTTGAAAGCAGACTAAAATTTAAGTTATTATTAACTAAAAATCTTGATATCAGCCCAAGCTCTCATTGGCACATTCATTACAAAGTTCTTGAGCAAAATAGTGGTGTCAGATTTGTGGCTGAATCGTTCTTTTGAGATTTCATTCTTCTGATATTTTCAGTTTTGTTCAAGACTGATTCAGTTATAAAAACCAGTCTGAATTATTTGTTCACAAATCTGAGTGATTCTATTCTCAGATTCATCCCACTGACTCCATAATTTACAGTTAACAGTCTACCACACTGAAAAAAAAAAAAAATCTGTAGAAAAACAGAAATGTTGAAAAATCAATACGGAAGATTCCTTCATATTAACTCAGTACATTGTGCCTTATTGTTTTTTTTTGTTTTTTGTTTTTTTCTTTTTTGCAGACTTTTAATTTCTTATGAATGAACTTATTCATTCAAGTTTCAGTCTGGTTGTCAAGTATACAGTTGAGGTCAAAAGTTTACTTACACCTTGCAGAATCATATAGTCCACATATAGTCCACAAGAGAAAATAATTGAGTTTATAAAAATGACCCTGTTCAAACGTTTACATACACTTGATTCTTAATACTGTGCTGTTACCGGAATGATCCACACATGTTTTTCTTTTTCTTTTTTTTAATTAACTTATTTTTTGTTTAGTGATTTTCTTGATGTTCTTTAGTGATGTTTGTTTAGTTGTTCTTGAGTCCTTTTTTTGTCCTAAACAGAAAAATCCTACATGTCCCACAAATTCTTTGGTTTTTCAGCATTTTTGTGTATTGGAACCCTTTCCAACAATGACTGTATGATTTTTTGAGATCCATCTTCTCACACTAAGGACAACTGAGGGACTCATATGCAACTATTACAGAAGGTTCAAATGCTAACTAATGCTCCAGAAAGAAAAAACAATGCATTAAGAGCCAGGGGTGTCCATTTTTGAACAGAATGAAGATGCGTACATTTTTCTTATTTTGCCTAAATATCATATTTTTTTCATTCAGTACTGCCCTTCAGAAGCTACAAAAGATTTTTGCTTCCCAGAAGAACAAATAAGTTCAATTTACCCTGATCTTCAAATTCAAAAGGATTTCACAAGTTTCCACCCCCCTCCTAATGGATTGTTTTTCATTCTGGAGCATCAGTGCTTGGACCTTCTGTAATACTGTAGCTGCATATGAGTTCCTCAGTTGTGACAACAAATGTTTTGAGAAAAAATAAAGATCTCAAAATCATATATTCATTGCTGGAAAGAGTTCAAATACATGAAAATGCTGAAAAAACAAAGAATTTGTAGGACCTGAAGGATTTTTCTGAAGAACAGCAGGCAGTTTAACTGTTCGGGACAAACAAGGGACTCATGAACAACTATCACTAAACAAAAAAACACAGCTGTGGATTCAGGTAACAACACAGTATTAAGAATCAAGTGTATGTAAACTTTTGAACAGGGTCATTTTTATAGCTATTTTCTGTTGTGGACTATATGTAAACATCTTTTATGTGAAATATCTTATTCACGTCAGTACTCAATAAAAAAAAAAAAAAAAAAACACATGCATAATCCCTGTAATTTTGGTAAAATAAAGATTTTGCAAATTCTGCAAGGTGTGTGTAAACTTTTGATCTCAACTGCAAGAATATGGAATATAGCATATTAAGTCATAAAGAACATGGAATATAGCATATTAGGTCATAATGACCACTTTTATAATACTTTAATAATGCTTTTGGATCCTTCTCAAAGCTTTGTAGATAGTATTCCGCATGTCACCATATATTTTTTTCTCTTTGTCCTCCACCTGTATGCAAGCTGCATTTCCATCAACTGTGTGTCAGCATTGACTGGAAGAACCTGTAAAGTGCTGTCTCAGCTAGAGCTCTGGCCAATCTCTCTGCCTTTTTCAGTATCTCTTGCTGAAAGCAACAGTCTTTTGTGTTATATAAATAATTTAAACTGACTGAGGCTGGGCACAAACAAAGCTCCCTCCTTCTCTCTTCTGGCATTTAGTTAAGTTCAGTGTGTTCTGACAGGATAAATGATACCTGTTCTGATTAAACAAAGAAATAACAGATTTATAGATGAATGGGAGTAGCTGAACTTCTGCTGTGTATTGTTCTGCCTGCGAGCATGAAGATGAGCTTGGCAGAGTGCGTTGAAGAGATCAGGTGCTGGATTCTCTTGCTGTTTGATGAGCTTTTCATGCTTAATTAGACTCACATTTCACACATCAAAATTCAGAATCTCCTTTTCTTAGTGGGTTGATGCTGATGCGTGTTTTGGTTTGCCATTGCCCATTAGCATGAGACTCCCTCGTGGCCCAGCAGGGAAACACATGCAAACCTGCTCGCTCTCACTCACACACACATTGCACACACACACGTGCATGCATGCTGTATAAAGGTGTAAGTGCGTAACAGGACCCCTGCTGGTCTCTGTTGATCCGTTCTGCGGAGAGTCTTAATTAGTTATGGGAGATTTACCCAGCATGCTACTTTAAACACATGGCCTCTTTGGCCTCTCTTCTTTCTTGCAGTCTTACTCTCCTTTACTAACTTTTCTCTAGTGTTTGCCCTGTGTTCGTTATGGAAGCCTGTTTCCACCACGGGATACATAAAAAGTAAATGCAACTTTATCTCAAAATTCACATTTCTGAAGTTTTTGTTCTCGGATTTGCAAGATGTAAACTCAAAATTGCAAGAAAAAAGTTGGAGTTGCATGTTTCATGTCTTGGAAAAAAATTATCTTGTACACATGTATACCGACTGTGAATTTGTATGTATGATGATATTCTATATATCATGTTCATTCTATACCTTGATTTTTTTGTTAACCAGTTGGGGTGCCTAGTGTTAGCATGCTATCATATTTTCATATCTTTGACCAGCTGGCAGGCTAATCTCTTATTTCATTACACGGATATTAAGTGTTTGGTCGTGTCTTAGATTTATTTTTCAGGCAGACCATATTAATGATAATACAAATCTTGGCTGGGTCCCGTTTCTAAAGTTAGGAGTGGTAAACCCTCCGGTATCAGTAAATGAAAAAAAGAGCTTAAAAAAATGAAATAAAATCTGTTTTTCTCTATTCCAGCATATTTTCAAAGCGGAGGATGAACGTCACACATCTTCCATCAGCAGCACATGCACACTTTGTCAGTACTCTGCATATTTTAATACGGGTAGGGTTTTTCTAATTATGAGCATGATCACATTAACATAATCACAGTATTCTGTTTGCATTAGCTTCAAGTACTGCCCTAATCGCATTATAAGGGAAGATGTAAACTTGATGGCAGAATATATAATAAAGAATTATTCTTAAAAAAGTGCTGTCATTTTTTTTTTTGGTCATTTCCATTTGCTAATTTCAGTCAGGTATTATTATTAAGACATGCTCTTTTTCTGCAAACTGACTAAATAACAATGTATTGTAAGTTTAGAGTAAAAACTGAGTTTACTGAATACAGCATGGTGAGTTATATAGTATACAGATAAATATATACCAAACACTACAGTTTACAGTACATGTACCTGTACATGAAGACATATTTGCAACATTCCAAATACAAAAGATTGTGTATTAGGACACAGCTTAAGACATGATGAAGACATTCAACAGAATGTTCAACTGTCACCTTCAACAGAAAAATAGGAACGTTTTGTTCAAAATTCGATGAAGGACAGCTCAGTTTTGCCAAGACTGAGGATAGGATAATGGATAGCTACCAAAAGCAGAAAGTAATGCGGAAGTCATCTAAAGTTTTTTTCCTTCTCTAGTGGTAAGAAAAAAAAAAAAAAAAAAATTAGTTTTATATATGTGTTAAAGCTGAAGCCCATAAGTTTTGCCTCTTTGTCGCCATCTCTGTTTAAAACCGGCAAATGCATTTATTGGCGAAATTACCTTATTTATGTGGTTTGTGCATTGGCACTGCTTTTCGGATGAATCTAATATTTTGAGGTGCATGTGTGGCTGTCAGTCACTGCACCAGTATGGATACCATACTTAGGAATCACAGATTCTAAATCTTTTAAGTATGAACCAAATAGGAATTTTCACCAGATACTGTCATCTGATCAAGTAACATGTCTGGCACTTTTGTTCTTAACAAATGAGGGTAAAAAAAGCATTACAATAAATTGCAATAAATCTAGCCATTGCTTAGCTAATATCACATCAAACCGTGCAAATTATATTTGTTATACTTTGTCCTCAAATTGTTAATGTTAACAATGTCAGCACTGCGTGACTATGTGTATATGGAATGTATGTTACCTGTAGATTTTTAATTTCTGTGCAGTCTAATCTATAATTGTCATACAATTCGATTTTCATATAAAGAAATTGTTCTTTTAACCCAAAAATCTAATTATTGTTCCTTAGAATTAGTTCTTATTGAAATACAAATTTTGTGTAATCTCACATATATGTAAAGATGCACATTTAAACCTGAAATATAATCTAATCTCATTTACATGTGTTTCATTGGCACATAATCTTTTCTGGATTACATTCCCCCAACAAAATGATAAGTTTAATTATTCCAGCTGTTGTGAGAAAAGACTGTATATGATCCACCATCTGCAGCATGCTCACATGCGATATACTACTAGCCAGGACTCCTTCTTTATGTTTACAAATGTGACGTAATGACATGAAGACGAATGGCGGCCAGCTTGTATTTCTCACAAAAATCTACCAGTACCACTCAAATTAGAAAACATTATTACAAGCTTAACGTTGTGAATTGGCTAAGGATTGGCTAAGGTAAGGAGATTAGGTAAAGGTTATGTACATGCTCAAAAATTGATTTTGGATCATTTTAACCAAAAAAAAAAATTACGGACTGCAGCTTTAAGGAAGCCAAGAATCTGGGGTACAGAGAAAATAACAATGGTCCTAGTACAGAACCTTGTTGTATTCCACTGATGAATGTGCTGATGGTACCACAATGGGGTGGCCAAAGGGGCACAATAAGAGTCTATAAAATATAAACAATATATATATATATATATATATATATATATATATATATATATATATATATATATATATATATACACACACATGAAAATGGTATTTTGTATAAAGTATTGATAATTTAGACATGGTTCAGGTTAAACAATTCTATAATGACAGGGAAACAATCATTCTGATAGATATATATATATATACAGTAGTCAACATTTGAAGTGGATCACAACCTTTCATCAAAGATGTCCTAAAACCAAAACAATACCCATTCTTGTCTTAGGACAACTTGTATTAACTTTTTTGATCCACTTCAAATGTTGACTACTATATATAAACCATTAAAGTTTGAGTTAGAATAGGCTGCAAGAGTGCGATTAAAAACACAACTACTCTATGAATACGAATTAGTGAGTAGATGAGTTTTGTTGTTGTTGTTGTTCCGTAATAGCCCCAGAAACAACTGTAGTCCCATTTAGTCACTTGCTAAAAAACGCCATTTTAAGCATTAAAAATTAATATCAAAACAATTTTTTATGTATGTGGTAGAATAAAACGTGAAAATATGATGATTTTGTTGATATCGATTTTCATTTGCAGCCTATTTCGTGATGATTATTTTTCATATTAGCTACTGGGGAATATTACTCCAGTGAAGTGCTCGGTTTTAAGGACAGTTTTGATTACCTTTTTTCGCTATACAGCTGTGTGTGTCAAGTCTCCACTTGATGTCTCTTGTAAACTCTGGCTCCAGCAAAACCAGGTCTTTAAAGTCTTCAGATAAGGTATATTTTTGTCTTAAAGACGTTGATTTGTTTATCCCCTCCCCTTACGCTCTGGAGCGCTCATTTTTTCAGCCTGCTCCGCTGCAGCTGCTCGGCGAATGAATGGCATCTTTCTCGACATCACGTAAACGCCGACGGGGGGAGCGAAAGCATCTTCCTCTTGTGTTCGCCTCGGACGGAGCAGGCTGAAAACCCCACTCCGTTGATGATTAATTTATAGCTTTACCACACAGCAGGTTGCAGTAGCCTACATCTGATCGTTTTACGAAACGGCTCGGTGTCCGGCCGTATGAATAAAAAAACAGTATACCCCTTTTTGTCGGTGACAGAGACTCACTGTTCAAACAGCATGAAATAATTCCATTTCATGAAGCAACTGGAGCCGGGAAAGACAGCATGAAGTTACAAATCTCCGGTCTTTTGCTCGTAATGGCAGTAGCCTATGCAACGATAGAGGGTGAGTAACCTACTACACTTAAAACTGAGGATGTTTAAGAGTTTTCCTGCATTTTCTTAGTGCGTGGTTGCATATGTCATAGCTCAGTTTTACTTGTTTCATAACCAGTTAAAATTATGCGAGTGCTTTCAGCTCCAGTAGCCTATATGTGACCTAAAATGTTAATTTAGACGAATTCATAAATGTTCAGAATGAAGCCAGTGCATTCAAGCATTGTCAGCCGTTTTATCTTGTGCATTCAACCCTGCAACATATGAATGATACAAAAGAAATCCGTCTCGTGTTTAATTTACGCTTAATGCTTGGCTTCTAGCGCCCTCAACTGGGTCTCCTGAGTGTTAATGTTGTGTGTGACCAGTTCATACATCCGTGATTGAGCGACACACTTTTGCGGGTCTTTCACCTTTCAGATAGGCTATGTCAGCTTTGTAACATTAAAAAAAAAAGATTCTAACAGGCACCAACGCATTGATGTGTTAATGGTGTCACACTGAAGCACTAATGGAAGAAATGTGTTTTGCTTGAGTTTGGCAGAGTGTGAAAGTGAAGATATGGGGGTTCTTATCAATGTAGAGGCAATGAGAGCCTTCATCTGCAGCTTTAATCTGAAAATGAAGCTGCTGGACTGGGTTTTCATTTATCTTGTCTGTCAGCAACACTCTGGAGAGAAATACTTGACATCTTTTCTCTTCCTCTCTCTGTTCACTGAAATGAAAGAAATTGTTTAATCAAGGGGAAATTGCTGTCAAACTTGGCATTCATAGACTTACTGAATTGCAGTTCTGTTGTAAAGTAAATTTTGTATTCTGTTTTATATCTGGCTTATATAGCCAATATTACATCTGCAATCTTGAATATCAGCCTGGCCATATGCTCAATAATATTCCATGCTGATATTCTGTACAACGGCTTAATGGCAAGTGTTACTTTCACAATTCCTACAAGAAGTTAATATCAAGTAACTTTTTAACTGCAGCATGGCTGGTTGTTATGTCCATTCCTGCTGCATCTATACAAAATGGTCACAGAGAAGTCAAAGCAGGGTAATTTGACTGAAAGCACATCTATAATACCATGAATATCCTTATTTGACTCTTGGCTTTTGATTCAACCCTAAAGTTTACCCTAAACTACCTTTTACCCTTAAAAGACCAGACCAGATGGTTTGCTGTCGGCGAGGACGAGAGGTCATTTGTTCACATTTGCAGCCAGTGATTAAATGAGGTCATGTCTGTGAACTTTGTCCATCTTTATGCAAATAACTCCAAGGTTTTTATGATCTTTATTTGACACTGTAAGGAAATAACATCATTTTCACTTTAGCAAGATGAATGCAGATGTCCTTGGACTGAGAAGGTGATTCATTGCGAGTCTGTGTTTTTTATTCTTTGTGTAGGAATGTCATAGGAATTGCAGCATGCTTGAGTACATTAAAGTGGCTTTGAATGTCCTGATGCAATTGACAGCAATCTCACTTCTATTGAGGAGAAAAGGAACTCATTAACACAATGAATGAAGATCCAACTTCATGCATAATCATTTTCTCGCAAAACTTTAACCTGCTTTTACCTTAAAACAGGTTTGTACACACTTCAGAATGCATATACAATCTGTTTTTCTCACACTCTTGTTCACCCTCCTCCCCCTTCTTGTCTTTTGATTTACACGTCCCTGTCTGCTCCCCTGGTTGGTTGAATCGTAAACCCAGGCGAGATGTCCTGCTCAGCGCACAGTCTTTATTTATGATGTCATTTCATATACTTGCTGTTGCAAGACCCACAGCCCTGCTGAGCGGGAAGAACTGCTTCCCAAAGACTGGCTGAGAAACCTTTTCCCAGGGCATGACAGACTGCGATGAGGAAGGAAGTAATGCTTGTCGTTCAGCTGGCGTAACATCCTGTAAAAATGTCATTAATGTGGTGGAGCACAGATTGCTATGCTACTAATGATGGAGGGTACCTTACAGAGGACATTTATGGACAACTCCAACCCCCAAATGCATGCACTTAATTTTTATTTAATGGAACCGACCTCTGCCTAGATTTATAAACTGATGCTCTTATAACCTTGCAAGGGTATATGTAAATGGAGAGAGACAAAACCAAGGAGGAAGACAGAAGAGAAAGTGTAAAAGAATGGACAGAGAGTAGGCTTAATCATAAAAGCCAATTAGCCACAACACTTATATGCACAATATAGAATGACCTCTGGTGTGTTTTTCTGCATAACAAACAGGCATGTGAAATTTTATTTTTTATGAAACAAATTTATTATGTGTTACTCTTTCTTTATGTGTTATGTATATTATAAAATGTGACCCTGGACCACAAAACCATTCATAAGTAGCACAGGTATAGTTGTAGCAATAGCCAAAAAAATACATTGTATGGGTCAAAATTATTGATTTTTCTTTTATGCCAAAAGTCATTAGGATAATAAGTAAAGATCATGTTTAATGAATATATTTAGTAAATATATATCAAAACTTAATTTTTGATAAGTAATATGCATTGCTAAGAACTTAATTTGGACAACTTTAAAGGCGATTTTCTCAGTATTTACACCCTCAGATTCCAGATTTTCAAATAGTTGTATCTCAGCTAAATATTGTCCTATCCTAACAAACCATACATGGAAACCTTATTTATTCAGATTTCAGATGATGTAAAAATCTCAACTTAAATATAAATATAATATAAAATTCCATATATACATGATATTAAATATCCATTAGCTATTGTATATATTTAGCATGTCTGGAATATACAGGAATGGGACCATCCTAGTTCTAATTATCTAAAATAGAATTATGAATTACTGTATAATGGAATTATGAACTCTCAGTGATTGCATGCATGGGGGGAGGGGGGGGTATTTAAAGGGATAGTTAACACTAAAATTAAAATCAATGTCATTATTTTCTCTCATTATTACAAAATAAATTAAACTTTGAAACACAAATAATTTTTTTTTTTCAATTTTCACATATTTTTTTATCAGTTGAAAGACTGTGTAAATTTTAAGCTTCAAGAAGTACCTAAAAACATTGTAAAAGTAATACATATGAATCAAGCCATTTAATTCAAGTCATGATCACTTTAAATGATAGACAGATTTAGTGCTGTCAAACAGTTAATCGCATCCAAAATAAAAGTGTTTGTGTACATAATATATGTGTGTGTGTACTGTGTATATATATAAACACACACACATGCATGTATATATTTAAGAAAAATATCTTATGTTTATATAATAAATATATTTGTTTATTTATATATTTGTAAATATGTTTGTGTGTGTCTTTATATACACAATAAATATACACAGTACACACACATATATTATATACACAAAAACTTATTTTGGATGTGATTAATTGTTGCCCAGCACTAATTTCAGTGTAAAATAGGTTTTTATTTACATACAAACATTTATAAATGCACATACTTTGGGGCGCACAAGAACGAAAATCTTTGTCTTATGGCTTTTGACAGACATTTTAAATTTTGCATTTAAAATTATTTAGAAATGTATTATTTACAATTTCATTTAAGTATAGAAATTAAATTAAATTAAATTAGGATATTTAAAGGCTTCCATTTATTTGTTACATCTTTAATACATTTTGTGTTCGATAGTTCAGTCATAGTTCAGTGTGAGTGTGTGTGTGTGTAGTCATAGGCTTGTCTTATCCTCCTGATGCTTTGTGTAGTGCACTTGTCTGAGGTCATCATGTCATGGCAATGGTTGCGTCAGCAGAAGGAGCTCTGAGGAACCTGGGCCAGCTGTCACTTCATGACTCTGTGCTCATCTAACACTCGTGGGAGAGTGTTTCTGAATTTAATGTGTGATTTCTCTAGATGGAAAGTCAAATGTGGACCTACTTCCTACATAAGCAGACAGATATGTGTATGTATAGACCTATACAATACTGGTAATCAGCATGGAAGCTTCAGATTATGCTTTACCTTATCACCACATGCCACTTGAGTCTGTTATGTCATTCTAGTTCCGTTTAATTGTTCTAAAATTATGTTCTAAAATGAATCCACCCTCTCTCTCTTCAGCTCCTGAGGAGTTTGTCTCACTAGCTGAGATGGAGGACACACTGTTGAGGAATCTTTTTCGGGGATATCAGAAGTGGGTGAGACCTGTCCTACACGCCAACGACACAATTACCGTTCGCTTCGGTCTGAAGATCTCGCAGCTGGTGGATGTGGTGAGACAAACACACATTTGCACTGCAACATCTGATCTTCAGTAGTCACGAAATGCATAAACAAATAGCACACAAACAATGATACTTTTTTATGTCTTTACTTAACACACTGTGTAAACATGCAAAAGGTAGTTAGGAAAAAGAATGTGAATCCCTAGGCTAATGACTTAAAAAGCTGCATAAAAACAGCTGTCTAAGTGCTTTCAATTGCTTTGCTGCTGAAAAAACTCTCTATGGCTAAAGTTTAAAAAAGTGACGTTGGATGTTTCAGTTTATGTATTTTATGTGCTGTCTTTTGTCAGAAACAGGCTTTAAGCCCACATCAGAATTGACCCTGTTTACTTTATTAGTGCAAATTACTAGTCAGTTTAGCTGCTTTTTAATTGAAATGAATTAAATCAACACTGAATTGACTAGAGGTGACACTGTTGTCTTTTTAGAGATGCTTTTTCAGGAGAATTTGGATTTCCCTCTTTAAAACTGTAAAGCTGCTTTGAAACAATATAAAGGACTATATAAATAAAAATGACTTGACTAGTCTTGTGGTGAACAATTATTGCCTTAGTAATCTTTAGTCAAAATCTGAAACTTCACTTCTCCTCTGGAATGGCGTTCCACTATTTTGTTTTCTCATTAAATATTCTGTTTTACTCAGAAATATGTCACTATGCTAAAGCCAGTTTTCGCTCTTAAGAGATCCGATCAGTCTAGGAAGGCTATGAGAATGGCAACTCAGATCATATTTTATAGACTATATTTACCCAACACATCATCATGACATCCTGCTGTATCACACTTTGCCTTTACTATAGTCTCTCTATCTAATTAATTGTCTTCCTGTGTTCTCCTCTTTACTTGTGACCCATTTTATTGATCCTGCTGATGCTAAGCATTCAAGAAATTGATTGAATATGTGTCTGTGTGTGTGTGTACCTTGTATTCTCTATAGTTTGTCCTCACAAGGATAGCTATACCAGTCAATTTTGACCTTGTGGGGACATTTTTTTTTTTTTGGTTCCCATGGGGAAAACAGCTTATAAATCTTAGAATTAGATTTAGGGTTGGGGAGAAGAATAGAAAATACAGTTTGTACAATATAAAAACTATTATGAACATACATGTAAACCAGTATGTATGTATGTGTGTGTGTGTGTGTGTGTGTGTGTGTGTAATGCTAAACATACATTTATCATGTCATGCTTCATTTCCAAAAATGCTTTACACATTTGAAGATGATAATGTGTTCTGCAGAACCATTTTAAAAAAGGAAACCCATAGACACTGTTTGCGCTGTAGTCAAATGTAATTAAAGTATTAAATGATTACACTGACATTTTATTAATCTGACGTCTTACCAACACCTGAACTTCAAAGCTTACCTGACAGTACTAAAATGTGCATGGCATCATCCACTTTTTTCCCTTTTACTTATTACTGAGTTCATGAAAAATACAAAATACCTATGACTGCCAGAGCCATGGCCTAGCAGGTAGTGCATGTGCATGCTGAGATGTATTGTGGTTCTCATGCAGGCAGTATGAAGCATTACCCTTCAAGGCTTCCATTAGGTTTTTGATATTATTCTGCATTATATTCATAATTCAACATGATATTTAAGTGTAGTATTTTAAAGAAGAGTTCACCCAAAAATGAAAATTCTGTCATTACTTACTCACACTTGTAACGTTTCAAACCTGCAAGATCTTCGCTCATCTCCGGAACTCAAATTAAGATATTTTTGATGAAATCTGAGAGCTTTCTGACCCTGCATAGACAGCAATGCAACTGACGCGTTCAAGGCTCAGAAACGTAGTAAGGATATAGTTAAAACAGTCCATGTGGCATCAGTGGTTCAAACATTATTATATAAAGCTACAAAAATATTTTTTGTGTGCATAAAAAAACTTTATTCAACAATTTCTTCTCAATGAGGGTGCGTAAGTTTCTTTTTTGGGTTAACTAAGCCTTTAAAGAGTTTGGTTAAAGGAGCACTCCACTTTTTTTGGTAATAGCTTAGCATAGATCATTGAATCAGATTAGACCATTAGCATCTCGCTCGATCTAACGGTCTAATCTGATTCAATGATCTATGCTAAGCTTTTAGCAAAAAAAGTGGAGTGTTCCTTTAACATTTACATCCATTATTTTTCAAAATATCGCTTTGAACCTGAATTTACTTTTGGATGAACTATCTCTTTAAAATATTTAAATACTGTACACTCACCACTTTATTAGGTATATCTGTTCAACTGATTATTAATCCAAATATCTAATCAGCCAATCACATGGCAGGAACTTGATGCATTTAGACATGTAGACATGGTCAAACCGAGCACGTGATTTTGAACGTGGCATGGTTGTTGACTCCAAATAGGCTGGTCTGAGTATTTCAGAACCTGCTGATCAACTAGCATTTTCACGCACAGCTTGCTCTATGGTTTACAGAGAATGGTCCCAAAAAAGTAAAAAATATTAAGTGAGTGACAGTTCTGTGGGTGAAAATGCCTTATTGATGCCAAAAGGTCAGAAGAGAATGGTTAGACTGGTTCAAGCTGATAGAAAGACAACAGTAACTCAAATAACCACTTGTTAGAACAGAGGTATATAGAAGAGCATCTCTGAAAGCACAAAATGCTAAACCTTAAAATGTTAAAGCAGATGGGCTCCTACCAACTGGGTGCCACTCCTGTCAGCTAAGAACAAGAAACCGAGGCTACAGTTTTCACATGCTCACCAAAATTGGACAACAGAAGATTGGAAAAATGCCTGGTCTGATGAGTCTCAATTTCTGCTGCAACATTTGGATTTTAGGGTCAGAATTTGGTGTAAACAACATGAAAGCACAGATCAGTTCAGGCTGGTAGTGCTGGCGTAGAGGCGTGAAGGACATTTTCTTCGCACACTTATTTTCGCACTTCACTTCACACTACTTTTCACACTTGAGCATTGTTTAAACATCACAACCTACCTAATATTGTTGCTGACCATGTCCATTCCTTTATGACCACGGTATACACATTTTGTGATAACTACTTCCAGAAGGATAACACACCATTGTCACAAAGTTTCACTAGTTTCTTCTCAAATGGCCTCCACAGTCACTATCTCAATCCAATAGAGCACCTTTTAATCTGGTGCAACAGGAGATTCAGATGTGCAGCAGCTGCGTGATGCTATCATGTCAATAATAACCAAAATCTCTGAGGAATATTTCCACCTTTTTTATTTTATGCCATGAAAAATTAAGACTGTTAAGTTCTGAAGGCAAAAGGGAGTCTAAACTAGCAATGTGTACCTAATAAATGGCAGATCAGTGTATTACATATGGATATTACATTGATTATAATGTGGTATACTTCTGTAGTACATAAAAGGGCATAATAACTTTAAAGAAAGATTGATACAGAAGCATGTTTGTATTTTAAATCAAACACAGTGTGACAATATTTTTGAAAATTAGATGAAACCAACATACTGTTACAGAAAATTTGTGTAACTGGACTTCTGACTCGTAACCTACTATCCTTCTCTAATTCATTCATTCATTTTACCATGGTAAATAAGTAGAGGGTAAAGCCAGGAGGACAATTAGCTAACATTTAATTTGATAGGGAGTAGAAAGTGACCTAGATAATGGACAATTCCTCTGGTCACTATGAACTGTCACTGTATGGTAAGAGCTGCATACAGATTCTTCAGATATTTCTTTGAATTGGACAAAAGCTTGGAATAGCATGCAAAAATAATCACAGAATTTTCACTTTTGTGTGATATCGTTAAGGTAGTACCAGTTGCCCAAGTTAAATCAGATCACAGTCTGAGTCAGACCTGCAACAGTACATAAATCATGCAGTAATGCACTGCACAGGAAGTGTCTGAGTAATTATGTCTTACTGTATGAATGTATTTGCATGTCATGCCTCCCCCAGATTTTGCAGTCAGATTGTCTCTGTTTAATAGTGGGAGGTTAATAACTCTACATGATGTGTGAATGTTTAATTTTTGATCTATGAAATATTAATTTCCTTTACATACTTCAAAACAACCACAGAGAGGCAAACACTGTTCTTGGCACTTAATTGTTCTTTTTCGACATTTTTCAAATGCTTAAATTTGTTACTTATAAATAATAATAATACTACAACTCTGTTTTAGGATTTGCTTGTCAGGTCCAGAATAGGCTTTTCTTTTCTCTCTCTCTTGTTTTTAAGGCATTGCTTATTGGACTGCCCCAACCGTCCAATAACCAATGCCTTCTTTTACTCTGTAACATGTTCACAAAACATCCATTCTGAAATGTGCTGCATAAAAAGTTATAGTTGGGCTGGGACCAAAGCTGCTAATGAATTTTTTTAATAGGTTATACTATGTCCTCCCTTTTCAACATGACTAGGCAGACCAATTGTCTGAACATTGAATAGGCAATGTGCAGCACCAAATTTCATTGCTTTTAGGTACTTTGTTTCATCATATGGTCTTTTGGGACTAGGGAGAGAGTTTAAATTCTGAAAGTTGCATGTTTTCAAATTAACTTCATGCAGTGATTATAATGAAAGTATAATGAACTAATTTCACAGGAACATGTTTCTCATAATATTGCTGTGTTTAAGTTCTTTTGGGAAGTTCCCACTTACAAGTTTTTAATTAAAATGTAATTATAACATGACGTGCATGAAGTAATGTTATCTTTATAGCTTCATCATGAAGTATTATCACTATTTTTTAATAAAAGCAAACAAAATGTGTACAGACTAAATTGTACCAGTCAAACTTACTGTGACAAGCACCAGTTTGCTTTTGTCATTATTTCTTAATTGATCTAGAGCTTCACGTTGGTGGTTTCAACTGGTGGAGTTCATGTGTGCTCAACTTGTAATCACAATCATCCAGTAAAGATTGACCCATTTTTGAGCAGACTATCCTGTCAAAACCTTTCATTATTATAAAAATAAAAGTGCTGGGTGTTGAAAATGTTGCCTTTGTAGGTGGTATAAGACATAGAAAGCTGTGCAAATCCAGTGTTTTACATCCACAAAGCGTCTAAGCTCACTTGAGATGTAACCAAAATCATTGGTTTGACAATGCAGTGCTTTTTTTAGAAGCCTCTTTGAAGTCTATTTAGTCTGGACAGTGAGGCAGCAAGTCATCATTTGTTTTGGGATTCAGACACATTCTATGTATAACAGTCCTGTAGAGCCACCTGATGGTCATATTCTGTAATCAGCACTACATGCTGTTCACTGCTCACCTTGTCACGACTTGACATTGTGAATTTTCTGGCTGGTGGAGCACTGAACACTGTGGGAACAATTGATTTTCACACCATTCTTATTTAACAGATGAGTCTCAGTATATTGGTTCCTGTTCAGGATCTGAAATTCAATTTAATGAAACAAAGGACATAAGATACTATCTTTTGAGCCATATGTATAAATAGCACAGTTGAGTTAATCATCTGTATGACTCAAGTAGGTCAGTGGTGAGAGATTTTTAGAGGCTTTGAGAAAAATATTGCATTTGGGTTCTTTCAAAACACATATTATGTGTCCAAACTCATGTATAGTACCAAAATCATTTTAAAATCTTTGGATATTTATTATCTTTCATTGTGCATTTTCTTCACTTTTCTTTTCAGGATGAAAAGAATCAGCTAATGACTACAAATGTCTGGCTGTGGCAGGTAACTCAAAGAAAAGTAGCTTTTTTTTTTTTAAGCATGTCCCAAAATACTCTCCTGATTGATGTTTTATTGGTCTCTTTTCTGTAGGAGTGGACAGACTATAAGCTGCGGTGGAATCCAGAAGATTATGGTGGAATCACATCTATCAGAGTGCCCTCTGAAACTATCTGGCTACCAGACATTGTCCTTTATGAGAAGTAATTATTTTTATAACCTCTTATCTATATCAATGTCATACAGGTGCACATATTAATGAATAATGTGATCGTATTTTGATTACGTTTTTGTCCGCTTGTTCTTAAAGACAGGGATAACGTTTTTTATTTAATCTCCCAAATATTTCTATCAGTGTCATGTATAATATACAGACAGATTTATACTGAACCTTAAAGGGATAGTTCACCCAAAAATGAAAGTTAGCCCATTATTTACTCACCCTCCAGGCATCCTAAGTGTATATGACTTCCTTCTTTCAGACAAATCCAACTGAAGTTAGATTAAAAATGATCTTGGCACTTCCAAGCTTTAAAATGGTAATGGGTGGGTGTTTATCTTCATCAGTCCAAAACGAGTCCAATAAGGTGCATCCATCCATAATAAAAAATAGCTCACATGGCTTTGGGGGTGTGAATAAAAGCCTCCTGTAGCGAATCGATGCATTTTTGGAAGAAAAATATCCATATATAAAATGTAAAAATCACTTTAATCTAGCTTGCGCCAACTAGTTGTACACGGAAGGCTTTTACAGCAGATGAGATAGGACGTCAGCGTTGCGCATGCGCCGCTCATACGTGATGAACGCAAACGTGCCATGGAGATAGGTAAACGCCACCAGTCAAAAATTAGAAGTTCAAAACAAGGATTTGTAAAGAAAAATGTCAGAGGATTTCGATATAAGCCAAGAGTGCTTTGCTTCCTTTGCCCCTGTAAAGAAATGTTGATTTGTGCGAGACTCACCATTGCATACGCAAAGCCAACATCCTACATCATCTGCCCAGAAGGGCCTCTGTGTACGACTAGTTGACGGAATCTAAGATTAAAGTGATTTTTATGTTTTGAATATGGACTTTTTTTCTTACAAAAATGCACAGACTCGCTACAGGAGGTCTTTATTCACCCCCCTCCCCCCATGTGAGCAACTTTTTTATTATGGATGGATGCACTTTATTGGACTTGTTTTGGACTGATGAGGAGAAACACCTGCCCATTGCCATGATAAAGCTTGGAAGTTCCAGGAAAAAATTTTACATAACTCCGACTGGATTGGTCTGAAAGAAGGAAGTCATATAAAGAGATCGTTCATCCCAAAATTCTGTTATTAATTACTCACCCTCATGTTGTTCCAAACCTGTAAGATCTTCGTTCATCTTCGAAACACAAATTAATTTTTGATGAAATCCTAGAGCTTTCTGACTCTGCATAGACAGCAACACGACTGAAATGTTTAATGGCCCAGAAAGGTAGGAAGGACATTGTTAAAATAGTCCATTTGACATCAGTGGTTCAACTGTAATTTTTTTTAAGCTACAAGAATACTTTTTCATGTCCTTACTACCTTAGCAATGTACTGTAAACCACCCAGAACCTTGTGACATTGACATTTGCATGGGCAATTACTACTTACATTTTATTAGAAAAAAATGAAAAATGTAGTTGTTAATAATATCATGTCTCTCTCTCTCCATCTTTTATAGTGCCGATGGCCGATTTGAGGGTTCTCTAATGACCAAAGCCATTGTAAGGTTTAATGGTACAATCATGTGGACTCCTCCTGCCAGCTATAAGTCCTCCTGTACTATGGATGTCACCTTTTTCCCCTTTGACAGACAGAACTGCTCAATGAAGTTTGGGTCATGGACATACGATGGCACTATGGTGGACCTGACCCTAGTGGATGCATATGTAGACCGTAAGGACTTCTTTGACAATGGTGAATGGGAAATACTCAACGCAACTGGCCAGCGGGGCAGTCGGCGTGACGGCATTTATTCCTATCCTTACGTCACATATTCATTCATACTTAAACGTCTTCCTCTCTTTTACACACTTTTTCTCATCATCCCATGTCTCGGTCTGTCATTTCTCACCGTGCTGGTCTTCTACCTCCCCTCGGATGAAGGAGAAAAGCTTTCTCTCTCCACCTCCGTCCTTGTGTCTCTCACTGTGTTTCTTCTTGTCATAGAAGAGATCATTCCATCTTCCTCTAAAGTCATTCCTCTGATTGGAGAGTATCTGCTTTTTATCATGATTTTCGTCACATTCTCGATCATTGTAACTGTTTTTGTCATTAACGTCCATCATCGTTCTTCTGCCACGTACCATCCCATGGCACCGTGGGTTAAAAGTCTTTTCCTCCAGAGATTACCCAGACTGCTCTGCATGAGAGGGCACACTGATCGTTATCAGTACCCAGACATCGAGCTGCGGAGCCCAGAGCTAAAACGAGGGATGAAAAGAGGACAACAGAAGAGTGCCGGAGGAGGACGAGGGGGGTTAAAGGAAGATGAGAACCAGGCCTGGATTGCCCTGTTGGAGAAAGCCACTCACTCAGTGCACTACATTTCCAGACACATCAGGAAAGAACACTTCATCAGAGAGGTGTTTAGGCTATTTTTTCTTCACAGCATTAATTTTCAGAGTAATGATTTTTTCATTCAGGACACTATTTTTAGAGTAAAAATACAACAGTAAGTTATTAGGAATTAGGAATTCAAAAATTAGGAATTTTAAAAATTAGGAATTCAAAAATAAAAATAAATCAATTTACAAAAAAACAAATAGCACCATTGCGCATGCATTTCGAGTCCTGGCCCACAGATTTTTCCTTATTTCCCCCAAACTCAGCCCCTACCCTCCCACTTCATTTCCTGTCAACATACTGTCTTATCATAATAATTGAAAAAATTGCAAAAATAAATATTTTTTTTTTTTAAAAATGACCAAAAATATATAAATTGACAAACATTTCTGTGTTAAAATTATGTTTTAAATGTAAAATTTAACAATAAAATTATAATAATTTAAAACTTCTAAACTGTAATTTAAGAACACAAACTGTTAAATCTAAATCATTTAAACCAATTGCTTTGTAAAATGATTCATTGTTTCAAATTGATTTTTTAAAACTGTAATTCAACTATTATTACTATTATCAACTATTATTATTACTATTAACTGTAATTAAAACTATTCCAGTACAGGAATAGTTCACCCCAAAAATGAAACTGACTACAAATGTATTCACCCTCAGGTCAGCCAAGTAGTAGATGTGTTTGTTTCTTCATCAGAATAGATTTGGAGAAATTTAATATTGCATCACTTGCTCACCAACTGCAAGTGAATAGGTGCCATCAGAATAAGAGTTCAAAAAGTTTTTTTTTTTTTTTTTTTTTAATTTTAATTGTAGTGTTTGTATTAGAGTGGTGTATTAGCTTGTAGACTCATTTGCTTAAATAACGTGACTTGGCGAATTTGATACATCCTTCGAACCACTGATACCAAACAAAAGATTCCTAAAGGTTTCGGAGCTTCATGAAGTAGTGTTTCAAAAGCACCCATCACTAATTGTGTGTGCACACCAAAAGCAAATTTAATTTAATTTAATTGTTTGTGTGAGATTACATACATATGCAAAAATGCGAACAGACACAAATTCACACTGGGCGATGTGAATGACGCAAGCAGGAAATTCACATGACGCAAGCCAATCAGCGAAGAGCTTATTGACACGTCCGGTTGTATCGGAGGAGTCAAAAGTATTAATTATTGTATTATATTATTATGATATTAATTTATAACATTAATTAAACAATTATTATCAAACAATTATATTCATTTAGTATTGTGTGAGAAGGATGCATTTCATACAAGATCTGGCAACTGGACAGCCCTGGATTATGTTGACGTGATTATAATAAGGTATAGAGTTTTACTGGAGGCGAAAGTAGCAAACATATAAAATATGCCCAGTGGGATTTTTATATAGAAAGACTAAAAATACGTGAGAAATATGGGAAAATATTTAAACTGGATGATGGCGGGATAGAATGGTAAAATACGTGAGAATCCCGGGAAAAACAGGGTTGACAGGTATGCCACTTTTATGTGATAGCCACCTGCAAAGGCAAATGTTGTTAGAGATATCCCTAATGTTGTTAGAGATATTAGCGATACTTTATCAACAGATTTAAATTTAACTCCAAAAATGCATCTGTGTCAGCAAGATTATGAACTAATTATGAAAATTATGAACCGTCTAATGGCAACTTGACTGACAAATAGAAAAGCATTTAGCAAAAGGATAAAGAAAGCCAATTTGGAAATTCTTCTTTAAAAATACAATGTAAATGTTGCATGTAATAATGTTTCATAAATGTATTGCCTTACATGAACATTTTTATGAACATGAATTAAATGAAAGAGTTTTTTAAATAATAATAATAATAAAAGAATGTCAGATTGAAAAGTTAAAAAAAATACCACAAATTAAGGCAAAAATATATCCTGTGTGAAAATTCCGTAATGCTATTTATCTGAGGCAATTCAGTTAGAGTCTATGAAACATGCTTTGTTATCAAGATGAAAAATCTATGTGTTGGCAGTATGTGCTTGATTCACTTTGGGTCTGTTTCTCTCTCAGGTCGTTCAGGACTGGAAGTTTGTGGCTCAGGTGTTGGACCGGATCTTCCTCTGGGTCTTTCTCACAGTTTCTGTGCTCGGGACCATCCTCATCTTTACCCCAGCTCTGCAGATGTACCTCAGCACATCTTAAAAGCCCACAAGATTTCAGCCTACCAAATCTCTTATGACATTCTTATGACCTCTTTGAAATATATGTAGTTTCCACAACATTAATCCTCCAAAAGTCCTTTTCTGGCCTAGCCACATCTGTAATCCTCTCCAAATTCAGCTTCTATCTCAACTTCCTAGATGCTGTGTTCAGTATTTAGACTACAAAAAAAGCAAAACTCAGCTGAAATGAAGTTCAGGAATTTTCTGCCCTTTTAACACATAACTAAAAGGCAACTTATACAGTTAAGGGAGTCTGGATCTGTGTAATCTCTATAAGGGGATCCTGGTCTTAAAGATCTTCAATAATTTGACTTTACTGTGATGTAAAAGGTGTAACCACCTCTTTTATGCCTCTCATTTTGCATTCAGTCTTATTTATTTATTACTGTCATGTCCATGTAAGTAATATTTATGTTGTGATTTTGTTAAATCACTATCCAGATTAACAACTGTATATTAATTTACTAATAATATACTGTAACGTTATTTCTGTAAGTCTGGATGATGATCAGTTATAATAGTATCTCTCTTATTGGCATAGGTAACGTTTACTGTACAGTTTGTCATCTGTTTTCCTGGATTTAGCACTGTTAAATGCATTACTATCATTCCTTTGAATGACAGTATACATATGTAAATTTTATGCAGATGAGCCCATGCATAATACAAAGCTCATGTTTATGTGTCTACAATTTCCCACAATCTGGAATTTATAAAAAGAAATTTGCACAGATTTTGGCACATATATGGTTTTATAAATCTCAATATCTGCCATTTGTGCTTAGGTATACTTTTAGGATAAAATTTACACCAAGTGTTAAACATCCTAATTACTAAATATCTTTTCGAGAGAACCCTAAACCTGGACCTTTTTATTCATTTATTTATTTATTGAGGCTAATTTAAAAATGCAAAAGCAGTAGAGGGACTTAGGGTAAAATATATTCTATATACTCTATATATTCACAATATATTTTTGGTTACACTTTATTTTACAATGTCCTTATTACAGTGTAATTATACAATTAAGTGCTTAGCAATATTAATCAACAACTTGTACTTGCTATAGAGTTATGGTTAGGATTAGGGTTTGGTTTAAGATCAGTTGCTTTTAATTATGCACAATTTAATACTATAGTAAGCACTGTAACGTGTAACAAGGACACTGTAAGATAAAGTGCTTCTATATTTATTTTATTTTATTTTTGCTAACAAAAAGAGACCAGTTCAGTTTACATTTACAAGAAAAGTGTTATTTAAAAGTATCATGTGTTGGCAACATGTTACTGTAGTTCCTTTTTAATGCATGTCTCTTTTACCATTGATTTTGTCATATTGAAGTCAACCCAAAATCTTTTTGTGCATGATTTGTCAGTGCACGCTCTTCCTCTCCAATGACTTTTGTTATTGATTTTCAAAATATGATTACAGAAGTAAAATGAGAACATACTGTTTTATGTTGGCTTCTGTATTCATGAATGAATATGTATTTAATGTCTACATTCTTGAATGCTGCTTTTGTATTGCATCAAAGAGGAATTATTCAAATGTGCAGCGCCGCAGGCAGCGTCGTTGGCAGCGTAGTTTGCCTTCTTGATAGACAGGCTTTAATCTCAAACCACCTAATCTGGGAGTGATATTGTCTGGCCTCTCAGAGAAGCACGGAGCGTGAAATATTTCCATTTCCAAAGCGTGTGAATTCCTCAGATATGTTTTCAAGCCACATCTGGGTTCTGTAATCACTGACTTAGCAACCGATAGTGTGTAAACGGTAGATTGAATTTCATGCTGTTGTGCCATCTCTTTCTTTTCAAACCATGAGCACTAGGTGTATTCTCTTCAGGTCCCCATTCTTTTGGAAATCATAGAGCTGTATGTGTTAAAATTTATTAATCAAAATTCATTGTTGACTATTTATCAGTAACATAATGCTTGTCAAGAAATACTTTATTTTATGTTCCAGTCAACATGCAGTCAACGCAACATATAGTACTAACTATACTGTACTAAAAAAAGGGGTAACAAATTACAATAAGGTCCATTAGTTAACATTAGTTAACTCCTTTAGTTAATGTGAACTAAGAATGAACAACACTACAGCATTAATTACATCTTTTTACATCGTCTACAGCATTTATAATGTTAATTTCAGCATTTACTAATGAAAAGTTGCGCTTGTTAAAGGAACACTCCACTCCCCTAGAGTTAAACAGTTGAGTTTTACCATTTTCAAATCCATTCAGCCGATCTCTGGGTCTGGCGGTAGCACTTTTTTTCTGAAGTTACATCGTGTACTAAGACTGACGGAAAATAAAAAGTTGTGATTTTCTAGGCCGATATGGCTAGGAACTATACTCTCATTCCGGAGTAATAATCAAGGAATTCTGCTGCCGTATCATGGGTGCAGCAGGCGCAATGATATTACGCAGTGCCTGAAAATAGTCTCCCTGTGCAAGCAGGTGGTCACATTGGTTATGTTGACGGAAGTTTGCCTATTTTCAGGTGCTGCGTAATATCATTGCACCTGCTGCACCCATGGTACGGCAGCAAAGTTCTTTGATTATTACGCTGGAATGAGAGTATAGTTCCTAGCCATATCGGTCTAGAACAGGGGTGTCAAACTCCGCTCCTGGAGGGCCACAGCCCTGCAGAGTTTAGATGCATCCCTAACTAAACACACCTGATCCAACTAATCAAGTGCTTCAGGCTTAACTGAAAACTGCATAAAATGTGTTGGAGCAGGGTTGGAACAAAACTCTGGAGGGCTCTCCAGGAACTGAGTTGGACACCCCTGGTCTAGAAAATTGCAACTTTTCATTTTCCGCCAGTCTTAGTACACGATGTAACTACAGAAGAGTCAAGTTTTAAATAGGAAAAATATCTAAACTCTTTGGTCATTTTTGAACGAGATGTTAACGGTCTAATAAGATTCAATGATCTATGCTAAGCTATGCTAAAAGTGCTACCGCCAGACCCAGAGATTGGCTGAATGGATTCGAAAACTCTAGGGGAGTTGGAAAATAAGTCTATTTTCAAAAAAAAGTGGAGTGTTCCTTTAACATTAGTTAATACACTGTGAATTAACATGAACTAACAATGAACAACTGTATTTTCATTAACTAACTAACAAAGATTAATAAATAGGGTACAACAGGGCTAAAGGCACCAGCCTTTGATATTATTTTCCTCTAAACCACTGGATGGCCAAAAAAACGTAGCGTAGCACTCTCTAAACTATTCGCTTTTAAAGTTGCACATGCAAATTTGGCTGATTCTTGACACAATTGCGGACTGCAACGCAAAGTTGATTCTGTGCTTACTTAATCTAATATTTGATGTTTTTTTTTTTTTTTTTTTTAAATGTGGTAGATTTAAGTTGCAAATGAGAATTGCTAAAATGGATGCATATATTTTGAGACAAATCTCTTCCTAATGATTTTCAGTTTTGTTTAAGATAATTAAAGGAACAGTTTTTAAATAATGAAAGAAAATGTATAAGTATGGTATTTGGGGTAAAGGCACAATAAAGAACATGATAAGTAATAGATGTCTGATTTTTCCGTTTGTTGACATGACATGGTTAGATTCAGATGGTAAATATCATATACTATGTTGGGTGTCCATCTTAGACATAATCACCATGTTTAGAATGAAACCATCATATTTAAAAACATGCTATTAATCATATCACATAATAAAATATAATTTGTTGTTACTACTGTACATCTATATTAAATTATTATGGAATCTCCTTCAATGCTTTCAGAATCTTTACTTTTTAAAATGATTTTGTTTATGTATTTTAAAAAATATATTGATTTATATTAACATTTTAATGACAATATATTTATTGAACAAAAATTATTTTATTTTTCAAAATAAGCAGAAATTAGTACAAACTTTGCTAAAGTGATTGTTTTGAACAAGTATTAGCTTAGACATTATTTAAAAACAAACAAACAAAAAATCATTATTTTATCTAAAGTGTTTATATTAATACTGTGTACCTTAATTTTGTCCCTTGTTGGTGAACCTTTTTCCCCGTGTGTGAGGTAAAAGGACCCCCTTGCCACCTCTGAAATTTATAAGATTTATAGAATTTTTAGAATAAACGACTTGTATGATTTATTGTCACACAAAATCTATTGCTTCATAAATGTTCAATAAAACGCATATATTTTTTCTACCATTATACATTTTAGGCACATTTTTTCTTAAGGTGTGCTAAAAAAAAGGTATAGGATTTACTTTAGATATTTTTGGGCTAAAATTGCTAGTAATTAAAAATTTAAAAAAAAAAAAAAAAAAGAATTTTGAAGGTCTTGTTGACTTGTTGTGCCTTTTGACTTCTAAAAACTTCATATGTACCAGTAGGTCTATTTCACAGTAACGTATTCATTACCTTAGGACTTATTTTTTACAGTATATATATATATATTTTTTTTTTTTTATGCAACTAAAAAAAGATAAATTGAGAGACTTGAAGAGATTTTGAATGAGGCCCTGTGTAACAGATTTTTTCATGCAAGGTCCAGGGCCTTCTAATAGATTCTAATCACAGTAGGTATGGTTTATTTTTAAAGGACTTTTATTTTACATAATAAATTCATCTCTTATGGATGTATTGTTCTAAAATGCATAATGCAGTCTTGGAAGACACCACAACAGGCTTAACCTGTCAAGTTAATGAAGTACAAAATGGTCGCAAATGCGTAACGGAACTCTCTTTTAATTGAAATGAACTTGAATAGTCTGACTTCATCTCCTGTATAATTCAGTAGAGGAGATGTTATGTGGTGTGACAGCACTGGTGCTTGTAGCAGTCTCAATTCAGAAACCTCATAACAAGTTTGCCTAACCTACTTTACAATGCCCACACTCACAGCTGTATATCTTATTTTACAATGTTTCATTGTTTCATTAGATGACCGCTCTCTATAACTATGAGCTAACAACACTTCTAATTGAATCCATACTAAATAAAAGTAAAACAGTATTTCCAGTATCAATTTAAGATATAAATATTCTTGCATGGAAGGTTTGATTTATACATACACACTGGTATCCTTTGTTATCATTATGGGGACATTCCACAGACATAATGGTTTTTATACTGTACAAACTGTATCTTCTGTTCCCTTACCCTAAGACGTTCTGCATATTTAGATTATCAAAACACTTCATTCTGTATGATTTATAAGCTTGCTGCCTCATAGGGACCTAAAAAATGTCCCCACAAGGTCAAAATTTACTGGTATTACTCTCTCTCTCTCTTACACACACACACACACATACACACACACTTATAGTTTAAAATGGTGTAAAAGTGAGTGTTCTGAAAGGCAAATTTATTTTATGACTTTTATTGCTCAAATTTTAATTGAAGTTATGGCACCACTGTAAACTCAAAATTTGCCTTTTCACCTTATTTTTCCCATAAGATGGCCATTTGTAAATTTAATGGGTCTGGCTTCTGGTGTCATTTGCTTCCAGCTATTTTTAGCTGTGCAAACAGCTCGTTTTGCTGCTTGATATTGCAAACAGATGTGTTTTACATATTATTTTAATGTATTATCATAATTATGAACACACTGGTTTCTAGTACAAACAGTTTTACTGCTTACTGCGCTTTGTCATTCTTCTATTATTTTCCTACAGTGCATGAACCGGAAGTTTCACACTTTCACAGAAAGCGGCTTTCGAAAAATAAGATGGATAGGTTTTAATGAATAGCAGATGTCTGAAATGTATATCAAATTAATGGAATTACTGAATAATAACCCCATGAAATACCATAAGTATTACATTTAATACAATATGAATAACGACATGTCAATTTGCGGCCTTCAGTATTTTTTTTTTTTTTTTTAATGAAAACAATATTTTTTTTCCCTTATCCCTTATTCCAAAAAAAACTGTGATACTTAATCTAATTAATCTTAATCTTAATCTAATCTAACAATGTCACAGACCACTATTTTTTTTAAATTTCATCAATTAACCTCAAAACTATTTCGACTGAATAACTCTCTCAAATGTTGACATTCAGGTAAAATGACAAAATAAAGAAGAGTGTAGGCACAAAAATAAAGATTTTGTGCGATTTAAGGTCAACCCCCCAAAAAAGTCTTCATTGCCAACAGATGGCAGCATATCCCACTCTAATGACATTGGATACATTAATGTTTATCTTTATGACTAGCATCTATTGGGAGGGAGCACTGGTGTGCAGTATCGAGTTAAAAATAAAAACGGTTTGATTCACTTTGATATAACACTACACTGCAACTTTCTCAGAAGAGCTAACTAACATTTTGATCTCATTCCTGCCTTTGATCTGTTCAGGTATGATTAATCACTACATTTGATATTTCCAAGTTAATATGCACCGTTCTAGTGTTGAGCCAGGCCCGGTCTTCAATACTGTCTTTATGGGTCTCAGAACTACTTTTATCAGAAAAGCAACAACCAGTTTGATTCTGTTTCTCTGCATTCTTATGTTTTATTCAAGTGTTTTTGAGATATTAGCTAGTTTGTTGAAACTTTACGTCACGTAGAAACCAGTGTGTCACTTACTCTTACCGTAGTAAAACGATAGCTAAAAAGGAACCAGTGTCACCTGCTAAAAGTAGCACTCAATTAATCTGAAGAGACATAATGTAATTCACACAGACACTCACATATATCGTCTCAATGCAGCTGTCTATATCTAAATGTTTATCTACATAAAAAGCACACACAGTGTGTTCTGGGCTGCCTCTGACATGAAGTATTTCATATGTTTCTTAGCAAAGAAAACACAACAATGCAAGTAATTAAAAAAAAATGCATTTCATTTAAAGTGAAATCAGACATTCCAGTTAAGCTATTCTTTCTTTCTTTCTTCATCTCTTCTCTTTGAGTTGATTGAGGGTCAGAAAAGTTAAATTCTGTTCCTCTCTTTTTCTACAGCTTTTTTTTTCTTCGCCTTCTGCCCTCCAATCTTTGGAGCTTCAACTCCAATCTTCTGAACACTCATATTCCTTCTCATATAATGAAAGGTGAGAGAGTGAGAGTGTAAAAGAGAGAGAGAGAAAGATATGGAAACCTTGATAGTGTGCCCACTAGGGTCTTCTCTGAGGTTATAAGGGTCATTTAATATAAATCTGAGCCTGTAATACTTCCTATCACACCTCTCTCTCTTGCTTCTTGTACTTTATATGCTTATGAGATCTAATTTCTTCCTTATCCTTTGATGCTAAAAATGTCATTCTAAGAAAAAACCAACCAAGGCTTATAACTTAGAATCTTGTAATTTTGTAATATTACATTCATTTTATTTTGGGTACATAGTGTGGGGGTTATAATCTATTACACAGCTTTAAAACTTATTCATGCTTTTATAAAAGTAGAATTATTTTAAAGATTCATCACAAATCAAAACCTTTTGTTTCCCTGATGAATGTGTGGAAACTTAAATTTAGTAGTTCTACTGGGTTAAAAACGAGACTACAGAGAGGATGCATTTATGATGCATTTACGGCTAAAGGAAATATTCAGTAAATAGTTTTCCTCCAAATGCAAGATTTGCATGGCTGTAGGTTATAAGCTAGTAAGGACAGATTAAATGACCTGTGACTCTGACAAGAAAAGAAGAGAATAATACAATAAGAGTTAGTTAATGTACTTTGAGTCGAGCTGATGGTGCATGAGGCTTGTCTTTATTCCTCAACTGTTTTCTGCTCTCGTCTGATGCTGAGAGACAGTTGTGCAAAGCTTGTGGATGCCGTGAGAAGGAGAGAAGAGGGAGAGGTCATATACCGGTGTCTGCCACCGATGGGGTTTTGGGGACTGTCAGATTCAATGCCTTGCTCTCTCATTCATAGTCCTGTGTGAGAACGCACGTCTGCAGGGGCACCAGTGTGTGATGAATCTGTTTGCAATTCATGCGGCTGCAAAGTGCAGCACACTGTAAAAGCATATGTGCTCCGAGGGCCAATTCAATTTTGCCAATCTGTAACATCAAGCAGTACAATAGTGTGTGAAATTGTTTTTAATGATAATCGTTTTGCATGGGTAAAATGTACTATGATAAGCAGGTTTTTGTTTATTTGTCACATAGGATTATACTTTATTAGACAGAATGCTTTGTATTCCAAACTCTTTCCATAATAATGTTATCTCCAGAGAAAAAGCCAGCTCGCCTGAATCAGGAGAGAAATGTGCACAGATCAAGCACAAGCTTACAAGCGAAAACAGTCTAAAACAGTTCTAAACAAATGTGTTGATGTATTTGGTGTGTGAGCCCTGGTGAAAAAAACAGCATATACTGGTAGGTATGTTTTGATGCTGGGATGCTGCTTAGGTATGTTTTGATGCTGGTTTAAGCTGGTCCTTTGCTGGTTTATGCTGGTCCTTGACCAGCAACATGACCAGCATAAACCAGCAAAGGACCAGCTTAAACCAGCATCAAAACCTACCTACCAGCATATGCTGTTTTTTCACCAGGGAGGACAACAGGAGATGGACTTTTTCACTGAAGGAAGTGTTATTATGGATTATAAACTTGTATTTTGACCAGAAGTGATGGTGTAAAGGGGTGCTGTTATGCTTTTTCACTTTTTGAAGTTTAGTCAGTTTGTGGTGTGTATCTTTGGGCATAAAAAAGATCTACAAAGTTACAAAATCTCAAAGTCCACTCCAAAGGTAGGTATTTCATTTTTTAAAAAATGCCTTTTCAAGAACTACAACGAACGGCTCCTTTGGACTACTGCGTTTGTTTTTGTTTTTTAAAAAGAAACTTGCACTAGAATAGGCTAGGCTAATCAGTGATGATATTCTTTGATAATGTTAGGCTGCTTTTAGCCTTATGCTGGAGCTGGTTTCGGGCAATGAAACTAAGTATGTAAATAATTTAAAAAATTAGCACGATCTGGCAGGCTGACGATAGTACCCAACACTACTGTAGCATATTATTTACTCACTCTTCATGCTCCTAGGTGTATATGACTTCCTTCTTTCAGATGAATGCAATCAGAGTTAAATTAAAATTTATCCTGGCACTCCCAAGCTTTAGAATGGCATAGATGGGTGTTTCTCCTCATCAGTCCAAAACAAGTCCAATAATATGCATCCATCCATAATATAAATTGCCTTACACGGCTCTGGGGGGGTTAATAAAGGCCTCCTGTAGCGAATCAATGCGTTTTTGTAAGAAAAATATCCATATTTAAAATATAAGAATCACTTTAATCTAGCTTGCGCTAACAGTTGTACACGGAACTTGCTTCTTTGACAAGGGGCGTGGCAGTACTGAAACACTGTCTAAGCTGTTCGCCAATCACAACGCAGTGGGAGAGCTAACCAATCACAACACATTTCGTTTTTCGGAAGGCGGGCCTTCATTAAACCCGGAACTAATCGAGTCATTTGTGCCAGGCTGGGAGAAACAAATTGTAATAATGTAAATTATGTTTAAAATAATACGTTTTTCGAACCGCCAAGCATGAAAGCATGTTTTAGTACACCCCCAAAACAAAATCAAGACTTTGTAAAAGAGCATAATAGGACCCCTTTAACACTGCTTTTTTATTTCACAAGGAAGTACTGGAGTTGGATTATTGTGATGATTTATCAGCTTTTTGAACACTAATTCTGATGCCACCCATTCACTGCAGTGGATCTACTGGTGAGCATGTGATATAATGCTAGATTTCTTCAAATCTGTTCTGATAAGCTTATCTACAGGGATTGGACAATGAAACTGAAACACTCGCCAATATAGTATTGGAGGTTTCATGGCTATATTTGCGCTGTCTGGTGCCCAATCTTCACTTATTGTACATTACACCAGTTAGAGCAGAGTGTAATGTTTCATTATGTGCACCCAATGGTTCAAACATTGTACCTTGAAGGTAGTGCTCTGTATCAGGATAATAATGCACCAATACACACAGCAAGACTGGTGACAGACTGGTTTAATGAACATGAAAATTAAGTTGAACATCTCCCATGGCCTGCATAGTCACCAGATCTGAATATTATTGAGCCACTTTGGGGTGTTTTGGAGGAGCGAGTCAGGAAACGTTTTCCCACATCAGCATCACATAGTGACCTGGCCACTGTTCTGCAAGAGGAAAATGGCTCAAAATCCCTCTGGCTGCTTTGCAGGACTTGTATTTGTCACTCCCACGATGAAATGATGTTGTATTAGCTGCAAAAGGAGGCCCAATATCATACTAATTGTGATCTAAAACCAGGTATTTCAGTTTCATTGTCCAACCCCTGTACATCTTGAATCATCATAGTTTTAAAATAGCAGATGGCTAAATAAGTAAACTATAAAATCACACTAACGTAGAATTTGACAGAGAGATTGAACTGTGTTCTCGGGACGAGTAATTTGACAGATGTCTGGTTGGAAACAATTGTAACACTGATTTTAGGATCAAGTTGTTACATGTGATCTCAGTTTATACAATTCATTTATTTAAACTTCTGTTATCTATCTTTTGTATATTTTCTATCATTTTCCAATATATATATATATATATAGTTCAAATCCATTAACATATTTACTATTGCTTGAGACTTACTGATATAAAAATTATAGTTAACTTTATTTGGAGCACTACTTGTGCACAATGCACATTCCTTAATATTAAAGGAGAAGTTCACTTCCAGAACAAAAATTTACAGATAATGTACTCACCCCCTTGTCATCCAAGATTTTCATGTCTTTCTTTCTTCAGCCATAAAGAAAACAGCGATAGCTATGTAGGACGATTTTGAAGTTAAAGAAGAAAATGAGATGGGAGTTTTTCAGCCTAACCTAACTGTCTTGAACCGGAATACACAGAGTGCACACAGAGCTAGACAAGATGAGCATTTGAGGTTAAAAAGTATATAAACTGAAAATAACCAATCGTTTCGCAAGATAAGACCCTTCTTTCTCAGCTGAGATCGTTTAGAGCCCTTCGAAGCCACACTGAAACTGCATTTTAGAAGTTCAAACTTGCAGGGCACTATAGAAGTCCACTATATGGAGAGAAATCCTGAAATGTTTTCCTCAAAAAATAATTTCTTTATGACTGAAGAAAGAAAGACATGAACATCTTGGATGACAAGGGGGTGAGTAAATTATCTGTACATTTTTGTTTTGGAAGTGAACTTCTCCTTTAAGCGTAAAAAATGTTTTAATGTCTCTGTTGATAAGGATTGTATGATCATTGAATAATATCAGTGATTAAATGCAGTATATTTAAAGTGTACCTATAAAGCATACTTGCAATAGTTCCACTTTAGGACAATCAAAATACTTAAGTATATCTTACGCATGATTTAAGTGCATTAAGTACAAAAATAGTTGTTCCAATTTAGCAGACTTTAAGTATAGTTTAGTACACTACAAGTATAATTGCAAGGTATTTTTATTAAGTACATAAATATGTAAATGTTTTTGTAGCATACTTAGCATGAAATAAATGTATTTCAAATACATTTTAGTATATTTTTCACTAGGGTCCACATTCCAGAAAAAAAGCTATTCTTTTCAAATCAGTGTCTAAACAACAAGTTCCAATTGTGACAGCCTATCCTAGAGTGCGTCAGCATGTTTTAAGTGCACTGTATCTTTTTCACTGTATCCTGAGCAATAAGGCTGAAAATATTAAAAAAGCGTTTTATAGTCAAAACTTCAAGGTGTTTATAGGAGCTGACTTCCAAAAATAAATCTACACTGAAAATATTAACTGAAGTGAAAAAAGTGTGACAACTAGACCCAGTTTGCCCTATCCTAACAGTAAAAAACTACAGTCTTTGGACTTCAGGGACATTCCATCATGAGCTACATGGCTTTAAATGCTTTGTAGCACAATAGTGACAGGAATCATGAATTAAATTTCAAAATGTTTAAAACATCCAGCCTTGCGGATTATTAGTTCATGTCTTTAACCTCTAAAATAAATTAAACGAGAAGAATGCAATACTTAAGATTTAGAGCACCGATCACAAACACCTGATGATGCACTTGGGCTGCAAACTCATATTTATAAATCCTTACTGAACCAAATAATGATCCACGAAGAACATTGCCCAATAAAAGGGGTTTAAATCTCCCTTTGGATTCAATACTTTAAATGCAGATTTTACAAGCATCATGTCGCGCTTGCAGCATATTATCCACAGCAAGTAAGTGAAATTATTCCTGCAGCTATAGCGCGTATCCAGATGGCGTCTTTACGCATAATATAAGAGCGAGCGCCCGTTCCGTAAATCGTTAATGTATTGTTATGCATAGTGATTAGACTCTTAGCTGGGATTGATTAAACCACAGAAAAAGACAGTTAATGCTCATTGTTTAAAGATAACATGCTGATTACAGACAGACTGCTCTTGCATTGCGGTCACAAATGTGATTGAGAAATTAAAAGCAAAGGGAGAGACAGACAGAAAGAGAGAGAGAGGGAGAGGAAGAGGGTGCGCGCAAGTGTACCTACCTCTGCACACAGCTCGGATGCTGACAGACTAAAGTTTCGTCGGCTTGTGTGTAAAAGGACAACTTCCCATTACAGGAATGATGCCGAATCAAAGATATTTTGGAATTCTACACCTTGGAATTTTTATATGGACGTCATTTTGTATTAAAGGTAGGTGGTGTTGCTTTTTTCTAAAGTAATTTGCGCTACATAATTTGCAATCGTAAAAGTGAACTCCGTGAAGGTGAACCATATATAAATGAGTTGCCTTTACTTCGGTGTTGTTGCAAGGTGTTAACTTAGCTTGAAAACCTGAAGTATGACAAACAACGATTTAGAGTTACTAAATCAAAGCGAGGATTGATCATTTCACTGTGTGTTTATGTTGTGTTTATCTTTGTGTACAGCTTGTAAGAGTGTCTGTGCGATTTGCCTTCAAGCACTTCGACCCCTTAATACCCCATAACATCTGGCATGTTCGCACTGACGCATGAGCACTGACAAAAATACCGCAAAACATCCTTAAGTCTGCTCGCTAATACGCGAGACGCGAGCAGTCATGGCAAGGACAGGATGAAAGAAATGCTTTATGAGCCATAATATCAGGGTATTATGGGTTAACTCATTGAATGAGTGTATGGGCATGAGCGCGCATCAAGTGCATGTCTGTGTATTTGACTTCCTTTCGATACTTTCAATTAACGCCTCGCATCACAAATCTGTGATGTCTGAGTGGTGTTATGGCTGAACGACTTTTAATATTGATTAACTCTAAAAATGGCCGAGGTAGTTCGTATATTTCTTAGCTGACACACAGAAAATAGATTAGAAAGAAACCAAAGCATCAACATTTGTGTGTAAACACAGACAAGCAGACTGATGCAAACAATGAAATGTTTCATTGCTGTTGGATTATATTAAATCAGCACTCTCAGAAGCTAATCAAAATTTGAAGAATGGAACTAACTTTGTAAAGTCCACCACACTTACATTTATCACTGGAACTGGAATTGCTCCTCTGAACAGTAACCTGCCAAATAGAGAACTTGGTTTGTGACTTTTTGGATAAGTAGCACATTCCATTCCTGAAAGCGGCCTCTTGGTGTTCTTTAATTTCCCTTATGGTCAGAGCATGATTAAAGCTCTTTGATTGATTTTGTCTGGACATTTAGTGTGTGTGTGGGTTTTAATTCTAACCATTTAAGGTGTGGGATTCCCTGAAACTATTTACAGAGGTCAAGCAAACCCACTGCCCTTAGTATTTCAGCAAAATTGCTTCAGTTTATGGCTCTGGTCAGCTCCGTGCCAATTATGGTAATATTGTAGGACTGAGCTTGCAGATTTCTTTAAAAGGTACAGAAGAATGGTTGCAAACAAGGGGTCCTGGATTCTTGGACCACTGTTTTCTTTCCATAAAATGCTAAGAAAAAAATAGATAAAAATTAAATACATTTTCTCAAAGTTACAATAAAATCAAAATTAACAATTGTTATTATTTTATGGATTATTCTAGTGTAGGGTTTATCTGATTTATCTCTGCACCTTTTTTTCTTTTTCCATTTTTTTAATTCATGTGCCCTCATAATCTTCAATCAAAATAACTTTCCCTCTCCCTCTGGCAAAAACATCTCTTCCCTGAATTTTCTTCCCGTAGACATTTTCCTTAAATTGGCAGAAATGTCATTTTATCCTGCATTCTGACAATATTGCCAGCATACTCCTGGCTATCATGGAGCGTTGAAATTTATACCATGACCTTAAAATCCCATAGACCAGAAGCTTACACTATTTGGCTGAGAGAAAATGGTCAGCATGTAGATTAGAGAGAGAGATGGCAGACATATGTTTTGCATCAGTAACTTATTGGAAATGACTAGTCTGCACAAAATATAGACCTAGACCCTATAGAACAGTGAGCCTGACCTCATCATCAAGTCAGTAACATAACTCACTGAATGTGTCAATATTTGCTTTCAAAATAACAGCAAAAAGGCATTGATTCTTCCCTTTGCTTCCACACTTCTGGGAGCTTTTCCACTAGGGTTTGGAACACTGATGCAATGATTTGCTTAATTCAGATGCTAGAGCATTGAGATCAGGCACTGATGTTAGGTAAAGAGGCTTGACTGACAGCTGGCGTTCCAGTAGATTGCAGTGGGGTTCTTTGTGGTTCACTTCTGATCTTACATCAAATCCAGTAAACGTCTATATGGACCTTACTTTGTGAACTGTGTTACTGCATGATGTTGCATTAAGATTTGTTGTCATAAAAATGACTGGACTATAGCGAAACCTATTATTAGCACGTTTTTGGCCATGTATTTCATATGCTTAAACATATGCAGTTTAAGGTTGCCAAACAATGTAACTTGGCATATTAATGTAGAATTAACTGATGTGCAGTCACAGGTGTGCATATATCAGCTGTGGTTTCATGCAAGGTCTATCCAATTGGAATTTAGATTCGCATTTAGGTCCGTTATAATGCGAGTAATAATTAGCCTGAACAAAGAAAACTGTTGTAAAGTTGCCTCTTTTAAAAGTGTTTTTTACTAGTTTTTCACTAGTTCTCCAGAGTGTACGTCACTGGGCAGTTTTCCAAAGATTTCCTTTTTTTTAAACACAACTGGGTATAGAGAATAGGAACGTGACGTCAGCAACGCACGGCATTCTGGGACTTTCAGACACGGACACTACAGTCTAGAAAGGGCAATAGTGGAGGTAGATGTTAAAGTTTATATTGTACATTTAAAAACACTTTAGAATGGAGAACGCTCGTTGTGATATGAACTGCTATAACTGCTGTCATGTGGAAAACGGTTCTAAAATGAAGTGCAATTTTATGCTTTTCAGCTTGACAACACAGTGGTGAAAGCAGCTCAATGAAAATAAACAACTTGACCAAAATCTGGCTTTTTCGTTTGTATTTATTATTTATTGCAGATCCATAATTTCCCATCCACTTAAATTTGTAAGTGCTCAAGCTATGAATACCACGTCTGGAAATGTAATTTAATTTGTGATATGACTCGTTGCGATCACTGTCCTTGTTCATAAAGCAACTCATCTGATTTACTGTTCAGCAGCTCTTTGTAAGAAATCGTGTATTTTAAGTGCATTAAAACTTATTGCACTTCATCCCTTAATGAAATTACGGTGATATGATATATGATTAAATACATCCGCGTTTCTCAATTCCAGTTCTCACGTACCGTAGCTCTGGCATATAATGCATGCCTCTTTTATTTAACCTGATTCAGATAACCAGCTAATTCAAAGAGAGTTCCATGACTGAGCTGTGTTCCGATTAACATGGTCCCTCCACAATGTTCATTGCTCCCTACTCCCTGAGCAGTGGAAATCAGTTAAAGTTTACTTAATTTCGGAATATTCATTCATGGATTTGCATCGTCTTCACAAACAGACAAAACTGACTAGAGAAGTGTGACATAATATACCTCTGCAAATAAATGTGATTTAAATTCATTTCTTGCACATTTTAATGCTTGTTGAATAAAAAATATGTTGTCTTCGAACTGTAATCAGGGCAGAATATTTTAAGTTTGCAGGGCACTTACTTTTGAATAGAACAGACATCTAAGATACACACAAAATGTGCAGAGCGGTGGTTCACTTACAAGATCAACTGGCTGAGATTAAGCTAGTGTGTTTATTTTATCTGGCAGATATGCCACCTAGTTATTAAAAACTGCAAAAGAGAAATTAATTCGGTCCTGTGTGTGGTACGATAGAAGGTGGCCGTATGATTTCTGTGAGTGTGAATCATGTTGTTTATGTGTCGTGTTCTGGCTACTCAACTTAGAGTTCGAATGAACGCAATGGATTCCAATATTAGTACATTTATTCTAATCAAGTGCAAGCAGCTTTTTAAAATATTAACGCAAATACAATCGTTTTTTCCTCTAGTGATTTGTATTTATTGTCATTGTACGCTATTTAGCGTGTCCTAAAACATGGCGGCGACTACCCAGAATGCAATGCGCAATGACGTAGATTCCTATGCTCTATACCAGGGCTCCCCAGTCCTGTAACTGGAGATCTATTAGAGTTCAGTTACAGTCCTGCTTAGAAAGACACCTAGAAAACTTAGATTGATTATTAGCTATTTCAGGGGTGTTCATTTGGGGTTGAAGCTAATTGTTGCCAGAAGGTATGGTTCTCCACAAAGGACTTTGCACCCCTGGTTTGCCATTTATTTTTGAAAAGACTAACGAAAAGTCACTTTAGCATAAAATTCTGTGTTGTTTTTTTGAATTGGCTACCCACTTCGCTGAATAGTGATCAGTTAATATGAATTGACAGAAAAGTAAACAAAAAGTACAAGGTTGAAAATACATGTACACTGGTGTTTCACTCAGAAATTGCTAGTAAATTAGTAAATTACTCAAGAAAGAAAGAAAGACAGAAAGAAAGAAATGACAAGTAACAAGTAACATTTCCTCTGTGTGTTATATTTTGGCCTTAATTAAATTTTAATTAAATTAAATTTTACGTGGCATTTTTGCAAAAAAAGCATTCAGTTTATGTTTACTTTCACTGAAAAAAAATGGTATAAAAAATTACACTTATAAATTGCTAGTTATTTTATATTGTATAGTTACAGTTGTGTAGTTAGAATTTATTACAAAGAGACATCAAGTACGACATTGAATTAAACATGATATTTTAAAGAAGATTTATTGGAGTAAACTTACTCTAACACAGGGGTGCTCAACCCTGTTCCTGGAGATCTACCTTCCTGCAGAGTTCAGCTCCAACCATGATCAAACACACCTGAACCAACTAATTAGGATCTGAAGGAGCACTTGATAATTACAAACAGGTGTGTTTGATCAAGGTTGGAACTAAACTCTGCAGGAAGGTAGATCTCCAGGAACAGGTTTGGGCACCCCTGCTCTAACAATATTTTCTACAGAAGTTTGTTTCTGCCACAGCATACTTTTTATCTCACAATTATGACTTTCTTTGCTCACAGTTCTGAGAAGAAAAGTCCAGGTTTTGAGATATAAACAAGAGCAAAGTCTATACTGTGAGAAAAAAATGTTGCTATTACATCTTTATCTTTATTTTTTATTCTACACTACCAGTCAAAAGTTTTTAATGTCTCTTCTGTCTCTTCTGCTCACCAAGCTTGCATTTATTTGATCCGAAGTACAGCAAAAATATTTTTGCTATTTAAATGAACCGTTTTCTATTTGAATATATTTTAAAATGCAATTTATTCCTGTTATTTCAAAGCTGAATTTTAGGCATCATTATTCCAGTCACATGATCCTCTAATGTTCTGATTTGCTGCTCATTTATTATTATTATTATTATTATGTTGAAAACAGCTGAGTAGAATGGTGAAAAAAATTTACTCAACTGTTTTAATTATTGATAATAATAATAAAAATGTTTCTTGAACAGCAAATTAAGCATAGTAGAATGATTTCTGAAGGATCATGTGACACTAAAGACTGGAGTAATGATTTGCTGTTTTGATCACAGGAATAAATTACATTTGAAAATATATTCAAATAGAATTTTAATATTTTAAAAAAAGTAAAAATATTTACAATATTACTGCCTTTGCTGTATTTTGGACCAAATAAATGCAGGCTTGGTGAACAGAAGATTAAAAATCTTACTGTTCAAAAACTTTTGATTGGTAGCGTATGTCGAAAACAGAATTGAAAGATGTAAATTAAGAAGTGTGAGTTTATATCGCAATTCTAACAATTGTGTCAATCGAGATAAAATTGCAATTACTTTTTTTTTTATTCTGGGGTGGAAACAGGCTTCCATACTTTCTTTTACTACTTTAAAAAAAATCATTTTATCACAGTGTAGTTGAGACACTATAAGACAATAGAAAAAGAATGCTTTTGTTTGTAAAGTGCATTAACAGTAATATATTTTTAAAGTATTCAGCTGACATGAATCATGTATGTTGAAGGAAAAGATTTGGCAGAGCCATTTTGTGTCCAATGACTGTTCTGTATGCAGTCATCACTTAATGCAAGCAGCAACTGGCAGCCGGTAAAGTGAGACAAAGAGAGGTGTAACATGCTCTCTCAGGGTTGTTGAATGAAGACCAATTGCACCGTCATCTGTCATTTTCAAAGGTTGAATGTGCATATAGGTAAAAGCATTGCAGTAGTCAGTCAAGACTGGAAAGGTCTGATCTGCCTATGTTGTAGAGGGTTCCCAAACTTTTTGATGCAGGATCCACCAAAAACTTTTCTGAGTATTCTCTTTTCATACACATACACAAACACACAGAAAGTGCTTTTAAGAAGATAAATATCGCTGCACAATTTTATTTTAAAATGTAGCATTTGATGTCCATACCATGGTGTACATTTACACAAAAAAGCTTTACAAAAAAATAGTGTGTTACAAAATGTAATCTGATTATGTAACACACTATTTAATGTTCTGCTGTTGTTATTGAATGATAAATAAAAACAATTCGCAGATTAGGTCTGGCTTTCAATTGTACTGTAATGTTGAATGGCTATAATTACTAATCCCCAGAAAAAGAAACATTCAATAGAGGCATCAGTATTGTTTCTACATTAATCTGTGGAGTCAATGTGAAAATATTCTAAGTACTATTTATAATTACAACAATTGTGGTGTTATGTACAAATAATCTTAATCAGTACACAGCCCTGCTTTTACCACCTTACCCTTGATCTTGGCTAGATGGCACTGGTAGATGTAAGCTATGATTTGTTGTAAACATACTAAAGTTAATGTACTGTAAAGTTAATTAAGCTAATATTTCACACTCTAAATAATGTGTGACCTTATTTAGGCGCAAGAAAACAGAGCGCATGAGAATAAGAGATTAGTAACTTTCCAGGGTTAGCTGCTTCACCCCTGTTCTCTCTTATCTGCCCGATTTTAGCCCAGTACTGCCATTACTGAATGAATTTATCAGAAAAGTGTGCTTTGTTTAGCCCTTTCCCCCTCCTGTAGCTTGTTTTTCATCAGGGGAAGAGTGGAGCGATAGCCATTGAGCTCTTAAAGCCAGACGTTCATCACTAATCTGGACTACAACACAATCCTACAGAGAGTGATCTGACCCATTTATTCCACAGGGATTTTCTCTTTCTCTCTCTTTTTTTTCCTCACTTGCTTTTTTTCCAAAGGCATGAGGTGAAACTTGATGTGTTATTAGACCGGATGATTTGATGTTTGAGTCAAAGAATATCTTTTTTCTGATCAGGCTTCCATATAAAATAATTTGCTTTTTATCCTCAGTGGAGAAGAACAGTAATTTACAACGTTTCTGATTCTGATCTAACTTGTGCTGCCATAATCATACTTGGATTGACATAAATCCCCATAAAAGGCATGGACTGTGAGTAAGCAAACACACACACACACACACACACACACACACACACTCACACATCTGTATCTGATCCAGCGGAAGATATAATCACAGAAAGAAGAGCTTGAGAAAACAAAAAAGGAAAAACAAAGTCTGTCTTTTTCGATGTTTCTTTTTTTGTCCCTTAAACAGTTTTTCCCCCTCTCTAGTATATGCATTTTCTCTCTTTTTCTGGTGGATAAAGACCCAAAAGTGTTTTAAGATGTATGATATTTTGTAAGTGCAAATAATAAAATGGATTAAATAATGCATAGTCATAGCCAAATTAATAGACTGAAAGAAGGGGAAAGCTCCCCAACAACCATATTTCCAATCAAATGCTACAGTATATTGGCGCAAATTGATTTTTCAGACATTTAAACATAAAATTTACTGCAAAAATTAACAAACCTTTGCAAAGTAAAAAGAAAATACAATGCATTGAATATAAGTTCCCTTTACAAAAAACGGAAAAACAACTTATCATTATTATTATTATTATTATTATTATTATTAAATGCACTGCCATTCACAAGTATGGTATCAGTAAGATTTTTAATGTTTTCTTAAAGAAGTTTCTTATGCATATCAAGGCTGCATTTATTTCATCAAAAATACAGCGAAAAACTGTAATACTGTGAAATATTATTGCAATTTAAAATACCGGTTTTCTATTTTAATGTATTTTAAAATATAATTTATTCATGTGATGCAAAGCTGTATTTTCAGCATTGTTACTCCAGTGTCACATGATCCTTCAGAAATCATTCTAATATGCTCATTTATTATCAATGTTGGAAACAGTTGTGATGTTTTTTATTATATTTTATTTATTAGGATTCTTTGATTAATAAAAAGGTCAAAGGCATTTATTAAAAAGAGAAATCTATTTAAAATAGAAATTTGTAACAATATACACTACTGTTCAAAACTTTAAGATCAGTAATTTATAAGTTCAGAAATTAATAATTTTATTAAGCAAGGATGTGTTGAATTGATACAAAGTGATAGTACCGACATATATTGTTAGAAAAGATTTCTATTTTGAGTACATGCTGTTCAGAAAATCCTGAAAAAGCATCACAGTTTTCAAAAAATATTAAGTGTTTGCAACACTGATAATAAATCAGCACATTAAAATGATTTTTGAAGGATCGTGTGACATTGAAGCCTAGAGTAATAATGCAGAAAATTCGGTTTTGCATCATAGGAAAAAATAATATTTTAAAGTACATTGAAATAAAAAACAATTATTTTAAACTGTAATAATATTTCGCAGTATTACTGTTTTTTTCTGTATTTTTGATCAAATAAATGCAGCTTTAATAAGCATAAGAGACTTCTTTAAAAACATTAAAAATCTTAGTGATCCCAAACTTTTGAACGGCAGTGTATCCTTGTTGCTGTTTTAATAATACTGATATGTTAAGAATAAAACATTTAGAAATTTGATCCTAAATCCAATGTAAAATCTTAAAGCAGAACCAGTCGAGACCAGTGTATTAACACACAGTCTATCTAATCTCAGTTCTCCTCTTCTCTTCTACTTCTTGCACATTATGTCCAGGTTTTTCTTTTTACCAGTCTCACTGTCACAAAGCTTCCATTGAGCTCTCTTTGCTATTATGTTTCAACATTTGCATGAAGTTCAATAAATCACCCATCACACCATCACCGTCAGGTTCAAACTCTCTGTGAGCTTGTTGATCTCATAGCCACCCGTCTCCCTCTGGAGTCTCCATGATTGTTGTTTGGGGCTTAGCACTGTATGCTAGCACTCAAGTGTGAGGAAAAGTTCAGTGAGGGCTTGTTTCCCAGCCAGGCTGAAGTGACATATTTGTTCCAGGCTTTTTAAATATGTAATATCACTCTGCCCCACATTATGTTTCACAGCTTCTGTTTGCTCAGCTTTGGCTTTACACCTCAGCTGTTGTACTTACTTCCTTTGTGATTTGTGTTTGTGTGTGTTTTAAATGTTTCTAATTAGCTAGCTAGCTAGATTGATAGATATATATTAGATGGATGCTGAAAGATCAATACAAATGACTTGTGGCAGTTTCACACAGTAAACACTGCTAGAAAAGATTTTTAAAAAGCCACCAAGTATGACCATAAAAGAGTTGTTTACTGGTTTATTTTAGTCGTATCTTTGCTATTAACCATTTTATTGCTATAATTATCTTTTAAAAACCATGTGCTTGTAAAGTTGAGAAAATGAGTTAGTTCCCCCGAGGTAATAGAGGGTTAATCAATGACGGCCCGTACATAGTAATGAGAATGTGCCGACCAGTGGGAAAAGGGGTTTAAATAAGTAATGAAATTTAACGAACGTGACTTAAAGGCTTTTATGTGCCGTAGATGCGACCAGGATAGAGTAGGTCTGAAATACAACAGCCACAGTCTTTTCTATAGGCCTACCTGAAATATGCATTTGAATCACATCCACCAGATACTGCATAACCCTCAGGCTGAAATGGGCCTGAAGCCCAAACACTTATTCCATTAGGATGAATTAGGGTGATCTGGAACACCTAAGCTCTGATGTGTACATTTCACAAGCAAGTCTATGTTAACACTAGACTCATTTGTGATGCCAAATGGCTTGCCTTCAGTGTAAATGAGAGTAGACGACTGCAATCTGGGGAGTAGTGAGAAAAAAAAAGCAGGCAAATCAGATAAATCCCACTTCTCATGTGGATCAGCAATCTACATGAGCAGTTCTTTTATATTCTCTCTGACCAATTAAGTGCATACAGTAGAACAAGTAATCCAATTTATCTAGCTTCACCAGAATCTGTCTGCTGTGTCAGAATGTTTCTTATTTTTAGTGTTAATAAAAACATGTTTTCAAAAATCTGATTTAAATGAGATCACTGTCAGTGTTGTGTTCACAAAACATACATTACACATAGTTAACATTTTTAGACCAGGACGAAACAACATGCCAATGATCAATGAGCTTTGATCAGTAAGGTTTTTCCCCTCATATTCTTAGTTTGTGCAATTGTTAAGAAGGAATTGATGCATTTGGCTCATTGGTGACCTAGGTGACCGCAAGTGGTCCATCTGTGCAACCTGTTCATTTCAAATCCTAGCAGAATTGTCCTGTTTGTATAAAGTGTACTTAAACATCAAAGTTACTATGTTTCTTAACACACTTAAGGACACTTTTAAAGAGTACTTCTGTCATAAAGTATGACAAAATAAGAAAAATGTACACATCTTCATTCTGTTCAAAAGTTTACACCTCTGGCTCTAATAACATGCATTTTGTATGATCAATCTTATTTAGGTAAAAATAATGAACATTTTGCAGATTCTGCAAGATGTACGTAAACTTTGGTATGTATTTATGTGTTTATTTTTTATTTTACTTGATATTGCAAGGCACAATGCGCTCTAAAAGTTTCAGTCCCTCATGATTAGATTTATATTAATTCTTGGGGTTATGATACAATTACAAATCAATTCTCGATGTTTCTATTTTTAATCACGATTCATGATTCATCAAATTTTTTTGTGCACAATGGACATTAAACACACTAGTATTTTGATACGAAAACACACCAATCTATAGTATGCGTATACTTCGTAACGAATCAAAAATATTTTACACTTCCCATTAGGGGTGTGCCCGAATCCGAATACTGTGTTCGGAAAGGAAATGACATGACACTACCGAAATGCCAAAGGGTATAAATACAAAAACATTTCAATGCTTTCTATCGCAATTATATCATTGGGTAATTATACTGTATAGAAATCACGGGAATCGGGGAGCCGTTATTAATGTGCGGGGCACTGAAATTGCTTTTGAATGCACGTTCACTTTTTACTTTCACTTTCGAGATTCGCCATCACATGTACTCTGTGTATACTATGGAGCGGAAGTACTTACCTTTGTCAGTTGTGCACAGGATCTGCAGATCATTTGCTTATCAGTCATCTCTTCTTACTCAGTTTAAGTGGGAAGTAAAAAACTGTATATACTGTAATGTAACTGCTGGCACTCGGCTAACCATGTCCGTTTAGTGGCTCCTTAGAATGCATTGTTCATTTTCTGTGAGTTTCCGAATATGGATTCACTATTCGGGCACATCCCATAATAACAAAAGATCAATAACTCTGACGATAATTGTGTTATTATTATTATATTAACTAGAAAATCAATTTTTGACTTTTCTGAATCGATGCAAATCACTAGAAGACTGAATCACGATTCATATGTGAAATGATCCCCCCCTCTACTAAAAGTGGTAACATATTCAATACAAGCATGATATTGTAATGTTTTTGTCTTTTTTAATGGTATCTGTCAGTCTGAAGAGTTGTCTTAGTCATAGCAAATTAGTTTAAAAAAATGATAGTAAATTGCAGTGCAAAAAATGCCCCAGATTACTCTGATTATGTAAGAGAACAAAAGAGAAATTAATGTGTTGCCTTTGACAGAATCTGTCATTTCCTCACAGTAGGGACCTCGTTAAGACTGTCAGTCATTCTCGTCATGGCTGTAATCCTTTAGTGTCACAGTGTTAAATCCTCTGTTGCCTCCTCTGTTGTTGGTGCTCCATGCTGTGTTTGGTGTGTGTATGTGTGAGTGATACTATTGCAGAACCAGACTTTTAGAAAGTAAACTTTCAAAGCAACTTTCAAATAGGATTTTTAGCCTGAGCGTTTACAAGCCCAGTCTGCATCCTGCTGCTCAGGTTGTCTTGTATCCAGCAGCTATCACTTTTCTTGCGGGAACAGGAGATTGAAGTCTCATTCTTTAACAAACGCTCATGCATTGAAATGCATGCCTGACATTTCCTTTAATGGAAAGGATTTCAATAAAACACAGTGTGCGGCAGAGGTGTGGTTATGACTTCTAAGAAATAGTTTCTGCAAGCATCAGTCGTTAGAAATGGCAGGAGAAAAGAGCACCATATTGAATCAAGAAAAAAACGTTTAACGATATATGGTTTAGTGGTAATTAAAAGGAAGGACATGTACGTGCTCATAATTGAAAATGAATTTTGACCTAGCCGATATCTCTTTTCTAAGCACTTCCTGTATTAAACTTTTCTGTCCATGTAAGGTTTAGCTGCTTTATCTGCCTGTATGGACCACAGTACTAAAACTTTTCTATTGATAATTCCAACTTTACTTGGTTTGTTAAAAAGCACATTCCTTGAAGATTAGAAGTCACTCATAACTGACCATAAACGTTGTTTCAGAAAGGCATGTGAGGTAAGATCCAGCTCTAAATACTAATTATTACTTCCCAAATAATTTGACATTTTAGTTCTTAAACAAATGTTCATCCATTTGAACATCAAAATTGACATCCTTCTACTGAATAGATAAAGGAAATGAATACATTTTCAAAACCAGCGGTGATGATTTATGTGTACATAGAGATTAAAGTCAACGCTTGCTTGTTGGTTGGCAGATTTGACATTGATATGATGCACATCTTGCATCAAAATGCTGAGAGTTTGCATCAGTGCATTCATTCAAAACTTGATTCATGTTGAACAGATTTTATGCAAGCTGCATATTGTTTGCTCTGTCTCTTTCTTTCTGTCTCTCTCCATCACAGACACACAGAACATACACTCCTCTTAATTTCCTCATGTGCATTATGAGTCAGGAGAGTGTGAATGATGTCTCTCGTTTAGAATATGAATGAATTCCTTTGATTTATGAAGGAAATTCTGCTTATATAACAGCATAACCATACTGAATTATAAACATAGACATCATCACAGATTTTCCAAGAAAATTCAATTATCCACATGGAATTATACAGGACTGCTAATATTATGTCATTCGTTAGTTTGTTGAAATTTTCCGTTTCATCTCTCCATCTCATCGTGTTTTTTACATTTGAGAAAATCCCATTTGTACACATCAGGGCGCTTTAGACCATCTTTGGAAGGAGTGTGTCAGTTATGAATATTTTATACTGCTAATACGCTGTAGTTTTACATATTCTTTTCTTCTCTTAGAATGTTCCCTCCATGTGTTTTTATCTACAAGACAACAGCAACGTCCCTCTGGATATTAGTCTCAGTTACTGAGTCGCCTATCAGAGCCTGTGGAAATCAAATCTGTCTAACGATAAATTAATAATTTAACCCCAAACCATCTGTCCGTGAATTTGGTCTTGATTGGATAGTTCACAAATTTTTGTCATTGTTTACTCTTGTTCCAAATCATAATGACACACAAAGGGAGAATTATAATGGTCATGCAATTATTGTCAAGCCTCAGGAAAAGGACCATAAAATTATCATAGAATTCCACAGGACTTATGTGCTATATATATATGTTTTCACAGATCATATAGAATATTTTTATTGTACTTCATTGGTTCTTTTGCCTCATTCTTTAAAATTATTAGGGGTTCAAGCGTGTAGTGCTGAAACCCTATTGGAATTGTTAGAATGGTCACAGATCAACAATCTCCATGTAAAACTGATTGTGCAGACCAAACCGTAAGTCGCAAAGACTTGAAACTCGGAGGGATGGTAGTACTCACACCGTCTGCAATGTGACCAAGGCTCGCCCCAATCGTCCTGACGGGGGCACTACAGTGAACAAAAGTATGAAATTGCTCATACAGTAACTCCTAAACCGTCAGTCGCAGGCTCAAGTGTCTTATGACATTGGAATCCTTGTCTCACGTCAAACAAAACGCAGGCCTCAGATTTGATCTGCAAAATTTTCAGGTATTTCACATTTTTTGAAAAACTTACTTGTAGTGCTGAAACCCTATTGTAATTGTTAGAATGGTCACAGATCAACAATCTCCATGTAAAACTGATTGTGCAGACCAAACCGTAAGTCGCAAAGACTTGAAACTCGGAGGGATGGTAGTACTCACACCGTCTGCAATGTGACCAAGGCTCGCCCCAATCGTCCTGACGGGGGCACTACAGTGAACAAAAGTATGAAATTGCTCATACAGTAACTCCTAAACCGTCAGTCGCAGGCTCAAGTGTCTTATGACATTGGAATCCTTGTCTCACGTCAAACAAAACGCACGCCTCAGATTTGATCTGCAAAATTTTCAGGTATTTCACATTTTTTGAAAAACTTACTTTTGCAAACTCCTAGGTTTTTCACCTGATCAGAACCAAACCAGTGCAGAAAGATTTTCTGGAGGAAAAAAAAGTCAAACTTTTAACTCACTGTCGCAAAGGGATGCCAAAACATTCAAAAAAGGCAGGGCCACTTTTAGTAAAATGCCTATAACTCCTGAATGGAATGTGGTATCTTTGCCAAAATCAGAACATTTATATAGGAGGTCACAAAAAAAAAAAATCGCAAAGCTTTGCCACTGTGTGGTGGCACTATTACAGGGAAAAGCATAAAAATGACTATAACTGTGCAACCATTAGTCCTTTCAACCTGAAAAATTGGTGTGCACGGTCTTGGTCCAAAGTGTCACAAGTGTCTGTAAGCACATTTGTGTTTCTCAAAAAACATTGGCTGAAGAACCTTGAGCACGCTAGAACCACTGCTATCAATCAAATTATTTGTTAAATGATTGAGACGATGTAAAAAACCTACTTTTGTGAACTAGTCCTAGGTTTTTTACTCAATCTGGAAAAAAGTACTGCAGTACAATTCTCTGGACTCTCTAGTTCAATAATTATCAAAAAAAAAAAAAAAGTTCAATTTACCCTTTGGGAGGCTGCAAAGGTGTCAGTTAGAAAAGGGGCCTGTCCAAGAGATCGGACCACAGCTTGCGCTATAACAGTTAACAAGGACTCAAAAACGCTGTATTTCTATGGTAATGACCTGGATTTGCCTAAAATGCTTTTTTAATCATTCATTTAGGTGGGTACAGCCTTGCTAAACAACATGTAATGTTTTTTTTCTTATATGATTAAATGCCTTAAGCGCTTGAACCCTAGTAATCGTTGCTTGCAGCTATATTTGTAATTGTAACTGTATGGAAAGAGCAACCAGTACATTCTGCAAATTTGGAACTCCATGAGGGGTAGCAAATAATTACGGAATTTTAATCCCTTTCTTTCTTCATTTCTTCCTATAGACTCATTACAAGGGGAATATCAGCGGAAGTTGTATAAGGAGTTGATGGAGAACTATAACAGACTGGAAAGGCCTGTGCTCAATGATTCGGCACCTATAGTGGTGGAGCTGGGACTCACACTACTTCAAATCATAGACGTGGTGAGTGTCTGCTTCTGCTTCTGTTTTGTGTGATCTTCCTTTCATGATGTTGATTTGTATCACACCAGGCATATTCTACTTCCCGGTGGTGATTTGCAGTTGGGTCCATCCTTTACTGCTGAATCCACTGATTTTAGTTTGATAAAACTGTATATGCAGTGTGCTGAAGGCCATTTTATCTTTGTTTTGGCGTCAAAATCAGTTTAAAAAGTGTAAAACCCTTCATGAAGTACATTGAATTGAAATGAGAATTCATGCTGTACTCATGAAGAACAGACAAAATACTATAGTTCAAGAATGGTTTTATAAAATCCCTAAGTCTTTACTTTTATTACTAGTCTCTGTTTCAAATTCTTTCATTATAGTATCTGTTGGTACATATACGTACATTATTCACCGCCATTCTAGCATATCCAAGAATTGTCCTGGGTCAAAACAGTCTTTGATGGTAGCTTAGATGTGGTGGAACTCAGTCTCCACACACACAAAGCTGGTTGATTACATAATTGCAATTTGTGTGTTTACAAATGTTATACAGTGACCCCAAAAATATAAATGCATTATGCAACAAAATATCAAACCAAAAAAAAGTTTGTTATAATTATTAAAGAATAAATCTATTTAAAGATATACTCAAGACATTTTCTGATTGTATTTGGAAACTTTCAACAATAGTGGAACATGTCCTACTGAGTTTTGTTAGGAGACCTGCACTTTTAAAAATAAAGGTTCTTTTTTGGCATCTGTGGTTCCATGAAGAACCTTCAACATCCATAGAATCTTTTTATCGCACAAAGTGAAAAATCTCCACAACTATCCTTCATAACTGTTTAAAAGTAGTGCATTTTTCTTTGTAAACATCAATAGTCTAATGTTTTTCTTTCTTCATAAAGTGTTATGGGAGATACAACTAACTTAACAATTAACACCTTTGTAGGGTATAGGGCTAGTTACAATATTACAATATTCTGACCTGCTTGGACCCATGAGTAGACCACTTCATTTGGGGACTGTGCTGTTAATGAACATGTTTGTTTTCTGCTCCTTAGCAGATGTTGTTTTCCTTCCAGCAAGCTTTAAATAATTTAAATAATTGTTTGTACTTCTGAAGGCAACCAAGGCCCATTGCCCAGTTGTACTAAACCCTTTAATTTAAGAAAATCTTTAAGTGAAATAATTGTAAGGGTGTTAAAACTTGGATTTCCCTAACTTAGGTGGTCTGTTGCAACCAACTTCAGTTTTTTATAATATCAGAGAACAGCTTTAACAGAGAAAATAATTATAAAAATGTGTTCTTACTAAATTTCGAGTTCACCAAAAAGTCATGTCATGCATAATCATGACAAATCCATATATGTAGCTATTTTTATGTTGTAAAACCTACAATAATTTTTTTGAAACAACCCAGTAAATTATGTAACATCTTACCTTTGGGGATTTAGGACAAATCGAAGGTTATCCCAATTTAACAACATTCTAAAGAAGTATTTTTAGCAATAAAAACATATTCTTAACTCTTTTTTTTGTTAGAACATAAAAAAATAGCAGTTTAAAAGATTTTTTTTCTTAAGATAGTTTTGTGAATCCAGCTCCAGTTGAAAAGTTTATTTTCCTTAGAAAGTCTTTTTGAAGACACTGTGACACATTTTCCTTTTTCATTTTATCTTCCCTTTTTATATGCCAGACGAATACGTATGTTGATGTTTCATCACAGCAGGAGTCCCTGAGCATGAAAAGATCCACATAAAACATTAATAAGATCACATTTTGGCTGAGTAGCTATTGCATTTGACAGTGCGTGCATATCAGTCATATAGGCAATGAATAAGGTGGAAAAATATATGAACAAATATATGATTATTAAAGGAGAAGTCCACTTCCAAAACAAAATTTTACAAATAATTTACTCACCCCCTTGTCATCCAAGATGTTCATGTCTTTCTGTCTTCAGTCGTAAAGAAATTATGGTTTTTGAGGAAAGCCTTTCAGGATTTTTCTTCATATAATGGACTTCAGTTGTGCCCCTGATTTTCAACTTCCAAAATGTAGTTTAAATGCAGCTTCAAAGGGCTCTAAACGATCCCAGCTGAGGAAGAAGGGTCTTATCTAGCAAAACGATCAGTCATTTGAAAAATAAAAATTTGTATACTTTTTAAGCACAAAAGCTCATGTAGCACAGGCTCTCAGATGCGCATCCACGGGTCGTTCTTGAACGATTCATTCATTTTGAACGAATCTTTAATGTGACTCGTGAAGAATGAGTCGTCTCGGGGAGTGATTTGTTTAGTCGGGCATGCGCAACATCCTATTAGGTTCTGTATAGGAAGTAGTTCACCTGTTTCGAGTCTTCGGGTTTTTCAAGTCGTTCGTTCATCTCATGGGGCTGTCACGTGATGCTGATTTTGCTCAAATTAACGAAATGACTCGAAAAAAGATTCGTTCATTTTGCTGAACGAGCCTCAGAGGTCCGAGTCGGTAAAATGATCTGAACTTCCCATCATTACTACGAATCACGTCTAAGTTCATCGTCTGTGTACTCCGGCTAAAAAAGGTAGAGTATGGCGAAAAACTCCATCTTATTTTTTTCCTACAACTTCAGAATCGTCAAAGATGTTGTACCTTTTTGTTTGTAAACAGCATTTGACTTACTTGCACTTTCTTAGTCTTTGCGCGTTCGTTTTGTAAACAGTGGGTCTGTAGATCCGCCTACGTTCCGCGTGACTTGGATGTGGTGAGGACCAAACATCCATATGGTTAATCCAGCTCTGGCTTCTTGGCATATAAGACTTAAACTATATGCATTTTGATACTGCAACATCAGTAAAAACATGCACTCTGCACTTTAGATTTTGCTCTGAAGAATTAATGATGTTTAGGTCTACTGATTTGTGAAGCCATCGAAAGCATTTATCACCATCCTTGCGTTTATAAGAGTTTTGAATTTCATTTAACAGCGTGCAGTTTAGCTTTATCATCCTGGAATATGGGTACATCATGAGTGTAATGTGTTTGCATGACAGATTATCCTGTGAAATGGCTGATGACCATTAAATGTATATGTGGAGCATTTACAAGATTTAAAGGCTAAAGTCTGTCATTTCTGTGAATCTACTAGATGTCATATAGAAAATAACCAGTCAAACACTATTTTACAGATTTTTCTTGAATTTAAATAGTTTTTTACCCACTTCCTTTATGCAAACAATACAAAAAAAAAAATGAAAATGAAAGAAAATAAATGTATGCATGCCTGACTGTCCCATATCCGCTGTCCCAAAGGCCCCGTCACCCGGCTGAAATCTATCTCCATTCATCCATCTCACCATGTGAATTATGAAATATCTGTTTATCCTGCGTGTTAAATCATGGCTGCCGTGGCTCTAGCGCGGCCCCAGATGGCGAGAGGCCCATAGGCTATGACTGGGATGCTGTGAAACTGTGAACGCATGAGTTGTTCGCAATCAGCTAAGGGGGCTGGGGGTGGCAGCTGCCACACCATTCTACATCACCGCAGTGCCGGGAGGGTTATGAGTGTGAGGATAGGTGGACTGTGAGAAACAAAAGCTGAAAAATACTTGGCATTGAAAAGGCCTCTGTTTGATTTGTAATGCGGTGTGTCCATTATATTACAACATGGAAAAGAGTTCATGTGGAAGAAAACTTTCCTGTATCAGAAGTAGCTTAAATGGAAACAGCTTGTAGTTTTTGGGGACAATAGGGAAGTTTGGAATTAATGTTGGTTGATGAGGGATTGGAAGCCTAATAGTTAATGATCTAGATTAAAAAACCTAAGGAAGGTTCAAATCTAGGCAGGTGCTGATATTCTTTCAGGTTTGTGGCTACTGTACCCTACAACAGATTTTTAGGTTGTTTTGTTTACCACAGCGAAAAACTGTGTTTATAGTAAGACAAACAATTAAAGTATAGGGTCATGGAGTCAGCTAATGAACATTAAAATATGCATTGTTTCAAAACTAAAACATTTTACACCAGAAATAGGAAACAAGAAAGTGCCAGTTTACTGAACATTGATGGGAAGCAGTAACTCATAACCAGAAGTTCATTCAATAGTATACCTACCACAAAAAGAACGATTTTAGGCAAATGTACAGCTCAAATCATAAGCAGCTTTTTGCTGAATAATTAATGTACTTTAACAAAAATATGAGGTTCACATTTTTGCTTTTAAACCTCCTGGAGCACTGGCCCAGTTTACTTACGTTATAAGAGCATTACTGTAACCACAGTACAAAACTAATTCATAATAATAAAAACCTAGGGGACAAGTTCATTTATTTTTGATAATCAACATGCTGTTGATAATAATCAAAAGAATCATCCAAAAAATGAAAATTCTGTCATTAATTACTCACCTTCATGTCGTTCCAAACTCATAAGACCTTTGTTCATCTTCTAACACAAATTAAGATATTTTTGATGAAATCCGAGAGCTTTCTGACCCTGCATAGACAGCAGTGTAACTACTAAGTTCAAGGCCCAGAAAGGTCTTTGATGCACATTAACTAAAGGATCAAGATGTATGTGTGTGGTGCTGCTGAAGCAGGAGCTGGCGTGGTAGTACCGTAGTAGTACAGGGTCAGAAAGCTCTTGGATTTCATCAAAAATATCTTAGTTCAGGTTTGGAACGACATGAGGGTGAGTAATTAATGATAGAATTTTCATTTTTTGGTGAACTAAGGTTTGGGTGAACCTCGTGAAAACTTGTTTTAAACCTGGAACATTCCTTTAAAAGAGGTCTTATGGAGGTCCAACACCATGCATTACCATATTTGACCCTTTGTATATGTGTTTACATGTCTTCATAATGGTTCAGCAGACAAAAACTGAACTTGGGAAATGCAAACAGCAGTTTGTGAGGGTAGGGTTCATTTCAGGACAGGAATCTCTCACACTCACCGTCTGCCCAGAGAACCAGTTACCCCTCTGTGACCTCCATCCTTCTGTCCTCCGGCCTTCATACTGTATAGTCCTGTCTTACTCACCGCCTGCCGTCCCCAGACCACAAGACAGCCAGTACCACTCTCTCACTTTCTCTCATCTCTCTTTTTTCAAGAAAAGACCAATCTGTTCACAGGTCATATTTAGTACCAGTGTTGTAGTTGAGACCAGCTCATTCGTGTCGAGACCAAGACCAGAAAAGGGTCGAGTCTGAGTCTCAGACAAGATTGAGACCAGAAGTGGGTTACTACTGGGTATTTTTTTAACACGGTTACTTCTGATAAAACTGAAATGAGTTTTTCCAGTATTTTGGTGAGCGTTTGCATGCACTTTTTCTTTGCCTGTTTATCATAAAAACAATATCATAATCAACAAACATACATTAAATAATAAAGACCCGAATTTCAGTTTATTTCTCACACAGCAAACCAAATTCCCGCTGTGTGGAAATACTGTCAGAAATAATAAACTGCTTATGAGCCCTACAAACAATGTAACAGTATGCAGCAAAAGCACTCCATACCACCTCCCAATTCCTGACCTCATTCAAGTCACGCACAAAAGAAAGTAATCAGTCACTGATTAATACTGGATGTCAATCAAATCACCAATCGAGTAAAATAAATTTAATTAAATGATAATAATCATAATGATAATTAGCAGAGCTGGTTTTTGATGCAGATTTCATGATTTAGCTCTCGATTTAATATTTATTTATTTATAAATTTTACAGGTTCCATTTTTTTTCTTTTGAAGAAACAAATCTCTCCCAAAAAATGGTGTAAACTTTGAGTCTTTCTCACTCGGTACATTAAGACAGTGTTGAAAGTTATTATTAACAGCAGAGCACAAGCTATTAATTTGGACTATTACATGAAGGCTGATACATTTCAGTAAGTTGTACTGTTTCATTCAACTTACCTTCTGATGTTCATTCAGGTTAATTATCAATATTTCAACCCAGCTCTATAACTTAGTTGACTTTTTTGAAGAGACTTGGCTGATCTCAGGAAAAATATTAGAAAAGTGTCCATAATTTCCCATCGGCAAAGTCACACATTTGCACTTATGCCTCACTACATGTATATCAAGACTAAAATCATGTTTATTTGTTTGCTTTTTTCGACTACACGTCTGAAAAGAAGACACATTTCCCACCTTTGGATTTTTTTTTAAATATTAAAAGCACATTCATATTTTTCTCGCAACCTGATCTCATGATGAAAACGTACCTGTGGGACCTTTTTTGCAAGACGTGAAATACGTAAAATACAAGCATACCGTTTTAGCTTGTTTTTAGATCTCTCACCTTTCAGCTCTTTCATTGTGAGTCATGTTTTTCACTGGATTCATACCCAAGGATTCCACATCCTAAGTCCAATTCCATGCTGGCTGAGCTATGGAGTAAGCTTGTTACATTCAGAAAGCTAAAAGTGGAGCAGTAATCATAACTGTGTACGAAAACTGCCTCTAGTGTTAATTTCTGTTGGAAACTGCAGTGATATTATTGGTGCGTATTTCGCGTGTTGCGAAAAAGCTCCCACAGGTATGTTTTTGTCATGAGATCAGGTAGTTTTCTCAACACGTCTCATAAATTCCACAACAAATCTCAAATCTCAACAAAACTTGCATTCACCCATTACATTCGTCTATCATTAAATTTTACAAAACGTATTTTTAGTGCTGTCAATCGATTAAAATTTTTTTAACTAATTAAGCGCACATTTTTTCTGAAATTGTGAGTAATCCCACCTAACATTAAAGTTTTTAATTATATTTTTATATTCCAATAATTTCACATTCAATCTTTAAATTAATGTAGAAACAACATAAGGAAGGTATATTTTTAATATTTGCTTAATGCCATTTTTTTATGACAAGTATCACTGATACCAGCTGGTGTCTCTGAATTTTTTTCGTAATATTTAACCATTGACTATAGCCGTTCAACATTACAGTATAACTGAGAGCCATCAATTTAACATTTATTAAACTTTAAAAAATAACTTTTAATTTAAGTAAAACTAAAACAATCTTCACATAAACCTATAATAAATGTCATTTAGCTACCTGTGTCTTTCAGCAAGAAAATATTTAGATTAATAAAGTTATCAAATAAAGATAAAGCTTAAAACTACAGAAGTTATTGATTTGGCTGCTACTTTAAGAGTTGCTGAACATGACATGGATCTGACACTGTTTTAAATGTGACTTATAAATAATAAATATTTATGCACAGCTGTAATCGCCTTTTTTACGACATAACTACAGCATTGCATACTCATAGTTTCACTTGGGTTTGAATATGATACAGCACTTTAATATAGCCTAATACAGCATGTGCTGGCATATTTGTGCAGCACTTGAAAAGACTAATTTCACTAGTAGACCTATTTTTACAATAATATTTCACAGATTTCTTCTTTGTATCGTTGTATATTTATTTACCATTTTTTGACACATTTGTGCATGCAAAATTCAATACTTTTAATAGCAATCCACACAATCTGCAGCCACACAATATGAACAGCCCACTGGCACCTCTGACATTAGCATTGTGTTTAACATATGGAGCATTCTTGCTGTCTTCTAATTGTATTATGGGCTGCTAACATGTTATGGTCATCAAGGGTACAGTCCTGAAATGAGTGAGCACGCTCAAAAATTTTCAAAACGCTCCATGCTCCAGGCAAAAATCATGCACGCTTTGCTCACATACTCTGGTACATATAAAGTGAGAAAGATAGAGATAGACGGAGGGTGTAGATAGATAGGGCCTAGAATAGTAGCTCTGATTTTCCATAGTTCCGCTCCATTGTTCACTTCCCGCTCATATCGAGTGCATATTGCTAGAGTCACTTCCTCTTTTTATCAAATCAAATGACACTTATTATTATATTCTCCATTTAAAAAGCTTCCATACTTACGGATTATCTCCTGTCATCTGCAATGTGTGTTCATTTCACAGCTTTTCCATATGAAAGATTCAATTTAGCGGTTCACAGAGCGAAAACACTCACGCGCCCTTTTATCTCAATATGATCACAATAGTCAGCCACTGCTCATTACCGCAGGCAGGTTTTCATGTTTCTCATTTCTTCTAAGTACTGTGGAAGTGTTCGTTCACAGATTTGTGTTGGACAGTCTCAAGGTACAAAAGCAGACGCAACTCTTGACCTGACTAGTTAAACTCATAGTTGGTTATTGACTGTGATCAAGTTTCATAAAGTCTGAACGGATTGATAAGAAAATCATGTTACCAAAAAAAACTATGTCTGTTTACTCTACAAACTCTACAACTATCTACAAAATTAGCTGCTTATTTAAGATCTCGTCTTAAATAAATATTATGTTTTTTTTTTGGAGATGCAGATGTAATGAATAAAAGAAATACAAACAATTTACAGTATGCATAGTTTAAACAGACTGTGATGAGTGACAAAATGGCAATGATTAGCTGTGCATTACAGTGATCTCTTGTGAATTGGTAGAATAACTGCATAGGATTATGCTGGCACTTACAGAAGGTTCCCAGCATTCAGTGTGGCATGAATAAATTATGTTGTTCCCTTTTTCTTGCTGTTTCTTTGCAAGTTTGTATGCTGAGTGTTGTTTGTGCATGCCCGGTTAATAAGTCAACCACATGTTCACTGGTGATAACAAGCCCTCAGACAAACTACAAAATTGCACAAAAGTACAAGTAATGATTTGACTGTGATTAACAGCGTATTGTATTCATGCAATACAATGCAACTAATTAGTCTGTAACCCAATTACACTAGCTGGGAGAAAATTAATCAAATGTAAATAAGGCTCAAATTCCCAGTCAAATGGAACACTAATTACTGCAGTAATGTCTTCAAATACACCATTACCCCACAATCTGGAGCTACCTAAACAGTATTTTTAGAGTAAGTGGTTGTATCATAACAGAACATGAGCTTGATAGATTTCACAGTGAAATTCTTAATACAATATTTTATTGATACAAATTACTATGAAATCTTGTAACATGCTGGTATTTTTTTTTTATGCTGATATCAGCACATGTCCTTGTGAAAAAGAAGTACGCTTAATTGTTTTGAATGTGCACTTGTAGTGTACTGTAAATTTTAAATTTATTTTTTATAATTGGTTTTAAAAGTTTTACTTTAAAATATTACATTTATGTTTTATCATTACATTTTTTGTCATGGTTTAAAGCACACTTTTTTTGATGTGTTGACTAACATTAAAGCACAAGTAAAGCAGACTGCTTGATTACCATTTTAACTCTGTATGTTTTTCAATATTAAATTTAAAGTTAATATTTTGAATATAACAAACTGCAACTTCATTACAAGTGTAATTACAAAATTACAAATATATTTAAATACTTAAAGGAACACTCAACTTTTTTTGAAAATAGGCTCATTGTCCAACTCCCCTAGAGTTAAACAGTTGAGCTTTACCATTTTCAAATCCATTCAGCCGATCTCCGGGTCTGGCAGTAGCACTTTTAGCATAGCTTAGCATAGATCATTGAATCTGATTAGACCGATAACATCTAGCTCAAAAATGACAATATTTTTCCTATTTAAAACTTGACTCTTCTGTAGTTACATTACAAGACTGACGGAAAATGAAAAGTTGTGATTTTCTAGGCTGATATGACTAGGAACTACAGTATACTCTCATTCCAGTGCAATAATTAAGGAACTTTGCTGCTGTACCATGGGTGCAGCAGGCGCAATAATATTGTACAGCAGGCGCAATAATATTATGCAGCGCCTGAAAGTGACCGGAAGTTTGTGTAGATGCAGAGTTGACAGCTGCGTAATATCATTGCGCCTCCTGCACCCATGGTACGGCAGCAAAGTTCCTTGATTATTCCGCCGAAATGAGAGTATAGTTCCTAGCCATATCGGCCTAGAAAATCGCAACTTTTAATTTTTCATCCGTCTTTGTACATGATGTAACTACAGAAGAGTCAAGTTTTAAATGTAAAAATATCGAAAATATTTGGTCATTTTTGAGCGAGATGCTAACGGTCTAATCGGATTCAATGATCTATGCTAAGCTATGCTAAAAGTGCTACTGCCAGACCCTGGGATCGGCTGAATGTATTCGAAAACGGTAAAACTCAACTGTTTAACTCTAGGGGAGTTGGACAATAAGCCTATTTTCAAAAAAGGTGGAGTGTTCCTTTAAGATTAGTTTACTTCCAGAATAAAAGTTTCCTTAATAATTTACTCCCATGTCATCTAAGATGTTTTTCTTTCTTCAGTCGAAAAAAATGAGTGTTTTTGAAGAAAACATTCCAGGATTTTTTTCCATATATTGGACTTCAATAGGGATCAGTAGGATGAAGTTTCAAATAGCAGTTTCAGTGCAGCTTCAAAAGGTCTTATCTAGTGAAACGATATAAAAATTATACACTTTTTAACCACAAATGCTCATCTTGCACTAGCTTGAATTCATGTTACATATTTGTGTTGGAAAGGTCACATGTGACGTAGGCCGAAATACCGACCCCAGGGTTTACAAAGCAAACATGCAAAGAAAGTCAAGCGCCCTTTAACAAAAAAAGGTAAAACAACGATGTTGGAGTTGGAGGAGAAAATGAGTTTTTTGACCTACCCTGCCTTTTTGAACACAGATGAAGAACTGACCGCGTGTGACCTTTTAACATGATTATGTAATGCGTGAAGTCACGGACATGCATTGCACAGCTAGTGCAAGATGAGCATTTGTGGTTAAAAAGTACGTACATTTTTCGTTTTCCTTAGAAAATGACTGGTTGTTTTACTAGAAAAAACTGTGTGTGATTGTGTAGAGCCCTTTGAAGCTGCATTGAAACTACAATTTGGACCTTCAACTCATTGGCTCCTATTGAAGTTGGAGAAAAATCCTGGAATGTTTTCCTCAAAAACCTTAATTTCTTTTCGACTGAAGAAAGAAAGACATGAATACCTTGGATGACATGGGAGTAAGTAAATCAGGAAATATTTCTACTGGAAGTGAACTAATCCTTAGAACATTTAAGTATATATTTTAGTAAATTATTTAAGCACTCTTTTTAAAAGTATGTTAAAGTGGTCTCTTTTTTGCCTGGGTAACTTTGTCAATGAAATGCATCTTTATCTCTTAAATATGTATCAACTGTCAATAACTCTCCAGTTCAGAATTACATTCACAGCACTCTTAATATTTTAAGATTTCTTTCGGACAGCATTTTATTGCTCTGTTTCACACCAGCAAAATTATTTGAAGCTCATATAGGCAGCTGCCTGAGGCTGTGTTCATGTTTCAGTGGGTTTCAGTTGGATGCTGGAGTGGAACTGCAGTTTATGAGTACTGCCATATATATGCAGGAAAAGGTGTTTGGAAAAGCTTAGCTTTCTGTCTAGTTCATAAATGCAGGAATTAAGCACAACATGTTTACAATGTACTGGGTGGCTACAATGAACTATCTTACGCTTCAGATACACTATTCACTGGATTTGCAGGTTTATCAGTGTATGGAATTGATTCTTTGAAAGATATTCAGGGTTTTGTCTGAGACACTTAATAGAAAGTAAATTAGATTTCCACAGCAGAATTGTTTTCCACTTTATGTCTGTGAAATAATCAGTACTTATTACTTTTAGATGGAGTCTGCCCACATTTCAGAGGAAATATTCTGAGCACTTTCCCATACCATTCTGACAGTGTAGCACATAAAACTGCATTTTTGTTAAACATTTTTAAAGAGGAATGACTTTATTTCAACACTTCACCAGAGGGACTCTAAATAATCATCCATACTGGTGACTTCACACAAAACACAAACTACTACAAACTACAACAATATAGCATCAACAGTCAAAGAGCATAATCTTTATTAAATTTTAATGTCAACATTGAAAATGATCTTATTTAACATTATACGGGTTCACATGTTTTGATCAAGCATGTACTGTATATTTAAATTATTCAAGCACAGTGTATATTCTTAGCAGTTTTAAATTTGTTCTCTATCAATAATTTCAGTAATTAATACTCAAAACTCAAAAAATAAAACCTGTGTTGTTGACTGAAAGATTCTTCAGGGAACCAAAATGGTTCTTCTACAGCATTGCTGTGAAAACCTTTTTAACTTTTATTTTTATGAGTGTAAAGGAAAGGTTCATGGATGTTGAAGGTTCTTCATGGAACCATCAATGCCAATAAAGAAAATGGTTCGCTTGGTTCGCTTAAGAACCTCTTTTTTAACTATATGAAGAACCTTTTGTCCATTGGAAGAGTCGTACAGATAAAATTTAGTTTAGGCTTGTGCTTACATTGTTATAACACACTTAACTTCATTTGTTGATGTTGATTGCATGTCACAAGCCCTCAGCTCACCCTTCACAGACAACATGTTAGCTTCACTTTCTTCTGCAGGAACAAGAGGGACTTTAGTGTGACAAAGGAAGGGACAGAGAAGGAAGGGAAATAAGAAGAGACAGGGAGCGAGAGAAAGATTAAAAAAAAAAAAGTAAATGATAGATACTCAGCAAAGAAAAAAAAAAGCAAAACAAAAGATCAAACAGGCGACTGATGTGTCATGTTATCGGGTTTGCACCTCTCTCTCTCTCTCTCTCTCTCTCTCTCTCAGGTTTTGACACATACAGAGAAATGACTAACTTTGTTTGGGGACCTTAAATCAAGATGGCTTAAGAAAGAGGCATTATTTCTTTCATCAAAGTGACACAGTTTCAGCAGACAGGCCCAGAATAGTAATTTAATAATTAAGAGAAGGAAGAGCAAAAACAACTGGGCAAAAAGCAAGAATATGGCTTATACTCATCGACGTTGTAAACAAAAATAGTAGTTGTAAATTAAAATTGTTTCAGTGGCCCTAAAAATCTCAGAACAAGACATTCTTAAAAATCAGAAACATAAAATACAGCCATATAAAACAAAGTATAAATATATTAGTATGTTTATAACATAAAAATATATTAAATATATATTACCGCTGATATATTTGTAATGTTTAAAATATGATGATATGGGATTTAAATGATTTTAAATTATGTAAATAAAAATATAAAGAAGATCTGTCTGTGTCAAACAAAACTTTTCAACTTTTTGATGAAAAGTTGCCATCAGATATGATGATCCCTGTGTAAACATATGTATAAATACTTTCCCCTCCCTCACAAATGTATATAGAATTGGTTTTGTTTTGTTTTTGTTTGTTTTTTTTTGTCAAAACAGGGGTTTTTTTTCAGTCAGATTATTCATAGGCTCCGTTTACCCCTTTGTCATCTCCCAGGGGTCTCTGAACCACAATTTGAGATCCTGTTTGAACTTTTTTTATGTATTTAGTTGGTGTATTTTATGCTGTAATGTCCTAGGAACCGTAAATTCGTAAATTATTAAATTCACCTCATTCTGGAGTTGCCGAAAGAGACATCATTGTACATTACACAAGAAGCTCAGTGACAGAGGAACTGGAGACAGAACATAAGAACGGGTTTCTCTTAAGCATGAGTAATCAGGTGCCTTAAGGAAAGATTTAAACTGAAATTCAAAATCAGCGACAATGAAGTCAACTCTAAACTGACATCTATGTGTTTACTTCAGAAAGGAGTGTTGAATACTAGCCTCATCAGTACAATGTTTAAATAATTGTTTTCTGTTTAAATATATATATATATATATATATATATATATATATATATATATATATATATATATATATATATATATATATATATATAAATGTGATATCAAAGATGAATTACTCCAGTCTTCAGGTCATATGATTACCTTAAAAACCACTCTCTTTTTTTAAAAAAATAAATAAATAAAAAGTATCTTGTATGTAGTATGATGTTGTGTATAAAATGTGTTGACACTTTATTTGGACCTCTTTGAAGCTTTGTTCTTTTCGGTCAGTTACTTATTGAACAATAGCTGAAGCCTGAAACAAGAATATCTAATGGCAAATTGATGACACCCTGGATCATCCCTGGTCCAAACTGAATGATATGTGAGGAAATGCGAGCTGACACTTCTCTGAATGAAACAAACGTCTTTGATCATTCAAAGCTCTGTTTTCTAGAACTCACATAAACACACACACCGATTCTGACACAGATTGATGCATGTTGAAGTGAAGATTTAAAGCCAGAGAGGTTTACTATGAGATCTGTATTGTAATGGTGATTGTCACTTTGTGACTGCTTTAAGGTTAGATTGCTCCTATTCATAGGGTGTCATAGCTGGTCTCTTTTGGCCTTATCTCAAATGCTCCAAAAGGCAAAGTCTGTGGATGTGCGTGTGAGAAGATAGAGATAGAGAGCAAATGGTACACAGAGGGAAAAAAAAAGAATAAAAGTCTTTGTTCATAGAAAGGCTTGGGATTATAGAAGCAGAAAGGAGATTTGTTCAATTTGAAGTAATCCTTCATTTATGTCCTCATTTGATACTGAGTCTCTTTTTCTCTTTCTCTGCCCCAGGATGAAAAAAATCAGGTATTAATAACCAACGCCTGGCTACAGCTGGTGAGTCTCTACTTAGTTTCCTTTTGTACTCCTTTTGCATGTGTGTGTAATAATGCATGGCCGCTTTAAGACAACTAAGTTCACTCGACAGCCATTTTGGTAACATTTCCGGGCAGCTGCTTACTATTTATTAAGAGCCACAACTCCTATGTACTTGGGAAAGACCAAAATGTGTTTTTAACTCTTTGTCACGATTACATTTCAATAAAATAATTTCTGTCAGGACCACTGTCGTCAAAATGATAGACAGTTAGCATACAGTTGGTTTGGCGGGATGGTTCTGTTCTGGGCAAAAAACTCCCTGCCCATCCATGCAGCATGCCATGAATGAGCAGGGAGAGCCGCAATAATAACCCCCAGGGTAACAGAACAGAACAAGCAGATATCATTAATGTACTTAATGATATTTAAGTGTAAGACATTATCCAGATAAAAGGAGTCTGATTCAATGAGGAATATCAGAAGCTAAGTCCTGACAGTGGCAAAAGGAGGAGCTGGGGATGGAGGAGGGTGTTTTGCTCCTGAGCAAGTGACAAGCTGCCGAATAATACTGAATAGAGCTTATATAGGAATGTCATGATAGGAGTCGTATTCCTATAGGTAGATGTGATCAGCTGAGAGTCAGCTGATGCGAGCTTGACTCACGTGACCTGCCAGAACTAACGCTATATGCTTAATTTCTATCATGACAACTCTGGGAAGACTTTAGCATGGTTATGGATACGGCAATGTTAATGTATTTGGTCTTAGTGGAATAGATCTGCTATGCTGCTGAATTGCTGCTGCTATTGGTTGTAGATTATTGCTGCTGCTGCTGCAGTAAAACAAGTACAGGAACTTGCTATACTGCCAATACATACACCAGTATGGTGCTGTGAGTATTTAAGGCATACTGCTGCTTCACAAGTAGCATATATAATAACCCATAGCAGATATATACAGGTGGAGCTGGGGAAGGTGGAGGGTTTCAGAGGAACTTTGAAAGCATGCTGCGAAATGCTCTAGTAAATGCTAACCAGCGAATTAAATGTAAATCAGCAAGCTCATTGGCTGAGTATGCAATATAACCAATCAGGGGTGCATTTCCCAAAAGCATCAATAGCTAACTAGTGTCGCAAGTTCCACTGAACTCTTTTGGTAACGACAGAACTTACAACCATAGTTGCTTTTGGGAAGAGCACCCCAGCTTGTGCCAAGTAGCCTACACTCTCAGAAAAAAAGGTAGTTCTGTCGCTGGGGCGGTACCCTGAGGTACAAAAGTGAAAAGGTACATGTTTGTACCTTACCTACCCCTAAACAGACATATTAGTACCTTAAAGGTACATTTTAGTTCCTTAAAGGTACATATTAGTACTTTGAAAGTACATATTTGTACCTTTTCACTTTGTAATTTAGGGTACCGCCCCAGCAACAGAACTGTACCTTTTTTCTAACAGTGTATGCCATCTAGAGTTTCATGGCAGAACTTGCCATTTAAAATCAGCAATAAAATCCAAGTGGTAAGTGGTAAAGCAAATGGCTCCGGCATCGAAACAGTGGAGGTCGGACTGTTACAGCTGATGTAAGGCGGGTCTGAGGTAAGACGCTCATGTCAGTCAACTATCGTGGGAGCGGCCTCTGTCGGTCTGACGCCACACCGACAGGCACCTGAGAATGGCTTGATTTGAAAAAGGGGATATTATTTTTACAGATTAATTAAAAACCACTGCATGGATTTCCATCATTATAGGGTAGATGTGTACATAGACTGCCAACACACATTAATGTTCAAACAACATGTAAAAGTGACCTTTGCATCCGATGACCCCTTTAATATTGCATGACTTCTAAACATACATTTTGACATTTACATCATATGTACCATATGTATAACTTTTCTGACATAGCAAACTTGCTCAGTAGCTCACCTGGTACAGCATTCACGTGCGATGTGGAGTGCTCGGGTACAAGTCGCAATTAAAGAGCTCAAAGACTTGTAGAAGCAAGCTAAGGCCCTGTGCACACAGAGACACGTTTAGCTGTATACGCAAGAATTTTGTATTGTATCTGCGTTTCGTCCAGACGGATCCCGTGTTTTGGGCGCCTGAAACCAAGTCCCACAGTGGATAAATCCCGTACATATCATAGACTGTAAAAAAAGATGGACAACGCATCTTCACTTCCTTCTACTATAGAAAAGTGAAGCCAAAGCATCTCAGTATGGCCGCTGTAAATTATGTCATTTGGAGCCAGAGTCTGCGCAGTGGAGATTCGTTTGGACCCCGAGTCTACACAGTAGTGTCGTGAGGTGGAACCACGGTATCAAAGTCCTGCCCCATCTCCCGCAGTCCCAATCGCAAGATCACAATCATGACACCACGCTCCATTTTTATAGCATCAAATAACTGTCTAGAGGCAAACCTTTTCGAAAAATGAACACTTGAACATACATCAGCATGATAAAAACTACCTCAAATGACGGAAAGCAAAAAAGTGTAATTTGATTATTTAGTTTGTCTCACATCCTATTAGATTACATGGAGAGGGCGGGGTTTACGACCTATACTGCAGCCGGCCACCTGGGGGCGATCAAGACACTTTGGCTTCATTTTCAGGACTCATGCGCATACTTGGTACATATTGTGAAACGATGATGTCATCACCCCATGTTTCGACCCTGTGTCACATAACATCAACAACATGAACAAACAATGAACGACTGGATTTTTATTAACTATCATTAACAGATTAATAAGTAGTGTAATAAATGTATTGTTCCGTCTTCTTGTTCTTGGGTTTGTATGTAGTGCGCAAGGTTTATGCGCATCCTCCAAGTCTTCTTCTCCATTTTTAGTGTATCTCTGTGGCAGAATTACAGCGCCACATACTGGTCTGGCATGTATACTACATCGCTTTGAGTTGGTTTTGTGTGTACGCAGATATTTCTTGAGACAACGCTGTATTTACGGTATTTTTTTAGGACGAGGGAAAAAAATAGGGATAGGGAAAGCTCTGGCTTCGTGTGGACGAAAATGGTTGTTTTAGTAAATGTGCTTTTATCTTACATTTGGTTTTAGGATTTAGTGTAGATGGTGTGTTATTTTCAAATCCAAACCTTTTAGCACCAGATTCAGATGCCAGATTCACACATATCTGTTTCGTACAAAATTGTGAGACACAATCAGATTTGTGAGACACAATTATTTTACAGAATTGTCACCACACACAGGCATGTTTTTCCAGCCTGGGATAAAACCTGATCACAGTGGTATCATACTGTAAATGTTGCTTCTTTAGCATAAAAACTATTTTACTGTATTTTTATGGATAAATCAAGCATAAACTAATCCAATAAAAAAAGATGACTGGCTTTTTAACTGAAAGGTAGGACTTCCATTCCTGTAGCTGTCATATTGACCGTAATGATTTCTCTCCTTCATTTAATACAGAGTGGTCCATGTCCTCCTCCTTATACGCCGTCATTTTTGAAAGTCTAATAGCAATTTGGCTTGTTTTAAACATGATGGTCTCTGTGTTCCTGTCCTGGTTAGTTATGCCGCTCAGTGGCACATCTTCCTCAAATGCTCATTGTTTAGACATCACCCTGGAAAGCACAAACAACAGAATTATTTGAAATTTAAATAAGTTGTTCCAGTCGCATGGCTCGCAGGTGACGCTAACAAAGGTTTTAAACCTCAGAGCAACAAGATAACGACATTTCAATGGCTTCTAGGTTTAATGTCATGCCCCTTGCTCACATCAAACAGATTTACAACTAAAATAACAGCTTGAAGTGGAGCAGGATCAGGTCTGTCTGGGAGCTTGATTTATAATGGGCTTTCTGACTTCATAACTTACTTTGAGCTGTTTGCATTTGGATCGGTCTGTGCAAGGCTGCCGTCATCTGGTGCACCTTCTTCGGACTGCATTTTTCAATGCAATATAATTGAGTTCTAAACACAATTCAGATGGAGAATGTATAAAAACATATTTTATTTTGCCACAGGATTTAAATGAACATCATTAAAAAGCATAGGAACATTGCCATAAGGGTGATAAACTGTTTTCAGCACCCAAGAGTGCATTAAGATGAGCAATGTTGTCAAACTTCGAATATATTCCAGTTCTGCATTCAAAACTCATCTGAATATTATTTACTTGAGTGAAAGCTTCCATGCTGAGAAACATTACAAACCAAAGTAATTGCTAAAATGCCCAGAACCATTAAAGGTGTGAAACATAAGCACTTTAAATATATTTGGTCAACATAATCAGCCAAAACGCAGGCAAGTGTGAAATTTCATGTTGAAAGGCATGTTCGTAAATGTGTATATACTCAAATGGCACCAATTGGTTTGTGCCAACTGTGAGTTTCAGTTGATAAAAGGTGTTTCTATCTGTCTGAAACATTGCCTAGCTCTAATTCACCTTTATTGACCTCATCAGCCATAATGCACGAGTTAAGCCAACTGAGCACTTAACCATGAAATTAAGCTGGATAAGAAATTTTCCACAAAGGGGCTGCTCTGATTCTGAACCCAGCATTCAGACCAGTTGCCGTCCAACGTGCCAAGCAGGCCTTGCACAGATGATCACCCACAAACTGACTTTTGATTTGTTGATGTTGCAATGTATGGCCCACAGATGGACATCACATGTTAAATGTAGCATGAAACACACACATTTATGATTGAGAAAAAGACTGAGAAGGATGGGAGGGTTAAAAAAAACATGAAACTGCACATGTGATGTTGGGAACAAAGTGAATCTGTTGTTTTCTCCCTGCGCTTTTTTTGGACACGGAGTAGAAACAGTATGTTCTACTGTATATATGTGTCGCAGTACACATAGGAAATATGCGCAGCGCACATTCCCTAATCCTATCATGTTGTCAGTGCCGAGCGAGCCATTGTGTCCGCCGAGAGAGGCAGCGCCTCAGGGAATACGCTCACTAAAGCACACTGGGACATCTGAGCCACAGAGACACAGACAGAGAGAGAGAGACGTGTGGGACAGAAACTCCTCTTTCCTCCTGACTGATCTGATGTGATCTGTGAGGATGAAACAAACATGATTTTCTCCCTGTTGTTTTAACTCAATTAACTGTGCATCAGTAAACACACACACACACAGGTTATCAGAAATAGTTTAAAGGTCACATTATAGTGACAGCAATCTGTAATACAGGAGATAAAGAGGGACAAACGTAATAATAAAAAAAAGATGTACCTAACCTACTGTACATCATTTTTTGTGTAATCTCACACCAGTTCTCCAAGAGTTAGAGGGATCGTTCATACAAAACTTTTTTTTTTCATTTACTCACCCTGATGTTGTTTCCAACCAATAAGACTTTAATTAAAGGACACCTGAGATGTAATATAAGTCTCAGGTGTTCACAGAATGTGTCTGTGAAGTTTCAGCTCAAAATACCCCACAGATCATTTATTATATCATTTTGAAAATACCTATTTTGAGTGGAAGCAGAAACACGCTGTTTTCATGCATGTCTCTTTAAATGCAAATGAGCTGCTGCTTCCCGCCCCCTTTTCCAGAATAGGGCTGTGCCTTTACAGCTCGTACCTCAGATACTCCGATAAAAAAAAAAAAAAAAAAAAACGTTTGGTTTTGATTATTATGTCTACTGTGCTAAATTCATGTGTTTTAAACCATATTAGATTAAACTTCTGATATAGGGTTTTGGGAACACACACATCCGAAGCACGCGCACAGAAAGTGGCTGTCACACGACATGTGAGTACTAAACTAATTTCTCTTTCATCTCTTATTGCGCTTAAACTGTCAAATACACACCAGTTTATGTTAAAAACATATAAAAGTTATAAAAACACTGTCGGTCATGGCATTAAGTACACCGTTGGCGCTTGTGAAAACAAAATGTTGGTGCCATGGGTGGTAACATGCAGATTAAGGGACGGTTATATTATAATAAGATCCGCTTCCTACATCATTAGGGGAGCAAAAACTAAGAGGCTTGTTTTTTCACATGCTTGCAGAGAATGGCTTACCAAAACAAAGTTACTCTGTTGTCCTTTTTTTCTTGTTCTGGGTTGGCAGATGCACCGGGAACCCAATTATAGCACTTAAACAGGGAAAAAATGTCTGATTTTCATTATATGTCCCTTTTATCTTCTGAACATATATTAATATATTGTTAATATTCTACTAATATTCTCTAAAACACGCATGCTTGATGTGCAAGAACAAACCTTGTTTATTCTTGCCCAAAGCAAAGATGTTTGTTCTTCCATTGACCATATTTGACGTGCTTTTTGCATGTGTGTTGATCAGTGTTTACATAAATAAATACAAGTGCATATTAAAACCTATTCATCACATGAAGCATGTCTTTTCAGAAGACTTGGATTAAACTGTTAGATTCATATGGATTACTTTACAATGTATTTATGTATTTTTCAAAGCTTGAAAACTTTCAGTGGATGGACAAAAATAATAAAAGAATATTAAAAGTAACTTTTGCGTTTATGTTTAGAAAATTAATTAAAGTCTTTGGTTTGGAAGAACATGAGGGTGAGGAAATGATGACAGAATTTTCATTTTTGGTTGAACTATCCCTTTACTAATAAATCAGTTTCAGGTTTTGAAGCTGAATGAGCAGTCCAGTGTTCAAATGTTCATATTATGCATTCACACACAGTGTTTTAACATTTAAATTAATAAAGGGACTTGGGGAAGCTCTGTGGCCGAGTTTAAACTGAATGAACTATTTTCACATTTTTCCTAATGAGGATCTTTAACGACAAACAACCCACAATAGCCACTATAGACCTGCAGCACTGCAGTGCTACTGTATAGGAATGGCAAACAATGGAAACATATTATCACCTTAGAATTATAAGGTTCTATCTGACATTTTTGTCAAAATTGAGTTATTCACATATTCTTATTCTGTAACTTATTTACATTATGCAACGTGAATTTTGTAAGCTGTATACATTTTGGGCCTCTTTTTAGAAAACAAAAAAGGTTCTATCTACAGAAGTCTATGGAACGCAAAAACTTTGAAGCTCAAAATCTCAAAAGTGCTCAGAATGCAGATAGAACTTTATAATTCTAAGGCAAAGATTTATTCTAATTATCAACACAGCAAGTTTGATTTCAGAATGCAACGTCTTGTTTTCCTTTCCTCAGCTGATGGCATCTCTAAGTTTATTTAATACAACAGTAGTGTGCTTTCTGTTGCTTATAATAAAGACTGCTTTGTTGTGCTGCTTAATAAAGCTGTAAAAAAGATTATATTACTCTAAATCCACGGTGGCACCGCTTATTAACATGCCCTATAATACAGCAGGGAGGCAACTTTTGGCTAAAGAAAATATAGCCAAGGGCCATCTACACCTCAGAAGAGGGATCAGGTGGAGTTCATGCACAATGAAATGGGATGTCAACACACATTACTCATACTAAAAAACTGAACTTTCAATGACTTTTTTCAACTTTAATTATTGCCAGTGATTTTTTGGAGACATTGTGTAATATGTATTGCTCTTGCATAAGCCTTTGCTCAGTGTATTTATGTTCTTTCTTATTTCCCAGTGGTAAATGTACATGTGTGTACCCTGGGCAGACCACAGCTGTGTGATTGTGTTTTTGTGTTTTCTGGCTCTGTGTGTGTGTGTCCAATATGTTTGTTTTTTAGCAATCAAGCATTTTAATGGTCCTGAATCTATTGTGTGTTTTGTGTATTTAGGGATGGACGGATATCTACCTGAGCTGGAACCCTGATAACTATCCTGGTGTTCAGACCCTGCGTTTCCCATCCAATCAGATTTGGACACCAGATATTCTGCTGTATAACAGGTAACGGATACATCGTCACATTTATATAATTTTGTTTGCATGGAGCCCACTAGTGTGTTGTTCTTCAACCTGCTTAATAAAGGCAGTCTTATTCCAACAAAGAAATAAGCCACAAGAGGCTGTTTAGTGATTTCTACCATCACACATACAACACACTCCCTATTGTGGCTTACTGGTTTTCAAAGACAGCAGATACAGCAATACAATAAAATTACCTTGAGTGATAAGAATAAATGGTTACACTTCAGTTTAGTGTGTGTAATTATAGATTTATGAACTGAGTAATATTAATTAACAATGTGTACTTACTATAGGGATGGGATTAGAGATTGGTTTAGGGTTAGCTGTTTGTAATTATACGTAATTTGCTGTTATTACTATAGTAAGTACATGTAACAAGTGTAACGAGGACACTGAAAAATACAGTGTTACTGATTAATCTTAGGCCAGAATAAACAATCCTTTGTTTGCAAAGAAACATACCAAATCTATACATGTATATAGGATTCAACTGATGAGATGGTGGTTTGTTTAAAAAAAAAAGTGGTATACTTTATTTTAAGGTGTCCTAGTTATAGTGTAATTATACAGTTAAAGTCCCCATGAAATTAAAATTGAAGGTTTTTTTAGATTCTAGTATGAATATTCTAGCCTTAAAGAAACACTCCATTTTTTTTTTTTTTTTTGAAAATAGGCTCATTTTCCAACTCCCCTAGAGTTAAACAGTTGAGTTTTACCATTTTCGAATCCATTCAACCGATCTCCGGGTCTGGCGGTAGCACTTTTTGAGCATAGCTTAGCATAGATCATTGAATCTGATTAGACCGTTAGCATCTCGCTCAAAAATGACCAAAGAGTTGCGATATTTTACCTATTTAAAACTTGACTGTTCTGTAGTTACACTGTGTACAAAGACAGACGAAAAATGAAAAGTTGCAATTTTCTAGGTCAGTATGGCTAGGAACTATACTCTCTTTTCAGCGTAATAATCAAGGAACTTTGCTGCCGTACCATGGGTGCAGCAGGTGCAATGATATTACGTCAAGTCTGCCGGCTGCAACTCTGCATCTACACAAACTTAGTGCCAGTCACTTTCGGGCGCTGCGTAATATCATTGCGCCTGCTGCACCCATGCAGCAAAGTTCCTTGATTATTACGCTGGAATGAGAGTATAGTTCCTAGCCATATCAGCCTAGAAAATCACAACTTTTCATTTTCCGTCAGTCTTAGTAGACAAAGTAACTAAAGAAGTGTCAAGTTTTAAATAGGAAAAATATTGGCATTATATATGATCATTTTTGAGCAAGATGCTATCGGTTTAATCAGATTCAATGATCTATGCTAAGCTATGCTAAATTTGAAACAGTAAAACTCAACTGTTTAACTCTAGGGGAGTGTTCCTTTAAGGTTATTTATGAGCTAGTGTGCTCCAAAATAATGACAATATTTGCATTTATAAGATATAAGCATTCAAAACTTACAGTCTATAGCTTCCACCAATATGGATCAATGATTTTAATGACATCACCCTATGCTTCTCATGAAACTTTCTGTCCAATCAAATGCTCTCTAGAATCCGAAGCATCCCTACACTATAAATGTCCACCTAAGTTGCAGCTGAAATCAGTCACAGAATTTGTATTATGTACGGTGAATGGCACGTAGTGCACTATATAGGGGAGAGGAAACGATTCAGACAGTGTAAATATGGGGTTTTGCTCTGTGTAATGCGAACCGCCGCAGCACGCACAGTCTGCTCCGGTCCAGAGACATGGAGGGGATTGTATGTGTGAATCGGCGCAGACTACAAAATGTATCAGACCCATTTGATTGCTGCCTCTGGAGCCACAGACCTGAGAGGGGAGCGCGTGTAGCCGCCAGACTCCGCCCCTTACCTGGACCCTTCCATTTCAAACACTGCCCCTCCTTCACGGAACCCCCAGCACGATGAGGACACCAGATCCCCTGCTTATTTTGGACACTTTATTTACCCCTTTTTGGACACTTTTGTTTATTTTATGTTTAATAAAGCCTCTCCGAGGCCTGACGTCATGCCCACAGTGTCTGTCGTTTGCTTCTCCCGCCACAGCTGTCATATACAGCTGTAGCGAGGCCAACAGTTCTGGCCCAAGCTGTGATATAAATGAAACAGTATTGGCTATTCAAAAAAGGGGGCAGGGCTGCTTAATATGTCCCACCCTGTCTTTCTGTTTCAGTTAAAATTTCGTCAACAACACAGAATAACGCTGCATGTTTCAAAGCACTTCATTGGACCTTATGAGTAATATTAACAATGTGTACTTACTATAGGGTTATGGTAAGGATAGAGTTTTGTTTAGGGTTAGTTGTAATTAAGCTCAATTTACTGTTATTACTATAGAGTATGGGAACGTGACGTCAGCAACGCACAGCATTCTGGGAATTTTGGACACAGACAGGGAACAGACACAGAGAACGGATCTTAAATGAAGCACAATTTAATGCTTTTCAGCTTGAAACGACACAATGGCGAAGGTAGCTCAATGAAAATAAACAACTTCAAAATCTGGCTTTGTCGTTTTTTGTGTATTTATTATTTATTACAGATTCATAATTTCCGATCCACATGAATTTGTAAGTGCTCACGCTATGAATAACACGTTTGGAAATGTAATTTAATTTGTGATATGACTCGTTGCGATCACTGTCTTTGTTCATAAAGCATTCATACATAAAGCACTCATCTGATTTGCTGTTCAGCAGCTCTTTGTAAGAAATTGTGTATTTGTTCAATTTAAGTCCAGTAAAACTTGTTGCACTTCATCCCTTAATGAAATCAGGGCGATATGATGTATGACTAAATACTTCAGCGTTTCTCAATTACAGTCCTCACGTACCGTCGCTCTGCATATATTGCATGCCTCTCTTATTTAACCTGATTCATATAACCAGCTAGTCCAAAGAGTGCTCCATGACTGAACTGTGTTCCGATTAGCATGGTCCCTACACAATGTTTATTGCTCCCCACTCCCTGAGCAGTGGTAATCAGTTGAAGTTTACTTTACTTGGGAATATTAATTCATGGATTTGCGCTATGCCACCACCTGCATCGTCTTCACACACAGACTAAACTTACTAGAGAAGCGTGACATAATATACCTCTTTAAATAAATGCAATTTAAATTCATGTCTTGCACACTTTAATGCTCGTTGAAAGGAACATATACGCTGTCTTCGAACTGTAATCAGGGCGGAATATTTCAAGTTCGCAGGGCACTTACTCTTGAATAAAACAGACATCTGAGATACACACAAAATGTGCAGAGCTGGGATCTGAGATCAAGCTATGGTGTGTTTATTTTATCTGGCAAAAATATCAGTGCCACCTAGTTATTAAAAACTGCAAAAGAAATTAATTCAGTCCTGTGTGTGGTACAGTAGAAGGCGGCTGTTATGATTTCTGTGAGTGTGTATGTGCCGTGTTCTGGCCACACGACTGAGTGCTCGAATGAACGCAATGGATTCCAATATTAGTATATTTATTCTGAGCAAGTGCAAGCAGCTCTTAAAATTATTTATGCAATTACAATCGTTTTTTTCCTCCAGTGATTTGTATTTATTGTCATTGTACGCTATTTAGCGTGTCCTAAAACATGGCGGCGACTACCCAGAATGCAAAGCGCAGTGATGTAGATTCCCATGCTCTATAGTAAGTAGATTTAACATTAGTAACAAGGACACTGTGTAGCCAAAAATGGGCATTTGGGGACAAAGGCTATTCATTAGATTACGCACAAAATTAGAACAGGTGATGAACTAAGTAGCTTATGTACTGTAGATTAAACTTAAACTGTTTTGGTCCTTCAGTTGTACTTTGGACGGTCTACAGTAACTACATTTATATGACGGCGTGTAAATGAATGTGCAGACAGGACACATGACGATTAAGACACATGAAGGGAATAAGAGTAAATTTGTACTTCCTCTGTGTTGAATGATGACCGACAGGAACAGAGACTGTTTAATAATACAGGAGCACTGATCTCACTTCAACAGGAGAAAGCCTGTCAAACAAATCAGAGGAAACAGAGCTTTAGCGAGCTTATATATTGTTTTCATATGCCTCACATCTGTGTGGATATGGTGCTGTGTTAAGTAGTCATTAAGTAGCATGAAGAAACTTTCATGTCATGTTTCTCAGCACCAAACATGTATGATAAAGTCCCTTCAGTGTAATTTTGCAGAATTTTAAAGGAGCAGTTCATCCAAAAAGAAAAATCTGTCATAATTTACTTTCTTACCAAGAATGTAAATGTATGAGAAAGAGCAGCAAGAACATTCCTTACAGCATCTCCTTTTTTGCTCTGTTGAAGACAGAAAGTCATTCATGTTGCAGTAACACAAAGGTGAGTAAATAATGACAGAATTTTCCAATTTGGGTGAGCTATGCCTTTAAGCAGTATTAAACTTTGGGTGGGCTTGTGTCAATACTCAGTAGATTTGAGTCACCATCTGTTCCATCTGAATGGAATTCAAAACTGATCTGTGATGCACTCAGCTTTATAACATCATACTTCAATCTAGTTGCTCTTCCCACAGACTTGAAAGCTCTGGCAATAAAGACAAGCAGTGAAACATCAGTTTACACATTACAAACTGGCATTAGGGGACACCAGAGGCAATTGTAACTTTTTTTTTTTTTTACATTTTCCTTCATAACTCACAAACTACTACAAATCCACCTGCTGACAACAGTAGAACCATTAAAACATTTACATTAAGAAAGGCTGGATCGTAACATTGAATTATGAATTTAATTACAGAAAGTCAGAGTGTTATAATAAAACTTTTAAGTAGCAACTCAGAGATAAAATAGTAAAGGCATAAAAAAAAAACACTGGGCATTTAAAAATTCACTTTAAAATCTTTTTTTATTTCTAGCAATATAAAATGATCCTTATTTTTGAAATGCAAGCATGTGAATGAGTGTTAGCAGCTTACCTTTCATCACAAATTGGGTGAAGGACCATTCTGAAGGATTTTGTTTAGTGCTACGTGTTTAACTACTTTGGTCTAGTCAGTGTCTGGTCTCGCTTGTTAACAGGTTTTAAACTCCAGAAAGGGTTGAAAAAAGACTTGATATCTGGTTGTGCCCTCGTAGAAAGCAAGAGAGGTGGGGATACAAATCTAATAACAAATCTGATTTAGTAATTGGTGCCAGTTCTTTAAACTGTAGGAAGAATAATGGACTTGACTATATCATTTGCTTCTGAAAAGAGAAGCAAATTACCTGCAGGATTTGGCACATGAAAATTAATTTTGTGCAAAACCCAATACACTATTTATTCTTATTTAACAAATCCTACCTCTTGTGTATTTTTATATATTAATGTTGTAGAGATTAGAACAAGTCATTGTTCTAATCTCTACAATAGTAGTGATTAGAACAAAGTTCGCAGCAAACATACACCTTAAGGTGAATGCCACTAGTAAAAGGAAAGAGAATGGTAAAGAATACAGACAGAGAAGTTATTGAGGTGAGAAGAGAATTACACACATCATTAAGCTGCTTACCCATAGATCATCAACTCCTGATGATGGCAATGTCACTCTTCTGAAAAGAAACAAACAATAAAAGAGTGTGTTAGAGAGAGACAGTGTGAAAAACTCAATTTCAAATCTTTCCTTTCTTTTCTTTTCTGTCTGTCTCATAGAAATTGTATGCAGTGGCAGTGGTTGGAAGAAAGTTCTTGTGTCTGTAAGAGATTCATTTCAAGAGAGGACTGTTGAAAAAAGTGGGGAAATATCAGGGGTGGGTGCAGTCCATTTTAAGTGTGTTTTCTTGTTCTGATGCAGACTTACATCCTGTATTCCGTGAAAACATGTTGTGGAAATCAAGGTGTTGTCATATTTCCTCTTGTTTTAGATTTTAGAACAAATACATTTTCTGAAGAAATCTCAATTATTTACAAGAGCTGGGCAAGAGCTAGTGTTTGCTGATATGCACTTGTTAGCATAGTAGTCAGATATATATCAGACTTTTTTTCAGATGGAACAGATGGCTGCTTTACAATGTGTGCCAATATACACTAAATGTGGCCCCAAAAACATCAAAATATTGAGAAAATTGCCTTTAAATTTGACCAAATAAAGTTCTTAATGTATATTACTAATCAAAATTTAAGTTTTCATATATTTACAGTAGAAATCTTTCTTTGTGTGAGCCATTATATGCAAAATGATTCATTCAGTTATCCAAATCTGTCAGACATGCATGTATATTCCATAAGTAACTGACATGTAATGGTTGTAATGTCTGCTAAGTTAGAAAATGGCTTGCCAGTATGGTTGCAAATGTGTGAAAGCTTTACAGAATTTTTGGAAGCTTTAAAAAAACGTTGTCAATTTGGCAATCCTACTTGCCATTTTAATGAAACAGAAATCACAGTCTTGCTAATCAACCAAGTTTGGAAGTATATGGGGTTTGTTCAGCACAATCACTATAATTTTTGAAAAAGGAGGAATGTCACAACAGCTACAGCAGCACTGTATACATACATTTACATTTGTATAGTACATTTATATGTAGAACTGTGTTAAATATAAACTGAAAATTCACAGTTGCGTGTCGTAGAAGTGCAGTAGGAAGATTTGTAAGAATGTGTGGTGATGGGGTGTCAGGGGAGGACAATAGAGTGTGTAAAATTGAATAAGCAATGGTGCATTTTCATTTTACATGTAACATTTTTACAAAAATAAATGTACTGTATAAATAAAAATGTTTATTTTCATTTTAGTATTAATGACAACAGACAAAACTGACATTCTTGTTTAGTATAGAAAGCAGTCAGTCTCAACAAGAAAGTAGAGAAAATTTGCATATAACAAATATGAAATAAAATTATTATCATTAAAATTAAACTAAATGAAATTAGCATATAACGCAAAATAAAAAGAAATTTGGTGAAACTTCCATAAAACTATGGTGAAAAAGCATCTAAACATTTTGACCAGCATGGCTCACATGATAAAAACATCACTTTTGTTATTTTGGAGGTATTGGCCAATTTACTGACAAAATAACTAGGATTTGAAGCACAAATTAAATATTTTGAGTGAGTTATTACATTTTGCATCACAATATAATTTTGATGTTTCAGCAAACAGTTGTGACAGTTGCACTGTATTGTGCTTGCAGTGTAAATCCCAGCATAAACACTCTCTCGCGTCACACTTAATGCCCCTTTATCTCTAATATAAAACATGCTGTGAGTTGGCCGTGTTTGTGTGTGCTGAGAGAGGACAGATGTAGTGTTATGTATTATTTAGACAGAGCTCGGAGGTCAAATTCACTTTCCCTACCACCACCATCTTTTATATAATGGACTGCACTGATTACTTCCACCCCCTCCCATTTCTTTCTTTTTTGTTCTTTAAAAATCACAGTCTTTTGTGTGTATTCAGCAGAATGCATGATTATAAATATTTGCTTCAAATTTCAGTGATAAAGATGATCAGTGGCGTTTCCTTTTTAGTTCCCCCCTATTGTTTCTCTATTGATGGCCATACTAAAATATCTGTGTATTCTGACAATAATAAAAAATAAATAATAATAATAATAATAATAATAATATATATATATATATATATTCCAGGCATCATTTAAATTGCTAATATAGAATTGCATTTTAGTTGATCTTTTAACCATTATCTTTTGATCAGCTTTCACATTACAGAATAAGGCTTGGGACTGTCTGTTCTTGGTGTTGTTTTGATAAAGAGTATTAATCCAGGCTTATTATATCTGGATTGAGTAGAACAGTAATTAAAATTAGCTTTCATTTTGTTGGAGAATATATATAACTGCCAGATTTTGTGTGCAACATGAATTTATAGAGCAGACTGCAGCTGGATGAATTTATTAGTGACAAAAATTACAGGCTTGACAGGCAATGTAATAAAAAAAACATTTGGCAAGTCACTAAAAATTACTTTTGCATCCCTGAAAGAGGTAAAAATAATATGATAAGGATAAACAAACCTGGCTTGAAGAATATGTCAGAGGAATTAAACCAGTGAAAGAAACTGCTACTTATATGCGTGTGTGATGTGTTTGACAGGGTTCAATCCATCCAGAATTTTTCTGTTGGTATAACATTAAAGGAGAACACCACTTCCAGAACAACAATTCATAAATAATTTACTCACCCCTTGTCATCCAAGATGTTCATGTCTTTCTGTCTTCAGTCATGAAGAAATTATGGTTTTCTGGGATGCACATTCACGTACTACTGAATCAAGTCAAACGCTGTTTACAGACAAAAAGGTACAATGATGTTGGACGATTCTGAAGTTGTAGGAGAAAATAACATGGAGTTTTTCTACATACTCTACCTTTTTGAGCCGGAGTACACAGACATTGAACTTGTGGTGATTTAAAGACGTGATTCGTAGTAGTGATGGGAAGTTCGGATCATTTTACCGACTCGGACCTTTGAGTCTCGTTCAGCAAAATAAACTAATCTTTTTTTGAGTCATTTCGTTCATTTTATCAAAATCAGCGTCACGTGACAGCCCCATAAGATGAACGAACGACTCAAAAAACCCGAAGACTCAAAACAGGTGAACTAATTCCAGTACAGAACCTAATAGAATGTTGCGCATGCGCAACTGAACTAATCACTCTCCGAGACGATCCGTGGACGCACATCCCAGAGCTTGTGCTACCCGAGCTTTTGTGCTTAAAAATTATAAAAAAATTTGAATAATTATAAAAAAAATTATAATAAACCATTGTTCCGCTAGATAAGACCCTTTTTCCTCGGCTGGGATCATTTAGAGCTATTTGAAGCTGCATTTACACTACATTTTGGAAGTTCAAATTCGGGGCACCAATGAAGTCTATTATATACAGAAAAATCCTGAAATGCTTTCCTCAAAAACTATAATTTCTTTACGACTGAGGACAGAAAGACATGAACATCTTGGATGACAAGGGGGTGAGTAAATTATTTGTAAATTGTTGTTCTGGAAGTGGACTTCTCCTTTAATGAGACAAATAATGAACATCTTGTGTGTTATAACTGGATATCCAACTAGATTAACAAGTTGAATGGAGAGTTTATTAGGTTCTCTTGTTTATATGAATTCTGAATTATGATGTCACAATACTCAATATAATACCGAACCGTTCGGTACGACATCCACGGTTCAATACGCGCTTGTAAATTGCGGTTTTTCGGTTTTGCTTTTAAATAACTTCCTTGTTTTATTTCTCTCGGAATTTGCTGTATGTGTGCCCGCGATTTCACGTGCTGAAATGAGGAAACGCTTCCCCGCTTATATTTGAAAAAGCAACACACGCAGAGCATCTTCCATTATAATGACCTGCAATGATAAGCCTTTCTAAACCTGTTGTCCAACAAAAGAGTTGTAAGAACCAAAGTTATAAAAAACATAGCTTGTTTTTAATTCACAACATCAGTCGAGTGTTTGAAATAACGTCCTTATGTGATCTGATATGGATTCTTATCATAGAATGAGGCAGACAATAAATTCTATACTCATATTCTATGTAACCGTTAAATCGATTAGCATTGGCTTATGAAAATACACGACGGCTTGAAGAACACAGATAAACCATATATGATTGCAGACGAGTGTTTATTGTCCTTACATTTCGTTATTCAAAACCGTTAACGTTATATCTTGTTTTTATTCAGTTACAGCAATAGCGATGCTTTTATCCATATTAGAGAAGCTGGAACGGAACGTCATTAGTGCTACTTCTTTGACGCATTTGTGGGTTTTTTGCACGAGGGCGCCCTCTGGCGTCCAGTATGAATGGCGTCCATTCCATTTTGCGAAAAAATAATACCAAATATTAAGCAGACATATACTAAACCACGCTTTTTCCAGTGTACAGAGGTTTACGGGAGTATTTTGTTAATTTGTGGCCAAAAAAAAAAAACACATTGAAGTGGCAAGCTATCAGAACCGAACCGAACCGAACCGAAAACCGTGGTTGAAAACCGAGGTACGTATTGAACCGTGGACTAACTGTATTGTTGCATCCCTACTGTCTATGCAATGTCAAAGCTCTTGGATTTAATCAAAAATATCTAAATTTGTGTTCTGAGGATGAACAAAGGTCACACAGGTTTGTAACAACATGAGGGTGAGTAATTAATGCTAGAATTGTCTTTTTTGGGTAAACTAACCCTTTAAAATGCAAATGCATATTTTTAACTTTTATAAATGCATCACAAGACAACAAAAATGCTGAAGAAACTGTGGCAAGGTGCTTTACAACATTTGCCATTCACAAGAAAACTGACTCAAGAAGCATGAAGTGTTTAGGAAGAAGGAAATGTAAAAGATCTTCAAACTTAGTACAGTTATCAGTTATTAGTCACTCAGTAGTGTGTCAAAATGATGATCAGCATGTCCTTTTAGTCATTACTGTACTGGTTTAGATTGGTCCCATGTGCTCTGCAAACAGTTTATTTCCAGCATATTAGCTAATAATGCCACCCTGACAATAACATCATATTCTCGACAATCATTCGGTTTTAATTTAACACATTTGTCATGGATAATTAGAATTGCAACTAAATGTGCCTGTATGATAGATAGAAATGGAAGCTAGTGACTGACAGCAGTAATTGCCTTCTCTATGGGCAGGCTTCATAAATCTGCATTATGCAAATGTCTTTTGTCGTAGCTTGACAGGTGTCACCTCTTCCTAAAGCCGCAACTTACTTACTGCCGTTTGAGGAAAAGATGTAAAGCGCTTTTAATGTACATCATCCGAATTCTGCCAGATCATGCTCACCTTAAAATATAACTCATGGCAGTTAACCAATTACAATGATCCTCTTGGCAGACGACATTAGCTAAAGCATCATGCCGTATTAAGATGAATATATGAAGAGAACATCCAGGAAAGATGCTGACTTTGCTTTCTGACTCTGAGGACAAGTCGAAAGAGTTTAAACCTCTAAAGACAAGGCAGGATGCATTTAGCTAAAATATTCAATGAGGATGGATGTGGTGGGGTGCATTAAAAAGGATACATCTGTGCCAGTTACGTAATATAATGTAAATGTGCAGGACAGAAGCTAACAAAGAATGTGTGATCATCCATTGATTTTGCTATTTGGTTTGGAATAGATTGGATTACTTTAGAATTAATCGGATTAGTAACTTGGATGAATCAGATTATTGTGAGGATTGTTTAGCTTGAAGATTGATTGGGAATGCTTCTGTGCACAATGGAAAGTTGTCAAGTTCACGTTATCTCTAAGAGGCAAGAGGATATTGTCAAAGAGATGCTTCTTTTCTCAGCTAGACAATGAACCACCTGTTGTCCACGTCAACACTAAAACTGAATGTATGACGACAGCTACTAACCAAAGAACATTCATTCTTTAACGCTGCTCTCAGTTTGATTTTAAATCAGTGATTGAGAGAAGCAGATACCTTATAGAACCTGTAAGCCATTTTAGCCCCTTTCACACATACTGTCTTTGTTGGTAAATTACTGGCTGGTAAATAAACGTTAAGTAGGGTTGGGTAACGAGAACCGGATCCAAATTTCCAAGAACCGGGTATTTGATAAGACATTTTGGTTGTGCTTAACGTTTCCTGCGTTCACATTTTAATGTAATATTCACATCTCTTTCACATTTACCACCCAATACGCACAAAATACGTCAGTATATCATAATAAACACAGCCTTTTTTGTTGAAAGTGAAAGTAAAGAGATGAGAAAGAAAACGCACGTGTAACAGTATTTTTAGATCCGCGTGCGTTCGGTGTTAAAGAGACAGCGGCCTAATAAACATTCTGGCCTGTCATTAATGTAAATGCAGGAACAAAAAAACATTCACCGATCTTGACTGAATTTCTTTCATAACTTTAATGAGTTAATCTATATTTTATTTATGAAAAGAAAACTATGCAGTGTTTTTAAGCTTTTGATTTAAATTACTATACCTGTAATTTGTTCAATTGTATTTATTTATGCTATTGCTAATTTATTTAGTTGTTCCTGCTTTATTACTGACTGTTCACTTGCCTTTAACAATTTAATGTTTAAAAGGTATCTTAGTCATTTATTAGTTGTTTTGGTTGTGTGTTTTTTTTGTTTGTTTTTTGTTAAAACCATAGGCAAAAGTTCCTCTTAGGCCTAAGTGTTCTGTAGGCTGCTGATTTTTGTTCTTGTTATTCAGCTGCAACAGAAAGCTTTGTAAAAATACAGAATAAAAATGTTTGACCTCATTTTTTATTGACTTTTTAATGTTACTGGAATCGAAACTAGGAATCTTTAAGAATCGGAATCGCTAGGCAGAATCAGAACCAGAATCGATCAAATTCAAACGATACCCAACCCTTCCATTAAGCAATCATGTGTGGAGAGGACCTTTTTAAAAACAGCGGTATATTCGTTCTGGCAATCTACCGATATGACAAGTTGTAACATTCACCAGTAAATTACCCTGTGTGAACGCACAACGAGTTTACTGGTATATGAGCACGTCTACTCTGGGCCAATCATAACATTTTGACCAAATGATGCATTTACTCTGCACTTTTTACAGAAAAAAGAAATGTCTGAAGTTTTCTAATAAGATGTCTCTGGGCCAAAAGCAGCTGCAGGATTGTGAACATTCAACAAAAAATGAAAACATCAACAAAAACACTGACCACGTTTACAAACACAAGGCCAGGAGGTGCAGCTGTTTAGAGGTCATTTATGGTTAATGATGTCACAGAATTTACCGGTATTTTAAAATTGATGTGTGAAAGATGCTTTACTGGTAAAAAGATGGAACATCATTGCCTGTGTGAACAGTGCATTTTTAAATTTACTAGTGCTATCAATCGATAAAAAAAAAATTACTGATTAGCCGCATTTTTTTCTGAAATGAATCAGGATTAATCACACCTAACATTAAAGTTTTTAAATATACTTTTATAATTGCAATTATTTCACATTCAATCTTCAAATTAACATAAAAACAACATAAAGACAGTATATTTAAAAAATTTGTTACATATATTTTATGACTGAAGGTAAGTATCTCAAATACCAATAATACTGATGTCTCTAGGAAATTGTTCTTTTTCCTAATAATTAACCAATAGCTATGTTTCCATGCAAAGATGTGAATTTAACTTTTCATATTACTTATGCCTCAGAGCATACAAAATGAAGTCGTGTAAGTTATACAGAAATACTGTGATGACAGACATTGCTCAGGCATTTCAGAATGACCAAAACAGCATTTCAGATGCTGTGCAGAGAGATCGGCCCACTGGTTAGTTAAGTTATCCCATCCCACCCCATTGTGCAAAGTCACATGTCTTTTTTAATGCGCATGGTGGAATTTATTCTGTAAATGTGTTTACATTATAGTTTATGCACATTTTTTCTTATCAGATAAAAAGTTGATCCTACTTAGTTGTGCACATTAGTTTTTTATGCACATTTTTAAAATTTATGCGCATGTTGGCATTTCCATCCAGCGTTTTTTTTTTTTATGCAATATTCCAAAATGCACATAAAAATAGTGGAAACACAGCTACTGACTACAGCCATTCAACATTACAGTATAACTGAGAGCTATTAATTTTAACATGTACTAGATTTTAAAAAATAACAATTTCTAATTTAAGTGAACTTAAAACAGTCATCACATAAACCCTGTGCCTGTGCAAGCAGAAAATATACAGAAACTGAATGAAGTTATCAAACACTAAATGCTAAATTAAATATAGATGAATCATTCAAGTTTTTTTTTCTTTTGTTCTTTGAGTAACAGACATCACAGCAGCTGGGTTATTAGGTTATTTGGCTGCTATTACTTTAAGAACTGCCGCTCCTGAACGTGACGCTGATTCCCATGAACACCCATGAAAGATTTACGTTACTTAAAAAAAAATCCATATTGTTATATACATATTTTAGACTATGAAGGGTGCCATTATTTTTATTACGTAGATTAGTTGCACTCGGTGAGCTGCTGGCACTGAGCTATGCTATTCCTACTGCAACACAGCTCAGAAAATAAAATATTGATACGGTTCTGCCCATTGTCTGGTCATGGTGTATGGTTAATGTTTTGATGAAACATCTATGATGATTTTTTTTTCATTAATAAATCACAACAATCCTGTGCTATGGGCACTGCCATTCATACAGGCTACGGCATAAGTTATTTTACACAACTATTCAAAGCTTTAGGTTTTCGAACGTGGACTGTGAAAAAGGCCTATTCCGAGTTGTGTTGCAGTAGAAATAGCGTAGCTCAGTGGCAGTAGCGAGTGCGAGTACAACCGTTCTACGTAATCAAAATAATGGTGCCCCCCATAGTCCAAAATATTTATATAACGATGTGGATTTTTTAAATAACGTAAACATTTCATGGGTTTTCTACTAAATATTTCAGTGAGAAACATAATTTACGCTATATTAAGCTATACAAGGATTTTTTTTTAATTAAATACTGCATGTTTTAGAGCAACTATTTAGAGACACTATTACACTTGATTTATCCAGGTGAATAATTAATGCCAAGTGTAAGTATTAATTAAATAAATGTCAGTTATTGTGAATAATGGATTAATTTGACATAGTTTTGACTTGACTGCTTGACTGCTCAGCCATTAAGTTACTCTTTTACAGGCATGTAATGGATATTTTATGTTGAGCAAAGGCATCATTGTGAGCATGATAGGTGATTTGTATGGCAAACTGGTAATTTGCAGGCTGGTTCTTGTACTAATTGCTGTCAAAATAATTATTCTGTCATAATGTGAGCCAGGCAGCCTCCTTTCAGTTTGGCAGGTTGTAATCTGCCAAACCACCATTAAAAAAGGGGACAAGAAATGCAAAGGATTAGACACATTATTAACTTGGCAATGTTGCTGAAAGGTCATCTTTGATGTCCAACAGCAAAGAGCAGTGACAAAGTTGAAATCTCACGGTATGGAACTTTGAATGGGATTTTGTCCTTCATGACTTTAAAAAAGACTTTTAAGAACTAAGATTGAAAGGGATGTCATAAGAGCATATCAGCATATCAAGTGGTAGTTCTTTTTGGGCATTATTGCATCTTGTTTTATGTTACATAATGGTATTTGTGTTTTTATCTCAAATATTAAAAGTGTGAAGAAAGAGTAAAATCGCAAAAATATATATTTTTCAGTATTGTTAACCATTTTCGTTAATTGAAAATAAAATATGATATGAAAAATGAAAATATATATTCAAAATATTAATAAATACTATCATATTTGAGTGCTGAATTGTCCAATTTCAACTAGACCTATACTGCACATGCTGACTTTGTAAATATGATGCCATGCCACATAATGCTTACAATTTCATAATGTGTAACATGTATATTGCATGACATGCATGTTTCAGCATTTTTACTTTAGCTTTCATAGTACCTTAAGTCAGAGCACAATTACACACACACACACACAAACACTGGAGTATACTGGACATATATAAATGATGCGTATTTGTGTGTTCCTACGGTACACCCCCACATCCCACTCACACACATACAACGTACACAAACTCTGTCCAAATACTAATTAAATGACTAATGTGGCAAATAAAAGGTCAGGACATGTGTATAATTACTATGACACAGTTAAAGCCATATTCGGTACCTCCTACATACTAATAAGTCCTAAATGTCACTGAGGATTTATGACATTATTTTACAAAGGTATTATCAAACACCTTTGTCCCTGCTGCGTTTTTACCCGAATTTAATTTCTTAATCATATTGCTGATGGTGCTTTGGTATGTATGATTAATTATGAATAGGTTTTTGAATAATACAACTGCTGGATTGCCTCCTTGTAACCACAATGTCAATTGAATTGGACATTTTAATCAACAGAATATTATACTTGCAAGAGGTAGGAGAAACACAAAAGGACAAGGACATATATTATTCTGCAGAGAGCTACTGGGATACAAACTATTTTAAGTTGCATCATGACCGATCACAGTGTGTGAAGACAATAACTGGTATTTGATGGTCTAATGTGTGTTAAGTTTATGCAGATTACAGGGCAGCAAACATTTGAGGAATGTACTTGCAAAAATATTCTGACTGTTCTTTCTCCGCAGTGCTGATGAGAGGTTTGATGCCACCTTCCATACAAACGTCCTGGTTAATGCGTCGGGTGCCTGTCAGTACATACCACCAGGTACAAATTATTCCTATCACTGTATCAACCACACAAATGTGTGTTTTTTGTCTTTAAGATGTTTCACTTAAAGATAATGACTATATTTAACACTAAGTGCCAGATTTACGAACAGCTTGCGACAATGCAAACCATCTTTTGGCGTTAAAATAGTACTGTCAGGATTTACTAAAGATGTGCAGTGAAGAATGAAGAAGGCATGGACACAGTTATTTTTGCACCTGACCTTACTGAATAAGCATTTGTAGGAATTTCAGACAAAATTTATGGGAGGACAGTATTAAAATCAATCACGCAATGCAATTTACTAACATTTGTGCTCATCAAATTACTGGTATTTGTGCCATTATTTAGTCTTAAAGCTAGCGGTAATTCGCGCTGCTCTTGTTCTCTAGATTGTGCTGGTTATTATGGAAACGAGATGCTGCGTCTGTGTTTTTTAATGTGCACCTTGTCGGTAAATCACCTACAGAATTTTCCCCTCCCATCGGCGCTTTAAATTTGCCCTGTTTAGTAACAATGTTAAATATATTCTTTAGCACATCTAAATGAATACTGTACAGTGTTTCATTCTGTACATGAGCAATATCACACTTTGCAGGCTACTGCCTCGTACCTACGGCCGAATCACACCCATGCTGATATAGAGCGATATTACATGGCTACGAGTGTAATATTGCATTTATACAACAATTTCAAGGCCACAAATGTGTAAATAAATGACAAACAACCAAAGTGTATCTTTAAAAAAAAAAACTGTAAGCAGAACTACTTCCTTCCGCCACAGATTCAAATCTCAAGTTAATAGTTTAACAGATGAGCCCAAGGCTCCGTTACTAATTCGGAAACAAAACCTTAGAGCTAGTAACGAAGGAACCTTGAGATGCTTCATTGAAAGTTTGTTGTTTTATGTAGAGTAGACTATGAGAGAGAGATGGAATGAGCGAGTGTGATAATCTGCATCTGATACAGCATTCATTCATCAGCTCAATCTCAAATTCACGATAAAACATTAGTTTGAATGTCCGCTGAGGAAAGTGATATCTTTGTCGAACTATCCTTTCATCTGCTAAGGGTGATTTCTGATGACAGCGCTGCCTTTATTGGCTGTGCATTTGTTGGCTGTCTTACAAGGTGTTGTTGTAAAATTTCCTTTTTTACAACCCTCTTTCAGTCTCTTTTAATATAAAAGTCTTTACTGCTGACTCTTGTCGCCATGTAATGGTGGAGCAATGTAACTAATCACCATCATGAGCACACACACGCCGTTTTGGAATAATAAATACTGTTATTAAATACTATTATTTAAATAAAACCAGTAAAATAAAAAACAGCCATTGTAAAAGTTGATAGGGAATTCAGTCAAAGGTACAAAGGCAGCGCTCTGATATACAGCATATATATGGTACATAAAATATAACATGATGAGATTTTGCCCTCAGCCAAAACTATTTGCTCTGGAACAAATAATAGATTAATGAGACTAAAGACTGCCCATTAGATGTACCCAAAATGAGTTAAATCTTATGTTTAACCACTTTAGAGACATCAGAGTCAGCAGCAAATTCCAGAAATCTGACCAAGGTAAGGCTGCTCTTGGCAGGTTCATTAATGCTGATCGCCCGCTGACGCCTTGAAGCTCACATCTCTGAAGACATGTTATATTTTTAGCATATTTGAAATCTAAACAAGTACATTCTTGCCTAAAAACTCTTAAAACTACATTCCATGATACAAAAACAACAATATTTATAAAATTATAGTGGTTTTAAGCGTGTACCATGATACTAGCTGTGAGAAATACAGCAAACGGAGTGATACAAATGCTGAAACAGTTGGAGTTCCGAATCCGCTATCTCTAGAATATCGCATTCCTCTCAGCCAATCAGATTTAAAGACCTGTTACATACATAATAATATTGGGATGTAAATTCACTAGTAGCATTTAAATTCAAATATAGCATTTAAAATGCTGATTTAAAATATTATTATTTTTTAATAAAACTGAATTTTTGTTTATAGTCAAGATGAAAATAAATAATCATATTGGCAAATTTTAATAACTGAATTTTATATAACTATTTTGCTAAAAGTATTTTTCTAAATCACTCAAAAGACAACTTGGTTTATTATTTTGTTTCTGTTTGTGTGTAATCACACAGGTATTCTGAAGAGTACATGTTACATAGATGTGCGCTGGTTCCCATTCGATATACAGAAATGTGACCTCAAGTTTGGCTCCTGGACCCATAACGGCTGGCTGCTGGACCTACAGATGCAGGCAGTGGACATCTCTACATACATCCCCAATGGAGAATGGGATTTAGTGGGTAAGAGTCCCTGGCATTAGACTTTTGAGATACTGTAAAGGGTTTTCTTCATGTAGATCTCAGTGATGTCCCGCCTTTTGAGTTAGCTTTCATTTAAATATTTTTTAGTTTTAGTTTTAGTAATATGTCTGTATGGTTTTTATTAAGTTTTGTTTTCAGTTTAGCTCTGTTTATTAAGTTTTAGTTATTTTAGTACTTCAATTTTATATGTAAATGAAAAATGTTGTCTTGGCAACTAGCTGAAATAAACGACATAGGTTTTATATATGTAATGAAAATGGTTTTTATGGCTTTAGTTTCTGGTGTTCTGAATTTGATTAGTTTAATCAAAGCATTCTGTGAAGAACCAAATCCATTTTTGTGAAAGCATTGCGTACAAACACTTATGACTCACACATTCTTCCTTTAATGTTATAGATCTGTTTTCTTTTCATACATTTGGGTTTTCAAGTGTCAGTAACACATTGTGTGCTCAGTATAGGTCATGTGTTTGAACAGTTTTCTTTGCCTGAAGGGACACTTTTAAAAATGTCCCCCCTGCATCTACTTCATGGAAAAGTGTTAGTGTTGTTAGCTCATCTGAATGCTGAGGTAATAATTTCGTCCTCCCTACTGGACTGTAGGGAGCACAGACTTAACACATGGTACAGAAAGACTTTGAAAGACCTTCTTTTTATATTCATACTCAGGTGGAGAATAAAAAGAAAGTGCCTCTTATATTCTCACGAGAGCATTCCTTCTGTCATTTTCATGAATTAAGACAGCGCATACAGAATTTTAACATTCTGTCGATCACAGCAAAGTAATTTGCGTTTCTGTGCGAGTTTACATTGTAACAGGATTAAAAAAACAAGGTTGATGTGTGAAATTCTTGTAATCGTGTAACACCATAGGATGTTTTGCACTAATATTAGAAAAATTAATATTAGAAATGAATGTTTTTGTGGCACAGCTTTTCTAATCTCATAATCTGATCGTGTTTGGCTTTTTAATCTTTCTGTTTCTGTCTCAGTCTCTTATTTTTTCGCTTTCAATGCCAATGTGACCCGGGGTCTGTTCGACAGATGGGGTCCTGATGGTAGTTGGCAGCGCTTTGGCACTGATTCTGGCTGGCACCAATGGCCAGTTGCGTGCCAAGGTTGCACAGCAACATGGGCAGTCTGTGAACAGGCATCTTTAACACCGCAGGGATTCACACATTGCACACACACACAGCCACAACCTACTGGTCACCCTGTTGCAGAGTAGTGTAAACATATATGATATGTAACAAGAATCTTGGTATGTGCTATTAGGTTGTTTTTCCCCATTTTTTCATTCATCTGACAAATTTGCATAACTATAATTGCAAACCCCTCCCCCTTCAGACACACACACACAAACCACAGCACACAGGTAGGCCTTTTGTAATCAGTTAAATGACTCAAACCAGCAATTTGCTTTGATGTGATTGTCTCTGAGTGCCGTGACAATTCTGACCAGCGTGAAATCCTGATGAAAGCTCTTTCTCCGCCTGCCTAGTTTGATTAATTACAATTTTGATTTAATTTTTAATCAATTGGAGAGGAGGGCTGTCTGACCCTGACAGATCAAGACTGTCTCATTTGCAACATGTCATGTCGTTGTTTCTTGGTAGAAATAATGTTTATTTCATGTGTTTTGGAGTACGGATTGCTTTTTAAAGGGAACCCCGGGTATTAAGACTTCTGTGGCTAAATATAACGTAAATGATGTCTCTTACTGAAATATGTAGTAGGAAATTCATGAGAGATTAACGTTATTTTGAAAATCCACATAGTTTTATACACATTTTGGACTATGGGGGGGGGTGCCATTGTTTTGAGTACGTGAAATGGTTGCATTTGAAGAGCTACAGGCGCTACCTGTTGCTATTTTTACGGAAACGTAAAGTACTGATACAATGGCCACAGCTACTGAAAGAGCTAACAGGTGGCGATGGATATTAAACGAAATGCCGTACCCACAGGTGGTTTTAACGCTCTGGATATTGAGTGAAATTCACACTGAGAAACTCCCTCAGTGGCTGCGGTGTCATGACAAGCGTCGACATGTTTACATCCTGCCAGGATGGCATCTAGCGTTTCTTGTCTCGGCCATTTGTACACTCTTTTCAGTAGCTGTGGTCTACTAAAAGCCTCAAAGGCATCAGGGCTAAAGTGGAGAGAACAAAGATGCGGGTCTTTAGGAAGTTTAGGGTCTTTAGGAAAGAATCTTTCCATTCTTTTCTCCTCTTCTTATCGCTAGGAAAGCAGTGAAGACTTAAATTGCTTCTCTTGTTGTCCTTCGACTGAAAATTAAAACCAAAAGCCGCACAATGTGGCATCGTATCAGTATTTTATTTATATTCAGAGTTGTATAGCGGTAAAAATGGCAACAGGTAGCACCAGGAGCTCATCAAGTGCAACCATTTCACGTAATCGAAATAATGGCACCTCCCATTGTCCTAACTATGAATAAAACGATGTGGATTTTTAAAATAATGTAAATCTTTTATGGGTTTTCTACTACACATTTCAGTAAAAGAAAACATTTATGTTATATTAAGGCATATACACTAAAAATGCAGGGTTAAAAACAACCCAACTTGGGTTATTTGGCAACCCAGTGCTGGGAAAATATTGGACAAAGCACAAATTCTCACTTCAAGTTCAAAAGTTTCCAGCCCTGTTTTATGCAAAGCAAAAGGCATTTCCATTCTGCGAAACAGCCACTGCTGATGCAGCTGACTGACATCTCATCCTTATGTTGCGTTGTGTAAAATAATAAAATTTACAGCACAGTAAAAAAATAACTCATCATATTTTAGAGTGTAGTCTTAATACCCAGTGTTCCCTTATAGAAAACATCACTGTCTTTCATATCATTAAAACTTGGATTGGGCTTGTTTGACTATGAAGCACGGAATTATTGAATTGCATGGGTACTTTGGAGAGCACCGTAGGATTAAGTGGATTGCACTGCAAAAATTAGGAAAATGGAAAGCAAATATTAGTCTTGTGCACGCACAGATCAAGGACAAGAAATAGGGAATAAATAATAGCTGATTCTTGTGTTTGCTTTAGATTTAACAAAGTTTTGGAGGTTATGCACTTTAAAGGTCATGAAGATCCTGTGATTTGGTCCTGTCACAAATACGCTTGTCTTGCCTGATAGCCTTTATTTTCAGAAAGACCTTCATCTCGGTTCTTTTGTGTATGGGTCACTTTGAAGTCCTGCCTTAGCTTTTACCTTAACCCATTCTGATGGTTTTTTAAAGAAAGAAAGCATATAGAAAATATAGAATAGGATCTAAATTTTAACAAAAATAATTTTTTTATATGTATATTTTTGGTAACACTTTATAATAAGGTTCATTAGCTAACTTTATTTAAAACCCTCAAGGACTGAGACAGCCGCCTGCGGCTAAAAATAACTATTGTTCTTAAATATTTACAACTTTTGAACCGCCCATCCAATCTGAATGATTTAAAAAGTACCGCAAAGCTGAGATTCACCGCTTTTTTCCTTGTTTTTCTCATTTGGATATTCAGAGGCTCTGTAGTAAACATGAATACGTAATCACATTTTGATCCCATTGATTTGTCAGAGGAAACCAATGCATTTCGTTCCTCTCAGCCAAGCAGGAACAATTATTGATGCTTAGTTCCACCCCCGTGCCCAGATTGGTTCAAACTGGCATCTGTTCAACCAATAAACATAGTTTTTGGACTTTTGAACCACCAATTAGCATGTTTCTTTAGAAATTTGAACAAACTCAAAGTGAAAGTAAAATGCATTGTGCATGCATGAAAACAAACACAAAATGACACATTTGCATGACGGCACTCTCTGAAAAAGCACAGAAAAACACGACAGAGCACTTTGACATAAAACAAACCAAAAACAAGGATGAAACAGCGGTACATATCGGATAAAGCACTGGAATTTATGTTTTCACGTGGCTATGCGCTGTCCGGTAAAATCAATTCCAACACACAGCCAGCGGATCGATCCATTTGGATGTTATATTATGTAAATTATTCTTATATAGTTTATAAAGATCATTTGCACTATTGCACAAGTTGCACTCTATATATTTTTCTCTCATTTTGTGTGTAGTTTGTGAATCATTTGCACTGTTTGTATAATTGTGACAATTTGTGCAATTGTTTTTACTACTTGCTGCACTGTTTGCATTTGTTGTTCATACTCTGATTGAAAATATATTTCTCTGAAAAAACCTTACCTTTTATTTATTTATTTATTTTTTACTGTGTTTTGGTATTACATAATACTGTTTCTATTTACTTTACTTCTTAAACAATTCTGAACACATGTATATTGTCAATAAACTAAATAGACCTGTTTTTTACTGAAAAGCGCCTGTAACAATATTGTAATAAATGGCTATAACTTGCTTTGGAAATGTTATATGTAGATATAATTTTATTTGGAAGTGTAAAACACCCAAATACAACTTTCTAAAGAAAATAATCCAAACTTCAGGAGTTTCTGTTTGAGTACACAGTAAAAAACCTCCAATTGTTGCTTGCGATTTTCTTAAAATTTTGAAAATTCATTCATTCTTAGAGAAGACAAAAGGAAAATTGGGACTTTAAATTAGCTAGACTGAAACTTCAAGTTCTCCTGTTTACAGTAATATATAGCACTTGACTGCTAGAATAGGTTTGAAAAAAACAAAGAAAAGTCAGGTGTCAGGTGCCCCGAAAATGTCCTAGGTCTTTAAGGGTTAACTACATTAGTTAACATGAACTTAGAATGAACAATAGTTCTACAGCATTTATTAATCTTAGTGTTAATTTCATCATTTACTAATGTATTATTCAAATCATAAGCTGTGTTTGTTAACATTAGTTAATGCACTGTGAACTAACATGAACAAACAATGAACGACTACATTTTTATTAATTAAAATTACCAAAGATGAATAAAAAGTGTATTGTTCACTGTTCATTAATGTTAGTTAATACATTAAATTAAGCGTATAGCATTAGTTGTGGCAGGTCACATGAGTCAAGCTTGCACTTATCACGGCATTCCTATATAAGCTCTTTTCAGTATTATTCAGCAGCTTTTTTGCTTCCTCAGGAACAAAACAACCTCCTCCTTCCCCAACTCCTCCTTTCCCCTCAGTCAGGACTTGGCTTCTGATATTCCTCATTAAATCAGACTCCTTTTATCTGAATAATGTGTTACACTTAATTATCATTAAGTACATTAATGATATCTGCTTTGTTCTGTTTCCCCTGGGGGGTTATCATTGCTGCTCTCCTTGCTCATTCATGACAGGCAGCATGGATGGGCAGGGAGTTTTTGCCCAGAACAGAACCATACCGCCAAACCAAACTGTATGCCAAGTGCCTATCATTTTGACAATAGTGGTCCTGACAGAACTAATGTTAACAAACAGTTAAATGTTGATCATCAACCTCAGGATATTAAATTAAATATTATATGAGCTGTTTAGATTTGTAATCATAGCAGTTTTTTTAATTCTGTAATGAAACATTTAAATACAGCTTAAAACCATGATTGTGAAACTATGAAATCCATTTGTGACCCTGGACTACAAAACCAGTCATAAGGGTACATTTTTTGAAATTGAGATTTATGTATCATCTGAAAGCTGAATAAGCTTTCCAAGGATTTATGGTTTGTTAGGATAGGACAATATTTGGCCGAGATACAACCATTTGAAAATCTGAAATCTAAGGGTGCCAAAAAATCTAAATATTGAGAAAATCGCCTTTAAAATTGTCCAAATGAAGTTCTTAGCAATGCATATTACTAATCAAAAAGTAAATTTCGATATATTTACGGTAGGAAATTTACAAAAATATGATCATGTAACATCTTTACTTATTATCCTAATGATTTTTGGCATAAAGAAGAATCAATCATTTTGACCCATACAATGTATTGTTGGCTATTGCTACAAATATACCTGTGCTACTTACAAATGGTTTTGTGGTCCAGGGTCTCATTTTATATAAAATTATATAAATTCAACAAACAAAATTAAGCAGTCACTTAATAAGGTATGAAAGCCTGTTTTCACTACAGCTGAGTAAAAAACATGATTCTGTAAGTCATAATAATGGGAAACTAATTATGACTTAGCATCTTATTATATTGAGAAATATTCTCATACTAATGACTTAGCATATCATAATAATGAGGAACTTTTTCATAATAACAAGGGGGAAAAATCTAATCACTATTACTTGCTATCTTTCAATGACAAATTTTCTCATAATAACCTAACATCTATTAATAATGTCAAACTTTCTCATATTTCCTCATGATGACTTAGTTTCTCATTATGAGATGTTAACTCATTATTATAAGAAGGTTTCTCATTATTATGAGATGCTATGTAATTATTAAGAGAAAGTGTCTCATTATTACAGTTTTCAGAATTATATTTTACTCAAATGAGGTAGAAAATGGCTTCCGTAGTAGAGGCTAGTAACTAGAATAAATGTTGGTTTGTGATTATTAATAAAAACCACAAACCAACTCTTTCATTATATTTATGTCTAATCATATTTCACACAAATTGAACAGAATATTTGTCACAAAGATCAAGAGGTGGGACAGAACAAAATCAAAATGGGGATGAGATACAGACGTGCTTAAAACTAGACACTTTTCATGCCATTGCACTATATGGTATGTAATATCTAATAGTTCTAGCAGCAGAAACATGAGATTTATGCCTGTAATGCTGCATAAAAAGTAACGGGACACTAGAGTGTGCTGTATTTGTGGAAAAATGTCTGTGGTTGTATGACATAAACCTGAATGCATTCTTTTGTGTTTTGTCAGAGGTCCCTGGGAAGCGTAATGAGTTGTATTATGAGTGCTGTAAGGAGCCTTACCCTGACGTGACATTTACAGTAACAATGCGCAGGCGAACGTTGTACTACGGGCTGAACCTGCTGATTCCCTGTGTGCTCATCTCTGGCCTGGCTCTGCTTGTGTTCCTGCTGCCAGCGGATTCTGGAGAGAAGATATCACTGGGTAAGATGACATCCATGACCATAAAGCTTTCTTTTTTATCATGTTTATCCACAACTATGCATGAAGGAATGACATTTTGTTTTAGACTTACTTTTCCACTTTCCTGTCTGTCAGGTATCACTGTCCTCTTGTCATTAACTGTCTTCATGCTGCTAGTGGCTGAGATCATGCCGGCTACCTCTGACTCGGTTCCTCTCATAGGTAAATCCAAATTGCTGAAATTGAAAATCATACTGAATCTCATTAAGAACTGTTTGGCTGTTGATGATGTTTTAGACAGTACAGATTGCAGATTTAAAAGCTTGTTTCTTTTTTGGCTCTGTAGCTCAGTACTTTGCCAGCACCATGATGATTGTGGGTTTGTCAGTTGTTGTCACCGTCCTTGTTCTGCAGTTTCATCATCATGATCCACAAGGTGGAAAGATGCCAAGATGGGTGAGTGGAAACTCTTTAAAGTAAGCAGATTGTTTAATATTAAGGTAAAAAAAAGAAAGAAGAGGACTATGACCTATGAGGTCTATAACCCATAGAAAGCATTTTCATGATTTGAAATAAAAGTAAACATCAACTGAAATAAAAGATTAAAAAAAAATATTTTAGCTAGTTGCCAAGGCAACATTTCTCATTTTTGTACTAAAGTAACTAAAACCAAACAGAAGTGTGCGTCATTGCCAAGTGATGCACAAATGAAAACAATGCGTTATAAAATCAGCAAATATCAAATGTGTTTGATATCCTCTGACTGGATGGAATTAGAGTCTAAAGATAAAGCGATCACACACTGCACGTTTTAGACACACAATTATTATTGCCTCATTATTTTACATATTTTGTAAGTCATTTTAAAGTCTATTGTTTGCTTAGATCTATTTTTATTACCACAAAAATTATCTGATTACTTGATTAATTGTCAGTGACAGCCCTAATGTTAAGTTAAAGATTCTACATGGAACCAAAGGTGCCAATAAAGAACCTTTATTTTCAAGTGTAAGTTCATAAAATCACTTCACATCATTTGCAGACAGCAAAAATTTTTTACTAGAACAAAAATTTTGGAAAGACACAAACACAAAATCAGGAATTGTGTAATCTTTAACTTAAAATGCTGCTTTCTGTTCACAAAAATCTAGGGCTGCCCTCGACTAAAGATTTTTCTGGTCGACTAGTAGTCGTTCATTTTGTCAACTATTAGTCGCATGTTTATTAATAAACCATATAAATCATAATAATGAGCATTTAATGGCCTACATAGCTTAATAAGCACTCAAGCGCACAAAAAAAAAAAAGCTTGCCACTGCGCACCAGCAGATATAATAATTATAAACGTGTCAGGTAAAAACAGCAAGGAGACTGCATTAACGTTTTAATAATGTACTGATAAACTAGCACTTTCTTTGTTTTCAACTTAAGAGATGAAGTCAGTGACACTGACTTGTCATCTCTGTAGTAGTAATGCACATGTATGCACGTTTCATACGGATTACATAATCGGAGAATATTTATTTTCTATTTGAAATGGTTCATTTGAAAGTTATATTATTCATGTCTGTAAGGCAAGTATACACAGAGTTTCGAAGTTTCGCGCTCAAGTTCACAGCGACCGAGAGGGCAGAAAGTGCATCCTGTTTGCTTTATTTTACAAAAGCGCAACATTTTGCTGTTATTGTAAGTGCACACAAATAAACGTAGAGTCTTTACAGATTTGAAAGATGTATTACTTTTATCTGTATGACCAAAAATGAGTGTTTTAAGAGTGTTTTAAGTGACCGCACCTCTGTCATGCAGAGAGCTACTATTCAGATTCCACATTCTGCACAGACACTTCAATATCGTTAATTTTTCTAGGTCAATATTAGACTGAGCGGCCATGTGAAGTTGCTGCTACATACATCTTTCAGATAAAAAGCCATATTTGAGGTAAATGAATGATAACCGAGCGTTTGGATGTCCTTCCCGATGTACTACATTGGCATGCAAAAGTTTGGGAACCCCTTGCAGAATGTGTAAAAATGTGAATAATTTTAACAAAATAAGAGAGATCATACAAAATGCATGTTATTTTTTATTTAGTATTGTCCTGAGTAAGATATTTTACATAAAAGATGTTTACATATAGTCCACAAGACAAAAAAATACCTGAAATTATTAAAATAACCTCCTTCAAAAGTTTGGGAACCCTTGGTTCTTAATACTGTGTGTGATTACCTGGATGATCTATGACTGTATTTCCTGCAGATTTTCCTGCAGATTCTTTAGTTTTCCAGCATCGTTTGCATATTTGAACCTGTTCCAGCAGTGACGATGCTGCAGATCCATCTTTTGACACTGAGGACAATTGAGAGGCTCAAACACAACTATTAAAAAAGGTTCAAACATTCACTGATGCTCCAGAAGGAAACACGATGCATTAAGAGCCAGGGTTGAAAACTTTTGAACAGGATGAAGATGTCCTAATTGTTCTTATTTTGTTGAAATACAATTTATATTCCATTTAGTACTGCTCTTCGGAAGCAACAGAAGATGCTTGCGTGTTTCCCGGAAGACAAATTAAGTACAATTTACCTTGATCTTCAGATTCAAAAAGTTTTCACCCCCCGGCTTTTAATTCAATATGTTTCCTTCTGGAGCCTCAGTAAATGTTTGAACCTTTTTTTAATAGTTGTGTTTGAGTCCCTCAGCTGTCCTCCGTGTGAAGAGATGGATCTCAAAACCATACAGTCACTGCTGGAAAGGGTTCAAATATTCAAAAGATGGTGGAAAACTAAAGAATCTAAAGGACCTGGAGGATTTTTCTGAAGAACAGTGCTCAGTTCAACTGTTCAGAACAAACAAAGGACTCATGAACAACCATCACAAAACAAAAAAACTGATCGTAGATCATAGAGGTAACCACACACAGTATTTTATTTTAATAATTTCAGCTATTTTTTTTTGTCTTGTGGACTATATGTAAACATGTTTATGTAAAATATCTTACTCAGGACAGTACAAAATAAAAAATAACATACATTTTGTATGATCTCTCTTATTTTGTTAAAATTACTTACATTTTCACAGATTTTGCAAGGGGTTCCCAAACTTTTGCATTCCACTGTATATTACCACACAGACCAGCCATTAACAATCTGTCACAGACTGTGTGATTATTTTTTTTTCTGCAACTAAGTGACTAATAACATTTTAGTCGACCAAGCTTCTTCTCGCAGACTAACGGTTAGTCAACTATTAGGTGGCAGCCCTACAAAAATCCAACTGAAAAAAGTAATCACATTTGACAAAAACCTTCCGAATCCTGAATATAAGCAATCTAGGTGAGTGGTAGAATGACTCTAGTGCAGTTGGCATCATGGTCTCCTGCTGGAGAGGTAATGAGGTCTATTTGTATTAAAGTTTAATGTCTCCTCTGCTACTCTTACAAGAAGAAAAGAGCTCTTAGCTACAGCTGTCTGCTGTTTCTTATTTGGTTCATGTCCAGAGGGACGCACCTGCCGCTTCAAACAGGTCTGAATCTTTAAACACACAAACCCTTAGTGGACACTTTCTCCATAATCTAATGATATACACCAACTTCACACAGCATTTCACCATAATAAAGACAGGAATGTCTCATTCATTCATCTGAGAGCTTCCTCTTTTAGCAGATTCTTCCTGCTCTTTTTAGGTGCGTGTCATCTTGCTCAACTGGTGCGCCTGGTTCTTACGAATGAAGAAGCCAGGTGAGGAACGCAAAGCCAGTTACAAATATGACCACTCTCCAGCACACCACGCCAGTGCCAGCAGCATTCAGATGGGGGTAATGCCCGGTCAGCCGTCCTCTACCAACTCCACCACCAACGGTCACATGAACCTGTACTTTGGCTACCACTCCATTGACAGCGCTTGCTGCCCACCCAGCAGCGACTCTGGTGTGTCTTGCAGCGGTGGGCGAGTCGGCGGGTCACCAAACGAAGATCAACGGGAGGCAGTTAGGATGTTTGTAGGCGAACAGGAGATCCATCGCATCCTAGCGGAAGTGATGTACATCGCACAGCGGTTCCGTGACCAGGATGAGGCCGAGGCCATCTGCAGCGAGTGGAAATTTGCAGCAGCAGTTGTGGATCGGCTCTGTCTGGTGGCGTTTTCACTTTTCTCCATCATCTGCACTTTTACCATTCTCATGTCTGCGCCAAACTTCATCGAGGCAGTCTCGAAAGACTTCACATAATTGTAATAGCTTCTTTTGTTTTCTTTTGTTTTTGAAGATGTATATAAAAAAACACCACGTGATTGAGTGTGAGAAGTGTTTACCACCAAAGTCGATTCCTTCCTCTTCTCATTGTTCTGAGATCAAGGTGAACTATTGTTACAATAATTATGATAAAAATGAAAAAAAAAAAACTTGACAAAGTTGTGTATTTTTGAAATGTGACTTTTCGAACAAACATACAGAACCTTGGACAAGCTGTTTTACGTCTTTATATAATGTATCTGAACTGAGCACTTGAGGGTTGGTTTATGTAAAGATGTGTTCTCAGTGCTAACACTGTTCGTCACAACAGCTAAAAATGTGTCTGTGAAGTTTATGTGCTGAAATTCAAACTTAATCAATCCCATAATCATTCTTTCATTCTTGGCTTTAGTAATATTTTTAACATCATTTAATGTTATTTTAGAATTAAAAATGATCACTGAACTAACATCAACCATACATTTTTTAGCAAACATTTCCTTACCAAAGCAACAATAACATATGGTAGAATTAACATGCTCTTTGTCACTTTTAATCATTTTGACTTTTTTATATAAATATTACAGTTATTAGTATGTTCAGATCTCTCACTTGTGTCCGGTTTGTCCACGTAATCAGAGTGTCATTATTTTGTGGCTTCATTCTGCCCTGTGCTCTGTTGTATTATGTAAAAATACTATGTAAACACTGTGGATATATGTCATTTTGTTAGAAAATATAGATTTAAAAAATAAAACAATTTAAAGAGTTCTTAAATGAGTCTATGTGTTTTGGATTCTTGGAATTTTCCAGCATTTCATTCTTACTTTCTGTGTATAGTTAAAAGAGAAGTTCACTTCTAGAATAAAAATTTCCTGATAATTTACTCACCCCTGTGTCATCCAAGATGTTCATGTCTTTGAAATGAAATTAAGGTATTTGAGGAAAACAATCCAGGATTTTTCTCCATATAGTGGACTTCTATGGTGGCCAACGTTTTGAAGGTCCAAATTGCAGTTTCAGTGCAGCTTCAAATGGCTCTACACGATCCCAGCTGAGGAATAAGGGTCTTGTCTAGCGAAACGATCAGTCATTTTTTTAATACAATAAAAACTGATATACTTTTTAATCTCAAATGCTTGTCTTGCACCAGCCCGACCTAGTGCATTACGTAATAATCAGGGTGCGATTTGCCGGGGTTTTCCCCTCCTCTGGTCTATGCATCCCTGCCTTTGCTGAATTATTTTTACCCCCGTGGAGTTAAAAACATCTCGCTAACCCAGTCCTAAGTCCGAATTTAAATCAAATGATTTGCGATACAAGCTTTGACATCCCGTTCTGAATCAAATGATTCGAGATACGCGCTTTGATATCCTGTTCTGAATCAAATGATTCACGATACGCGTTTTGAAGTCCCGTTTTGAATCAAATGATTCGCCATACGCGCTTTAAAGTCCCGTTCTGAATCAAATGATTCACGATACACACTTTAAAGTCCCATTCTAAATCAAATGATTCGCGATACGTGATTTAAAGTCTCGTTCTGAATCGAATGATTCACCATACATGCTTTAAAGTCCCGTTCTGAATCAAATGATTCACGATACATGATTTAAAGTCTCGTTCTGAATCGAATGATTCACCATACGTGCTTTAAAGTCCCGTTCTGAATCAAATGATTCACGATACGCGCTTTAAAGTCCCGTTCTGAAACAAATGATTCGCCATACACGCTTTAAAGTCCCGTTCTGAATCAAATGAATCGCCATATGCGTTTTAATGTCCCGTTCTGAATCTAATGATTCACGATACACGCTTTAAAGTCCCGTTCTGAATTAAATGATTCGCCATACGCGCTTTAAATTCCCGCTCTGAATCAAATGATTCACCATACGTGCTTTGAAGTCTCGTTCTGAATCAAATGATTCCCCATACATGCTTTAAAGTACCGTTCTGGTAAAAATGACTGCTATGGTGCCCCGATTTTGAACTTCTAAAATGCAGTTTAAACGCGGCTTCAAACAATCCCAAATGCGGTTGTAAACAATCCCAACCGAGGAAGAAGTATCCTATCTAGCGAAATGATTGGTTATTTTCATAAAAAAAATACAATTTAAATACTTTTTTATCTCAAACGCTCTTCTTGTCTGGCTCTCCCTGAACTCTGTGTATTATGGCTCAAGATGAACATCTTGGATGACAAGGGGTGAGTACATTATCTGTCAATTTTTGTTCTGGAAGTGGACTTCTCTAAGTGTGAAGATAAGCATTTGCATCGTAGAGCTAGTGCAAGCTGAGCGTTTTTGGTTAAAAAGTGTACAAATGTAGAAGCTGTGCTGAAACTGTAGTTTGGAACTTCAAACTGCTGGCCACCATAGAAGTCCACTATATGGAGAAAAATCCTGGAATGTTTCCTCAAAAACCTTATTTTCTTTGCGACTGAAGAAAGAAAGACATGAAGATCTTGCTAGAGTTTATTAGAGCTGCAAACACTGATGGCTCTCTGCTTAGCACATAAACAATGCAACATTGCAATTCATTTTGATTTAGAATTAATTTTTAATGTTTTTTTTTAAGGCTTTAATGTTACTTATGCTCAAAAACACTAAAAGCTCTGTTGAGAAAGGATCTCAATTTTCAAGAAGTAAGAGAAGTAAAGCATACAGCTTTGCTTATTCATTGAGTTGGCAGAGTAGTGCAGATGCTTTTGAGATCCAGTAGTCACTGGGCCGGTTGGAAGGCAACATCACAGTTACCACAAAATTTGTGGAGTGTCCTAATAGACAGAACAAAATATACAATTTAATAAAAGAAACAAAAAAATAAATAAAAATATGATAACACATATAATACAGTTTCAAAGCTAATGTCTAATACTGGTGGTTTAAAAAGAGTTTTATAGTTTTTTTTCCTCCAGTAAAAATATGGAAGCATGTTTCTGCTTCAGGACAAAAACATGAAGTTAATTATGAGGTAATCATGGGCTAACTTTAAGCTGTTTAAAATACACAACTGACCCTTCACAGGGGGGATATGATTGACAGGCGATATGAGCAACCATAATGCAGAATCTGCCATTTTTGTCTGACAAACAATCCAGGCAGGAGAGTAGATTAAATTTGGTGGTATTTCCGCATTGAAACAAGATAACTTCTGATGTTCATTCACGTTTATTTCATGCTATAACTAGTAAAGAGATGACGTGAACTGAGGCGCTACAGTGAAAACATGATGTGTGGCGTGAGAGCGCCGTTATCGGACATAGCAACAGAGTTTGCGAAGGGTCAATTGTGAGATTTAAAGCTACAATTAGCCTTTTATTTTTTCTTTTGCTCTGTGGCGGGAGCAGGATAACTATTTAAACTTTACACAAGATAAAGTTCTGAACTTCAAGATAAAGCTGAACAATTTAAACTTCAAAAATTACCTGTAGTTGACAGAGTTCCAGCACGAGCGGAGGTCTTGTACAGTGGTGCGTGGTACAGGGTGGGCTCAGGAACATAGTTTTGCTGAGGTTCGAAATGCACCACAGGCAGCATGGGGTTCATCACTCTCGAAAGTGCGTCTTCAATAACCATGTTTGTGTCATCCCAGCGACAAGCATCCATGAACATCCCATGAACCAACACACCATCCTCCAAGGTGGGAAGCTATAAGGCAGACCATAAAGTATTGACTTCAACATCTTCCTTGATCTTCTTGAACTAAGGAAAACTGTACAACAATGAAAGTTTGGTTTCACAACACAAATCTTTCTCCTCAGTTCAAAAAGCATCTTTTTAAACTTGTCTCAATCTAAAATAAATAGATCATAATAATAATTCTGATGTCAGAAAACCAAACATACAGATGTTTGAAAAATGGATCACGGTTTCTATACAACTGTTTTCACAAATGTTTCACAAATTAGCATATTAAAATGATTTCTGAAGGTTCATGTGACAGTAAAGAAAATTCAGCTTTGCTATATTAAAATAGAAAAAGGTTATGTCAAATAGTAATAATATTTTACAATATTGTTTTTAGTGTATTTTAAGCAAATTAATGCAAACTTTGTGAGCATAAACCAAGTCCAAATGTCTCAATGGTAGAGTAATTTAAAAAGAAAATATGGTCATGAAAAAAGTGGACCTCAGGAAAAATTACATTTAAATCCCTTTATCATGGGATCATGATGTTCATGTAATTATTAGTGTATAACTAATTAATGACACATTTGACACATTTTTTAAATTAATCATGATGAATCCCACCTGACATTAAAGTATTAAATATACTTTTATATACTGAATGTGAACTTCACATTAAATCTTCAAATTAATGCAGAAACTACATAAAGACAGTACACTGTGTGCAGAATTATTAGGCATGTTGATATTCTGGTCATATTTTTTTTCCAAACACATTTTACCAATTCCAAACCACATCAGTCTTAATAACTACTGTCAATTTTGTATTTAATCATTTATATGTGATATATAATTGTCCGTGAAGGCTGGAAGTGAAAAATTCCTTATATTCAGGTGTGCATAATTATTAGGCATGTTTTCTTTTACAGATAAAATGAGCCAAAAAAGATATTTAGCCCAGACTGAAAAGTCCAAATTATTAAATGCCCATGAGAAGAATGCAATACTAATGCAATACAAGAATTTGCAAAGTTAAGGCTTGACCATTGGACAGCGAAATGCTTGTTGAGTCTGCATGGTCAGAAAAAACAGGTGGAGAAGAAAAGATGCATGTTAACTGCAAAAGAATTAGAAATTAGGGTGAAGAATTAGGTGCGACACCATCAGGAACCGTTTCCAGTTCTCCAGCGCCACCATTTTCCAGAACTGCAACCTACCTGGAGTCTTCAGAAGTACAATGTGTCAGGTTCTCAGAGACTTTGCTTGGTAAAAAATCCTAAAAAATGCCCCTGACTTAAGAATAACAAGCTGACGTGTTGTGAAATACATGAAGACAGTTTTTTTAGAGGCTTTATAGACAGATAAGTTGAGAGTGACTCTTGAAGGACAAGCATCACATCCTCTTGTAGTTTTGGGAGTTCATTTTAGCCCATCTCTGCAAGTCAGAATTTTCAGGATAGGAGAGCACAAGAGGCACAAGAGGATGTGATGCTTGTCCTTCAAGACAAAATACAAAATTGACAGTAGTTATTAAGACTGATGTGGTTTGGAATTGGTCAAATGTGTTTGGAAAAAAAATATGACCAGAATATCAACATGCCTAATAATTCTGCACACAGTGTATATATTTAATATTTTTACTATTTAATATTTTATTTAATATTTAATACTATTTAATATTTTTTTCCTAATATTTAACTATTGACTATTGTCATGCAACATTACAGTATAATTGTGAGCTATCAATTTTAACATTTATTAGACTTTAAAAAATAACTTCTAATTTACCTGAACTTAAAACAATCTTCACATAAACCCATTATTTACCTGTGCCCTTCAGCAAATAGGAAATATACAGAAATTGAATAAAGTTATCAAACTAATTAAATATAGATGAATCCTTAAAGCTACAAAAGTTTTTGATTTCCTTTTTTCGTTTTGTTCTTTGATTAATAGATGTCACAGCAGCTGGCTTATAGGTTATTTGGATGCTATTACTTTAAGAGCTGCCGCTGCAGAATCTTAAGTTTCTGCTGTAATTATATTAGAAAATATATGTTGAAAAATCTCTTCTGGGAAAAATGTTTCTGGGCTGACCTCCTTGTCCATGTCAAGTTCTTTCCCTGGCTCAAGGGTTTTCAGAGCTTCAGTGACAAGGGTCTGGTCTCTGTACACTGGTACCATGTTGAAACGAAAATTCAGTTCATCAATGGGCAGGTTGTATTTGCGCGCATGATTCTGCAGTGCACCTATGAGACACATGAACCAACAACAAAGTTTGAAATATACTGTAAACACATTATGGATTTCACCTATTTTACCAGGGCCAAATTTTGCTAGGATTTTAACCATTTTTGCCAGACTTTAATAGCAAACGTATTATTTACCTGTAAGGAATCCTTGAGGAAAAAAGAATCCAGAAATCCAAAAAGACTTGGGCTGACCCCTTGTGATCCAGCTCTGCTCAAACACACACACAACCAACAGTTACTTCACAATTTGCTTAATTTAAAATGCAAAGAAGCATTCAATAAAGGTCAATAAAAATGAAACAAAAAAGAAACAAAACAACTCAACTTTTACCACCTAAGGGAGAACGAAGTCTGCTCAAGGTAAAAGCGAAAGACTCTACTCAGTTTCTACTTCAGATCATATGAAAGAATTAGCAACTAGAGGGTTGAAGGTTAAAACTGAGCTACCTATATGACCTTGATAAAGACCCCCTAATCATACTGCTAGGGAGAATATCAGAATATTTCCAAAGAGATAAATAATAAACGCTTATATTATTGTACTACAGTCTTTGTAGAGAAAAAGTTCACCTCATTTTCCCCAAAAAAAGTTTTGTGTGAGAAACAACTGAAATGTTATTTATTCAGTGAAAATCTTGCCTACTGGCTTAGCTCTCAAATCTCATTCACCCTCCAAACATTTAAACTTGCTGCTTCACAAGAAACAAGACAAGAATGTCAATGAGGTATGTGCAAATGCACGTTCTTCTTCACCTCCTTCCCTAAACCAGCTTTTCATTATATCATGCTGGAAGACTTTTATTTTTCATACATGATGGTGGGCTTATATTATGCAGTGTACCTCAGTCTAGTCATGCTGATGTAGAGGAAAACTCTCACTTCACTGTTGAAATTTAAACTAGTCTAGTTGCACATGCTGAGCCTTTTCCTGATTTCCAAAACAGCATACTTCTGCAATTCATCCATATTAACATGAGCTTATCGTGCTTGTCTGTGTGTTATATAACAGAGCACTCAGACCAGCCACACGGAACAGCACATCCAATCTGAGATAACAGTTTGGGTGTGCCCATCAACCCATGCAAGAGAACTATGACCATATGTGTGTGCCAGAGAGTGAAGTGAGTATTTGTAGTTGTTTATGTAGCTTTTTTTGTCAGAGTGTGTTGTTTAGAATGGCTCTGGGCCCCTCTGGCTCCATTTATGAACTATAATACCAACAGCACACAGCTCATATATCACTGGCCTTTACTGGAATCCCCTACCCAGAGGAAATTGTCCATGTACAATGAGGGTGAACCTCCTGAATACAAATACAAAAAGTCTGTGTGTGTGTACGCGTGTGCGCATATGCTTGTGAGCATTAACAGGAGACTACTTTAACTATTAGTTTCTGCAGGTATCATCAAATCTAATATAATGCTTTTTTAATGTCTTTTTAATGCATTTTTTAAAAGAAATTAATGCCATACACGACCCATATATATCACATACACAGTCAAAGGTTTTTATTGTTTTTTAAACTAGTCTCTTCTGCTCACCAAGGCTCCAGTAATAGTAATACTGAGAAATATTATTTGTTTAAAAAAACTGTGTTCTGTGTGTATATATTTTAAAATGTAATTTATTTCTGTGAATCAAAGATGAATTTTCAGCATCATTAGTCCAGTCTTGAGTGTCATATAATCCCTTCAGAAATTATTCTAATATGCTGATTTGCTGCTTTGTAATGGTCAATTATTACTGGTGCTTAATTATTTATAATTGTTCTTATTAGTATTATTAATATTGAACTTTTTTTCTAGCTTGATATTTTTGTGGAAACTGTGATACATTTTATTTTTCAGGATTCTTTGATGAATGGAAAGTTCAAAATAATAGCATTTATTTTAAATAGAAAAGTTATGCTGCATCACAGCATTGCCTTTACTGTTGAATGAAAGTTTTATAAAAAAAAATTTCTTACAGGTTGAGTGTACTGAGACTTTGAGTACACTTTTAAGTTTTAAAATATTAAAGTGTCTGTCAGACATCTGGTTTTATTATTTGGTGTCTGTCAGACATCTTTCAGAGAGCAAACTAGGGATGGAACGGTTCTCTGTGAAAAAAAATCGAACCGTACGGTTCTCTGCACACGGTTTGGCATGCACTAGAACCGCGGTTCAACTTAAATCTGACAACGCATTTGTAATATGGTTTGTTATAAATAACACGTACTGTAAAACAAACAGGGGACAGCTAATGTAAGTTTCTGTTGATAGATGCGCATTCTGGCCTCCTAGTACATTACAACAACAGCGATGCAAAAAAAAACGTGGACAAACTATTCACTCTTGTTCAATGCAAATGCTGTATGCTGGAATATGAGCAGTCATTTATTCCGTCATAGTGCTGATAGCGCGCATGCACAGGTGAGACCTGAACAGCACACGCTGATATCTGTAATTAGACTGAACTCATTTAAACCTTGCCAGTTTAAATGAAACGGCAATCGATTTCGAAAGCGAAAGTGAAACCGATAAAACAGCCCGCATAAGAAAGCAATTGCACGCTTTTGCGAGCATCAGCAGCTGCAAGCAAATCACAGATTGCACCGCCCCCTTTAAAGGGGTCATCGGATGCCCATTTTCCACAAGCTGATATGATTCTTTAGGGTCTTAATGAAAAGTTTCTAATATACTTTGATTAAAAATTCTCAATGGTTTTGTAAAACCACACCTTTTTTACCTTGCCAAAATCAGCTCTGCAAAAATAATCATCTCATTCTAAGGGGTTGTCCCTTTAAATGCAAATGAGCTCTGCTCACCCCGCCGCTCTCTTCTCTCTGTGGAAAGACGGTCTTGTTTACATTAGCCGCATTTAGCCGCTAAACTTCCTAACTACCACGTTATAAAGAAAGGCGATCGCAAAGATTAATAAAAAACGCTTATACTCACTTCTGCTGTAAGTGAAGCTGGATCATGAATGATTTGTGCGAACATAGACGGATTTATGTAGATCGGGAGTCGCATTCCCTTCACAAGCAAATGAAATCCACTGCATCTTCAGCGGCTCAGATGTGGGGAGTAAATGAAGACCACTATGTTCATTATTACATCCAGCAACACAACACCTCAATCGGAGATATTCTTGTCTAACTTACATCCCTGCTCCTGAATCGAAACAAAGAGGGCGGACTGTTACAGCTGATTTATGGCGGATCTGAGGTAAGACGCTCATGTCAATCAACTATTGTAGGAGCGGCCTCTGTCGGTGTGACGGCACAACGACAGGCATCTGAGAACGGCTCGATTTGAAAAAGGGGATATTATTTTTACAGATTAATTAAAAACCACTGCATGGATTTTTATCATTATAGGGTAGATTTGTACATACACTGCCAACACACATTAATGTTCAAACAACATGAAAAAGTGAACTTAGCATCCGATGACCCCTTTAATTTATACAGTTAACTTTACAATGCTATTTTATTTTTGATTACTTTATTCAATTTCTGTACTTAAAAACTAATGTTAGACCTACCTAAAAAAAAAAAAACCTGAAAATCACTGTTTATGTCATTAGTATCCTTACTCTATTGTATTTATTTGTGCTGTCGCCTGTACTTAGAGAGATTATTCTTAATTTCTTTATTTTTATTTGACATTATAGTTTTTCCCCAAACATACCGAACCATACCGAAACCATGACTCTAAAACCGTGATACAAATCAAGCTGTGAGTAAGTTGAACCATTCCATCCCTAGACCAAACTGAACATAAGTAGGGGTAAAAAACTTAAACATGGACTCAAAAGTTTCAGTACACTCACCCTGTAAGAAGCAAAACAATTTGAATATATAATAATAACGGTATTATTATTAATAAACTACCTTGCAGGAAATATAGAGATGGATTTCACAGCATTTACTGTGAACTGAGCCACTCTGAGATGCTGAAAACAGATTATATATTAACATAGCAGCCGTTTGTAATATGATACTTGCACTAAGCCATATGCCAAACTGAGCAAAGTTAAAAAAAAAAAAAAAAAAAAAAAAATTAAAAAAAACATTAAATACACTGACTTAAACTTAGACTTGCAAAGCAGCTGCGCAAAACACAGTGTTCGAAATCTTTTATGTTGTGAGAACTGTAAAAAAAAAATCAGTTCATCGTGAATCAGAGTGGGACAAATTAGCAAGCTACCAGTCTAGGTAATTAATAATAAACACTAGTGTCATCATTTTGACTCCACAGACATACCTCTATAAATGCCGTGCGCAGGGTGAGGTCTCTAACCCAACTCCCGAGAGGTTTGAGAGATGGGTAAGCAGCATTAGACCAGTGATCAGGAACCTGGTTATTCAGGAAACTGTTATAAATCTTCTCCATTTCTTCTGACATCACCACTAGACCTGCTATTGCCTTCTGCAGAGTACATAGCGAAGTCTGCAGAGAAATGCATGCACACAAATACAAATAATCAAGAGCAGGGAGATTAGCGTAATCAATCATTCATTTTTGTTTGATTGCCTGCTGTAATCAGTTCAAATGAATTTGTAGTTTACAATCGAAAATCTTCAAAAAAATCATTCTCTTACCTTAAGCACATGCAGCAGGAAGTTAAAGCGGTCTACTTCCTGTCCGAGCACAGTAGTTAGAGAGTTGACTCTGCCGTTTGAGTCTTGCAAGAACAGACTCTCCACTGCTGCATCCATATCTAATTTCTCTGCTCAGATACACACACACACACACACAGGAAAGTACAAAAAAACTCTTTATAAAACCATGAAGTGACAGTAGAGTTGTGTGCAAGGAGCTAAAGGGGGTTGAGACTAACCAGGGATCCTTGCTAAGATGGAGTCAGCTAGGCCATGAACCACCTCATCATTGCTCTTCCCTCCACCTGCTGCAGAGGAGCGGGGCTGGACTTCCAGAATGGTGCCGATCAGTGTCACTGTCTCCTGCCTCTGTTTTCAAAGATGAAAAAGGAGACCCACATGTGTGTTACATAGTATGTCAGGTAGCAGGTGCTCTTTGTCTAAAGATGTGTCCAATGCATAAAAAAAAAATCAAGGATAGTCACACTGGAAATAAACATGGATTAAGTCAATTCACCTTTTTTCATATACTGCTTTATAGACATTGTTTCAAAGCAGCTTTACAGTACCAATAAAGAATCAATGACGCAAACTTAGGTAAATCCAAATTTTGTTGTAAAGCATTTTTCAGCTCCAACTAGCTCAGTGTTATTTCAGATCAGTTCAATAGGTTCATTAGTTATTAATAAGTGTCAATGTTGCAAAATTCATCAATTACGAATAAATTCGATTCAGCTATAAAGCAGCTCTACAAAAGTGTCATTTTTCAGCTAAATTCAGTTAAAGTTTTTCTCATCTGAGTCAGTTCCATCAAATCAATAACATTACTGAATATTAAATGTCTGTTAGGCACTTAACAGATTAAAAAAAGGCAAAGAAAAAAAAATGAGGAAAAAAGGTTGGGGCACCAGATCTCCTTTGTCTTAAATAAGTGAAGAGTACAGTTTATGAGAGTTGTATCACAAGTCAGATTTGTAGACTGATATTATTTAATACAATTTTGCATCCATCTCTTTCTGCTTGAAGATCAGAATACATCACTCTGGCATTAGGTGGAAAGGAACAGGTCACCCAAAAATGGAAATTCTGTCATTATATTTATAGTGATTCATGTTGTTCCAAACCCTTTTTTCTTCTGTAGAGTACAAACATTGATTTTTGTTTTTATGAATATCCTGGTCATTCAACATAGATACGTGAATGAGGAATATGGCTATCAAGCTTAAAATAAATAAATAAATAAATAAATAAATAAATAAATAAATCTCATTGGTTGTTGTGAGTCAAGTAAGCATCTGACATATCTGATAAGTTCTATACATGTGCTTTGATCAATGTTTATGACGATGTCACTTTGGAAGGCATGCAATTAACTGCTCAGTTCATATTGATTTTTTTTTTTTTTTTGTCTTTTGTATGCTCTTGGATGGACAAAAATGCTGAGAGAATATTGGAAAGATCTTCATTTGTGTTCCAAAGATAAACAAAAGTCTTATGGGTTTTGGAGCAAGATGAAAGTGAATAAACAATGACTGAATTTTTACAGCAGTGATACAGCGGGTATTGTGATATCTGTAGCTGGCCCTCTTTGGAATTTTCTTTGATTTGGGTGGTGCTTTGGTTTATTGTACATTATTGAAAGTTGATTGGATAAAAGACTAGCACTACATGTAGTTCCTGAGTCAAATACTTAGGCTTGTGTTTGTGAGAACTATACAAAAACCTACTGCAACCAAAACTTTATGTCCCAAAGCATAAAGTTCCAGGACAAAATTGTACAGGATAGCAAGTTCAAAAACACTGGACTCAAGCAAATAACTAGTTTGCTGAGTTTATTTTTCTGTGTGTAGTTAGAAGAGGGGAGACTTACCTGGAAGGCCAAGTTAGCATTTTCATGCATGCCAAAGACCTCTGGATCATCGATCAGTGGCAGATCCTCAATATATTGCTTATATTCAGTCAAACTGTCTGAATTAGGAGCAAAATAAATCCCTGCACAAAAGTAAAATAATGTCTTGGTTACTTGGTAGTGAAGTGTGTAATGATCTGGTGTCACTAAAATGAAGTGTAGTGGCACTAAATAAAAATCTAACACTCCCCCACCCTTCAAACTCCTCCACCCTCAATCGCTTTGAATTAACAGTATTCAAAGGACGCCAGAGGTTAAATGAATCAAAATGTAAAAGGCTACCTAGCCAGTAATATTTACATTAATATATAAAAAAGTTAATTTTAGCAAAGGTGACAAATGATGAAGTCAACATATGAGTACTTGTGATTATAGTTGTTTTTGCACATTAAAACTGGGACAGCAACTATTTTAGGGTGGGAAAAATACACACTTCATCTTTAATTTACATAACTTGCAAGTCTGAATACCAGATTTGATATTTGATGAGTGTAGCTAAATGTGTGTCCATATTATTTACCATAATTGTGTGTGTTAAAGGAGAACTCCACTTCCAGAACAACAATTTACAAATAATTTACTCACCCCCTTGAAAGACATGAACATCTATGATGTTCATGTCTTTCAACATAAGAAATTATGTTTTTTGAGGAAAACATTTTAGCCTTTTTCCCCATATAATGGACTGCTATGGTGCCCTGATTTTGAACTTCCAAAATGCAGTTTAAATGCGGCTTCAAATGATCCCAAATGCGGTTGTAAACGATCCCAGCTGAGGAAGAAGGGTCTTATCTAGCGAAACAATCGGTTATTTTCATTAAAAAAAATACAATTTAAATACTTTTTATTCTTAAACGCTTGTCTTGCCTTGCAGTCCCTGAACTCTGTGTATTCTGGCTCAAGACACTTAGGGTATGTTGAAAAACTCTGACCGTATTTTCTCCCTTAACTTCAAAAATCATTTCAAAATCATCCACATGCAAAGAACATTAAACACCCTTAACAAAAAAAGGTAAAACAGCGATATAGGATGATTTTGAAGTTGAGGGAGAACATGAGACATACCCTAACTGTCATGAACAAAAACAATCCAGGCAGAGTAAGACAAGATAAGCATTTGCCATTAAAAAGTATATAAATTGTATTATTTTTATTAAAATAACCAATCGTTACACTAGATAAGACCCTTCTTCCTCGGCTGGGATCGTTTACAACCGCATTTGGGATCTGCATTTTGGAAGTTCAAAATCGGGGCACCATAGCAGTCCATTTTATAAAAAGCCTGAAATGTTCTTTATGACTGAAGAAAGAAAGACATTGTGGATGACAAGGGGGTGAGTAAATTATTTGCAAATTGTTGTTCTAGAAGTGGAGTTCTCTTTTAAGGTGTGTGAACTAATTTCACCTTGAAATGAGCAAAAATTGACAACACATCCCTTTGGGGACACCCTCATTAGTAAAAAAAATGGTATAAAAATAAACGTTTTTTTTTTTACTTGTAAAATGTAGTTTTGTGTTAGTATTATACTGGTTGTACTGCATATACAAACAACAGAAGTCATTGAAATTCCCTATTTAGCCAAGTAGACGTGTGTACCTGATTTAGAGTAAGTGTACCCGTCCTCTAATGTGGCTGGGGAGAAGAAACTCTTGAGTATGGTGCGCAAGCATCGCTGATCCCAGGCATCTGTCACCCTGCCTCCATATGTAATTTCACCTACAGAGACAATAAAACACACACACATAAACACATTCCATTTCATTGCATGACTGACTGACACCTTGCCAAGAATTAATGAGCCAGTTTGACATTGTGTGAAGCTTCCTTAATGAGTCTTTCCCAAAGCCTCTCGTAACAACATTACTGGAACATTCTTTTATAGTCATGCCACCAGCTGCAACAAATTTAATAACATTTATTTTTACCAGCTGATGGGCTGTAAAATGATGCCTACTTAGACCAATGCATTCTTAAAGGAAATTTTAGTGAAAGAGACACTGAGCTTTTCTGAGAAAATTTAATCATACCAAACTAATATTCATACTTTATTTGTTTATGAATAAAGTACTTTATTCATACTTGATTATACGTTTATTTCTTAAAGGAGAAGTTCACTTCCAGAACAAAAGTTTACAGAAAATTTACTCACCCCCTTGTCATCCAAGATGTTCATGTCTTTATTTCTTCAGTCGTAAAGAAACTATGTTTTAGGAATTATCTTCATATAGTGGACTTCAATGGTGCCTGTGAGTTTCAACTTCCAAAATGCAGTTTAAATGCGGCTTCGAAGGGTTCTAAATGATCCCAGCCGAGGAAGAAGGGTCTACCGAAACGATCAGTCATTTTCTAAACAAACTGACAATTTATATTCTTTTTACCCTCAAACGCTCATCTATTCTCAGTGATGCGCATGTTTTCCTCAAAAAACAATTTTTATCGACTGATGAATCAGAGTTTTGTATAAAAGTGAATTCAATGGATTGACGCACCTAAACGAAAAATTGCATTACGGAAAAGCGCGGTGCAAACAACTTATCGACTGATGAAAAACAGACTTGAACATCTTGGGTGACAAGGGGGTGAGTAAATTATCTGCAAATTTTTGTTCTGGAAGTGAACTTCTCCTTTAAGCAAACATAAGTGTGGATCAATGACTGATGCTTTAAATATTTCTGTAGTAAACACACACATACCCGTGATGTATACAAGAGCATCCCAGGGTATATGTCCTGTCTGGCAGTAAAGGTTTAGGTTGAGAAGAGCACACTCTCTGTCACTGTCATTGAATTCATAACGGATGTTCCAGCCCAAAGGACCAAATTTCTTCCTCTCCTATATATATATAAAAGCATAAAAACACATACACAGAAAAACACATACAGACAAATAAGGGAAAGATTTAGAGGGTGTGAATTAAAAAGGTCCTCCTGAACACCTTGTGTTTTTTTTTGTTTTTTTTTTTTTCAAACTAGAACAATTTTACATTTTAAAATGATTTCTGTAACAAATAAATGTTGTTCTATTGAATTTTCTACTCATCAGAGAATCCAGGGGGAAAAAAACTTCACAGAGACTCTCACACTAAAATATTAAGCAGTACAACCATTTTTGGTTTGATAATACGTTGATAATAAGAAGAATCAGAATCTCAGAAACAAGATATTAGAATGATTTCTGAGAGTAACTGCTTTGCCATTTACAGGAATAAATTACATTTTAAAATATATTCAAATAGAAAACAATTATTTTAAATTGTAAATAACATTTCACAACATTACTGTTTTCACTGTAAAAACAAATAATGCAGCCTTTGTGAGCATAAAAACTTTCAAAAATAATGCAACCATGGAGTATGATTAGGGTATGTTTATGTACAAATATCAACATAGGCATTATTAAATATCAACATATTAGGCATTTTAAATTTAGTTTTCCAGTATACAGTAATCCCAAAAGTATGTGTGTATGTGTGTGTGTATGTCTGTTTTAATATACTTTACAACAGAATTTATTCCTGTGATGCAAAGTTAAATTTTCAGCATCATTACTCCAGTCTTGAGTGTCGCATGATCCTTCAGAAATCATTCTAATATACTGATTTATTATCAATGTTGGAAACTGTTGTGCTGTTTAATATTTCTTGGAACCTGTGATACTTTTTTCAGGTTTCTTTGATGAATAAAAAGCTAAAAAAACAGTACTTATTTAAGATAGAAATCTTTTGTAACAATATACACTACCAGTCAAAAGTTTTTGAACAGTAAGACTTTTAATGTTCTTTAAAGAAGTCTCTTCTGCTCACCAAGCCTGCATTTATTTGATTCACAGTACAGCAAAAACAGTACAATTTTGAAATATTTTTACTATTTAAAATAACTGCTTTCTATCTGAATATAATTTAAAATGTAATTTTACTTTACTTTACAATAGAATGTATTTGTCAGGGTTTGGACTTTGTTTCCATGTTTTTGCCCCAGCCTTAGTTCCTGTTTGTCTATATTTGGTTTGGTTCCTGTTCTCGTTTAGTTAATTAGATTCCTTGAACCTGTCCCTTGTTAATTATCCCTATTAGTCCCTTGTGTTGTTTAGTACTTATAGCCCTGTCTCTAACCTCTTAGAGGTTGTTTTGCTCTGCTTTCCTTTTGGGTTTAATAAAATACTCAGTTTGTCTTGAGTTCCTAGTTCCTTTGTACTCATTCATGCTCCTCACCCCTACAACTTGTGACAGTATTCCTATAATCAAAGATAATTTTTCAGCATCATCACTCCAGTCTTCAGTGTCACATGATTCTTTAGAAATCATTCTAATATGCTGATTTACTGTTCAAGAAACATTTATTATTATTATTATTATTATTATTATCAATATTTAAAACAGTTGAGTACATTTTTTCAGTAATAATAATTCAATAATTATAATAATAATAAATGTTTTTTTAACAGGAAATCAGAATATTAGAATGATTTCTGAAGGATCATGTGACTGGAGTAATGGTGCTAAAATTTTGCTTTGAAATCACAGGAATAAATTACATTTTGAAATGTATTCAAATAGAACATTTATTTTAAATGGTAAAAATATTTTAAAATATTACTGTTTTTGCTGTATTTTGGATTAAATAAATGAAGGCTCGGTGAGCAGAAGAGACCTTAAACATGAAAAAAATCTTACTGTTAAGAAACTTTGTGACTGGTAGTGTACACCACTGTTCAAAAGTTTTGAGTCTGTTTTATTTATTTATTTTTATTTTTTTAATAAATGTATACTTTTATTCAGCAAGGATGTTATACATTTATTTAAAAACAGTGATAGTAAAGACTATTAGTAAAGTATTTTTTTAGAAAATATTTCTATTTCAAATAGTTTGCAGCTGTAGTTTCTTACATAAAATCATATACACATAAGAAGTAAAAAGAAACAAATTAGTACCCAAAACAAAATTACCATACAGTATAAGCTGCAAAAGAGCAAAGTTTCTATGCAATTGTTTTTATTTATTCATAAAAACTACATTAGCCGTCTACACCAGTCCTGCTTATATTTTATGGCAAGAAAAACATAAGGCTTATAATCTCTATAGGCTTCAAATTGAATAGAACCCCCTATACTTGGCTAAACACTGAATTTTCAATTCTTGAGCCCTGACCTGAATGATGGCATGGAAGAAACACACTCCAAAAATGATCTTCCTCCATTTTCTGCCAAGAATATGTTCCTCAAAGAAAGTAGTGCTGATCTCAGTAAAGGCGCGTCTCACATTGGCACGAAGACCCTTTGGGGGCTCGTTAGTAACCTACCATCACATTAACAAAGGCTCATTAGTTCCCTGGCAACACAAGCATATTAACAACAAAACAAAAATTAGAGCCAAAGACAACATAGAACTGCTAAAATTTATAAACTAAGTTACAAACTAAAAGTCTAGCTGCTTAAAGACATCCATGTCACTGCACTTTCATTATAATGAAACATTGTTTAAGGTCTTATGAACTACTACTGGTTCCAGTGATTTGGTAAAGCTGGGGTTTAATTGATAGGGACGTGAGCACAGGGGTGTTAATATATTAGGCTGAGAGTGAATAATATATGAAAGCGCTCCTCCTTGTGAAGTGTTATCTTCTTCTTGCAGGAGTGTGTGACTGTGTTAGTGTGACTAAAATTTTAATTTGATATACATGCAGACATATCCCAGTGCTAGAAGGATGAGTGACGTGTAAACGTAAAAATATGTGCATGTCATCCGCATAGGGATGTCACTGATGCGTGATGCTTCACTCTACATTGATGTATGTTTTCCTCCCCGAAAGATAAAAAATTAGATTAAGGCATGTGAAGGCATGCTTTCCTGAAAAATCAGTACTTGTTTATGAGCACTCATAGAACTTTATGACTATCAGTTTTTAAAGCCTGTATATATGTATAAGCACGTGTGTGTTCTTCTTTGTGTTACCTTGACAGAGTTTTGCAATACAGTGACAGGAAACACATTGGTAGGCATGGAGCTAAGGAACAGTCTGAAGTCCTCATGGATAACAGTGTCTGCAAAGGTCGTGCAAGAACAGGATATCAGAAAACAGGTCAACAAAATAGCTTTATAGTGGATTCACATTCTACAGCACACTATCTGTAATACATGGTAGAAGCAGGTGCAAAACAGGTGAGTCTGTCTAAAAACAGAGCAATATTTTCACTGAACCATACAAAACAAGCACACAGACGAATATAAACATACAAAAATAGTTTTCATAAATCTAGTCATTCATTTGACATTTATTTGGCAGATCATTCTGATCTAACAGTGTTAGCTTCAGGGACAATTTTATGGAGAAATTATGGCAGCCACATATCAAGTCATATCGAGCTTTTTCAGGTCTTATTTTTAACATTTACTTAACATTTTAATGCAGGAGAGATCAAACAAATAAGGTATACTACAGTTTAAATGTTTAGGGTCAGTAAAATTAATTTTTGAAAACATTAATATTTTATTCATTTCAATGATGCATTAAATTGATCAAAAGTGACATTTTAAACACCATTTCAAATAAATGCTGTTCTTCTGAATGTTTTTTTTTTCAGCAATGAATCCTGAAAAAATGTATTGTGCTTGCATGTTTTCTACATTAATAGGAAGAAGTGGAAGAAGAAGAAGAAGAAAAAAAAAAGAAGAGGTTTCTTGAGCATCAAGTCAGCATATTAGAATTATATCGTGATCACTGAAGACTAGAATGAAAATTCAACTTTGCCATCAGGAATACATTTTAACCCTTTAACTGTCACTCCCATTTTTGAACAAAGACATAAAAATGTACTATCCAGACTTAAATATTTATAATTCATGAATGAAAACATTTTGTAATATGATTTTGATGTACATTTTCTGTGGTAATGCAATGTCTGATTTTAAAATGCCTTTCAAAGGATGAATTTTGAGATTTTAAGTTTTGAACTGATATATAATTTCTAATGATATCTAAAGCATGAAAGGGAAAAAGGAAACAAAGAAAGTCTTTTTTGACGAAGGTCAGAACTCGCGTTATAATGTAGATTTTTTGAGTTGCACTCTTGACATATATTAATCTATTACTTTCCCCACATAATTTGTAACACAAAAAAATATGGTAAAATATCTATTTAGGAGTCTTAGACCTTTCCAACAATGTATAGTTTGTCATGATTAGATTAGGATTTATTTGTAATATGGTGAAGTAAACTTAGGCATCTCACAGAGTGGACGGTGACAGTTAAAGGGTTAAAACAAATAAAAAACAATTTCAATAATATTTCACAATATTACTGTTTTTACTGTATTTTGGGTTACATACACTGCTGGGACACAGTTTGGGATCAATAAGATTTTTAATGTTTTTTTAATGTTCATCAAAGTTCCATTTATTTGATCAAAAATATAGAAAAAAGTAATATTATGAAATATTATTGCACTTTAAAATAACAGTTTTCCATTTTAATATACTTTAAAATGTATTAAAAAGTTCAAAACAACAGCATTTACTTAAAATATAAAAAATCTTCTCTAACAAGTCTTTACTAGGGATGCACCGATACCACTTTTTACGATACGATACGATACTTTTATTTTTGTCGATACCGATACCGATATTTTTACATTTAAAGATACATTTTTAAAATATTGGGTACAGAAACAAAACGAATATAGCTGCTTTTCCACTATCCAGCCGAACCGTTCTCTTTGCTTAACCATTCCGTTCCGTGCCGATCTGAGCCAGTCAGCACGGATACGGTTTCTTTTTCCACTGTGGTGCTGATAACGGAACTCTTTGGAATGTAAATACAAATGCGTCTGTCGTTGCCTTGGTAACACAATTGTAATGTTAACAGCCATATGGACAATGATCAGATATTTCTGTTTTTGGGACTCCTTTATATAAATCTGATATTTAAATAACAGAAAAAAGGACACAACTCTTAGCGCCAACAGAGACGGACACAGAAGGTAAAACCTTTCTAAAAAATACCACATTTATTGAAAGTATTAATGCATGAGCTGTAGCTGTAGTAATGCATGATTCTGTGATAATGTGAGATACCATTTTCTATAGTTTAAGAAAATGGTAATAAAATACGACAATAACAAATTCAGTTTGATAATGTCAGATAACTTTGACAGAAAGGTATGTAATGGATTACAATCAACCAAAAATTATTCAGACAACTGTTAGTATGACAATATTTACACAACTATCAATACATTGTTGGGCCACCCTTAGCCTCAAAGACAGCCTGTAGTCTCCTGGGCATGCTGTCAACCAGGTTCATGCAAACCTGAACTTCAGTTTTTTACTTTATTTTGCTATCCTCACATAAATTAACTATAGTGTCCTGCACCTACTAATAAAAAAAAATAAAAAATTATATCTGGTGTCTGAATAATTTTTGGTTTGACAGTAAATCCTTCAGTTGTTTTCACACTTAATTATGCCCATTAAAATGTATTCTAATATTTTTTTTTGCTCTATGGTACATCATGTTTAATTAAATAGCATTAGAGCTGCTCCACTCCAGTGGTTCAGTACTGTAATCACGCTTTTTGCTGTAATCAGGGAACCACTCGTTATAAATCTCCTAATTGTGATATTTTCAGAAATATAAGTCGCGTTTTTTTCATCTGAAACGTGCTGTAATTTATATTCCAAAGTGACACATATAATGCAGAAACACTCATGAAGCAAGCAAACATGCACAACGCAAGCACGTATTTGTATTGGTGCAGAATGAGAGGGACAAGTACAGTACAGCCTAGCGCATTTCACACAGGCTGCTAGTTTCACTTTCACCGTAAAGTTGTGTATGCTAAAGCTTGAAAATAAATGATGTTTATAATAAATGCCCCCCAAAAATTGCTTTATATTTACAATTTAGTTTTAATCCAAATGATGCGTGTGCTAAGTGTCAGTTGATGTCTTTGAAAAGGAATATTCACTCGACAAGCTCACACATCAGCCCCGCCGCATGCTCAATCCACTCTGCGTGCTTTGCTTATCAGCTCACGCACATCAGCTTTACAGGTGTTAATAGGTAACTGCATACATATACTTTGTAGACATCCTTAATCTCTAATAACTCCATTCTGCTGTCTGTTGTTCTGTTGCCGGTGTTTCTTTGTCTGAATACGGCACTTGTCACATGCTATGTGTTATCAGTATTTGGTATCGGGGCATTTTAACGAGTACGAGAACCAGTACAGGAGCTCAGTATCGTGCATCCCTAGTCTTTACTATCACTTTTTATCAATTTAACATCCTTGATGAATAAAAGTATTAATTTAATTAATTACTGACCCCAAACTGAACGGTAGTGTATATTGTTACAAAAGATTTATATTTAAAATACATGCTGTTCTTTTTTAATGTTTTAATCATCAAAGAATGAAAAAAGTATCACAGGTTCTAAAAAAAAATATTAAGCAACACAACTTTGTTTCCAACATTGATAATAAATCAGCATATTAGAATGATTTCTGAAGGATCATGTGACACTTAAGACTGGACTAGTGATGCAGAAAATTCAGCTTTGCATCACAGGAACAAATTCTATTTTAAAGTATATTAAAATAGAAAACCACTATTTTAAATTCCAATAAAATTTCACAATATTACTACTTTTTCTGTATTTATAATCAAATAAATGCAGCCCTGGTGAGCATTAAAGACTTTCAAAAACACTAAAAAAAAAAAATCTAACAGACCCTAAACTTTTGGACAGTAGTGTAGTTCAACTTCAGCTCTATAACAGTTTTTTATCTTTGGTTAAATGTAAATGATGTAAATAAAATCTTGATATTGAACAATTAATGACTTTCTTGGGGTTGTAGGGGACTTTGCTGAAGACCCCTAATTTAAAGGACTAGGCTATTAAGTAAGACCTCACTTGCACACACATACAAACTTACCAGGTTCAGTGAAGGTTTTAATGAGCTCCTCCATTGCCAGCATCCATGACACCGCAAGGTGACAGTTTTGCAGAAAGATCCAGTTGCCAGTCTTCAGAGCTTCCATAATCATCCTCTCCGCAATAGGCCCCTGACCCTGACCCAGTGAGATTGATTTCACTCTGCAAATACAAGAAACACAAAATAATTGCAAATGCAATTGTCATGTTTATATTGTAGGTACTGTATTTGACAAATTTTGCCAATGTCTGTTATTGTTATTACAATTATTTCAGATGTCTAAATGACACATTAACACACAGAATCAAATAAAAATGCTTCACATCCCAGTCTACGGATCTCTTTTTATATCAAAGGAATAGTTGTTGGCTTTTACAAAACTAATACGAGTCCTTGACAGTAGGTGAACCTTTTGAAAATGTGTTCCTTGTGGTATTGTTGAAATGACTAATCAATCAACTGTTCTCATAGTTGGCAAGCAGAAGCGACGATCGTATCACCCAGGCTCAGGTTTACGATTTACTGCAAGATTGAAAGTAATGGGAGTACAGGAAACTGGCAGGAGTGTGAGCTAGAAACAGTGTCTTGAATTTAATTCTATCATATTCCAGCAGCCAGAAAACGATCAGAGCAGAGGCGTGACATGAAAAAATTACAGAGGGTTAAAAACCATTTGAGAAAAAGGATTTTGGAGCCAGTCTAGGAATATGGAAGATGTATAGCAGATGCCGGCTGGCAAACAAGAAAAGAATCCCAGACAACCTGGACGTGAGAATATGAGTAAAGTTGTGGTCAAATAAGGCTGCTGCTATCATAATGTGGTCTTTAAGAGCATTCCAGGTCATGATACACACCAGGAGGCAATGTGACCTCTGAATGAGACAGAGGGATATCATGGCTGAAAGAAAGAAGAACCTGTCATAATTATAGCTGAGGTGATAACATTTGATATGTCAGCGAGGCGCGCACACAGGAGGAGGAAATAATGTGTACTGCTGAATGTCATAAGCACAGCATTGCTAAAAGAGCATGGGTTTTGAAGGAAAAGTGAAGTGTTGACAAAGAAGAATAGAGGCCTAAGCACTGATCCCTGTGGTACCCCCATTTTGAGCATACTGTGATGAGAATGTAAGCCTGTTTTGCAGGAAAACCAGGACAGCAAAGAAACCCTCTTCATAAATATCACATATTGAAGTTTTTTATTTTTAGGAGATTTGTTTGTAAGCTATCTGAAACATGTATCACATTCAGTATGAATGAATATACTCAGCAGAAGTTAAAGTACAACACTCTCATATTGATTCACATATGTACGTACATGTCACTTAACTGGGAGTGACACTTGGGAATTAAGTTAGTAAATGGTGTATAAATGTCACAGTGCATGTGTAAGTACCTATCTTGGTATCCTCTCTCATTGGCAAATCGCTGGAACGCTCCCATTGGATCTGAGCCCGTGCTTAGAATGAAAACCAGGGGAATGGAAGGAGACATGTCTGCATACAGGGTTGCAAGATCCACTGGGGGATTCTCCACAAATTGTTGGCCCAAACCAATGATAACAAACTCAGTCACTGCAAACACAACCTGAAAACACACAGAGTGAGAGACTTGAAATGCATTTCAATGATACCACGATACAGAACTCAAGCAGACTTACAAAAAAGTTGACAGACACAGGAAATGTAACATACATACACACACAAACAAATCACAGCTTCTTAATTTTAAAAAAATATAATATGCTGGTCTGCTATACAGGAACAATACAACGGCTAGGGAGCCATCTGAACGGGTTATATACACTACCATTCATAAGTCTGGTGTCAGTAAGGTTTTTTATTTACTGTACCTATTTATTCATTCATTCATTAATTTTGTTTTTATTTTTGAAAAATACTACTATTATTCAGCAGAAAAGTCAGAGCTGTTAGATGTTAACTCAAAATTGTGAACTATAAATTAGAAATTGCCAGAAACAAAGTCAGAATTGTGTGTCATGAACTCAGTTTTGAGAAAGAAAGCCTGAGTTATGAGATTTCAACTCAAAATTGATATAAATTCTAAATGGTGAGACTGATTACTGATTAGTGTCAGTAAGATATTTTGGGGTTCAAGCGTGTAGCTCTGAAACCCTATTGTAATTGTTATAATGATCACGGATCAGTGATCTCCACGTAAAACTGTAAGTCATAGAGACTTGAAACTTGGAGTGATGGTAGTACTCACACTGCCTGCAACGTGACCAAGACTCGCCCCAATTGGCCTGATGGGGCGCTACAGCGATTAAAAGTAGGGCATCGCTCATAACTCCTAAACCGGCAGTCGCAGGCTCAAGTGTTTTATGTCGGTGGAATCCTTGGCTCATGCTGGACAGATCTGATTTGTGGGCCGAAATTTTCGGGTATTTCGCATTTTTTGAAAAACAAACTAGTCCTAGTTATTTCATCCGATTGGAACCAAACCAGTGCAGAAAGATTCTTTGGAGAGTGAATATTAATAATTACCAAAAAAAAGTTAAACTTTCAATTCACAAAGGGACGCCAAAACATTTGAAAGGTTAAATGCCTATAACTTCTGAATGAAATGAGATATCTTCGCAAAACTCAAAACACTCATGTAAGAGCTCGATTTGAGGTCACGGGAAAAAAATTGCAGAGCTTGGCCACTTGGTGTTGCTCTAAGAGGGAAAAAACGTAAATGTGGCTATAACTGCGCAAAGGTAAAGGCTAGAAGGAATACAGCTCTGGCTACTGGGCATGCGCACATCAATCTAATGTTATTTTGGTCACACTGTACAACAATAATACTGTTTTTTTATTAGAGTAAGGGCTAAGTTTAGGGTTGGGGTAGGTGTAGACGTTTTAAAAATAATCTAATAGGAAGAACAATTAATTTCATTGTTAGTTTCCAGTCGGAGCTGTATCCCTTCTAGCCACAACCCTGCGCAATCATTTGTCCTATCAACATGAAAAACATGGCCGCCATTGGCCAACGAAGTTTGAGCACCTGTAAGACAAGGTTAACAGAGGCTGATCGGAACGAAATTCGGTGGGCCTGTTTGTCTCACAGCCCCAAAGGACTGAGAGAAATGTAAAATAATCGGGGGGAGTGATATCGTGTTCTTCAAGTACGTAAATCATTGTATGTCACGTGGAATAGAACTCCTCATTTCGGACAACTTTGCCTCTGGAACCACTTCTGTCAAACAAATTGTTTGGTAAATGATAAACAAGATGTCAAAAACCTACTTTTCTGAACTAGTCCAAGGTTTTTAATTCAATCTGGGAAAAAAAACCTGCAGTACAATTCCCTGGACTCTCTAGGACAATAATTATCAAAAAAATGTTGAAATGTGCTCTTTGGGAAGCTATAACGGGGTTGTTTAGAAAAGGGGCTTGTCCAAATTTACCCAAAATCCTATAAAGCCTAAAGAAAAACTCCACAAAAAACTTCATGAAACCTGCTGATCACATGCACCAGGTGGTTTTAAATAAGCATGCAAAGACCACAGCTTGCTAAACAATCTGTCTTTTTCCATATTTGCTTAAATGCCTTAAAGCACTTGAACCCTTTTAATCACTGCTTGCAGATATATTTTTTCTTTATTTTAAAAAAATTCAGAGAAAAATTCAGAGAATTGTGAGATTTCAACTCAGAGTAGACAGAAAAAAGTCAGACCTGTGAGGTGTTACCTCAAAATGTTTTGTTTTTACCTTCTCCTCCATAAAACTCTTGATAAGGATGAGTTTCTGGAAGGCCCCAAGTCGCTGGTTCCAGTGACCTCTGACCTGTGGCTGTTTCTCAGAGGGTGTGTCTCCTGAGAAAGTAGGAAGGTCATTAACATACCCGTCCCACTGTTCAGGGTTTATTGTTACCTCTAGTTGCCCTGCAAAAAGAGACAAAGAAAAACAGTGTTAAGATAAGAATTACTGTACGATTCCCATTTTGTGATTGATGCTTTTCAAGAAACTGTGTATATGAGCCAGTGATGTTTCAGTCAAACAGGAAAAATATACCCAGTTTGACAGATATAGGTGTGGATACAATCTCCTTTTTAATGCCGTTAAAGCATGGTAGTCGGTCTTCCAGATTACAACAAGTCTCCCAGGCAAAATCAGACAACCATGGCACTTCTGGCTTCTCTGGCAACTCCTGCAGTGGGAAGCAAGAGTGTTATGAACAGAAAATTTGTGTGTGTGCGTTTGTGCATAAGGCTACATAAGCAATATTTCATCATACTGATACATGTCAGAAACCATCAAACAGCATGAATTGAGATTAGGGATTTTGATCAAGCAACAAGTCATTATTGATTTGAGTATGAAAATGTTGACAAATATTAGAGTAGACTGAAATATAAAACCAACAGAAGAAAATTAGTTACAAGCAGTGATGGACAGCATATTTGATTTATTTTACTTTGATTTATTTCTCTTTCGAGAGAATTTCTCTCGTAAATCAAGATTAATATTTAGAGTTAGTGTGCATATCCCTAACCGTGCCCCATGAGCAATGGCAGACATGCAAACACATTGCTTCAACACACACTAAAACAATATAACTGCATGGGGTATTAGAGAGATGCCTTTTTAAAGTGGGCAGATAGTGCAAGCCCCTGAGGAAAGGGAAAAATTAGAAAACAGCTCTGCAGTCTAACAATTAACACAATTAAACCCCATTCATGACTTTTAGAAGGATAATTGCCGTCTACGGAATTAGAATAAGAACTCTCATACATAAGCACTCTCACACACACACACACACACACACACACACACACACACACACAGAGTTGTTCTTCCTTTCTCTGCCATCACATATGCCATTTCGACATTCCTGACCTTCTCCATAGCTCCAGCCCCTCGCAGGAAGTACTGCCACTCCTGCTGGGAGATCTCTCCTCTCTGCATCAGGATTTCCACGCACAGCATGAAGCTGTAGATGGCCTTGTGCTGCTCAAAAAGCCCACGGGACACATTCTTGTAGGCACTCAGCAAAGTCTGATCCAACAGGATCTGTAGTCTCATGCTCAGATCTCTATGCTTCTCTGCTGACTCAATAGTGTTGTTGAACAACTGCAAAAGAAATTTCAGGAAAATTTCCAGGAAATGCGTAAACTGACAAAATGTATACCTTAAATGCACTGAAAGCCACTTTAAATTATACAACTACATACACTACAGAATTGGTTCAAAGTCAGAGTTGGAAACGCATTGAAAAAAAATCACTAATTTTTCCACATTTTTCAACGTCTTTTTCCACAAATTTTCCAAATTATCCAAGGTACACATTTTTAGTAACTGTGCAGTTAATCTCATATTGTATTTTCAGAAATTTTGGAATATTTGTCCTCCCCCCAAATTTGCCACTACTGAAACACAGTAACATATAATTTAATAAAAGTGTTACTGTATATTAACCTATTAAGATTTTGCTTACAACTTCCGTGTAAATATATATCTTTCTATTTTATTAAAATGTTTCCAGAGGTAAATCAATAACAACTACAACTGTAACAATATTTCAAGTGTGATTTATGAGATTTGTTGTATTTTGAATTACATTTTTTCTTTGTAAAAGGCAAAAAGTTGATCATACTGATTTTAAACTCAAAGACTCATTAGTTTGAATATGAATTGAACCAAACACTATCATAACATCTTAGCTTATCATTCAGTATACTTTATTTTTGACAAAACATCCAATGTTTTGGTAGTGACTGCACATTCGGTTTGGTAGCAAACACATTACAGAATTTTAACCCACATACTAAAACACTACAAAAGCATACTAAAGTACAAAAAAATACATAACTCTACTAAAATTTTGTTTACTTTCCCCAAATAAAGGATTATGTGTTCCCTTTTGGCACTACCGAAATTATGATGATGTGTTTCGGTCGTGACTGTTACGGTAGTGACAATTTTATGGGAAAACACCCAAAAAAACAAAGATGTCACTACTAAAACTTCACCAAATGTTTAGTTCGTGACTGTTTTGGTAGTGACAATTTTAGATACTTTTAAACCTAGCTTCAAAGATGCTAAATAACACATGGTTACCTAGGACAGTTCTGAACAGTGGTACACATATAAAAAGTAAATGGTATAGAATAACTCTCAAAAAATGTATTTAATTATAGAAAAATGGTGTTTGGTAGTGACATTCTTTGAAGTTACACAGATTTTTCATACTTTTCAAAAAACATTTACCTCAAAATGAGGTCAATGGGGCATATCTACTCACCATGTAACTATGAGAGAGAGTGACACATAAATAAGTCCTGATCATAAATGTAGGGGTATAGTTAAAATCAGTCTCAGCCAATGGATTAAAACATTTGTGTTTTAACACTGTTTTGTAGCGACATAAAAATCCAGGATTTTTTACATAAAGTTTCAGAATTTGGAATGAAATAAAATGCAAAAATGCAAAAAAAAAAAAAAAAAAAAAAAAAAAATATATATATATATATATATATATATATATATATATATAAGATGAAATTTAGGGGTTAGAGTTCGCCACCTCCCACCTGAAAGTACTCAATGATGATATTATATATATTAAGCTTATAAAATAATTAAACACTAATTAAATATTATTGTGGGTTTCAATAGATAATAAAAGGATCTTAGTAAACATCTAAGATTTGAATACTTAAAGGAACCATAAGTAAGAAATTTATTTCAGTTAATCATAAAATGACCCTGACATGTCACTAGACATTAAGAAATCATGTTCATTTCAAATAAATGCTTTTTAAATGCTTTTTAAATATGTTTTTTTGGTTGTGGCACAGCAGTTTGCACCAGTTCTGTAGAATGGCCCATACACAAACACACTGCTTATCAAAAGTTTGGGCTCAGTAAATATTACTGTTTTTACTGTATTTTTGATCAAATAAATGCAGCCTTGGTAAGCATAAGACACTGAATGAATTTTTAAAAATCGTACAGACCCCAAATTTTTTAAACAGTATTGTATATGTAAAAATAATGTAGCTGGGTTTATTTTTTTTTTTATTATTTAGTTATATTACATTCTGAAACAGTATGCCAGAATGACATCTCTAGATTGAAATTACCTGTTTAAAGTACTTTAGTGAGAACTGGTACATGGGGTCGATCTCAGACAGGCTGGCAATGACAAAGTACATGATGGAGCCACGTGTGGCAACAGGGCGATACTTCTCTCTGGCTGCGTTGATCATCTCCTCTGTCGTCTCCGCCTCCACCAGCCGAGATTTAATGGCCTGAGATGTCACCTGTGCAAGAGAAAAAATGATAAATTGTCAGGCAGATCTGCTTCATGTCAAATGTAAGTGTTACGCTACAAACAGAGACAAATGTAATGACTCGACAGCTTGATGTGTTTATAAAGAGCTCTTAAAATGCAAAAGGAGCTATAAAGTTGTCCACATTGACAGCAGGATCACTGTCGCAGAGATACATGAAACTACTGTAGCATAGGTGTCAGACAGAGACAGAGCTGTTTTTGTCTTTAAGACAGATACTTCGTTCATTGCCAGCCCAATTTTTCGTTCATCTATTAATCCATCTGTACCTCCCATTCAGCCTTTCATTACTCTCTGGGTGGCGGAAGGTTGACAGTGACGTGCAATCTGTGCCTCTGATCCTCCTGCTTGCTCAAATTTGGCACAAATACACTATGCCGGGGGAATTTGCTAAAAATGAATTGTACTCAGTGAAAGCCCCATTTATTAGTAAGCCGCATCTACGCTGGTTTTGCACTTGACTCACTAAAGAAATTGTGCAGATCAAGGCAGCATCACAAATGCTAAAACACTACACATGAATGTGGCACAACCATACTATACTGTAAATCTACAGGACTACATGTTTCTATAGGTTCAAGTGGAATTTTACAGAAATTGTTTTGAGTCGCTTTTGATAGTGACACAGGTGGAAACATGACATTTGTTTTTCCATTTCCAAATCCTAAAACAAATCCTCAGAAGAAAAGGATTAAAAAGTGTCAGCCCTCATTCTCAAATGAACACATAATCTTTTTAGTTGACTGTGACATTTCCATTGTTTGTGAAGTAAAACTCTTCTTTTTGTATGTAGCAGTCATTAGCATAGTGAAAAAAAAAGGTTTGTTGACAATTATTAGATAAACAGTGGAAATAAAAAGCGTTTGGACACTTAAAATGAATAAATGTCATTGAATTACATAAATTATCAAGCAAAGTGGCTTCTGTGAACAAATGATGCAAGTCCATTTTAGAACTAACTTTAGCTTTTTTAGATTCTTTTGCACCAAAAGTTTAACTGAAGTGAATGTTAGTGGATTTGCATTACAGTTCAAAAGTCTGGGGTCAATAGAATTGGCTTTTTTGACAGAAATTAATACTTTTATTCAGCAAGAATGCATTAAATTGATTGAAAGTGACAGTAAAGACTTACACTGATACAAAAAAAAAAAAAGAAAATTAAATGTTGTTCTTCTGAACTGCGTTTATATATCAAAGAATCTTGGAAAAAAATATCATGGTTTCCACAAGAACATTAAGCTTCACAAACATTTTCAACCGTTTCTTGAGCACCAAATGGCTGCTGGCAAATTCAGCTTTTAAACAGGACAAATTTTAAGATAAATTAAAATAGAAAAGAGTTTATTAAACAGTATTTTACATTCTAATAATAATAGCATTTTAAATTGTAATAAGATGTTACAATATTACAGCTTTTACTGCATAAGAGACTTCTATTAAAAATATTTTTAAAATCTTACCAACCCCAAATTTTTGAATGGTAGTATATGAATTTCTTTTGGGTAAACACAGGTTAAAGTAAATAACACATTCAGCTGCTTTTATATATAATTATTGACTTACTGATATCCATTACTCTGCTCACTAAGTATGTAAGTACTTTCTTCATACTGAAACTACTACAGATCAGTAAAAACCATATAACTATGCCTTCTCTTTAAACTTCTGACCCCAAAACCACTGACCTTTGACTCTTGTAATGTTTGTACAAGCTCCTCATTGTCAAGGATGTTGCCTTCAGAGGTGAAGAGCAGTTTGAGAATTCGGTCCTCAATGGCTTTCAGCTGGTTCCGGTCTGTATTGATACGAACTATCAGCTGGCTTCTCTGTTCTTCCAAGTCAGGACGCTCCAGACGAACTACATCACTGGGTACAGACAAAATTAAACAATCACAACAAGTCATCTTAAATTTTACACAGTGGAAATTGGCAAGAGAATAATAATTGAATCAAATAATCATCATAAACATCAAACATAGACGTTATGTCATATATCAACTTGTGCAATGAAATGTGTTTGCATATGATGCTTATTAATACCAGTTGCAAAAAATGGCTTATAAATTTCTCATAATGCTACATTATTAATAAATATGGATTCAATCTTATGTACCTCAAGTTTTGAGTGAACTTTGACAAAATTATCTACAAGTAATGCTTTCTTCACTCAAAAACTGAGGTGCATTAACTCAGATCAATGAAGCCTATGATCAATAAGTTTCAAAAAGAAACAGAAAACCTGTGCTAACTGAAAAAAAAGAAGCTGACAGAAATATTGAATTCAAGATTTGTTGATAATATACAGTAGCATCATGAGTGATTTACAAGGAATTTTTAAAAGAACAGTCATTTTTGACTGGGAACACCAAATTAGACATAAGATTTTCAGAACAGTCCAAGGGGTAACTACACTCCAAAAAATGCTGGGTTATTCTTTTTAACCCAAATTCTGGGTTTAGCCTGCTGGGTCATTTTATTGGGTTTTTTAAAAACATTTTTTACCCAGGTGCTCGGTAGTTTTTCTGTAACTAAGCTACTGGGTTATTAATAACTGGTTATTAAATATTGGGTTATTTTTTTCTACCCAACTGCTGGGTTTAGCCTGTCTCCGACTAAACAACCCGAACAAATAAAACAACCCAGCATGTTGGGTAAAACCTTTAACCCAACCAGCTGGGTCAAAATAACCCAGCATGTTTTAGAGTGTAAGTTTTTCTCTTTAGCAGATTTAAAAAAAAAAACAAAACAAAACTTAACATCAAGTGTCTCAGGTGCTTTTTGTTTTTATACTGAATCTGAATAGTCAAAGCATAGAATGAACCTCAGGATTTGATCTTCCAGTCCAGACTTGGTAACAGTGAAGTTGATGATGGTCACTTTGATGCACACCTGATAAAAATAAGTCACAAAACAATTATGGATGTGTAGCTTAAAGTGGTCATACTCTTTTTTGCACAGTATCAACATTAATTGAAAGCAAACTATATAAATAATTTGTTCTGGCTTCCCCTACCTTGTCATCATTTAGATATTAATGATACAACAATGGCGGCTTAGAGAAAGTCAGAAAATCATTCAAATTTGAATTATATAAAACAAAAAGATTTGACCCCTAGTTTGAAATAGCACAAACATGTATTCTTTAGGGGCTTATACATTATGATTGACATTATCTGCTGAATGTATCCCCTAAGAGACGCTACCTTTCCTCTCTACAAATCCTCTGTAGGCACACTTTGTGCTTTGATAGGCCCTATGTGCTTTGTATTTGCTGTCTGTCTGTGAGAATGTTTCTTTAGTCCAGACTGGTCTGTCAGCACAGCTCATCTCTCTTAATATAAGCTGAAATGACAGGTCTGTCCTGTCTCTAATGCTGGAGCTTACAATGGCACATCCCCATTTGACAGGCAACCGTATCTGTGTGCTCTCTGCCTGCTGCAAGCGCTGTTGTCCGTGGCCCTGTCTGTTATGATTGCTAGGGCATTGTCTCTTGGCAGGTGGGCGCTGATCCGCATCCACCCCAAAATTTTGCAGCGAGAGTTGATATGGCATGGAGCCAGCGAGGGATTGGTGCACAAGGTGGTGCCACAACAGATATGTGAAGGGCTAGTGCCAGCTGTGTCCACTTTGCTATGGTGCCAAATCTAGTTGACCTTAAACAGGTGTCAACCTTGACCCCAGAATGCTTTCTAAAATCCCCCCTGCCATTTGCACAATAGTCTGAAAGGATAAATTAAACAATGAGCTGCTAATGAAACACTGACAGTAATTACATGTAACAAAAAGACTGTGGGGGTCAGACATTTGCATGGAAGAATGAATTATCAGTCACATACAAATTGGACATTGGACAAAGTAATGTGAACACCTAGGAAATAGATGATATTTTGGTTTCACTTTATTTTGATGGTCCCTTTAACACATTATGTTGACTATAAGTAACACTGCACCTATATATCTACTAACTCTCACTAGAGTGTTAGTAGAGTATTAGTAGACTGGTAGGGTTAGGGTTAGATTAAGTTTACATGTACTTAATCAAATTCGCAAATCTGACTTTTTTTCCTCAGAATTGCACGATACAAACTCGCAATTGTGAGTTATAAAGTCAGAACTGTAAGATATGAAGTCAGAATTGCGAGATATAAACTCACAATCGGGATTTTTGCTCAGAATTGCAAATGTTTATTTCTAGCAATTGTGGCTTTTTTTCTCAGAATTGCAAGTTTATATTGCAGTTCTGACTTTACAACACACAATTGCGAGTTAAGTCAGAATTAACTAAGTCAGAAAGTCAGAAATAGACTAGCAATTCTGAGAACATATCAGGCTTTTTTCCCTAAATGATTTGATTTTTTAACTCCAAATTGTGAGTTTACTATTTATTTCACAAATCTGAGAAAATATAAAGAGATATAAAAGATATAAACTCGAAGTTGCAAGAAAAAAGTCTGAATTGCGAGATACAAACTTGCACTTACGAGAAAAAAAATCAGAATTGCAAAATGTTTTTATCTTGCAATTCTGACTTTACACCGTGTGCAGAATTATTAGGCATGTTTTTATTCTGGTCATATTTTTTTCCAAACACATTTTACCAATTCCAAACCACATCAGTCTTAATAACTACTGTTAATATTGTATTTAATCATTTATATGTGATATATAATTGTCCGTGAAGGCTGGAAGTAAAAAACTCCTTATATTCAGGTGTGCATAATTATAAGGCATGTTTTCTTTTACAAATAAAATGAGCCAAAAAAGATATTTAACCCAGACTGAAAAGTCCAAATTATTAAATGCCCATGAGAAGAATGCAATACTACTGCATTACAAGAATTTGCAAAGTTAAGGCTTGACCATTGGATAGCGAAATGGTTGTTGAGTCTGCATGGTCAGAAAAAAAACAGGTGGAGAAGAAAAGATGCATGTTAACTGCAAAAGAATTAGGAATTAAGGTGAAGAATTAGGTGTGACACCATCAGGAACCGTTTACAGTTCTCCAGCGCCAACTCCCAAAACTTACTGCCAGATTTTGGAAGATAAATTCTTGAATCACAGGTACAAGAGAATGTGATGCTTGTCCTTCAAGAGTCACTCAACTTTTCTGTCTATAAAGCCCATAAAAAAAAAAAAATAAATAAAAATAAAAACTGTCTTCATGTATTTCACAACACGTCAGCTTGTTATTCTTATTAAGTCAGGGGCATTTTTTTGGATTTTTTACCAAGCAAAGTCTCTGAGAATCTGACACATTGCACTTCTGAAGACTCCAGGTAGGTTGCAGTTCTGGAAAATGGTGGCGCTGGAGAACTGTAAACGGTTCCTGATGGTGTCACACCTAATTCTTCACCTTAATTCCTAATTCTTTTGCAGTTAACATGCATCTTTTCTTCTCCACCTGTTTTTTCTGACCATGAGGTAAAAATTACCTATTTTATTTTTTATTCAATTGCAGAAATGGCCTTCCATAGGTGACATACAATGAATATTTATATTTTACATGAAATGAAAAACTGAAAACAAAAAAAATGTAAATATCATTTGACGGGGCCTTTTTGTTTATTTTCTTATAAATAAACTTTATGTATTTTTTTAGTTTTTCTTTGCTCAGATTTACATACATACCTCGGGGAGGTAGTGGGGATTGGCCATTTTGGTGGTCATGTAGAAACGGAAGTTTTTATCATAGTCAATGTCAGAATCTCCCAGTCGGATCAGCGTTCTACCACCTGACACAAATGTCTGCTTCAGAAGAATGGGCTCCAAAGCAGGGTCCAGAGTTTCTTTTAGCTGTACACACACAAATACTGTATGAGTGAGATGCAGGATATTTATTTAGCAGTTATGATAAACATTCAGCATTCAGTTTCATTTTTGTGTTAGATCTCTTGGTACAGATGTCTGATCTCTGTTCTTAAAACTTATCTAAAAATAGATGCTGGGGGAAAACTATACGCCTCAGTTGTCAGCAGTGAAAACAAACATGACTGAAACTAGATTCATCAGAAAATTATATCTGGCAAGAGTCAGAACTAATAAACTCACTACAGAATCACTCATTTAAGACTGAATTAAGCCATTCAAAGCCAATCAGATATCAGTTATAAGTTCCTAACAACTCTAATCCATAATTTTAAATATTTAAATCTCATTTCAGCAATGTATTTGTATGGAAGCCAGTTTCCACCACTGAATGAATAATACAAACTCGCAATTCTGACATTTTTCTCAAAATTGCTTGATATAAACTCACATTTTGACTTCTTTTCTCAGAATTGCTTGACATTGCAAGACAAACTCGCAATTCTGAGAAATTAATTCAGAATTGAGAGATATAAAATCACAGTTCTGACTTTTTTTCTCAGAATTGCGAGTTTATCTACCAATTGTGAGTTTTTTTTCTCACAAATGCAAGTTTGTATCTTGCAATTCAGATTTTTTTTCTTGCAATTCTTACTTTTTTCTCAGAACTGTGAGATATAAACTTGCAATTGCGAGTTCTAAAGTCCAATTTTGACGGGGAAATAAAGACTGATGTTCTCAGAATTGAGAGTTTATATCTCACATTTCTGACTTAACTCGGAATTGTGTTATAAAGTCAGTATTGCAAAACATAAACTCAAGAATTCTGAAAAAAGTCACAATTGTGAGATATAAACTTCTGACTTTAAGCTATAGAGTTTATATCACACAATTCTGACTTCATTTCTCGAAACTGCAAGTTTATATCACACAGTTCTGAGAAAAAAATCTGAGTTGCAAGAAATTGCGAGGAAAAAAGTCCAAATTGTGAGATAAAAAGTCGCAATTACCTTTTTTATTTAGTGGCGGAAATGGGCTTCCATCTATATTTGTATTTAAATCTGACTAAAAAGTTTTAAAGGTGAAAGAAGGGTCAAAGTTTACCTCCTCCAGAAGTACAGGCATGCCCAGCCGGATGGCATTCTCAAGAGTTCGGAGGAAACCTGCATCGGTCAGCTTGATCACCTTTAGGCCATTCTTTGTCTCTTTAGACCGTATCCAACGATTTGCCTAGATACAAAATGTAAAAGCCTTCATTGCAAGACTGTAAAAAGGCAATGTAATATAACCATTCTTGAATACATGTCTTTAATATATGTTTTTACTAAGGTAATGATTATGATAATGGATAATGATTTTTTGTCACATTTTTTGTTATGACTGTTTCATGTCTGAAAATGTTAAATATCCAAATTAAATATCAATAATAAAATCTGAAATGAATCACATGCTTATTCTAGAGTTGTTAATAATTGCATTGTTGTATTTAATGTATTTTTTACACATTTAAATAAATTAACAGATAATTAAAATAAAAATTAATTTAAATAATTTATTTGATAACATCACATCATTGGCCATAAGATAAAGATAATGCCAATGCTTTAATTTATGATATATTCTCTTTTAAAATCATTGTGTGTGTGCATGAGTATATGTGTGTGTACATGTGTGACAGAGAGACATGGAGAGAAAGAGTAACATCTTTATCAGATGGAAAGGATGTGACAGATGTCCCTTTGTAAAGAATATGGGTTCAGATTCTGCTGAAATGAAGTATTGTACTGTGTGTGTGTGAGATGTGCATGTGGAATCTAAGCATCATGACATCAATGCCACTACGTAGAGTGGAGATGAGTTGAGTGTAGAGTGTTTGTGTCATGGTACTTGTGTGTATGTAAATGTGTGACAGGCTGATGTTTGAATGTCTGTTTCAGTCTCTCCAGAAGACAGAAGTCTCCCACGGGAGACAGCCAGATGGAGAGAGAGAGCAAAACACAAATGACAAGAAAGAGCAGAGAAAAAAAGGAGAACGACAGCCAAATGTGCTGAAACCGGAGGACAGTAATGAAAATGGAGAGGCTGGAATGGGAGAAAGATATCTGTATGGTAATGCCGGGAGGCTGGCTGTTTTCCTATTTGGGTTGCGAAGGCTGTCCTTCGTACCATTGTGACAACCAACTAAACAACACTCGGCTATTAAAGATGCCCTTCACCTGATGCACTCATTTACGTCCTGATAACATAGAGGCTATGAAATGCAAAACAAGAATCCATAGAGAATATATCTATTGTGCAAATGTGAAAAATTGTGAGGCACATTTGTAAAATGTGTTAGTGGTCAAATGTACATGAGAGATGCATAATCAGTTTCGTATAATAATGGAATGTACTGTAGTGTCTGGATTCATTTGGGGGTTTGTAGTAATTGTGCAGTTCCTTAGCAGTGTCTGCATTAGGAATTCAGAGTGCTTGAGGGAAGTAGCTCCTCCTGAGCCTATTCATGCTGGTCATAAGACAGCAATAGCATTGCCTTGGCTGCAGCAGTGGGGGTAGTCTGTGGATGGGCTATCATAAATGTTGATGCCTCCATCAAGTTTGCATGTGGTAAACTATAATGATCATCTTGAAACAGTGTGTGGCAGCCGTTTTGCCTGCCAGAAAAAGAACCTATTAGCTTCCTTTCAACCTGAAAATAAGCTGCTTGTGAATTAACTGATCCATCTTAACTCTTTCAAGAAGAGATTAATTAGTTTTAATGGTTATGTGAGGCACCGTGGGTTGGAAACCATACTGTTTAGTCCTACTTAAAGGACTATTTCATTATTAAATTAAAATCTGTTCTTGTGACTTGTCTTGCTAAGACACTGGAAAACAGCTACACTCTTAAAAATAAAGGTGCTTTAAAAGGTTCTTCAAGCGACGCCATAGAAGAACCATTTTTGGTTCCATAAAGAACCATTCAGTCAAAGGTTCTTTATAGAACCATCTCTTTCTTACCTTTTTATAATCTGAAGATATAAGGTTCTTCAGATGTTTAAGGTTCTTCGTGGAACCATTTAGACAAAAAAAGGTTCTTCTACGGCATCATGAAGCACCTTTAAACAGCATTAATGTAAGGTTAAAGATCACCTGATCTTGAGGGTCAATCATGAGTGGCCAGCGGCGTCCCCGCATAACAAGGATTCCATTCTCCGTGGAGACATTATCCCGCGGCAACCCTTCAGCATTCCACTGTCGGATCTCGTAGGGATCTCCTAGAATGCTGATAAGACTGAAGTTGTCACTGATTGGGATTCCCAACTTTTGACAGCGTGTGATCCAGTGGTCTATAAGCTACAGGACACAAAAAATGCTCTGCATAAATGCATGTACTGCAAAACAATAAGGGGTAAATTTAAAAGCATGTCAATCCAAACATCTAAATGGACGTAGAAATTATTCATATGACCTACATTTGGTCATTAAACACAAGCACGATTCAGCACGATTCATGACCAGAATCAAGTGTTAATTTTCTTTAAGCGGAAAGGGATGTGTCATAGGGTGCTAAAGTGGGCATCTGAGTAATGAGTATCTGAGTAAAGACTTTAAAACCAGATAATGTAATATACTCAGTGGCATTTTATAATTAAGTTATGCTGTGAAGTGAAAAAAGATTGTGATCTAATACACTACCAGTTGTCTGTAATGGGAGGTAAACGCTCCATAATAAGCCACACATGCAGCAGCGATGAACACATTTCCAATGACGTTGTGGATCTCCTGCTCAAAAAAAGTAATGCTTTCCTGCCATCGCACCTGCTCGTCTCCTAGAGCAGATGTTAACTTCCCTGAGCGACCCAGACGTGCTTCAGTCAGAGCTCTGGTTTTAGCTACAACCCACACAGAAACACACATAAACATACACAGTTTCATAAAGGCATACAGTGTGGCACCTTGAAAACCGTTAACGATAATTTTTCAAAAATGTGTCTGGAGACCCCTGCAATCTGTTGTGCCATGTGGTTTTGAAAACAAGAGTCCATCTTATGTTAACAGTCTCTTAAGAAACCCATCTGGACTGTTCCAGGCTTCCATAAGACTAGTCAACTAGTCATTTGACATAAAAATGTGTTGTTTTGTACATGCCTAATAAAAACTACATTAATACTTCAGACAAACCCCCAAAATCCCACAATTACTAAACCCACACCATACATAGAACTGCAGGGATAATGTATTTTTGTAGGCCAAACTATGGTTAGCATCACACCAATTTCCTCAACAAAAACGCAATAGGATTTTCATTGCCTTTCCATTGGATTATTGCAGAAACTATGCTGTGACCAGTATGTATAAGATTCATCATGTTTTGTTCATCATTATAATCTTCACAAAAAAAATCACAACTGAATTTTAAAGTCTTAATACAATCAGCATAAATAAAAAGTTGAATGAAGGCTTTAAAGAAAACTACACCATGGCCACATGACTTCAACATCACTATTATTAAGCTTTCGGGTCCAAGCCTATTATATCACATTGTGAGTGTATATTAGCACTGTTTGTTGTTTTCTGGTGGCATCTGATAGAGCGCTTGGATGCTGAAGCAGTGACGAGTGACGTCAGATTTAACAAGCAGATAGTTTGTGAGAGCGCGAAGATACACAGAACGAGGCTGTAAAAGCGAACTAGTGAGTAGATCAGTTTTCCTGTTTGGTTTGATGATGTCTAAAGCAATATTAAATATGTGATCTGAGTTTGTCACATTACAGAAAAATGTGTTATTAACCACCCAGCCAAATTTAAAAGATAAAAAACGGCAAGCAAATAAAATAAGTTATCATTTACTTGAAAAAATAAGCAGTATTCTCTGCTCTCAAATGCTGGAGGCATGTCCGCTGTCTGTGCTGAAACCATGCCCACCGTCTAATACAAATAAATTGAATTAAATAAGGAGACCAAACTGTTTTTTTAATTATCGCAAAAAATCCTGAACACAAAAATGTTGAAAAACTGTTTAACGGACTAACTCCACAATTCAGTACTACATAGTTCAAAGTCTTTGTAATGTGTTTTCAGCAATACATTTCTAACATTTAGAACATTTAGTGTTCAGAAGCAATACTTTAATACATACTTTAATTTCTTCGACAACCACTGTAGTGCAATTGTAAGTAAAAGTTTAAAGGGGTCATATGATGCTGCTAAAAAGAACATTATTTTGAATTTACGCAGTTTGAGGCTCAAAAAAATACATTGTTTTCCACTGTACATTATTGTTGCTCCTCTCTGCCCTGCCTTTCTGAAACACGTCGATTTTTACAAAGCTCATCGTTCTGCAAAGTGCGGTGTGCTCTGATTAGCCAGGTATTTAGTGCATTGTGATTGGCCGAATACATCGAGCGTGTGGTGAAAATGTCACGCCCCTTACCATGTTGTGATGCCGTGTCCCAGCGCAATGAGACAAAAACAATAGAACCCATTATAAATGAGGCATTTTACTGATTATGACTCATACTGTCTTTTTATGCGTTGCGTTGCATCACGCCATGCATTTGTGATCGTACAAACGACAAACAACAAGCCTCATTCTGCACCGCTCAAAACTCACAATTGAATAGCCAGTAGCAAATTCTTTAAATATGAAAACGTATTTACAGGCTGTGAGTCAGAAGCGCCAGACTGTCCTTGCAAAGTTGGAACTGCCTCACTTTATTGTGTGCAAAGCCGGCATTGTAGGCTACTCTCCCAGGTTCAGGAAAGAGTCCTCCGTAAAATGCGCTGCACACACTCGAATATTTGTATTGTACTGTTCTGGAACAGTGTTGTAAATACAACTTAAGTACTGATTTCTAGTTGTGTACTAACAAAGTAGTGTGCCAAACAAAGTAGTTTTGCTTTCGCAACGAAACACACAGCGTCGCCACACTGCAACAATACTACATTGAGAATGATAGTTATGCCTTCTTTCTTTGCTTACACATTTGGGCGGTGTTATGCAAATCTTCCCACACTGTGACGTAGATATGTAGGGGTGTGTTTGAATGAGCCGTTTAGGAAGGCTTTTATAAGGAATATCTCCTTGGGTTTGAGACTTTAATCTTTGCAACTTTACAGATTTTACATATGCACAAACAGCCTGTAATACTCCAAAGACAATGGAAAACATGAAATCGCATCATATGACCCCTTTAAACCATTTTCATGTAAAATGTGAAAAGATAGTGAGCTTTTCTTAATAACATCTAAGCATATACCCATTCAAAAAACCATTGATTTTGGCTTGCAAAAATACATAATTCCCTGCAGCACTCTAATTTGTTATAAACGCAAATCTAATTCACTCAACTTTGCATAGTAATCCACAAAATAACCATTCTTCAATCTTCTACTCAATTCCATTATCCTTTTTTTTTAATCCCTTTATTTGGCTCCAACACAATTTCCTGCTTTCTGTTATTGCATTATCATCATTTAGCGCCCTTAGTGATACATTTCACTAAATTCAATAACTATGCAGTTGTGGAAGCTTATATCTGTCTTTTTATCTCTCACCCAGCGTCTCTTTTTCAGCCACACTGGACTCAAATTGCTCCTGTAAAACTTTGATTTGGTTTTCCACCTCTTGTAGTTTTTTCTGCTTTTCTTTTAAGGTGGACATTGTTGCATCCAACTCAGCCTGATAAAAACAAAACAAATTAATAATAACAGCTAACAATACATAGCTACATATTGCGTAAAAAAATAAAATAAAAAATACCAGACTCACCTGAGCAGCAGCCAGTTTCTCACGCTTGGGCCCAACTTCTTTCAGAACTCTTGAGTACAGGTCCATGGCTCTTACCCACATACACATTGACTTGCAGGCCTTGGATACTTTTTCCACTTTATCAGGCACAAAGTCTGGATTAGTAATGTATTTTTGCAGCTTCTGAAGAATCTGAGGTTTGATATTGTCCTTGTCATAGTCCATCAGCTTTTTCAGGAAGTTTCCATCACCCAGGAGCTGCTTTGCACTGGCCCAGTCTGTTCTAGTTGGGGATAAACAAAGGAATGAATGGAAATTAAGTCTACAACCACTGTAGCAATTAAAACAATTGGGTTCTTTAACTCAAAACATGAATAGCCAGTTTGTTTATATTACCAAATATTTTTCAGAAAGTGAAAATCAGACAACTGCCTTATTTGCAATACTTGAATAAATTAATGATGGACGTCCAGTTTCATGAAAAAAGAATGTACAGTCTTGTAAAGTCTTTTTAGTGTGCAAATTCTACAAATCCTCTTCTGAGTTATTTTAGTGTATCTTGTTCTTTTCTTTTGACAAATGATTATAGTTGATAAATCTGAATGTTCAACATATTACAACACCTCCTGATCCTCTCCACCAACCCCTTAATTACATTATTAGATTTAACACCAGCTAGATGAGTACACAGCTGGAAATATAAAACAAAAGTGATTAGAATAACAGAGGATTTAACGCAAGTGATTTTTATTTGCACCAAAAAATTAAAATCATACATATGAAATATTAATATACAGCAATTAGAGTCTCTTATATTAAACCGCATATGAACTGCAAACTGTAATATTAATAAACAATATTACGAATAATAAATAAACAATATAAGTCATTATGTTAAAGTCAATGCAAAATGTTGTTTGCAACACATTTCACTTCAGTAATATTCAGTAAATATTTCCCAGTGAAACTGGATATTCAATGCAAAAAAGCTTAATTGTATTCATCGGAAATTAAATGGATAATAAAAAAGGACTACTCTATATGGTAGGTGGTTGGAAAGTAAAATATGGATAAAATATTCACAGTAAGACCAGATCAACGCATTAGGAAAGTAAATGGGGTCAATTTTGATTTCATGTTGAGTTTAAACTCCACTAATCTGCCACTTAGATACAGCACAGGTTTAATATCATGAGCAAATTGAACAATTAGAAGGATAAAGAACTGCAGGAAGAGAGGGAGGTAGAGAGACAGAAACAAAGATTGTTCAGTCTGTGTTATGACATTTTAAACACCCATTAAATTGCTGTCTTATAAAGTTAATAATGAGTAGCTCTGCTGCAGATGATGATGATGATGCTGCTGAAAGTAAGGAGATGAAGGAGAAGGATGAGATTGATGACTGAGTGAAAAGAGCACAGATGCTGCAGAGTATCTGATGTTAATATGGCCAGCACATGCTGAGTCACATAAAGTAGAGGGTCTCAGAGCCAAAGGGGGTTTATTATGTGTGAGAACATGCTTTTGTGAAGCTAGATTAGATACCTAAAAAGATTTAACACGAATATTTCATGCACATGCTTTAAAATACCTGTGCCATTACACTTTAAAAAAAAGAAAGAAAGACCAACAGTATTTGACTATTGTAAATGTATATGTCAAATAAATAAATGAATGAATAAATGAATGAATGAATGAATGAATGAAAGAAAAACAACATCAAGTAATTTCAACATCTATCACATTGTCAATGTGATGGCAATGCAGTGCTTTTTTTCTCTGCAAGCCTGGCAGGCATGAGCAGGACAGGTGTCTGATCACAGCCACATCATCTTGGATTAAATGTGATTCTGCACAGTCCCCCTGGAGCAACATAGGGTTAAATATGCATGCAGTAAACATTTAAAAGTTTTAGCCCTGCAGAAATGATAATATTATTACTAATAGGTTTAAATCCTGTACACTTACATGAGATGAAGGTCTACACATTTTAAAATGCCATAAAGGTATGAAAACAAAACCAAAAAAGGACAAATAATAATATACACTGACCAAAATTATAAACGCAACACTTTTGTTTTTGCCCCCATTTTTCATGAGCTGAACTCAAAGATCTAAGACTTTTTCTATGTACACAAAAGGCCTATTTCTTTCAAATATTGTTCACAAATCTGTCTAAATCTGTTAGTGAATACTTCTCCGTTGCCGAGATAATCCATCCACCTCACAGGTGTGGCATATCAAGCTGCTGATTAGACGGCATGATTATTGCACAGGTGTGCCTTGGGCTGGCCACAATAAAAGGCCACTCTAAAATGTGCAGTTTTACTGTATTGGGGGGGTCTGAAAACCAGTCAGTATCTGGTGTGACCACCATTTGCCTCATGCAGTGCAATCTCCTTCGCATAGAGTTGATCAAGTTATTGTTTGTGGCCTGTGGAATGTTGGTCCACTCCTCTTCAATGGCTGTGCGAAGATGCTGGATATTGGCGGGAACTGGAACACGCTGTCGTATACGCCGATCCAGAGCATCCCAAACATGTTCAATGGGTGACATGTCCGGTGAGTATGCTGGCCATGCAAGAACTGGGATGTTTTCAGCTTCCAGGAATTGTGTACAGATCCTTGCAACATGGGGCCATGCATTATGACGCTGCAACATGAGGTGATGGTCGTGGATGAATGGCACAACAATGGGCCTCAGGATCTCATCACGGTATCTCTGTACACTCAAAACGCCATCAGTAAAATGCACCTGTGGACGTAATGCCAAATTCTCTGAAACGACTTTGGAGACCGCTTACGGTAGAGAAATGAACATTCAATTCATGGGCAACAGCTCTGGTGGACATTCCTGCAGTCAGCATGCCAATTGCACGTTCCCTCAAAACTTGCGACATCTGTGGCATTGTGCTGTGTGATAAAATTGCACATTTTAGAGTGGCCTTCTATTGTGGCCAGCCTAAGGCACACCTGTGCAATAATCATGCTATCTAATCAGCATCTTGATATGCCACACCTGTGAGGTGGATGGATTATCTCAGCAAAGGAGAAGTGCTCACTAACACAGATTTAGACAGATTTGTGAACAATATTTGAGAGAAATAGGTGTTTTGTGTACATTGAAAAAGTCTTAGATCTTTGAGTTCAGCTTATGAAAAACGGGGGCAAAAACAAAAGTGTTGCATTTATAATTTTGGTCAGTGTAATATAATATAATATAATATAATTTTTCAATTGGCTTTTGGATTATTGCAGAAAACAGAATAGTTTGAGTTGCAATAGTGGTTCAAATGTAATGGTAAATAAGCTATGAGAAAACAAAAATAACGATTTTATTTGCGCATTCACAAGAGTACAATGACGGATGTGTGTGCATTCCTTTGACTGAAAACAATTTCTGATTTTTGTGCACAAAAAGTGTTCTCATAGCCAGTGTTGGGGGTAACGAATTACAAGTAACGCAAGTTACGTAAAGTAATATATGTAATATTACTCTTTTTACATAAAGTAATATACGTAATATTACTTTTTTCAAGTAACTAGTAAAGTAACACATTACTTTTGAATTTCTAAGAAAATATCTGAGTTACTTTTTCAAATAAGTAACGCCAGTTACTTTTTTCCCCATTTATTGATTGACAAGTCTCCTGTCGGGAAACTGGGAGTAAACATGATGTTACTGTATTCTAGACTAAATGTGAACATGCATTAATTCATCTCACTCACAAAAAAATAGATTCAGTATTCCTCAAAATTCAGTGAAATTCAGAAAAAACTCAGAATATGATGCAGACCTGCAATAATGAAACATGTTAAATAAAACAAATATCCTTTATGTATTTAATCCCATTTTATTAACCAGTGTCTTTGCTGCTGACCTTTGATGAAGCAATTCAGAAATTAACGTAACACATTACTTTCCATAAAAAGTAACTAAGTAACGCAATTAGTTACTTTTTCAGGGAGTAATGCAAAATTGTAACGTATCACTTTTAAAAATAACTTTCCCCAACACTGCTCATAGCTTCATAACATTACGGTTGAACCACTGATGTCACATAGACTATTTTAACAATGTCCAATGTCCTACCATTTTAAGCATTGAATTTATCAGTTGCATTACTATCTATGCAGGGTCAGAAAGCTCACATTACAGATTGTCACCACACAGAACAGAGGGATGGGGTGAGCAGAGCTCATTAGCATTTAAAGGAACAAGCAACAAAACAGGTTGCTGTTAACAGAGCTGATTTTGAGAAGGTAAAATAGTGTTTTTTACACTACCATTGAGAAATTTTAACCAAAGCAGGTTATAGACTTTTAATTAAGACCCTAAAGAATCATATCAACTTGTGGAAATGGGCATCCGATGACCTATATATGAAGATTTACAAGACATTAAGCGTTCCTAGAGACACATTTCCTTAGTTTAAAATGTGTTGTGCCAGAAAACCTTTGAGGGTGTTGAACAAAAAAAGCACAATATCATCAAATGTTTCATCAGAACAACTGAGAAAAAACCTGCTATGTACAGCCAAAGACTTGCAAGATGACCCAACGAGGGGCGGAAAAACATTTAAATGAAGTGTATAAGAAGAACACTAGACAAGTAAGCTCTTCATGTTGGGGCATCATTTGGATATTCATTTAGATAGACCTGTGGAGATCTGGAAGAATGTTCTATGGAGTGATTTGACCAAACTGGAACTTTTTGAACCTGGATCAGCAGTATGTCTGGAGCAAAAATGTCAAAGCTTATAAGCAGAAGAACACCATCTCCATAGTCAAACATGGAGGTGGGCCAGTCCTGTTATGGGATTGTTTTACTGTAGCAGAAAGTGGAAATCACGACCGTATGAAGGATATAATGGATTCTTTGAAGTATCAGGCCATTGTGGCAAGAAGTGTGATACGTTTGGTGCAAAGACTGAAGCTGATGATTAATGGACTTTCCTGCAGGACAGTCATCCCAAAGTATACATCCAAATTTACTTAATGCTTGTTCTTGAATGGCCTGTTCAGCCTCCAGATTTAATTATTATTGAAAATATTTGGTTGAATTTGTGAAAGTGAAAACCAAAGATTATCAGTGATCTGAAAGCTTTTCAGGCAAGGAATGGGCCAAGATTGCAGTAGAGAGGTGACAGAAGCTTCTAAGCATTTCCAAGCAGCATTTATTGGTGGTTTTAAAGAATAAAAGATTCTGCACCAAATTTTACTTTTGGGGTTGAATAATTTTGAACATGTTGAATTTTCAACATGAATGTTGAGAGCCAATTAGATTTTTTTTTCATTATTCATCAGCTTACATTCTCAGAATTACTCATATGTGAATTCATAAACTTTCCCCAATAATGTACTGATGCCTTTGTTGAATTGTTTTCATATAATTTTGTTCTCCGCAACATGTCTTGCAGGTCAAGCGTGTTAAATAATTTTGATTGTAACTGTATGTCATTTTATTAGCAACTCTTGTTAGCAACCGCATTTTTAAAAACATGTAAAGGCTTAAAAAATAAGAGTGGGGTATTACTGATGTATTTTATGTTGTAGAATAAAACAAAACCATATTCAATAAACCCATTGACTTGGGGATGATGGAACCAAAAATACAAACATAATGTAATATAAATATAATATACTATAAAGATGGAACTCACTTGTTGTTGAGCAGAATGCACACCGCTTCCATTACAGTCATGACAAGGTCTGGTGGTTTGGTGAAGACACGAATTTCTGATATGTCAGCTTTATCCAGGGCATTCAGGGCCTTGTTTGCACTTTCAAGTGCAGGCAGAGCCTCATCCAAATCACGCTGAGCATCGTCCGCAATGGCTTGAGTCTCTTCTGCCTTTACCTTAGCTAAAGCTTCATCCTCTTTCACAACCCTACGCACCTGCAGGTAAAGAGGTCCATATAAGGAAATGCTAATGTTAGAAGATGTACTTCTTCAAAGCATTATTGAGTTCATATCATGAAAAGTCGAAACTTTAATTGGTTTTGGGACTTCCAGTATAGATATAGCAAAAACTAGAATTAAAAATGTGGGGTTCCTGTGAAAACAGAGAGGGAATGGTTGAGTTATTGGTAATACCCACACCTGGTCAGCGTTCTCTTGATCCACTGCAAGTTTCTCCATGAGAGCACTGACATCAATTGATTTTTGTGCAAGCACAGGCTCCAAAGCAGAGAGGTCTTGCTTCATCTTATCAACTAGTTCATTTGTCTCCAGCAATTTAGTAAGACCATTTTTCACACGATCCCGAGCCTGTGCAGACAAACAAACGTCATATTTCACACATACAAGTCACACATTTCACAGTTTGTCTAGCTCCAATAGGTCCTTTACTGTAATATATCATCCAGTTGACACATTGTTTACTTTAATATAGCAACTTTGAAACTTTTTGGAAGAGAGTGGTTAGTATACACAATCTAAAGTAATGATGTAACAACATCAATGATTTATGGATCTTGCATTACTCATCCATAGCCAAGTCTCCTCACCGCCTGCAGCTGCTGTCTTTTTTCTCCCAGCATGCTCAGGTACAAGTTAATGAGCTCTAAATAAGAGGTGGGCGTGGTGTAATAGTGTCTGCGCAGTTCGGAGTAAAAGCGTTCCGCCATGTCAGTCACGCTAACATGGATCTCCACACACATCTCTGAAAAACACTGCTTCATCTCCTCACTGCCAAACTCCACGTTCTGGAAGAAGGTCTGGGACACAGAAAGCAGCGCTTCACGGGGCCACTGAAAAATAAACATGGAAAGAAAGAGAAAATTTCCTTGACTGAGTTAGCACATAGAAGATGTTTACAATTAACATGTTATTTGAAAAGATATTCTTTTAAAAACTCACACCATGAGTCATTTTTTGGGTGCACTATTCTTTTAAATGTTAATTTTTTCTTTTTCTGACTTTTTTAAGTAATGTATTGGCTTCCACATACCAAGTGCAAAAATAGCATGCAGATTGCACTGAAGACATTATAATAGACTATTCTTTCATTTCATTCTGAAAGAACCATAGCGGTCACCTTGAATTGTGTGGGGCAAGTGTGAGTGTGCGTGCGTTTATACAAGTAAACAAACACACATTGATGGAAACAAATAAGCAAACAAAAGCAGGGTGAACAGACATACGGGCTCGCTGCTTAACACTAATGAGCAGCTGCAGTTGGCCTGCACAGAGCCATTCAGAGCCATTCATCACACCCGCATTTTTATATCAATTTGGTACAAGATTATCCTATTTAGATCAATGTGATAAACGAGTTAAGTCAAAATTAATCTAAAAGTAGTCTGATTGTACTACCTAAAATGTTTAATGTAATGAATCGCGTTTTCCTCGCCCCCTGTATTACATTCACTGCCAGTTGACCCTTGCCTGTCCCTGAATTACTCTTGTGTCTTGCCTGTACTGTATCTATTGACCGGTGTTCGACCCTTGCCTGTGTTTTGACCATGTCTTTGAATAAAAGCTTGCATTTGGATCCGCTCACCTCACGCCTTTGCCACCCTTTTTTTTTTATTAATTTTATTTGCAGCTGTAAATTTTGATTCCCCCATCACCCCACATTTACATTTTCTGGAGTTTCTATTAAATTTTCAGCCGATATTAAAAATATCAGCTGATCAGATTCAAGGAACAGAATTGTTGTATAACATCTTTTATACTATGGGCCGTTGAATACTTGAACATGATTGGCTGATGAATGCCACTCTGCATCGTAACCGCAGCACCGCCATGTGTGTGCAATATTTTCTAATAATTCAACAACATGTCGTCAATTAGAGCCCTGCATGGGCCTCAAATATAGGCCATAGCCCGGCCCAGGCCCGAGATGCCTAGGCCCTCTTGTCCGACAGCTTATCAGAATTCTTGTTTTGTATGTAATGGCAAAGTGATTATACTTTGTTTTGTTTTTTATTTATTAAGTTTAGAAAAAAACGCTTGGAGCCATTTTTGTTCATATATAAGTTTTTGATTTTTAAAGTAATGACCAAGCAGCCAGTGGAAGACTGATCATAGTCTGTTTGATCAATTTTGCCTTCTCAAATCATCACAACTTGCCAAAAATAAAATCTATAAATATAAAACTGTTCAAGTATATAACAATCTTAGTTTAAATGTTACAACCTATATAAATTTGCGCTATTAGGTGCATATCCAAAGGTTTGTGTGGAGAGTGGAAGCAAAAGCGCGTGTTGCAGGACATGGAGGCGCCAACGCGATTCCCCTCGACACATTTGGGTAATTACTTTTGCCCGAGCTTTGCACAAGCTTTAGCTTTTTGCGTGTGATTGAATGCTGAACTTTTCCAGCTGTGCTGAAGTCATGCTCCCTGCTGCTGTGGGACACTAAACACCGTCTGAGCCACTTTTGAAAGTCGCTTTAGCACGGTTTCAAGTTGTTTCCACCAGCGCAGCCATTTTTTATTCATCACCATAATTGATGGATGTCTTAAATATAAAAATAAGAAGAAGCCTAAAACAGGCCTGATGCCCGGCCCACATCTGAGCTATAACGTGAAAATTGGCCCAAAGCCCGGCCCTAGGGGCATAAAAAAGTCGGGGCCCATCGGGCCTGGGCTGAAATGCAGGGCTCTATCGTCAATTATTCCTTACTTATTAATTTAGCTTGAGATAGAAACATTTTTTTGGCTGTTTCATTTACTTTTTTATCTGCTCTCTCAGGGCTTGAACCAACACCAGTCAAAAACCACACTGGCACGCCTTTAGACATGAGCAAATCAGCTACTGACAAGAGCCCTGTTCCCAGCCATGATTACTGTGAAAACAGAGAACTGAAGTGATGGACTTGTAGGGGTGAGTAGGGGTGAGTAAGGGCGGAATGCATAAGTAGTCTTTTTAAAGTATATACATGAGCAAGAATGAGAGTTGCTGCTTATCATCATGGTATACTGCTGCCTGTCTAGAATAAGTGACTCTTTAATATGTATATTAGGGACTGGGGTAGCAATTTCCCTTATCAATGTCCCATGCCATTACTGGACAGATTGGCCCCGGAGAATAGATGTGCTCATATTCCCAATGTAGACCAAAACTAGACAGGTCACTTGAAGACACATTTGAATATTTTCCTGCAACACACAATTACTTGGTTTGATCTCTTTTTATAGCTGTGTAATAGAAATAGTGTGATAGATATATAGAGGTCTAAAAATATGTGTCAGGTTTTTTTTAAACAATCATTTTAAAATGGTTTGAACAATAGTTGAGGAGAATACCGTTTTCAACAGTGAATATGAAATGTTCATGTGCACCAAATCAGCATATTAAAATGGTTTCTGAAAGATTATGTGACTCTGAAGACTGACGTACTAGCAGCCCTGAATAAATTACAATTCGAAATGTACTAAAATACTAAAAATAGATATTTTAAATTAAAAGTTGTTTATAATGTTTCACAGTATTACTGTTTTTTTATGGTATTTTTTTAATCAAATAAATGTCCTGGCACCCATTAAGAGCATTAAAGACTTTACAATTCCACAACTTTTAAATGGTAGTATATGTATATGACATTTCAGATGACTGTGGGTATTTCAGGATGCTTCCAGGTTTCATTAAATTTCTATTTTCTTTCATGTTACTTCAGGGCAAATTTACTAAGAATTCATTGCGCCCACTGACAGTTTTGTTTTCATATGCTGTCCTTTGTTTTAGCATCCAATTCACTAAACAAGTTAAGCAAACAAGCCCAAAAATTACTGCTGAACTCCATTTGCATGACACAATTGCCAATCTTGCAGGCTGATTAAAACTCCCACCTGCTTTCTGTAAATAGCACTGATTTTTGTGAATAAGGCACAATCTGTAATAGGCCATTATGCGCTGTGCCTGTGCATACTTAAATAAACTCACTGTTAATTAAGCCATTGTTATTCATTTTTGTTTTGCACACGTTTCCTCTCTAAGAAAATGATTTCACAGGGAAAAAATGTGTGCGGCACTAAAAAGAATAACAATGATTTAATTTAAATATGCACAGTGAAACACCGTTTCACTGCCTGGTTAAGTTTGGTTGCAGGTGGTGTAGAACGCAGGGGTTTGCATGCACAGCGGTTTAGTGGTAATGTGTTTAATCAATTCACTGTTCAGTGATTTTGGTTTGAAAAAGAGGTAGTGTTAAACAGAGTAGGTGGATTCTGACCTGTACAAACCAGTCAATGGTGCAGCAGTTAACTAGGGATGGGAACATGCGGCAGCGTGAGCGGAAGGAGTCACCTACAGGGCTCATACACAGCACTATGTGCAGCTTCTCACGCACACGGGAGATAAAGAACTGGAAGACCTGAAGACACAAAGACAAACAGATGTAAGACAACTGATATCTAAACAGAACTGTAGAGCAGCTGAGAATATATAGTGACATTTTGCACTTAGTTAGATGTCTTGGTTATGGCCATGTTGCAAGATTGGATGGTTGTTGGTTGTATCATGTACCTCATCCCTATTTCCCTCAGAGATGCCGGCCTCTTTAGCCTTGGGGCTAATGGCAGCCAGCACCTGCTTTAGTTCATCCTTTTCAAAAAGGTTTGGTACTTCACCCGAGTTCAGCATGTTATTAATGTCCTCCAGGAACTCTTCCACCACAATCTAAAACAGATGAGAAAAACAAATCGCATGATCAAGCTAAATCATTCAGGACTGAAACACTGGTCTATCACTATCAATGTAATATTAGAGCAGAGAGAAAGATTTTCAGTGAATGATGAATTCATTTTCAATATATTCCTTGCTCAAACATGTACTATAGTGCAAAAGCAGGAAGGACTACTTTTTATGTTACTTTACTAGAAAAACTATTTTTTTAGCTTTTCCGTTAGGAGTGTTGCGATACCGGTGTTGGGTCTTATCTGGCGAAACGATCTCTCATTTTTTTCGGAAAATAAAAATTTGTATTCTTTTTTAAGCACAAAAGCTTGTGTAGCACAGGCTCTTGGATGCGCGTTCACGACACTACGTACTATTGAATCATGTCGAAAGGTCACACGGAACGTAGGCGGAACTACAGACCCAGTGTTCACAAAGCGAATGTGCAAAGACTAAGAAAGTGCAAGTAAGTCAAACGCTGTTTACAAACAAAAGAAGAACCTAATAGGATGTTGCACATGCGCAACTGAACGAATCACTCCCCGAGACGACTCGTTCTTACCAAGTGACATTAAAGATTCGTTAAAAGAGAATCGATCGTTCAAGAACAACCATCACTAATTCGTAGCATCGTGGACGCGCATCCCAGAGCCTGTGGTACTCGAGCTTTTGTGCTTAAAAAGTATACAAATTTTTATTTTTCGAAAAAAATTACGGATTTTTTTGCTAGATAAGACCCTTCTTCCTAGGCTGGGATTGTTTAGAGCCCTTTGAAGCTGCATTTAAATTACATTTTTGAAGTTCAAAATCAGGGCACCAATGAAGTCCATTATATGGAGAAAAATCCTGAAATGCTTTCCTCAAAAACCATAATTTCTTTACAACTGAAGACAGAAAGACATGAACATCTTGGATGACAAGGGGGTGAGTCAATTATTTGTAAATTGTTGTTCTGGAAGTGGAGTTTTCCTTTAACCCTCTGGGGTCTGAGGGTGTTTTGGCACCCTGGAGAAGTTTTGACATGCCCTGACATTTGTGCTTTTTTCAGTATCTTTAAAACATATTAATGACTAAAGTCTGCTTACATTGTATTCAGCACAAACTGGGCTACAATAATATGTAAGCAACATTAATGTACATGTTTGTGTTTTTGAGAAAACAACGTTTAAAATTGATGTCATGTTACTGATATCATTTTAATTCCCTGACTGGTTGAAAGGTGGTGATATTGCACCATAAAGGCAAAGGTCACCCAAAAATGAAAATTCTGTCATTAATTACTCACCCTCATGTCGTTCCAAACCCAGAAGACCTTCATTCATCTTCGGAACACAAATTAAGATATTTTTGATGAAATCCGAGAGCTTTCTTACACTGCATAGAAAGCAACACAACTACCACGTTCAATGACCATAAAGGTAGTGAGGACATTGTTAAAATAGTCCATGTGACATCAGTGGTTCAACTGTAATTTTATTTTATTTAGGTCCGCAACAATTTCTTCTCTTCCGTGTCAGTCTTCTACCCAGATGTGCTTCGCCTTGTTTACAAGTAGAGGACGACACACACTTACATAAGAGTCTTTGTAAATATGTCTGAAGATTTTGACAAAGAGAATGACTTGTAATTTTTTGCCCAGCCTACTAATTTGAACCCGTCTACTGCGTTAGCAGCACCACACACATGCACCATGATACTCTTGTCAGCACTTGTTGAAGACACGGAAGAGAAAAAATTGTTGAATAAAGTTGTTATTTTTGTTTTTTTGTGCAGGACGTAACGGACAAATCGTTAATGGCTGGCCTATGTGGATAGTAGAATACAGAAGTAAATATGTAAGTGCTAGCAACTTTACACTGCCACTCAATATAATGTTGACCTAGAAAAATGTACGTTATTCAAGTGTCTGTGCGGAGTGTGGAAGTGGAATAGTAGCGCGCTCACTGCATGACAGAAGGAGGCGCTGGTGCAGTCGCTTGCTCTTAAAATACTAATCATTTCTGGTCATAAAGATAAAAGAATTACATCTGTAAAAACTCTACGTTTATTTGTGTGCACTTACAATAACAACAAAACGTTGCACTTCTGTAAAATAAAGCAAACAGGATGTGCTTTCTGCTGTCTCTGCCTCTGTGAACTTGAGCGCGAAACTTCAAAATTCTGTGTATACTTGCCTTACAGACATGAAAAATATTTCTATAGAGAGTGAAATGTCTACTTTCAAATGAACCAATTCAAAGAGAAAACAAATATTCTCAGATTATGTAATTTGTATGAAACATGCATGCAGGTGCATCATTAACTGCAAAGATGACAAGACAATGTCGCCGACTTCACCTCTTAAGCCAAAAACAAAGAAAGCACTAGTTTATCAATAAATTATTAAAATGTTAATGCAGACTCCTTGCTGTTTTTCCCTGACACATTCATAATTATTACATCTGGCGGTACACTGGCAATATTTTTTGTGCGCTTGAACGTTTAATAGGCTATGTAGGCAATTAAAAGCTCAATATTATTATTTAAACGGTTTATTAATAAACGTGTGACTAATAGTCCACTACTGCTTAAAATGACTACTAGTCGACCAGAAAAATCTTTAGCCCTACAAAAAAGTATTTACATAGCTTGATAAAATCAGTTAAACCACTGATGTCACATGGACTATTCTACCTTACTGGGTCTTGAACTTAGTAGCTGCGTTCCTGTCTATACAGGGTCAGAAAGCTCTAGGATTTCACTAAAAATATCTTAATTTGTGTTCCGAAGATGAACGAAGGTCTTATGGGTTTGGAACAACATGAGGGTGAGTAATTAATGACAGAATTTTCATTTTTGGGTGAACTATCCCTTTAATGCTGGTTGCCACCTGACAAAAAAATTAAAAAACCAACAAACAAACAAATGGGCGGGGTGCCAACAAGAACATTACCCTCTAGTTTCAGCCCCTAGCACACCTCTTTAGAAGATCAGGAGAGTGAGGTTTACCCATTCAGCTTTTATTAACTGGCGTCCACTACACTCACAGGCCTAAACCTCACTCCCTTCCAGGTCACGGCACTGGTGTAACCCCACCAATTCAGCACGCCGACATGAAGCGCCTTTGTGCTACGGGCGTCCCGAGTTCCAGTCCGGGCTCAAAGACCTTTCCCCAATCCCACCCCCTCTCTCTCCCACTTCCCTTCCTATCACATCTACACTGGGTGGGTATTTCAGGTATAGAATTTAATCCGAAAGGTCAAACACCCTCTAAGGGCAAGTTTGAAAAACAGTTTCAACAGTGAGTGACTATCTATCAAAAACACTGAAGAGCATTTACTCCCTTCAGTCCACACAAACACTCAAATAAATGACATTTAAAACAGCCTATTCAATCAAACACTCTGATTCCCATTAGTAATTATCCTTACAGGGCACACAAACACACACCTCACAACATACATCTCTTGTCTATAGCACCAGGTTGCATCTGTCTCGTTAGGAACCGTTCATGAAATAATTTAGGGGGTCATTACTGCTGCAGAGCCTGTATGCTGAATCACAAAGCAGTAGCAGGCTCTGCTTTCATGAGACAGTATTACAGTACTGGCAGAGGGCCCGGAGTCATAACAGAGATGACCTACTGTCTACTCTACAGCTCAGAGAAAACCTCTCTGCATCCAGATTCATATTCACATATCAATAAGTCATAACTTGTGAATTGGCTACAGGAGGCTTTTGGAGAGGTGTGGTTTTGGGTTACACTAGGGCAAACATTCCATTTGACAAACTCTAAACACACAACAGAATTACTAAAACTTTAACGAACATTAAAATGAAATTTTGGCTGTACCTGGGTGTCTGTAAAGAGAAACACCATGTCCTGGCCTTCCACGCCTGCCATTTTGTAAAGCTTACGTAGGTCTTCATGGAAGCTCTCATAATTATAACCACGGCTCAACTCAATCTGAAAGCAGCGGTAACCACACATGTGAGCAGCCAGACGTGTTAGAGATTGCTTTCCTGTGCCACCCACACCAACTAATAGGGCATTTCCACGTTCTTGGCGAATCATGCGGGCAATTCTGTTGACAGGGGAAAAGATGAATGGCAAGAAAAGAAGGTCAATTGGGTGAGTGAACAAAACATTCCATTAGTAAACCGATCCAGATGCCCAGCCTAAATAGAAGGGTCATCTGAACACCTGCTTTTGTGGTCACCAGATGAAAAGCCAAGCTGCTTGCTTACCTAGACACATGTTCAATGGCATCTTGGAAGAACACAAGCTTGGTTTCCTTTGCAAAGGTCGTGTTGTAGTCATCCAGGTAGTCCTGAAGTACCTGCCGAATCTTCTCCATGTCCGTTAGATCCTCATAGACACGGTCAGCCTTGTCTACTCCAACCTGAACAATGTTAACAATAGGACATTTAATAATTTTATTTTAAATGATAACTAAGCACTGTCATTAAAGGAATAGTTCACAAATTAACATTTTGTCATCATTTACTCACCCGTATGTTGTTTCAAACCTGTATAAGTTTTTTCGGTAACACTTTTCTATGAAGCCCTATTTATAAGACATTATAATGGTATTTCTAAGGCATTATAATGAATGCATAATGCATTATAAAAAACCTTATAATATGTTATATCATCTCATGAATAATCATAACAACAATTATAATACATTATAATACTTGAGTATTTGAGTTTATAACTTTTAAGATTATGATTATTTAAAACACACAGTGGACAGCATATAAGATCTACTTAATTTATAATGGACTATATCATATTACATTTATTTTTTACATTATATTACATTTTATTTTGATGGTCCCCCTAGTCTATTGACAATAAGCAATTTTCCAACTACAGGTCAACAAACACTCCTTAGAGTATTAGTAGACTTAGGTTAAGGTTAGGCTAGGTAGCAGGTTCACATACTTGCAAAGTTACTTATAATTAGTTTGTCTTTTGGGAAACCATCAAAATACAGTGTTAACATATATTTAGCATCCTACTAACAACTATCAAACTGATAATACAAATGTGTCATATATAACATTCATCTGATCTGATACCTGATCTTATGGCTCTTTGAGAAATATTATTATTATTACTACTATTTTATAAGCGGTCTTTTATGCTTTATATAACTATGAGGAGGTAATCATACTCTTAAAAGCTATAACCACAAATAAGTAAAAATTATAATACATTAAAACTGTTTTTATGAATACTCATGAGATGATACAACATACTATAAGGTTTTTTATAATGCATTATGCATTCATTATAATGCCTTAAGAATACTCTTTTAATGAATTATAAATACGGGCTTCATAGAAAGTGTTACCGTTTTTTCTTATGTTGAACACAAAAGAAAACTTTTTGAAGAATTTTGAAGAACCAAACAGTTGTTGGTCTCCATTGACTTCAATAGCAGGGAAAGAAATACTTTGATAGTTAATGGGAACCATCAATCGTTTGATTACCAGCATCTTCAAAATATCTTCTTTTATGTTCAACATAAGAAAGAAACTCATACAGGTTTGGAATGACATGAGGATGAGTAAATGATGACAAATTTTCAACTTTGGGTGAACTCAATTACAAAGAAGCATATTTAAAAAGATTGTAGCTAACTATCTTTATACGAGTAACTAACAATTAAATATAAATACACAGAAAGCACTCTACACAGAAAATATAAAAGAGTGACAGACTGTCAGATGCAAAAAACATCACAACAATCCCCAAAATACTTTTACCTTGATGTAATCTCCAAAAATGATGGGCTGATTCACAAAGTACATCGGCTCTATGTTTATGCTGAAATATTTACCTGTTGGACAAGCAGTTCAGGACATTAATGTTTACTGTACCAAAAGGATGACAGATTGAGGGCAAAACAAAAATAAATAGATCATTCTGATAAGTCACAATGCAAAACAAGAGGAATTATAATTTTGACCCACTTCCTCTGTCTAAAAATTAAAATTTCATAAAATAACATTTGAAAAATCCTTTTAAGGCTTGCAATTACATTTATTGTTACAGTTTTAGCGTATGCAACAAATCACCTTGTATACACTGTGAGCAGCTTGCAAAATTACAAATAAAATAAAACAAAATATAATAATAATAATAAACCTGTTTATTGACTTTGTGGACAAAATGTTTCTCTCTATCCAGCTATTGTAAAACATTTCAAAATACAGTCTATTAAGATGTCTGGACTAAGCTCCTGAAGATTAACAGTGAAAAGGATTCAAGGGTCAGGTGCTGCTTACTAGCCATCTCAGAAATCATGGTATGAAAGTAGGTTTTGTCCTCGTTGTTGATGAGCCGATCGTGGAAGACACGCTGACACTCGTGACAGAACAAACGGAAGATCTGGGTTTGATCTCTCACTGTAGTTGGCTCACACTGCAGCATACCTGCACAGAAACACCCCCACACACACATGCAGAAGCAGATAATGAATATGATTTTCTTTAACAGTCATACAGATTTTTCATTATATCTTTCATTTCATAGCAAGAATGCCTACTAGTAGAAAATCAATTCTGTGTCTACAGATCAATGAGCAGTAACAGATGAACTTGTCTGTGACCTTTCTTTATTGAAAGAAAAAATGTGCTGTTTGGTTTTAGTTTACATTGACAGCATCTCTATCGAGAGTCCATAGTTCAGCCCCTGTATGAGTCCTAAGCCATAAAAGAACATTTTAACAACCCACAAGGTGCCTTTTCAAATTAAGAGAAAGCATTTTTATTAGTCATTTGAGAACTCTAAAACAAAAGAAGCTCTTTACAAGCTGTCAGTGAATTTCACCTACACACCCTGGATTTTGACCAGATTTTAAATTATTTGTGTGCAATATATACAATAAATGACAGTCTTTATAAATTCTTTCCAAATATCCTCAGGTCTGAAATGTCTCTGTAAATATGTCTTTGTTCATTTGTGTGTGTGTTTCTTACCCTGCACACATTTAGAGAGATCTCTGAGGTTAAAAACGTAGTGGGATTTGGCTGGTGTAGGCAGCAGGTCTACACTCATACGACGGTAGATCTCAACAGCAGCATCCACAATGCTGTCAGCTGCCTGCTTCACCGCTATGGAAAACTCTGTGAGGAATCCACCCAAAATTGCCTATAAACATGCACATACAAGAATAATTAGTGCACACAGCATGTGTAGAGCTTAGGACAGTAATATAATAAAGGTGTGAAATGTCTGAAGACTTTTGCAACTATGGACATTTCCAGCATTGACCAGTTTCTGGAAATACTTATGCTTCTGCAAAACTAAAGATACATACCTATACGTATGAATCGCTTCAGTTTAAAGCTGAAATGAACGCTTGAGCCAGAAAAAACTGACAACTTTTATTCCTTTTCACACAAGTATGATTTCTTCCATGACAACTCGCATTGTAATGGATATGACAGCGTTAATGTATTTGGTCTTGGTGGAATAGATCTGATACGCTGCTGCTGTTGGTTATTGCTGTAGTTGTAGATTATTGCTTCTGCTGCAAGCAAGTACAGAAACTTGCTACTGCCAAAGCATATGGTGATATGGTGCTGTGAGTATTTAAGACATACTGTTGCTGCAAAAATAGCATATAAAATAACCCATAGCAGATCTATACAGGTGGAGCTGGGAAAGGGGGAAGGTGTCCACAGTCACTTATTAAACGTGTTTTAGCCTCACTGACTGAGCATTTCAGTTCGAAACTGCCGTGAAACATGCAGCAAAGTATGTAATATTGGTGTTGCAGAAACACTGCCACAAGCATGTCCATTTCCAATGAGCTTGGGATGGTTTCTGCTCTCAGTTCAGAACTATGGACAGCTCCAGCTCTTAGGTTGTGGATTCAGAACCCAGGACAGCTCCGTTGCAATCCCTAATGAGCTACACTGCAATTAACTTTCTATAGGAAACTACCTGAGATGTGAAAAACTGCATATTTTAAAACTCAGCTAGTTGGTGGGTTGTCTTAATGAGGAAGCCCAATTACACTGGTGAAGGGTCATGTCTACTGAAAACTATACAGATGCTTAAGGGATTCTTGAGGGTTATTCACATCATACACATGGACATGCAACATCATGGAACAGTACAGAACCTGACATGTATTCTTAAAAATGAAATCTGAATTGTTGAGAATTTATTGTTAAAGGTGATTGCAAAAGTGATTACAAAAGCTGTGTTTTGATTGTTGTAGTGGCTGTGCTTTAAAGGAATAGCTCACCCAGAAATAAAAAAAACTTGCTGAAAATATACTCACCCAAGATGTAGATAAGTTTGTTTCCTCATTGAAAATTTAGCATTACATCACTTGCTCATCTATGAATCCTCTGTAGTAAATGGGTGCTGTCAGAATGATAATTTAAACATCTAATAAAGATACTACAGTAATCCTCAAGCAATCCACATGACTCATTAAGGCTTTTAACTTTCGACGGTTGTTTCTGGCCAAAATATGAGTCAATAATGCATAATAACACTTCCTTCAGTGAAAGATCATATCTGTTTAGAACTGTTTTGGATGGTTTTCATTTGTAAACAGTCCTTGATTGATGCATTTTTTTCTTTTAAATCAATTTAGACGACTGTTTTACTAGAGAAAGCAATATAATGATAGACTTGTTTGAAGTTCAAAACACCTTAATGATGGATTGTTTCTTACAAACACATTTTTTAAAGATGTTCATTCATGGACTGGAGTTGTGTGGATTATTTGTAGATTATTGTGATGGTAAATTCCTCAGAATGTGTTCCAATAAAAAAAACACTGCTGAAAAATATTCAGCATTTTTGTTTTATTTTTGGGTGAACTATTTAGTTAAATTCAATGAATTCAGAGATGCAACTATTCTGAAAGAATTTTAGCTTCAGCCCTGACAGATATCAAAGACTTTGACATCAGCTTGTTGCTGGTGTAATGCAACACTCCAGTAAGTGTAAAATGCATAGCTCAATAAATATGTGGTAAAACAGTCCAAGCCCAATAAGTTATGTTCCCTACTTTGCAAACACTCGTAAATACAGATAAAGCATACTTTCAGCTTTAATATGCTGTTTAGGTAGGCAACTCCTCAGGTTTTGGAACACACTTTAAGTCAGCTCAAGATCATTGCCTTTTCTAAACCAACAGGCTGATTCAGTCTTTGATGTCTCCAGAATCATCAGGCACAGCGTGCAACAGCTTTAAAGGCAACATGATGAAACAGCGTTGGCAACACTTTCACTGTCATAGATATATGTGACATAATTACGAGAGAAACTGGATATTCAATGAGCAAAAAGTTGGCCAGGACTTGATTTTATCCAGCGGGACATGACTGGATGTTACATAGCCAGGTGGTTGGAGGGGAAATCATTATGTTAACTAAAAAGCAACGTTGTTTCAGATGCAAAGCATTTATTATATTTTGACACATTTATTTGTACTAACATGTACCAGTGAATCAAGCACAATAAGACCGAAAATATGTATTAGGAGAGTAAATGGGTCAATTTTGATTTCATGTTGAATTTAAAAGTAAAATGTTCATTCAAAATGAGTGCTGCCATATGTCTGACCTTAAAAATCTGTTTGAGGCTCTGCTCTGAGGGCGTTGGGAGGCACAGCATGCTGAAGTGGCGGATGAAACGAGGGGTCACCGGGTTTCGACCTCCACCAGGAGGTGCACAGGCTGCAGCTATGGTCATATCCTTAGGGAGGAGAAGGAGAGAGAAGAAGGTGAGTAAGTACATATGAAAAAATATCCAAGGGACATCATTTAACTTTGTTTGACACTTCTATTAATCTCATCAAACTTTACTAGAAAAAATTAATGTAATATTGATTAAAACCCAAATTAAAATGAGAGCATTCATGACAGCTGGAAAACTTAATGACCAATTACTCTTCAAATGACAGAAAAATCATTCAGGAAATGTAGCTGTGTCAAAGTCAAAGCAGAGTCATATTCAGCCACCAAAGAGCCACACTAACCCAGATGAGTTTCTCCAAGGGCAAAGCTTATTTGAGACTCACAAATCATTCTTTTAATCCTCAGCAGGTTCTTTTCTCATCATATTTTTGCCTTTTGCTTATTTAGCAGATCACATATTTGATGAGTATTGAGGTCAACTACGACATCTCAGATCACCATATTTCTCTGTAACCTTGCCAAATTGCATAATTGTCCTTGTTTAAATTATGCACTTTTATCTTTGTTTGTATGTGTGTATGAGTGTGTGTGCTCATGCACAGGGTTTGCTTGGTGTGTGAAAAATACATAATTAAGAGTCATTCCCGAGGTAAGGCAACATTACAATGAGAGCAGCTACTTCAAACATCAAGCATTAGTCCTGCTCATTATAGGATAATCGTTACAACATACATTATTTTCCATGCACATAGAGAGAGATAGTGAGGCAGAGAGTGAGAAAATGTTTAACGATTAAAATGCTTGATAAAATTGGAATGTGATCCGAGGTTTCTGCATAAACTACTGGTCTCACAGCAGATGCGCAAGATTAGAGATGGAAATATTAAGGAAAGTAATTCCGGTTCTAGTTAACAATTCTGATTTCTTAATGATTCTATTTTCAGTACACTCAACCCCTGACCCTCAGTAATAAATCCTAATTATACAGTGCTATATCAAAACAGCACTACTATTGTGTAACTATAAGGCTTTGCTAAGCTTCCACACTAAATGCTTAAATGCTTAAAGTCTTTAATGCAGGATAGATTCTGATTGGCTGTCAGTGTTTTTTAAGCTGGAAAAAAATATATAATAGTGGAATTACATTCAAAATTATTCCTCTGTGTCATCACTGTTACGTTGCCGACCCTACTACAACAAATTAATTAGATTAATTCATTACTAATTACAACGATCATTAAAACTTTATAGTTATCATTATACTGTGTCCGTTGGCTCTTATTTTTCTGCTTCTTCTTCCACTCTGGAAGTCTATGGCAGCCCACAGAACAGCTTGTGGGAAAGTTGTGAAATTTGGCACACAGATAGAGGACAGTCTCAGCATTAACTATAGCAAGTTTAAAGTCTCTAACTCAAACTCTGTAGCGCCAACCACTTGTCCAGAGTTTCACTCATGTTTATGCTAATAACTTTTGAACCATAAGGTCTAGAAGGAAAATTCTTTTTCCTTTGAATCCTCCTCATGCCAGTGTCCATGAGTCAAATGGACACCAAAATTCAAAATTTGTAATGTCAAGGGGTTTTTTTTGTTGTTATTTTTAATAGTTCGACAGTTGTGTTATAACAGCCATATTTGATGCAGCACCACCTAATGGTCAGAAGGTATGAAAAATAGCTATTTTTGCTTATAACTTCTGAACGGTTTGGCCAAAAATCTTTAGATTTGGTGGAGCACAGTGAGTCAAACCATACCCAGTTTTCCCATGTCAGCCATTTTAGGTGTCAGCCATTTAGAATTTTGTCGTAAAATGCTATATTTCATGAATGCATTCACATATCATTATGAAAATTGGTACATGTTTTCGGCACCATGCCCTGACAGGACTCAAGAAGTTTGGTGACGGATTTGCTGGAATCATGCCAATCATTGCATGGATTTCACATTGATAGACAAAACCGTTTTTGTAACAAAGTTGAGGCATGATGCTGAGGCTGTATCTCTGCCAAGCTTTGACATATTGACACCAAACTTTGTATGTGCCATTGAGACCTCACACTGATTGCACCACATCAATACAGTAACAGCACCAAACAATTGATCAAAAGTGATAAACCATTCATTAACCATTAATAATGAAATGTTCATAAATGCTAATAAGTTTTGATTGCATTATCCTTTTGTAATGAAAATGGTTTAAAAAATATTCCTTGGGTCACGCCGACAGCATCTATACCAATTATGCCGTAGTCGGACAAACTTCCTGTCTGCCATTTTGATCATGCTTGATTTTGATAAAACCTACTTTTTCAATCTCTCGTCCATCAGTCCAATTTTCACCAAAATCAAGCAAGTTTATCTTCAGAATGTGTTGACAAAAGTTATGGATTCATGTTGATAGACAAAACCGTTTTTGTATAGCAATGCAACAAAGCTGAGGCATGATGCCAGACTACGTCTGAGGCTGTATCTCTGCAAAGCTTTGACATATTGACTCCAAACTTTGTGTGTTACCCCACACAGAACACACCACATCGATTTCATTACAGCACCACCTATTGGTCAAAAGTGATAAGCCATTAAATCATATTACTAGTGGTTGTTTTTATGATTTTTCAGCCATTTTTACTAAAATCATCTTAAAATGGCTTCAATTACTCATTGCTGCAGTTGGTCTGATGCTTGCTGCCATGCATGCTTCTGTAGTGCTTGGCCCCTTAATTGCTGCTTGCAGCTATATTTTTTAGTTGTCATTATAGTTATGTGAACAGACCTTTAGACTGGTTCAAAAATATCTCATGACACTGAGATTGATTTGTGAGCCAGACTTGTTAAAAAAGTAATTTGTCCACAAATTAGACTACAGTGGTCGTGCTGTATGTTTGCTATCTGATAACAATGATTTATTACATTTTTAGTGTTCCGTCCAGTGTTCACATGAAGAATGCTAACCTTTAAGAATCAAACTGAACTGAACTTTATAAAAATCATTCTGTTAAATGTTGTTTTTGTTTATTTATTCTCATTTGAACAATACCGGTCATAAATAAGAAACAGTTTTCAATTTCCAACTCTAGCTAGTGAAGTGAAACAAGGACAAGTCTTTTAATATCTCTCAAGGAAACATGACACAATTCTATTTTTTATGTGTGTCTGTTGCTTACGTGTATCTCCTTCCAGAAGAACTTTTCTCTGTCATAGAAGCCATGGAAGTCCTGAAACTGTCTGAGCAGCTCTATAGGGGGCTGAGAGCCATAACTGTCGAGTTTTGGCATATTCAGATCATCCACAAACACCACAATCTTTTTATTAGCAGGAGCACCTGAAATACATAAGCACATTTTTAGTATGGCAGTTTACACACCTGACCAAATCATACCCAGATGTGTCTTACCAAGTATATTTTTTCTTTTCTTCTCAAGTTTGGACTCAATGATCTCTTGGGTTCTAGCTGATGAAGTTTGGGCTGAGAAGTTGATGTAGACAGGAACATAACCTGCCTTTTCCTGCACACTGTTCAACAATGCCCGTGCCACCACAGACTAAAATGCACAATAAGCCTAGTAAGCAATCTGTAGTGATGAACACTTGAAAAACTTTACTGCTTGACGCACACTTACAGCACATTAAACACACTCGCCTTACCTTTCCCACTCCAGTGATGCCCGTAAAGAGAACAGAGTGATTGACAGATAGCAGTTTTTCCATCAGGTATCCGTACCTCACGGTGTCTGTAGTGGGTACCAGCATCTCAAAGAAGGGCATCTCACTGTTATAACTAAAGCAAGGAATGACCTTCTCCCATGGCTCTAAACATTTAGCATCAAAGTTCATATACATACTCCATAAATCACCTCCACTGGGCAACTGTTACAGAGAGAGAGAGAGAGAGAGAGAGAGAGAGAGAGTTCACTCTAATATGTACTTTATGCTATTTAGAATGTCATTAGAACACAAAATTAAATGTTTAGCAGCTGCTGTTTTCCATGAAATGAAAGTGATTGGGCATCACTATGATATTCTGATCTCTAAATATTGCTCAGGTCCTTCAGTGCAACAATTATAAGAGGATTTGTTTAAATAAGTATAATCAATAGTAATAGCAATGCTTTGAACACACTAGAGTCTGAGAATAGAAAAAGAAAGATTTTTTTCTTGTGGATTCTTTATTATAAGGACAGGTTCTAGCACCCTTGTTCATCTCAAATTCACCACTTCCTTTTCTTCTGCTCTTCACTCCTCCCCTCCTCCCTCGCTCCTTCTGTCTCGCTCTGTGGAATACTAATAATGACACTCTCCACTGCATTCTGACCTTCTGAAATAAATACCACACCTTCCCTTTATCCTTATACAAATGCCTGGGACATATTGTTTTCCTTCAATCTATTTCTCATTAGATATTCCCAAGGTCACATTTAAGAATGTAACAGACACACAAGACATTGCTGTCTTTATAAAAAGAACTGAACCGGTCAGGTGCTATATATAATTTACAATGACCTCTCAGTCAGGTTAATGTGCTTCTTTCAGGGTCAAAGCCCAGATGAGGCTTGCAGTGTCTTCAATGTTCCACATCAGTTATTTAACAGGAATAGCTACTGTATAGCCACTGAGAAAACATTATAATGGGACTAGAGAAAAAGAAATCATTACCTTTTAGATTATGTAAAATTATGAATACATTACAGCTGTAGATCTGTGAAGAACCAAACATGTTCCTCAAAATCTTGTGGCACATAATAGTGTCTTTTTCTGAACAAAATGCTATTAGAAGGCTGATATGATTTTCATGAATTATGGCAATGAAACAGAAAGTCCCCATTATATTTATTGATAAATTTATCCATAAATGTAAGCACACTTCACAGTTGAATCAAAATTATCTATGGTGTATTTTAGGTGCATTTTTGTATAAAAAAAGTACCTTTGCATCACTGTTGCCCTCAAACTGTTGTCTGACGAATGTGTCGAATGTGTCCCAGTGGCTGTCAATCAAATTCCCCCCCAGTGCCCACAGGTAGCAGAACACAAACGTCTGACACAACATACTGTTCAGTTTACTGGCCTCCTGCAAATACATAGACAAAAAAAAAGCAAACAGTTGGATACCATCATACTGAATTTCTAACAACTTGAAATTGATATTCTTAGCTTATACTGCAAAACTACTGTACATCAATATGAGGCTGCATTAGTTTTTGGGTCTGAATGTTCTGAAGTCTGCCAGTCCAGAGTTTTGATTTATGATATTCAACTTTCAACTCAAGTTCCCACTCCTCTCTGAATCCTTATATCTTTGAGAAACCAAGAAACATTCAGGGAGAAGTGAGAATGTGAATTTATTTTTATGCTTAATGGAGTAATGGAGCAGAAAAGCATGAATGTCTTGCACTTAAATGTTAGACGGCAATTAAATCTGAATTTCTTTTTAGGTTTATATATTATATGTTTATAAATGTTTTTTACTCACTAATAAAGTAATTTATTAGTGGATAAAAAAAGCATTTAAACAACATTAATAATAATTTGCTTTGTCTCAGTACAGTAATGGTACAAAATTTAATATTGCAAATAACATGTTGTCTTCATATTATACAGTGCCTTGTGAAAGTATTCATACCCCTTCATTTTTATATGTTTTGTTATGTTGCAGCTTTATGTTAAACTGATTTAAATTATGTTTTCATCCATTTACACTCCATACACCATAATGACAAGGCAAAAAAACTGATTTTCAAATGTTTTAAAAATAAAACACTGAAATAACTGAACTGAAATTGCATAAATATTCATACCTTTGACTTAGTACCTAGTTGAAGCACTTTTACAGCCTCAAGTCTTTTTAGGTATGATTCGGCAAGCTTTGCACATCTGCAACTGGCAATTATCTGCCAGTCTTCACCTCACTTCTTCACCTCTCAATCTCTGTCAGCTTGGATAGGGGCTGGCAGACATCTTCAGGTTTCTCCAGAAATATTTTATTGTGTTCAACCCAAGACTGTGGCTGGGCCAATCAAGGACATTCACAAAGTTGTCTATAAGCCACTTTTGCTGTGTGCTTAAGGTCATTGTCCTGTTGGAAGGTGAACCTTCTGCTCAGTCTGAAGTTCTAAATGCTCTGGACTGGGTTTTCATTAAGGCTATCTCCATATTTCGGTGCACTGAGCTTTCCTTCTACTCTGACGAGTCCCTCAGTCCCTGCGATTGAAAAACAGCCCCACATCATACTTTTCTTTTGAAATGGTACTGTGCAGGTGATGAGCAGTGATTTTTTTCTTTAAACATGATGCTTGGAATTGAGGTTCATTAGACCAGAGAATCTTATTTCTCACAATCTGAGGGTCCTTTAGATGTTTTTTGCAAATTCCAAGTGGGTTTTCATGTGGCTTCACTAAGGAGAGGATTGAGTTTGGCCACACCGCCATAAAGACCGGATTGGTGGAGTGTTGCAGAGATGTTTGTCCTTCTGTAAGTTTCTTCCATCTGCATATATGATCATGGAGCTCAACTAAAGTGACCATCAGCTTCTTGGTCACTAGTATAACCAAACCCCTTCCCCATCGCTTGCTCAGTTTGGCCAGGAGGCCAGCTCTAGAAAGAGTCCTAGTTGTTCCAAGTGTCTTCCATTATGGATAATGGAGGCTACATGCTTCTGTGAACCTTCAATGCAGCAGAATTTCTGAACTGTGACTTGATGCAAGCCTGTTTCTGAGCTCTACGGGCAGTTATTTTGACCTCTGGGCTTGTTTTTTGCTCTAATATTTATTTTCAGCTTTTAGACCTTTTCTGAGAGGTGTGTGCCTTTCCAAATCATACTCATTCAAATGAATTTGCCCCAGTTTAACTCCACTCGAAGTGTAGTAACATGTACAAGCGATACGGTGCTCCTGAGCTAAATTTCTAGTATCCCAAGAAAGGGTATGAATACTTATGCAATGGAATCATTTCATTTTTTTATTTCTAATAAATAAATTTAAGTTGTTACAAATCTGTTTTGTGCTGTCATTATGGTGTATGGAGTGTAGACTGACGTGGAAAAAAAGTAATTTAAAGCAGTTTAACATAAGGCTGCAAAATAACAAACTGAAAAAATGAAGGGGTATGAATACTTTCGCAAGACACTGTAACACTTTTTTTCTCACACAAAATATATGGGTCTTTGAACATGTGAATATATAGCATTTATATTTTCGGTCACTTTTTGTTGTTTCTTGTGCTCAAGTAGTGTACATCTACTGGGTTTTCTTTTGTGTTGTTACACACCATAACATCTCTTTTTGTGTCTTTAACATTCATTTTTGTGATAGTGAGATGTATTATACCATTTTGAGGTTAGGGCCTCCATCACTGAACAGTAACGCTTCCAGCAGGCAGCAGAGGGTTGTGACTTTACTGATGTCCACCTGAGCAATGGCCTGGACACAGTGTTTTGATACAAACTGCAGGCCCTTCTCCACACATTGTTCAAAAAGCTCCATCAAATATCCACGTACAGGCTCTGTGATCTAAAAAAAACACAAAATTTCCAAGATGGTTATAGCGCTCTTCAATAATGTGTTATAGAAAAACATTAAAACATTCCGCATAAAGCCACATACAGAACACATATTGCCTATAAACTCTTCAATTAAAACTCTTTCTAATAAGAACTCTGAGAGTTCTAAAGGCTTCACCTTCTCTGCAAAACCTGTAAGCCACGTCTGAACGTACGGCATCCACTTAAGCTCCTCTGGGTCAATGTACACCATCCCACAACGGCTTACCGTGGCAGGAGACGCCACTGCTAGGTCCTGAACCTGATTGAGAAAGCGTAGCATGTATGTGTGCGTGACTAGCCTCTAATTAAAAACAGAAAGTGCGTTTGGAATTCGATGCACATTTGAACATCTCACCTCAAACATCATGTGTATTGAAGGTGTGAGTTTGATCCTTTCACTGTTGGCTAAGCAAAGCATCTTATTATCATCCAGCACTGTGTTCATGTTCTCAATCCACAGTGCATCCACTGGGCCATCACTGATAACCCATTTGTGGTCGTCACTGAAGTCCTGGACTGCTGCCCGCACACAAAGTGCCATAAGACCATCCCGCCATTCAAGCGTCAGCGGGTTCACCTCCCCATAAAGCTCACCCATGCTCACGGACTTCGGGTTGAGCACATAGGTCTTCACAGGGCGGTAGAAAGGATTTTGGTGGCCAGCATGATACAGTGTATCCAAGGTGTCTGCCAGCACGCGGTAGACAGTGGTTTTGCCACCTCCGGTGGGCCCCACAAGCATTACCCCATGGCGGACAAGCATGGTCTCGTAGAGTTGGATGACCTTGCTTATGATGCTTGAGAGGGGCTGGAGGGAGCGTTGGCACAGAGATGAGTGAATGGTGGACTGCAAGACACCATAGTCATGCTCTGGGATGGTGACACCAGGGAAGAGGTCTGACAAGATGCCACTTAGGGAAGAAAAAAAAGGGAGTTAGGGATCGACACACATTTACAGTATTTAGACCTGGACTAGATCGGATTAGTCTTAAAATATAAAATTATCGAAAGTACACCTATCTAGACGTTTATAGCTAAAGAAATGAATGACAATAAGCATGAAAAAATGCACACTCACATTAGATGGAAAAGGCTATTTTATTCTACATAACGGTGGCTCCCCCTTATGGTGGAGATCATATGATCACGTGAAACGACCACAGTACTCAGTAGAAAATTGTAAATAAATATATCTTAGACACACACATTTACACACATCTAAACTGGGACATTTCAGACTTCTGTTGTTTTTATATATAGCTAGTTATAAATACTACTTAACCCTAACACCCTAACTATCAGGGTTATTAGAGAGTTATTAGAGCCATAAAAACATTGTTGTTAGTTGAAATAACATTAACTCAAATTTAGTTAGTTGCCAAAAATTTAATTGTAAAATATAATAAATTAAAAAAACACAATAAAATGACTAAAAATTGACCAAAATTAAACTAAAAATGTAAAATATAAAAATAAAAATTCATTCAAAATATATATGAAACCTATAATAACTTCTCAATGATACTAAAATAACATTGCTAGCAATAACCTTAAGAGAAACCTTTCTGCATGCCATTTTTAAACAAACTTTATTTACTTTATTTCTATACTGTTTTACATGAGGACATGGCAGATTTTGGCAAATTTAGCTCACATCTACATACACGCATACTTGTTCTCTCTCTTATTCAGTAAGGATGTATTAAATTGATTAAAAGTAACAGTAAAGTCATTTCTGATGTTACAAAAGTTATATATTTCAAATAAATGGTGCTCTTTTAAACTTTTTTATTCATCCAAGAATCCTTAAAAATGTCCATGTTTTAAACATTGCTAATAAAAAATGCTACTTGGGAATCAAATCAGTATATTAAAATGATTTCTGAAGGATCATGTGACACTGAATAGAATAGAGTAATAACTGCTGAAAATGTAGCCTTCCTGTCACAGGAATAAATTACATTTTTAAATATATTAAAGTATAAAACAGTTTTACATTGCAATAATATTTCCAAAAACATTTTAAAAATTGTATGTGTTATAAACACAATAAGTGGTCACCTGAAAAGCACTGCATCATCTTTAAGGAACTTGGGAAGGTTTGAGTCTCGCAGAGCTCTGATCAGCACAACATCCTCGCTCAAGTGAGGGTTTTCTCTTTTTAATGACCTGAATACACACACACACACACAATACATAATATATAAAAGGCTATTCAGAAAATGTGAGCATGAACACACAACCAGCAGCACAAAAAATTGGACTGGCTCAGTATTTCACACTCAGTACACACAGGTAATCACACAATAGGTCTCACTATAGATGGAGTTCACAAATCAACCAAGAATTTTACATTTTCTGAAGAAAATAGGAGTGATGCTCTGTGAGTGCTATGTGTGAGTGCTTTTAGTGCAATGCTATGTGGTTGCTAGGGTGGAAAATATGAGGTAAGTGGTGCTTGCCTTCCACAATATAAGGGCGCTGTAGGTGGTTTTGCTAGGGTGGTTGCTAAGGCATTTCTAGATGGGTGCCATGTGGCTGCATCCTGGCTTAAGGTCTTTTTTCACACATTATAATGCTACCATCCGAAAATCATAGGCCTCTCTCAACAACCCTGTGTTATTCATGCCTTGGTAAGCACCACTAATTAGTATTGCATGAATCACAAAGACTATTGGTAACACTTTAGTATAAGGAACAGTTCTCACTATTAACTAGTTACCCAAGTATTACCCAATACCTGAACTTAACAACTACCTTACTAACTGTTAATAAGCAGCAAGTTAATGGTTTGTTAATAGCGATAACTGGACCTTAAAATAAAGTGTGACCAGACTATTAAACAACCTGTATTAACTACATTAACTCCATATCAGTACTTTACACAGAATATGCTGCTCACATTTACTCTCTCTGTGCCCACAGCTGTTCATATATTCTTGTAAATAGTTTAGCAGCCTAAATCACATTGATTTAAAGACAGACCTTTTGAATCACTGAAGCATACAATGAAATAAAGGGGCACTAAAGTGAATTTATGCTGCATATAAAACCTGAGTACTAATAAATGTGCCAGTGACATGGTGCTGAAACACACACACACACACACTTAAGTAAATACAAGTAAGGGCCAGCTATACAGCGACTGATCTGAGACCAGGGCTAATGAAGATGATAGTCGTGCCAAACAGGCCTAAATTATCTGCTTAGTGGTTTCTTACACAGCTGTATTTTATTAGTCTTTACTCCAAAGGCAACACCAACTGGCTCATTCATGACAGTGAAAGAGCATGTAACAACCTAAATAATTCTCAATCAAGCACTGACTTGTTTATAAAGGAAAGGCAATAAACGTGTCAGAAGACCCTACATAAACACATCCCAAGACTATACGACTGTTTTATGTAATTTATAAACCACAAATCACCAATTAGAATGATTTCTGAAGGATTGTGTGACAGTGAAGACTAGAGTAATGGCTTCTGAAAATTCAACTTTGCTATCACAGGAATAAAATACATTTTAAACCATAAGAAAATATATGAAAAATATTTATTTTAAACTGTAATGATATTATTGAAAAATGCAGCCTACTTCTTTCAAAAATATATACATTTAAATTTGTACCAACCCCCAAATCTTTGAAGGATTAGTTCACTCCTGAATTAACATTTCCTGATAATTTACTCACCCCTATGTCATTCAAGTTCATGTCTTTCTTTCTAAGGTTTTTGAGGAAAAAAATCCAGGATTTTTCTCCATATTGTGGACTTCGGTGGGACTTACAAGTGGAAGGTTCAAATTGCAGTTTCAATGCAGCTTCAAAGAGCTCTACATGATCCCAGCCAAGGAGGAAGGGTCTTGTCTAGCGAAACAATTTTTCATTTTCTAAAAACAAAAATATATATATATAAATTTATATACGTTTTAACCACAACAGCTCATCTTGCACTAGCTCTGCGGTATGTGTCTGCAACTCTTTTGTTTTTGCCCCCATTTTTCAGGACCTGAACTCAAAGAAAAAGACTTGGATCTTTGAGTTCATCTCATGAAAAATGGGGGCAAAAACAAAAGTGTTGCGTTTATAATTATGGTCAGTGTACGTTGGAAAGGTCAGGCGTGGCTAGTTTTTCATCTGTGTACTACGGTTCAAAAGACTTCTTAATCGTCCAACATCATTATTTTACCTGTTTTCATAAAGGGCGTTTGACTTTCTTTGCATGTTCTTTCATTCATACTTTGTAAACACTGGGTCGGTACTTCCACCTACATCATGCATGAGCTTTCCTACATGACTCAGAGTTAATGCAAGACAAGCATTTATGTTTAAAAAGTATATAATTTGTTATTTTTTTAGAAAATGACCCATCATTTCGCTTAAGGGCCTTACCCTTATTCCTCGCCTGGGATCAGGTAGAGCCCTTTGAAGCTGCATTGAAACTGCAATTTGGACCTTCAACCCGTTGATCCCCACTGAAGTCCACAATATGGAGAAAAATCCTGGAATTCTTTCCTCAAAAACCTTAATTTCTTTTCGAAAGTCAGAAAGTCATGGACATCTTGGATGACATAGGGCTGACAAAGGAAATTTCAGGAAATTTTCATTCTGAAATGCACTAATCCTTGAATGGCAGTGTATGTTAGATTGACAGATAATCATTGAGTAATGTGATAATGTGTTTGTGGTGTAGAAACAAAGCAGAGATCTGCCTCACCCTGCCATGACCAGCACAGATTTGACAGCTCTCATGCCAAAATCATAGTGATCCTGCTGAGAGAGCTGCTCACTGCAGAGCTTGTACATCTGAGTCATCTTTCTCGCAAGAGTCTTACTAGACTCAAAGCCCTCAGAGTACAGGATCACCTGCAGGGAGAGAGAGGTTTTAAGGTTAAAGATATTGTAAAACTGCCTGGGCTGTCAGATAAGACATTCTAATATTGAAGACTTAATAGGACCCATGTAAACAGATATCCTCTAAAGCTGTGGTTCCCAAACCACTTCACACTGTTGGATGGTGTTTTGTGTGGGGGTTTACAGGGGACTTCACTAGTTCCCTAAAAGTGTTTTGTTGCTTTATGTATGTATGCTTTGGATTAAATCTAGTGAATTGATACATGTAGTAATATTTATTATCGTAATATTTATTATCAACCACCGATGTCACATGGACTATAATTAACAATGTCCTTACTACCTTTCTGGCCTTTGAATGTGGTAATTACATTGCTGTCTATGCAGGGTCAGAAAGCTCTTGGATTTCATCAAATATCTTAATCTGTGTTCTGAAAATGAACAAAGGTCTTACAGGTTTGGAACAACATGATGGTGAGTAATGAATGATGAATGATAATGTCATTTTTGAGTGAACTATCCCTTTAATGCATTACTTACTTTCGGCCATCAAGTTGGATTTTGACCCTTCATAGTAAAAGGTCTGGGCGCCTATGCTCTACATGCTCCTAATAATTCAATCATTTCATCATTTTACACAGGAAATATAGTGCGTGTTAAAGTTAAAAGTACAATTTACAACCAATCAATTGTGAAAATTCACAAACAGGAAATCACAGTGGTAGAACACCAGTTTCCTCATAACAACACACACACATAAACAAACAAAAGCTTTTAATGAGTACACGCATTAGGTGAGCAGCGGCATCTCTGACCCCTCTACTTCTCACCTAGTGTGATTTATCATCATTACTGGGATCAGACCAGGTTGTTTAATCACACACCTCAGCGATAAGAGCATAGTTGGGCACCATCATGGCTATGGGTCGGAAAAGGGCTTTCAGGTTGTCGGGGAGTTCAGTTCTGCCAGCGTAACCGGGGTTCATTGTGATGAAAGCAGCACAGGTCATCACCAATTTTATCTCTCTCCCCTCAAACATGAACCGAGGTAGCTGTCCAACACAAACACAATCTAGACACATGCAGCTGCATATAATTCCTGTATAAGTGATCACAATTGAGATTGTGCATGCATATGTGAGTGTGTATGTGTAATACCCTGGCTGCCTTGGCGTTTCTGATAGTGATGAGTTGTTGAGCGATGACTGACAGCACCTCTATGTTAATGCGATTGAACTCGTCAAAGCAGCACCAGGCACCAGACTGAGCCAAACCACTGAAGAATGTCCCCATCATCTGAACACACAAATGCAATACAACAATTGCAGCAAACAGAATACTGAAACCTCTAAATGCTTAAAATGAAAATAAAATAGTACATTGTATACAATAAAACAGAGCTAAAGTAGAAATAAAAAACATATATATACACTTTTTGTACCATAACACTGCCACAGCGTGAATGTTAACTTATATTTGCTATATCAAATTTTTTACATGTACAACTTAAAGGTAATGCATAAGAGTCTTTTGCATTTTTTGCAGTGTCTCAGGCATGTCTCAGTTTCTTAAAACACATTCAAGTTAAAATTAGTTCAACTTAAAAAAAAAAAAGCATGAAAAAAAAATGATGACTGAAAATATGAAGCAGTAGTGATTAATTGATTTCATACTGTTTAATAACAGTATACTGATCGACAGGATGACATTCTCACATGCCCCCCATGTACTGAACCACAGCTATAACAAACCCCAACCCAGCAAACCCGTAGGTAAAAGAATGATCTACAGAAAGAGCTATGAGGTAAAGTCATGTTCCAGTGACGGAATAAAAAAAAAGAATCTCACATTATGACATATGACTCCCCTAGCAAACACTAAACACTGGCCATAAATAAAGACAGCCTGCTGGGTAGAGCTCAGATAGATGTGGATGTGTGTGCTGCACAGAGAACTCAGCTAGGGATCTGCTGCCTCCTAGTGACAGATACAATGAATTCACTATACACACCTTATAGTCGAGTCCATCTGAGCAGTTAAAGACCACACACTGTATTGCCAGAGCTTTGGCAAGGTCTTTAGTGGTCTCAGTTTTGCCTGTGCCTGCTGGACCTGCAGGAGCTCCTCCTAGATCTAGCTGCAGCGCTCCCATCAGGCAGAGGTAACATCGATCCTAACATAAAAAAGCAAAGAGATATGCAGTTCGCACACATCTCATTAGTACAATCATGCTCCTTAGTAACTCATACACACAACACTGACATAGATCCATGCATAAAGTGATACATTTATTTGTTACTTGCACTTTAGTATCAGTGGTTAAACTGATATTTCTTGTGCATGAGAGGTAAAAAGACAATCTGATGTTTGACTGAAGTTTAGCAGATTTAAGGTCAGAGGCAGGCAGGGTTGCCTGGTTTCCACAATAAAACCCACCCAATTGCTACTCAAAATTAGCCCAATCAGGTTTTAGAGGTGGTTCCCCAGTAAAAATTGTATTCCAGGCGTGTTAAAGTAGCCCAATTCTGCGGCAAACACTTGGCAACATTGGAGGCAGGTTCAGAAATCAACTAAGGGCAAAACTGTGACCCAGACTGACAAAAAGCCCCAGGAATTTAAAATGTGGGGGCAAAAAAGGGTCCCTGTAGTAGAGGTCTGCTGTCTGGTTAATGTTTAATGAATATCTTCGGTTTCGGGTCGGGCACGGGTTTGTAACTAAAGTAAAACTATATGCAGTGGGCTACGCTTTCACTGGCGCACACACATACACATTACTTGCACAAAGAGATCGGAGAACGTTAATGTGATCTTACGGCACATCATCTCTGTGTTTGATTTAAAGCAGAAAGAATGCTAGAACAAGCCATAACTGGTGAAAATGACCATAATTTTTACCCTTTGCCTCCAAATCGTGCATAAAAATCTTTCAAAGCTCATGCTAGCTGGATTATCCATTATATATAACGTGTGTGCCATTTATTGTACAGGCTATATTTAAAACGAAATTCATTTTGTTCTTATGCCTGATCTAGTGTCTCTCTGTCACAACATCGCAAGCAGCAGACGCACATTAGCAAGTTGGAAGAATTATGACCTTGTTGTTACAACCATTAAATAATTCCTCAGCGGAATTTATGTTGTTCGTAAATTTCTTAGCTGGTAAGTGCTTTTTTTGCCTTGTGTGTTGAACTGGCCGTGAGCCTTAATGACACTGTTTCTTTTTATTTGTTTACTGGCCATTGCATGCAATCATGAAATACAGCATATTTCAAAAGCTTGGCTAGTCGTTGTGAAAATCAATTTCGGGGTTGGTCTCTAAATTTAACAGTGCCGCTCGGGTCGGGTCAGATGATCTCGGGACGGGCCGAGTTCGGGCTTCAGTTTAAAGCCCTGCAGACCTCTACCCTGTAGTGAATTAAGTAATCAATTTATATCAAAATTGACCATAAATTAAAATTCTATCAGCTTCATTGTTTTTAATAATATATATATTGTGCATTACTTACAGCTACTTACGTTGATTTCATTTTATTAAAACAACAATTATACAGAGTAAGATTTTATCATTTAGTTTTACTTTATATTGAACTTTAAAATTTATATAAAGTAAAACCCATCATTGTTCAGACTGTAAAATTTATTGACATTAAGTAACTAGACAAAACTTCATGTTTTGCAGCATAAGTATTAAATAAACTGTCATAAAAAAGTGCATTTATGTACCGTCAGTGGAGTGATCACCAAACGAGGACATGCTCCCAAATATTCATATCCATAGACATATTGAGAGAGAGCCATCCGAGCGACACAGTCATCCAGGTCCACATCCCAATAGTACCGCAACTGCCTCTGCCACTCGAAGTTATTACTGGAGTCCACCTACAAAAATACACACACACACACACACACACACACACACAGACACACACAATAACCCCTCAAACTATCAGACATAACAGGTAAATAATAGTCATTTACATAATGTATTACAGTAGTTATCAACTGTCTGGTCGCAGGTTTATTTTGATACAGTTGGACAGCAAGGAATGGTACAATTAATGCGCTAAATACAAATAATGGAATAAGCATACTATATGATAGTATCAAAAAGAATCCAGTGCCAGTAAATATCCGGTTGACACTCCAACATAGAAGGAAAAAAAGGGTTACACACCCCAGTCTGCAGGAAGCACTGATCAACACTGCTCTTTTTATAAGCTTATGTATAGTTATAGTCACAAACTCTCTTTACATCTGTATTTTGAGTGATTTATTGTCCCAAAAAAAGTAAATACAAAATAAAGTTAAAGATGAATTTGACTGATAGATTATTTAAAGGTACAGTTCACCCATAAATTGAAAATTCATGAAAATTTACTTTCACACTATCCAAGATGTAGATGTTAATTTTAAACTATCGCTTCTGGCCAAAATACCATAATAGCACTGCCCATAATCCATAATAATGCTTTCTCCAGTAAAATGGTCCATCCCCTGTTGTTCTCTCACAATAAAATCCAACAACATTTTAATGTTTTCACTATCAAACACTGCTTGATCTGTGCATATTTTTATCCTGATTCAGTTAAGACAGCTTTTTCACTGAAAGAAGCAATATTATGGATAGAAGACTTGCATGTTAGCTGGAAGTTAAAACGCCTTAATGAATTTGTTTATTACAAACATGCAGCTTTCCGCTTTACAAGATGTTAATTGATGGACTGGAGCTGTGTTGTGGATTATTGCATCATTTTATTTGAGCTCTCATTCTGACAGCACGCATTTACTACAGAGGATCCACTGATGACCAGGTGTTGTAATCCCAAATTTTTTCAAAATCTCGTCTGATGAAGGAACAAATTCATCTACACCCTGGATAGCCTGAGACTAAGTAAATCTCAAACTTTTCAAATCTGTTCCGATTAAGAACCTCGTCAACATATTGGATGGACTGAGGGTGAGTAAATATTAAATAATTTCTATAGATATTGAGATAACATCATTATCAGTTGTTCTTTTGGCCATGATAATCTTGTAGTGAAAATATGATATTGTGACAGCCCCATTAAAAAGCACTGATCTGTTGCAAAAAGGTCACATTTTTCATAGTGATGAGATGAAGGAAACACACAAACCTTTTCTTTTACAAGCTCTGTGACAATGTCTCTGGCATGCACATCTATGGTGATGAGAGCTGTGATGATGTTCCGATGAAGACTGGGCAAATTCCCACGGACCAGAGCAGCAAGAGCATTCAGTCTCTATTTGTACAAACACAGACAGACACACATACAGTATGCAAAAACCACATGCTTGCACTATGCATACTAAATTGTAAAAGACTTGAAAGGAAATAAACAAATCTATACAAAGATAAATCATTTGGTCTATGAAAGCTATATGTTGTCACCTCAAAGTTGGTGATTTCAAATTCTTGTAGTGCTTGATAGTGATCATGATCTCCCTCCAGGCAGTTGTCCATGTCCCTGCACCACATGAGCTGAGAGATGGTCAACACCACCTGCAGAAAGAATGCAGGTGAGAATCACTCATATACTCAAAGATGCACATAAACAATCTTACCTAGACAAGCACAAACCTGTGAGGGATGTCCAGCCACAACCCACTCCACTCTGGGTTTGCTCTGGTAGTCAGCAATTGCAGCCTTACTGAGCCTCCGAAGAGAGGAAAACATGGCCTCCTCCACCTTCCCCAACCAGTCCTCTACATTTCCACGAGCCTTCAGGCCTTTCCCTAGTGCCACCTACAACACAGACACACATATACATAGTTTTATATTATTTTATATATCATTGTTATTTGGTCCATGTACCTTTTGGATAATTTGTTTTCTACTTTTTGTTTTCAAAACAGAAAAACAAATGAATCATAACTGTGTACATTTTGACCATTTCATTTCCCATTTGGAAATGAATAATGAGAAAGAAAAAGATGGCTTATTTTTACATACAGTAATACCCAAACATTCCACTTTTATCCAAAATGACAGAACTAGTTTCATTTCATTTATAAATGGGAAATGAAAACATTAATGAGAAAACAAATTAGTCAAAGATACACTGAACCTTTTTATATTAAATTTGTCATATACGAAAACAAAAAGAAAAGAAAAGAAAAGAAAAGAAAAGAAAAGAAAAGAAAAGAAAAAAAGAATTCACCTTTTCTCCCTCAGGTGACACCATGGCTAAGATGTCATTAGTGTACTGTATTTTTTCAGCAGTCTTGCCCTCTCCAGGGGTAAGAAGGCCGAACTCCAGCTGTGATATTGCATCAAAACACTTCCTCAGATGAGGCTGCACAGCCTGCGGGTTCCGTGTCTGAGCCAAAATCTCCAACAGTTCATCATTAGACAAGAAGTAGAACCTGAGCCACCCAGAGAAGTGAGTTAAGTCATGGCACAGAATAAAAAGAAATCAGCATTCTGATGAGAAACTGCTGTGAGTGTGTTCTTGTGCATAGGCACCTTGGGAAGATAACTCTCTTGGACTCCAGGTAAGCCTCCAGGCATTTCTGTATCCGCTCCAGGAGTGCATTATTATTTTGGAAAATATCCAAAAGCCCTGAGGAGACAGATTAAAGGGCACCACTGGTTAAAGTCAATTATAATTTACACCATTCCTTTTCATTGTTGCCTTTTACTTACAGCTTTCATTTTTATAATGCACTAATTTGCAGATTAAAAACTCTTCTGACACTGAACACTGAGTTTGTTTTTTTTATGTAAATGTGTTCATCTAATGTTTCCAGTTTTTTATTTAATGTTTTGAGTTGTTAAATTGCTTTGTATGTGTTTCCTAAACTACATCTTGTCACACCTGTTTGTGTGGCAGCACGCAGGGCATTAGGCAGGCGGTTGACCTTCCTCATGATCTCTTTCCAAGACTTGTCCACTTGAAGGAACATCTTAGACTCAGCAGGCAACTGTCTCTGGATGTCAGGGGCACTGAAAATACTCTCAAGATAAAGCCAGCTTCTCTGACATGCCAACCACTCATCCTAAGAACACAGTAGAAAACAGTCAGAGAAAAAAACAGTAACACCCGGAAAAAAGTGCTTTGGTTTTAGAGGACCACCACTCTGGTGTGACTACCAAGGTCTGGCTGAAGAGAGAAAGCTGTCTCTGCCACTTGTCCACTCTGGCCTTGATGGGGCCTGCGTAACGGGATGATGCAACTGTGGCCACATTGACTATACTGTCATCGAGAAGCACCTACAAGTTTTACATTCACACAGACAGAGTACAAATATTCATGGAAATGAGAAAACATCTGTTCTGTATTAAAGGGATAGTTCACCCAAAAATTTAAATTCTGTCATTAATTACTCACCCTCATGTCATTCCAAACCTATAAGACCTTTGTTTATCTTTAGAACACAAATTAAGATGTTTTTGATTAATTCCAGTAGCTTTTAAACCCTGCATAGACAAGTTCAACATTCAAGGCCCAAAAAAGGTAGTAACAACATCGTTAAAACAGTTCATGTGACACATGCTTTATGCAGCTACTGATTAAATATTTCATGTATCCTATATAAAACAATTGTAGAAGATGCTTTGCATGTTTCTGAAAGTAAGTTTGTCTCATAAGAGAGCCAGGTGCATTTTGACTGTCTCAAGGCAAAACTAACTGTGTAGGCCTCATGTCCTACGTGACTCAGCTTATGAATAGGGCATTCAGAAGGAAGTACTGGAGATGGGAGATGCCACAGGATGAGATAGATAATGTGAACTGCAGAACTAGATAATGTGTGGACAGCTTATTAAAATCTTAAAATGTATCCTTGCAACCTTGGGTACCCGGAAAGTGATTATCTTCTGAAGAACAGTATTACAGGTGGTTTTATACAATGAAAGAAAGCATTATGAAAACTCATAAACAACTGTGGAAAAGTACTGGGGATGACGTATTAAAAATTTTGGTTTTTGAGGGAAATATATCTGCAGTTTTCTCCATAAAATGGACTGATATGATGCCCCAATTTTGAACTTCCAAAATGCAGTTTAAATGCGGCTTTTAACGATCCCAAATGCGGTTGTAAACAATCCCAGCCAAGGAAGAAGCGTCTAGCGAAACGATCGGTTATTTTCATTAAAAAAATACAATTTAAATACTTTTTAATCTCAAACGCTCGTCTTGCCTTTCTCTCCCTGAACTCTCTGTGTATTCTGGTTCAAGACAGTATTTTCTCCCTCAACTTCAAAAATAATTTCAAAATCATCCTACATCGCTGTAGAAGTACCGACCCAGTCCTTGCAAAGTGAACATGCAAAGAAGATCAAACGCCCTCAACAAAAAAGGTAAAACAGTGATATAGGACGGTGTCGAAGTTGAGGGAGAACATGAGATGGGAGTTTTTCGACATACCCAAACTGTCATGAACCAGAACAAAAACCGTCCAGGCAGAGTAAGACAAGATGAGCATTTGGCATCAAAAGGTATATAAATTGTATTATTTTTATTAAAACAACCGATCGCTACACTAGATAAGACCCTTCTTTCTCGACTGGGATTGTTTACAACTGCATTTGGGATCGTTTGAAGCCACATTTAAACTGCATTTTGGAAGTTCAGTATCATAGCATTATTTTACAAGACAGAGAGGACTTTTCTCCACAACACTACGAGAATACTTTTTTGTTGTGGTACTCTCATGAACTCTCTAAGACTGACACGGAAGAGAAGAAATTATTGAATAAAATCATAATTTTTGTTTTTTTTTGCACTCAAAAAGTATTCTTGTAGCTTCATAAAATTAAGGTTGAACCACTGATGTCACATGGACTATTTTAACAATGTCCTTGCTACCTTTCTGGGTCTTGAACATGTCAGCTGCGTTGCTTTCTATTCAGGTCTAGAAAGCTCTTGGATTTTATCAAAAAAATCTTAATTTGTGTTCCGAAGATGAAGAAAGGTCTTACAGGTTTGGAACGACATGAGGGTGAGTAGTTAATGACAGAATTTGCATTTTGGGTGAACTATTGCTTTAATATCTCTTTTATATTACTATAAGTCTTTTATTATATTTCTGTATTACTGTGAACAATGGTTCTAACACACTCTTACCTGAATATCATCAGTTCCCCCAAGGATAAACACATCCTTGGAGTCCCGATGGGGCAGCACCACAAACTCTGTAGTCTTCCAGGATTCCTCAATCTATCAATAGTACGAGTGTGTAAAGCTGAATATAAAGACACGTATAAACATTGTTAAATGAGAATGATAAACATAGATGTCACCTTTCTCAGAATGTTCTCCAGAGATTCTTCTCCTGAGGCTTGTGCTGACACCTGAAAGTTTGAGAGGGTTCATAGATTTAAAAAAAAAAAAATTTCTACACCCATACAGTGAGTTACTTTTTCCTGTCAGGTTGCAACTCAAAACCTAGTGAGCTGCCTACCCAGACAACAAGCTTGAAATTTGAATTGTGTCTATGATGCCCAAAAATTTTGTTCAGGTAAGCAGATCAGTTGATTCTCAGTGAGCCCCTGTGTTTCTCTCACCTCCTGTATTTGTGGTCCAAAGTGGAAGATGTTGAGTTCTTGCAGGTAAGCGAGAGTCAGTGGCTCTTTTAGTAGGCTGGAATCTACAATGCTCTCCAGCATCTTCCAGTGATGAGCTTTCAGACATGGGTTACGCAGGTCTGTGATGACTGGCAACTACACAAATACAAAATATTAAATATGCAGGTGCAACAATCAAAAGTGGCAGTAAAGACATTTATAATGTTACATACGTTTTCTTTATGAAATAAATGCTTTTCTTTTAAACTTCATACTCAACAAAGAATCCTTCCAAATTGATCACAGTTGATAATAAAAATTGAGCACCAATCAGAATGATTTCTGAAGGATCATGTGACACTGAAGACTAGAGTAATGGCTGCTGAATATTCAGCTATGCCATCACAGAAATAAATGTAAAATATTTTAAATGGTAGTGTACTCCTAATAGTGTACACTTTGTTATGAGGTTTAGACATTTCTCCACAGACCAAATGCAAAAACAGCAGTTAACTTCAAACAAGGAAACCGTTGAAGAGCAATGACACACTAGCATTAGTGCCAACCTCACCCACCTTTTCTCGCATGCTCTCCACATTCTCTTTCAGACAGGGCACCACACTGTTTTTTTGCAGTCCTTTCTCCAGCTGGCTGACATATTTGGCAAACTTGTTCACCTGCCTGCTCAGCAATTCTGGGTCCAGCTCATCAAACTTATTCTGCATCAAAGAGATTATTGACCATTTGACATTTAGAAGACACTTTCATTCGAAATGGCTTTCAGCACACCATTTGCAGGGACACTTTATCTGAAGCTAACTAGCATAAAGTGCCTTATTTAAGGCTGTAATTAAGATAACCGTAAGAGTGTATCTCAGTAACACTTCAGTTGCTGTATCCAGGCTCCTCAGTACCTTGGACCTAGTCTTCCTTTGGGTTAGGAGATTTTTAAGTGCTTGCAATATACTATACAGTTTAAAGGCATAGTTCACCCAAATGACAATTCTGTCATTAATTAACACAACACAAATTAACGCACAAATTAAGATATTTTTGATGAAATCCAAGAGCTTTCAGCAATGCAACTGAAACGTTCCCAGGCCTAAAAAGGTAGTATGAACATCATTAAAATCGTCCATGTGACATCAGTAGTTTAACTGTAATGTTATGAAGCTACCAGAATACTTTTTGTGCACAAAAAAATGGCAACGGACACGAAAGAGAAGGAACTGTTGAACAAACGAACGGAGTTCTAACAGGTTTAGAATAACATGAGGGTGAGTAACTTATGACAGAATTTACATTTTTGGGTAAACTATCCCTTTAAAATGAGATAAATCAATAAATACCATATTATGGTGATGGGCGCTTTCGAAACAGCTTCAAAACCTTTGTGAATCATTTGTTTCACAACTGCCAAAGTCACATGATTTTAACAGGGCTGCCCCCTAATAGTCAACGAGAAGAGGCTTGGTCGCTCAAAATTCAGTAAGACACTTTGCTTAGTTGCTTAGTAACAGCTTGTCTATGGGGTATTATAGTACATCAGCAGGACATCCAAACGTTCACCTATCATTCATCAACCTCAAATATGACTTTTCATCTGAAAGATGTATGTAGTAGCAACTTTGCATGGTAGCTCAATCTAATGTTAACCTAGAAAAATAGCGTGCTCACTGCGTGTAGTAGCGTGCTTACTGCATGACAGATGGGGGCGCCGGTGCGGTCGCTTGCTCTTAAAATACTCCGTCATTTTTGGTCATACAGATAAAAGTAATACATCTTTCGAATCTGTTAAAACTCTACGTTTATTTGTGTGCACCCAGAATAACAACGAAATGTTGCACTTTTGTAAAATAATTAAAGCAAACAGGTTGTGCTTTCTGCCGTCTTGGTCTTTGTGAACTTGAGCGTGAAATTTCGAAACTCCTTGAAGTGACATGAAAAATATATCTATATAGACTGAAATGTCTACTTTCAAATGAACCAATTCAAATAATCTCAGATCATGTAATATGTATGAAACATGCATACAGGCTCATCACTACTGCAGAGATGACGAGTCATTGTCGCTGTCTTCATCTCTTAAGCCGAAAACAAAGAAAGCACTAGTTTATCAATAAATTATTAACGCCTTAATGCAGTCCCCTTGCTGTTTTTCCTTGTCACATTCATAATTATTATATCTACAGGTGTGCTGTGGCAAGCTTTTTTGTGTGCGTTTGAGCGCTTATTCATCTATGCAGGCAATTAAAGGCTCATTATTATGATTTATATGTTTTATTAATAACACGTGCCTAATACTGGACTAATGCTTAAAATGAATGACTACTAGTCAATCAAGAAAATCTTTAGTTGAGGGCAGCCCTAGATTTTAGTAAGGCTTTGTTACATCATCATTTGTTTCAAAATTTCAATGGTTTACCCCTAGGGGGCGATGATCTTTGTGAACCCCCGAACCAGCGTCTACATTGATTTTATCGAATCTCGGATCAGATTTAAAAATCGTTGACATTTTTATTGACATCTGTACAATAAAAATATTTTTTCTCCCATCAATACTATATTAATTTACACCATCTCTTACAAAAATAATCATAATACAATTGTGGTAAATTATACTAAACTTCAATTTGCAGTTTAATTCTAAGGAGTTTTGGTGTCTCTCTACTGGATTTAAGTGCCTTTGAAAAGTCAAATGGTTCAAAAGTACAAAAATATGGCCCATTGAAATTACCTGCAACCAGCTGTTCTCTAGATTTTCCCATTCTTCCAGAGAGTCCCACAGTAACTGCTTCAGCTTCACTTCAGCGGTCAGTTCCTCTAGAGTGTCATATTTAGTCACCTCCACCTGCAAAAACAAACACAGATTAAAAATAAGTACAATTTATGATAACAAGCCGAAAGAGGTGAAACGTCCGAATAAATAGAGAACAAGCGCCCTCTAGTGGACATATAGACACACTGACTTTAAAGTTCTTCTGGTAGGTTTTATATTTGAAGGCTTGAGTCTGCAGCTCATCAATAGAGATCTGAATATCTCCCAGCAGCCGGCGTATGTTAGAGCGATCTGCATCGATGTCAAGGAGCTGACAGTTCTGGAGCGACAAAATCCAAGCAAAAGACACAAAGCAAACTGTGTTATTTAGATGTAATTCACATGTGACCAGTTCAGTACAAAAAGTTCTGGGTATACAGTACTGTTCAAAAGTGTTGGGTTTTTTTATGTCCATAAAGCATTTATTTGATTTAAAAAAAAAAAAAAAAGTAAAACAGTAATATTGCAAAATATTACTCCAATTTAAAATAACTGTTTTCTATTTTAATATATTTTAAAATGTAATTTTATGTGATCGAAAAGATACATTTTCAGCAGCTGTTACTTCAGTCTTTAGTGTCACATAATCTTTCATCATTCTAATATGATGATTTGATGCTGTTATTTTTTATTATTATCAATGTTGAAAACTGCTGCTTAATATTTCCGTGGAAATTGCTCTAGATTTTTCTTTTTTTCCACAATTCTTTGATGAATAGAAAGTTAAACAGCATTTATTTAAAATATAAATCTTTTGTGACAATCTAAGTTGTTACTGTCACATCTGATGAATTTAATGCATCCTTGCTTAATGTTTTTCAAAACAAATCTTCTGACCCCACAGTTTTAAACAGCAGAAACAAAAATATACAAAATAAAATTACTATAACAACTTTAGCACATTATTCTGATATAGCATCATTATTTCTTTCACCCTTTATCTTTTACCTCTGCTTGCTTTCTCACTTCCAGCACTGTCTTGTTTAGTTGGTTTATGTCTTGCTGGAGGTGCTGGCAAAATTTGTCCACATAAGAGTGCCTTTCTCCCACTGCCTTGTCGATGGTGTTCCTTACTGCAGTTATACACGGTGCCAATGTGGCAAAGACTGCAAGATCCTCAGGAGGAGTGGGGACGGAGTACCACTCGATCAACTTGTACATCTCACAGACAGTCTCAGTCTCCTTTTCCAGCACAATAATCTAACAGAAAAAGATTGATAAAGATGAGAATAATACATCTGAGCAAACAGTCATCTAATGTCTGATACTCAGTCATCTGCTTGATAGGATTCTCTTACCCTTTTCTGAATTTCTTCTAGGAAGTTGAGTGAGTTGACATATTCGTTGGTTACCGTTGGAACAAAGTCCAGTTTGAACTGGGCATCCTGAGCCTCTGCAATGATGTCATCCATTTTTCTCTTTGCCAGTCGAGGTAGGATGTCATTAATGGCCTGGAAAAGGAGTTCAAAATGAGGTAGGTTATATATCTGTATATTTACTTATCCCATAATTGCTGTTCTGTTGGAGTAAATGGTGTTTACCATTTACCACATAGTGGTAATGCAAATATTACAGAAGAAATCATTTTTTATGTGTGTGTTTCTGTCAGTTTGTAACCTCTATGCAGCGTAGAGGAGATGGTATGAGTTTTCGCTTCAGTTGTGCAGTATCCACCAGCAGAATTCCCAAGGGTCTTTTCTGTTGGATGGCTAAAGCCTCTTTATGCTCTCCATGATATTTATCCAGACTGCTCCCGAAAAATGCAACCTCTGCATCAGACACACATACACAACGTAAGAAGTGTGTGACAATCATGCTTTTCACATTGATTATGATGATTACGATGATGATGATGTACCATGGTCTTGCTCTTTGAGCGCCTCCAGATCCAGGTCTTCATTCTCTTTGTAAAACAGTCTGAACGGCTCAAATGTCTGAGCATAGACATTAGCGGTATCGAATGCAAACTGAATAGATTGCTGACAGGGGAAGAAACATGAAACATTTTCACAATAATAGACAGATATGAAAACATTTTTTTAACTGGTGGTAAACACGGAAGCTCAACTGAAGCTCAATAAAGCAAGCATGGTTGAGCTTCTGTTTACCATATTTGATATGCTCCATGTATGTGCATTGCAGGGTTATATTTAACTAAAACTAAAAAACACATTTTATTTTTGATATCAACATTTTTTTTTTTTTTTTTTTATCAAGGCAACATTTAGCATTTTCATTATATACTAAAATAACTCAAACTGAAATAGATAAATAAATAAATAAAAAGCATAAAACAATAATAAAAATGATAAACACAACAAAATTGCTAAAACTGTAACTACAATTAAAATAAAAACAAAAAATTTTAATATAATAACTAATTTAAAATATTAATAAAAACCATAAAAGCATCTAAATTATACTAAAATAACACTGGTGCATTGATCCATGTTTATATGTAAATAAAAGCCTAAAATAAATGTTTATCATATAAAGGGATCGAGTCTCTTTAGAAGACTTGGATTAAACCCCTCGATTCATGTTTTTTCATGTTTATTTTATTTTGTTTTTTTTTTTCTTAGAAGTTTGGAATTACATATTGCTATGAATAGATGAAAATGAGAGAATATTAAATAAGCTTAAAACTGTATAAAACTATATTTTATGGTAAAAAGAAAACATATCATTTACTGTTAAACATATTCTTCAGAGAACCACCAAATGGTGACATTTATTGAAGAACACAATATTGAAGAAACCAATAAACTGTTTCTATAACTTGTATAGAAAAGTGTAAATTTTGCTATATTAAAAAATTAATAAAAAATGTTAAGTGGTGCATGAGAACAGTTTATTTTTTTAATTGTATTTATAGTCATGTTAGAATAAAATGAAAACCTTAATATTGAGGATGATGTCCTGCAGATAAGCATCATCTTCCAGAATTTCCTCAAGACTAGGGCCGTCCCCACAGGTCTTCTCCTCAACCTGAAACCCACCGATACACGTGCAGATACAAATATCAGCAAGGGCCAAATTATAAAAGAGTGTATGTACTAAAGCAACAATGCTGTTTTTTTTTGTTTTTTGTTTTTTTTTACCTTTTTGTTGATAATGGGTTGAGTAAAAGCATCAAAGTATGTGTCTTGCAGCAGAGTATCCAGAGACAATACTGTCTTCTCAAACTGCCCAGTAATCTCTGCTACACACTCCTGGTTTACACACAAATACATGGCATGCATAAACATATGCAGTGTGCACATAAACACATACTGGGTATGCTGCAGACAAGCTGTGCAACACACACAATCATAGTGTGCAGAAACAAAAACATAGTGTTCCAGAAACACAAACCTGGAAGTCGTCAGTGGAGGGCTGGTATGATAAGGAGTGTGTGTCCAACATCAGCTCAGTTATGAACATTGGTTGGTGGGAATCATTTACAATGTGCCCTGCTGTGACCTGTAACACACACACACACACATACTTTTGTTAACTGTTTAACTGTAATACTGAGGGCATATCATAGACTTCCTCTGTTTTTATATCCACCTTATTTTTCCCCTATTAGTAAATTTTGTAAATTTTATGGGTCTGGCTTCTGTCTAATCTAACATGACTGTAAATACAGTTAAAAAATAAACTGTTCTCATGCACCACTTAACATTTTTTATTTATTTTTTAATATAGCAATATTTAGGCTTTTCTATACAAGTTATAGAAACAGTTTATTGGTTTCTTCAATATTGTGTTCTTCAATAAATGTCACCATTTGGTGGTTCTCTGAAGAATATTTTTAACAGTAAATGATATATTTTCTTTTTACCATAAAATATAGTTTTATACAGTTTTAAGCTTAAAGGAACTGTTCCCCAAAAAATGTTTAATATTCTCTAATTTCCATCTATTCATCGCAATAATCCTCATGTCATTCCAAACTTATAATAAATAAAATAAAATAAAATAAAAACATGAATTGAGGGGTTAATCCAAGTTTTCTGAAGAGACTCAATCCTTTTATATGATAAATAGATTTATTTTAGGCTTTTATGTACATATAAAAATTGATCAATGCACCAGTGTTATTTTAGTAAAATTTTGATACTTTTATGGTTTTTATTAATATTTTAAATTAGTTATTATATTAATATTTTGTGTTTTTATTTTCATTTTAGTTACAGTTTTAGCATTTTTTTTGTGTTTATCATTTTTATTATTGTTTTATGCTTTTTATTTATTTATTTATTTCAGTTTTAGTTTTTCTGTCTATGGGTCTGTCTAATCTTCAGCAGTGAAGAATAAGGTGGATAAGTTTAATGATATTTTCACCTAACCCGACCCCTGTCCCTAAACATAACCCTCACAGAAACCTGTAGAAAACACCGATTTGACTTATTTATAAACTTTTAACTAGTGAGAACATAAGTCTGTGTTTTATAGATTTCGCTATATTAGTAAGAATATTTTGAATAGTCTAAACTTTCAACTTTCCACACACATTTTCCACACACGAGTGTTTGGTAATATTCTTTGGTGGAAATGAAATTTTCAGAACAACTAAACAAACTAAAAAAATGAAATTAAAAAAAAGCAAAAAATAAACACAACATACAAAAATAAAAAATAAAAATAGATACACACTTGATCACATCACTTGATAAAATTGAAGCTTGGTTGAAAATTACACCCAATAAAACTGTGTTTACAAGTGATCTTTACCTAGATATTAGACTTTTAGCTGTTTTCTTCATCCATTACATGTCTCATATTTGATGCTCTTCCCTGACATTATACATCATTAATTTGTATCAAATTATTATCATTTTAAAGTATAATTAATATTTGTATGATAAATCTTCATATGTTAAGACTGAAAGATTTGCTTTGGAACAAGCGTGAAACAATAAAATCTATATGTATCAGTCATTTGAAAAGTGGCAAAAATAAATTGAGCATATGGGTCATTCTACAGAAATGTCTACTTTTGGTATAGCAAGATGTCTTAAAATGCATTTCTTTTCTAACATTTAAACTTAGACCACATTATTAGATTACTTATTTACTTTATGAATACATATAAATGACAGCTTAATGACCTTTTTTTTAATCTTTTTAAAGACCATTTAAAGACCATGTCCCATTTTTTGTCACTGGTGTTACCTTCTTAGGCAATGTTAATGGTTTTTATGAAATATCATCTCCCAATTTTTTTTCAGCACATGTCGTCAGAGTTAATAAAAAAAAATTAATAAAAAGAATGGAATACAAATATGGAGAGTATGTTTTATTTATTTAATGTTACAGAAAAAAAAAACATAGTAAAACCAGTGACACAATGAATCACCAGTGACATACATAAGACCTGATATACTGAACACCAGTGACAATTTTCACATGAATGGCTGCTGCAAGGTATCAAACCACATGTTGTCAATCACAGTATACTCACTAAATTAAGTAGTTTAATCCATTTGTATTCTAGTTTTTTACAATTCCCTAACAATAAAGTAGGTCACACAAGTGACTTCAACTAAAAGCTTCAAATGAAATCATGAGATAAATGAGAAAATTTCTGATAACTGAAATGAGACAATGGACCTAACATGGGCCTTTTTTCACGGGCAGGTTTTGGAGTCAGTTACGGCATTTTTCAGCTATGAGTGAAACGTGAGGCCACGGTCTGAAGTTCGCAGTTAACCCGGCGAACAGCAGCCCTTAACCGGCTCAGATTTTGGCGAAATACCGGCATGACAATTGGCACTATTTCTGTAAAAAGCGATTACAGAGATTTACACTAAAATTAAAATTCTACTTTTACTTCTACTTGTTAATGCTTGTTAAACTAGTTCAAATGTATGTAATATTGTAAACTATGCTGTATTCACCCAAATAAATTTAATTTGTCTTGTATTTTGTCCATGTGTTGTTTCTTAATAATAAATGTTCATATTTTGATCATTGCTGTTGCCTCTACACTGTAAAATATAAAAAACACAATTTGTTGAGTCAGCTTAAAATAATTTGTTACCCCACTGCCTTAAAAAGTTCAGTCAACTAAAATAAGTTTAGTCAACTTGAAATGTTAAGTTGTACTAAGTAACAACTTAGATATTTGTGTTTGCTAAACTTAACAGATGGGTAAGTTACCCAGCTGCCTTAAAATTTTAAGTTGATTCAACTCAAATATCTAAGTTGTCACTTAGTATAATTTAACATTTCAATTTGAATAAACTTTTTTTGAGTTGACTGAACTTAAAATTTTAAGGCAGCCAGGTTACAAATTATTTTAAGTTGACTCAGCAAATTGTTTTTTACAGTGTAGTAATTCTGTGTGTTTTTATAAGTTCCAGTCCATTTTAAACCAGCAATATAATACTTTTCCAACAATTATGTTGACTGAAATAAAATAACCCAGCATGTTAGGTAAAAACATTTAACCCATCCAGCAGGTTAAAAATAACCCAGCATGTGTTCTGTCCATAATATTTACCCAGTGCTGGGTTGCCAAATAACCCAAGTTGGGTTGTTTTTAACCCAGCATTTTTTAGAGTGCATAAGTACACAAGCTTACTAACCTTTACATCAGAATCAAGGCAGGCCTCGCCACCTGCCCAGCCTTGAATGAGTGTGAGTGAAGGGGTTTGTGTGATGTGCTCTTGAAACACACTCAGTAGCTTACTGACCGAGTTGACCACAAGCATGTGCGTGGTGTTCACAATCAGATAATCAGCCAATCTGATGAAACTATGGAGACCAAGAAAATATTCAAAAGTTAATTAAAAAAAAATACTTTTATGAACTTGACAGAAGGGGTGACTATTAACTGTCATTGCAAAACATCTCCTTTTTGTTTGGAATGAAATTAATGTAGAGTGTATTTAATATATATGTTGCTAACCAGAAGTTGACATATATAGTTGACATATTTATCTAAACTAGATTATTAAAAAGAGCACTGTTACATTGTCAATAATCAACAAATGGCAAAGTATCTGCTGGATGATCCATTGTGTTGCAAACTAGTATTGTTTGTAATGTTGACTAACCAAGTAAGACGTTTGCAGTGGTAGCTTTTGTTTGCTTGCTGCGTGTAACTCATCTTCTGAGGCGAATCCTCAAAGAGCAGTCCAAAAGCAGGTGATGCTAACTCTTCATTACCATCTGATGCATACATGAAAGAAAAAAAAACACTCACTCAATTCACAATATACCAGCTATTAGACATATAATTGCTTTTGTATCTGAATGCAGGTGTCACCAGTCTCTGAGTCGCCATAGTCAGGTGTGTGTCCAGACTCTTTCAAAGCATTTCGACAGGCACTTCTTGCCACTTCCATTACCAGCTCCCTGAACTTCTCAAGACGAGAGGAAACCTAGAACACAGATACATAAAAAGAACCAATTAGAAATGATATGATGTCAGCACCAATAGCCTTGTGGGAAGCGCACTGATATATAACGCAGTTGCGCTACGGGCATCCCGAGTTTGAATCCCAGCTCGAAGACCTTTCCCCTTCCCACCCCTCTCTCTCTCTCTCTCTCTCTCCCACTTAGTTTCCTGTCATATCTATACTGTTCTATAATAATAAAGGCAAAAACGGCAAAAGAAAAAAAGACTCTTCCTATTGCAGAGCTTATACAATATAACCCTTAAAGGGGTCATCGGATGCCCATTTTCCACAAGTTGATATGATACTTTAGAGTCTTAATGAAAAGTCTATAACATGATTTGGTTAAAATTTCTCAATGGTAGTGTAAATAACACCTTTTTTACCTTGCCAAAATCAGCTCTGCAAAAATCATCCTGTTCTGGTCGAGGTTGCTTTAAATGTTAATGAGCTCTGCTCGCCCCACCCCTCTCTTCTCTTTGTGGAGTGATGAGCCTGTTTACTTTAGCCGCATTTAGCGCGTTTAGCCACTAAACTTGCTAACTAGCACGTTTTTAGGAAAGGCGATCGCGAAGATTCATTAAAAATCCCTTATACTCACTTATGCTGCAAGTAAAGCTGGATCACGAATGATTCGCGCGAATATAGATGGATATATGTAGATCAGGATGCGCATTCCATTCACAAACAAACGTAATCCACTACATCTTCAGCAGCTCAGATGTTGGGAGTAAATGTCGACCACTGGGTTCATTGTTACATCCAGCAACACAACACCTTAATTGCTCAATCAGAGATATTTTTGTCTAACTTACATCCCTGCTCTGGCAAATACAGATGTCTCTTACCTCCTCCAGCTGTTTGTATTGTGTGCTCTGAAACTCCTTCAGTGTGTATGTATGGTCTTTCTCTATTCTACACAAAGGCATGTCACTGATGTGATAACACATCTCCTTGATGTCAATCAGTGCTGGTTGCAGAGACTGAAATACAGACACAATATTTTCCATCAAACTTTTGCATAAAGAACATAATGCATTGTTAAAGGAACCTCATTGTATTTACAGTATGTAAAATTGAAGTCTCTCTCTCTGTGATAGATCATATGATTTTTATTTAAACAAATCAGCTTTTTCTTAAATCCACATCCAGTATGTTAAATTGAAAATAAACACAATAACCACTGGCAAACCTCATTGAGAATGAAGAGATTCTCTTGCAACGACCGTCTGCATTTGCTGATTTTCTTATAGCACACATTGGCGCGCCACACACGGAAAGCCTTCCACTTGCGGAAGAGGGCAAACACAGGGATGCGCAAAAGTTTCCGGTGATATTGGTATTCCTGCTCCCAGCGTTCTAAGGGCAAACAGTCCACCTCAGACCCACAGTAGTGCATAACTGCATGAGTGCTGACCGTATAGTAGTCTGACTTGTTGATATTGTCAAACGTTGCAATTCTGTTGAAAGAATAAGTAAGGTTTTCAGAGACAAAGATCTGGGGCCGGTTGCATAAAGTTTAGACTAGTCTTAAAAAGTTACTCAGCTAATTTTTTCTTTAAGACTGGTCATTGGTCATAAGTTCAATCCAAAAAATAACCCTTTGGTTAACTGCTAGATGGTCAGAGTAGCAGTTAAGACACTGTCTTAACATCAAGGCTAAGTTTATGCAACTGGCCCCTGGTCTAACACAGCGTACAGTCATGTGTATTTGCAGATATACGCTTTTTATATTTCATACTTTTTATCTTTCAAACAAAAAAGCCCTCATATAAATGTGATGCCAACATTATTCAGAATACAAATGAAAAGTGACTGAATTTTAATCATTATTTGATGAAATATGTGAAAAGGTTTAAACGGAACATAATACATTTTATAAATTTATGCCTGTAAAAACTGAATTTTGAAATATTTGAAATATTTTGTAACAATGTATAAATCTTTGACCAATTTAAAGGAGCAGTTCACTTCCAGAACAAAAATTTACAGATAATGTACTCACCCCCTTGTCATCCAAGATGTTCATGTCTTTCTTTCTTTCTTCAGTCATAAAGAAACTGCGTTTTTTGAGGAAAACATTTCAGGATTTCTCTCCAGATAATGGACTTCTATGGTGCCCCTCAGTTTCAACTTCCAAAATGCAGTCTAAATGCAGATTCAAAAGGTTCTAAACGATCCCAGCCAAGGAATAAGGGTCTTATCGACCGAAACAATCTGTTATTTTCTAAAAAAGATTACAATTTATATACTTTTTAACCTCAAATGCTTAACTTGTCTGGGTCTCCATGAACTCTGTTTTTTTCTGGTTCAAGACAGTTAGGGTATGTCAAAAAACTCCCCTCCAGCTTCAAAATCGTCCTAAATCCCTGCAGAAGTACCGACCTAATGTTTACAAAGTGAACATGCAAAGAAGGTCAAATGCCCTTTACAAAAAAAGGTAAAACAGTGATGTAGGACGATTTTGAAGTTGGAGGAGAAAATGAGATGGGAGTTTTCGACATACACTGTCTTGAACCGAAAAAAAAAAAAAAACAGTTCATGCAGACCCAGACAAGACGAGCATTTAAAGGTTAAAAAGTAGAATTTTTTTTAGAAAATAACCGATCGTTTCGCTGGAAAAGACCCTTCTTCGGGATTGTTTAGAACCCTTTAAAGCTGCATTTAAACTGCATTTTGGAAGTTCAAACTCAGGGGCACCATAGAAGTTTATTATAAGGAATCCTGTATAAGAAATGTTATCCTAAAAAAACATAATTTCTTTACGACTAAAGAAAGAAGGACATGAACATCTTAGATCACAAGGGGGTGAGTACATTATCTGTAAATTTTTGTTCTGGAAGTGAACTGCTCCTTTAATGCATCCTTGCTGAATTTCTACATGATTGAAAAAAACTGCAGTTCTTACTTGAGGTTGTATGTATCAAATCTGATGGATGATTTAGGTGCTGCAGACGTCACATAGAGGAATCCCAAGTGGGGATTATTCCGGATGGTTTGGACAATGTCGGGTGGGGAGTGAATTTTGGCTTGAATTACTTCCTCTACTGAGTTGAACCTCAGTGAATTACAAAGCGGTGGAGAAGGGGTGTAGCTCAGAGGTGAAACTGTAATAGCACTTCTAGATGAGCTCTTGGTTCTTTTAGGAGGTGAAGGGATCCTGAGTGAGCTATGAGTCAACTGCACCTGAAATCAGCACACAAAATGCACGTAAACTGTCACTGATGTTACAAGACACAAACTTTGCCATAGTTGTCTGTGATGAGAGTGTCCAGACCTGTCGATCCTTGACATGGTCAGGAATTCTGGGAAGCTGTAGAGGAGAGGGTCCTCTCTCTGAGAACAGGTCAATGGACTGGACCTCATTAGAGGGAAAAGGCATTTTAGGACTTAAGCTGACCCTCTGGGTGTTCTCCGGTTTTATATGTTCACTGCGTCTCTTGAGAATTGGCTAGAGTAAAATACAGAACATTTAAATTGTTAACAGGGGTATTTTTGTTTGCCACTGTACATTTTACAAACTATTAGTTTATTAATATTGGAGTCATAATGACATGGGTAGTAACTGATAACACGTAATCTGGATGATGTAATCAGATTCCAAAAATTAAGTACCTGTAATTTTTACTTTTTAAAAATTTCTTTCTATAATAGACTACTGCTTATATACATTCAGAAAATCTTCAAGTTTTGTGGACATTCACACAAAGATCAGTCATTAATCATGTGGCTGCATTTGACCACTGATTTACAAAAATTATTTCAGTTTTAAGACACGTTTCAACATTGCATCAACTACTGATATACACATTCATTTTTATTTGAATTATCACTCTATAGGTTATTTAATCATGTGTTTCTATGTCTTTCGAAGTAGATTTTGTCTTTCAAACACATTAAAATGCACAAACTCACAAAATTCAAAAACTTTTTTGTAATCTAATCCTCTTTCACCTAATATATTTAAGATTTTAAAATAAATATTTTAATAAGGATCACATTTGCATGTTCATTGGTTCTCTGACGTTGGTTATGGTCACATGACATGCAGGTAAACAAATAAAAAATTTCATTTTTTAGAAAGTTTTTTTATTTTGATTGATTTTCAGAATGATTTATTTTAATTTACCATTTTCCATTTTTTATGATTTAATTAATTATTAGCTTTTCATTAAACTCATAAACCCCCTACAGTACTTTCACAAAAACCAGTTTGGGAAACCTTGATGAAATATTAGGTTTAATGCACTTCATGTTGTTTATAACAACAAATGTAATTTATATTTTTTACTCTTTATATTTTTATGTCAGTATGGTACAAAATTATCCTATTTAAATCAATGTAATAAAGAAGTTAAGTCAAAAGTAATATAAAAGTAATATAAAAGTAATCTGATTATATTACCTAAAATGTATAATGTAATGGACTGCGTTACTAACCACAATTTTTGTCATGTAATTTGGAAACAGTATGGGATTACAATTTGTAAGTAATCTACCCAGCTCTACGTACAACAGTGTAACTGAAAAATCTTTTAAATATCTAATTTAACATTTTTAAATATACTTTTTAAGGTAAAACAAAGTATTTTTTTTACAAAAATAATGAATTATTGATTTTTGACATTACATTTTACAACCTGAACTAATCTTACAAACGTTTTGCAAACTCTTTTTTTGTTTCAAATAATTATAATAAAGATTTTAAAAAATATATTTTTAACAAAAAATAATGACTACATAATAAGTTTATCAATAATTTAATTATTTCTTATTCTTTATGGTTTCAGGACAGTCACTTTACATTGACATTTCTAACTTTATACTCCCAAAACAATATAAAAATGAATTTTAATTAATAAATTAAAAACATGCTCATTATAGCAGGTATATTCAGGTATGTATGAGTGTAACTTTACTATCCATTTTAGGACAAAAAATATGTCATGTCACCCAAATTTTGGCACCGAAAAGAAATGAACAAATTAACAAACAAACAAACAATTTATACACCTCAGATGGTATTGCTCTTACCAGCATCTCAAGTTGTGCTGGTCTCTGTGCAGCCCATTGTCTTTCCTGAGCTTTGGTTCTGTGAGGAAACACCAGAACATCAGCGTTCGGCTGTGGACGTCTGGGCACTGCTGAGATAAGTCTAGCTCTCAGCTGCTCCACATCAACAGGTGCCAGAGAACCAGGTATATTGGTAGACACAGGTAAAGACTTAGCTGTCCCAAATAACTTTTGTCTGCCAGAACCTTGCTCTGGCCCTGCCTGACTCCTGGTTGACCCTTTCTGAAAAGAGTACATGACCAAACTGTCCTCCTGTTTTGTGTTCTTCCCAAAATGTTTCAATTCCTTTTCCTCTGAGTTATGTCTGGACGGTAAACTCTTTAAATACAGTCAAGAGAACAGCATGTTAGTTAAAAAAATAAATAAATAAATAAATATTAAGGCCATATTACAACTGTACATAAAATGATTAGACAGTGTTGCTAAGCAACGCGCGGGAAGTTGTTTTGCTTATAAAACTTGTGCCAAATTCAGCAACACTGAGCAAAATATTGTACTTTATATCGTTATATATATTATATGTATATCGTTAAGTGTTTTAATACACTTTTAATAGTCCGTTCGTCTTAGCAAACTAAACGCCACACTTACTGACCTGCAACAGACAGCGGCAATACTTACAACATGTGTTTGCAAGTCCCAGAGTATGACATGTTAGTCAGGTTCAAACTAAACTAACTACTGCCAAGCATTCATAAAAAGCGACGGCATGCTTATGTTTTTTAGCTCTTCTAAACTAAACAGCTGAGCGGCGGTTAAGCTCTTCTGCGGAGCTGTTTATCGTTACTTAGCAACGAAGTGTACTTTTTACCACTTCCGCTTCAGATGACAGCACTACGGATCGAACCGCTGGAAATCGGTTCTTTTGAATAATTTGTTTTAAAGAGCCGTCTCAGTGATTATTGTAAGGCAGAACTTAAAAATCATGCGATAATTCAGATTCAGTACGTAACACTTTCCAATAAAACTATGCAGTCACATGCGGCTTATGATGTATTTTTGTATTATGTATTTTTGCTGTAATTAAACGTGTCCCAGATCAGTTTGTAGTATCCATGCCTACAGTTGAGGTCAAAATTTTACATACACTTCGCAGAATCTAAAAAATGTTAATTATTCTACCAAAATAAGAGGGGTCATACAAAATGCATGTTATTTATTTTTTTTATTAAGTACTTACCTAAATAAGATATTTCACATAAAATACGTTTACATATAGTCCACAGGAGAAAATAATAGTTGAATTTATTAAAAAAAAAAAAAAAACTGCTCAAAAGTAAATGATCCACAGCTGTTTTTGTTTGTTTGTTTTTTGTTGTTTGTTTTGTTTTTGTTAAGTGATCGTTTTTCATGAGTCCCTTATTGTTTGTTCTGAACAGTTAAACAGCCCAGTGTTCTTCAAAAAAATCCTTCATGTCCCACAAATTCTAGGACCTAGCCTAGCTGTGGTGCAGTAAAACCGTATCTTAAGGATATTTTTGAAACATTTATGTAAACCATATTCAAATAATAAATACATTAATTGATTATTGAAAAAAAAATTGATAAATTGAAACTGATTGATTTATCCTTTGTTTAGATTAGAATTGTAAACATAATTTAAAGTGTGTGTGTGTGTGTCTGTGTGTTTGTGTGTAATTAATTAGTGGCTGTGAGTCCTTTAAATTAAAGACATTACGTATTTATTTATTTACTAAAAAAAGAACCGCCTTCCGAGACGACTTAATATGACGTCATAAAGAGACCTGGAAAAAAGCGTTCTAAATGACTGTTAGTAAATTCAAAGTTTAAGTTCAGCAGATGATGTTCTCCTGACGGGATTACTAACACATTTCTCTGTTGTAACACAGTGGTACTTTACCTGCTGACACCAGCACGTTAATTCAGTATAGTGGTGTGTAGAGTTGTAAATGGCCAGTGTGGTGTAGTGTGTTGTGTGTGGTGCGGGGTGTGACACCGTGATTGACAACAGGAGGACGGGGTGGTTATTTTCTCTAACCAAATGAGCTTTAATGGTTTATAGCAACCCCACCCGACCCCACCCTTCATTAGTAATGGTTGTTAATCAGTTAACACCTGCTATAAACCATATTCATGAGTAGATAGAAATCAAATACATATTTAAAGTAATGAAGAAAATAAATTACCATAGAGTTCAAAATACATTAAATGATATTCAATGAAATGCAATAAACTCTGAAACGGAATAAGTACTATGTTGTTGTTGTCTTGATTTAAACACTTCAAACTCATGATTCAAATCCAGCAAGATGTGATGCAGCATCCAAAGACTTCAGTGTATGTTTACATAAACTTTAAAACATAGCAGACAGAATACAAAAAAAAATAAATAAATACATTTTTTCATGGACAGGACAGCTGTGGACTGTAGGCCAATGCTAGGCCTATGCAATGATATGGAAATCAGTGGCATAGCAAGTATAGCAAGGGCCCATACGCAAAAACATTTGTAGAACTAGTTAAAAAAAGAAAAAAAAAAAGATATTGTGAACTATATTCGGCTATATAAATGATCATAAATCAATACCAGCTATAAAAAAAAGTAAAGTATTCAGAAGCACAGAATCACAAAGCAAACATCTCTTTAATTTTTTTCAACAGCTGTAAGCACCACATAGAAAAGAAAGAATAAAAGCCCAAATAAATAAAGAGATCAAGATATTAAGTAAAAGGTGACATGTGCTTTGCTGGACATCAGTAGCAACCTTTTTTTTTTTATTTGGCATTTATACCATTTTAAGCTCAATGCTAATAGTGTCAATGACTAGGAATGGTGCATGACAAGACAAATCATTTACAAAACAAGCATGCAAGTGAAATTAGTCTCAGCAGTGTTGGGGAGGAAATTACGATGCTACAGAATACCATTTGAGGCTAGAAAAACCTCTGAAATATAACAGGAAAAACTTCTAATTTAGAAAAACATTCTTGTCCCTGACATATGAGACCACAGTATTTCTGTCACTTTTAAAAATCATGATCTCACTGATGTACAATCTTCAAACCCATTTAAAACAGCCCGTCTTGATATCTGAGGGCTCTCCATTCCTTGATTAGTTGGCTTTACTGCGTGTTTCAGAGTTCCTGGTGAAGGCTCGAGGGCTAATATGGGCAATATAATCCGTCTGGAATCGAGAATTTGGTGTGCGTCGCCTTTTCCTTTCACCTTGCGTGGTGAAGAACGCATCCTGGAAACGCATGCTGGACGCCGTGGACTGCAAAGCACACAATTCAAAATATGTAAATCAAACAAAAATATTTTGAGTACAAGATATGGACCTTATGTAGCTCCGCTCCTTTTCAGCACTGCGCTAGTTGTCTTCTGTCTTCTGTTCATCTTTGGAACACAAATGAAGGTTATTTTTAATATTTTCTCATCACTGTTGTCTATCCATTAAAAGTCCAAACAATCAATCTAAGCACTTTTCAAGCTTTAAAAAGTAAAAGTAATCCATAAGAAGTAGTTTAACCCAGGTTTAATTGAGAGAATATTAAAAATTATGAAGAGAAATGTAAAAATATCTTCTTTTGTGTTCCACAGACAAACAGTCTTATTTGTTTGGAATCACATGAAAGTGGGTATATAATGACAGTTTTCATTTTTGGTGAACTATAATGAACTATAGTACAATAGTTTGTACTACATAGTATAATGAACTATAAATTATAATAGTAAGTAAGAACTCACCAAACGACCTTTGACTTTTTTGGGTAGGTCTTCATCCAGTGTGTAAATGTCTTCTCTCTTTGCCAATACTTGGGATCCATCTTCAAATTCCACCTAAAAACAAGAAATCAGGACAAATCAGGACCATGAACTATTATTAGGGTAGCAGTAGAGCAGCAGTACCTGAGAGAATATGACTATGAGTGTGCATACCTGATACATATATGACGTGTTAGAGCCAAGGTACTTGGCTCCATAAAAAAGTCCATCGGGCCACTTCACCTGAACAGCCTCCCCCACTTCAGGAGGCCCAAGCTGGGCACAATCTCTGCTCTGCAGGGCAAAAACAAAACAGATTTCACTTAAATGTCAGGATCCCAAGCTAAAAATAATATGCTTAGAATGTATATACCAATGCGTGAAAAAACATGTAGGCTTGAACTTTCTGTGAAAATTAAAGGACAAGTCCACTTCCAGAACAAAACTTTACAGATAATGTACTCACCCCCTTGTCATCCAAGATGTTCATGTCTTTCTTTCTTTAGTCGTAAAGAAATTATGTTTTTTGAGGAAAACATTTCAGCATTTTTATCCATATAACGGACTGCTATGGTGCCCAGAGTTTGAACTTTCAAAATGCAGTTTAAATGTGGCTTCAAATGATCCCAAATGCGGTTGTAAACGATCCCAGCCGAGGAAGAAGGGTCTTATCTAGCGAAACGATTAAAAAAATACAATTCAAATACTTTTTAATCTCAAACACTCATCTTGTCTTGCTCTGCTGAACTCTGTGTATTCTGGCTCAAGACAGTTAGGGTCTGTCAAAAAAATCTGATTGTATTTTCTCCCTCAACTTCAAAAATCATTTCAAAATCATCCTACATCGCTGCAGAAGTACCAACCCAGTCTTTGCAAAGTGAACATCAAACAGATCAAACACCCTTTATAAAAAAGATAAAACAGCAAAATAGGACGATTTTGAAGTTAAGGGATAACATGAGATGGGAGTTTTTCAACATACCCTAACTGTCATGAACTGGAAAATAACAGAGTCCAGGCAGGGTAAGATGAGATGAGTGTTTGAATTAAAAAGTATATAAAATATATTATTTTTATGAAAATAATCGATCGTTTTGCAAGATAAGACCCTTCTTTCTTGGCTGGGATTGTTTACAAACGCATTTGGGATCGTTTGAAGCTGCATTTAAACCGCATTTTGGAAGTTCAAACTCAGGGCACCATAGAAGTCCACTATATTGAGAAAAATGCCGAAATGTTTTCCTCAAAAAACTATTTCTTCACGATTGAAGAAAGAAAGACACGAACATCTTGGATGACAAGGGGGTGAGTAAATTATCTGTAAATCTTTGTTCTGGAAGTGAACTTCTCCTTTAAGAGGCTGTCAACTTTGAAAGCATATACTGTATTTTGTATGTTTAAGTTTGTTTTCATGCTTTAATTCGCTGAAAATGAGCCACAAGATATTTATTAGAACAACTAATGGCTAGCATCGTTAGAAACACTCACCACAATGTCTTCAGGGAATGTATCATTGCTGAATGAGCCGTCATCGAACATGACCTCATAAAATGTTTGGGCCATAACCTGGGTAACACGTGAGCTGTAGTAACGAAGATTTTTGTGTTTGGAGATCACCGTCTGGCCCACTTCTAATTCACTTTTGCTAACTTTCACTTTCTGCAGGGAGAAGAAACAATTCTTGATGATTATAATGGGTCAATTATGTGACATTTTCTCTGTCTGAATTTGTACTCATCCAAAGTGATTTCACTATAAATTAGGGCTGTCAAACGATTAATCACATCCAAAATAAAAGTTTGTTTAAATACTATATCATCGCTATAGAACAAACAAAAATGGCTCTATCTACAGAAGTCTATGAAAGCAAAAACTTGCAGATAGAACTTTATAATAAACCCTCTAAGGCAATGTGTGTGTACTGTGTATATTTATTGTGTGCATGTAAATACACACACATACACGTATATATTTAAAAAAAATATATTTATATGTATATATGTATACTTGTATACAGTAGTCAACATTTGAAGTGGATCAAAAAACCAAAACAATACCCGTTCTTGTCTTAGGACAACTCAGATGAACTTTTTTGATCCACTTCAAATGTTGACTACTGTATAATTTAGATTATAATTAAATATAAATATTGTATATATAAAAATGTAAAATATTTTCCCTTAATATATACATGTATGTGTGTTTATACAGTACACCCACATATAGCATGTAAAAATAAACTTTTATTTTGGATGCGATCAATTGTTTAACAGCCCTACTATAAATATAAAACATTCACAAAAGTTTGGGGTCAGTAAGACTTTTTTTTTTTTTTTTTTTTTAATTAAACCAAATCAGCATATTAGAATAAATTCAGAAGCATCTTGTGACACTGAAGACTGGAGTGATGAAAATTCAGGTTTGTCATCACAGGAATTAATTACATTTTAAACAATAATAATAATAATAAAAAAAAACAGTTATTGCAATTATATTTCAAAGTATTAATATTAATGTTAATTGTCTTTCTGATTAATAAACACCACATTGGTGAGTCTTACCAACCTCAAACTTTTGAAAAGTAGTAGAATTAGTTTGGCATCATTTTTTATTATTTTAATAAAAAAATAATAAATTATTTTTAAATTATATGGCTAACTATAATTTAAGTCAGTTTGTCACATGACAGTTTTAGACCACCATAAAACAGAAATGTATATCAAAGTCAGGAGCCTGTAGAATCAAGACTTTAATATATGTCAAGGTCAGTAAGTGAATTTATGAGACGGAGTATTTAAAAAAAAAAAAAATTCCATTCAATGTGTATGTTAAGGTTTTCTTGTTTTTAGTTTCCTGGTTAAACACAACTTCAGAAATACTCACAGCACTGGAGCTCCGTGATTGGTGCCTGTGACAGGTGATGAAAACCACATACGGCCAATCATCAGGCTCCATAGGCACTCCAGCCGCATGTGCACAAGTGACATGGAACGAGGTTGGACAACGACCACATGAGCACTGAATACATGCTCCAGACAGCTTCTTTATCCTGTTACGGCAATATATACACTTCTACAGACACAGAGAGAGAGAGATGATAAGAGTACACAGATGATAACACTGTCTAAACATGGAAACAGCAGTGTAGGAAACATTCATTTTAGTTTTAGTACTTCACTGCTGTGTCAAAAGACATCAAATTGCTCAGCTTTGATGGGCTATTAAGACTTTTGAACTTGTCTACAATTTCTACCGTCTATGAATGTGTGTGTGTGTTTATGACTCACCAGTTTATATCTCTGTACAGGTATGGCACTGATGTCAATAGGAGCTCTCTTCACCACATCAATGAACTTCACCTCAGGGAGACCCACAGCACACATTACATGGGCCCATCTATAGGATATATAATTCATGAGACACTTACATTCAGCCTGACTGAATTCTTATTTGCCTATAATTTGAAATACCAAACGATTTGGGTAAAAACGTACTCTGTCTTCTGCTCTGTTTTGCATTTAGTACAATACTACATTAGCACTAATGAATAAAAAAAGATTACCTGTCATCTGTGGTTCTTTTTAATGCACCTCCCCTTAGGTTACACAAACAGCATCCCTGGTATAGAACACACACACAAACAGAAAGAGTCGTATTTATAAAAAAAATTAAATAAATAAACAAAAGGCCAAAGAAAAAAAAAACGCAAGTAGCCCATAAATGATACTGGTACAGAAAAAAGTAAATGATTGAATTATTACATACAGCTGCCAGGTCTCCGCTCACACATCGGTCACATGTCCACACTGGGCTAACATCATGAGCAGCAACACCGTAGCAACCTGTGGACCAATCAAACCAAACTGTTATACTGTCTACTATTCTAAGCTATGTTTTTGTGTGTTTACTGAAGATATAAATAGTAAGACAGCGTTAACACTTCATTAACACATATACCAAAGAATTGTTTATAAAAAGTCTAAAATTATGGGACTAATTTATTCTATTAACAGCCCTATTTTCAAACCATTTTGGAACATTATTCTGAAAAGCACCATAAAAAAAAGAAAAAAAGTAAAATTAAATAAAAATATTCCCCTTCCACGTTATTCATCTAACATATAGCAGAAAAAATATTCAATTTAAAAGTCAATTTAATTCAAAGTAAAGATTTTTTAGAAATTATTATTATCTGCTTTAGAACAATGGTACAATATAAAAGCCAATTATTTATTTTAGCAATAGCTTGCTGTCTAAATAATCAAAGTCAAATGATCGGTTATAAATGGGTCTTTACACATGAAATGAATACTTTATTTATATAAATACATTATATACAACTAGAATTTGAATGTTTTGAGTCAGTTTTTTAAAAAAATAATACTTTTGTTCAGCAAGTGTGCATTAAATTGATCAAAAGTGGCCGTAAAGACTCACATTGTTACAGAATATTTCTATTTTAAATAAATGCTGTTCTTTTCAAAGAATCCTGAAAATAAAAGTGTGACCACAAAAAGATTAAGCAGCACATCTATTTTCAACATTGATAAGAATAAAAAATGTTTCTTGAGAATCAAATCATCATATTAGCATGATTTCTGAAGGATCATGTGAGACTGTAGTAATGGCTGCTGAAAATTCCATTTTGCCATAAACTTTAAAATAAATTCAAATAGAAAACAGTTATTTAAAACTATAATAATATTTCACAATATTACTATTAAAAAAATATTTACAAAAATCTTGCAGACTTTTTAAACAGTAGTGTAATTTATATACTTATTAAATTACAGTGATTATAACATTTTTTACAAAGAGGGTTCATTATATTTGGTGATTTTTCATGTGTTAGTTTTGCTGATGAGTGATCTCAGGGACGTACTGGCATGAACTTGAACACAGCAGCTATTACAGGCAACAAGAGGACTGGATCCATCCTCCTCCAGTAGTGTGTTCAAGGGACATGGGCCCTCCTGGTACGCAAAGCAGATTTCAGGGATCAAAGGTCGTGATCTCAAGCCCGGCTCCTGTGAACATGACCCCTGAGACTCTGCGGCGGCGCTCATCAAAACATCATGCCTTCTTTCCTCTAAATTGTCAGGCTTTGAGAGCAAAAACAAAAGTTTGAAATGTTTGTGATACAAAGCACAAACAAACAAATGAGTACATAGCAATTAGTACGTAAGTTACCTGATAGTACGGCATGAAAAGGGTGCAGACAGCACAGTGTGGAGCAGTTTTAGCTGCAGTTGTGTTATACTCTCGTTCATACTGAAAATGAGTTTTTCTGTGTTGCCACAGATGCACTAAAGGCTTTGCCCATTCCTCAGTTTCTGGCTCCTCTTCTTTAGTTGCACACTCCTCTAAAGTCTCTGAGATACACAAACAAATAAACATTTACACTAAGACTGTCAATTTAATATGTTAACATACTATGATTAATTATATAACTTCACACAGCTTTTTAAAAACACGTGTGCATAGTGTGAGACACTGAAAAACAGCAGGAAAGATGTCAGTCTGCATGTGTACATAGATTAATAACCATAAATACCATAGACAGAATGCAACAATGTAATACTAGTGCAATTTTGTCTAATGACAGCATGTAGTAAATATAATATACAGGAGTCAGGACAGACTTGTAATGTATTCAGGCATTATAATATGTCACTAATAAGAGTAATAATACAACAGCTGTTAAAGGAACAGTCCACTTTTTTTGAAAATAGGCTCATTGTCCAATTCCCCTAGAGTTAAACAGTTGAATTTTACCGTTTTCGAATCCATTCAGCCGATCTCCGGGTCTGGCGGTAGCACTTTTAGCATAGCTTAGCATAGATCATTGAATCTGATTAGACCAATAGCATCTCGCTCAGAAATGACCAAATATAATGACAATGTTTTTCCTAATTAAAACTTGACTCTTCTGTAGTTCGATGTAACTGCAGAAGAGTCGAGTTTTAAATAGGAAAAATATCAAAACTCTTTGGTCTTTTTTGAGCGAGATGCTAACGGTCTAATCAGATTCAATGATTTATGCTAAGCTATGCCAAAAGTGCTAACACCAGACCTGGAGATCGGCTGAATGGATTCGAAAATGGTAAAACTCAACTGTTTAACTCTAGGGGAGTTGGAAAATGAGCCTATTTTTTTTTTTTTAAAAAAGTGGAGTGTTCCTTTAAGATTTGTATAATTCCTATGCCTAATTTGTTTGGCACATAATAAAATTAAAGCGGTTAAATATTCACCATCATCGCTGGCAGCCTGCTGTTTCACAGCACTTGGCACTGCTCTTGCCGTGGGCTTTCTGAGGGGGTGACGCCAACTCTTAGTTGTCTTCTTAACAGTTTGCATGTGATACTGTGAGCAAAACAGAGAAAGAGACAAAGGAGGTCAGTAAGAGAGAGGGATGCTTTCCAAAAATATAAAATACCGTTGCTGCCTTTATTGTGCATGTGTGTATACATTTATTTAAGCTTTGACACTGTTAAGCTTTGCTTACAATGTGTTAAGGTGTGAACAGCACCTGGATTCACAACAGATGTAAATTAATATAAACATTTGTGGTCAGATCTTAATACTTTTATTTAACAAGGATGCATTAAATTGATCAAGTTACAGTAAAGACTCACATTTTTACAAAAAAAAAAAAAAATCTCATAAATTTTGAACATTGAACTATTCCATTTTAAATATATATATATATATATATATAAGAAATAATATATATATAAAAACAATAATATACCTAAAATATCTAAATATCTTTAAAAATAAAAATAAAAAGCCCACCAGTGTCTGTGCTTGTAATTTGCATGCAAACTTTAGTTTGGGATTAGTCAAAAAAAAAAAAAAAAAATGACATGGCAAAACAAAATCCAATCAAAACAGATTTGTTATTAAACATGCAGGTAAAATTTTTGACCAGATTTTACTGCGAGCAGGTTCATCCTGTATATAATGATTAAAATTGAAACCAAGCAATCAGCAAAATGTCTTGTCACCACAGTCACTGTTTGTTAAGTCAGAAGCTCAGAACTATATAGTTGAGAGTACGTATTGCTTGGTATAGCACCAGAACTCACTGTACAGACTTCCCCTGGCTCCAGGCCCGTTTCCACATACTCAGGGTCACTCATCGCATTCTCCTCACTGGATTCACTGCTGCTGTCAGCAACTTTATCTCCCGATTCGCACGAATCAGAGTCGCTCACAGACCCATCATGCTCTGACTTTGCACCTGCGTAATACTCCTGAGCTTTAAACTCTCCCTCCTGAGGTTCCTGAGAGCCTGCTTGCTGACTAAGCACACAAGCTTCAGCTGGTTCCAACTCCACGTTCTCCTGCTTCAAATCTGGAGGTGCGTTTGGAGCCATGTCTGCATCAGAGCACTGCATGGGAATGGGCTCCAAGTTGGTCCAGGTCTGAGTGCATGGTGAAGAGTTTGGAGAATCAGGGAACTTCTCTGGTTGGCAACCTGATTCGGACCACATGGTGTAGGACAGCGATTCATGTGCATAATCTGTAAGACTGCTTACACCTGTGGTGAGACCTACTACCAGCTCAGGCTGCAAGCTCTCAATGAGCACTGCGGGATTCTGGGAGCTGAGGTTTTTCCAAATGGTAAAGGGTTTGGACTCCACGAAGGAGCCCTGGGAAGATGTGAGAGAGCTTGAGTGCTCTCCGAGACACAGAGAAGTTTGTTTGTCCTCTCTTTCCACTGAGTCCATTTCAGAGTCACGGGTGTCCATTAAATCTGCTACGGTAGAACACTGTAAAATATTGTGAGTAGTGATTTTAAAGTGTGAAATGGACTCATTTTGAGTGTTTTGGTCTGTGGATGGGTTTGTGTGTTCATGTCCTTCCTGTCTGGACTCCTCTGGTGGTCTCCATTGTGGAACCAAGGAAGGAGAAGCTGGTTTTGCTATAAAGGTGTCTGAGATTGAGTTTTGTGATTGGCTCACACCTTCTTGGGGTGCAACAAAGGGCCAATCGGGACAAGGTCTTTCAGAACAAGTCCCCACATCATCTGTTATAACAGGAGGCGAGTGTAATTTTTCCAGATGTAGAACAGGTGCATTATTGTTTGGACTGTGAGGTCTTGTGGTGTCGGGTCGGACAGCGAGAGTCAGCGAGGGCATTTCAGGTGCGAGAGATTGAGGATTGGCTCTCTCTTCTATGAGCTCGGGCATTAGAAGAGGCATTTCACAAAACGGAGTAGTCTGCATTTCTGAGTTTGTTCTGTTTTCTGAGGTTTGTGAACCCTGAAGAGCAGAGTCTAGACGGATCAAGCTTTGCTCCTTGTAAAGTGCTGATGTGCCACAATCGATGCTGCTCTCAGTCAAGATATCGGCGACCATCTCTTCTGTTTCAATTTTAGCTTGTTGGGAATCAGTTTCTGAAAATAAAACCGCAGCACCAGTGGAATTAAGTCTCGGTGAATGGGTCACAGGAATAGAAGGGGCACTTGTTTCTGAGACAGATTCACAGTTTAATGTTTGATTAGGACTTTCAGCAGTTCTTTCGGAGCCCAGAGTCACATTCGCAGTGACGCTGCTCTCTGAGGTTGGTTCGGGTCCAGGCTGTGCAGTGGAGTTTGTGTTTGTGGATACTCGACCTTCATCGAAAATTAAAGATGTTTCGGAGCTTGAGTGACCTGGATCGGGGGCACTCCCTCTTGTTGTGGGGCTGAGTGGAGGGGTCGAGAGTTGCTCAGAGGAAGCATCTGTAACTTGTTTGGTGGAGTGAGCCAGCAAGTCATTCTCCACTCTTGTTACTTTAACAACACACATCTGCCGACATGGACCAGCGAGCCCTAAAAATAGACAAAACAAGTGTCACGAAACAATAAAACAGAGACATAAACAGATATGTAGTTGTAGCATACACTACCATTCCAAAGTTTGGGGATTTGTAATGCTTATGCTCATACATATTCAAAAATACAGCAAAAACAGTAATATTGTGAAATATTTTTACAATTTTAAGTAACTGTTTTCTATGGAAGCCCGTTTCTGCCACTGAATAAAAAATAAAAAAGGTTAATGTGACTTTTTATCTCACAATCCTAACTTTTTTTCTCAGAATTGCATAAAACATACTTGCAGTTCTGGCTTTTTTTCTCAGAATTGTGAGATATAAACTTACAATTGTGAGTTATAAAGTCAGAACTGTGATATAAACTCGCAATATCAAGTTATAAAGGCAGAATTGCGAGATATAAACTCAAAATTGTGAGCTATACAGTCAGAATTGATGACTATTTTTCTCAGAATTGCGTGATACAAACTGGCAATTCTTTTTTTTTCTCAGAACTGAGACATATAAACTCAATTGCGAGTTATAAAGTCAGAACTGCACAATATAAACTCGCAGTTGTGAGTTATAAAGTCAGAATTGCAAGATATAAACTTACAATTCTGACTTTTTTCTCAGAATTGTGTGATACAAACTAGCAATTCTGGCTTTTTCTCTCAGAATTGTGAGACATAAACTCTCAATTGTGAGTTATAAAGTCAGAATTATGAGATACAAACTTACAATTCTGACCTTTTTCCTCAGAATTTTGAGATATAAACTCACAATTGCAAGTTATAAAGTCAGAATAGAGAGATATAAACTCACAATTCTGAATTTTTTCTCAGCCTTAAATCATTCTAATATGCTAAAACATTTCTTATAATTGTCAATGTTGAAAACATTTGTGCTGCTGCTCAATATTTCAGTGGAATCTGTGACATTTTTTAGAATTCTTTGCTGAATTTAAAAATATTATACTGACCCCAAACTTTTTAACAGTAGTGTGCATTTAATTTTAATTTATTCAGATCATTTTTGATTATTTAGCAATTTTTTTTGACAGCCCAGTCAAAAAATGATACCAAACTAAAACATGGATCACAAGTGTTCATTTGGATTGGCAAAAAACATGCTATTCTGTGATGAATTAGGACTTTTTCAAAACAAAATGCAGTCTTATACTAATACACAAACAATGTCTTTAATGTGAGTGTGTTATCAGATCACATCAAATTATTTTTGACAATTAATGGCATATAAAATAAACATTAAAAAATGTATTTACAAGTATTTTTGAATCAGAAAACAACTGCAATGGGTTCAGCAGCAGCATGTATTTGGGGAATGTATTGTGAGCTTACAAAAATAATACCAATATACCAGACATTTAATTCACCTGAGTACTGTGATTCTTTCTCCTGTTTTTCTGGGTCGTCCTTATCCTTGTTTTTTGATGTTAAAGCTGCCCCTCTACTCCTGCGACTAACCCCCTTCACTGGTGCAGTGTCCACAGTCTTCAGTCGTTTGGAGCATGCACGTGGATAATGGAGACTGTTGATACAAAAAGATAAATCATCCACTGTCCAAGATTATAAACTGAGCCTACCAGTTAACAGCATTTTTGTTTTAAATAACATCTGTAGTTTCATTGCAGCTTCAAAGGGCTCTACACAATCCCAGGCAAGGAATAAGGGTCTTATCTAGTGAAACATTTAGTCATTTTCTACAAAAAAAAAAAAATAAAAACATAGCTCTGCGATGTGCATCTATGTCTTCACGCATTACGTAATCATGTTGGAAAGGTCACATATTGGTTAGTTCCTCGTCTAGGTACTTCGGTTCAAAAAGGTGGGGTAGGGCGAAAAACCTCATTTTCTCCTCCTGACATCGTTGTTTTACCTTTTTTGTAAAGGGCATTTGACTTTCTTTGCATGTTCGCTTTGTAAACACTAGGTTGGTACTTCCAGAGCTTTCTAATGTGACTACCTAATGCATGAAGTCATGGACGCAGAGCGAGTGCAAGTAGAAGCTAGAGTAGAAGGTGCATTGAAATTGCAGACCTTTGGACCTTCAACCTGCTGAAGTCCACTATATAGAGAAAAATCCTGGAATGTTTTCCTTAATTTGTATTTGACTGAAAAAAGAAAGACATGAACATCTTGGATGACATAGGGGTGAGTAAATTAAATTTTAATTCTGGAGTGAACTAAGCCTTTAACTATACTAAAGCAGAGGGAGGAGTTAAAGGGTCTTAAGCAGACTTATAACCCAAGCTGCTCAGCAAATGTCTCTTCAAACTGTCATTCCTTCATGACAGCAGTTGACCTGAAAGAATAAGCTGACTATAGAATGTACCCCTTGTTGAAACCCTGCTATACCTTGTGGTGGAGGGTGCTTTCCTGCGACGTCTCTGAAGCCAGCTCTGCAGCTCTGGAGTGGTGCTGGGTGTGGCCAAGGTGTGATCCAATGGACATGAGTCTTTGCCTTGTGTCCAAGCCTGATATCGATCTGGCTGGAATCGTCTGACAAACGGATCCATTGAGATCTTCACCATGTCCTTACTGCATGTACACTGCAGGTTTTCCACAAAAAAAAAAAAAGTGTCAGAATCTTCAGCAGCTGCAGATGAAGGTAAAATGAAGGTGGTAGATTTACATCAGCAACAGCTGTTATTAAGTGCTTCTTAGTACCTGCGTAGCAACCTTTCCATAATCGATCCACCGGATACTAGCGAAATTGGTGGATTCAGCACAGTTGAAGCCGTGGTTGAAGCCAGCGTGGTAGCCGTAGGGAAATGTGATCATAAACTCCCCCGCTTCCTGTGTTATCTGTAATAATATATCAGTTTATTGTAAATACATAAGAGGAGTACTGAGACACCGCAACATTTTTCTTAAAACTAAAATAGTTTAGAAAATTGATTATAAAAGACTGGATTGCCTTATCAAATGGTATGCTGTATTTCTTTAGTACAGAGGGGGATATCAGTGTCATCTTGTGTCTCAGGAACGCCTCACAGCTTTTAAAACTGTTAGGAAAGAAACCTAAAGACAAAGACACATTTATCACACCCAGTACAACACAGAGGAAATAATTATATGCAGATATACTTGGGGTCCCGGCCAGGATATCTAAATTGCCTAAAATGTCTGGGTTTTTGTTTTCTTATTGACATACTCTTTACGTTATCTGCACGCCTGCACGCATTTGGTCAAACTACTTTTGAGTTTGTTACCTTCAGCAAGTATAAAAACAATAGGAAAACTAAGCCAAAACCTGGACATTTTAGGTCATTTAAAATTCCCAGCCAGGAAATGTTTAGGAAAAAGAGGACATATGGTTAACCTACTGTATATATATATTGTATACAAGCAAGTATGCAAAAATATTTTTAAAAGTAATCATAATTTCAAGATACTGCACATTCCTTCAAAAGACTACTTCATAGTTTTACTTCAAAGTTTTTACCTATAGCAAGACGCTCCAGTCTCTTCCCATGTTCTGGAGGGATGGCATACCTGTGAAATGGTATTTATTTACTTAATTTATTTTTTAAAAATGGCAGAATTCCAGGTCCTCAGAGGTAGATGAAGGTAAATGAAGAAAGAAGTCCAAACAAATATATGCATTCTAGTGCTGTCAAACGATTAATCACGTTTAATCGCATACAAAATAAAAGTTTAAGTTTGCCTAATATATGTGTATGTACTGTGTGTAATTATTATGTGTATATAAATACAAACACATTCATGTATATATTTAAGATACAAGTATATGTATTTATTATATTTTTATATAATTTATATTATATATAAATAAAAATATTTTGTACATAACATATTTATCTTAAATATATACATTAATTTGTGTGTATTTATATATACATAATAATTACACACAGTACACACACATATATTAGGCAAACTTAAACTATTATTTTGTATGCAATTAATTGCGATTAATCGTTTGACAGCCCTAATGCATACACAGAAAACCACAGTAAGTCTTACCAGGATTTGGGCTCCCCAAAGTGCAGGTAGTTGATGCTGTAGAGGTCCATGTCCTCCGTGTGCCAGGAGAAGCTGGTTTTCCACATTCCAAAGTACAGATAGGGTGTGTTTACACCCTGAATGGACACTCCACAATCCTCTTCAATCACATCCAAGATTGAGTTCAAGTGCCCGATGTTCCACTCTTCAATGTCCTGAGATAAGAGGGGCAAACATTATCTCAACTATTACCTGCATAACAGTTTACCGCTCAAAAGGAAAGTAACATGGCAATACCAAGACATTTTGGATATTTTTTCCCCTTATTATCTCAGAAATGATTAATGAATATTTTTTGGTGTTTTTTTTTTTTTTTTTTCAGAATTATCTTAAAATACCATGTAAATATTCTGGTAATTCATTTTCATAATCATTCATGATATATCAAAGCAGTGAAATTGCATAATACTCAATAATTATTTTTTATCACAGCAAAAGAATAACTGAAAAAAAATCAAATAAATAGCAAAAAATATGGCATTACGCACACTTTTTTACTGAATTTTAAAGGAATAGTCCAGCCAAAAACGAAAATTCTGTCATCAATTACTCACCAAACCCAAAAGACCTTCGTTCGTCTTCGGAAGACAAATTAAGATATTTTTGATGAAATCCGAGAGCTTTCTGATCCTCCATAGACAGCAATGCAACTGACACGTTCAAGGCCAAGAAAGGTAGTAAGGAAAATTGTTCAAATTGTCAATGTGACATCACTGAGTCGACAGAGAGTATGACTTGCAATTTTTTGCCCAGCCTAACTTATCTGAACCAGAATACAGACCTTTTTCTTGAGTAAATGATGAGCGCCGCCATTACGAATTCTAACTTCTGATTGGATGCTCTTCTGTTCCGGTTTCCATAGGAACCCATTCAAATAGTGTCTATCTGTTTCTAACTTCAGCAGCTCTGTGTCATCTACACACTTATTAAACTTTGAGGAGTGAGGCACTGACAAATGACGATTATTGCGACATTGCAAAGTGATGGCGCTATGGAGCCATGTGCTTTTTAAAAACATTTTACTAGATTTAACATTAGATTATCAGATCAGAATATACGCTAATTTGACTAGAAACACTGGAGACCGGAAATGCAAAGCATTCTTCAAGTTAAAAGTCAGGCCTGACTTACGCATTCAGGAAAAACGTCCCTAAGACAATGAACTTAAACAGATGGACGTTCTACATCAGAAGGCCAGCTTCTGTGTCAGCAGTCGTGGTACTCTCCTGAACACGTGTGGAAGACTGACACAGAAAAGAAGAAAATGTTGAATAAAGCTGTTATTTTTGTTTTCTTTGCACAAAAAAAGTATTCTCGCAGCTTCATACATTATGTTTAAAACAACAGATGTCACATGGACTATTTTAACAATGTCCTTACTACCTTTCTGGGCCTTGAACAGTTGCGTTGCTGTCAATGCAGGGTCAGAAAACTCTCAGATTTCATCAAAATATCTTAATCTGTGTTCAGAAGATGAACACAGGTCTTACGGGTTTGGAACAACATGACAGTGAGTAATTAATGACAAAATTTTCATTTTTGGGTGAACTATCCCTTTAACTTTAAATATTTATAATAATAATAATAACCAATTAAATTAAAACAGCGGTATGAGGCTTTGAAGTATTTCTTGAAACATTGCTTAAAGGTGTTTAAGTAATTATCCAAGTTAACAGTCAAATGCAACCAGCCACCACCAAGAACACCGTGTTATCCTTTGTTATAACACACATGGCATTCACATTCCATTTGAGGTATGTTACGCTGGATGTTCAGAGGACAAGATTTGTGCTCAGCCTGCACCCTCACCTCATCATAAAGTGTGCCGCTCACATCAGCACCATAGATGGGCGAGACGAATGTCAGATTCTTCCAGTACTTCCTCTCCAGGTCTTCATAGTTCAGGTAGCGAGGTGTGCAGTACCTGAGTAGGTAAATCACACATCTCCAGATGGCCTTAACGAATATAGGTCAATCCATCATTCACAGAAATCTTATTACGGAGTGCAATAGAAGTCCAGCATATAACAAATGCACACAACAACTGTGTATGAAATTTTATTTTAAACAAAAATATTCCAATAATACTCCAAAGTATATTTTTGTTTAAAATATATAATGTTTTGTTTTATTTAGTAAGCACATCTGCTGTCCTTTATGCACTGCTTTGCTTTTTGGGAAACCTGACATAATTACCCAGACTGAAGGTTATGGCTGTAAACTGTAAAAAGAAATGAAAGGAACATGCATGCAATTGACAGAATATTACTGCATGCAGATACTGTGTTTCAATGTAGTTAACAGTACGAATAACAGTACGCTACTTTGAACCAGATATGCACAGGTTTGTGTTTGTCACTTACATGTCACTGTTGGCCAGTCTGCGGAATTCCTGCACAGTGAGCGGTTTCTTCTGGATGTTGTACTGCGTGAAGAGTCCTGATTGGCCAGCCACCATCTGCTGAATAGGTGCTTGGATGACGAAATCATCAATATCATCATAATTGCGACGTGGCTTCCAGCCCTTGGGTGGAATTACCTGTGGAAGTAATTAAGATCTGCTTTAAGAATTATAAAATCAATATTTCTGGGAGTCACTTTTATTTTTATTTTTTGATCCAAGTGTTATTACCAGTCAAAAGTTTGAACAGTAAAATTTGTAATGTAAAGTCTGCTCACCAAGCCTGCATTTATTTGCTCCAAAATACAGCAAATGTAGTAATACTGTGAAATAGTTTTACTATTTAAAATAACTGCTTTCTATTTGAGTATATTTAAAAAATTAAAATTTTCCTGTAATCAAAGCTAAATTTTCAGCATCATTACTCAGATGTTTCAGAAATTATCCTAATATGCTTATTTGCTGTTCAAGAAACATTTATTATTATCATTATTATTATTATTCTCAATATTTAAAACAGATTCTTTGATAAACAGAAAATCCAAAGATCAGCATTTATCTGAAATAAAAAAAAAACTGTTGTAACCTTATACACTATACCATTCATAAGCTTGGAGTCAATATAATTTTTTTATTTAATTGATTTTAATTTTATTTTAATTCTTTTTTTTTTGAGCAAAGTGATGACAAAGACATACAAAAGATTTCTATTTCATATAAATGCTGTTTTTTTAACTTTCTATTCATTAAAGAAAATTTAAAAAATTCTACTCAGCTGTTTTCAACATAATAATAATAATAATAACAACAATAATAATAATAATAATAATAATAATAATAATAATAAATGTTTTTGAGCAGCAAATCAGAATATTAGAATGATTTCTGAAGGATCATCTGACTGGACTAATGATGCTAAAAATTCAGCTTGGAAATCACAGGAATAAATTGCATTTTAAAAATATTCAAATAGAAAAAAGTTATTTTAAATAGTAAAAATATTTCACATTTTGCTGTACTTTGGATCAAATTAATGCAGGCTTGGTGAGCAGAAGAGACGTATTTTAAAAATCTTTAAAAACTTACTGTTCTTTTGTAATGAGCAGAGATAATTTTAAATAAAAATAATATGTTATAATTTTTAAATATTATTTATTTTTACATTCAATTTATTAAAGTGTTTACACATTATTATTTGCATTTCTATGTTACTGTTATTACATTATTTCATATTAATATTATTAATATATTATTATATAATAGTTATATTATTATTATATTTTATTATTATTATTATTCTTATATCCACAATATACACTTTTGCTATCAATCGCAGAAATAAAAAAACAAACAAACCAACCTTGGCCAATCCAGCACGATGAGCTCCCTGAGACTCCATATAAACCAGGTATTGGTTAAAGTCCTTAAACTCCTCCATAGTAGGTCTGAAGGTCATGATCTTACAGGCAGGGTTAGCCGGGGCACTTGCCCCAACACCTGCCATCCTGACCTCTCCCTGCTGCCTCCCAGAGGCTCTACCTGCAGAGTACACTGTCTGCAATTATACTTCCCCCTCACAATCAGGATTACACAATAAAACAAGCTGTGATTAACACAGTTAGGGTTACAAAAGTCCAGCAGCTTCTTCTTGCATGCATTTGACTGACTTCCAGGTCATTGTCATTTCATACACGATTTAGGTCCTGATACATACTTATATAAACTGTACAGACAAATCACCCGACTAGGATTTCATCACTGCGATCATTGGCAATCAAACACTTTATTTACATCATCTTCAGTTCTAAAATAAATTACCATAAAATCCACATTTGTGAATTAAATCAGCCCTATGTATCGAAATGTATTATTAATGCACAATACAGCACGCCTGAGAGTGTCATTTACAAACGTTTAGTTGCATGAGTTTTTAATGCAGGCCCACTCCCATAATCTGCTGATAAAACAAAGATATGAAAGCCGGACAAGATATAGGTGAAAAACCTATATATAAACATATCGCATGAGTGTAAACTCCCTGCGTTATGATTTTTATCCTTCAAATTATACTGTTTACTGTACTCGAATAGGTTTATTTACAGTTAGCTCATTAGCTGCTAGAGTGACCATAATAAATGTCCACTTCTAGTCTCGTTGTCAAAGTTCTTCTCTGAGAACATAATAGCAAGATGAAGCTGTTCCTGTGCGCATAACACATCTGTTTTCTGTCATGTGTATTGATTAGAAATACCTCAGTGTAGTGTGTTCGTGGGCACGCAGTCCAGTCCCTTTAAACACCCCAGCTGTTCTACTTCATGACAGCTCTCTCCTCTCACACGATTTCATTTCTGCTTCTCTTCATCTCGCTCTAGACTTAAGAGAAGCACAGCGCCATCTAGTGGACTGTAGGTTATACAAATGCAGTACAATACAATGCCATGACAACATGTATTAATCTCAGAGGGGGAGTTTAGTTTGGGGTGTGAAAAAAATGATGGACAATCAGCACAGCACAGGTATAGTCAAGAATGTTTGTCTTAGCTGTTACTACTCATTGGAATTTTTTATTTAGAAAACATTTTGATTAGAATAAAATTTAGATGACACCTCATAAGTGGTATTGCATCACAAATAAAGTGAAAGAGGTTTCATATAAATTTTCCATCGAGTTTACCCGCTTGTGGTACAGTGGTTTAAAGTGAATATGGAAGATTTTTGTAAAGTTGCCCCTGAAACTTTTAATCATTTATTTTGGGAATGTCTTAAGTCACAAATGTTTTGGAAAGAGCTCAAAAATTCTATACAACAAAAAGCTATGAATTCTGTTAATTTTATAGAACCTGATATAATGTTAAAATGTTTTTCATTGGATGGTGATAAGATTTTTTTATGTATTTATTAGTTTTGTTTTATTTATTTATTTATTAGCTAGTTAAAGCTAAGTTAAATAGAATGATAAATTACCAAATTTTGAACACTTAAAAGTTGATATTAAAATATATTTGGAGATGATAGAAAAATGCAAAAAAAAAAAAAAAAAAAAAAAAAGAAAAAAAACTATACAGCTGTTTGGTTGTATAATATGTTTTATTCTGATTAAATAAAGTTAAAAAAAGAATGTTTGAGAAAGTGCATTGACTTAAAATAATTAAGAATAGTGAATTTAGTTTTTTTTATAATAAATTTTTTTGTCTCTTTACATTGAATAAAGTAAAATTTAAAGGGTATGAATTGGCTAATATTTTTATTTATTTAATAATAAAAATAAAACTTGTAAAACATTTTTCCAACAGTATTTCTCATTGTATATTTCTCTTCAGTATTATAGGCCTACTGACTAGTAAAAATATGGTAAAGTCTTTTTCTTATTTTTATTTATTTGTTTGTTTGTTTTGTTGTTGTTGTTGTTGTTATGATAAAAATATCAAATGCATCTGTTAAGGAGTGATTTGCCTCTGTATGTCAGCAATAGCATTCCTAATGTTGTCTATGTCTCTTTAATGTCTCAGAATAATAATAATAATAATAATAATAATAATAATAATAATTTCAAAATAAATTAAATAAGATTGGTAAGAAAAATGAATGTATTTTTTTAAATAAAGTTTTTTTCACTATCTACATTGAATAAATGTAAAATAAAAGTTTTAAGGGTATGAATTGGCTAAATAATATTGTTAATATAGTAAATACATTCACTGTCCTTTTACAAAATAAATTGGTAAAACATTTTTCCATAGACACAATTTCTCATTGTATATTTGTCTTCAGTGAAAGTGAAAACACTTTTGCAGTAAAGTTTTTTGGTTTTGCAATTATTATTTTATGAATATATGCAAACATACAAAAAAGAAGAAGGATGTCTTTCTTAGCATTTTTTTTAAGTTGTGAGAAAAATATTAAAAGCATGTGTTAACGAGTGATTCGCTGTCTCTTTTATGTCTCATAATAATAATAATAATAATAATAATAATAATAATAATGCATTTATTAAATAAAAATAGTATTATTTTTAAAAAAAATAATAATTAAATTAAATACATGTAATTGTATAAAATTTTTATACAAATATATTATATTTTTATTATTAACTCGTTTTATTATGTGCATTAATATTTTGACAATATTGTATTCATAATGCCAGTAGGTAGACCGGCGTGCCCTTTGCACTAACAATACTTGTAAACCTTCACACGGTGGATATGTGCGTGTACAGTATCTGCTGTTTATTGACGCTTTGGAAATGTAAAGGTTTTAACTGGGCAATAAAGCTCCTGGAATCTCAGTCGTAAGAGGAGGAGGATGAGAGAGAGGGCGGGAGACAGAGAGAGAGAGTCGGACTGATCAAGCGCTGAAAGCAGATTAAACGGTTAAACTGAAGTGCGTCTCCGTGAAACTCCCATCGGACTAACCCGCCTTCACTTTATTTATTTACCGGCCCAATGAGTCTTCTGTCGGCGCAAGGCGATGGATAGTTCATGAAAATGTTACTCTTCGTGTAAGGTGAGTGATATATGGCATATAAATGTTGTTCATAAACGTTGTGACGTGAAGATGAAGGCGCGTCACGGACGGGACGAGGTGAATTTGACAGATTAATGGGAATTAAGTGAATGACACTTTCATCGCAGCGTCACTGTAGACGCTCTATTAGCTTTTTTAGAGATGTCTTTAGATAACTAAGCAGAAATAGGATGTGATATATATATATTTTTATAGAAGCCGTTTTGTAGGCGCATATTCCTTGCTCTATCTGTAAAATAACCATGATAAAAACTGATTAAAAACATTGCAATAATAGCAGTAGCGTGTTTGTCTTTGCTAGTTGTTTGATACAGAGACTCTGCCCCACAGGCAATACTAATATATTATCTTACAGCATTTCAGGGAATGCCAGATAACCTTGTTTATTTGAGTGAGAGATGAATTCAGTGCGTCATTTGTAAGACGGAACTTACATAAAAATGCATATAAATAGTCCATAGGCCTATATATATTTAGATTTCATGTCACTATAGTTTAGCCTACAACAAGCCCAGAAGCCTGACATATTTCATTTAGAGTAGCCTAGATGATTCATAAGGGAAGTTGGGAAAGGCACTATTGTGCAAAATCCGCAGCACGTTTTCTCAAACTTTATTTGATTGACGCATACTTGATTTATTTTACTGTTTAAGTGCAAACACTGCTGTAATAATATGACATGTAAACATGTCTGTAATAATAATAATTAGTATATGTTGTAAAAACCGAGGGGGCAGAAATCAGACAAGAGATCCGGAAGGCTTCAGAAAGGGCCATAATTCATTTATGCTGTTATTTTTAGGAGCAGCTGAATACTGTGAATTCTTTATGCCTTGTAATCGTAAACTTACCAAAACAGACGGTGCTTAGATGTCTGCCACATGTTTAAAACCTGATAATCCAGTGATGATATGCACAGTAAGACTAAATAATAGGCACGAGTGCATAATGCTTTAAACATCTGATGCGACTGTGATCTTACATGCCCTACATTTACGTCAACACAGACTTTTATCATAGCAAATCTATCTTCCAGGCATGGAGCAGCATTTTACAAGCTGCTAACAGCTGAAATTGGGCAATTTGTGCCAATATTCATTTAAGTGGCTTTTGGAGAGGGAGATCTCCAACAGGAACTGATCTGATTATGCTCTCCATATGAGAGTGACTGAAGCCCCCGGGGCAAATGACATCTCCGATTACAGACACATAAATTCAGCAGACACATTTGCAATGAAAAAAGTAAAAAAAAAAAAAAAAACAAATCGGTTCAAAGTCACAGTCATTTGGCCTTCAATTGCTTTGGAGAGGTAGAGATTAATTTCATTAGAATATACTCTATACTCATGTATGCACAAATATGCATTGAATAAAACCACCAAAGATAAAGTTAAGAAGCTAAAGTTCAGCCAATGTCAAACTAAAATGTCAGATCAAGGTATCCTGAAAATAATCATGGTTTCCACAAAATATTAAGCAGTGCAACTGTTTTGGTTTTTTTTTGTGCATATTACAATAATTTCTGAAGGATCATGTTACACTGAATTAGGGCAGCTAAAAAAATCTGCCAAAGCTGCCATCAAAGCTGCCATTAGAAAATATATTAAAACAGTTATTTTAAGTTGTAATAGCATTTCACAATATTGCTGTTTTTACTATATTAAACAAATAACATGTGAATGGATATCTATAGAAATGTGACAAATTAAAGGGAAAACCAACATTGGGCCACCATGTGATGACAGGGCAAATCTAAGGGGTGAAACACCATTCTTGCAAAAGATATTTCCTCATTTAGTGTTTTGATGATGGTGGAGAGTACTGTTTAAATCGTCAGTCAAAAATCCCTATTGTGTGTTCAGATGGGTTGAGATTTGGTGACTGTGAAGGTCATAGAATATTATTTACATTGTTTACTCATCAAACCATTCAGTGACCCCTCGTGACCTTTGGATGGGGTCGTTGTCATTCTGGAAGAGACCATCAGCATAGTAATGTTTGATAAATAACGATAGTATAAAGGTGATCACTGAGCCACTGTAAATTTTCTTTTAATTTGTCACTCATCTGTATATGTGTGTGTGTTTATACTACTGTATATACTATTATATGACTTAATGGACTTGCTATCAAAGTATGTAAATACATTAGTGTGATACTATGCGCATTTTATTATAGGCCAGGCTTAAACTGCAATGCTTAGTTTTATACATTATGTATGCTCTGTCTCTCCATCTACCAAGGGGTCCTTGGCCTGTAAAAAGGTTGAAGACCCCTGACATAGAGTTTAGTTAGCTCTTCATGCTGATGTCAATATAGTGATCTGACAAAGTCAATAAGTCTCTTAGAATATCACACAATTTGACTACTTACAACAAGGCAATGTTAGTTCAGGTTGTATACTGTTGTGTGGTGCGACTACTCAAAAACGTAATGATATTTATGAATCAATAATTCATGATATTTTTAAAAAATAAGTTTAAATAAAAAAGTGTTTTAAAGAAATATAATTGACCCTGAAATAATATGTATGTTAAAGGGATAATTCACCCAAAAACAAAAATTCTGTCATTAATTACTCACTCTCACGTCGTTCCAAACCTGTAAGATATTTTTGATGAAATCCGATAGGTTTCTGCCCCTGCATAGACAGCCATACAACAACCACGTTCAAGGCCCAGAAAGGTATTGCGTCATGGTACAATTGTGGACGCACATCGAAGACTGGTACGGAAAAGAATAAATTGCTGAATAAAGTCATTATTTTTGTTTTATTTGCACATAAAAAGGTATTGACGTAGCTTCATAAAATTAAGGTTGACTATTGGACTATTTTAATGATGTCCTTGCTACCTTTCTGGGCCTTGAATGTGTCAGTTGCATTGCTGTCTATGCAGGGTCAGAAAGCTTTTGGATTTTTTCAAAAATCTTAATTTGTGTTCTGAAGATAAACAAAGGTCTTATGGGACATGTGGGTGAGTAATTAATGACAGAATTTTCATTTTTGGGAAAACTATCCCTTTAATAATTGCATTGTAAAACACCACATTTATTGTAAGCTTATATCATTTATTGGTCTAATCTCAGATAAACAGAATTTATGCCATTTTAATCACGGTAAACAAATCCTTAAACGAAGCACAAGTGCAAATCTTTGTACATGGCTGCATTTATTTGATTAAAATGTAGTAAAACCATTTGAAAGAACCATTTTCTATTGTAATATATTTTAAAATTTATTTTTGTGATAGCAAAGCTGAATTTTCAGGAGCCATTATTCCAGTCTTTGGTGTCATGATCCTTCAGAAATCATTTTAAAATGCTGATTTTGTGCCATTAGTAATTGTTATTATAAATTTTGAAAGCAGCTTTTCCTCTGTAATATTTTGTGAAAACCATGATATCAGATTTCTTTGATTTTTCATTTATTTTTTAATAATATACCTAGCCATTTTGAACATCAAGGTGACATATAACTCAAGCTCTTTATAGGAAACACATCTCTCTTCATGACTCCCAGAAGCCACAATCCAAAGAACAAATCATGCTGTGCACAGACAATCATAACTTGTCCCGTTCGTTTTGCTGTCTTCATTTAGCATCTCTTTCTTCAACCTCGCCGACTTTCCCAGCCCATCTCTTTCGTTTCCCTTCCTTCTATACATCTTTTTCAAATTTTCTCTTCCATTCACCCTTTATCTACAACCTCCCGATCTCCATTCAGCTCCCTCTGAAGACATGCAACGTCAGATCATGCTGCTCTGCCACTCTTTCACTGTCTTTCTGTTTTGTTGTGCTTGTGTGTGTGAGTGGTGTGGCAGCATTATCTAGATGCATTATTAAAGCCTGTGCACTCTGTGGTTCTCTCTCTCTATTGCACTCAGTAAGTCTGAAAGAAGAGTTTAAGGGCAATGATAGGATTACCAAAGCATTTAAGGAGAGCTTGAAGGATGCATAATGTGAACTTTATAAATATACATCTGTTCAAACAACACATATAGCGAACAACCCAATCAAACGCTACCATTTGAGAGCATTATCAATTTTGCATGAGGCAAAAAATCATAAACATATTATTTAGTCCTTTTTCATTCATTCATTGTGTACAACTGTACTCTCGTTGTTCAACATCTTTATTTTTTTTCTATAGAGCTTTTGTTTCGCATTTTTTAAAATCTTTCATTTGACTAAATGAGAAAGACACAAAAGTAACAAAAATGAAATAATGGCTCTGAAAGATTCTGACAAGGCAGGTTGTGGTTATGAGGGAAAATAGCACTGAGGGAAGGATAAACTAAGAAAAGCAGAGAACAAGTGAGTGAGAGGAAGAAAGAGAGCTGTGTTCTCTGTTTTTGCACTGGATACATTAATTATTCAACAGCTAGGAGCTGAAAATGTTCAGAGGGGACTCCAACAAGCCTGATGGTTCTGTCTTTCTTTCTCTCTCTTAATCTCCTCCTCAGACTTCCATTGTCACTTTATCAGTGTTGAGGAAGCTACTTTGTAACTGCTTCTTTATAAGCTTCCCATACATCAACATAGTTATATTACAGTTTAACTGTCCTTGTGAAAAAGCACAACACTGCGAGGTGTAAGCTAACTTTAAGCTATTCAAGAACAGAAAATCTTTTTAATAATGTCAGATGATAAATATATATATTATATATATATATATATATATATATATATATATATATATATATATATATATATATATATATATATATATATATATATATATATGTATGTATATGAAGAGTTTGGTTCCAAAACGCGATAAATGCCGTTTTTTACAAAATTGAGTTCCTGCCAAAATCAGTATTGTATCTGGTCGGTTTTGATAAGGCAGTTTTTAATTTTACGCAAAATGCGATATCCACCGTGTTATTCTGTCATGTTTTCTCCCTTTTTTTCCAAACGCGACAAACGCCAGTCTCCCTTTTCTGCAAAATGCGATACATCTGCTCAGCCAATCACAGCGCAGCATTTCATGCATTGTAAACACTAAAGGCAGCGCTTTGAATACACCCCGCATCCATAGTTTTCAACGTTGAGTAATGTATCACAGACATATCTAACGAATCCTTTCATAAACAAATTGTAGAGAGAGTGTAAATAAGAGATTCATTGTGCAGTGTAGAGAGTTTCGTTGAATATAATTTTGTGAGATCGCGATTAACTAAAATGAGTGACAGCTTTTAGTGATTTTTAAGGGAGTTTGTAAATGAGATATTGATTTAATGCAACAGTTAAATAATCAAGAAGTTAATATTAAGTGACTTACATTGTCTGACTATAACACTATTGCCTGATTTTGCTCATCTCATCTTCAAAAATAGTTTGAAACAAAGTCACAGCTGAGCCCCTGCGCATCTCCATTCAAACACAACGGTGTTTTGTTTACGAATGAACGTGCGTTTTTTTAGTGAGTCAATGAATCAATTACCCATTCATAAAAAGAGTCACTTGCTTTATTCCTGAATTAATCAGCCGTTCGAACGAATCAAATGAATATGATTCAGAAATTAAATCAGTGACTTACCGCCACCTACTGGCAGTATTTCATTTTTATCTTCTTTTTAGTTATTAAAATCATTTTATATTTCTATGTTCAAAATTGTATATTTAAAACATTAATCTCAACAAGAGTTTATGAATTTGATTGCACTTATGCCATCTCCTTCCATCACTTATACTTTCTCTAAAAAGAAAAGTAAGCATAGACCCCTAATGGATTTATTGCATTTCGGGAAAAAATAATCCGTTTTTATAATAAATCTTTGAAAAATCAAAATCTAGATTTGAATTTTTAATGTTATTATAACCTAAAGATGCTATGTGAAAGTTTAAAACAGAAAATAGTGGTTTTCATCTTGCCACTTGCTTGGTAAAGAAAACACATTTTTACTCAAATTAATCAAAATGGATTTATAGCGTTTTGGAACCAAACTCTTCATATATATATATATACACTTTTATCTAAAGCAGTGGTTTGAGGTGGTGGTGTCCTCAAATTTTTATTTCATTTATTTTTTTTTTTTTTTCAAAATCAAAAGTAAATTCATGTCCCAGTCACATTTTCTTGGTTAAATAAAAATTACTTACACTATCAAAAAAAAAAAAAATTCAATATATTTTTACATTAACAATGTAATCAATATTCTGTTTATTAAAGCCAAGTATGGATCTCATTAAGTTAGTGTTTTTAAGCATTTTTATTTTTATTTATTTATTCCAAAATAGCAACATAAGGAAGTAACAATTTTAACAATATATTTTATTTGTGCACTTATGTTCAGCTTTCTATTTTTTTTTTTTTTTTTTTTTTTCAATAGTTAACTTTTAACTATTTTTGAATTTCTAGGATTATCAGTCATCAAAGCTTAATAAATACTGGTAACAGAGACGGAAATTTACTTTAAATTTCATCAAGCTAATTACTCGCTAAAAACTCCCACAGATCATGTTTTCATGTCATTTTTAAGTCTTATTTTGACATAACAAATTGGTTATATATAAAGTGTGTGAGCGGTTTACTTACTTTATTTAATTAGTCTTCCTATTCACGCCATTATATTGTTCATTCGCGAACGTGCAACGCACACAAACACATGCTTTAAAATGAGAGAGACGCGGACTCCCACTATAACTTTACCTGCTGGTGTCACTCTTGAACAGTGATTTATACACCTTTTAATGTTATATTGGTGTTGTCTTATTTTTGTACTGCAAATTTTTTCTCATCCAAAATTCTGAGGAGGCCTCTTCAGAGGAAACGCTCCTGATCCAAAGTGACTTACATTGCCTTCAAGTTGTACGTTTTATCAGTTCATTCATTTCCTGGGAATCAAAACCAAGACTTTGTTGTTACCATGCTATAATGTTTGAGCTTCAGGATTGAGTTAGTTCATGTAACTCAAACACGTCATGTAGTGGAATATCATTGGAAAAACATTATTGTAACTCAAACAGACCAAAGTCAAGGTCATGGGAATGATTCCCAGGGAGTACATAAACTAAAACAAATATGTACCCCGAATGCAATGTAAATGAATGCTTTAGGCAACAGCTAAACTGTGATGCAAAGTCTGTGGGCAGGCCATTTGAAGCTGAGATTAAATAGCGGCCTCACTGAGCAACAGTACACTCTAAAAAGTGCTGGGTTAAAAAATAACCCAACCTTAACCCAGCCGCTGGGTAACTATGGGACAGAACACGCGTTGGGTTGTTTTGACCCAAGTGCTAGGTTTAACCATTTGACCCAGAATGCTGGGTTGTTTATTTGACCCAACCAGTGGGTCAGGTTAACTGTGTTGCTGGGTTAAACATAACCTAAACATTGTGTTATTTGTTGTCTTATTGCCTTACTACCCTTATATTTACCAATAGTAATAAATAATCACAAAAGAATGTAAAATTATTATTGCTTTTCTGTAACCTAGTTAGAAAAACACCCCCCAAAAAAATGCAACTGTAAACATCAATTTAATGAGTTTTATTTCTTTTTAAAACAATTTTCAAATGGGTGCAGCTGTCACACATTTTAACCAACCATTATAGACACATAAAACAACAATTTTAGTAGACTGATTAAAAAAAAAAACACTACTTTAAAACACAACACACTGTGTGAACTAGGCACTGTAGATTCCCATTCTTTGTCAACATTGTAGCAGCAGAACACTCAAAAATTAATTATTGCCACATGAAAATCGTTCCAAACATTGTGCTATTAAAACTAAGCCAAACAAAGTGTCCACCAGACAATACATATGACAATTTAAAACATGTTACAAGTGGCCAGAAAAAACTGTTGGCCTTAAAAAATTCACACATGAAGACTTATGTTCATCAATATAATATACTGCAAGCTGGAGAAATTTCCTGGTAACGAGTCCACTTCAGTGGCACGGCCCATAACAATGGTGAAGGTCTGGGATGTCGTTGTCTCGTCCCCAAGGCACAAATCCACCATGCTGGTCCCCACCTGTTAATTATACGACACTTAGTCTTGAAGACACTTAGGCCTGAAAAAATGCTCATTTTAACTGCACATTTTTAGTCTTTTACATCTGAACACTTCATACAGTGGTGGCCAAAATGATTGGAACACTAGTATTTTCACCAATGTACAGGCTGTATGTAAATGAATGGCTTCCAGAATTCTGTGGTTGTGGTTCTGTGGACCGTTCCTTCAGAATGGGCAGGACTTTGAAAGCACTCTCCCCTTTAGCATCTAAACCATAAGAATAATACAGTGCAAACTGTGAAACTTATCTCATAATCAAAACAACACACTGAAATCTCTTCATTCCTTTAAATAATGAAATTATAATAAAAAAAATAAATAAAAATTATTAAATGGTATTAATGCAAATAAATCATCACCCCCATTCAACTACTGTAGGTTAAGCTTAGGTATGGGGTGGGATTCAGGGATGTAGAATATGCTCACGCAGAATAAGGCATCAGTATGTGTGTAACGGAGTGAGTGAGACGAGAGGCGAGCGGATCCATTCGCGAGCTTTTATTAAAGGGACGAGACAGATACATGGTCGAAAACAGGCAGGGTCAAAACAACAGCAAACAGGAGTGTAAGGAGAAAAACACAAGAACAGTCCGAAAGGCAGGCGTGGGTCAATCAGCGGCGAACATAATCCGTAAAGGGACGAGACGAGAGAATGGTCAGACAGGCGAGAGTACAAAAGGCAGGTGGCAAGACAGTCGAGACGAGATGGCCAGGCGAGGGAACTAGGAACACGGGAACTAGGAACTAGGGAACTAGGAACTAGGAACAAGGGAACTAGGAAACGCTAACAATGAAAACACAACAACAATACTCCGTGGCTTGCATGGGGAAAGACCGGGGCTTTTATAGCGCTGCTGATTGGTCACGGGTGCTGATGTAATCAGCGTGATGGATACTGGGAGATGTAGTCCGGGGTGTAGTGCAGCAGTCTATGTATAGTGACAGGGTGAGAGCGACGTCTGGTGGTGAGCGGACCGCAGGACACCGACCAGATTCGTAACAATGTGTTTTATAAGTACTAATTAACAGCCAATACACAAACTAATAAGCAACTAGTTAAGTCTTACTGTACCATTGTATTTACCAGTTGATGTGTCGAATCAGTAGCGCAGCCAGAAAAGAGACTCTGGGTGTGCATCAGAAAAACTGGTATTACTAACATTACATATTAAAATGGCCAGAGATGTGGATGTAGCCTATTTTTCTTGCGCAGCACGCGGCCCTACAACTCCCCCCTCACTGACAGAATTTCATGTGAAATGTTCACGCCAGTAGCGTAGCCCGAAAAGAGACTCTGGGTGTGCATTAGAAAAACTGGGTGTGCCACATTTATCATCAGATTGCTGTGCAAAAACATCCGACTGGTATTACTAACATTACAGATTACATATTAAAATGACCAGAGATGCGGTTGTAGCCTATTTTTCTTGCGCGGCACGCGTGAAATGGTCAAATACAGTTGAATTTTGTTTCTATAGATTGACATATTATAAGAAATACCTTACCTGAAGTCATGTCACCCAGCTCTTAATGCACCTTTCCATCTTGCTGGGCATAGGCAACAATTTGGTCTGCAATTGTAGCCCAGTCTACAGAAAGTCTGCCTCTGGATGTAGCTTCCTGAAGTCTTGTGAAATCTGATAAAATTAAAAAAAAAAAAAAAAAAAAAAAAAAAAAGTGGTTAAATAAGTTAAAGCTTTTAAATGTTAAACTGATTGTTTGATTTTATTGCCATACCAGTAACTATAGTTATTTTAATGAAAAGATCAAATTCTAAAACAAATCATGGGTATTGAATGTTATTGAATGATATAACTTACATTCAAAGGTTTTAACCAAGGTATCAAGCTGCCTTTCCTTCAACTTCTCTATTACAAAGCTGTCCATCTTCACCAGCAAGAATCTCACATATCTAGAATGAAATTTCAGATTTAGAAAATTAGAATTTCACAAAACTGTTTTTACAATGACTTATTTTATATCCACCTTATTTTTCAATGCGGAAGTAAGCTGTTTCTGGTAATGTGTTAGACGTCCAGTTCATAATCCGCCACAGGGAAATAACGAGAAGAATATCGAAGTGCAGTAAACGGTAAAACAGTTTGCACTACAAACCAGTCTGTTCATAATTAAGATAACACATTAAAAAACAATATGGAAGACACACCAGTTTGCATTATCAAGCAGTAAAACGAGCTTTTTGTGCAGCTAAATATAGCTGGAAGTAGATGAGACCGGAAGCTAGACACAAAAAAATGTACAAATGGCTGCACCCACTCTTATGGGAAAAATAAGGTGGATAGAAAGCAGGTTAATGCGTTTAGATGCAGCGCAATCATTTAAACACAGATCAGTTCTATTATGCGGATATCGCGAGAAAGCTTCTCAAGCATCTTAATATCGCGAGATCTCGTAAACGTTTTAAAGAAAAAAAAAAAAAAAAAAAAACGTTTTGCACAGTAGTGCCAAATTAAAACAGTTTGATTTAATTGTTGTAAAACTTTGGCGATCTTTAGAGTTAGAACACATACTGCACTGGAGCGTTTGTCAAACACGTGATGACACGATTCTATATTATACGGTACTTGAAGGCAACCCAAGCTAGCATCTCACCGCTGAACTGCATTTATCAGTCTCCAATCTGAAGGGCAGAACCTACACTGTTTAAAAAAAAAAAAAAATCAGACGGCATACCCATTTAATTTTTATACTGGTCTCCTAGTTTGTAATGCAACACAAGCATTCACTAAAATAGAGGAAGAGTAAAAGGACCTCATGTCGTGGTGTCTGGAGAAGTGGGTATACGCCCCAAATGCAAATACACGCTGAAAAGAATAACTTACTGACGTCTGGACGTGATTCTCCGCAGTCTCTGATTAAATCGGTCAGGTTTTCTCTGTGTCAGAGCCTCCCCTGACATGCCCTCGCGTATGAACGGGCAGCATGTGGGTGGAGGAGTGGACGGAGCGGGCGCGGGCGCATTTAGGCGCATTCATCAAAGATATTTCAAAGGAAGCCCGCGCCACGGTTCTGATGGCATCACTGTCCTTCCCGGGTGTTTTTAGGGAATATCTGCATTTACTCACATGCGATTGAATTAGCTATTCATGTGGTGGACTGTCACGATTTTGGCTAATGCAGGACACTACTCGATGCGCAACAGAAGGCGTTTAAGTGGGTACACGCAAACCCAACTGATAAAGAAGTGGACATGAGCCGTATACCTGCGTATACCCTGCACTACACCATGCTTATACACCACTAGAGTCATTAAAGTAAGGTGCATAGCGTAGCTAATGCAGCTACCTGAGGAAAAAAAGAGCGCGAAAATGCACAACATAAAAATGACGGATCTATGGTTGGACTCGGGACGTCGCAGACATTGACTTGAAAAAAATATGCCCTTAAAAGATCAATTTTAGTACGAAATGACATAATTCTGACAAAACATTACAAAGCCATACAGTATGCAGACAGTAACTGAACTTACCCCGTATTTCTAACCTATGCCAGTTTTCATGAAGCGTTAAAAAAGGACGGTACTGTTAAAAAAAGGATGTGTACTGTATATAAATAAAACTTAGCACGTGCACACACACAGCTTTTATTTAACGATAAAGCGATTGTTGAGGCAAAAAGTACCTCACTATAGGCTGCTACTTAACGCTCGTTAATCATGCACAGAATAAAACGCTAACCCCGCACAGCAACATATCAAATATTGCATTAAACAGTGAAATCACTGTGCTTTAAACCACAACTTATTAAAAAATAAAGGTAAATAATCATATAATCATATTAACTTACCGTATAATCCTGCTTGCTGCGAATTCCGTGACCGCCTGACGAGGATACGAGTGAAGAATCCAGAAAGTTCGATGAAGTGGAAAAATAAACAAACCGGTTGGGTTAAAATAACCCAAGCCGCGTGTTCAGTGGTAAAAGAACACCTAGAGTCCATTTGACCCAGCATGATCAACCCAACTGTGTGTTTACAGTACCTCAAACAACCCAGAATTTTGACCCAGCACAACTGACCCAACAATGTGTTTACAGAAATAACCCAGCACTTTTTAGAGTGTAGCAACAGTATTTTTGTGTGTAATCAAAGGATACGGTAGTTGTATGGCGTAGAGCCTGCAAAAATTGAGTTAATAGTAATAGTAATAGATAAGCAGTGATTAGGAAAATAACTTATTTTTCTTTTAATCAAGAAGAGAAAGCCTTTATTAGCTTCACTTTGGATTAGCACATTAAACCATTACTGTAACATGCATGCACTTATAGAATACAGTTGTAGGAAATAAATAGTTTCTGACCAAAATTGTTTCTCTTCAGGTCCAAAAAATACTGATGTTACACCATTAGTCATTTAAACATGAAAAATGCTTTTCATTTAGAGAGCTCTTTCAATTAAACAAACCAAAAGAGCTGAATCCTTTGTGGTACAGCAGCTTTGAACATCAAACATGTTGCAACCTAATGTGACTGTTTGTTTCATTTATCACCAGATCCTGAATAAGGTCTTTATGGTCATGTCTAATTTCTTTCTAGCATTTGATTTTAAGTGATAGTCTGACTCTGCAAGCATCTATTTGTACTTGATCTAAACTTGAATTTGTAAGTGAAATACTACAAGAAATGTTTTAGGTGTAACTGACAACAGAAAAACTCCTAACTCATTTTGGCATTTTGGCACTCCAATCAAATTCCACTCCAGGTTTTTAATTTCCCACTCCTCATTCAAGGATGAGAGAAACCCTGCTCTGAACAATCGAAAACACAGAATTAAAAAAAACACTTAAAACAAAGACAAATTTATGTGTAGCAGACTTACCATAACAGCTTATCTATACATTAAGATGGCAATGAGAATGATACGGCATGGCTGTACTGCTCTGAATCAGCTTCTGTTGTCAGTCACGCAAGAGTCACATCTCACAGCGAGACATGGAATGAATGTTTAAAAAAAACAAAAACATCATATGTGTCATTTTGACAGAGCTGAGGACCCCATCATGGCAGCAAGCAAGAGTTCATGTTTGATGCAGAGGACCACTGGATCAAGAAGAAAACAAAGAGCCTGCACATTCTGGAATTCATTATTGATGAAACAGGACTTCTGAATCTTTTTCTTTGCTCATATTAACCTGCAAAAGTTCAGGTCCAAAACACAGATGCAGTGCAAATGGATAGAACAAAAACAAAATTCCTCACACTGCATGTTGTTTTTCTGAGCTAGCCAATTCAATAAATTTAATGTTATCTGTCAAACCAAGAGACTGAGGCATCGGAAAGTCCTTCAGAATGATGAGTAGACTCAAATGACCAAAACAAAGCTGTCAAGAATTGGTGATGCAGTCCAAAGAAAAATTCCTCCTCAATGGGGAAATATATAATCTGACTCTAAGGTAAGTGTGTATGCGTGTTTGTGTGTACTTGTCTGTTCATTGCGTTGTGTGTTTACATGTGTAAATGGCTCAGTGATCGGTTTAGTGTGTGACGCAATGACTCTCTGTCCCAGCCTTTACAAACCTAATCCAATTAGAATACTTGTCAGTAACCTTAGGGTCGTCTGTCCGCAATGTTCTGTGCATGTACAGTCCAAAAAAGTCAAAGAAAACATGGTACAATGTGCTAATTGAGGGAATTTTCTGTTTTGATTTTTCCCCCAGATTTGAACTCGTCCTGGCATAACATTTCCATGTCTATTAAGTTCTTACTTTAATTGGAATGTAACATCTACACTAGAGGCTAACTCTGTAATTTATTCAGTTGCACCATTTACTCTTAAAGGAACACTCCACTTTTTTTGAAAATAGGCTCATTGTCCAACTCCCCTAAGCTATGGTAAAAGTGCTACCGCCAGACCCGGAGATCGGCTGAATGGATTCGAAAACGGTAAAACTCAACTGTTTAACTCTAGGGGAGTTGGAAAATGAGCCTATTTTCAAAAAAAGTGGAGTGTTCCTTTAAGGCAGAACGTAGCTGGTAGGTTGTATATATATATATGACTTTTTTATTATGATTGATTTTATTTGACTTTCACAACATTGACTGATGCACACAGAGGCGTGTTGTTTAGGTTGTGATTGTGTTGAGCTGCTAACAAAGTAATTTACTCACATAATGTTCACTCTAATGTTCTTCCTCTTAAAATGTAATCATTACTTTTCAGCCATGTTTAATAATGCGACATGGGGGTGAGCGATATGATCAAAATCTTATTTCACAGTAAGGATATATTTGACAATATAGTTTTGTTTTTTTTTTGCCTTAAATAAGGTCTTTATGATATCAACATTTCTGATACCATAGAAATTTCTTCATTCTTGTCACCAGTGTAGGGCCCTATGAAATTTTTTCCCGAAATCCATTTTTTTCCCCCCCGTTTTCAAATTTTTTCCTGTTTTCAATTTTTTGGATTCGTTTTTTTTTTTTTGCCATTTTAATTTCTATAGACTCTGTTTTAATAGTCATTTGTAAGTCACTTTGGTTAAAAGCATCTGCTAAATGACAATGTAATGTAAATGTAAATCAAAAAGTATGTCTATTAATTGAAATCATTAACAATTTAACAACAATTTATTAAAAGTTTAACTAAATTAAAATTTTAAGGCATTTTTTTCTTCAAATTCAGTTTTCCTTTCATTTAAGAAAAAGAAAATTACATTTCCTCAAATGAAATGGTAAAATGCTCATGAAACGAAACCGCGCGTCTGCGCCTTTCATTCACAGAGAGACACGCAAAACATGCAGGATTCATATTTAAATAATATTTTTGCAGCTTAATATTTACAGACACTAGTCCATGTCATGTTTACTGACCTACTTTTGATTTATTCATCCAAAATTTGGCAAATTCCATGATATTCCACATTATACAGTGAATTCTTTCATTTGTTTTTATGACTGGATTCCGCAGTTCCATTCGTGTGTCAGTATCACAAAAAACTAATACTAGCCTAAAAACAAAAACAAAAAACAAACTCAAGCTCACTAAAGAACAGTCAGTGAAAAAAAAAGATTAAGAAACTAATTACAACCAATAGAACAAAAAGACTACAGTACAACAAATAAAATTAAATGTTTCTTCTTATTAATGTTACAAAAGTGATTTAGTCAAGAGCAGTGAGAGATTTTCTCTTTTTTTGTTTGATAAATGACAGACAGCAGGAATATTAGTCTGCTGTCACTTTAAGAGATGCCCAGATCCAGTATACTGTTACACATGTGTTTTGCTTTCACTTAAGACCTAAATTTACTTTAAGGCCTATCCACCTTATTTTACAATGCGGAAGTAAGCTGTTTTCTGGTAATGTGTTAGACGTCCGGTTCATAATCCGCCATAGGAAAATAACGAGAAGAATATCGTAGTGCAGTAAACAGTTTGCACTACAAACCAGTGTGTTCATAATTAAGATAATACATTAAAACAATATGGGAAGACACACCAGTTTGCATTATCAAGCACTAAAACGAGCTTTTTGTGCAGCTAAATATAGCTGGAAGTGGATGAGACCGGAAGCTAGACACAAAAATTGTACAAATGGTTGCACCCACTCTTATAGGAAAAATAAGGTGGATAAAGTGCCAAAAATAACTGTTATCACATGTGCACGCCTCACTGACAATGCTCAGAAACAGTCTCATATAGCGAAATGACTTCTCTTTCGCTGCTGATTGCGTTTCAATGGCTTAAAATCACTTGTTTTTATACCGCAATGCTTAAAAATGCATCTAAACTATACATTTTCGTGACCACATAGCACAGCAACACCACGTGAACATGTAAGATGCGATAGAGGCGATAGTCCAAAATCTCTAATGGTTGACAAATTTCAACCAGTAATCGTGTCTACCAGTACATCGCCTACCCCTAGAGTGACGCAAAAATATTTAGTTCCAAGTAAGTAAATTAGTGCCCCTTTACATAAAATTTTGGCTAAGTTGTAACTTACACTCAACTGGTTCAACCAGCCCTTTATTTATTTATTTATTTATTTTTACTTTGTAGCATATTAGCATTGTCAGTGAGTGATGTTTGTGAGACAGACGTGTTGTGATACACCTGAGGTGTGTAACTATGTTTGACACTTTCAGCCTGCTGAAAGATCTATTACTGGCTAGGATCCTATAACTGATAGACTAAGTGTACATTTTTAAGCCATTTAGCATTGCTCAGTGCTAACGTAACATAGTAAGCATAGTCTGCTCTGACTGGTCCACTACCCGTAATCCTCCCATGTGAGCGTGAATGAATTGTAGACAATTCTTACGTTAAGTAGCTCAACCTAGCCATTAGCGCTAGCTGCCCATGCTAATAATGGAATACAGCTATTATCTCTCAGAGAGAGAGCATGAGCAGACCTTTTTTATGAGGGAACATGGGCATGAGGGGGAATTAAACCCCACTCTACAGGCCACTAATCTAATATAGAGCGAAAGAGAGAGAGAGAGTCAGAGAGAGAGCAGTAAACTGAAATGTTTCATTGTGAAGTTCATTGAATATTGGCCCCTATTCCAATGCTACAACACAGATTTAATTCCTGGATCCATTTTAGTGATCTAGCAGTTCACAGACTCCTAACTGTAATTGAATCTTTTTATCTTTAGTATATAAAATAATCTTAGGGTCTTCCACAGGCCTCGGATTTTCCTGTGATGTACATTAGATCCCTATTGATCAAGACAGCACTGATGCATACATCATGAATAAAATATATTAAATAGTGCCGAAAAAGTAATGAGATTTGTATAGGGAAACCTCAACATTATGTGGTGCTTAATCCTCTTGAAGACGGAAGGGTGAAAGAGAGGAGGAGGTATCTTTAAGTAACTTAGCTTTAAAGAGAGATTTAAAGGAAAGGATCTATGGGAGGTTTACCAGCAACACTTTTGTATTTAAAAAGAAACAGAGTGGTGTTTTTTTTAGTGAACAATGCGGTTAGGCAGAATAGCTGCTAATAAGTTATTATCATTCATTATTAAAATTATTAATATTTAATCAGGCAACAATAATGCAAAACTGGAATAGTTGATTAGAATAGAAACTGATTTATAACGGAAGAATGGAAAATAAGCAGGTGCATCATGGTCAAGAGGTGTTTTTCCTTATTCATAATGCAAACTGCCTGAGGTACAAACTGTTCTGGAAACTCTTCAGAGAGCATAGTTTTGTTTTTGCTATTGGGATCCTCCTTTTTTGCATTAATTGTTAGGGTAAGGGAATTGTTATGATTAGAAACTGTGGTTTATAAATTTAAAAAACATGAAGACCAGGGAAATTAGAAGACCAATTATGTGGTTTAATTTATACCAGCATAACAGAACACGTGTAGTATAAAATGGGAATAAATAACATTTTTGGTTCAGCAAAGAGGTGTGCCCCAAGGTTCAGTATTGGGAACACTTCTTTTTACTATTTATGTTAATAATTTACCGTTAATTTTCAATCATTATAATGATCAACTTTATGCTGATGACAGCATACAATACGATAACAATTTTAAAGGCCTATATTAGAATCAAAATGGTTACATTTCCTATTAATGCCATCTAATCAGCCATGTTAATTTCTGTCAATGAATTTTAAGGCTGCAGTGTGTCATTTTGTTAAAGTGTGATGCTTTGCATGGTGCTAAAAAAAATCCTCATTTGAGCTTTTTTCAGATCTGTTGTTCATTGTACAATTAGATAAACAAAAAAGTGTACGCTGATTAATAATTGGCACTTTAAAATAATTTTTAATTATTAAATGAATGCCTCAGGCTGGAGCAAAACAGTGTTGAAATCTATTTTTTTTTCTCTATAAATAAATTGATTTTTTGTGATTTAATAGTTATAAACCATTAAAAACACACATATTGCTTGAGCTCTAAAGTTGTTATAAGCTGCTAATACTGCTAATACTGCTAATACTGCTAATATGCTTCTGTAGAAGCTACTAATTTGATTCAAACAGAACAAGAGTGATTTCAGCTTTGATTTCACCAAATTATGTTGCCGAATGAAGTTTTGTGAATATGTAATGAAGCCCTTTTTAATAAACTTAAAAATGTATTTTATATTTATTATCAATGTGTAGAACTAAACTGATTTATAGTGTACTGTCATTTTAGATACAGTTACATACAGTGTTGGGGTGATGTATAGTCTTTCTGTATATAGACTTTCTATTTTTCTCAGATTTTACGATATATTTTTGCTGCAAATTGATAGTTGTATTGCTGGTTGGTTTAGCTCAATCCTTTATTGAGTTGTTTTTTAAAAAAAGAATGGAAAAATATTTATATATAACCAGGGCGGTCGCTATTGTGCAAGTCAAAATTGCTGGTCGAGTGTTGCACAGTGTAAGACTTTGATGTGGTTTATGCAGTATTGATAACAGTGTTGACAGCTGTAAAATAAATGAAAAGTGAGATCCAAATCCTGTGAAATCTGAGAACATAATGTGACCATGAGTCATGATCTCCCGGGATCTCTTTCTCTTTTTTGTCGCAGAATATTATTTATCTCTTTGTCTTTGTTGGTTCTTCTCTCTGTTGACCATGAGGCTCCAGATTGTCTCTCACATTCCCTAGTGGGATGTACTTGATATAGAAGCACAATAAACTTCAACCCTTCATAAAAAGCAATTCTGCAACAACACCACAATATGCGCAACCTACAGTATAAAAAGAGACCATGTTTCATACCACTGTAGAAAGAGAGGGTGACCACACATTATCAGAACATTATCAGTATATTGCTGTGCATTTTGCTTGCCCCAGCCATGACCATTATGAGCGTATATGCTCAGCCTGAAAGGCACAGTAAACAGCATGAATAAGTGTACAGCATTTTATCACTTCAGGAAGTGGATAGAGAAAATGTGCACCATCTATAGACAATGTGGCTCAGACATTCATATTAAGGATCAATGGCACGCAAGTAAACAATTATTTAATATATTCTAGTATGTGTTTTATTTTATATAATTTCATTTTATGGTAGCACTTTAGTATAGGGACCAATTCACACTGTTAACCAGCAATTTATTAGCATGCATATTACTAGCATATTGGCTGTTACTATTAGTATTAATATTTATAAAGCACATATTCTGCACAACCATATTCCACATCCGTAATCCTACCCAATACCTAAACTTAACAACTACCTTACTAACAATTAACAAGCAGCACATTAAGAGTTTATTAAGGCAAAAGTTGTAGTTAATGGTTTGTTAATAGCGAGAACTGGACCTTAAAAAATAAATTGTGACCATTTTAATTCTACATTAAGTAGAAAACAATGTGTAGTATTAAACGGAAATAAATTAGATTTTACGGTTCAACAAAGAGGTGTGCCCCAAGGTTCACTATTAGGACCACTTCTTTTTTCTATTTATGTTAAAATATGTCAAACAGAAAATGTCCAAAAATGTTTAAAATATCCAAAAATGTATGACGAGCAAATTCATATTCAACAATAAATTTGTTTTTTTTAGTTATCATTGAAAAGGACTGTCAGTTTAATGAACACATAGCACAGCAATGCCACGTGAATGTGTAATCCCAACTGTGTAAAACACTGTTTAACATGTTAATAAAATAATTATGAAAAAATAACGAAAATAAAATATTTTAACGCAGTTAACGCACTGGGCCTGCCCCCAGACCTGTACATAATCTTATATATCATATATAGTTGACTGTTGACAAATATGATGCAAGGCAACAAATCCACATATGCAGTTATGCCCTACAATTCAAGATATTGGTGCAAAAAATGCCCCTGTATGTGTTTTGACTTATATCACACAATATCACATGGGCAGCAAGAGCAATATGCGCAAGTGCTGATTTTGTGATTTTATACAACAGTTCAGTAAATAAGACGTTGATATTGTGTTATATTCCAAACACAATATTATGTGTTGCTTAATTTTGCAGAGAACATATTACCTTTGAAGCCATAGCATAATTGTTTGTGGTCTCCGAGCAACACAGCTGTGTTTAGTTTCTGAATTAATTTGTGTTTTGAGCGAATCGTGTAAACCAATGATCAGGGTAGCCAGGTTTTCACAACAAAACCCCCCCAAACCTAGCCCAAAAGTAGCCCAATCGCGTTTTGAGGGGGGTCCCCTGGTAAAAAATGCGTTCTGGAGGGTAAAATACAGATTTTTTGGTGGGGTTCTTCTTGTAAAAATAGCATTCCAGGGGCTAAATATTACGTTATTGGGGTTATAGAGAAAAATACTGAAATGCTTTCCTTAAAAACCATCATTTCTTTACGACTGAAGAAAGAAAGACATGAACATCTTGGATAACAAGGGGGTGAGTAAATTATTTGCAAATTGTTGTTCTGGAAGTGGAGTTCTACTTTAAAGTATCCCAATTCCACAGGAAAACCGCAGACTTGGCAACACTGCCAGGTATTCAAAAGCCCATTCATAAAGAGAGCAATACTTTATTCCTGAATTAATCAGCCATTTTGAATGAATCAAATGAATAAATGAATGACTCATTACCACCACCTACTGGCAGATCTAGTGTATTATTTAGAGTATTATTTCATAATAAAAAGAAGAAGAAGAAGAAGAAGAAAAATAAAAACATTAAAGAGATCGTTCACCAAAAAAAAAAAAAAACAACACATAAATAAATAAACTCTGCCATCATTTACTCACCCTCATGTAATTTCAAACCTTTTTTTGTAGAACATGAAAGAAGGTATTTTGAAGACTGTTAGTAACAAAGCTGTTTTGGTTACCAATGACTTTGAGATGTTTCTCAAATTATCTTCTTTTATGTTCCATGGTTTATGTTAGGCCATTGCAGCCTAAATGTTTATGTGTAATAAATTCTATGTCAAATCAAATAAAATATTTCTTTCTAAAGCTATTTGAAATGTCTAGTTGATACTTTCTCATTTAACACAAAAAAACCTTTAAATAATCATTTGTGGGTATTTTCACAAATTTATTTGATTATTTATATAACTAATAGTTGATAAAAATTGAAATCAACTGACAGCCCTATAGGTATAATTATATAACCTTTTTTTCTTTGCAATAAATAGTGGCCCAATGGTGACCTTTCACCCTGTGCGTAGCTAAATGGAGGAGCGGGACCGCAGTCGCTCACCGTCTCGCAGGACCAGCAGAGTAGAGCAGGTGGTGGGACGCTGGCTTCGCCGCTCCAGAGAGTCCCTCAGCCGGTACCATTTTTTTTTTATAATCTGAGAATGATTGTATGAACGAGTATATTTGCTTTTTTTCTTTTTTCATCTTTGAACAGCATAATAATTTGATCACCCTCTCTCTCTCTGTCTGTATATAGAGAGCGTGTGATAGATGGGCAAGTTGCCGATAATGGCTCCCAGGAGCAGAGGAGCTGTCCAATTAGAGTCACTGTTAAGATCCCACTTGACCCCACCCTTAACTCCCATGGCTTTACGGTCTCAACACACACTCCACCCCAGGTGCTGGACGTGACAGAAGGTACATTACATACACAATCATCTCTAAAACATTTATCAGCTCATATGGACTCTACACTGAAAAAAAGGTGTAAAAACAATTTTTAACTCCAAAGGTGTACGATTAATTACACATAATCAAGTTTTTTTACAGTGTAGTAAGTTTCATCAGTGAGCCAATTGGTAATGACGTATTATACAGTAAGAATTATATTATTTATTTTGAATTTTAAAGTCTGCACTGCTCTGAGCCTTCTTGGCATCCTTTTCTCCTCCTCACATTGAATGAAGGCACTAAAGTTAAATACTAGATCTTAGCCAGGTGGCCTTGGTTACCTTCAGAGTTCAACTCTGGGACTTCCAAATTAGCATCCAACAGTGGCTATGAATAAGACTCACAGGGGTATCAGACAGGGGACTATTGGATATCCAGTTCTGAAAGGAGATGATCCTTTTTGGACATTTGAGAGCTAGACTTTATTTTGGAATAATCCCACTATAGGAATCTCTAATGTCCGCCCTATGAACTTAATGAACATGTCGTTGTAATAGAAAGGGAATGACAAACTCTGTTGAGTAATTCTGTCGTGCAGGTCTAATGTCCTCTCTAAACAGGCTGAAACTGTGGAGATAAAGACTTGCTGAGATTGTTACATTTTGAAGTTAAATTTTGATTATACAGCACACAAGCCCTTCATGAAAATCAATAAAACAGCTACAGTGCATTAGCTACAAAACAAACATCCATTACTGCAAAAAGGATACTGCAGTAATATATTTATTGTTCAAATGAATTTGAGTTAAATCACATTAAATTCGCAAAAATCATATTAAAGGTACAGTTAAAAAAATAATCCTTGTTTATTTTCACTATAAAAATGCCTTGCATTACTTTATGCAGATGAATACATTAGTATATATTTATATGATATATCCACCATATAGTATATTAAAAGAGTTGGTAACACTTTGCAGTAACATTTAATCTCAGTGCAGCTTCAAACATGATCCCAGCCAGGAGTAAGGGTCTTGTCTAGTGAAATTATCTGTCATTTTCTAAAAAAAAACAAAAAAATGTAAATGTAAATTAAAATAAAAATAAATATACTGGTTAACATGAGCTACCAAAAAACAATACTTCACTGTTAGTTCATGTTAGTGTATTAATCTTAGATAATGTTAATGGCAGCATTTACTAATACGATTTTAAGATCAAAATGCTTAAAATCATTTAAAAATATTACCAAAAGTTAATAAATGCTGTAAAAGGATAACACTTTACAATAAGGTTCATTAGTTAACCACATTAATTAACACGAACTATGAAAAAACAATACTTCTACAGCATTTGTTAATCTTAGTTAATGTTAATTTCAGCATTTACTAATGCATTATTAAAAAATAAAAGTTGTGTTTGTTAACATTAGTTAAAGGAGAAGTTCACTTCCAGAACAAAAATTAACAGATAATTTACTCACCCCATTGTCATCCAAGATGTTCATGTCTTTCTTTTTTCAGTCGTAAAGGAATTATGTTTCTTGAGGAAAACATTTCAGGAATGTTCTCCATATAGTGGACTTCTATGGTGCTTACGAGTTTGAACTTCCAAAATGCAGTTTTAATCCAGTTTCAAGAGATATAAACAATCAGCTGAGGAAGTAGGGTCTTATCTGGCGAAATGATTGGTTATTTTCTGAAAAAAGTTACAATTTATATACTTTTTAATCTTAAATGCTTGTCTTGTCTAGCTCTGCGATTTGCATGCGTACTCTGTGTAAACCGGTTCAATACAGTTAGGGCAGGTCAAAAAACCCATCTCATTTTCTCCTCCAACTTCAAAATCATCGTACGTCGCTATTTTACCTTTTTTTGTAAAGGTTGTTTGACCTTCTTTGCATGTTTACTTTGTAAACACAGGGTCGGTACTTCTGCAGCGATGTAGGACGATTTTGAAATTGGAGGAGAAAATGATATGGGAGTTTTCCGACCTACCCTTAACTGTATTGACCCGGATTACACAGAGTACCCATGTACAATTAAATCTCCTTTAATGAACTGTGAATTAAAATGAACTAACAATGAACGACTATATTTTTATTAACTTACATTAACAAAAATGAATAAATACTGTAATAAATGTACTGTTCATTGTTCGTTCATGTTAGTTAATACATTAACTAATGTTAACAGATGAGACCTTACTGTAAAATTTTAAAGAGTTTATCTTTAATAGAGCAAAGAAATCTGATTCAGTTATGCAAACATTATTTAAATGTTCACTGAACATAAGTTTGATGATTGAAATGTGACCCAACAGCTATTTGCATGCATTGCCTGCATGTATAGCAAGATGTTGGCTGACTAGTTTGGCACATAGAGTTGTGTCTACAGGAAACCCTACTCTTGGAATGGCTGAAGCCATCTGGTTATCCCAGAGCCAAATGACTAGCCAGTAACTAGGACATGAACATGAACCCTCTGTCTCAAACATTCCTATAAAACATGATAACCATGAGAAATCAGAGTGGTAATTGAATTCTAAATGTTTTTCAAATGCTTGACAGCTAGAGTATCATTGCACGTGTGTCTGTTTTTACAGGTGGCCCTGCTGATGGAAAGCTTGTCCCTGGTGACCAGCTTTTCAAAATAAACAATGTTGCCGTCGATGATCTTTCCACAGAGCAGGCTGCTGACATCATCAGGTATGTTGCAGGTGTTAGTGTTTATGTGAAACTACACAATCAGCTATATCTGGCTCCCCAGATGTCCAGTTTTACCTCATATTTTGTTTAATTTTCATGTGGCCAAATTTATAATAAATGTGCATCTTCAGAACATATACTAATTTAGGTAAAATTGGACATCTGGTGACTCGAGCTGCATCTCTACAACTAATTCTGCAATGCTCTTTTCAACTTATTTACAGAGAATGTCAGAACACCATAACACTAACTGTCCTGAGAAATACTGTGGTAAGTGTATGTGTGCACAGTTAGAGACTCTCTCTCTCACACACACCCTGTTATGTCTGAATGAGGCATGGCAGGAGGATGTTGTGTTGTGCTGCATTATAGCAGCAGGCAGAAATGATGTCTGAAAGTTTTTTTTTATAATAATCAGACCCAAAGGAAATCTGTACCCACAGAGCTCAGCAGAAAGCTCACTAAATTTCTGCAGAATTTGACATGCCTTGTAAAATGCGCATCTCCTATCTCTTATTTGTTCATTTATTACATATTTTGTCTTATTTGATTATGCTTTCAGCTTTCATTAAACTATTAAACACATTTTATCATACATACATCTATTAAACAGAATTCTTTAGATTTCCCTGTTCATGAGGAAAGTATAGAAATAACATAAATATGCATGTGCATGATTTCAATCTGGGGGCTTGGGACCTACAAAGGGTGGGGGTCTGGAGAAGAAAAAAGGGAAAGAAATATCACAAAATGTATTTTAATACGAAATTTAAAAAAATGCATATTCATAGTTATCATGTGATGTCACACCTTTACAGGAGCGCCCACGTGGAGGGCAAAACAAAGCTTTCCTCCACTGACCCACAGTTATTTTTAGGAGGTTTGCATTAAGTAGTAATGTAGTAGGAAGGCCAAATTTAGTTCACACCTTATTGATGATGCATACTTTGTACAGGCAAGCAGACAAACCCAGAGTATAAACGCAATGCGCAAAGTTTCACATTAAATAGTTTCCCACAGAAAACCATTATAAAGAATATACTTAAAGGGATAGTTCACCCAAAAATGAAAATTATGTCATTAATTACTCAGCCTAATGTCTTTCCAAACCCGTAAGACCTTCGCTCATCTTCGGAGCACAAGTTAAGATATTTTTGGTCAAGTTTGAGAGCTTTCTGACCTTGCATAGACAACAACACAACTACCATGTTCAAGGCCCAGAATTCTGACAGAATTTTCATTTTTGGGTGAACTATCCCTTAAATTTTATTACTTATTTCTTAAACAGATATACCACAATCAATGCAGATGCATCTTTTAATACCAGTGCATTTTTGCAGTGAATGTTTGTTGAAATAATATGTCATTGACATATCAGACATGTCCATAATTGTGCCGCTTGTCATTATGGATGTGCCATAGGGGCCAAAGTCATCCTTTATAACTCCAGAGAAGAGAGCCAAGCTGAAGTCAAACCCAGTTAAAGTGAGGTTTGCAGAGGAGGTGGTGGTCAATGGTCACTCACAGGTTTGGCACATTCTGTTCATTCATGCTATGTTAATAATGGAGTATTCACATGTGCTTATTAACAAAAAGAAGATGAATAGATTGAGTGATAAAGAAAATGAAATAGAGAATGTGAACAACAGAGTGGCACTGAGTGGGAAAGGATTTGGCAGTCTACCCAGTCTTGGGCAAAACCTCAATAAATAATTTATCAGTAATTTATTAATAATTCAATTAACCATTAATCATAATCTTTGCATAGCTGTGCTGACATGGTGCATAGTATAGCTGAAATTTATATAGGTGGTGGGATTTGTCGTAATATTTATGACAGAGCTCCCAAAAGAAACAGTCCACCTAAAAATATTATTTTTGAATGTTTTAGTTGTTTGGATGGCCGTGAGGATGTTCATTTCCCTCAACCCGAGATGTTTTTAATTAACATCTAATTAAGCAAGCCCGTTATCAAGCACACCACATGACTAAGGCAGTGATAAAACTGTTTATCTTTTTTGTAGGCAGCTTTTGGAGGGCTTAATCTTTTTTAATGTGATAATAAGACTAATACATTTGGCTTAACCAGAATTGTTTTAACACATTGTTGAAACAGGCAGTTGTTTTATAATATAGCATATGCACTACAATACCATTACTATTATGTCTTTTACATATATTATTGTATTTATAAAGATATGTCTGTTGACCTTGGATCCTATATTGACATCTGACCTCCAGGGTAACTCTCTGCTGTTCCTGCCCAATGTTCTGAAGGTCTATCTGGAGAATGGCCAAACAAAGGCTTTCAAGTTTGAATCTAAAACCACTGTAAAGGTACCGTAGATATATTCACTATAGTGAATAGGTGTGATCTATAGTCTGATGTAATTATTTTATGTGATTATGTTTTTGAGGAAAACATTACCAGTGGGTTAATTATCAGTAGATTTTTATTCTGGAACTGAACTAATCATTGAATTGTTGGCATCCACAAACAGAAAAACAGAAACAGCAAAAATTACAATGGTAAAGCCATGTTTTTCAAAAATGTTCCATTGGCAGTACAAGGAAAGTGTTATATACACTACCATTCTAATGTTTGGAGGCTGTGAAATTAATACTTTTATTCAGCAGGGATGCATTAAATTGATGAAAAGTGACAGCAAAGCCATTTGTAATGTTACAAAAGATTTCTGTTTCAAATAAATGCTGTTCTTTTGAACTTTCAGTTTGATTTCTGAAAGATCATGTGACACTAAATAAATTAGTAATGGCTGGAGAAAATGGTATTGTCATCATAGTAATAAATTATGTTTAAAAAATATTCAAATATAACCATAATTAAATTGTAAAGTATTTTTGCTGTATTTTTGATCAAATAAATCCTTGGTGAGCAGAAAAGACTTCATTCAAAAACATAATCAAACATTTGAATAGTAGTGTAATTACCACTGTACATGATTATTGTAATTATTTAGTACCATTACCATCTAATACCATCAATGAAGCATGGTACCATCAAAGTGATCTATAGGGGATGTCTTCTTAGTTTTAACCTGTGTTGTGCATTAATGTCCTTTATATAATTTCACATGCTTTATGTATTCTTTTATGTAATGTGTTTTTCACCAGGACATAGTAATGACTCTGAAGGAGAAACTCTCAATCACTCATATCGAGCACTTCTCTTTGGTGCTGGAACAACAGTACAGCATCAGCAAACTATATCTACTGCATGAAGAAGAAATTATTCAAAAGGTACACACACAAACACATGAAAATGCACATTAATAGGTTGTTCCAAACCTGTGAGGCTTCCTTTGTTATATGGAACAATGAAAAACACCATGTAATAAAAGTGAATAATGTCAAGAACTAAAAGTCATAAAAGTAGTCAAACAATTTTTAGTGAGTGTGACTGTCTTTATGAAGCTGTCATATGACTCCAGAAATTCTACTTTCTATTTTCATGGTGCTGTTTTGACATTTTAATTTCCTTATTCACTTTCCTTCACTGAAAAGAGTATATTCTTTAGGTGACACTTTATTTTAAGGACCAATTCTCACTATTAACTAGTATGCATATTACTCACATATTGGCTGTTTATTAGTACTTATAAAGCACATATACATGTCTTATTCTGCATGAGCATATTTTAGATCCTTTAATCCTACCCTATACCTAAACTTAACAACTACTTTACTATTATTAAGCAGCAAATTAGAAGTTTATTAAGGAAAAAGCCATAGTTGATAGTTAATAGTGAGATTTGGATCTTAAAATAAAGTGTGACTGAGGTTACTTCTTTCTACACACATCTGTTATTGTTAAATGCCTCACATACAGTATATTATCTAATACTCTGTATGCGTGTGACAGGTGGTTGAAAAGAAGGAGACTCACGACTACAGGTGTCTGTTCCGTGTCTGCTTTCTACGTAGAGACTTCAAGAGCATGCTCAAAGAAGATCCTGTGGCCTTTGAGTATCTATACTTACAGGTGTGTGTTTGTATCTGGGTGTATATGTGGAACAGTTCACCTAAAAGTTTGCTGATATTGTACTCTCCCTCAAAACATCCAAGATGTAGATAAGTTTGTTTCTTTATCAGAACAGATTTACAGTATAGCAAAGTAAAAGAGTTCAAACAGCTGACAGAAGCATCACAATAATCCAAACAACTCCATTAAATAGTCCATCAATGAAGCAAAAGGATGTGTGTTGCAGTGTTGTAGTCGAGTCACCAACTGTCGAGTCCGAGTCGAGTCTCGAGTCCCAGTGTTCGAGTCCGAGTCCAAGTCCGAGTCACCAAAGAAGAGTCCGAGTCGAGTCCAAGTCGAGTCACCATTACCAGAGTTCGAGTCCAAGTCGAGTCACAAGTCCAGAGAGTGGATTCTCGAGTCGGACTCGAGTCCAAAGAATAGTGACTCGAGTCGGACTCGAGTACTCCATCACTGATACATATATATATATATATATATATATATATTACGTAATTGTTTAGATTTTTAAAAGGCACATTAACTTTTTCACATTTACACCTCTATGTGTCTGCTGCATAAAAACATGGATTGATAATTGCAATAATTTGACCATAAAAAGCTGGAAAAAAATTTATTGGAAATAAAAAATAATTCTGTCACTAGGGGGCGCTTTAGGAGCGCTGAAATATTAGTTTGCCTAGTAACTGCTGTATACAAATCAGCATTAACGCTGTTTTGTCAGACAAGAAATGAACATGCAACACGTTTCTGAGGACAGTCTGTTCCCTTCAGATACATTCATCTATAGACATCCGTGCAGCGTTTTGACTTTGAAACGGGCAGTGCACATATTTATTCAATGACATCATTGCCTTTTTGAAGATTTATCCAACCCGATCGTCTTTCCGTCCCCAACTGTAAGACCTCTTAAAATTATAATCAAGACTTTTCTTTTACTATTTTAAATATGTATAACTTTTTATGGCCTTACATTTTATACAAAACTGCGAGTCACCGTTAACCCCCCCCCCCCCCCCCCCCGCGACCGATCACGTGACCGATCGTGCGCTCGTTAACTGGAATTTAAACAAAAATATCAGCAATATTCTAATATACAGGGATGGTGAAACAAATTTCCATGACTTTTCCAATACTTTGTGGGTTAATTTAATTTTCCAAAACTTTTCCAGGCCTGGAAATTGCCATTTTAAAATTCCATGACTTTTCCAGGTTTTTCATGACCGTACGAACCCTGTGTATTACAGAAATACACTCAGCGAAAAAAAGAAACCTGCATTTTACAGGACACTGTATTTTAAAGATACTTAAAACGTAAAAATCAATACAATATGCAGAGAGAGAGAGAGAGACTGTTTAATCTGACACAGTGACTATCGCAACAGACAAATATCGCAAAAATCTGATCTGGCACAGTGACTAGTAACGTTAAGTTATCAACAGACAAAAAAATGCTGTAATCTGAACCAGACATACATTAACCCTAGCTTCTTCTGTTTGTTATGCATTAGTCAATAATATTTTTTTGAAAAAAGCTAACGTTAGGCAATGGAAAGCTTTTTACTTACTTTTCTGGGTGCATCCGTGACAGGTGTCTGTTAAAGTTTGAGGTTGTCCCAGTCTTTTCCTCAATTGTGCGATTACACACACAACATTTAGCGCTGCTCTTTCCAGCATTAGAAGCAAAATTCGCGTAGGCGAACTTCACGATCCGGGGCACGTCTTTCTGCATTTTACAAATGTGAACATTTAGCCCGCGAATCATGCATCATGCATTGCACGAGCGTAAAAGTGAGTGACGTCAGTGAGTGTGTTGTCAAGCAAAGAGAGCGAGAGGTAGCAGTGTCTGTGAAGGGAGATCGCGGCCGGTCTTGGGCACGAAACAGGAAAAGTGTAACACCTTATATAATTTTTTTATAACATATTTAGTCAAAAACAAAGTGATGAATGCTCAAGTCCGATTGTATATATCCTCGAGTCCGAGTCCAAGTACGAGTCATCAATCCGCGAGTCCAAGTCGAGTCACAAGTCCAGAGAGTGGATTCTCGAGTCGGACTCGAGTCCAAAGAATAGTGACTCGAGTCGGACTCGAGTCCGAGTCCAGGACTCGAGTACTCCATCACTGGTGTGTTGGTACTAAATAAATCCATCATTAACATTGCTTTTGGCTAAAATCAAATCCTTTGTCCACTACTTTCTGCAGTGTAAAAGTCATCTAGTCTGAATCAGGAGAGAAATATAAAGGGTTTACTTTCTTGTGTACAGTCACAATATCAACAAAACGTTGTGCTTTTGTAAAATGAAGAAAACGAAAAATTAACCGAAACACAATTTAAACCGAAAACAGAAACTCTGTTTATGTAATCCGTATAAACGGTGCATGTTTTTCTAAAGGCACGTCCAGCGTACTGCAGAGATGTCGAGTCAGCATCATCAACTTCATCTCTGCAGCCGACACTGACTCAGAAAACACTAGTTTTATTAATAAATAATTAAAACATCTCCTTGATATTTTTTTCAACACATTAATAGTCATTACTTTCACTGTGTTTTGCGGTAAGCTTTATGTGTGCTTAAGTGTGAAATAGGCTATATGTGACGCTGGATCACAAAACCAGTTATAAGGGGCAATTTTTTGAAATTGAGATTTATACATCATCTGAAAGATGAAGTGATAAATATTAACTATTTAAGTGATACCTTTTTTTAAAAAAATTTGGAATCTGAGGTTGCAAAAAAGTCTAAATATTGAAAAAAATCGCCTTTAAGGTGGTCAAAACGAAGATCTTAGCAATGCATATTACTAATCAAAAATTAAGTTTTGATATATTTATGGTAGGAAATTTACAAAATATCTTCATAGAACATGATCTTTACTTAATAGCCTGATGATTTTTGGCATAAAAGAAAAATCCATAATTTTGACCCATTTTAATGTATTTTTGGCTATTGCTACAGATATACCCACGCTACTTAAGACTGGTTTTGTGGTCCAGGTTCACATATATTAAAGGCCCCCCAAGTATATATTTAAGTAGATAAATTAATGTAAACGTGTGATTACTCAACTAATGGCTTAAATGAACAACTATTAGTCGATTAGAAAATTCTTTAGCTGGGGGCAGCTCTAATAATTACCTTTATAATAAAACAATAAAAGTCTATGGCATGTTCCCATTTAGACACATCTGAATAAATGAGTGTGTGTGTGTGTGTGTGTGTGATAGAGTGTGAGTGATGTATTGCAGGAAAGGTTTGCAGTGGAGATGAAATGTAATACAGCTCTCAGACTGGCTGCTCTACATGTACAGGAAAAACTAGCCAGCAGCGGACAATCCCTTAAAACACCACTAAAAGCCATCATGTGAGTACACACACACTAACACGGTATTCCCCTACTAGTTATACACTACTGTTCAAAAATTTGAGGTCAGTAATTTTTTTTTTATTTTTTATTTTTTTAATTAATACTTATTCATAAGTACATATTAATATTTGATGAAAATGTATGAGACTTCCTTTTCATCAAAATGCACAAAACTGAAATTCTGTCATGGAATCATGGGGACAAAATGTATCCACAACAGTTGAGATAATAATAAATGTTTCTTGAGCATCAAATCAGCATATTAGAATTATTTCGGAATGATCATCTGACACTGAAGACTAGCTGTTAAAAATTCAGCTTTGCCATCAAAATTGTACCTTTTGGGGTACAACAGCTTGTCACAGGAGCAGGACCCTTAAAAAAACATCTTTGTACCTTTTTTACCCCTAATAGGTACATATTAGTACCGTACCTTAAGGGTACATATTACTACTCTAAGGGACTAATATGTACCTATTAGGGAAAAAAAAAAGGTGCAAGGATGTCCTTTTAAGGGTACTGCTCCAGTGACAAGCTGTTGTAGCCCAAAAGGTACAATTTTGACCCCTTTTTTTCTGTGTGAAAGGTACAAAACAGAGCAGTTTAGTATTTTAGTAGACTAGTATTTTTAACATTATATCAATTAATGACATTTATGCTTTTTTTAATGCAGTTAAAAGTTGATTTTAAGTTCAGTCCATAAAACCTAAAATGTTGCTACCATAATATTTACTGCATTGTTAATGCATTATCGTTGGAGTACTGATAAAAATTGACACTTTAACCAAAAACAAACAGTTTCAGGCATCTAATAAAATTAAATTAGAGTTGTCAATAGATTCAATAATTCAACACCAAAAAGTAATTGGAGTTAAAACATACTTTTTAGTGCCAGTACACCACACAACCTTAAGTATGTGTAACACTATTCTATGCTGTCTGTACTATTTCTGTCCGAAGGAAGGAGTGGGGTATTGAAAGCTTTGTGTCCCACACCTTACTGCGAAACATGAGAGAAAAGGACTTGAAGAAAGCCATCAGTTACCACATGAAAAAGATTTTGAATCAGGAGCCCAAGCAAAAGGTGTGTGCATGTGTACGTTTGTATTTTTCCCTGCGCAATGTGTGGAAGAATGTAAATCATTTGCGTACTATGGAGTAAAACGCTAAAATTACAAAACAGTACCAGTAATGATTTTAAATGCTATTTTGGTATATATCGTGTTACGGAATGATACTAAATCAATGTGCAGCAGTACCATGAGTTTTTACTTCGAAAGAATGTCATGGTTGATGTCAAAAAATACCTTATTACTGCCATGGTACACACACACACACACAAAAGTTTTAGAATGATTCTTTTGGTATTCTTTGTTAGTGAAGTACAGTATGATGTGTACTTACATTATTTTCAATGTGTGGGATGTTTTCAAAGGTGATCTCAGTGGATCAAGCTAGACTGAACTACTTGAATGAGATGTCTGAACTCAAGTCCTATGGAGGAAAGGCTTTTAGTGCCACTATGATGGTAAGAGATGCATTCTGAGTCTTAATAGCCACTTTCAGACATGAAATCCATTAAACTGCTGTAAAAATTTTGCCGGTAAATGTACCCCACCTGCATTTACACATGCAATGGCTTTACATCTTTCATCTGTATCACACACTCACACATCAGCACCAAAATGCCATTTAAGATGTCAGAAAATCAGAGAGACCTAACCTGAACAAAAGTATTAATGGAATTTAATAAATAAATAAATACTCACTGACCCCAAAATATACGAAGAATGGTATACTTCATGTTTTAGTGACTGTATGTACGTGGGAAAATATTTAAAACGTGACATTAAAAATACTAATGTTTGCAAGGCATAAAATGGCAAGTAAAGGATCAATGAATGTGAGATGTTCCTTTTTATTGAACCCTTCAGTGGGACATTATTTGCTTTCCATAGAAATGTATCATACATTTCTGTTTTATGTACTTTAAACAGACTGCATGACTAAATAAAACAGGTAAAAGCAAGGAACTAAAGATGTACTGTACTGAAAACAGATTAGGAGAAATGTTTGCAACAACCCTTTTGGTTTATCCCCGCCCTTCCTTAATTTTTCCCTGCTGTCCATTCTACGATATATCACAGTCTTCATTTATCACATGCTCCTCTTTCACTCTCTCTGTCTTACTTTGTCTCTATTTAACTAGCTGCAGGACCGAGAGTCCACGGTGAGTTTGTTGGTGGGAGCTCAGTATGGAGTGAGTCAGGTGATCAACCATAAGCTGAGCATCATGACCACACTAACTGAATTCAGCAGCATTACCAGAGTGGAACTATTACCTGAATCTGACAGAGTTAGTCTGGTCAAGATCTACCTGCAGGATATAAAGGTATGCAGTATACAGTACATACTCATATTTACATCCACATACAGTGCCCTCCACTAATATTGGCACCCTTGGGAAATATGGGCAAAGGTGGGTGTGAAAATAAATCTGTTGTTTATCCTTTTGATCTTTCATTCAAAAAAATTCACAAAATTCTAACCTATCCTTGAAGTAAAACAAAGGAAAGTAGGGGGGAAACCTGAAAAAATTTAAGTTTTTTTAAAAGTTTTTCTCTAGTTCACGTTGGCCACAATTATTGGCACCCAATTATTGTAATGTCCTTTTCCCAAGATAACAGCTCTTGAATTTTCTCCTATAATGCCTGATGAGTTTGGAGAACACTTGACAAGAGATCAGAGACCTTCCTTCATACAGAATCACTCCAGATTCTTCAGATTCACAGCTCTTTTCTTCAGTTCACCCCACTCATTTTCTATAGGGTTCAGTTCAGGGAACTTGGACGACCATGGTGTACTCAGTGACATATTTTTGTGTTGATTTTGATGTTTGTTTTGGATCATTGTCCTGATGGAAGATCCAGCTATGGCCTATTGTCAGATTTCTAACAGAGGCAGTCAGGTTTAGATTTTTAGTTACCCTGATGGTGGAAATGAGGATTTTCAGCTATTTTAGTTATTTTCTTACAGCCACTTTCTATTTTGTGAAGCTTGACAATCTTGTACTGCACATCTGAACTGTATTCTTTGGTTTTACTCCTTGTGATGGATGAATGATTAAGGGAATTTGGCCTTTGTGTTCCTCACATGTATAATCCTGTTGAACAGGATGTCTTGGCTGGACAATTTCATGCTCCTAGTCAACCTGGTGTGCTAAAAAATGTAAACATGAATGGGAATATACTTCAGAGAATTTCTAGGGGTGCCAATAATTGCGGCCAACATGCATTGGAGAAAAACATTTATTTCATAATGTGAGTTTCCCCCACTATAATTATTTTACTTAAAAGAATTTGTGTGAATTTTTGAATGAAAGCTCAAAAAGATAAACAATTTTTTTTTTTTAACAGCCACTTTTGCTCCTATCTACCAAGAGTGCCAGTATTAGTGGTGGGCGCTGTATATGTACACTTAGTATAATCCTTTCTTTGTTCTTTCAGCTCTGTCTTTCTTTCACATTGTCACAATTTTCATGTCTTCAGCCAATCACCTTGCTGATGGAGTCAGTGGCAGCTAAAGATTTATCATGTCTGGTTGCTGGATACTGCAAACTGCTTGTGGACCCCCAGATCTGTGTGTTCCCCTGGTCACCTAATTCAAAGAGCCACCGCATATCAGCAGAGGAGGGTATGCAACCTATTTATCTGTTTAACTGAATTCGATGGTCTAGCAAAGTTGAAAAAAATTCCTATGTGAGCTTTGATGAATGTTGAACATTTTGAAAACTCTTAAAAGCCTCTTGAAGCAAGAGAAAACATTGCTGCTCTGATTAAAAAAAAAAAAAAAAAAAACCTTCACGCTTCAGGCAGAATCTAAGCTCTCCACTTTACACTACTCACATACACTGGCTGTAACAATTTTCTAAAAATAGCTATGAAAAAAAGGTTTCACAGACTTTTGAACAGTGGAAACCATTTGTATTTGTAGCCTATAAAATCACAAGGTATATGACATTTATGTCATTACTATGAAAAAAAATGTTGTGACAAAAACAATTGGAACTAATTGTGAGTAGTGAGTATGTAGCCAACCTATACTGTACAGAGCATTTTTACAGTGTGATTTTATCTTAATTTTGTCTGTGTTCCTGCCATTGTGTATAGGTTATGTGTCACACTGTGGCAGTGACTCTGACGACTCAGACACCGACGTGGATGCTCTCCTTGCTCATGTTGCTAGCACTGCCAAAAGCAACGGCGCAGCAGATAAACCCAGTGATAAGCTACCAGAAGAAACCAAAAAAGCACAAAGTTACATGAAAAAAAATGAAGAGGTGGAGAAGGAAGGAGGCAAAGAAGAAGAGGTGATTGAGAAGAAGGAAAAGGAGGAGTTCAAAGAAACCATCCATGAATCTATACATGGTAATAATGGAAAGACAGCAGAAAGAGACAACGAGAGAGTGGGCACGGAAAAGGAAGACAAAGAGCAAGAGAAAAAGCCAGAACATCCTCAGTGTGTCATCATTGTGGATGACCCGTCATCTGAAGCATCTGATTCATACCAAACTGAGTCACATTTCATGACCAGCATGTCTAGTGACTCTATAGATGCCCTAGAGGAGGACGACCTCATGACCTACTTTTCTACCAGACGCCCATGCCATTTACCAGTGAAAGACTCTTACTGCTGTGAAGATCGCTATTCACCATCGTCTCCACGGCAACTGCACAGCAAAGATTCTCTTTCCCAAAGTGACCTGTGCTCTGCTGATTCCCATTGCGAGCCTGATATTGACCAATTCTTTTGCTTTCCTGCACTCTCAAATATTGCTGAATGTCTACCCAGTCCCCCTGCAGCCAGTGAAGAGGAAGACTGTGAGGAGTTAGAGAACGAAAAATGTGAAAAAGGGTCACCTGAAGAATGTCCTGGAAGCACTGTACGTCCTCCTGGGGACTATGTGTTCACGTTTGAACAAGGAGACACTAGACACTATTACAATATCTGCTCCAATGTTACCCCTGATAGTGCCCGGAGCCTTCCAAGACCTCTCTCTCCTCCAGGTCCTATGGAAATACAACCAGATCAAGTAAGAGAGGAAGTGAATCAGACAGACACAGTGCCAATCTTTCAACCCCCACCAGGGTTTGGAGACAGCAGTTCAGATGACGAGTTCTTTGATGCTCAGGAAAGATTCACATCCCCTGAAGAACGCTTCTCAACTGCCACGACAGGTATGACGCAGGAGAGATTTTCCATGAAATGTTCTCAAAATATTTTTATATAATGTCAAAAGTTTACATACACCTTGCAGAATCTCCAAAATGTAAATTATTTTACCAAAATAAGAGGGATCATATAAAATGCATGTTATTTTTTATTTAGAACTGACCTGAATAAGATATTTCACATGAAAGACGTTTACATATACTGTACAAGAGAAAATAAAAGTTACATTTATAAAAATGATTCTTAATCCTATGTTGTTACCTGAATGATCCACAGCTGTTTTTTTTTTTTAGTTTGTTTAGTGATAGTTGTTCATGAGTCCCTTGTAAACTGCCTGCTGTTCATGAGAAAAATCCTTCAGGTCCCACAAATTCTTTGGTTCTTTAGCATTTTTGTGTATTTAAACCCTTTCCAACAATGACTATGATTTTGAGATCTATCTTTTCACACTGAGGACAACTGAGGGACTCATATACACCTACAGAAGGTTCAAACGCTCACTGATGCTCCAGAAGGAAACATGATGCATTAAGAGCGATGGGTGAAAACTTTTTGAATTTGAAGATCAGGATAAATTTAACTTATTTTGTCATCTGGGAAACGTGTAAGTATCTTCTGTAGCTTCTGAAGGGCAGTACTAAATGAAAACAAAAAATACGACATTTAGGCAAAATCTTCATTCTGTTCAAAAGTTTACACCCCTGGCTCTTAATGGATTGTGTTTCCTTCTGAAGCACCAGTGAGCATTTGAACCTTCTGTAATAGTTGCATGAGTCCCTCATTTCTGCTCAGTTTGAAAAGATGGATCTCAAAATCATACAGCCATTGTTGGAAAGGGTTCAAATGCTGGAAAACCAAAGAATCTGTGAGAACTGAAGGATTTTTCTGAAGAACAGCTGGCAATGTAACCGTTCAGGACAAACAAGGGACTCGTGAACAAATATCACTAAACAAAAAAAAACCCCACAGCTGTGGATCATTCAGGAAACAACACAAGATTAATAATCAAGTGTATGTAAACTATGTAAAATTGGGTCATTTGACTATATGTAAACGGACTATATGTAAACGTCTATTATGTGAAATATCTTTTTCAGGTCAGTACTAAATAAAAAAAAATAACACGCATTTTGTTTCAAACTTGAAAGACCTTCGTGCATCTTTGGAACACGAATTAAGATATTTTTGATGAAATCCGAGAGCTTTTTAAACCCTGCATAGACAGCAACGCAACCGACACATTCAAGGCCCAGAAAGGTAGTAAAGGCATTGTTAAAATAGTCAATGTGACTTCAGTGGTTCAACCGTAATGTTATGAAGTTATGGGAATACTTTTGGTGCACAAAGACAACAAAAATAAAGATGTTGTGGTCAAAGACTGACACAGAAGAGAAGAAGTTGTTGAGTAAAGTCATTATTTTTATTTTCTTTGTGCACAAAAGTATTCTCGTAGCTTCGTAACATTACAGTTGAACCACTGATGTCACATGGACTGTTTTAACAATGTCCTTACTACTTTTCTGGGCCTTGAACGTGCCAGTTGCATTGCTGTCTATGCAAGGTCAGAAAGCTCTTGGATTTCATCAAAAATATCTGTCTCACGGGTTTAGAGCAACATGAGAGTGAGTAATTAATGACAGAATTTCCATTTTTGGGAATCTCTTTAATCATATGAAAATTAGTTATCTGGACCCATCACTAAAAAAATCATACCCAAAATAGTCTTGGGTAGCTTTGCTAAAAAATTCTTACCATATGTATTTGCTGATATTTCCCTTTATAGAAAATTCTGCAGAGTCAAGCACCATATTACGGAGACTAAGCCTGAGAGAGATTGACATCTGTGCAAGTGAACAAGAGGCAGAGGATCTACAGAAGAAAGAAAAGGAACAAAGAAAAATGGTTTCTCAAGCTGAATCATCAGATTTCAACAAAAGATCTAAAAAGCGTCGCTCATTCATGGAAACAAATTACACGTCCCTGGTATCATTCCCAGAAGAGGATCATTTAGGTAACAGCTATGGAAATTGCATCCCAAACTATGGTGCTATATCAGTCAACCAAGGTGCTGGCCGAATGGCATGTTTTGATGGAGGATGCTCAGATCAAGGTCCATGTCCTACAGTCTTATCCCTAACAGATTCTGAAGGAGAACCAGCGCAGCTGGAATCCAAACCCATCAGCCCATCCAAAGTCAACGGATCAGGACCACATAATCCCACTGATACACACTCAAACAAAGCATATCAGCGGAAACAGCAACTTATAGAGATGGAACCAGATTCCATGGAGTTCAAATCAGTCACTGAACTAATGTCTACTGTATCGCCAGCTATAGTAGCAGTACGCTCCCATGTCGACTTGCAGGATAAAGGAAACACCAGTAACCATAGCAGAGAAGATCAAGAGGAAGGTGCAGTGGGAGGTCTAGTTGAAAGACTGTTTGGAGGCCACTTGTTCTTTGAAATGTCTAGAGGACAGTGTGAAAGCAGAGATGATCAAGTAAGCAAACAAATGGAAGATCATTTCCAAGACAGTTCAGTGACTCAAAAAAGCAGCTCACTACCAAGACTAGGCCAGGTATCTCCATCAAGTTTATCCTACTTCCATGTCCCGAGCATATCGTACACCACAAGCTCTGAATTAAACAGAGATAACGACCCTGTACATCTCCAATTTGGGATGGGAATGCACTCAGTGGAGCCAAAAGAGAGGACCAGAAGTCAGAGCTTGTCTACATCTTTTGATAATGGTGCACCACGTTGCCTATCAAGGCACTTATTTTCAGAGCACTTCAGAGGACGAGAATCTGAGGAAACTGATGATACCCAAGAACTATCTTCTAGTCTTCCATCTTATGAACCATGCCAAAGGTTCCTTCTTACACCATGTTCATCCGGCATCCTCGGGCGACTCTCTGCCTCAACGTTGCGGGGAAAGATCCAGAACCTTCCACTCTACTTATCACGTTCCCAAGAAATGTTAAATGCCATTACCAATGGCAGTGGCAATGCTAACCCTGCGAGAAGACTTTCAGAAACACAACTACAGAAAAACGAAGTCGAAGTAGCCAAAGAGGCAACTGAGGATGTGACTTTGAATGCAGGTTCTCCTGAGGTAACAGAGGTAAAAGTGGTTACCATAGTATCTGAAGAGGTCACTGAGGTCATTGAGGAGGTAAGAGAGGTCAGCCACATTAATCCTAAAACATGTGGACTGCAGATAACCAAAAGTGAACCTAAAGAGTTTTCTGTAAAAGCCATATCCCCATTGTTCTCCAAATCAGACAACTCTTTTCAAGTCAGCCCCTCGTCTGTAGTGGTTACTACTCAGAACCTAAACGGGCCCTGGGGGCTGGTAACATCTAGTGGGTCACAAGGATGTAGCCACTCTCCCTCAAGCACAACTCCTGATAACTTCACTTCTAGCTGTGGGGTTTTTGCAAACTGTCAGTCCAAACCTACCCTAACCCAGCCACAATCCTTGCACAGCCCAAAGCTACATGAGAAACCAGACCTCAGCTGCAGCTCGGTACTGGCTATGGGGTGTGACACTGTAATGGAAGGTGCTCAGACACCTTTAGAGACCTGCCACACAGTATACACCAACTGTTTCAGTGGAGTTCTTGACAGCGCCAGTTTCGATGATGAACTCACCGTATATGAGTTTTCTCGCAGAACGAGCCAGAGTGAAACTGGGGATGCTGTTCTGACATCTGTTCCTCCTTCCTCGCTCTCTGCATCACCTGCATCTTTCTCTCCATCTTCTCCATTGCCCTCATTCCCTCATCTAGTACTGCCTGCTTCTTCATCTACAGAACTCAGTACTCTTCTGTTTCCATTGGATGCTCCTGATTGCTTCCTTTCGGACCCTCACGAAGATATCATCACTTCACTGCTGACTCGTCGATATCCCCTACCACCAACAGGATTCCTTTCTTTGCAAAGGGATGTGGATACCCTTCTAAGTGTTCTTGCTGGTGCTATGAAGAACCAAGATGGAGTCCACGAGCACCCCAGGGATACCTGTGTGGCTCACTTTTCAGAGAACAAAAGGCGATTACATGTAGAGGCTCGGGGGCTTTTAGCTGGATGCCAACGCGTGGTCAGAGTTGGGCAGACGCCAGAGGAAACACTTCAGTCGCTGTCTGAAACCTTCCACTCACTGGTACAGCTGACAAGTGTGTGTTTATGCTTCTCTAGCTGCCAGCGATGCAGGGAGCGCCATGCCCAAGCACTTATGGGACTAGCAAGTGTTGCAAAAACTTATCAGGACTTTGCTCGGGCAGCAGAGCTTGTGGGAAGTGCTCCTGAAAGAAAGACTTGTCATGATCTCAGTATTAAACTTCTGGCTCGCCAGTGCACTGCACTAACAACTTCAGTCTTCTGCCTCACCCAGCTATTTCGCACTCTCACTGCCCTTTGACCTTTGAACAGTAACATTAAATAGCCCCCCCCCCCTGAAAAAAACTGCAAGAAACCTGTCAGAAGAACTCAATGTGGTTCAAATTGACCTACTGAGATATATAATATTAACCTTTATGCAGTGTCAATACCAGTAATAAGCGTGCACTAATACTACATGCACTCACATACATACAGACACTGAAACATAAAACCTGCCATTGAAATTTTTGAATGGATTAGCCTAAAATGACAAGTGTACTGAGAACAGAATTTCTAAACAGGGTACTGATCAGTTTGTTTTACAGTATTTGTATGTTGGGTGTAAGTATTTAGTATTGAATGTAATTCTAAACCATAACTGTCTTTGTACTATTGTTGTTGGTAATTTATTCTGCTTCGTGAGGAAAGCATAGACAGGGATTTTGCGTAATGTATCTTCCATCATTCTCATATTTGCTGTCTCTTGCTTGCTTTCTCACTACCGTTCTCACCAATGTTATGCACATACAGTATATTCTCCTCTCTCTGCTATACCTAGTGACTATTAGAGAATGTTATAAAAGATTTCTGCAGTAATCACCTGGGTTATAAATGTTTACCAAATACAAACAATATTTTACTGGAGTTGCCAGTTATGTTATTATGTGTTCCTTTAGAAGAATATACCAAAGCCTGTGTGTGAATGATTTTGCACTGAATGCAGATTCATTCAAAAGACTTTACATTGACAGTAATTTTTGGTGCCATTGATTTATTTTTCATTGATAAGTTTTTCGTTTTCAGTCATTCCTCCCTCATTCATTTTCATAAAACACTGCTCACATAATCTTACCATCATCAGATTATTGTAGAAAAGGTTTGAAGTGTCAAAAGTGGAAAATTACAAATTTGAGTGTGGAAAACTATTAAATGACTAAATTAAATACAAAGTAATTTACCCACCAGTACATGTGTCTGAATACCAAAAAGCTGCCATGCACTCTTTTCCTATAAGGCATGCTGTAAGCCATAGACATACTGTATAACTTGGAAATAGTGAGCTGCATGCAAAAATGAATGCATGATTGAAAGAATGACCAGTGAGTGAACGAATGGTTATAGCAATGAAAACCGGCTTTGTAATGCAGTATTCACCCCATTAAAATGACATCTAAATGACTGGAGAATGTATGTTTTATTAATTAGACTTCACACTATTCTTTTCCATATATACCAACACAATCATTGGAGGCAGATGAACACAAGTTTGAAGAGGCGGAGTCTAAAAGGACTACATGACTGGAGAAGCCAAGTAGTACTCACTGCAGAGCCAAATGAGCTCCAGCTCCCCCTCTCTGGAGGTCCAGCTCCACCTCTGTGTGAACTAATGGGTGGAGTTATGTTTAGGATAGGGTAAGGGCTAGGGTTAGGGTGTGGTTAGGTGTCCATCTCCACCCATTACCTCCAGCGAGGGGGAGCTAGAGCTCCAGGAGAAGTCCTTTTTTAATTTTTTATAAAATTTAATTTTAATTTATTTTATTTATTTTATTTATTTATAAATTATATATATATATATATATATATATATATATATATATATATATATATATATAAAATGTAATTTATTGATTTTATTTATTTTATTATTATTAGTATTATTTTTATTTTTATTATTTTTTTTTTTGATTGGAGAAGTCCTGCATATGTCGCCAGAGATAAGTTTGCCAAGGTCCAATTATGACATTTTTATTAAACAATCATTTTTTTTTTTTAATAAAGAAAGAAACATATGCACAGATGAATTGTTCACAGATTATAATAACATTAATTTAAAAAATAAATAAATAAATAGGGTGAATTTTCATCTAATGCAGACCTGAGGCAGCTTAGCTCCTTCTAAATCAAGTTTCAGGTTTTTAATATAATTTATAGTTTTTATAATTATGTTTATAATTTTTTTTTCTTCCCCAAACGTACTATTAATTTTCGAAAATACCATAATATACCATACATACAACTTACATGGAGATAGGGAATTCAGGTTTTAAAGCATGTTCATTGGCTATCTGCAACTTATGGATATTAAATCTAAAAAACAATCGTTTTCTATTTTTTTCTGGTAAGTCAGGTAATTTTAGAGCTCCTTGGCCACAGATTTTATCTTATTTTATTTTTTTCTTTACGAGGGTGTAACGTTGTTTAGTAAATAACGACATCAAAAAACTAACCTAATGTGTGACGATTAATTCTTTCTTTCTTTTTGGGTTAGATATACGTGTGGCCATTGACTTTCAGTTACAAACTCACTCTAAGTTAACGTAAAATCAAGGTAGTGGCTTAATCATATCTGCAATTCTGTTTGTTTGTGTTTTTTTTTTTCAAACCATTATTCTGTAATAAAACATGTTTTCTTTTAAGGAAAAAACACCTTCCACGTAGCGCAGAAGGACTTTTACCGTAACAGGAAACAGGAACTGCTTTGACGTAGCATGTGGGAAATTCAAATTTTTAAAACATGTTCCAACGAAGGATGCTTTAGCAGTTTTACTTTTATATCACATTTTAAACTTATGTAATCTCGAATAACAGAGTAAACTATTGTCTCTTTTTTAACATTTCATTATAAACTTTTTTATTATTGTTTTGTCCTCGCTTATATCGGCGTTTTGAAGCGAATCGTTGAAACTTGTGAGCTGGTGAGTTTGTTGTTTAACATGTTGATCAAAACAAACCATTTTTATGACTGAATAAAAATAAGAAAGGATTATCTTCAATTATAGTCTTCCAGCACTGATAGAGTGAAAAGTTAATATATATAAAAGCTGCTCTTTGTGGTTGGATCTTCTGTTTTGTGGTTTGATCGTGTTGTTTACACCGTTGTGATCTCCATTCTCACCAAGTTACTTGATTGCAAATGTGATGAGAACCGCTTAATCGGTGGTCTTAAACAAACGTGTCGCTAAAAATGTGTATTTAAAAGAAAATATGCTGTTTTGATACAGGTATAAGTGTCCTCAGCATGCCTGTAGAAAGCACTTCTGAACTTCTCAAGCACTATGAGGTTTATGAAACCATTGGCTCAGGTAACGTCCACCGATTATGGTTTTATGTAATGCTTTAGAGATGTGTATATGAGAGAAAGTCGCACATTTAGTTTTATTTCCGTTCTTAACCCATAGGTGGGTTTGCCAAAGTCAAACTTGGTAGACACATACTGACAGGAGAGAAAGTGGCCATCAAAATAATGGAGAAGAAAGACCTAGGGGTAAGATCATCTGCTTTAGGTTGGCCTTGCCTTAAAACAAATTTTACATTTGCACAAATTCTTTTGATGAATTATGAGAAAATAGGGAGATTGCCTAGTTTTTAAGTTTTTTTTCCACTTGTAGATAAAATACATTGTTAGCATGCTGAAAATGAGAAGAGTATGTTTGGAAAAGAAATGCTCTTTAAAGTGTGCATTACCTGTTTCAAGGATGATCTGCCACGAGTTAAGATTGAGATTGAAGCTATGAAGAACCTCAGTCACCAACATGTGTGTCGCCTCTACCATGTCATTGAGACATCGAGCAAGATCTACATGGTGCTTGAGGTATGTTTTCTTGAAAGTTATTCTCATGCTAAATGAAAATGGAGTAAGCTTTATATGTTTATATTCATATATCTTTTCACTCTTAGTACTGTCCTGGAGGAGAACTGTTTGATTACATCATTGCTAAAGACCGGTTGTCAGAGGAAGAGACCCGAGTGTTTTTCCGTCAGATCATCTCTGCGTTGGCCTATGTTCATAGCCAAGGTTATGCCCACCGAGACCTCAAACCGGTGAGTTAGTTGACTTTTAAATAGCTTAATCATATACTGAGTTCTTCCATTTAAAGGAGCAGATCACCCACATTTTAATGATGGATTTGTTTTTACAAGCTTGCAGCTTTTTATTCACTAGATGTTAATAGATGTATTGGAGTTGTTTATTACTTATTAATTATTGTGATGATTTTATCAGCTGTTCAAACAAGTCATTCCTAATCCATACGATTTTATTCTGTGGAACTCAAAAGAGAAATTTAAAGCGCCGTGATCATTGGTTTTGTGACACTGTGCTCATTCTTTTTTTCCATTCAATTACAAAAATTGGGATGGATGCTTTTAAGCTTTAAAAAGGACACGAAAGCACCATAAATATGGACCAACTTGTGCATTATATTCCAAGCTATGTAGCCATGTGATAGCTCGGTGTAAGAAACTGACTAAACAATATTCATACACTCCTGAACAAAATCTTAAGACCAGGGGAAACATTACAAGTATTCACATTTCATGCTGGTGGATCGTAACCAGGTTGTAAGTACTGCTTCAAAATGGCAAACGAAGAAACAGGAGCAAAAGCCAAAAAATAGAGAGTAGGCAATTTATAGACAGGCTGTTCATCAGCTGATCAAAAGTTTAAGACCATAGCCTTAAAAAGTTAAAATCTGCGCAAAAATATGGCTTTCATGTCACTGTCCTTCAGGCAGTCACACTGTCATGACCTCCTGATAGCACAGGCAAAAAGGCTTTGTCTTTGAATGTGGCAGGATTGTTGAGCTGCACGTGCAACACCTCGCACAACGCTGTCGAGATTGGACGCAGTAAGACAGCCATTTTACATTTCTCAAAAAAAATCCTGTAAGTTATGGGACAAAAAAGTCAAGTGGTAGACCCCCAAAAAATTCACCTGCACTGAGCCAGAGGATCCGACGGATGTAGACACAGGCCGATCCTCGACCCAAATTAAGGCCCTTACTGATGCTGACTGCAGCCCAATAACCATAAGACGGCATTTGCAAGAGAAGGGCTTCAAGAACAAAAAACGTCTTCGAAGGCCACATCTCCTCCCACGCCACAAACGTGCCCTTTTGGAATTTACAAGGGAGCACCAAACATGGGACATTGAAAGATGGAAGAAAGTTTTATTCTCTGATGAGAAAAAATTTAACCTGGACGGTCCTGATGCCTTCCAAGGTTACTGGTATGTGGAGGAGGCTCCATCATAATCTGGGGTGCTTTTTCCTTCAATGGGAAAATGGAGCTTCGGGTTGTGCAGGGGTGTCAGATGGCCGCTGGCTACATTAAAGACATGTTGCAGCGGGCATCCCTCCCCTCTTGACTGAGGGCCCTCGTCTGTGTGATAATGACTGGATCTTTCAGCAGGACAACACTGCAGTTCACGACGCCCTCCTGACAAAGGAGAATAACGTTGCTCTTTTGGACCATGCTGCGTGTTCCCCTGATCTAAATCCCATTGAAAACGTTTGGGGATAGATGGCAAGGGAAGTTTACAAAAACTGACATCAGTTCCTGACTGTGGATGCCCTTCGTGAAGCCAGCTTCACCACATGGACCACACATTCCCACCAGCCTCCTGGAAACAGTCGCATCAAGCATGCCAAAACGAATGTTTGAAGTAATCAACAAGAACAGTGGGGCTACTCACTACTGAGTCCTTTTTGACACACTTAGTTCTGTTGTGGGAGCTGTTTTTGAGCTATGGTCTTTAAACTTCTGATGAGCTGATAAACAGCCTGTTTGAGTTTTCTTCAGTTTTCTATAAATTGCCTACTCTCTATTGTTTGGCTCTTGCTCCGGTTTTTCCTTTTGCCATTTTGAAGCAGTACTTACAACCTGTTTACGATCCACCAACGCGAAATGTGACTACTTGTAATGTTTCCCCTGGTCTTGAGATTTTGTTCAGGAGTGTATTTTCAGCAACATGAGGGTGACTAAGTGATGACAGTATTTTCATTTAGGGGTGAATTATTACTCTATCAGTGTTTTCTTGACACAAATGTTTCTTTACTGATCATAGGAAAACCTGCTGATCGATGAAGATCATAACCTGAAACTCATTGACTTTGGCCTTTGTGCCAAGCCAAAGGTGTGTATCCATCTCTTATGTCATTTTTCTTGCTTAAAGTCAAGTCACATTATGTATATAGTGTTTTATGTAATTCAGATTGTTTAAAATCACAGCTTCACAGAATATAACTGTGTAAATATTGCAAAATTAATCAATTATGACACACATTTCAGCTGTAAAGCTGCTCTAGAGAAGACAGTAATATCAATTTTCAGCTGAAGTCAGTTCAGTGTTGATTCAGTTCAGTAACACTGTCACTGTTCCAAAGTTAATTAATTGTGAAACCACATCAATTTAGCTATGCTCTATGAAAAACAACAGTGACATTAATATTTTACGTAAACATTGTTTTAAATATGTCCTTCGGTATGCTTTTAAATAAATATTTGACTTGAATTAGATTCAGAGTAAACGTTTTAATTAAGCTGTGCATTTTACTTTGATTAGGGCGGTTTGGGTTTTGAATTGCTGACCTGTTGTGGCAGTCCAGCATACGCAGCTCCAGAGCTCATTCAGGGCAAAGCATACATCGGTTCGGAGGTCAGTGTGGCATATGTGTTTCAAAAGTTTTTGAATGGCAAATTAAGCATGTGTATTTATTATGATCTTGCATGTGTGTTTCAGGCTGATGTGTGGAGTATGGGCGTATTGCTTTATGCTCTGCTGTGTGGTTTTCTTCCATTTGATGATGACAATTGCATGGTCCTCTACAGAAAAATCACAGTAAGTTTGTGTTACATGTGAGTGTTAAATTTCACCACCACTATTTATTCCTGCATGCATTTATTAGGTTACTGAAATAGAAGTAGTTTGCATAGTATGTGATCTCATATTATGCAATATTGACCTTTTTCTTTCTTGTTTTGACAGAGAGGCAAATATAGCAACCCACACTGGCTTTCACCTGCGAGCATTCTGCTTCTAAACCAGATGATGCAGGTACTGTACGTGGTTTATGTATCTGTTTAATGTGTTTTAGTAAGGCAGTGCAGTTTTATGCAAGTTTATTCTCTTTTTCTGCAGGTGGACCCAAAGAGGCGTTTAACTGTGAAACAGTTGCTTGATCACCCTTGGGTTATGAAGGGATATAGCACACCAGTGGAGTGGCACAGTAAACATCCTGTAAGATGAGTTTTAAACATTATAGTTGCATCATAATTCTCCAATATCCAATTAGCCAAGTGAAGCAAGTATTTTTTTATATAAGACATTTTTTGGGCTTAAAAGTTGTTGTGATTCTTATTTACTTCTCCACAACAATTATATTAGTTTTAGCTCCTTTAAAGTTTTAACACATCCATATGACTTTAATATGTTTGTTAAATTAAACCGAAATGCGTCAGGATGTTTATTCAGCAGTGTTTATTGATCCTTTATTGTTGGACATTCATGTAATTGCACTTTTGATAAACAAGCAACCCAGTTTTTAACTTCCTAAATGTATAATTTCTTTTGTTTGTTCTTTTTAGTTGGGTCATATAGATGAAGACTGTATCACTGAAATGGCCGTCACTTTCAAACAGTCCAGACAACGCACTATCCAACTTGTGTCAGAGGTACTGAGTGATTCCTGTGAATATTGTTTTTTTTAAATAAATGTTTATTAATATTAAAATTCATTATATTAGTATATATTTGTTTTTAAGACACTACCATTCATTCAGTGTTAGGGGTCAGTAAAATTTATTTTTGAATGTGTTTAAAGGAGTCTCACAAAGGCTGCTTTTATTTGATCAAAAATACTAGAAATGGTAATATTGTGAAATACAATTACAATTTAAAATGACTTTTCTATTTTAATAGTTGTGAAATGTAATTTATTCCTGCTGAATTTTTAGCAGCCATTACTCCATTCAGAAATCATTTTAATTTGCTGATTTGGTGTTTTAAGAAACATTTCCTAGTAATATCAATGTTGAAAATAGTTGTTCTGCTTAATATTTTTGTGGAATCTTTCTTTCTTTCTTTATTTAGATAAATAAAATATTACGCTTTATTTTACGGTTTCTTAACTAGTTGCTTATTAGCATGCATATTACTAGAATATTAGCCATTTATTAGAACTTACTAAGCACATATTAATGCCTTATTCTTGACCTTATTCTACATCCCTAATCCTACCCAATATCTAAACTTAACAGCTACCTTACTAACTATTAATAAGCTGCAAATTAAGAATTTATTAAGGGAAAAAGTCGTAGTTAATAGTGAATAAGTGTTCCCTATTCTAAAACGTTACCAAAATTTCAAAAGGAAATTATTTAGGTTTATCATCAGTTTATTTTAAATAACTAACTTTTTGTAACAGTGTCAAAAATTAATACTGTGCTATTACTTTTGATCAATTTAATGTGTCCTGAATAAAAGTATTATATCTCTTAAAAAATTACTCAACAATTGAATGGTAGTGTGCATGCAGTTTGAGTAATAATTTATGCACCTGAAGCAAACGGTTGCAAAAACGGGTCTCTAGGTAAATTTGAGATGTTTGCATCTGGTTGTATTGAACGTTATTGAATTTTATGGAGTAACTGCTTAATAACAAGAGAAAAATAACTGCAAAGAAAAGCATGAAATCACATTTCTTGACATAAATTAATGACAGTAACCACTAGATGTCAGTATATGCCAGTACATTGGCCAAAGCTGCTTTGCTTTAACTACAGAGATGTGACTTCTTCATAATTTCCTCTGTTATAAACAAGTGAAACATACATCATTTACACAGGAGAGTAATCTCTATTTAATTTGTTTCTTTGTTTGTTTTTTCAGTGGAAGTATGATCAAATGACTGCCACCTACCTCTTACTGCTGGCTAAAAAGCGTCAAGGCCGTCCTGTGCGTCTAAGAGCAGAATGCCCCATGATTGACCCTATGTACTCTCCTTTACATGATATACAAGTGAGTTCAGTATTCACACATTTAGAAGCATTTTGAATGCACAGTGGTCAGCTTGTGCTACATTTATTATAAAGATGCAAAGATGGTATTACCATGGTGCTTTAAGAGTCACACAGGAGTGATAGATTTCATTTATTAATATCACTATAGTTGTTTTGCTTGATGTGTAAATGCTTATGTAGTTGAAGTCGTTTACAATAGTGTGATTTTGTGTATCTGTCTCAGCTGAAGAAGAGTCTACGCTTCAGTGAGGATGATGATGGTGTTCACCCAGTGGTGCTTGGCTCTATGGTCTTCCCCCCTGATTGCTACGATGACGAGAATCCCTGGACCCCTCTCACACCCAAGAACGCACACACTACAAACGCTCCACGCATGGTTAGCCTCCGTGTTCTCTTTATTTGTCTGCTCTTCCCTTTTGTCCAGTGCTGCTTATACAGCCAAAGTTGTTGTTTTTTTGTTTTTTTTAACATTTAACTTCTTTTTTTTTATTTCTCCACACTCTTCTTTTCTCTGACTGCCTCTTACTTGTTTTTTTTATTATACTTAAAAAAAAAAAAAAAAAAAAAATTCTAAAGTGACATTGTGCAGAGCACCAATTGGAGAAACAGTCTTTCTGAATGATTGCAATGTTGATTAAAACTGGATTATGTTTGGTCAATTTAATAAATACATCACTGGTAAAAAGTTATGTAATTTAAAAAGTTACAGTTGGAATAATTAAGATTTAAAAAAAAAAAAAAGGTTTTACAAAAAGCTGTCATTTGTTAACATTAATGTATTAACTAACATGAATGAACAATTAACACTACATTTATTTCACTATTTAGTAATATTTGTTAGTTAATAAAAATACAGTCGTTCATTGTTTATTAATGTTAGTTCACAGTGCATTAACTAATGTTAGCAAACACAACTTGTGATTTTAATAATGCATTAGTAAATGCTTATTAATCTAAGATTAATAAATGCTTTAAGTATTGTTCATTCTTAGTTCATGTTAACTAATGTAGTTAACTTATGAACCTTATTCCTACCAAGAAGTCTTATGTTCACAAAGGCAGCATTTATTCTAGTCTTTAGTGTCACATTATCCTTCAGAAATCATTTCTGATATGCTGATTTGGTAGTTATTATTGTAGATGCTGTAAAACTGTAGTGTTTGAGGCTCATTAATTATTTTTTAATACTTTTATTCAGCAAAGACACGTTAAATTAAGCAAAGGTGACAGAACATTTATAATGTTACAAAAAATGTCTGTTTCTTAAAAATGCTCTTCTTTTAAACTTTCAACAGTTTTAATGGTAAAAACATTATTAAATGTAAATATCATTAAAATGTTCTAATTTAAAATGTTCATTTTAAGCAACTAAAACAGTACAATTTTTACTATTTAAAATAACCATTTTCTACTTGAATGCATTTTAAAATGTAATTTATTCCTGTGATTTCAAAGCTGAATTTTTAGCAATGGTATAGTGTGTAATGTTACAAAAGCTTTTTATTTCAGGTAAATGTTAATCTTTGGATCTTTCTTTTCATCAAATAATCCTGAAAAAACATGCACTTAACTGTTTTAAATATTGATAATATTAAAAAAAATGTTTCTTGAACAGCAAATCAGCATATTAGAATGATTTCTGAAGGAGCATGTGACACTGAAGACTGGAGTAATGATGGTGAAAATTCAGCTTTGCCACCACAGGAAACAATTACATTTAAAAAAAAGTCTTAAAATAAAGAACAGTTCTTTTAAATTGTAATTATCACAATATCACTATTTTACTGTATTTTTGATCAAAAAAGGCAGCGTTGGTGAGCATAAGAGACTTATTTAATCTTATTTTACACAGTCAAGGTTGTGATTCTCAATGGCTCACTCTTAATAATTACTTTATAAATTTTGTCATTACTAAAGGAATTACTCAGTGTAGTAACCTAGAAAACACTTTAGTTACTAATTGTTCTAAAAACTCTTGTCATCTTCAGAAGCTAACCTCTGAAACATCAGAGAAGCGGCGGAATGAAATAGGCTACTCCCCCATCATAGAGCAAGGAAGACCCCGTCAACAAAAGCCAGAGAGACGTGATAGAACCAGAGAAAATAAAGAGAATCTTGCTGTGACGGGAACAGATGGAGATGTTTTCGCTCTGCCTGCCCCCCGAACTCCAATGAGCAGCAGAAAGACCAAATCCAACAGAAATGTAGCGACAACACCCAACAACAACATCACTACCGCAAGCAGCAATGCAAACAAAGGTAAGCTGGATAGTGAATCAGTTAATTATCGCAAGAAGTGTACAAAGAGTTAACTTTTGTTAGATATTAGAATTCAAATATATGTTAGAATTTGTTGAAAGGATGGCCTGTGCAGGGGTCACAAAACTTGATCCTGGAGGGCCGGTGTCCTGCAGAGTTTAGCTCCGACTTGCCTCAACACACCTGTCTGGAAGTTTCAAGTATTCCTAGTAAGACCTTGATTAGCTGGTTGAGGTGTGTTTGATTAGGGTTGGAGCTAAACTCTGTTGGACACTGGCCCTCCAGGAGTGAGTGCGGTGACCCCTGCTCTAATGCTTCGGGTCAGTACGGTTTTTATTTTTTATTATTTTTATTCAATGTTGTTTTATTTTTAACATCATATTGGGATAATGAACTCCTAGGAGCTGGGAGATTTTTTTTTTTTTTTTTTAAACACTTATTTAGGAAATGACAGCTGAACAAAAGGATTCATAGTGATTTATCAGTGAATGGAGGTTCTCTGGAGATCTCATGTCTAATTGAGGCTTTCACTGCTGGCAGTTCCTGTGCTCCCTGATAAAATATACATAAGTCTAAATGCTCATTTTTTGCAAACGCTACATTTTTTTGTTGTTGTTCGGCACAGTAATGTGACAACTGTAGAAGCTTAAATGTCATATCTGGGGTTTAAAAGAATATATCTAAAAAGAGTATTGGTGTGTTTGTTTATATGTTGTCATCTAGCATCTATAGTTTGATTCATTTGACCAGAGTGTGAGTGTATGTCTCTGTATGGGCGCAGTGTGTCTGGGGAAACGTCTTCATGTCCCAACATCCACTGTGTCCACCTCGTTACTGTCACACACCACATCCTGCACTGGAACGGACAGGTGCACACTGGGGAGGAAGCGTGTATGTGTGCATGCGTGTGTGTACGAGACAACTCCCGAAGCGCATACTGACAGGTGTATGTGTCGCTGTTCCCAGTGCTGCGGCAGCATGTAGCATGTAGTGACACGTGTTTATCCTGTGTGTGCAGGAGCGGGTAGTGCCACTAAAGAAGTGTCCCATAGGAGAGAAGTGGACCAACAGCAGAGCGGCCAGCAAGGAGAACTGGATGTACTGGCTTTTAGCCCTGAGAGAAGGTAGAGGACTTTCAGTCTTTTGTGAAAAGAGTCAAATAACCAGCAGAAAGAAAAAAAAATGGAGAACTGTGGGGTTTAAAGGTGAAGTGTGTAATTGTGCCTTATAAGCAAAAAGGACTATAAACCCAACAACCCAACAAATGGCTTTTAAATATATACAGTTCAACAGTTCAATATATACAAGTCAAAAGTTTACATGCACCTTGCAGAATCTGCAAAATGTTAATTATTTTACCAAAATTAAGAGGGATCATACAAAATGCATGTTATATAACCGGAATAAGATATTTCACACAAAAGATATTTACATATAGTCCACAAGAGAAAATAATAGTTGAATTTATAAAAATGACCCCATTCAAAGGTGTACATACATTTGATTCTTAATACTGTGTTTTTACCTTTGTTTTTTGTTTAGTGATAGTTGTTCATGAGTCCCTTGTTTGTGCTGAGCAATTAAACTGTCGACTGTTCTTCAGAAAAATCCTTCAGGTCCCACAAATTCTTTGGTTTTTCAACATTTTTGTATATCTGAACCCTTTCCAACAATGACTGTATGTTTTTGAGATCCATGTTTTCACACTGAGGACAACTGAGGGACTCATATGCAACTATTACAGAAGGTTCAAATGCTCACTGCTCAGAGTCGGGGGGTGAAATAATAATGTATAATGTAGTTTTTTCACTTTTAACCCTTAGAGTTAACAGGCCATTTTTTGCTTGACTTGTATGACTTGATATAAATACCATCTTTGCAATGAGAAATGAGATGAAGCACTTGCTGCATTTTGTAGTTTGCTGTTGAGACATTTAAAATTTACACTTGCCCCATTTTTCAGTAGTAGCATTTCGGCAAATGCTACATTGCATTGTGATATTTTTGCAATAATAGAAATACGCAATTATGTTCTAAACTGAATTTCCCACATGTCCAGGTCTCGATCTTTGGACCTGGCTGGATGTCAGGTGGACAGCGGGCAGAAGCGTAAGGGAGGTAAAGTGTTTGGCAGTCTGGAGAGAGGCCTAGATAAAGTTATTACAATGCTCACACCTAGTAAGAAGAGAGGACCTCGAGATGGACCACGCAAAATTAAGGTATCACTTGTCTCATTTTTTTCATTTGGCCTTTAATATTGTTTTATTTGTCTGTTGTTTTACATGACTTTTCCAGTCCAGAAATCTGACTTTTAAAATTGTTAAATAATTAAATAGTTGTCGAGGGGTTAAATTATAAGATTATAAATTATAAATTATAAATAATAAGAAATATCTTGATGTTTTGAGTTGCCCCAGCTTACTTCAATGCTTTTTGTCATGTTATTTGTGATAAATGGAAGAAAGAGGGTTTTAAAAGATAAAGAAACTCATACAGGTTTGGAACAACTTGAGTGTTTAGTAAATGATAATAGAATAAAAAAATGTTTAACTGTCAGTTTAAAGGTGTAGTTCACCCAAAAATTCCATCATCATTTACTCACTTTTAAGTTGTTCCACACCTGAGTTAGTTTCTTCTTTTGAACACAAAAACACAAAAGAAGAATGTGGGTTGCTGAATAGCCAAACAGTTGCCGGTCTCCATTGACTTCAGTAGTATTTTTCTCCATAATGCACATGTAGATGTTCATCAACTTGCTGTTTTTTTAGGCTCAATACAACGTGACACTCACTAGTCAGACTAATGCTGACCAAGTGCTCAATCAGATTCTGAGCATCTTACCAGAGAAGAACGTGGACTTTGTTCAGAAGGGGTAAGTTAAACCCTTACATTAAGTGTTTCCTGAAATGGCAATTCAACCAGTGGTTCCCGAATCAAACAAATCGATCAAACTTTAGATCAAACTATAAATTAAAAAAAAATAATAACATAACTGTGTGTTAATTTAATACACTACCAGTCAAAAGTTTTTGAACAGTAAGATTTTTAATGTTACTAAGCCTGCATTTATTTGATCCAAAGTACAACAAAAACAGTGAAATTTTAAAATATTTGTACTATTCAAAATAACTGTTTTCTACATGAATGTATTTTAAAATGTCATTTATTCCTGTGATTTCGAAGCTGAATTTTTAGCAGTGGTATAGTGTGTAATGTTACAAAAGCTTTTTATTTCAGGTAAATGCTGATCTTTGGATCTTTCTTTTCATCAAAGAATCCTGAAAAAACATGTACTTAACTGTTTTAAATATTGATGGTAATAAAAAATTTCTTGAACAGCAAATCAGCATATTAGAATGATTTCTGAAGGATCATGTGACACTGGAGACTGGAGTAATGATGCTGAAAATTTAGCTTTGATCACAGGAATAAATTACATTTTCAAATATATTCAAATAGAAAGCAGTTATTTTAAATAGTAAAAATATTTTAAGATATTACTGCTTTTGCTGTATTTTGGATCACATATAATGCAGGCTTGGTGAGCAGAAGAGAATTCTTTAAAACATTAACAATCTTACTGTTCAAAAACTTTTGACGGGTAGTGTATAATAAAAATGTTTGAAAACAAGCAGCCTTGTCAAAATACTGAAAATATTCTGTTTGAGTCAAAGAATAAGAACCACTGCTCTAACCAAATAACTTGGTTTAGTTGCTAAATTGTTATATATTCATTGAAATTCTATATCATAATTTCCTCTTTTTCTGTTAGCTATACTCTGAAGTGCCACACACAGTCAGACTTTGGAAAGGTGACCATGCAGTTCGAGCTGGAGGTTTGTATCCTGCAGAAGCCTGAGGTAGTTGGGATCCGTCGACAGCGGCTCAAAGGTGACGCCTGGGTGTATAAACATCTGGTAGAGGACATCCTGTCCACCTCCAGCATCTGAAGTCATTTTAAGTCTACTTCAAGAGTGGCATCACCTCTTGCCCACCTTAAGTTTAACGCAGTGGACATAGTCTGTTTGATGTCCGTTACAGAATGCCCTCCAGTCTGACTTTACACTTTCTATGACCATATTCATCATTTTTCATTGTGTGGGAGATGGTACAGTATTATTCTGCCCTTGAGAGAAATGCAAGCTTTTTTGTCACTTTATTTTTTATTAAGTTCTAATTTAGCAATAAGCAATACACACATAGCATTATGGCAGCAATTGTTTCTTATTTGTCTTTTGGTTTAGTGTTTGTCTCCATGATATAATGTCCATGTCATGTTTTATTTGTTTTAACATGTAAAGTTTCTAATCTGTTACCCTTTTCAATATGTCTGTCATTTTGTTAATGTTTGTTTTTGATAATGTCAATCTGACATGTAATTAAATAAATATTTTTAACACCTATGTCTCACTGTATCAGTGACAGATTTATTTGAACATGTTTTTCTCCAATCATTTGAAGAAAAAAAAAACTGTGGTGCAGTAACACCACAGAACACTGCAAAATGTTTTATCCTTTTTTAAATACCTTTTTTAAGCTCGTAAACTTGAGCATTAAGTATAGTTAATTAAAAGTTAACAGTAAAGCGTAGAATAAAAACTACATTATGCATAAGTGTTCATAAAGTAACAAAACAAATGTGGTAAAAGATGTGGTAACAATGTTTATCCTAACACAAAAATAATAATTTTAATGTGATTCACAAAAAAGGGAATTTATTAATTAATTTAATTTAATAAAAATAAACTCCTGAGAACCCACCATATATATTCTTACAGCTATATATAATCCCCCTATAACACCATGTACGCTTCTTATGTTGGTATTTATGGCCTAATATGTCAACAGTAACGGTGAGTCCTTTAAACTGGAGACATTACGTATTCATTTAAAAAAAAAAAAAAAAAAAAAAAAAAAAAACGGCTTTCCGAGACGTCTTAATATGACGTCATAAAGAGCCTTTAAAACGATCTGGAAAGCAACGTTCTAAATGACTCTTGATAAAGTGAGGTTCAGCAGCTGATGTACCTGTTCTCCTCGCGGGATTACGCGCAGACCCCTTGTGGTATGTAAAAGCAAGTGAAATCGGTATAGTTGCCCCCCTACCGGGCTGTGGTGGTCTGTAGGTGTGCAGCCGTGCAGGGGGGTCGTGTAGAGTCGTAAATGACCGGTGTGGTGTAGTGTTTTGTGTGTAGTGGTGGGGGGTGTGACACGGTGATTGACAACAGGAGGACGGGGTGGTTATTCTTTCGAACCAAGATAGCTTTAATGGTTTAAAGCAACCCCACCCGACCCCGCCCTTCATTAATAATGGTTGCTAATCACTGTTAACACCTGCTATAAACCGTATTTATGAGTAGATGGAGGTCAAATACATAGTCAAAGTAGTGAGGAAAATAAATTACCAAAGAGTTCAAAATACATTAAATGATTCAATGCAATAAACTCAGAGCTGAAACAATGATTGTGTTGTTGTTGTCTTGATTAAACACCTCAAACTCATGATTCAAATCTAGCAAAATGTGACGAAGCATCCAAAGACAATTTTACTCTATTCACACAATTAACAGAACTTCAGTCTCATTGTTTTGACTTTATTCTTTATTCTAAAAATATTAAGGTACTAAAATGCTGCCATATTTACTTAATTACTTAACGCAAACACACTTTTGGCACAGTAGCCCAATACGCAAAAAGACAGAACAAAGTAAAAAAAAAAAAAAAAAAACTGCTCACAACTCACATTTTAGCTGTGATTAATTTGATTTAATTCTTTCTGCAAATTCATCCACAATGTCCTTGGTGCTTAATTTAAGGCTTCATTGTCTTCTCAGTGGAAAGTATGGCTACTTTCGATAGTCTTTTGATAAAATAATTAAAATTAATCTGATATTTTTCTTTTTTTTTTGTGGTAATAAAAATAGACCCAAGTGAACAATACATACAATACATATATAACAGCAATGAGGCAGTAATAGTTTAAATAACACTGAACAAACTTTTAAAATGCATAATTTATCATAAACAATAGAGCTAATGTACATGCATTATAACAAATGCCTGCAGAGGGCGCCAACGGCCTGACGATTGTTTTTACACTTTACTGCACGATCTAATCCATGTTTAATATTGACTCAACAACATTTAATTCAAATGCCCACTTAATCTTTAATATTTGACCATTTATTTATGACAGAAAAGCTACTGCCACTGTAATTTCTTAAAGATGTGGACATCAAAACGTGTAAACTTAGAGTGAGGGTTTAAACTTTTATTTTGAAATCGCGATGAACATATTGAGAAAGATGTTGATGTACAGTATTCTCTTGTGTTTGCTTAGGTTTATAAATTATTTACCTTAGAAATCTTATGAAATAGCGAACATTGCTTTCCCAGATGAACTTTATAATACATCCAAACTCACAATAACATGCAGAGATGCTACGTCAAGAGCAGCACATGTGTGTGTCCTGGTAGGTACTCTCAATATTGGTGGCAGACTGTTCCGGGAGAGAAGAAATCCTTAAATTAAGTTGTTATTTTTGTTTTCTTTGTGCACAAAAGGTATTTTTGTAGCTTCATAAAAATACTGTTGAACCACTGATGTCAAATGGACTATTTTAAAAAGTCAGTGTTGCCAACTTATTTTCAGGGAAAGTTGTCAAAGGCAGGACAATTTTTTGCTAAAAGTTGCTAAATGACATTGTGATGTCACTACACAATAACATCATTATGTAATCAAAGCAAAACTGCATAGAATAATGGAGCATTTTATGTATTTTCTTATTAACTATACATTCTGAACAATTATATTCTTAAGCAGTGTATTGGTACTTAGTATGCCACATTTTAAGAAAAGTCTGTAAAATAGGGCTCAGTGCACTGTGTAAAATCGAAGAAATTTTGTGCATTGATTTTTCAGTTTTTTTTCTACCTGAATTTAAAATGACACATTGTATTTTGTGTTCTCAGGTCACAACTTAGAGAGTAACTTTTTTTTTTTCCTACATATTTTTAACTGATCACCAAGTGCAGGTAGAAACTAATAACATGGTGTTATCATAAATGAACAATTATTATTGAACAGCTGCATGTAGCAACTTGATTCATGTGAAGTGTCCTGCTAGACAGCGATCATACAAAATGAATGTTTTTTTTTTGTATTCTTTGGTTTTTCAACATTTTTTCTGTATTTGAACCCTTTCCAACAATGACTGTATAATTTTGAGATCCATCATTTCACAATGAGGACAACTGAGGGATTCATATGCAACTATTACTGAGAGTTCAAACGCTCACTGATGTTTCAGAAGTAAAAAATATGCATTAAGAGCCAGGGGTATAAACTTTTGAACAGAATGAAGATGTGTACATTTTTCTTATTTTGCCTAAATATCTTTTTTTTTTTTCATTTAGTACTGCCCTTCAGAAGCTAAAGAAGATACTTGCATGTTTCCCAAAAGACAAAATAAGTTAAATTTATCCTGATCTTCACATTCAAAAAGTTTTCACCCCCTAGCTCTTAATGCATTTCCTTTTGAAGGATCTGTGAGCATTTAAACCTTCTGTAATAGTTGCATATGAGTCCCTCAGTTGTCTTCAGTGTGAAAAGATGGGTCTCAAAATGATACAGTCATTGTTGAAAAGGGTTCAAATACAAAAATAATGCTGAAAAACCAAAGAATTTGTGGGACCTGAAGGATTTTTCTGAAGGACCGCAGGTAGTTTAACCGTTCAGGACAAATAAGAGACTCATGAACAACTATCACTAAACAAAAAAAACACAGCTGTGGATCATTCACGTAACAACACAGAATTAAGAATCAAGTGTATTTAAACTTTTGAACAGGGTCATTTTTATAAATTCAACTATTATTTTCTCTTGTGGACTATATGTAAACATCTTATATGTGAAATATCTTTCACAGGTCAGTGCTAAATAAAAAATAATATTTTGGTAAAATAAATAATATTTTGCAGATTCTGCAAGGTGTATGTAAACGTTTGACCTCAACTGTATGTGAATAAGACAAAACTGTAGCCTTTGAGAAGGAAAAACCTCCCTTTATTCTGTCAAACTGGCTGTGTAATTTTAATTTAATAAAGTTGAGTAGCTGAAATTTCTTGTAAACCCCTCCCACCATTTTATGGTATGTGCAGATCTGTAAAACCAATATGTCACATGCTGGTAAGATCATGTATTATCTTGCTTTAACTGGTCTATTATGATTGAAGTGGGAGCAACCTGTGTGTCAGTCCTACTGTGCGTATCAGCATAACAATAGCTATTAGTGTGACAGATATGAGTGCTTACATAGTTAACATCAAATGAAGTGTGTGTGCTGCTGGGTAGGTGGATGGTTAATGGGGGGGTAAGGTGGTAATATGGGGATGAACTCACCCCCCCCCACTGATAATGACTCCTGCTGTGCGTTTTATAGAGGGGGGGCAAGGGCCAGCTGCAGGAACAGACGCTCGCTGTCATCTTTCACACATCTCCCTAAGCTGGTTTTCTGTTTCTCCACACACCCTCAAGGGGACACTTTTTGCGTGCAAAGAAAACAAAAATAATGACTTAATTTTACAATTTCCTCTCTTCCATGTCAGTCTTGAATGCGTGTTCATGAGAGTACCACAACGCATGCGTTCGCATTCCTCTATTTTTAAACAAGGCATCAGAACGCCGGCTATCACACACGCATGCGTTGTGGTACTCTTGTGAATGTGTGGCGTAGACTGACACAGAAAAGAAGAAATTGTTGAATAAAGTCATTATTTTTTGTTTTCTTTTGGCAAAAAAGGTATTCTTGTGGCTTATAAATTTAAGGTTCAACCACTGATGTCACATGGAGTATTTTAACAATGTCCTTACTACCGTTCTGGGCCTTGAACGTGTCAGTTGCGTTGCTGTCTATGCAGGGTCAGAAAGCGCTCGGATTTCATCAAAAATATCTTAATTTGTGTTCATTTGTGTTACACTGCTTTAAAATACACAAAAATAATTACTCCATCTGACCTGTCTTAAATGGGCTTAAAATTAGGTGCATGTACCCTGAGTGTGCTAACACATGACCCTGGCGTTACTTTTACTTATACACCATTGAGGAGCTAAACGTAATGAGGTGAACATGTGTTTATCCCTTCGTCTGCTTGTCTTTGTGTGTTTTCTTGGGTCAACGAAGGCAGTGATGTTTCTCTTCATTACAAATCTGACAGATTCCAAAGGCGCCTGCACTGTGACAGCTCACTTTCCAATTACCTCCTTCAGTTTTAACGAATTTTGCTTTCAATTGATGCCGCTTGCAGTCGGACGCCTGTTCATTAGGGGACTTCATATTCCAGAGATGTGGGTTTCCATCATACACACACAGAGACCCAGAGCTAATGGGCATGTACAGTAGATGGCGGCGTGTGATGTCTCCGATGGGAAAAATTATTCGCTGTGTTGTTTTGTTAACGGACGACTGGTTCCAGTGGTTGAAGAACAAATGAAGAGCTTGATTCTCATGCCGAAATGTCTTTTCAGCCTGAGGAAACTATTGGCAAATATGCCAGCACTGCAGGACAATAACATGCTCTTTGTACTTTTGAAAAACAGCTGTTAGTGCAAGATTTAAGAATTGCTACAAATAATGTCAGACATCTTTATTGCTTATCTGACTGAGGGATACGAAGTCTTTTTCTAGGCAAAGATAAACAGATGAAGACTATAGGTTAGTGTTTTAAAGGTGACATATCATGAAAATCTGACCTTTTCTGTGTTTAAGTGCTATAATCGGGTCCCCAGTGCATATGCCAACCCAGAAAACATAAAAAAAGGACAACCTAGTAACTTTGTTTTGGTAAGCCTTTTTCTGCAAACCCCTGTGACGTGGTAAGGGGATCTTATTATAATGTTACCGCCCCTTAATCTACACATTTCCAACCACAGTGCTGTCATTTTGTTTTCACAAATGACAATGGTGTACCACAGGGGTGCTCAACCCTGTTTCTGGAGATCGACTTTCCTGCAGAGTTTAGTTCCAACCCTACTCAAACACACCTGTCTGTAATTATCAAGCGCTTCTTGAGATCCTAATTAGCTGGTTCAGGTGTGTTTGGTCAGGGTTGGAGCTGAACTCTGCTGGAAAGTTGATCTCCAGGACCAGGGTTGAGCACCCCTGGTGTACCAGTTCTAACGCCATGGCAAAAGTTGGAGCAAAGCATGCTAACTGTTCTGTCTTTGACTGCACAGACCAGTGTTGCCAAGTTTGTAGTTTTCCCGCAGAATTGGGCTACTTTAACACTGTTGCCGCAGGTTGTTTTTCATGTCCGCGGGTTGAAGCGCCCCCAGTGACATGATATTTAGCCCCTGGAATGCGAGTTTTACCGGGGACCCCCCTCAAAATGCTATTGGGCTAGTTTTGAGTAGTAATTGGGTGGGTTTTATTGTGAAAACCTGGCAACCCTGGCACAGACAGCACGCAGAACCTGATTTTTACCAAGTACGACATGTTCCTAGATCAACCAATCAGATTTGAAAAAACAGTTTATAGTTTTTGTTTAAGTTTAGGCCTACAATCAGTGTTTGGTGCTTGTACATCAGTGTCATTCATCTATCACTTCCTCTGATTTTAGGGATTACTCATGGATAAGGTTAGGTTTAGGTGTAGGGATGTGGTCAAGGACATGCCAGACAGCACAGAACACTATTTAGAGTCCCAGCCTCAGAGGGGACAAGAGAGCAGTGGATTTATTTATGAAATATTACGCTGCTGTCACCGATTTAATATAAACATGCAATTTCTTTCCCAGCTGTTTCACAGACATAACCGACCTCAACAGAATTTTTTTTTAATTGATTGGTTCTGTCTTCTTGTTTCAAACCTGTATGACTGACTATGACAGAACATAAAAGAAGATCATTTATGAAATATCTGGTTGGGTGAATTGAGTAAAACAACAATATATTGGGTTATTTTTAATATTTTTTTACCCAGGTGCTGGGTAGGTTTTCTGTAACTAAGTTGCTGGGTCATTTTTAATGCTGGGTTATCCTTTTCTACCCAATCGCTGATAAAACAACCCAGCTGCTGAGTTACAGTCAGTCAGAGTGTGGGCTTTTTGAGTCCTCTAAAGGAGAGACCTGTTCTCAGTGCTGCCGATTTGCACTTCTTCAGTGAAATAAAGGTTTGTGTACATTTAATTTAATTTATAAAGTCTTTGCTGTAAATTGTATTATTTTATGCAACGCAACATAAGGACGAGAAGTCAGTCAGCTGCGTCAGCAGCGGTTGTTTTGCATGATGGAAACGCCTTTTGCCTTGCATAAAATAAATGGATTTTATTGATTATTGCGCTGAGTTTAATCTTAAAATATGTTCGCTAATGTCAGTGCTGTTTGTTTATGGGCAGTTTTTGGAGTCAGTCATGGCATCTTTCAGCTACAAGTAAAACGTGAGGCGGCAGTCTAATTTTCACGGCAACACGCTGGCATGAGAATTAGCGCTATTTCTTTAAAAAGCAATTACAGAGAACGGTTGAATACACTAAAATTAAAATTCTACTTTTAAATGTTACATTTTTTTAGTCTAAAATGCTTGTTAAATGAGTTTAAATATATGTAATATTGTAAACTATGCTGCATTCACCCAAATAAATTCAATTTGTCTTGTATTTTGTCCATGTGTTCTTGCTTAATAATAAATGTTCTTCTTTTGATTATTGTTGTTGCCTTTTTTAAAGTTTCAGTCCATTTTAAACCAGCAATATAATAATTTTTAAACAATAGCGAAATAACCCAGCATGTTTGGTAAAAACATTCAACCCAGAAATAACCCAGCATGTGTTCTGTCCAATATTTACCCAGTGCTGGGTTGCCAAATAGCCCAAGTTGGCTTGTTTTTAACCCAGCATTTTTTTAGAGTGTACATAATATTGCTAAATATAAAAAACCCACTCATGTTAGCAATTGCTCCTTTTACAGTGGTGCATAAAAACATTTCTGCCACCTATTGGACTGGAGTGTGACACTGTATGGCACATAGAAGAGTCTTCTGAAGACTCTGAAGAAGGAAAGTCAGTCAAACAGTATGGAGCAACATGAAAGTAATCATGACTTTTCGGTTTAAGAGTTTGTACAGCACATTTTGTGAAATATTTTGTTGAAGGACCCTAGGAAACTTGCATCTCACAAGTAACTAAAGCACAGAAATGTTCCATTTAATTCCAAGGGTCAGAGAGATGGTGGAAATTTTGACTAACATTACAGAAAGAAAAAAATCATGAATAATGTATGATGTGACCATGAAATTTGATGCCCGTGAAACTTCCAACAAGTTTTAACAAGTCTTTTTACTTTTGTATAAAAATGTATATTTGTGAAAAGAGAAATGATCAATGTAAACGCGGTGGGTGCCATGCAGAGGCTGTGTGTGTGTCAGTGTATCATAAAGATTTATTACATTGAAACTGCTCATTATCATGTAGACTGGACTTACTCAGTCAAGCAGAGAATTAAAATCCCTAATTGTGCTGTCATCCTCTCTTTCTCCTCTCTCTCTCTTTCTCTCCCTCCTTGTATCTGACCCCCTCCGACTCTCATTCCCACCCTCTCTTTTAGTCCGTTTCTCCTCTCTTCTGTGTCTCATCACTTCCTCTCGACTGTCTATCTTTAATTTTAACTTCCACATTCATCTCCACCATCTCTTCTTGGTGTGTTTTCCATTCCTCTCATCTTTCTTTCTGTTTTCACTTCCCCTTTTTATCTGTATATTTCTCTCTATCTATTGAATGACTTTCTGTCTTACTTTCCCTCCCCTTCCTCCTTCAGTATCTCAGCCATTTTCACTCTTTCATTATCTGTCTGGCCTCATCCCTAATCTTCACTCTTCTCTCTCCATCTGTCCTTCTTGTATAGTATCCAGGTTTTTACCTCAATCTAATTTGATGTATTTGTTTAGTGGCTGCACTCCTCAGGTGATTGTTGAAGTTCTCACACAAGTTTAGTGGAAAACTATGTAGCAATGCTAGAATAAAAACCTGTTCATTGTTACCTTACCATATTCAGTATATATTAGATTTAACAGCATAATATACATGTAATTTTTATGAAAGCCTGTTTCATAAAGGTTATTATGACTTTTTATCTCACAACTCTGACTTTTTTTTTCGCAGTTGCACGTTTACATTACACAATTCTGACTTTTTCTCTGAATTGTGTTTCTCAGAGTTATAAAGTCAGAATTGTGAGAGAAAAACGCAGAATTCTGTGATATAAACTTGCAATTGTGAGAAAAAAGTCAGAATTGTGAGATAAAAAGTTGCAATTGCGAGAAAAAAGTCAGAATTGCATGATATAAACTTTATGATTATAAAGTCAGAATTGGGACTATATCTCGCCATTTTGAGAAATAAAGTCACAATTCCATGACATAAACTCGCAATTGCGAGAAAAAAGTGAGTTGAAACATAGCAATTGCAAGTTATAAAGTCAGAATTGAGAGATTTAAACTTGCAAATGTGAATTTTAAAGTCAGAATTGCAAGATAAAAAGTCACAATTGCATGATATAAACTTGCAATTCCAAGAAAAAAGTCAGAATTATGAGATAAAAAGTCACAATTGCGAGAAAAAGTCAGAAATAGTCACAATTCCGCAATTCTGTTATATTATTTGCAATTGTGAGAAAAAAAGTCAGAACTGTGAGATAAAAAGTCGCAATTGCGAGAAATAAACCCACTATTGCAAGTTATAGAGTCAGAATTGCAAGATAAAAAGTCACAATTGTGTGATATAAATTCGCAATTGCGAGAAAAAGTCAGAATTGTGAGATAAAAAGTCACAATTGCGAGAAAAAAAGTCAGATATAAAGGTACAATTCCACAATTCTGCTATATTATTTGCAGTTGTGAGAAAAAAAGTCAGAACTGAGATAAAAAGACAGAATTACGAGATATAAACTTACTATTGTGAGTCATAGAGTCAAAATTGCAAGTTAAAAAGTCACAATTGTGTGACATAAATTTGCAATTGCGAGAAAAAAGTGAGAATTGTGAGATAAAAAGTCGCAATTGTGGGAAAAAAGTCTGAATTGTGAGATAAAAGTCGCAATTGCGAGAGAAAAGTCAGAATTGTGAGATAAAAAGTCGCAATTGCGGGAAAAAAGTCTGAATTGTAAGATAAAAAGTCGCAATTGCGAGAGAAAAGTCAGAATTGTGAGATTAAAAGTCTTTTTTTTTTTTTTTTTTTATTCAGTAGCAGAAACGGGCTTCCATACCCATTCTTGTCTTAGGACAGCTTTGATTAACTTTTTTGATCCACTTGACTACTGTAGAAAAATTTATTCACACATTCTCAAATATTATATTGGCCAATTAATAGTAAAAAAAACAAATCTCATGTAGTACATGATTTCATGTCAAATTATTACTATACAATAATATGTATACACTTACAGATTGTGAAATTAATAAACAACAAAGAAGCCATCCCATATCTCCTAGAACATTCACTGTTGTTGTTTTTTTTTTTTTAAACATAAATTTAGCAGTATTAAACGATTTTACATGTATTCATTCTTTTGTTTTAATATACAAGTAGGAATCATTTTGAATGAGTTAAAAAGGACATATCTTTTAATCCCCTCAGATTCTTTAGGTCATATTCTCTCTGTTTCTTTCCGTCTGTCTCTCTCTCTCTCTCTCTCTCTCTCTCTCTCTCTCACGCACACACACACACACACAGACACAGTCTTCCTGTTCTCTCCTTGTCAGTAACATTACAGCTTAAACCGACAAGGTTAAAGTCCTAAGACCTCTTTCAGGGCTGTGTGTGTGTGTTTGTGTGTGCCTTTGAGCTACAGAACACTAATACTCACACACACTCACACAGTCTCCACTTGTAAGCAGGAAACAAACACACCAAAACAACAAAAGCCCAGAGGAAATTGAGAAGCATCAAGGAAAAATCCTCTATTCACTCCTGTACAAAATGCTCCCGGTGGCTATTTCAGGTGTCTGATGTGTGCAAGAGTGTGTGTGTGACTGGCTTTATTTAGCTATACTTTGGGGAAATTGTTCCCATAAGTTAGCTCAGTTGGAAAAACCTTCCTCTTAGGATGTCTAAAGGTAAAGGTAAAACTGTATGAAGTAAATAATGTTTTATTTATTTTTTTAAAAAATGCAAAAATATGTGTTCATTTATTGATCTCTCTAGGAAAAAAAAACCTATTCACAAGATACTTGTTTCACACCCATTATAAATATTTAAAATTATTTTAGTAATCTAATTCTAACTACTCCAAACTTGAGAAATAAAATACTAAAGATATAAAATAAAAAAGATTTTACATTTTATTTTTAGGACTGTCAAATTTCTAGTTTTATATTATTATTAATTATTAATTCTTTTTAAAACAGGTTTTGGCACTGCTGATGTAATGGTGTATGGTATTTTGGTAGAAACTATGATTGCTGTAGTATATTGTTGTATAGGATATGACTTTCTGTGCGTGTGTGTATAAATGAATTCAGACTAGCAGTGTACGAAACACTGTAGAAACCCTGCTATGAAAGTAAGTATAGACTAAAATAATACAGCTCTTGCCTGCATAGCTTACTTGTGTTTGGGATTCTTCCTCTCTTGCTGTCACTCTCTCTTACTCTTGCTCATTCTCCCCCAGCCCTCTGTCTTTCTCTCTCTCTGTCTCTCTTCCTCTCTCTGTCTCTAATTGGGTCTAGGATGAGTTTCTTTCGACAGGTCCATTCATCATGGACGAGACCAGAAGGACAAACCCTCTGGGAGAGATGGAGAGAGAGAGCAAGGAGGGGGGTCAGACAGCTGGATGAGAGGGTCTTTTGCCTGTCAGCTCACTTTTCTCCTCTTTTTTCCCCCTTTCTTTTTTCCAACTCGTCATGAGTGTCAGTTTTACAGGCATAGGAAAAGACGAGGAAATTGTACAGCTCACTGGAGCATTAGTTAGATGATTAGATCAACATTTGTTTTAACCCTTTAATGTGCACACACTTGTTCACATACTTGAGCAAAACTTATTCTTATATAAGAAAGGAGAAGAGGGCTATGAGAGGAGAGTGAAAGCTGTGTGTGTGAAAAGCAGTACAACAGCAAGCACTCAATGGCCACTCATTTGAGTAATGTCATATCAAACCACAATGCACACAGTAAGTTCTACATTTAGACAAACAGTCAGAAATACTAGTTTTACATTAAAGCCTGGTTCAGACTACACAATTTTTGCCCAATTTTGGCACAGTCTGCTTGATATAGGGTGTTGTAGGGGATTCGTAAACAACTATGGGCATTAGGACGCAAGATTCAACCGATGTGGTCATCTACGACAAGTTCTATCACATCTGTGACACTGGGCGGTCAGAGCACAGAAGCGCACATACTTTTAAACATGCCGAAAGAAAGACGCAATGGTATTGGTCCTGCTAGGTGGAATTTTACAACGGAGGAAAGGTTCAACAAGATTGTATGAGTCAAATTCACATAATCTGTCTGACACAGTGACTGCCGTAACCGACAAAAAATGTGCGTAGTCTGAACCACCCATTGGTCTAACAGTCAGTATACAGTCTAACATTATCACTAAGTCCAACATTGGAAAGACATTGAATTTTAGATGAAAATCGGTTTGAGGTCAAATCCTAACATTGGCTTGACGTCAGCCTCCAACATTGGACAGACATTGAATTTGGTTGGAAATGAAAATCAGGTTTACATCAATACCTAATGTTAGCTTCATGTCAGTCTCCAATATTGGACAGACTTTGAATTTTGGTTACTTAAAAACAGTGAAATAGCAACCTCGGTAGCTGTCGGTAGTTGGTCACCTGACATCATATTCAGCCAAATATCAACATCTTATGACATTAGTGGCCCACTGAGCAGAGACAATTTAAAGGAGTAGTTCACTTCCAGAACAAAAATGTACGGATAATCTACTTACCCCGTGGTTGTTTAAAGATGTTCATGTCTTTGTTTCTTCAGTCGTAAAGAAATTATGTTTTTTGAGGAAAACATTACAGGAATTATCTCCATATAATGGACTTCTATGGTGCCCGTGAGTTTGAACTTCCAAAATGCGGTTTAATTGCAGCTTCAAAGGGCTCTAAATGAGCCGAGGAATAAGGTTCTTATCTATCAAAAATTATATACTTCTTAACCTCAAATGCTTGTCTTGTCTAACTCTGCGTGTACTCTGTGCATTCCGGTTCAAAATCTTCAAAATCATCCTACATCGAGTACAGACCCAGTGTTTACAAAGTGAATGTGCAAAGAAGGTCAAACGCCCTTTACAAAAAAAGTAAAACAGCGATGTAGGATGATTTTGAAGTTGGAGGTGAAAACGAGATGGGAGTTTTTCAACATACCCTGTCTTGAACGGGACTGCACAGAGTATGTATGTGCATGGCAGAGCTAAACAAGATGAGCATTTGAAGTTTAAAAGTATATACTTTTTTTTTTTTTTTTTTTAAATGACCAATCATTTTGCTAGATAAGACCCTTCTTCCTCAGCTGGGTTTAGAGCCCTTTGAAGCTGCATTTAAACTGCATTTTGGAAGTTCAAACTTGCGGGCACCATAGAAGTCCACTATATGAAGATAATTCCTGATATGTTTTCTCAAAAAACATAATTTCTTTACGACTGAAGAAGGAAAGACATGAACATCTTGGATGACAACGGGGTGAGTACATTATCTGTAAATTTTTGTTCTAGAAGTGAACTACTCCATTAAGAGGTTACTCTTCAATCATATAAAAATGCATGGGAGAAATTGTAACACTCAACAGGGTGGCTGCCCTGCAGTGTAGCCAATCAGCATAGATTTTAGAAATGGTATCACCATGAAAAATATTAATTTATGATGCTATTGTTCTCAGATTTGAATACATGTGAAATATGTTATTTAAAATTAACACTGACAGATCATTTTAAATATTTGATTCTTTTCACATTTGATGTAGTTAGTACCTTACTTTTCTGTCAGTCTTGTTTCTGTCAGAACTTGTTTCCACTCCAAAGTAAATATAGTACAGGTAATTGACTTTATTTATTGTAAATCGCTTCTGTGTTTGTTTACCCTAATCCAATTCCAACCCTGTATGACTACTTCTGTGGCACATAAAAATATATATGTATATTTTTAGAAATGTTGACAGAATTTAAATTTTTTGGTGAGACATCTCTCTAATTACAAAAAGACTATATATCTCATAGTGTGACTGTATTTCTTCTTTGAAAATTTATCTCACAATTACTTTAAAGGGATAGTTAACCTAAAAATGAAAATTACCTCATGATTTACTCATTCTTAAGCCATCCTAGGTGTATATGACTTTTCTTCTTTGAGACAAACACAACTGGAGTTACATAAAAAAATGTCCTGGCTCTTCCAAGCTTTATAATGGCAGTGAAATGGGTGTTGAGATTTTGAAGCCCAAAAAAGTGCATCCATCCATCATAAAAAGTGCTCCACAGGACTATTGATAAAAGCCTTTTGAAATGAAACGATGCATTTGTATGAGAAAAATATCCATATTTACAACTTTATAAACTGTAATCTCTAGGTTCCGTTGTTGTACGCATGTACAGGACAGAATGTCATTACAGCAGTTGACGTAGGATGTAGGCATAGTGTAAGCTCCGGTGAGAATATACTAGTCTTGTGAGAACCAAGTTTTGTTTAAAATTGGTGTCCTCTTGGCTTATATCGAAATCCTCCAACATTTTTCTTTACAAATCCGATTGTATTTGTCTAAAAGAAGAAAGTCATATACACCTATGATGGCTTGAGGGTGAGTAAAATCATGCAGGTAATTTTAATTTTTGGGTGAACTTTCCCTTTAAAGTTTTTTAGATGTACAAACAGGCTTCCATAACAAACAGTCCATTCAAGCTGCTTTTTTATCATCGCATGCACTCCTTGGGAATCAAACCTACAACCTTGATGTTGCAAATATGCTACAGAAACACCATCATTTGCCCTCGACCCAAATCCTTTTTAATTTGCCAGAGAATTTCTTTATCTTACAATTGCAGAATATATGGAAAGACCTTTAATACCAACTAACTTCTTGAGCAATAGAAAAAGTTTTAAATAAGAGCTAGTACTTTTCTGAACTAATTACTGTAGGGAGTTCACTTTCCTGAAAATGACTGTTCACCTCCTAGCCTCCCCTAAGGCCCACTCATGACCATCAGCATGTGTGAATATGAGAGAAAAAGAGACTACAATTCTTCGTAATCAAGTGTCTCCGATTCTTCAAGCGTGTGTGTGTTTGCTTGTGTATGAGGGGGAGAGAACATGTGCGTCCTCATGTAAGCGTGTGTGAACGTCTATGCGTGTGCTTGCAAGTGTCTTCACCTGCACGTCAGCTTTACACTCCTCTGTCTTAATAAGACTCTTGCAATTACCTTACCGGCACCCTCCATTTCCACTCACACACACGCAGAAGTAGCTGCTCTGTGAGTGACGTTAATTTGCATGGCTTCTTGGCCCTCTAATGGCTATCTTTCCCACTCGCGCTCTTCTCGCAGAGCAAGAGCAAATAAAATAGACAGGAAAAATAAAAATGTCATGATTATTTATTTAATCAGGCTTGAAGGAGCTAGTCTAATAAAGGGAAAGAAAATTTGTCCAACATAGATGATTCATTTTAGTCTGTAGACTAAAGTTCAGTTCTAAATTATATTTATCTTCATATTGGTGTATGCTCTCAATTATAGCCCCCTGTGTCTTATTAAGGCTTGTGTGGGGTGGATGTAATTAACAAATGTGGACATAGCGCCCATATATAGTTTCCCCCTCCATATTTACTAAAGCATGCCGAGCACTTTACATGCACATGTCATTGGAGGAACTGTGATATAATTATTAACTGCGCAATGGAAATTTTTAACTGGTCCTGAAAAAGCCGCCCACTGAAAAGATAAACCTAAAGCAGCATTATACAACAGTTACAAATGTCAGATTTGGGTGGCAGAGAATAATTTCAAAAGTGCAACTGACTGTCAGTTGGTACATTTTAGGGACTCTTTCTGCAGCTTACATTCTTACGCAAGTAAGAGAGAACAAGTGAGTGAATAATTGAATCGTTTACTCAGTATTTAATTTAAAAGACTGATTCATTCAGGAACAATGCATCACTACTGTGGTGTGATCTGCTTTGGCTTTTATTTTTGTTGACAGAGAATGTAACAAGCTAAAAATGTAATGATCAGTATTAATTTATTGTTTATTGAACTGTTGTATACAAACTCGCAATTCTTTTGCAAAAACTTTTTTCTCATAATTGTGAGATATAAACTTGCAATTTCGAGTCATAAAGTCAGAATTGCAAGGAAAAAAAAAACTCCCAATTCTGACTTTTTTTTCTCAGCAATGTGAGATATAAAGTCCATATATATTGGATCCAGTTTTGAGAAGTGAAAAGTTTTAAGTCCAGTTTTGAGAAGTGAAAAAAAGACTGATATGTTCTCAGAATTGCGAGTTTATATCTCACAGTTAGACTTAAAAACTCACAATTTCTATAAAGTCAGAATTGCAAGACAAAACAGAATTGCAATCCTGAGAAATAAACTTGCAATTCTAAAAAAAATGCACAATTACGAGATACAATCTCGCAAATCTGACTTTCTTAGCAGAATTGTGAGATTATATCTCGTAAATGTGCATTTTTTTTTAGATCTCACAAATCTGACTTTATAACTTGCAATTGCTAGTTTATATCATGCAATTCTGACTTAACTCACAGACAAAGACAAACTTGCAATTCTGAGATATGAAGATTCTGAGAAAAAAAGTCACAATTGCAAAATATAAACTCGCAGTTCGGAGAAAAAAGTTGCAATTCTGAGAAAAAAGTCACAATTTCAAGATATAAACTCCCAATTCTGAGAAAAAAGTCAGATTTGCGGGTTTATATCTATGTAATTTATATTTATATCATGCAATTCTGACTTAATCCGCAATTGATATTAAGTCAGAATTGCAAGACAAACTCGCAGTTCTAAGTTATAAACTCGCAATTCTTTTTGCAAGTTTATATCTCGTAATTCTGACTTTATAACTTCCAACTGCTATAAAGTCAGAATTGCAAGACATCAACTTACAATTCTGAAAAATAAGTCACAATTGCAAAATATGAACTCGCAATTCAGAGAAAAAAGATGCAATTTTGAGAAAAAAGTCACAATTACGAGATATAAACTCACAATTCGGAAAAAAAAGGAAAATTGTGAGTTTCTATCTCATGCAAGTTTATTTTTCAGAATTGCGGGTTTATGTCTCGCAATTCTAATTTTTTAACTCACAATTGCGAGTTTGTCAGAATTGCAAGATATGAACTTGCGATTCTCAGAAAAAAAACAGATTTGCGAGTTTATATCTTGCAATTCTTACTTTATAACTCGCAGCATTGCAAGACAAACTCGCAATTCTGAGAAATAAAGTCACAATTCTGAAAAAAATGTCACAACTTTAAGATATAAACTCGCAATTCTGAGAAAAAAAGTGACTTTTGCGACAATTCTGACTTTATTACTCGCAATTGCTATAAAGTCAGACTTACGAGATACAAACTCACAATTCTGAGATATAAACTCGCAAATCTGACCTTTTTGCAGAATCGCGAGTTTATATCAGAATTGTAAGTTTGTATCTTGCAATTCTGAGAAAAAAAAAGTCAGAATTGCGAGTTTATGTCTCATAGTTCTGACTTAATTGCTATAAAGTCAGAATTGCAAAACAAACTCGCAATTCTGAGAAATAAACTCGGAATTCTGAGAAAAGTCACAATTTACGAGATATGAACTTGCAATTCAAAAAAGTAGGATTTGCGAGTTTTTATATCTCACAGTTCTGACTTCATAACTCACAATTGCTATAAAGTCAGCATTGCAAGACAAACTCAGAATTCTGAGAAATATAGTCACAATTCTGAGAAAAACAATTGCGCAATATATCTTGCAATTGCGAGTTTATATCATGCAGTTCTGATTTAGTAACTCACAACTACAAGACAAACTCTGAGTTCTGAGAAAAAAGTCACAATTGCGAGATATGAACTCGCAATTCTGAGAAAAAAAGGATTGTGAGTTTATATCTTGTGCGAGTTTATTTCTCAGAATTGCAAGTTTATGTCTCGCAATTCTGAATTTTATAAAAAAGTCAGAATTGCAAGATGTAAACTCACAATTGCAAGAAAAAAGTCTGAATTGTAAGATAAAAAGACGCAGTTAACTTTATTTATTTTTTATTCAGTGGGGGAAACAGGCTTCCCTAACATAAAGCTAATCAAACACGGTAAACAGAATTTTAATCGTGAAACACCGAAACTAATTTTTTGCTTTCCAGTTTTTTTTTTTTGTTTTTTGTTTTTTTTTACTGTACTTGATGTACTCAGTTGTTTAAAGCAATCCTGTCATGTTTTGACCAATTGGAATTAATTTGTAATTTATTTGTCCCCTGATGGGAACAGAATTCCTTGCTGGAGACCAGCGTTCACAACACAACATATGTTGGCCACCAGTCACACAGGTTTTATCAATAGGGATATTCATCTGGTGGTGAAGCACTACAATGCTTTAGTTATTGCCCATTATATTTTAAGCAATCCCTGAGCGAATAGCTGAAATCAGAAAAGGTTTGTTGGCTTGGATTGGAGAAACAATTTGGGAGTTATGTGTAAGGTTTTGTGGGACACAACTGCATATTTAGGCAAGTCATTTCCAGATGATAATGAGCTTTTGAAAGTGCTGCTAGGAGAGAGTGATCCACTGTATCCAAAGTCACAAATATACACACCTGAGGAACTCCTCTGCTTTGAAGTGCTCATTCATCATGTTATCTGGCTGAGACTCAAGCTCTGCAGAAATCACAGTTTGCCACTGTGCTTCTAATCTGGGAACGCACCCAAGTGCCGAAGTATCGCAAGTGCCAACCTGGCAAACTAGGTATTCGGGCAGTGACCCAAGACTGTGTTACTGAATGTGTGTGCGAGACATGGTAAACTGGCACGCAACCAAATCCCAGCTGGTGCTGAGTGTGTATCCAGCTGGGGTGAAGCTGTTTTTCATGTGTGTGTGGGGTGTTGTTGGTGTATTGCAGCTTGTGGTCCATTATCATCCCCTGTTAAGACCTCCTGTGGACCAGGCCACCAGCCAAAAGTGAAGCGCTGGTAAGCTCCATTCCCACAAAGTAGGGAGGTTGTGTTTATGCAGCTCAATAGAGGCAAGTGGATTAATTCAGTATCATCTTGTTTAGAAACCCTGCAGTTGTTGCCTTTGAAAGCGTTTCTTTAATTACGTTTATGAAACCTGTATCCTATCCAGTTCTACTTATCCTGGATGTCTGTAGCGATACTTCATTTCTTCTTGCAAGTTAGGAGACAGACAAAACATATATAAGTGAATAAAATGTATATTATGTTATATATAAATAATCATTACTCATCTGTATATAAACATGGTATGCTACAATGTTAATATAAATTAGTCATTCCTTTAAATGGATAAAATGAAAATTACCTATGATTTACTCACTTTCAAGCCATCCTAGGTGTGTATGACTTTCTTCTTTCAGATGAGTACAATTGAAGTTATATAAAGAAATGTCCTGGCTCTTCCAAGCTTTATAATGGCAGTGAATGGGTGTTGAGATTTTGAAGCCCCAAAAACTGCATCCATGCATAATAAAAAGTGCTCCAGATGCCTCCGGGAGGTTAATAAAGGCCTTCTGATGTGAAACGATGCATTTGTGTAAGAAAAATATCCGCATTTATAATTTTAATGTAATCTCTAGTTTTGGCTACCTGTTGTACACGCATTTACGAGAGAGTGGCGTTCCAGTGGACAACGTAGGTAAACGCAGTGACAAACATGGAAGTGACGAATGTGGAAGATCAAAACAAAACAGCGGTCCCAAATTCCAAGTACAAAATGAGAATTTGTAAAGAAAAATGTCAGAGGGTTTCGATATAAGCCAATAGTGAGGAAGATTTTATTAACTAAAATATAAAGGAATCATGTACAAATTATTTTACCATTATAATTCTATAGTTCTACCCTATATATTCTGCTGGGCCAGTCATCCTGTGTTATTGTAAGGGCCACTTTTGAGGCCATGCTATAGAAAATGGAAAAACACATTCTGTCATTATTGGGGGTTTACTAGTGAGACCATGGTAAAGAAAACTCCAGGAACCCCCAATAACTCAGGCTGACATGTTTACGTGAGAAGACCAGTATAAAAAGCAGTCCTCAACCAAGTAGGATCAGTTCAAAATAGACAACTCGGCTTGATTGTTTCAGCAATAAAGTCCATCTTTTGGCATCAAAACCCAAGACTCAAGAGTACTTCTATAGCGGGGAAAGGGGGAAACCACAATTGGCGTCACGAACAGGATTGGAAAGGAGCAAGAGAAGACCACTCTGGCCTGACTTGACGAGCAACACAAACTCAGTGGCCACAAATAAAGGTAAGCAGTATTTGCTTACATAATTAGTTTGTGTTGTTCGACTAGAGGCTGCCTGTGGTGGTCAAGACACTCAAAATTTCTCCTCCAAATGTAAAGAACTAAAATGAATGGGATAAAGATTTTAAATAAAAGGAAAAGGGGTTTTGATTCCAAAAGCACTAAATGCATGCATTGATCTGTATTTTCTGTTGGTTGGTCTTGAGGAGAACAGTGAGTTCAGATTTCCATATTTAAAGTAGAGTTAGATGATAAAAGTGTTAAAAGAGAAGTGCTGGTAAGGAAGTCCTACAAGAGGTAGGCACTAAGTCCTGCAAGGGTTGCCCTTCACTGTCGTGGAAGCGTATCTGTGAAGAGCGAGAGCAAACTTGTAAGAGGTAAAGTAAACTAGAGGAAAGAGGTAAAGTGGATAAAGTAGAGGAAAGTCCTATGGATACCGCTCTGTTGGAGTTAGGAAGTTACAGATGGCTGCATGAGTAGGCAAAAATCCTACAGAGTACTGCTTTTTTACTGTGTTGAGGAAAAGTTTCAGTGCAAGAGCGAGTAATACTGACAGGTCACTCAGGAAGAGTGTAGTGAGTGTAGTCTATGTAAATGTATGTGTCAATGTTCGTGTCTGAGTGAGTAATTGTAGTTGAAGGAGAAATAAGCTCTGTATCTGGTGAACCAGAGATGTGTGCCCCTTCTGGACCTTGACTTGAGTGTGGTCAGGTCGCAGAAACGGACGCAACTAGGGTTACACTGGGGAGGAGTAAATGAGTGCAGAGCTCTAAATAATAAAGTGACATATGAATTTTGTTATAAATGGATACAAGATATGGACTTTTAAGATTATGGTAGCAAGAGATCAATAACATAAGATATACATTTATTATTTAATGATTTAACTTAATAGATGAATAAAAAAGATCGCACATGCTTAAAACTTATATATTATGTCTGAAGACGTCTAAAATGTATATATCGTTATCCCTGAGAGACAGTATGAAAGTTAATCCATTACAGAGTATCAGAGATTTTGGGTTTGAATTAACAGAAAGATAACTTGTGGAGAGCAATGTTTAATGAGAGCAAGATTGGGTGACCAAATTAATAGACATTTTGATACATAAGCCATAGACAATTCTCAATAGGAATGTAACTTTGGTGATTAAATATACGTAGGTTGGGAAAATTCATTCACCATTACTAGATTATTCGGAACGTCTATGTGAATTTAAAAGAAAATTATGATGGTTTATTTTACCATAGGCATGTCATGCTGCTGTAGAAAAAAGGATTCTTTTGTTTAATTGTAGTATTGCTAGATAATAAAGGTAGATTACTGATGTTTTCTGCATTTTGCAAAGAAAAAACTGCTTGCTATTTCTCTGCAACGAAGAACTTGCTTTACTAAAATAGAATAAGGAAACTGCTGTTTTTAACCAGATGAATGTTTTATATGATAGGACCATTGAAAGATTTGGCTGAAAATTGAAATATAAATTGAAATATAAAGAGCTAATTCCTCAGACGCAAGTTTGACGAAGGTACAATTTGATTAATGTGTTCTCTGAGTGTTAGAATTTCAGATAGCTTCTACAACAGTGCCTGGAAAAAAGGAAGCAATGCACTGGAGTCTGTCTAACAATGTGGTGAAGAGGCAAAGACAAGGCTGCAGAGAGAAGAAGAGGGAGGAGCTGATAGACTTTCCACTCCCCTCCAGAAAGAGGAGTGCATACTTCTGCATAGAGAAAGGCTGACTTAAAGCATGAAAAGGTGAATCTTTTACTTGAGACTTTTCCTGAGGATGAAGAGAACATCCTGAAATGCAAAACTGTGGCAGGAAAGCCAGACTGAGAGGAGGCAGAGAAACAACAAGGACCATGCACCACATCAGGCCATCACAGACTGACGACCCAGTGCAACAGCCAAACAGCTTCAACAGACTAATGGTCTGCACAGAAGAACAGCCAGAACTTCCCATTGCGTGCACAGGTGCTGCATATCTAATGATCACTATAGAGACTGCTTCAAATTTGTTTATTATATTAGCTTAATTGATATTGACCATTCACTGGTCTCACAGCAGTTCTTTGAATTCTGTGTTTTAACTAACATTCTTGATCTGCTTTTCAATAGGTACCAGTCCAGCCTTAGGACTTGAAGAAAAAGGAATTTTGTTAGACAGAAGCGAGTGCATGACTTACTGATCAGAAAAAAATTAGCTGGATTTGGTATAGTGAGGGATGTTTAATAGGAGAAATGTACAACTGAATTGTTGACAACAATGCTGAGTTCTTATGAAAAATAAAGGGTAGACAAGACGTCTAACAGACAAAAATAGGGCTGATAAAATAAAAATATTGGTCACTCCATTTTGTTTAATGGTAATTTTCTAGGATTAGATTGAATATGACAAAGAGTTATATGTCTGCAAAGTTCCAAAATTATAAAATCACAAATCACTGGGGGGTAACAAGATAGAAGTGATGTTGGCCATGGATCCTAGATCATGCGGAGATCTCCAATCCTCTTCACAAAGTAGAATGACTAAAATTTAAAGTAAACAAACAAATGCCATTTGAGAAATTACAATTCAATTGCACAATTCCTAGGGCAATTATTCCAAACCAAATAATTTATTAGATTTTGTTGAAAAAAGAGGTTTACACAGCAGGGTTAAACTAAATCTTATGGTGATGTTGCCCAGTTGCATAATATGATGTTTAGAAACTATGGGAAATACCACCAGGCAAACATACAACACATTTCGAGAGAAATAAAACAAGGAAATTATTTAAATGCAAAACCGAAAAACTGCAATTCACAATAGTGATGGGTCGTTCTTGAACGATTCGTTCATTTTGAACGAATCTTTAATGTGACTCGGGACGAACGAGTCGTCTCGGGAAATGATTCGTTCAGTCGCGTATGCGCAACATCCTATTAGGTTCTGTACTGGAATTAGTTCATCTGTTTCGAGTCTTCGGGTTTTTGGAGTCGTTCGTTCACCTTATGGGGCTGTCACGCGATGAACGAACGACTCGAACCCGAAGACTCGAGAGATGAACTAATCAATTCTCTTTCCGGCTCAAACTACATGGATTAAGTTTATGGGACTTTCACGTGATGAACGAACGACTCAGACCTGAAGACTCGAAAGATGAACTAATCAATTCTTTTTCCGGCTCAGACTGCATTCGTTAAGCTTATTGGGCTGTCACGTGATGAACGAACGACTCAAACCCGAAAACTTGTCAGATAAAAGGCGAGGTGAGCCAATCACAGATTAAAGACCCAGGTCTGTTTCTTATAGCATTATAGTTTTGTCTTGTTTGTAGTGTGATCAACGTTTGTGTAAGCAGTAGATGTGTTAGGGAGGATTTTAATTATATTTTACTAAAACAAACGAAATGACTCGAAAAAAGATTCGTTCATTTTGCTGAACGAGACTCAAAGATCCGAGTCGGTAAAATGATCCGAACTTCGTATTGAACCGTGGATGTCGTACCGAACGGTTCGATATTATATTGAGTATTGTGACATCCCTAACCTATACTTAGTGGAGTCTGATAACGAAAAGCTTATGTTAGTCTATTCAAAAAATTATGGTGAAAATCATTCGGTTGACAATCTGCTGTGGTTGCACAAAAATAAGAATTGATTTTAGCCTGAGAAGGGGGTGTGAAAGGGTGTGGAAAAAGTGTGAATGATGGTGTGCAATGGTGTGACATGCAGTGAAAGAAGATGTCTGACTAGACACTGAGGCAAAAACAATTATTTTGCCAAAACAGCTGTATGCAAAAATTGAAAAGTGGGCCCAACAGGGCAAATTATCCCCAGAAAATGACCATGGATGAATTGGTTAAGTTTCCTGGTCAGCACCTAAGTTATTGTTGTGGCGGAAAGAAAAACTGCGCAGCGTATTATGTGGGAAGGCAAAGCAAGGAAGCTTGCTCTGTCCACCCCACAGCTAACTTTTTTTTTTCAGTATCCCATGATGGAGCTTATTCTGTGTCAAAAGGATAAAATATTGTCTTTCTGTTTGTTAACATTAATAAAGTGGATTGAGTGTTTTCCAGGGTAAAAAGCCTATGCTACTGAACAAAATAGGCCAAAAAAAAAAAATCTAGGGATAGAAGGTCTAAACTTATAAAACACAAAGAAAACTTAATTAGCAAATTGTTGAGAATAACATTGAAATTAATTAAAATAGTAAGAATAAAAATAATTTAATAAAGCCAAATTCTTTATTATAGAAAATGGGTATTAACCCTGTTCTTTATGTTAATACCAATGGATTGCAAATGCAAAAGGGGCCAGGACAGCCCTCAACCCACTTGACATTTTCACAGGTCTCACCAAAAAGGACGACTGGTCAGAGGGAAAAATAGCATGCCTGACACCACTAACAAAAACTCTGAAGGTTTCCATTTACAGGCAACAGCAGTTCTATCAAGGCCAGGGAAGGTTTGCCCCACCAGTGTATGCAGTTATGATCTCGAGGGGAATATCACATTGATCAACAAAGCGGGTCCACATCTCTTACCCTAAAATACGCCAACTAGCTTCAACAACCCTACACAGCATGGAGTGAGGTAATAAGGCCGTGCTAGTAACGACCCTCCCTTGCCAACGAGGGAAAGACCATTGCAACGACTCGCAAAGAGTCACCCTGGTGAAAATAGAAAAAAGGAAGTTGAAAGAGAAGGAAACGTGGTGCAGGCAGGAAGGGAGAACACGAGAAACAAAGACAGAATTAGAGAAGGAAGAAGACATGTAAAACTGTGTCATCAAAACTTTCAAGGATGAGGGAGGCAGGATATTTTACTTCTCCCTTGAAGTAAAGTGTGAAAGATGCACATGGTTTTGACCGTTGTGCAAAGGGGGAAGTGATGAATAGCATATACTCACCGGAGCTTACGTTACGCCTGTGTCCTACATCATTTGCTGGAACGCCACTCTCTCATAAACACGCGTACGACAGTTAGCGGAAGCTAGAGATTACGGTTTATAAAGTTGTAAATATGGATATTTTCCCTGATAGCACACGTACATCTCGGAGACGTCTATTTGACGTCTGCATTTACATCTGCAAGACGTAGTTTGCTCATCTGCAATACGTCTATTGGACATTTCCTATCAGATGTCAAATAGACGTCTATTAGATGTCTTTAAGATGTTTATGATTTAGAATGTATGTAAAACTGACATCTTACAGACATCTGCCAGATGTTTGTACACAGCAAATGCTTCCAGATCAAGAGATCTTTAACAGACATCTTGCAGACGTACATGTGCTATCTGGGTTTATCACACAAACACATCATTTCACTTCAGAAGGCCTTTATGAAGCCCCCAAAGTCGTGTGGAGCACTTTTTATGATGGATGGACACACTTTATTTTGCTTCAGCTAAAGCTTAGAAGAACCAGGACATTTTTTAAATGGCAGGTCATATGGCTTTTTTTTTTTAAATATCTCTTTTGCAGTTTGTAACATAGCTATCCTTCAATGTAACAGTCTGCAAAGTTGTTAATCAAAAAAGTGCATTATGCATAAAGATATTATCTCTCAAAAGAAAGAGTTGACTCAGAATCGCCTTAACGAATCGTCATATTTTTAAAGGGGTCATCGGATGCTAAGTTGACTTTTTCATGTTGTTTGAACATTAATGTGTGTTGGCAGTGTATGTACAAATCTACCCTATAATGATAAAAATCCATGCAGTGGTTTTTAATTAATCTGTAAAAATAATATCCCCTTTTTCAAATCGAGCCGTTCTCAGATGCCTGTCGGTGTGCCGTCACACCGTCAGAGACCGCTCCCACGATAGTTGATTGACATGAGCGTTTTACCTCAGATTAGCTGCAACAGTTCGCCCTCTTTGTTTCGATGCCGGAGCAGGGATGTAAGTTAGACAAGAATATCTCCGATTGAGTGATTGAGGTGTTGTGTTGCTAGATGTAATAATGAACGTAGTGGTCGTCATTTACTCCCGACATCTGAGCCGCTGAAGATGCAGTGGATTACGTTTGTTTGTGAATGGAATGCGCCTTCTGATCTACATATATCCATCTATGTTCGCGCAAATCATTCATGATCCAGCTTCACTTACAGCAGAAGTGAGTATAAGCGTTTTTTAATGAATCTTAGCGATCGCCTTTCCTTATAACGTGGTAGTTAGCAAGTTTAGCGGCTAAACACGCTAAATGCGGCTAATGTAAACAAGACCGTCTTTCCACAGAGAGAAGAGAGGGGCGTGGCAAGCAGAGCTCATTTGCATTTAAAGGAACAACCCCTTAGAATGAGATGATTTTTGCAGAGCTCATTTTGACAAGGTAAAAAGGGTGTTGTTTTACAAAACCATTGAGAATTTTTAATCAAAGCATATTAGAGACTTTTCATTAAGACCCTAAAGAATCATATCAACTTGTGGAAAATGGGCATCCGATGACCCCTTTAAATATTCTTTCTGTTGCCGATCTGCATCACTAGGTAACGTAACATAATCCCCGCCTGTCCGCGAAACACTTACGCTAGTTAGCTTGTTTACATCATGTCAAGAAGACGTTGTGTTCTGCACTGTAAACAAGATTGTTTTGTTTTCATTGCCCAAAGTTGATGTGAAGAATCAGTGGTTAAAATTCATCTTTTTCTGTGATTCCACAGCAATACAATTCAAACCTTTTGTTGTGCTCGTCATTTTACCAAGGACTGCTTCTCTAATCTTGGCTTTTATCTTCGTTGGCTTCTAATCTTCTTTATTTGGACTAACAAGCGTCTTTGAGCCACAACCTGTAATTACGATTGATACTTACACTCTTAAAAATAAAGGTGCTTTAAAAGGTTCTTCACAGCAATGCCATAGAAGAACCATTTTTGGTTCCAAAAAGAGCCACTTAGTCAAAGGTTCTTTAAAGAACCATGTCTTTCTTACCTTTTTGTAACCTGAAGAACCTTCTTCTTCCACAAAGAACCTTTTGTGAAACAGAAAGGTTCTTCAGATGTTAAAGGTTCTTTATGGAACCATTTAGACAAGAAAGGTTGTTCTATGGCATCGTGAAGTACCTTTATTTTTTTAATAGTGTATGTGTACATATTCAATTGAGTGCTTAAAATGTGTGCTATTTGTGCTAAAATGTGATGTATACCTAGTGCAGCTTTAGGTTTCCAGGTAAATTCGCTGTGAACCCACTATTTCCTAAGAATGTGTAGATTAATGTAGACTGTCATTGTTCTAATTACTTTGTGTAATAATAAAGAATGTAGTGTAGTGCACAGACTTTATAAAGAACGCAGTCTGGGGTGTAAAATACAGGCTTTTACAGGTTTTCTGAACTTAAGTCCATTTAAACCTGCTGTAGGGGAATCCAACACAATATTAGGACACTTTAAAAAACCATGACCTGCTCTTTAATACAGCTCTGATTGTATTTGTCTGAAAAAAGAAAATCATATACATCTAGAATGGCTTGAGGGTGAGTAAATCATTGGGTAATTTTCATTTTTGGGTGAACTATCTTTTTAAATGAACTTCTTAATTTTAGTGATGAATAACAATGATGGCATTCTCACAACCCCATACCACGTTTTTTGTTTTATGTATATTATATGTAATATATTTCCACTTTCCTCTGTGTGTGAAATGACAATATAAACAGGTGAAAGACCAATGTGATGAAAGTTAAGCTTTTTTGATCAATACTAATACAACCTTTGAACTTAAAAAATTACTTTTATTCTGATGAACCAATAAAATTATGGCCAATATTTACAAATAATTACTTCTTAGTTTCACATTACAACATACGTGAATTGATAATACACAAACAACATTCACTCATATGCACATACACAGAGTAGCCTATGACCCTGTATCAGGGATTAGGAGGAATGCCAGACAATTGAATAACCCTGAACAACAGTAAAACAAACAAACAAAAAGTCATCATCATAATAAAAATAATAACAATAATAATATAATAACAATAACAATATAATTCCATTAGAAAATCAATATCAAATCACATTTATTTCCCGCTTGTGGACAGATTTGAATAAAATGAAGAAATAAGTCATGAAGAACCAAAAGGATTGAAATCAAGTGGCATGATATCTTTGGCAAATTTTGTTCTGCAGTAAATACATTCAAATATTAAGACAACACACGACACGCAGAGAAAAACATCAAGATTTTTTTTACTACTAGAAAATTCAATAAAAAACATACACATTTCTTAAAGAAGCAGTTCATTCATTTACTCGTCGCAAACATCTGTTGCCTTCATCTTTCTGTCATGTTGATTATTACATAATTTGAATATTTTTGCAATGATCACCAGAGAATACTTTTAAACCGGGCATCTCGAACTTTGGTGGATGCTACAGATATGTTATTTGTCTGATTTTTTTTCTTCCTTTTTCTTTTTCCTTTGAATTGAACTGATTGCTGTTATCAAATTCATCAAAACTTTTCAAACTCTTTAATCTTTACTTCAAAAACTGAGTAGAAAATACTTATGAACCCCTTGGGAAAGAAACTATTAGCAAGTAATTACAGAAGGAGCTTCTGATTGTACACAGAAGGCCACAATAAGGTGATAACCAAGTCCTCTGTTTTTATTTTATTTTTTAAGTCTGCTTTTTTAAATTGGGAAACTTTTTATGCTAATGTGAATGTACCACTTTTAGAATCAATACATTACAAAATATTCCAGTTTTAGAATTGCAAACCAAATTTAGCTGATTCGGAAAATGAAGTGAAGTCAAATTGCATTCACATTTGACTCACGTTCTGATATTTTGATTTCAACTGATGAGTGGGAAGCTAGCAATGAATTAGATGTTGTTCCCACAAGGCAGGTTCACTGGATGAATTTTAAATACAGAGTCATTGCTAAACCATATTTAGAGAGTAAACTACTTAGTTTTAAGGTATAATTGAAAGGCGGGTATTTCTTTTGCCACTTTGTTGCGAATGAGAGTGAGTAACTCAAATTGTATGTGATTAAACTGAAATGTGCAATGGAAAACAAGTATGTTGGTATGTTTTACTACCAAAATTAATTTTTAATCGCAAAACTGTAATCTTCTCAAAGAAAATGGGTAATTTTCACAAAAGGTGATCAATGGCCAACTTGTAGAATTTCTAATGATGACACTAGAGGAAGGGGTTTGGAAGATCTGATAAGATTAAATGTGCACCAGAGAGGCAAATGGAGTTAAATGGTGGTGGGGGTGGAAATAAGAAATTGAAATAAGAGGGGATGGGAAAAGAGAAAGGGGTTTTCAATTTTGCTGGTGCAGCAGGTTTTGATCATGTCAATGGAGAGGTGTGGCATATTCACGACCTGACAAAGGACAAAAGGACTGTGTGTGTATTTCATTTGTATCTCCCTACTTTAATCCAACAGGAACACCCAGAACCTTTTAACCCAGAGTCCATTTAAAATATTTGTATAAAAAAATGACAGATAGATGACAAGACATTCCCTTCACAGTTAATCTAATATTTATTCTCAGTTCTTACAGGGATAGTTCACCCAAAATCACCCTCATGTTGTTCTAAACCTGTATGCATTTCATTCATCTTTAAAACACAAAAGATGACATTTTGAGAAATGTAACATCCCTGTTAACATCCCTCAAAGTCAGAGTGGTTCAATGAAACCATTTGGAATGACATGAGGTTAAGTAAAGCCCGGTTCAGACTACACAATTTCAGCCAGATTTTGGCACAATCTGCTTTGTAAATGACAATGGGCGTCGGGACGCAAGATTCAATCATTTCATCTGGTGTAGTGTGTCATAATGGATGACAACCGATGCAACACAAACAGTCTAGCATTTTTTATTTTGTTAATCGTCCACGATGAGTACAGTCACATCTGTGACACTGGCCGATAGGAGCACAGAAGCGCTTTCGAACAAGCTTTCAAACAAGCTTTCAAACAAGCCAGAACGAAAGAGAGACAATGGTATCGGTTCTTCTAGGTGACAATAATACTGCTGCATTTATAATGTTTCCTTGAGGGACTACCACAAAAGGTTAAAAAAAAAAAGGTTAAATAAACACTATTTTACCTCTGTTCTCTTTGACAGTCCATATTGCCCTCTTCATGCAATCCAGATTTGTGTCCACTGTCAGGTTTCCTTTCTTTTCTGGGCTTTTCTGACGATAAGACAGGGCAAAACACGCTGTTTGCTAGCCATTGTTTGTTTACACTCATAGCACCTTCTGTCTAGTCCCGCCGTATCGATGACAGCATGCATGTCGTTAAAGACAGCAAGCGATGAATGGTCGGGTAGAAACGTGTAGTCTGACATGTTTCTTGTTCACGAGACGACAAGATAATCTGACACGGTGACTGTCCTAACTGACAAAAAAAAATTGTGTTGTCTGAACAGGGCTTAAATGATAACAGAAGTTTCATATTTGGGTGAACTTTCCCTTTAAGACAATGGAGTTATACCTTCAGGAGTTTATTGTACCCTGTTATATCATGGAAGAAAAAAAAAAAAGCTTTTGGGTCTCAGAACATATGAATTTTGACTAAATCTCTTATTTAATCTGTTTTTAGATTTGTTTTATATTGTAAATAATAGATCAGTGTTTTATAATGGATAATTGTATCTAACCTGATGTTAAATATTAAATACAGTGCCTTGCGAAAGTATTCATACCCTTTCATTTTTTTCACGTTTTATGATGCAGCCTTATGTTAAACTGTTTTAAATTACTTTTTTCCCACATCAATTTACACTCCATACACCATAATGACAAAGCACAAAACGGGTTTGTAACAACTTTGCAAATTTCTTAGAAATTATTCCATTGCATAAGTATTCATACCGTTTTCTGGGGCATTTGAAATTTAGCTCAGGAGCACTCTTATCGCTTGTCCGTGTTACTACACTTTGAGTGCAGTTAAACTGTGTCAAATTCATTTGAATGAGTATGATTTGGAAAGGCACATACCTCTCAGTAAAATGTCTAACAGCTGAAAATGCATATCAGAGCAAAAACCAAGCCTTAAGGTCAAAATAATTGTTTGTAGAGCTCAGAAACAGGCTTGTGTCAAAGCACAGATCTGGGGAAGAGTTCCGAAAAAAAATTCTGCTGCGTTGAAGGTTCACAGAAGCATGTAGCCTCCATTATCCATAATGGAAGAAGTTTGGAACAACCAGGACTCTTCCTAAAGCTGGCCTCCTGGCCAAACTGAGCAACTGATTGAGAAGGGGCTTGGTTATACTAGTGACCAAGAAGCTGATGGTAACTCTAGTTGAGCTCCATGATCATATACTGTAGGACAAACATGGAGGTGTGGTCAAACTCAATCTTCTCATCATGGCACATGACACATGAAAACCCACTTGGAATTTGCGAAAAAGCATCTAAAGGACCCTCAGATTATGAGAAACAAGATTTTCTGGTCTGATGAACCTCAATTCAAAGCATTATGTTTGAAGGAAACCAAGCACTGTTCATCACCTGCAGACTACCATCTCAAAAGTAAAGTGTGCTGGTAGCAGCCTCATGCTGTGGGGCTGTTTTTCAGTGGCGGGGACTGAGGGACTTGTCAGAGTAGATGGAAAGCTCAATGCACCAAAATATTGAGATATCCTTAATAAAAAAAACACCAGTCCAGAGCATTCAGAACCTCAGACCAAGCAGAAGGTTCACCTTCCAACAGGACAATGACCCTTAGCGCACAGCAAGAGTGGCCCAGCCAGAGTCTTGGCTTGAATGCAATCAAATATTTCCAAAACCTAAAAATGTCTGCCAGCCCCCATCCAAGCTGACAGAGTTTGAGAGTTTGAGGTGAAGAATGGCAGATATTTGCCAAATACAAAGCTTGTTGCATCATACCCAAAAAGACTTGAGGCTCTAAAAGTACTGAGTTAAGGGTATGAATACTTATGCAGTGTACTTATTTCAGTTTTTCATTTTCAATAAATTTGCAAAGTTGTCACAAATCAGGTTTTTGCTTTGTCATTATGGTGTATGGAGTATAAATTGATGTGGGAAAAAGGTAATTTAAAGTAGTTTACCATAAGGCTGCAACATAGAACGTGAACAAAAATGAAGGGGCATGAATACTTTCGCAAGGTAGTCATATATTTTGCTTTCAGTTTGTTTGCTGAGTTTTAATTAGATAAATATATGTCAAAAATGTTTTAAAAAAAACGTTAAAATGATGGATAGTGGCATCCGTTTGTTGATTGGTTGGTCAAGCTGTGATCTCGTAACGTCATGCAGACAATTTTGCAATTTAGTGACGCGTGGTCATTCTGGATGACTCGGTAGAAAAATAAAGGCACTGTCCTTGATTTCAGCTGGTGTACTTCAGGTTCATAATGCCTCTGACTAAAAGTTTAAAAGGTCAAAGTTCACCAGTAGTCATTAGTGGTGAACGGCATCAAGGGTTTCTTTAGAGTTGCATAACGTGCAACTTATGGTCTACAAACAAATGTGATCCTATTACTACTTTACAATCCAGAGCAACAACATAAAAACATAAAAACTATCAACTTCTATATATATATTCGTAGGTTTGTCATTTTTTTTCTTCTTATTACACATCAAGTTTTGGTGCTTGTGACTCACTACTAAAACTACAGTGTTCTCCTTTTTCGAAAGCTACTCAGCAATGCACAGTGTATTGAAAAACAAAAAGCAAGAAAATCAAGAACTGGGAACACTCATCACAGACAATAGCTAAATAAAGCACACTTTTTGTCTTTTCTCATCTACTAGAATCTAAAGTTAGATATCAATATATCAGTCAATAATGATATCAAAAGCTCTTGTCATTGTAAGTGATAGATGTACAGGATATCTCAGACAGACAAACAGGAAGGATGTACAGCATGATGTTGCTACATAGAGAGTTTGGTAAGGCCTCCACCTTGGTCTCATGCATTGTCTTGGCGCAGTATGGATGAAGGGAATAATAAAAACAAATGCACTCAGAGCGTGAATCAAAATAAAAGCCATTTCTGGATAACAGATTTGTCACTTTGTGCTTTTAAGAGTGTCTATTTGCACTACTGTAGAGAATCTTTGGGGAGGCTAAGGAGACGATTTTTAAGGGACGGACAGCACGACATCACTTCCTGTTAGGGGAAGCAGCATCGCTAACGGTGTTCCCCTTCTAAAATGGAGCGACTTTACAAAAGTTTGTCAATGCTTCAATGCCAGCAAGGAATGAAACGTCGGGGGTTTAAAAAGAGAACCAGCTACGTATTCGATGGCAACATCTTTACCTAGCAGTAGCATTGTAGCATTTGTCCGCAGTAAACTTTTACACACAATTATATATATTACTCTCCATCATAAATAGCTATAAATCTTACTAATGTACAGTTGAATAAGGGTATTCTGTACATACGTAAATAGTATTTATCTACATAGAGGAAGGAGAGGAGTCTTTAAAATACTGATGCTCTCATTCATAACGACAGTGCTTAAACATTTAAATGATGCTGCTATTTTCCGACATATTACACAACGACTGAATCACAAAACAGTCCCGTTTTTAGCTGCTGCATCGCAGCTAATGCTAAACTTTCATGTATTCCAGTTTATAAGGGTCCGTTATGTGGGTCATCAAGGGCTCGAATATTCTTGTGCTTACGCATCAGAACTGATTTCAGCATCTTCCAGTAAAATCTCTCCTAACTCTACCACAATTATGCTATATTTTCAAGTGGAAGCATCCCATGATCAATAGTGAAATGGGTTTGTCCTTCACGCTGGCTAATTTTAATGTAAATAATGCCAATATTCCGACCTGAGTTATCTGTCCAACTCTATTAAATCTCCGTTCACTTGATACGTTAGGTTCTCTCCAAAACAATTCATGGTTTTAGCAGACACAGATTATGATGCCACATTCACACATTTAATAAAACGAACTCAAATCATGAAGGTCATCTCAAGCTGCCACTAGTAGATTGTCTGGTACCGACTCCCAACACCTGATCATCTCTAAGAACAGACTGCATAGAGATGCAAAGACGATAGGATAAGCAAGGCTTTAATGACAGAAGATAAATCAAAGCAATAACAGATTTAGTGTGAGCCGAGACCACAGGAATACAGGTGAATGGGTGTATACTTTCCGCTAATGAACAGAAATGAGAAAAATCTGCTGAAGCTACTGATTGGACCATTGATTGTAATTGGCAGGAAAACATTGTCACCTCTTCTTTCTTTCTTATTTCTCCTTCCTGCTCCTCCTTCGTTTCTTTTCTTTCATATGTAGACAGTCTTGTGTGGGTGCTATCAATCCGTTCTCACTCCTCTTTCTTTTTGTTTCACCCACTCCATCGTTCCTCCTCTCCGCTGTCCGGTGGGTCAGTGGCGGTCATAGGCAGTGGCAGTTGCTGTGGCAGCCGTTCCTGCTCCCCGTGTGGCTGCGCTATAGTAGTATGGAGATCCTACATGGGATATGAAAAACCAAATCTGTCAGTCATCAGATGAAATTTCCTGATAATTTACTCACCCCCATGTCATCAGAGACGTTCATGTCTTTCTTTCTTAAGTCGAAAAGAAATTAAGCCAACGGGTTGAAGGTCCAAATTGAAGTTTCAGAGCAGTTTCAATAGGCTCTACACTATCCCAGCCGAGGAAAAAAGGTCCTATCTAGCAAAACGACTGGTCGATTTATAAAAAAAAAAAAAAAACTAAATTCTAGGGGAGCTCCGATCAGGATTTTTGAGGCCACAGGAAGCTGTACCTGCCGATCCGATCACCGATACCGATCTTTTTAAAGCCTCCTATTAATCATGTAAAATTATTTATAGAGATACTCAAATCAGGATTTATAAACACTTATTCAGGGAATGATGTTTCTTTTTTTTTTTTTTTTGAGCGAGAGAGGGGAGTTTTTAATTTGAGGGTTGGAGGGAGCATTTTGTAGACTTTTTAAAAATATATATATTTACCTCACATTTATCTCACATAAATGCATTTTTGTTTTTAGAATTGTGCAATTATTGCCGCTCCATGTCGTACTAAACCTCTCATGGCAGGCGTGTCGTCAGCTTTAGATCGGTTTATGAGTTCAGCCTTTTTAGAGACCGCCGATCAAACATCCCCAAGGGATTATCGGCTGATAATGATCGGTAGCCGTTCAATCAGAGCACCCCTACTAAATACTTTTATACTTCTATACTTTTTAATAGGGCTGGTTGACTAGTTCATTTTAAGGATTAGTCGACTATTAGTTGCACGTTTATCAATAAACCATATAAATCGAAAAATCAAAATAATGAGCCTTTGATTGCCTACATAGCCTAATAAGTGCTCAAGCACACAGAAAAAGCTTGCCACAGTGCACTGGCAGATATAATAATTATGAATGTGTCTGGGGAAAACAGTAAAAGACTGCATTAACGTTTTAATAATTTATTGTTAAACTAGTGCTTTCTTTGTTTTCGGCTTAAGAGATGAAATCGGCAACTCGTCATCTCCGCAGTAGTGATGCGCCTGTATGCCGTATTTGTTTTCTATTTGAATTGCTTCATTTGAAAGACATTTCACTCTCTATAGATATATTTTCATGTCTGTATGGCAAGTGTACACAGAGTTTCAAAGTTTCACGTTCAAGTTCACAGAGACCAGAGCGCATCCTTTTTGCTTTAATTTACAAAAGCGCAACATTTTGTTGTTATTGTGAGTGCTTAAAAATAAACGTAGAGTCTTTACATATTCAAAAGATGTATTACTCTTATCTGTATGACCAAGAATGACAGAGTATTTTAAGAGCAAGTGACCACACCGGCATCTCCATCTGTCATGCAGTGAGCACGCTACTATTCAGCTTCCACACTCCGCACAGACACTTGAATAACGTACATTTTTCTAGATTAACATTAGATTTAGCGGCCATGTAAAGTTGCTACTACATACATCTTTGAGATGAAAACCCATATTTGAGGTTGATGAATGATGAGTGAGTGTTTGGATGTCCTGCCCGATGTCTTACCATATATTATACTATATTACCAGCTGTTAACAATCTGCGTGACTTCGCCACTTCCTGTGGAATTTTTTTTCTGTGACTAAGCGACTAATAAAATTTTGGTTGACCAACCCTCTTCTCGTCAGCTAATGGTTAGTCGACTAATAGGGGGCAGCCCTACTTTTTAACCACAAATGCTCATCTTGCACTAGATGCGCATCTATGATTTTCAACGTGATTACATAATGCATCAGACACGCATCAACTCCAAGATGAGCAATTGTGGTTAAAAAGTATAGAAATGTTTATTTTTTTTTAGAAAATGACCAATCATTTTGCTAGACTAGACTCTTCTTGGTGTAGAGCCCTATGAAGCTGCATTGAAACTGCAGTTTGAACCTTCAACCTGTTGATCTCCATTTAACTCTACTATATGGAAAAAATCCTGGAATATTTTCCTCAAAAACCTTAATTTCTTTTCAACTGAAGAAAGAAAGACTTCAACATCTTGGATGACATGGGGTGAGCTAATCTTTTAAAATGGTCTTGAATTGCTGTTGATCTCAAATCACATTAAGATAAATGCTAACTAAGCAGCAATGAATTAATTACCAAGAATAAATATGATCACAGGATGATGGATGTACAGCCCAGTGTACTTTTGATTTATCAGTCCCCCACAATCATGTCACCCTTCCTCTTATTTGAAATGACACCACCATCATCAGCTCAGTTTCTGCTGGGAAAAGACCATTTCTGCTCTATAAGACACATGATCCATCTTGATCAGTCTGTGTTGGCATTAAGTGCTGATGGACCCCTCAAAGATGAAATGTCTTTAGTATCATAGTTAGTTTTAGCAGGAGGTATTTTTCTTTATTACAGAGAGACAAGCGGGCATGAGCGAGGGGTATAACGGAGTGGAGGGACAGCTTTGCTGCTTAGTCTTTGTTGCCGGAGGTAAGGAGTTTGAAATTGTGAGAAATGCGGTGGATGTGTGTGTTTGTCTTCATTTGAAATGAAGATTATGTGAGTGTGATTAAATAGCTTTTGTGTTGCTAGGAAAACAGGGTTTGAGAATGTCATAGATTTTGAGTGAAAAATCATTATTTGGGGATTTTTTTGACAAAGTTCACTCATAAACTGAGGTGCTTAAGCTCAGATCAATGAGGCCTATGATCAATTAGTTCCAAAAGGAAATACAAAACCTGTGCTGATTCAAAGAAAAACAATTTGAATAAAACATTGAATATTTGGTAATAACAGCATAATGATAAAATTATAGAAGCCTGTTTCTGCTATTGAATTAAAAAAAAAAAAAAAGGTTATTCTGACTTTTTTTCTCAGAATTGTGAGATATAAATTTGCAGTTTTAAGTTATAAAGTCAGAACTGTGAGATATAAACACACAATTCTGACTTTTTTTCTCAGAATTCCATGGTATAAACTATACCTGTAAACTAAATAAACTAAAAGACTAAAAGTCTTTTTTTTTCTTGCAACTGTGTGTTTATATCTTGCAGTTCTGACCTTTTTCTTACAACTGTGAGATATAAACTCACAGTTGTGAGTTATAAAGTCCACTTTTAAGGGGAAAAAGAGACTGATATGTTCTCAGAATTGCGAGTTTATATCTCATTATTCTGACTTGCAATTGCGTGTTATAAAGTCAGAACTGCAAGATATTAATTCACAGTTCTGAGAAAAAAATGTCACAATTGTGAGATGTAAACTTGCAATTTTGAGAAACAAACTTGTAAGTTTATATCCCGCAATTCTAACTTTTTTTCTAAAAATTTATGACTTCATTTCTCAGAATTGTGCGTTTATATCACGCGGTTCTGACTTCAGAATTGCAAGCTTATATCTGACAATTCTGACTGTAACATGCAACTGCAAGTTTACATCTCTTGAGTTACTCGTAAATTTATATCCTGCATTACTGATTTTATTTCTCAGAATTACGACTTTTTTTCAGAATTGTGAGATGTAAACTAGCAATTGTGAGAAAAAAAGTCAGAATTGTCATCCTTATGAAACAGCATAATGAAACATTTATAAGCTTTATTTTAGCTGGTAATTTTTGTCTTGGAACACTACGAGTGTAACAAGATGGGATAGAAATCCCAAGAAATTATAAAAATTACCAATTTTGGGGGTAAGCATATACCCTGTGTGAGCAAAATCAATAGTTTTTTAGCCCAATACAAAACCTAGCATATTCAGGGGGGAAAAAAAATCCTCTCCAGGTTAAAATGACCGAAACACAACATGTGGGATATTCACAATTGTTTTGCTGCCAGTATAAAATTAAGCAATATTGTAAATATTCCAATGATAAATTAACTTTTTATGTGTCCAGTAAGCATACTTCGACTGGTTTCAGACTCTTTTTTGCCTCACATCTATAGATGGGAGCATTAAGGCAGAGAAATTTCAATAGCACTTATGCTTTGAACTTCAGTTTTTTGAGAATCTAAATCAGCTTAACACTCTGAATCAGCTATTAATTATATGTTGGTAAATATTATTTACTACTATGACTTGTATTATGAAAAGTAATAAATTCTTAAAGTATTACATTCATGTTTTACATCCTAAAGGATTCTGAATCTATTTGGCTACAGTGGAAATGTTTTTATACATAAATATATATACTTATATATACTTTCAGAAAAAAGGTACAAAAGCTGTACCCTTTCAAAAGGTAGTAATACACTCTTAAAAATAAAGGTGCTTTAAAAAGTTCTTCACAGTGATGCCATAGAAGAACCACTTTTGGTTCCACAAAGAACAATTCAGTCAGAGGTTCTTTAAAGAACCATCTCTTTTTCACCTTTTTATAATCTGTAGAACCTTCTTTCACCACAAAGAACCTTTTGTGAAACAGAAAGTTCTTCAGATGTTAAAGGTTCTTTATGGAACCATTTAGACAAAAAAGGTTCTTCTATGGCATCGTGAAGTACCTTTATTTTTAAGAGTGTATGTAAATTTTAGGTAGTAATATGTACCTTTAAGGTACTAACATATACTCGTTTCGGGTAAAAAGGTACAAAAGCTTTTGAAAAGGTACTGACCCAGTGACGGCTTTTATACCATATATATATATATATATAGACACTTAACTTTGCCTTGGTGCACTTCAGACAAACACTGTCAAACGTCTGTCAAATCAGAGTCTCTTTCTTGACACACACAGCAAAAAGCTCATGAAATCTCCAAGGAATCCCTTCTCCATTGGGAACATTAAGGTCAGCTCGGTGGTTCTCTCTTACACACATACAACTGGTTTTAAGCCAATGCCCCTTCACCTTGCGTTTGACTGGTGTGTCAGTCTGAGGTTTTGCTGACCGGGGCAGGTTCTTCTGAACCGCTCATTCTGTGCACCATACATACATACATATGGCAATCTAACCCGACTATGTTTTAAACATCAAACACATCCCCTTCTGATGGCATGGGTGTTATGTACCTGTAGGTTGTGGGGTTTGGCCAGGGAATAGACCCGACGAAGCTGCTCTCTCCGAGCCCAGTAAAGAACCGTACTCCTGCTGGAACACTGGAAAGAGCAAAGTACACACACACACAACTTAAATCAGTAAGTTTATAATTAACAGCAAATAAGGTTATTTTAGAAAAGTGAAATCTACTTTTCTACTTTGCATTAGTTTTCTACTAGTAATGGAAAATTCTGTTATTTACACAACATGTACATCCAAACCATGTTTTTTTTTTAAGTTTTAAAACAAGTGTGATTATTTTTATGATAATTATAATGACTATAAAAGAACTAAAAAAATGAAAAATATTAAGAGAGCAAGTGTTCTGCATCACTGTCCATAGTTTTGTGCTTTTAGCTCAAACTTTTACCTAGTAGACTGGGGTTTGCAAATCTCCAAGACTCATTGTATGTTGAATACTGCGGATGGGAATAAGGACTGCCCGAGAAATCACTTCCTGAAATTCAAGAAAAGACGATATAAATGTTAGGTACAATTGTTCTAACTCTTCCATCTGAACGTACATCCTATACTGCGCATGGAGTGTGTACGAGCCTAAAAGGACCAATTGGCTAGGTGGAAGTGTCGATTTGTGACAGTTTTTCTCCTCCATTGCTTCAGTGTAGTTTTCTCCTTATCTCCCTCTTTCTTCCTCTCCCTCTTTTCCCTCGTTCTCCCTTTCCCCAGGGAACACTTTCCCTTTGCTGGCTGTCACAAAATCAGAGGCCCCAGCTCTCGCTCTCTCTCCCTTTCCCTCCATCTCTCGCTCTGTCGGTTCTGCCTGGCTGGTTTTGTGCCCCCCTCCCCTGTGTGTCAGCCCCCCTGCTGAAAGAGAGAAAGCAACAGAACGGAGGAAAAGGAGAGAGAAATAAGCGATGCACTCCGGGATAAAGTGGAGGAAGAGGATCCAGGAGATATAGGGAAAAATGAAAAAGCACTACTAATCAATTTTCCATAAAGATAAAAGTGAAATTTATAAATCTATCATATCTGAGAGCTGTGAATAAGCATGTGAGGCATTTGAAGCAGCTCAACGAATAAATATCATTTTTCCTTGCACTTTGATATCATTAAAATAAAATAAAATGTACCCAAAGGAATGGTATAAATGCAATTTAAAATCCTGACTTTTTGTTTTTTTTTATTCTGAGGTAGAATTGGCCTCCACATGATAAGTAAATGATGACAAAATTTTCATTTTGTGTTTAGACCTTTAAAGCACATTGTACATTTAAAGATAACTGAAAACAAGTTTTCATAATTTTGCATTTATTACACGTAACCACAACTTAATTTTATAACTTTTATGTAAAGCAACAACACCATATGTATTGTTCCCATAAGTTAAAATAGCTAGTTAGTTATATAAGAGACTGTAAGAATTGTTTGTACTGACTGTATTGATTGTTTGTACAGAGATTGAAGGGAAATGGAAAACGTGAATATTTCTCCAAAATCAACAAATAGAATCACAAAACTGCACAAAATGAGAGTAACAGAAAACATGGTTTCCAAATTTCTAAAAGTAATCGGACTGTTCACACTAAAAACACAATACGGAACATAATATAAAAAAGAGCATACAGAATATGATATATAAACTGCAGAGTGGGAGCAGTTTTGGACCAACAGGACATTTTTTTTTCTCTCAGTTTAATGCATTAATGCAGAATATGTGAAAAAAGCATGCTGGTTTCCACAAAAATATTAAGCAATACAACCGTTTTCAACAACAAATGGAGCTGGGTCGGAAATTAATGAGGGCTTATGGCAAAAATGCCACCAAAATGAACAAAAATGGCTATAAATTCAAGACAAAAGGGCAAAAAATGCCCCTGCATAATAAAACAACATATTATGGCTGTCGTGATTAAAATGACATGTGAAAATGTATGAAAAAGTTTCAATTTGCGAAATTACATTTAGATTTGCTCACACTGCATCAGATTGCTTTTGCACACTGTTTTGTGCAGCAATCCCAGAATGCAATTTTTAACTACACTCTCAGAAAAAAAGGTACAGTTCTGTTGCTGGGGCAGTACCCTAAGGTACAAAAGTGAAAAGGTACATTTTTGTACCTCACCTACCCCTAAACAGTACATATTAGTACCTTAAAGGTACATTATAATACTTTGAAAGTACATATTGGTACCTTAAAAGTACATATTAGTACTTTAAAAGTACATATTTGTACCTTTTCACTTTGTACCTTAGGGTACCGCCCCAGCGACAGAACTGTACCTTTTTTTCTGACAGTGTAAGACCTCCCTCAAAACACGATTGGGCTAGTTTTGGGCTAGTTTTGATTAGCAATTGGTAAGGTTTTGTTGTGAAAACCTGGCAGCCCTTCTGTTTATGGACTTGTGACATGCCCAACATGAAGACAGAATGTGACATGCCCAAAACAAAACAAAAATGTTTTATATTGTTTTCTATATCATTATTAATAATCATTATTACAATATGAAGAGCAATAATATACAATAATGATTTTTTTTTGTCATAATATTGCAGCCCTGTGAGCTCCTGTTTTTTTTACATGTGTAGTTTAGATACAATTTTAAACAGTCTATTGTCATTGACAACAGTTTAAAATACTGATTAATTGGGTAAATTTAAGTATTTGACAGTAAAGGCAACATATGGTTTTTATAATAATAAGGTGATTCTAAAAGCATCCTCATAAATGTAAAAAATGCCTTTGGAAATCAATTCCAGGGGGCAAATATTGACCCTTAATGGAAAAGTTAATTTCCGACCCTGCACTGGAGTAATGGAGTAATCATATAAATTTCATTAGAAAATGATTTTAAAACTTTAATAATACTTCTCAACATTACTGTTTTTACTGTATTTTTGATCAAATAATTCACCATAAGAGTTTTCCAAAACTGTGTGGCTTTTGTCACTTTTAGCTTTGTGTTGTCAAATTAGGACTTAACTTTATATTTTATGTATTTTTATATTATTTTATATACAATATGTAATTACACAGAACATTAGATTTGCATACATGGATATAAAAAAAGTTAATGCATACTGCATATTATATTAAAAAACATGGATACATGAGCACAGCGATTCATGAGAATACCGCTGTCAAAGTAAAGCTTGAAGTGTTTTTAGTTTTAACATTTTATGCTGAATTGAATAAATGTCCAAAGTATCTTCATTAACACATAAAAATAAAAAGCGCCATAGTAGTGAGATAATCTAAAGTGCATGTCTAAAGCTTTGTTCCTACCCTTAACCTTCAGCATGCTCTAAGATGGGATCGTTGGCATGGTTACCTCTCCTCCGTCAACTCCACGCCACAGCAACTACCGCATGTCAGGTTGTTTAGGGAAGATGCTGGTGAAAGTGCGGGGGATGACTTATGGATGTAGAGGAAAAGAGGGATGGGGTCTCCCCAGCGAGAGAGCTGGGTTGCAAGGTCATAAATGCTTGTCAGAAGTGGGGGAAACATGGGGGATTCAGTCGGAGGGAAATACGAGACAAGGTTACGGATCTTGCTCTGAAGAGAGGGGACCCGACAAGACCCTATGAGTCACTGTGGCAACCGGGGAGAGCATCGACAGAGACACCAGCGTGACAGACTGGAGACACGACAAGAGACATGTTGTTGTTGTTGTTGTTGTTTTGGCTTGGGTTTGTTTTGCTGTGTTCAGGGAGTTGATACAAGGGTTGGTGAACAGTCCTTCATCCCACCGTTCTTGCTTTTTTATAACACTCTATTTGTCTTGTCACACTAGAGTTTCCACTTGTATCCACTTGTGTTACCTTGTACTTGATACTGAAGCTAAACAAGCAAATCCCTCCTTCAAGTTTTGCTTTTTTCATCAAGGCTATAATTTTGCTAATTGATAAGCCGCATTTAACAAGAATAATAGTTGATTAAACTAAGTCCCGGTGTAGTGTTAACATAAAGCTATTTTCATATTGATTTTTTATAGGTGTTTTACTTGTATTTAAAATCACACACTGCATTCTGTTGTATTTTAGGATTAAAGGAAATGTCTGTAAACTTAACAGATAATATCCTGGCAAAAAATTACACTTTTTTTTATTACAGTGTACAGAGGTGTTTTTACATTCTCTCATTTCTTATGATGGGAGCTATTTTGTAATTTCACGATGCACTAATATTGAAATTCTAGCTGACATGATATGCCAATATATTTTACACTACTTAGTTTAAACACACTAAAACATAATAAACAGTTAAATTAGTACCATTATCATTTCAAATTCTTGATAAACTCATCAGCATTAAGCTCATTAAAAAAGATGCAAAAGTATCATAGAATGGTCACATGTGTTGACAGGGTTTGATGAAAAACAAACTGAAATTTAACATATAACGAATATCCTGACCTTGACCGTTGGTCTCTGTGTATGACTGCGACTAATAAAAATGTGAAAAGAAATACAATCCATGTACTCTATTCTCTGAGGTAAACAAGTTATATTCATCTGTCAACTGTTTCGGTCAAACTATGGCAAGAGTTTAAAGGTAGCCTAATTCAAAATAAATGAAACTTATTAACTGATTTTATTTTAATAACAAATAAGTGTTTTCAGTTCATTTCAAATGATAAAAAAAAATGAATCAGGTAGTATTATTTAAAGTCACATATGTATCTATGTGAACAATATTCAAAGCCATTTACATGCTTTTGTGTTTGTGAATATGAATATCTCAGTGAGAGAATTCATGTGTATTTTTTGTGATTCTGAAGTGGCCTGTGGATTAAAAAAAAAAATAGCTAAAAGAAAGGAGGCCAAGGGAGTCTGCAGGAGAATGAATGAATTAGTCAAGGGTCAGTGATGATTCTCATTAAAAACAAATTACTGATGTTGAGAAGGGACAGCTGTGTGACTGGGGTCTAATAGTCCAGCCACTCCTGCTGAAGACTCAAAGCCAGTCCACCCGCTCCACACTCTACCAACCACCCAACACCCCCCCACACTTCTCCATCCCATAACCCCCTGGGAGTGCTGTCAACCTGGCAGATGGGGGGAGACAGGAAGTGGCAAAGACAAGACCCCCTCCCACTGGGACCTCAACTGAAATAAAGCAGAAGTGAAACGGGGGTGTTGGGAGAGTGACTATAGCAGGACAAGTGCAAGAGTGTGAGAGAGAAAGAATGAGGGTAGCACTTGTATGAAAATTAGCCTATGTTTTATTTTCACCAACACTCCCTTCTTCAGCAGTATGCCAAAAACAAATCTAAAGAACTCAACTTTGTATGATGGGAACTTAAAACGGCTGCGTCTGTGTGTGTGAAGTTTGTGTAGCTGCAGTTCAGGCATATATGCTAGTGAGACTCACCAGGTACCATCCCTGTGAGGGAGGGTGTGGAGTAACTACCCTGCCCAGTTGGAGGAACATGAGGAGGGTAACCAGGGAGCGTGGTGCTAGCCAGGTCGCGACCTGTAAACATAAAAAGAGCATTTCTAGCATGAATAGCATCAAATCCACAGGGTAGAGTTTACTGATCTGACTTCTCAGTGACTCATTCCAGTCACCACAACCACTTATGAAGCAATTTCATCTGTAATTGTTCAGTAAACTAGGCTTTAACCTTTTTTATCCACTTGTTAAAGGAACACTCCACTTTTTTTGCTAATAGCTTAGCATAGATCATTGAATCAGCTTAGACCGTTAGCATCTCACTCAATGCTAACGGTCTAATCTGATTCAATGATCTATGCTAAGCTATTAGCAAAAAAAGTGGAGTGTTCCTTTAAGTTGTGACATAACATTTGAGGATCCAAACCTTTACTCCAAGTCAACAGCCAACTAAGATTTTACTATGGCGATAAAGGTTAGGTTCATTTCTGGTTGTACTACAGCATTGTGAGTGTATAATAGCACCGATTGATGTTTGTTTTTAGGGTCCAAAAGAATGTTTGGATCCGGAAACAGTGACGTGTGATGTCAGATTTAACGACCAGGTTAAAACTGAAAAATGTCTTATAGTGATATTGCAACCTGATCTCATGACGAAAATGTACCTGTGGGAACTTCTTTGCAAGGCGCGAAATACCAATGTTTTTCATGGGATTCTTACCCACGGATTCCGCATCCTAAGTTCAATTCCATGCAGGCTCAGTGACCAAGCTTGTTACGTCTAGTGTTGTGTCCATTTTCAACCCCCTGCCAAATTATTACCCCATCCCATTGAAATCGCTACATGATTGCCTAATCCTGACCCCTCCCCCACACCTAACCCTAAACCTACCAATATTAGGGGGGTAGTAATCTGGCGAAGTAATCATAACTGTGTACAAAAACAAATAGTGCTTGCTGTTTTACCACCTCTAGTGTTCATTTCTGTTGGAAACTGCAATAATGTACTTATTGGTATGCATTTTGAGATCAGTATGAGATCAGGTAGCAACCGATATCAACACATAAGTCTGTCCTGTATGGAAATAAATAAAACATTGGCAAATAATAAATCACAGATTTGATTCAGCTGGTAATCAGACTTACACAGCACAAGAGTGATATTGCTTTTATGCGACATTTTAACAAACAAGAAATATTTACGTTTTAGACCCAGTATTACCATTTGTTTCGTGTATTTTTGTTCCACATATGAAAACATTTTCAAACAAAGCCAAAAGAAGTGATCATTGTTCATCTCCATGCAACATGCATTAATACTGTTCCACAATGAATTGGAGTTTTTTAATAAATTGGCAGAATGAACGATTCAATTTCTTACTCTTAATGGTGTTTGTTCCTTTATAAATCAGTGGTATAAATGAATCTTTTATAATAAATAATTTAATGAATCACAAGCTGTTCCCATCACCTTGTTTTTTATCAGAAATGAGTGATGGAAATGCCAAATTTGATTTAATGCGAATAAGAGTTAAAGGAAAGGTCCACTTCCAAAACAAAGATTCACATATTCCAAGATGTTCATGTCTTTCTTTCTTCAGTCGTAAAGAAATGTTTTTCTTATGTTTTTTGAGGAAAACATTTCAGCATTTTTCTCCATTTAATGGACTGCTATGGTGCCCCGATTTTGAACTTCCAAAATCCAGTTTAAATGCGGCTTCAAACAATCCCAAATGCGGTTGTAAACGATCCCAGCCGAGAAAGAAGGGTCTTATCTAGCGTAACGATCGTTTTTTTTTTCATAAAAATAATACAATATATATACTTTTTAATGTCAAACGCGCATCTTGTCTTGCTCTGCCTGGACTGTTTTTTTCCGGTTCATGACAGTTAGGGTATGTCGAAACACTCCCATCTCATGTTCTCCCTCAACATCAAAATCGTCCTATATCCCTGTTTTACCTTTTTTGTTAAGAGTGTTTGATCTTCTTTGCATGTTCACTTTGCAAAGACTGTGTCAGTACTTCTGCAGTGATGTAGGATGATTTTGAATAGATTTTTAAAGTTGAGGGAGAAAATATGAGTTTTTCGACATGCCCTAACTGTCTTGAACCATAATACACAGAGTTCAGGGAGAGCGAGACAAGACGAGCGTTTGAGATTTAAAAGTATTTGAATTGTATTTTTTAAATGAAAATAACAGATTGTTTCGCTAGATAAGACCCTTCTTCCTTGGCTGGACTTGTTTACATCCGCATTTGGATGACAAGGGGGTGAGTACATTATATGTGAATCTTTGTTTTGGAAGTGGACTTTTCCTTTAATGCATGTGCATCAAAAAAGTAATGTGAAGTAATGCGCAATGGGACGGCATAACCAGCAGACTAATCTCATTGCACAGCATCTGAAATGTTATGGTCGTCAAAGAATTTTTGTCTTACATGACTGCGTTCACAAATATCAGGCATCCACCTCTGAAAACAATGACCGCATTTATTTTGTTTCATCTCCTCTCTTTGAGGCGCAATTAATTTATTACATATGAAAATTATTATATTCAGTGGCTTCTCTCACTTTTCTTAATGATATTTAGTGCCATTTTATCAGGAAGCGACAATTTTGTTCTCTTTGACTTGTTGGATGGAAACAGTGCTTATTCGCAAATATTTTATGCAAAATTCCACTTTTGTGCATAAATTAAATTCACAACTTTGGATGGAAACTCATAAAGTGATTACTTATAAAGTGATTTACTTGTTGCCACCTAATAGCATATTAATGTAATCTGCAGAATGTAATCCTTACCACCAGGGGCATCGCTACACCTTTATTGAAATACTGCTGTGTCCCGGTAAACTATTATTGATATATTAAAATATTATTTCTATCATTGACTGACTGATGAAGGAGATTACCTGAGACCTGAGAATCATTTTCCTTGACAATATTGTCATGTCATGTGTGTTTTAGAATCAGAACTAGCAATTTGCAAATTAATACAGATTGAATCATTGCGAGTAAATATAGTTTCTAACAAAAGTAACCCAGCTAATAATTTTTTTGGTTCCCAGAATGTTCTGGGAATGTTAATTTCTTGTTTTGATAGCTAATATTCAACACTTTTATTAATAATTATGTAAACATTTATGACCTTTAGTAACAAATTTTCAATTAAAGATTAGTGTAATTTAAAAGCTAATACAGAAAGACTTAACACTGCAAAGTGAATGAAGCATGGATCTATGCTGTAGCTTATTAAATCAGATAAGTGACATTTTATAAGCTTGGTAAACTAGCGACATCCTGTTTAACCATTCCGATTAATACAGCCATCTCACTTTATGTCAGATCACAAATCTGCCTTTGCCCCAGTAATAGGGCCTCTGGTATAATTATGCACTGATGTATGACAAGATCTGGTTGTCTCCACTGTTAGTGTACAGCGTACATGCCCCTGCTTACCTCAGAAAGAAAGGGGCTTATTCAAAGTGAACAAAAAAAAAAAAAAAAAAAAAAACGCATAGTGAAATTTAAAGTTAAAAAAACAAAACAATTAGCTCTTTAGGCACAGGTAACTGGCAACAGTCAATACCTTATAGATTGTTGATTAGAGTTCATTAAAAACAAACAAGGATGGATTAATATGATAGGTTTAACTTGTCCATTTCACAATGATCACTGGGCAGTTTCTAAATTTAATTCTCTCATGCTTTTTCTCTCCTCTCTCTCTCTGTTGTATGGATGTATAACTGTATTAGGCTACATGACATGGCTGTCAGAGTGAATCATCTCTCAGTCTGCACATGGTGCTGATCTGTAGACTGCAGCCCATTCATCATAATAAACACCATCACCCTCAGTTCATCCATCCCCTTCAACACAACCACCGTTTAAGCCTCTGTAGGGTGTGTGAGGGGGAGGGAGGGAAGGAGGAAGGAAACAAACTGAATACTTTATCAGAGATTAAAAAGGGAAGCTGTAAGAGACAGAGGTAGTTAAAACTGGAATGGTGGAAAGTGTGGAAAGTGAAATTTGCCCATCTGTTGTTAAACAACATGTCAACTGTTTGACCTTTGGATAAACACATTATTCAGCAATTGCTGATTCTTTGTTTGCAGGTATAAAACAAATAAGATGTGAGTGGTCATAGGTCATGTACAGGATCAGTCAAGATGACTCGTAAATATTATAAATATTTACACATCCAAAGGCAAGTGACTGTCTTTGAGTGAGTCCGCGGATTTCTTCTTAAGTGCTAATTCATTTGGGAACCAAACCAAACCAAACCAACCTGGTCTCATGATAAAAACGTACCTAAGGGAACTTTTTCAAGACACGAAATAAAACGCCATGTACGTTTTGTGACATATTCGATGTGAAATGTCCACTGGGAGGCGCTAAACGTGCGTTTGTTTTTTTTTCCCCAGAACAGATGAACGAACATATTGTACGTTTTATGTGACGTTGGTTTTTTACGTGTAACCGTTCTGACTTGAAATATCCTTTAAGTGGTGCTATAACTCTAATGCTCCGTGACGTTTTAAAATAATGTACCATTTGCACTACACCTGAACCTACCCGATAGTATGAACAAAAGCGAATGTGAGGTAAAAACGCAATTGCAAGCATGTCGTTTTAGCTTGTTCTTCGATCACTTATCTTTTAGCTCTTTCATCGCAAGTCATGTTTTTCACAAGATTTGCACCCAAGCATTCTGCATTCTACCCAAGGATTCTGCATATCCAATTCTGTGCCAGCTAAGCTACTGAGCAAGGTTGTTACGTTCGGAAAGGGAAACATATGGAGCAGTGACTATAACTGTGTATGATAACGAATGCAGGTGCTCGCTGCTACCTCTAGTGTGCATTTCTGTTGGAAACTGCAGTGATATGTACTTATAAAACTTATTAAAAGTTCCCAGAGGTGCATTTTCATCATGAGACCAGGTAGGGAACAACTCAATGAATGTTGCCTTTGTGCCAAACAAGTGATTGAATCTTTTACTCAAATCAGGCTGGATTCACAAAACATTCTTAAGAATAAAACTCTTCGTAACTGCTGTTTTTCTTCTGATTTTCTAAATTAAAAATAAAGTTTTGTTTTCCCAAAAACATTTCTTAAGAATTTTATCAATTGTTATAAAGATTAAACCTAAATTCCTGAAAATAATGTGTTTAAAAATCATTGTAAATAACCTCTTAAAGTTAGGATAACTTGTCTTAAATTCTCAAATGTAAGTTGTTTAATGAATTTATTGGGTTGTTTCAATTTTTTTGGGCTTTTGTTACTTTATTTTTCATATAGGACAGTGGAGAGATGACAGGAAAGTATTAGGTAGAGAGAGGGGAGCGGGACCAGCAAAGGACCTTGAGACAGCCTTATAAGTGTTTTTCAGTGAGTCGCAATTCTGATTTTATAATTCACAGTTGTGAGTTTATCGCACAACTGTAAGGAAAACAGTCCGAATTATGAGATAAAAAGAGACAATTACCTTTTTTATTTTTAATTCAGTGGCTGAAACGGTCATAGCAAAGTAATTTAATAAGAAAAGTAATATTTAAGAACATTCTTCTTAGAATTTATCTTAAATTTCTTAACTTTCTTAAGATTTTTGTGAATCTGGCCAATGTTTCACTCATAAACATAATTCATTTAAAAACGTAACACCACCTACTGAAGTTGTTTATTCACACATAACAGTTAGTTCTACTTTGACGATGCTTTAACTATTTTACTTTGTTCATTACTTTGTTAACCTTGTTCACTGAACTGTTGTATAAATGCAGTCATGCCATTTTTTCAAATATAATGTCTTTGGCCTAATTGCAGTGATATTGTTTAAAGGAGAAGTCCACTTCCAGAACAAAAATTTACAGATAATGTACTCACCCCCTTGTCATCCAAGGTGTTCATGTCTTTTTTTATTCAGCCGTAAAGAAATTACGTTTTTTGAGGGAAACATTTCAGAATTTTTCTCCATATAATGTACTGCTATGGTGCCTCGATTTTTAACTTCCAAAATGCAGTTTAAATGCGGCTTCAAATGATCCCAAATGTGATTGTAAACGATCCCAGCCGAGGAAGAAGGGTCTTATCTAGCGAAACGATCGGTTATTTTCATTAAAAAAAAATACAACTTAAATACTTTTTAATCTCAAATGCTATGTCGTAAACGGGTATGTCGAAAAACTCCAATCTTCAGTATTTTCTCCCTCAACTTCAAAAATCATTTCAAAATCATCCTACATCACAACAGATCAAACACCCTCAACAAAAAAGGTAAAACAGCGATATAGAACGATTTTGAAGTTGAGGGTGAACATGAGATGGGAATTTTTCAGCATACCCTAACTGTCATGAACTGGAAAAAACTGTTCAGGCAGAGTGAGACAAGACGAGCGTTTAACATTAAAAAGTATGTAAATTGTATTATTTTTATGAAAATAACTGATCGTATTGCTACATAAGACCCTTCTTCCTCGGCTGGGATTGTTTACAACTGCATTTGGGATCGTTTGAAGCCACATTTAAACTGCATTTTGGAAGTTCAAAATCGGGGCACCATACCAGTCCATTATATGGAGAAAAATCCTGAAATGTTTCCCTCAAAAAACATAATTTCTTTATGGCTGAAGGAAGAAAGACATGAACATCTTGGATGACAAGGGGTGAGTACATTATCTGTCAGTTTTTGTTCTGGAAGTGGACTTCTTCATTAATATACAAAAAGAGGCATACTGTCACAAGCTTTGGGGCAAGTTGTCACAATGGAACCAGTAAACAACCAAATATAAGTTTTTTAACCAATAAGCAACGAACACATGAAGCAGCAAAAATGTAAAAGTAACATACCAAAATACTGGTGTATAGTAATTAATGCATATTTAGCATTTAAAAAAGATATATGCCCCAATGCAAATGTATCTTGCCCGGCCCTGGCACAGTTACACACACAGTCTCAGACTCTCTGTTCTGCTGGTTTCCATGTTAGGGAGTTGTCCATGTTAGGTGACAGGAAGACATTAGTGAAGACTGGATACTAATCCACTCTGGGTCAGTGGACAGGGCAACAGCGAGGGACAGAGAGAGAGATGGACTCTTCAGAGAAGAACAGACAAGGCCTAGTCCTCTGAGGGATGTTGTCAGAAAAGAGAAGAATGAAAGAGGGTAGACAGGAAAAGATTTTCTTGCTCAAAAAAAAAAAAAAAAAGAAAAGAAAAGAAAATCATTGGGGAAAAATGGTATATGTGTTACTTCTCGATCTCATTTCCTTTTCTATAAACTAAACAACAGAGATTAAAAAAAAAAAACAGCTAAAATAATAATAATAATAAAAAAAATTATTTCTCTTTATATTTATATGTGTTGATGTATATGTGTATTTGCATGACTGTATCAATTGTAAATTAGTTATCATAAATGTAAATATAAAATGTTAATTTGTGATCTGCCAATAGGGGGCGCCATTATGCAAACAAGAGGCACCATAGTCTTTTCACTTGGTCCACTGTAAGACAAGCTCTGTTTGCAATTCATTCTAGCTTTCTCCTTCCACGCACATACACGCACAAACACACACACAGTCTAGACGTACAGGTTTCGCTCTACCTTGTCAGATGGTCCACAAATCCCAATTCCATGATTCCCTCGTTAGGGCTCCTGTCCAAGCAGCTCTTAATTAGCGCTCCCTTACTCCCAAATGGAGTGAGCCAGTAAGGGAGAGGAGGAGACGTGTATATAGTAATTACAGGTCTCCATCCACTCCCTCTGTCCCTCAGGATATAGAGCCTGAATCTGAATCACTGAGCACTGTTTAACAGGTCTGATAACACTCTCATCTCACCTCTGAGCTGCCCACAGCAAGCTGATCCACAATAAGGTGGTTGTAATTCATGTTTAACACAACTATAATACAGAGAAAGCCTAGCAGATCTCAGATCTCGGGCCTTAGCAAGACAAAGGTGTCTGCTGTTTAATTCTAGTTCCACCATAGTTATTTCCATTTCCGTGTTTTTTAATAATTGTAGAATTGTATGTTTTTTATTCACTAAACAAAGCATGTTTCTCTCACGAAATAAATAAAAAAAGGTAATTATGAGATTTTATCTCAGAATTCTCACTTTTTCTCACAGTTGCAAGTTTATATTTTACAGTTCTGATTTTTTCCGAATTTACATACTGCAATTTTGTTTTTTTTTTTAACATGTCGGTAGTTTGCTTACCAGACACAAGCGGATACGACTGAGGTCCTGCAACAGTGGAACCCAGCTCTGCTCCCGTCTGATTGGCCAAGCTGTTTTTCATCTCCTCCAGTCCGCCAGCCAAAGACGCCATAGCCGAGTAATCAGATGTCTATGGAGAGAGATTTCATTAGATGGCTACAATGGCAGAAAATCATCTTCATGAAATTACTTTGTATGTAAACCCTCATCCTTGTGTTTGCGAATGGCACACAGGTATGTAGCCAACATTAACGAGTAGCGGTGGCATAGATCCAGGTGATGTATGTGGCCGACCTCAGACTGACCCCGCTTGTGTGCTTTCATGACCAATTACTTACAATGATCTCTGTCCTACCCCACACCCACAGTGATTCATCTCCATTGGCGGTAATGGGGTTTGTCACTCAGGTGTGGATATGGTTTGATGGCGGAGTTTGGGAAGTGGATGTCGCTTCCGTTTTAGTGCAGGAGGAGGTTATTAATAACCCTGATTAGGAGTGAATTAAACCCCAGCAAAATCCTGATGGTACACCTGCCCCTGCTGTTACCGTACAGTTACGTCATTACAGGCTATTACCATCCACTTTAACATTCCTGTAAATAAATGTTAAGCTCCAAGTAAGCTTGTGCTCTTTTATTGGGAATACTAATCCTCTCTGTCCACTCAGAACTGGTTCCAATAAATACATAAGTGAATAAAAAATACTAGAAGCACAACTTGATATCAGGAAGAGTTTTGTGGATTTTAGCGCATGTCTTTCCACCTATGGAGTGTTTTTATACAACGCGTTATCAGTCGGCCATATTGGCAGCACTGAACCTAAACAAACAACCGGGTAACTGACCAAATTGTGACCCAAGTGCAAACCCTCTATATTTGTACTCCTAAAAGTTACACATTTACAATTTGCAGACACTTACTCAGTGAATCAAAGTGATTTTTTACTGAACCACGATTCACTGCTTTCATCATATCCGACCTAAACCAAGCTATGTTCAGCTTTTAAATCTGTGTAATTACTGAATAGTTGACCATATAATGTTCTGTATTTAAAGATAATCAGCCCAAAGTATACTTTTATGCAAGGGTACAGTGTGTGTGATGCGAATTTCATCATCAGAACAGTACACGCATACTGTACGCCCACCACCTGATTACCGTAACTTTGTACTCACAGGTATGCGCATTGAATTTGTTTTGCAGTAATCAATTGTTCCACAAGGTGGCAACACTGTCTTGCCATTGTTTTACAGTAGAATACGAAACTAAAGAGGCGGAACAACAACAAAATAAAGGAGACTGCAATAACAACAGACGCTCACATTGACAAGCGCTTGTGAGTGAGAGGGTATGAGATAGCCCAGCTTTGGTTTAAAAGAGTTCAAAAATATTTGTTAGCGGTCATAACTTATGGGGAAAAGAGCACACACTAGACATGTATGAAGCTTTTTAGAGCGCATGTGTCAACGCCTGCGTTCGGGCACAACATCAAGGCCGTTTCTCAAACGGACGGCTGCATCCTCTGGAGGTCGCGTGTGCAGGCTGTCATCAAGCCTGGTTTATTTCAGTTAACTGAGCGTTACATTTGCGAGTCATAAGCATATTACAACACTTTACGCTTAAGAATAATGGTCAAATTTATAATTAATCAAATTTATGTTAATATTATAAAATAAGATCTTCTTTATGACGTATGCCGCCTACAAATGCGACCTCTGGAGGATGCAGCCTTCCGTTTGAGAAACGGCTTGAATGGAGTATCCACGTTTTTCCACGGAAGTAAGCCTATGGGTGAGACTTCTGGTTCATACAACATGCAGTAAACAGTAAAACTGTTTTCACTACAAACCACTGCATTCATAATTAAGATAATACATTAAAATAACATTGCAAGACACCAATTGCAAATGCAATGTCATGCAGAAAAACAAGCTGTTTTGTACAGCTAAAAATAGCTAGACGTGGATGAGACCAGAAGCCTGACCCATAAAATTTTTTATTCTTATGAAAAAATTGTGGTTTGAAAGAATATGCGACTATGCGCATATGCTGGTGTACGCGTACAAAAACTAAGTATACTGGGTTTTAGAAATACTCTCAGATTCACTGATCTTTATTATAATAAACTGTATTTACATGTAAAAAAAAATAAATAAATAAATAAATACAGAGGCCACCTGTATGCTAATACAGAAATTTTCAAACTGATGTATTGTGACAGACTGAAAAAATTCAGATCAGGTTCAATTTTCTGTGTTTTCGCATCCGTAGCAAGCATTATGATAGGAAAGGATGAGGAATATGAAAAAAAAGAGAAAAAAATGCATACAAATATTTCAGACTCAGTGTGCAATGACCCTAGCAGTGGGAATAAAACATGCAGTATCAGCTTAATACAAGCAAAATATTACTATATATTGTGATGTGCTATAATTTGAAAGCTTGTGGTAATTTTTTAAGCTCTTGAGCACTAAATAAGCATATTAGAATGATTTCTGAAGAATCATGTGGCACTGAGGTCTGGAGTAATGGCTGCTGAAAATTTAGCTTTGCCATCACAAAAATAAATTAATAAATTGTAATAATATTTCACAATAGGCCTATTACTGATCTTTGATCAAATAAATGCAGCCTTGGTGAGCATAAAAGGCTTCTTTCAAAAACATAACAAAAAATTGGTAACACTTTCAATAAGGTTCATTAGTTAACATTAGTTAACGACTTTAGTTAACATGAACTAAGAATGAACAATACTTCTACAGCATTTATTAATGTTAATTTCAGCATTTACTAATGCATCATTAAAATTAAAAGTTTTGCTTAAGTTAATACTCTGTGAATTGACATGAGCTAACAATGAACAGCTGTATTTTCATTAACTAACATTAACAAATGTTACTTAATACATTAACTAACATTAACTAATGGAAACTTTTTGTAAAATGTTACCAAAAAATCTTACCAACCCTAAACTTTTGAACAATTGTATAACTAAAGCCTCTTGCATATTAATTAATTAATTGATTTACTTATTTATTTCATATGCACTGGGGACATGTCCCATTTTAACTGCAAGAAAACTGAATGCTTTTTTTTACTGAGGGAGGGAAGTTTGTCTGAAGTACTAAAATATTTGTTGATAAAACTGTAATTCTAGATACTAGAATTACAACTGAAAAACCACAACTTTTAAATCCCTATCTACTACACGGGGTAAGCAGGGTGTTTGTTAGTGTTTGTGTGTGAATGCATGTGTGTATCCCAGTGACCCCTTAAACACCTCAGTGCTCATCACCACGACGAGGGCAGTAGACTGTGACCTTACCAATCACAGCTCACACCGTCCACTTCCTCCCTCTCTCTCTCTCTCTCTCTCTCTCTCTCTCTCTCCATCCCTGACTCCTTTCCACTGTCTATTTCTCTGTTTCAGTCATTCAGTCTGAGATAGGCATTTCCTCTCTATTTATGCGGCTCGCACCCGCCTCCTCATCATGTGTGTATGTAGATGGGGAGGTTAGTGCTAGTAATTGGGGATTATGAAGTTTGGCCCTGCCTCTGACAGCAGCCTAGTGAAGATGGATGATTCTCATTTTAGCCTGTAAATGTTGTCAATTCTGAAGCTACGCAACCCATCAGCGCTCATGATGCACACACACACACACACATTTCACATATAGACGCAGCACATGCACACACACCACAGCTGGGGCAAAGATTGGAGAGAAGCCAGACGCTGAGAGAGAAATAGTGATAGAAAAAATGTGTGAAGGAATGGGGTTTGTACAATAAATTGAGATGAAACAGAAAAAAATAGTAGAAGAGGAAAAAAGCAAAGTTTTATTGATTTTGACTAAATAACAAGAACGTAGCCTTACTAGAACTTACTGGAATTCCATTCAAACTGTATTCGTTGCGCTCTCGATTTCTCTCTGGGGTCACAGTTTTCTCGGGGGTCATTTTTGACACAGCCCCTCTGTAATGGCTCTCCTCTCCTCTCACATCAATAACAGATGAGGCCCCTAATCGCGCGACACCAAAATAATTTCACCCCAACCCGCTGCCGCATTTACATAATAGTATTTCCTCTCAGACGCTCTTTCTCTCTTCCATTCCCTCTATCTCCCTTCCTCTATTTTTCCCTCAGCTTGTACGTATTGTCTCTTAGAAGAGCCTGTAAACTGCACTATGTGTGTGTGGGACTGAGAAAAAATGATGGGGGAGGTATTTAGCAGTGCATGCAGTATTAAATGAGCCTGACTGGCAGGGAGGCATTTATTGGTGAGCTCCTCTGGAGCAGAGAGTCGCGGCTCTCAGCATGTATAACACACGCACTCACAATTGTAAATGCTTTATTTGAGACCACATTGCTTCTGTACTTTCTTTTCAGTGAAATCTGATATAGAGGCCATAGTTTCACAGAAAAATCAAGATTCTGTCATCATTTATTTACCCTCATTGCAAAAACTGTATGACTTACTTTCTTGTGCAGAGCACAAAAGAAGTTATTTTGATGAATGTTTCAGCTGTTTTTGTTCGTTATATGAAAAATCCAAAAAATAACATTACATTAAATAAACACACATACACAAATATCTTCTTTTAACAATGATGACAGTTTTCGTTTTTGGTGAACTCTTCCTTTAAGCAATGTTTGACAGCACTGTTACAAGCAATATATTATACAAGTGTGTCATTTTAAGTAACAAATATGATATAAACATGCTTCATTTTTTTAAATTACAGGGAGAACATTATATGGAGAACAGGAACAGGACAATGCAAGTAAGACAGTAAATTTGACAGAATTTTACGTTTTGGCTAAACTGCCTCTTTAAGCAATGTGCTGCCAGCACTCTTATATTAAATATGCAATGCCATCTCAGCGTCAAGTCGTACGTATTTTACAAGGTGGTTAATTTGTACGACCTCACACATACAATATTGTATGATTTCTGTGACTGTTAAGTTTAGGGACGGGGTTAGGTGTGTTCCTTCGTACAGATTCCCTACGAATTTGCCGCCTCGTAAAATACATACAATTTTTCACAAATCGTATGAATTCATATGAGTGAGGTCATACGAATTCATACTAATTAGCCACCTTGTCAAATATGTACAAATTGCTCAGAGATCGGGTGGGAAATATGTTATGCAAGTTATACAAACAGTACTTTCTATTTTTTTTTTTTTTTTTTTTTTACAGTAGAAAGAGCATGGGAAATTATAGGGAGAACAGGCCCACTACAACACAGGTTAGCTTACCCCAGTGCAAACCATCTTTTGCTATTAAAACTAAAAGAAAAAGTGTGTATGGTTATTTTTGATGTGATTTACCAATGTTTGCGGTAGTCAATTTACTGGTATTCATTTAATGCCCCAAAAAAGCATATCTTCACCCATTTCGTGCTTGACATAGCTGTGATAGTTGCTAACTTCTAGCAGCTGCTCTTGGTAGATTATGTTTATCATTATGGAAATGAGCTAATAATGTAATGTAAACAAAAGCAAATGTTAAATAAAAATGCTGAAGCAACAGAAGTGATTGAGATCTTTTATTCGTAACTTGTGTTTCACAGGACTTGTACCAAAGTCCCTTTAAGGCAAGTCATTTCACTCGGCGGCCATCTTTGAAACGCTTTGAAACGGGCAGGCAAGTGCAGCTCCTATCTCTTTGAATGGGGAAACATCAAATTCTCCAAAACTGTTCACCAAGCTTACGATTAAATCTCATATTTGAAATCCCCAATGAAATCTGACAAGAACTGCCTCATAAATATTGTTCATTATGCTCTAATAGCATTAAAAAAAGCCTATTTGTCAGGGTAAGTCAGCCAGTGCGCATGCACAGTACTGAGTGCATGTCTCAGAATGCTGACTGTTTCTATAGGAACCGGAGCTTCTAACGGCAGCTTCAGTGACACAATGACTTTACTAATCAACGATTGGCTCTTTCATTAAGAAGGCAGGGCTTCGCGGCCATAATGAACGTTCCATCTTTCCCCATTCAAAATTACACGACTGACAAGTCTTTGATATTCTATAGTCTTTGCTTGTACCCAAGCGTTCCTCATCTCAAGTGCAGTGCTGTACCAGGTGAGCTACTGAGCAAGTTTACTATGTCAGAAAAGCAACCCAGGCTCTTGAAAATACTTGCCTCTATATACATTTCTGCAATTCCGTAATTATGTACACAAATTTCTGGCAGTTTCAAAGTGAAGTGGCGCTAAAACACGTTTAATACGTGACCGTGGCTCGTTTTTGTTACGTTGGTACAGGCACGAATTGCTGCATTTTTATTATGCTGCTTGCGGTACGTATTGCGGCTGTTCAGAATTCAAATATTCAAGGAGTGTCGTTAAATGCTCTATCATGTTGGAAATATCCCCTACACCAAACCCAACCCTAAACCTATCCGATAGTGTTACAAATGCAAAAGTGATATAAAAATGCATTTGTTTATGCAGCGCTATTTTAATTTCCTTGTGCGGATTTGAGCTGCTTTGTCGACTGCAGTTTCATGGGGTTCGTACTGGAGCTCTTCACCTCACAAGTGCAACGGCGTATCGCGTGAGCTACTGAGCAAACCAAAAAAGTTGTCAGAGCTTTACTGCCTCTATAATGTTCATTTCAACTGGAAACTGCAGTGATTCATACAGTTTTTTTTTAGTTCTGCAGAAATGTATATAGAGGCACATATTTCCAGTGGGCCTACGTAGCAGAAAATGATGTAAACATCAAATTGTATTAGTCGACATATTTGCACTAATGGTAAAATTGTTTTGAGGTCATAACATAGTATTGTTCAAGGAACCACTGAGAATAAATCTTACATTAATTAATAATCTGCTCTTGTAATCATAATTTTTGTGAAAAGGAATACAAGTTTTAATGTGTTAATTTCAGCTGATAACTGCAGTGAATTGTATTTGTCCTCTTTTTTTAATGCTTCAGTTTGAGTCAAACAACTGCATTCCCTGGAATATGCCTTTATCACTCTCTCTCTCTCAGTCTCTTGGTCTGGTTGAGTAATTAGTTCAGTGTAAGGGTTGTTGGGCTGTTGATATATCTCTAGCATAATGTAAGGAGATGGAAAGAGGAAAATTCAAATGAAATGACTCTCACGAGCGTGCGCTGTTTTATATGCTCCCCCTTGAAGTGCAGGACACTAATTAATAGATCTGCCAGTGCTTAATGGTCATTCCAGCACCACAAACTGAGAGATGGAGAGAGCAAATGAGAGGAGAAGTGGAAAGAAATGTAAAAGAGGTGGAGAAAGGGCGCAGGAGGGAAGGATGAAAGATGAAAAAAAAAATGTCATCACTATCTAATAGATATAGCTTGATGGTAAATTTATGGGTGGAGAGAAAAGAAATGCATTTACATTTTATGTTTACTGTCATAGCTGATGTCTTTTTACCACAGTGGCTTTGTATAGTTTTTATTTCTAATTAATAATCATGAAATGAAAACATATAGAAGGATATTCCTTTAAATACTTTTAAATTTTCATTCTAATTAAAAAAGGCATTTAATTTTTTTTAGTTTTCTTGCTTTGTATGTACAGTGGGGAAAATAATTATTTGATCCCCTGCTGATTTTGTATGTTTGCCCACTGACAAAGATATGATCAGTCTATAATTTTAATGGTAGGTTTATTTTAACAGTGAGAGACAGAATAACAACAAAATTATCCAGAAAAACGCATTTCAAAAAAGTTATAAATTGATTTTCATTTTAATAAGTGAAATAAGTATTTGATCCCCTATCAATCAACAAGATTTCTGGCTCCCAGGTGTCTTTTATACAGGTAACAAGCTGAGATTAGGAACTGGTCCTAATCTCAGCTTGTTACCTGTATAAAAGACACCTGTCCACAGAAGCAGTCAATCAATCCGATTCCAGACTCTCCACCATGGCTAAGACCAAAGAGCCATCCAAGGATGTCAGGGATGGGATTGTAGACCTACGGAACGCTGGAATGGGCGACAAGAGCATCACTGAGCAGATTGGTGAAAAGGTGACAACAGTTGGTGCGATCATTCGGAAATGGAAGAAACACAAAATAACTGTAAACCCCCCATCGGTCTGGGGCTCCATGCAAGATCTCACTTCGTGGAGTTTCAATGATCATGACAATGTTGAGGAATCAGCCCAGAACTACACGGGAGGATCTTGTCAATGATCTCAAGGCAGTTGGGACCAAAGTCACCAAAAAAACAATTGGTAACACACTACGCCGTGATGGACTGAAATCCTGCAGCGCCCACAAGGTCCACCTGCTCAAGAAAGCACATGTACAGGCCTGTCTGAAGTTTGCCAATGAACATCTGAATGATACAGAGGAGAACTGGCTGAAAGTGTTGTGGTCAGATGAGACCAAAATCGAGCTCTTTGGCATCAACTCAATGCCAATCTCAATGCCAATCAATGAAAATCTGTGGAGGGAGCTGAAGGTTCAAGTTTCCAAACATCAGCCTCAAAACTTTAATGACTTGGAGAGGATCTGCAAAGAGAAGTGAGACAAAATCCCTCCAGAGATGTGTGCAAACCTGGTGGCCAACTACAAGAAATGTCTGACTTCTGTGATTGCCAACAAAGGTTTTGCCACCAAGTACTAAGTCATGTTTTGCAAAGGGGTCAAATACTTATTTTGAAATGCGATTATGTCATTCTGACTTTTACTGTTAAAATAATCCTACCATTACAATTATGGACTGATCATTTCTTTGTCAGTGAGCAAACGTACAAAATCAACAGGGGATCAAATAATTATTTTCCCCACTGTATGTATTACTCATCCTCAAGTCATTCTAGACATATATGGCTTTCTTCTTTCAGACAAGTACAATCAGAGTTACATTAAAAAATGTCCTGGTCCTCCAAGCTTTATAATGGCAGTGAATTGTAGTTGAGATTTTGAAGTCCAATAAAGTGCATCCATCCATCATAAAAGTACTCCACAAGGCTCTGGGGGGTTCATAAAATCTTTCTGAAGTGAATTGATGCATTTGTATAAGAAAAATATCAATATTTAAAACTTAATAAACCAGAATCTCTAACTTCCACTAACTGTCATACTACGTCATCCACTGGAACACCACTCTCTTGTGAACGATTCACTTCAGAAAGCCTTTATTAACCCTCCAGAGCCATGTGGAGTACTTTTTATGATGGATGGATGCACTTTATTTTGCTTCAAAATCTTGACCACAATTCACTGCCATTATAAAGCTTGGAAGAGCTAGGACATTTTTTACATATACAGTAACTCCAACTGTATTGAAAGAAGAAACTGAAATACACCTAGAATGGCTTGAGGGTGAGTAAATCATAAGGTAATTTTTATTTTTGGGTGAACTATCCCTTTAAGGCACCTGATTTAACCCTTGAAAGTTACATTCACTGGTGTAATTTAATGTAAACAGTTTGATTTGATATTAAATAGTAGTCATTTATTTTGATGTTACTATATAAAGCACAGTTTAGGTTATCTGAAAAAACTGACTGAATTATATATAATATGTATCATATATGTATCTAATTAGCAGCTACAGGAAAAAGAACAAAACCAAGTCCCAAGTTCATTTCCTGCCCTAGGAGACACAAACACACTCAAACAGAGTCAAGCTCTCCATCATTTCTCTCTCCTTCAGCAGCATTCACACTGTCAGTGGAAGGAAAACAAGCTGTCAGTCAATCACACAAGGCCATTTAGCATATACCTCTCTCGCACACTCTCGTTTCTGAAAAAGAGACAGCTCAAAATTCCCGGTTCTCAATTTGTCTGATCGTTTGTGCCACGACAAACCTCACTCTCACACACCCAAGGGATGTGGATTGACCCTAAGGTTAATGCCCTGCTCAGTAGCCTTTGACCTTGCCAGCCTCAGTGCTCAGTGGTGAAATGGACAGAGGAATTATGGGGTCTTTCAGACAAGTCTATAGAACTCTGACACTGGCCTTGTATGTGTGCCTGAATGAATGTGGGGGTGATAGCATTTGACTTTTGAGTGACATCTTTGACTGCGTATTCTTGTGATCATTTTTATGCATCACATGATTGTCTGTTTGTGCATACAGCTTTACTTTTGCATGTTATCTGCTATGTGTGAATGAAGGCCTATTTTAAGGGAAAAGAACTTTTCACCCAAAAATTCATTTTATTTTATTTTATTTTATTTTATTTTATTTTATTTTATTTTATTTTATTTTATTTTATTTTATTTTATTTTATTTTATTTTATTTTATTTTATTTTATTTTATTTTATTTTATTTTATTTTATTTTATTTTATTTTATTTTATTTTATAATACTGCCACTAAGCATCCAAGGACTGGCACTAGTGGCATCATCTTGCGTTATAAAACTTTTTTTTTATACTAATTATTCTGAATTCTGAAATATGGTCACTTGGACATATAAACATTATGCCATATGTGTGGGTAACTTTTGAAAACTAAGAAACAAGTGTCGCTACTTAACCCTAAACCTCTACGCAGTGCTGGGACTTAACCTCAGCCAAAAACTCTATAGAGGGGACATCAGCACCAGAGGGGTCAAAGCCTCAGCATTAGCTCAGAGAGGTGAAAGGTCAGCGTTAGCTTCAGTGTGGGGGTGCACAGGTCAACAGCAGGGTTGGGACGGGGTCAAGCAATACTGGCAGCCAGGCAAGGGCAAAGCGTGAGCTTTCAGAGGAGGTGCGCACAACCACCGTGGCAGGATACACACCCCTACCCCCCCAGCCCTTACCTGGGCGGGCTTGTAGCTGCTGCTGTCAGGGACGGGGTAAATGTCGGGATAGGGCTGTCGATCAAAGACATGGTCCAATACCTCGAGCTGCTGCGGTGTAAAGAGTTCCCCTCGCATCTGCTTCCGCAGGAAGTCCCGCCCTGAGTGGGCATGGCCATTCGCCAAAGGAGAATCCTGTAGAGCTGGAGAGAGATTCAAACAGATTTCATGAAGAAGCAATAAACTACAAGAAAAGCAGCATTTACAAAACTAGGATATTTAAGAACAGGACGCACAAGCTTGGGTTTTAGATGTAGTGAAAAATAACTGTGAACAAACTTTACTGTTACAGTAACGTAACAGTTTTTACAAGGTACGGTTATCCCCCAGTTTACTTGTTTTCGATGGAAACAACAACCTTGGTGAACACACGTTAATTGAACATTTACTAGCTATGTTTTTATCACGCAGTTTTTGTGTGCATTTTCAAGTATCACATAAGAAAAGAATGAAGGAAACACCAAATTTCAAAAGAAAATGCCCTAGTTTTTTCGCTTGCTTGAGGTGCTTTATAACTTGTGCGAAAAAGAGTTAACGCAAAAAATGGGAGATTGAAACGTGTCACGTGACTTTGCGCTATAGGATGGCATAACCTGACTAACCACAAAAACTATAGAAATACAAAGACGGTTCACTCCTATATTTATGAATGGGAGAAACTGCAACGTGCAATATGGCGGAATAGTTCCACCTTTTAACTGAAAGACCCACTCGCTTATTTGTAAAGTCATTGCGTCACTGCAGCGACCGTTAGAAGATCCATTTCCCATAGAAACTTTATTACTGCGCATTTGCATTGGCTGGTCTAGCCTGAAAAATAAGCTTTTAAAACGCTATTTGAGCATAAGAAACAACATTCATTTCAGATTTTGTTGCTGATTTGATATATGTAATTTAATTGCGAGTTCAGCAAGCCATTTTTTAGATTTCAGGATTTCCCTATTCATTTAGATAGGACTTGGTCTTGTATGAGGTGCCCGGAGGCGTTGCAAATATGGCTGCCGAGTGAACAGATTTTCCTTGAAATGGACTTTGTTAACCAGCAGTCCAATCTTGTTGCACAGCATCTGAAATGTTGTTATGGTCTTTCTGAAATGCCCGAGCAAAGTTTGAAACTGAAATGGCTCTATTTCGCCCCCAAAATTGTGATGAGAAATGTTAAAGTCATCGTTTTATTGTAGTTTTTAACAGGCATTTTAGTGTTCCAGGGGTTGATTTTTAAATAATCAGATAACTTTCTTTTTTAACTTTCTTTCTTTTTTTCATTTACTGTTCAGATGGCTTTTATATCAAAATTGTTGGACTTTTCCCTGGCCTAGACATTCAAACTTAAAATATAATCTTAATATTTTATAATATTACAATAGATTTTTAACTATAGTGATCTAAATAAAAGTTAAAGAATATTGTTTGGACATTCTTCAAAAATTACAGTTGTCCACCAGCTTGTTTTCAAAGGAAACAACAGTGCAAAAAAGTGTGAAAATATTGTGTAAATCAGTGGTTCTCAAAGTGCTGAATTAGAAATAAAACTGCCTCGTTTTTGAACTGTGCAGAGCTGTAGCAAAAAAGTTAGGCCTACTGCGCTACTGTATTTTAATGTTGGTCATTATAGTGGTACTTGGAGAGCAAAATATTTTCTTAGGTGATACTTGGTATAAAAAGTTTGAGAACCACTGGTGTAAATAATAGAAACAATATCTTTTGTGTTTCACAGAAGAAAGGAGCTCATAAAGGTTTGTGACAACACGAAGGTGAGTAAATTTTCTTTCTTTTTTGTTTCTTTTTTGGGTAAACAGTCCTTTTAACTATTGTGTTAAATAAGGTCAACCATTTCAATCTTGTAACAACATAGTATTAACTGTCTAAAAATCTATAGCTACATCCAAGATCTACACAATGGATGCGCACTTTAGAATCTTGCCCGGTAGTAGTATGTCATTCGGGTACCTGCTGTTTTATGAATTTTACCACAAATACATAGTAGTAGGGAAGTGGGGATGCGGGGACTGACAAGTAGGGGTTCTAATGGTTGTAAATGCATGTCGTAAAAAACAAATAATAATAGTGATTTATTTCTCTTTGAAATCATGATCATAAGGTTAAGTGCTTGAACTTTCCTGAAAACTAACATACAGAGACTCAAGCACACATACAGGCACACAAACAGAGATTCTTGGACTTGCGTCCTCCTCTCTGAGTGAGTGTTAAGGCAGCGCGTGAGTCAGTTATTACTGGGCTGTTGAGTTTCTGAAGAGACAATTATAAGAGCTGAGAAAGCTACAGCCCTCAAATGATTACAGGGAGAGAAAAAGAGAGAGAGAGAGAGGGATGAAAAAAGAAGAATAGAAACGAAAATCCCTGATATAGAGCCAATTCATTTCTTCAAAATGCCTCTGAGAGGTTATTCTAGGGAGTTAGAGTCAGAGGCCAGAGCAATCCCCACAAGACGAGAGAGAGAGAGAGAGAGAAAGAGAGATACGAAGGGATAGAAGGATAAAATGACAGGCAGACAAAGCAGCTATCCAAACATTCCCTTTTCCTCCTTCATTTGAACACAGAAATCGATCCATTTGAATGTGAATTCAGATCCAGTTTACTGCCGTCTGTGCTTATTTAAAAGAAAGATCTTCTAGTCTCTGACTCGCTGATGCGGGTGCAGGTCCCATGTGTCTCTAATACACCTCAACGCCAGGACTTACCTCAACAAAGCTTAAATGCTCTCTCTCGCTCTCTCTCACACACACACAGAACACACAGAGAGTGTATGATCTCCAGTGTTTTGACCCTCTTAATCCCAGCGGTCAGTGTGTCTGATAGAATTCAATTGATCAATCATGTCTGTGAGATGGCACCATTTCAGTAGGTTTATTGCTTTCCACTCTTCTCAAAGACTGTCCACCGACAACACACACACATATACACACACACACAAAAGACGTTTGAAAGTGTGCATCAGTGCACATATCTTGGATTTTTTTTAAAAACCACTCTCTGGAGTGTTTGTGTGCATGGTGGTTTGTTTATGCATCAGTAAGTGCCAAAACATCTGAGACCGCTAGTGAAAATGCAACACTTGTTTTATGATGAGTTATATATTATTGGCTTAAAAAATTAATTTACACAAAATTCATACATAATCTCTTTGTAATTAGTTTTCCCCCCTTTTCTTTCAAAGACAGCAGCGTGAACCACACAAGTGTGATCATGTTGATGTTATTATGTTATCCAACATGATGATTTGAAAATGATCGAAAGGGCATCTTGTGCTCAGTGAAGAAAAATCTGACCTTTTGTACAAAGGAGTTGGTCAGTGTACAGGGTCAATGGTACAAATTAGTTTTTTGATTAGTGACCTAGAAATAGTGAGGTATTTATATTATTTTGTATTGCATTATATTATATACAGAATTTGTATATATAGTTTTCTGTTTTGTTTACTTTTTTGTCTATTTCCTTCAAGGTTTCAGTTAACCAAATCCTAGATTTAAGTGTCATCTCCAGCTTTTGGGCCCCACTGAAACATCTATAAAGGTCCGGGTCATTAGGGTAATTTCACAAAATTTCGCAAAAAACAAAAAAAGTCCACAGCCTATTGTTAATAGCCCCTTTCACACTTACAGTCTTTCCTGTTAAATTACTGGCAAATTGCTGTTAAGAGATCATGTGTGAACAAGACCTTTTCAAAAATAGTGGTAAGTTCATTTAGGCAATTTACTGGTATGAGAAGTTGTAACATTACCAGTAAATTACCAGTAATGTGCTCTGTGTAAACGCAGAACGAGATTACCGGTATGAGCATGTACGAGTTCAGAATGTGCTGACGTAAGACGTCTACTACTACTAAATGTCTAAAGTCATCTAATAAGAGGTCTCTGAGCCAAAAACAGTTGCATACGTACCCCTCCGTGTTTACAAACACAACACCAGGAGGCGCAGCCATTTAGAGGTAACTTCTGGTTAATGATGTCACAGAATCTACCGGTATTTTGAAACTGATGTGTGCATGGTGCTTTACTGGTAAAAAGATGGAATGTCTTTGCCAGTTAGGCAAGTTGCAAGTTGGTGTTTACCGGTTTTACCCATGTTAAACTGCAACACTGGTTTCATCACTTGCTCGTTGTTTTTATTTTTTTATAGTAATAAAAATCATTAAGTTCAGTTAGAGAACAGACAGTACAATTAAAAACTGAAGGAGGCTGCTCAATGCAGTGTGCCGAACAGCAATCGCATCACAGATCGGTGGTAGGAGTTAGATTTCATGGTAACACTTTACAATGCGGGTGCACAAATATGCATTAAATAATGATACTTTTGCAAATCATTAGCTAATGATTAATTAAAGCAGACAACTGGAAGTTTCAATGCATGGCTTCGACCCATTCTGGTAATTAACACATTAATTTTACACTATTAGATAATATAATATGTTTTTAGGGAATTATGACACATTTAACTAATAACAATTTATTGATTACTTAATCTATAAATCATATAGAATGTTCATTTGTTGCTGATGCAGTAATTATTAATATTTGGTTTAGTTCTTTATGAGTTATACGTTAACTCATGATCATCTGTGCAATACTTAAGCATGAATTAATGCATATTAGTGCCACCATATTGTAAAGTGTTACCGATTTCATTTATCACACGAGGAAAGTGAGTCGAGCTGACGAGTGAGGTGAGAAAGGAAAGATGTTGGCGAAAGATTTAGTTTAGAAACGAAATACAATAGCGCCTGTTTTAAAAATATTTTACATTTTGAAAGGCCTGTTGACTGTTGCCGTTTATCTAAAAGGTGATTTTGGAAGCTCATTGGAAGGACATTCGTTTCTTGTTTAGCCTACTTGGTTCCACCGTGTTTGGTGATTTTCAGTGTTTTTCATAACAAGTTATTTGTTATTTTACATTAGGCCTAAATCATGGTGTATTTTTATTTGTTTGTTAATAGATTAATTAGTCTATGTTTAATATAAGTGAGTTTGTCACACTGTTTTGTTGATGCCCATTTAATCAATTGACATGAATTGCCGCTAACTTGAAAGTGAAAGTAAAATGCGCACGGGCATTTACAAGCTATTTAAAAGTGAAGAAAAGCGAGGAAAAGAGGGAAAACTCTAATGAACTACCCCTCAACCCCTCCCCCAGGTATTACCGGTGTTGTCACACGTTGGTTAACTGCGAAAATTTCCTCACTGTCACATCCCTATTGCCTGTGAGAAGAGCACATTTTGTATTTACCGGTACAGTCATTTCCGATAATTTTACGTCAATTTACTGGTATTACTGTGTGAAGGCTACTAACAGGGTTACGATGTATGAAGCACAGCTTACATGGAAGCCACTTTCTAACCAACTGGCCAATGAGAGTGACCATTCTGCATGGGGAAGTCTTTATCCCTCAAACAAAATTCCCATTTTCTGGATTCCTACTGAAATGGCTAACAGTAAGTGTGGCCACACCTTAAGAACCCACATTTTTTCCACATAACTACTGTTTGATATGTCCTCAAACATCCATATCCTTCTGGAATCACTTGAACTTATGAAAACACAGCCATTGAGTGTCAAAACAATGTTATGGACTTTTTTCAGTTGCTATTATTACACAGATGCGTGTTTATCTGTGACTGTCTGTGTGTGTGTTATGCGTGTAACTCTTTCACACTGTCAGCCGCCGTGTGTGAAATGCAATTTCGGACAGATCTGGAAGCCCACTCAGCCATATCAGAGCAAAAGAGAGACAGAAAGAAGAGAGGTTGCCAATAAAGCTATTTTCACCAAATTTAAACAAACACACCATACCAGCATCACGTTTAACCAACCTTCCTCGGGTTAAGTTTCAAACCGCCTAAACACACACACACACACACACACACACAAACAGACTTATTGGTCTTAGGTATTCAGTTGGCCGGTATTTCTCTGGCCTTTTGTCTTTCAGTCTCTGAACATGCTATAGGGAACCACTCTCTGTAACCAGACACAATACAGCCCAGCTGCATTCAGGGTTAACCCCACTATTCACACACACACACAGAGAAGGAGAACGGAGGAGAGGCATCTTCCTTGCTTCAAAAGCAGAGACAATAGCAACAATGAGATCACCGTTGTGCCCCCTCTGTCTCTTTCCGTCTTCCTCTCTCTTTCTCTCAGGGGTGAGGTTGAAGGTTTTTTGGGGGCAGAGAAAACTGCTTGGTGGATTCCTTGTGCACTTGATACACTTACAGAGTGTGTGTGTGTGTGTATGTGTGTGTGTCAACCTTGACAGATCAAAGTATGAGTCTCTGAAAGGGGGATACCAACCTTTAACAAATCCCACTGTTATCATCTATCCCCTATCCTCCCTCTCTCTCTCACTCCCCCTCTCTTTCACAGTCCCCCCACCTTATTAAAAATTTCCTCTATCTTCCATTCAGAATATTCCACAGAATGAACGAGATAAAAATGACTGAAATGAAACTGGACAAGAAGTGAACGTATTAAACAGCAGGGAAAACCACATCTGTCCTGACGATGTCCACTGCGGATGCAAACAGCTAAGTGTAGTTTGTTAAATTTATCAGATTAAAAGCTATACATTTGTATTTTTTCCTTCATGTTTTGAAGCTGTTACCTTAAAGAAAGGTTTCTTTATTGTTTCAGGGGGCAAAGAGAACATTGTCCGACCCCTCTGCCCCGTACCACAGGCCTCCTGTCTTTCTTTATTCTATTTCTCCTTTCCTCCACTCCTCCCCTCGTCCATTCCTCCTCCGTTCAGAGAGAATGGGCAGACACAATGCTTCTGTTCTAGAGGCCCCACAAGTCAAGTTCTCTCTTTCAGATCACTTCCCCTGGGTCAAAGGGCATCAGTGGGCTTTCCCCAAACACATACACAACACACACGCACTAAGACATCCGAGCCCTCTGTTACTTCCTTTCCTGCTTGTGTGCAGCTGGAAATCATAGTGTCTTGCTTCACTAAACATGCATTTTGCCTCCCTCTCCTTTTTTGAAAGCATTACCACTAAGCATAGAAATTCCTAGTGTTACATAGACACAATTTACCGAGGTATATGAAAAATGTCTTTATTTAATTTCTCGATTTCTTAGGTCTGGGCCAATTTCCCTGTTTGATTCTGATTCACAAGCTCACAGTTTGATTGAAATTCATGTGGGTATATTTCAGTTGTATCTGCATACACATGAAAGAAATTCTCTCTTTGCTAATTATGTAAATGATACAGGGCAGTGAGTAACTTTGATGAGTATTTTATTCATTAAAACTATTCATTAGAAGAACTGGTTAACAAGAGTCATTCATTTTTGGAATTAAGCTACACTGGTTGTGCTATATGTTTTTGATTCACTAAAAAGAACCGGCTCATAAGACTTACTCATTGTAGAAATCAGCCTGCACTGTATGTTTTTGATTCACTTAAAAGAGAAGTCCTCTTCCAGAACAAAAATTTACAGATAATGTACTCACCCCCTTGTCATCCAAGATGTTCATGTCTTTTTTTATTCAGCCGTAAAGAAATTGTTTTTTGAGGGAAATATTTCAGGATTTTTCTCCATATAATTAAACTGAAAATGCAGTTTAAATGCAGCTTCAAACGACCCCAAATGCGGTTGTAAATGATCCCAACCGAGGAAGAAGGGTCTTATCTAGGGAAACGATCGGTTATTTTCATTTTAAAAAATACAATTTAAATACTTTTTAATCTCAAATGCTCATCTTGTCTTGCTCTCCCTGAACTCTGTGTATTCTGACTCAAGACAGTTAGGGTATGTTGAAAAACTCCAATCGTATTTTCTCCCTCATTTCAAAATCATCCTACATTGCTGCAGAAGTACTGACCCAGTCTATGCAAAGTGAACATGCAAAGAAGATCAAACATCCCTTAACAAAAAAGGGAGAACAGTGATATAGGACAATTTTGAAGTTGAGGGAGAACATATTTTTTGACATACCCTAACTGTCATGAACCAGAAAAAAAACATTTCAGGGAGAGCAAGACAAGACGAGCGTGTGACATTAAAAAGTATAGAAACTATATTATTTTTATAAAAATAACCAATCGTTTCAATAGATAAGACCCTTCTTCCTCAGCTGGGATCGTTTGCAACCGCATTTGGGATCGTTTGAAGCCGCATTCAAATTGCATTTTGGAAGTTCAAACTCGGGGCACCATATCAAAATCACAAAATCCTGAAATGTATTCCTTAAAAAACATAACTTCTTTACAACTGAAGAAAGAAAGACATGAAAGGGGTGAGTACATCATCTGTCAATTTTTGTTCTGGAAGTGGACTTCTTCAGAGACTCAATATGTAAGTTTTCACTGCTAGAGGGCACATATTCAAAACAAACAAGAAACAAAGGCGTAGTTTGATGACGCAGTAATTGAGTGTGGAATCATTTGGGTTGAAAAGTCTTGGAAGCAAAACAAGGCCACTGGAGCGATTGCTAATGAAGGACAAGCATGATACATGGTTCGAAAACAGCGGAGCTTTTATTATGCCACAGTCAACCGCTATCACTTCTTCCGGTGATGTGGTATGTAGGAAAAAGCAGCGCTGTTTTTTCTTACTAGATACATTTGAGTATGTTAAAAGTTCTGTTATAATGCTACTCTGTGTGTTCATCACCTGTCTAATGAAATGCATAACGTATTAAAGTGTTTTTGGGGTTTTCATGTCTTTTCATGTCGGAAATCGAGGGAGTATGACATCATTGGCAGGCGACGCAATGTTAAAATCACTAGTTAAAAATGCTTATTTCTCTGGATTTAAACATTCTTGGAAATATTTGGGATAATGTAAGTACAGAATACCTTCAATCATCTTTGGAACACAAATTAAGATATTTTTGATGAGATTCGTGAGCTTTCTGGCCCTGCATAGACAGCAATGCAACTATCATGTTCATGGCCCAGGTAGTAAGGACATCGATAAAATAGTCCATGGGACATCAGTGTTTTAGCCAGAATGTTATAAAGCTACAAGAATACTTTTTGTGCGCAAAGAAAACAAAAATAGTGACTTTATTTAAAAATTTCTTCTCTTCCATGTCAGTCTTCGACGCGGGTTCACGAGAATACCATGACACATGCGTGTGGTGCTGCTGACACAGGAGCTGGTGTTCTGACGTAGAACGTCCATCTCTCTTAGTTCACCGTCTGTATATTCTGGTTCAAATATGTAGACTGGGCAAAGAATTGCAAGTCATCCTTTCTGTCAAAATCTTCAGACATGTTTACAAAGACTGTTTTATGTACAGCGTGCGTCTTCTTTTGCTTGTAAACAAGGTGCATCCGGGTTCTATGTCAGAACGCCGGCTCCTGCGTCAGCAGCATCAGAAGTATTTGTTGTGGTGCTCTAGTAAACACCTGGCAGAGACTGACATAGAAGAGAAGAAATTGTTGAATAAAGTCCTTATTTTTGTTTTCTTTGCACACAAAAAAATTCTTGTAGCTTCGTAAAATTAAGGTTGAACCACTGATGTCACATGGACTATTTTAACAGAGTCTCACGTAGCCAGACGTTCAGACTAACAGCAGAAGGTCTGGGAACCTTGGCCACATTAAAAGGACAAGGACCGCCCAAGAGGCCATATGACTGACAGGTAAAGCAACCAATCATGTTTCGTTTTGTGCTGCGTCATGTTAAAGGCATGGAAATGTCTTTGTAAGTGTACGTAGGAGTCTGTGACGTTAACTTTATAATTTTGAAAATTCTGTTTAGTTGGTCCTGATAGGCGCTCATTGTCATTGTTTATCAAAAATATCTTAATTTGTGTTCTGAAGATAAACGAAGGTCTTACGAGTTTGGAACGACATGATCGTGAGTAATTAATTATTTATAATTAATGATGTAAAAAATGAATTTACATTTTTGGGTGAACTATCCATTTAAAAACAGCTCATAAAAGTAATTTGTTTCAGGGACTGGTCAACCCTGGTCGCCCTGGATGTTTTTGATTCACTAAAGAAGCGGCTCATAAAACTCATTTGCTGCAGGAATCCATGTACATTGGTTGCCCTGTTTTTGATTCACTAAAAAAAAAAAAAAAACATTTCGTAAGACTCATTTGGTGCAGGAATTGGTTGATACCGGTCACGCTGTATGTTTTTGATTTACTAAGAAAAATGAACTGTTTTATAAGGCTCACTTGTTTCAGGAATCAGTCAGCACTGGTTGTGCTATATGTTTTCACTACAAAGAATTGTCTCATAAGCATCATTCATTGCAGGAATCAGCCTACATTGATCATACTGTATGTTTATGAACAGAGACATTTATTTCAGGAATTGTTTACATGGGTCGCACTGCATGTTTCTGATTCACTGGTGCACTGGTTGCGTTGTATGTTTGTTTTTGTATGCAGATCGCATCTAAATCAAGATTTTTTGCCTTGTAATTGTTTAACATTCAAAACAAATGAAAACTCACATTGACTCAGATGAAAGATGATTTCTTTTGCTGAAGCAGTGCACAAAAAATCCCAATTTTTGTCCATCCTGCTCTTTCTCGTGCTCACAAAATCATGCACAGTCTGCACACTCCTTATCATGCCTTCTGCTTTTTAAAATTTGCAAGCAGTACAGGCTACTAGCTGCCAAAACTATCGCTCATGTTTCTTTTTGCCTTCAGCAAACCCATGAGAACGTCCCTCGCTGCGAGTGCGCAGACACACTCACATACTGCAAAACATCACAGCACTGACCACCCGCAGTCTCACCATGTCAATTAAACACACAAATTCATTTAGTCGCCCCTCCCTCCCTGCTGGATGTGATGTGTTGCATTAATTAAAGTGGCAGACGTCGGCCTAATTGGAGCTTGGATGAACGTTGATGTGTGTGTGTGTGTGTGTGTGTGTTCAGCTAAGCCAGTAGTTAGCTTACAAAGTTACATTACGTTTCATTGCATCCATAGTTTGTCATTATGTTGTTATTTTTTCCTGTATTGTATTACATTATATTAAGAATGTTATCCTCACAACCTGTCAGTTGGTTAATAGCAAGTTCCCCTACTATATACGGTGAAAAACCATTATAGATCTAACAGGACATTTTTTACAGTAAAATACTGTTGAATTTACAGTCATTGTAAAAAAAAAAAAAAAATAAAAATAGTAGTTATCTAATTTACAGTAAAAAAAAAGTTATATGCACACAATGCATGAGAATTTACTATCAGTATATTTTATAGATACAAAACAGAGTAGTAAGATCTAATAGTAACATTATATCAAGTATTGAAATTTTTACCATTTTTTTTTCTGTAAATTTAGGTTCAGTTCCTTTAACCCTAAAATGTTGCTACCGTAATTTTACTAAATTAATTACAGTAAGGTTCTAGCATCTACAACTAGGTTTTTTTTTACTGTAAGTTCATATGACAGAAATATAAGATATATATATATATATATATATTAAAAATAATATCAAAATATTATTTTTATATTGACATATAAATACATATTACTGCTAAAAGTCTAGAAACCCACATTGTTGATTTAGTATTTAATTTATTTAGTGTTTATTTTATTCATTTTATTAATATTTTCAGTTTTATTTTTTAGATTTTCAGTATACAGTTGAAGTTAGTTAAAGTTGTAGTAGTTTTGTGTGTTTTTTGTTGTGTCATTTTTATTTTTTTTGGGGGGGGGGGGGTATATATGTCTGTATAGTGTTTTTATTTATTTATTTATTTATTTATTTATGCAGTTTTAATTATTTTAGTATATCAAGTTATGTCAAGTTAAGCTAAATTAAAATGAGAATTCTTGCTTTGGCAGCTAGCTAAAAAAAAACAAAAAAGTTCTTTGTATTTTATTTTATTTCAGCTAATATTTATTTTATTTCAAGTAATGACATTTTTGGTTGTTTTAATGGTAACACTTTAGAATAGGGAACACATATTCAATTTTAACTAAGATTTTTTTGCTAAACAAACTCCTTAATTGCTGCCTATTAATAGTTAATAAATTGGTTGTTAAGTTTAGGTACGGGGAAATAAGGGATCTAAAATATGATCATGAAGAATAAGGCATTAATGTGTGCTTTATAAGTACTAATAAACAGCTAATATGCTAGTAATATGCATGCTAATAAGCAACTAGTTAATATTGAGAATAGGGTATATGTCGAACAAAACCGTAAAACAGGTCTCATCACTTCAGCTTGTCAGAGAACGTGTTAATTGCCGCATTAAATTTTGGGGATATCTATGGACATTAGACATTGGACATGATGGACATTGGTTATGATCATCTATGGTATCGACTCGGCTGCAACGAGACCTGTTTAACAGAATACGGAAGTCTGTTGCGCATAAACCCTATTGGTCCTTAAAATAACGTGTGACCATTTTAATTTTAGTTTCAGTTTTAGTTTTATCTGAAAAAACCTTGGTCAGCAAATAGAAAGGAATCTTCTATTGTTGAAGCCTGGCATTTTTTATAAGTCATACTGTGTGTGTGAGTGTATGTGGGTGACATCTGGAGTTCCCTCATGTACTGCAGGGGTCTGCCAAGCAATGGCTTTTTAATAGACACATGTGCGCAAACACGCACGCGTGCACGTCCACATGCACACGCTGTGCCTCCCCTGGATAGAGATGTTTATCTAAGACGTGCCAGCGGTGTCCAATCCCCCTCCTACTCTGATGCATCTGTCAATGTTCAGCAACTTCCATCTGTCCTCTCTGTGCTTGTGTGCATGTGTGTGAGTGCATTGAAATGATGCTGTGCATAGGAATGAAAGAAGGTTGAATACAGAACGTAATAGATTTTTTTGTTCTGTAATTGCTGGTAGCAATTAGGTAGGTCATTAGTTATGAAATGTCCTGCTTGAAATAAATTCCCAGCAACAATAATACTTTAAGTTAAGTTTAGAGTTGAGACTTAAATGTTCAGAACTTCTTCAGTTTCTGAAAACAAAGCACACGTATGGACTTACTTTCATCTCTCTTCCTCTTGCTTGCGTCTGCAGGTGAGCTAATTCCCAGAATTCCACTAATGGAGTAGGAGGAGCCTGCAGCGTCACTGGTTACTGCCGATACCTGGGTCACTGCCACTGTGGAAGCTAGAAAGTTACAGAGAGGTAAGAAAGACCAGAAATGTCCTGAAGTATACATGAACATAGTGGACATTATTATTGCCACTCCTTGCACTGACAGGACATTTACTTTGGGCAGCATATACAGTCAGCTTGCAGGCCAATGAGGGCCAATTAGAAATGTCCATGATAAAAAAAAAAATAATAATAAATCTTTAAAAAAAAATATTATCTTTATTTATTTTCATTAAACAATTTTTTTTAAATATTTTAAAATATTTTTTAGAATTTTTAAAATATTTTTGCAAGATAAATATAACATATAAATATTATGATTTATTAATTCATCAATAGCATTTTACAGCCCATATTAATCTTGCCTAAACCTTAAAACACATTCCTAATATTCTGCAGGGGTCATTTCTATGATATCATTTTTGTTTTACAATTTTTGTCTGCATGTCGGTTGCACCACATGACCTTTTTGTACGCACAGCATTACTTTGGCCGACAAAAGTTCACATCTTAAAAAGCTTTAAAGACTTTTGCGGTTTATTTTTAATAATAAACTGTTATGCAAAATACCTAAAGAGATAGTTTTGGTTCCCGGTGATTTGCATTATAATTACAAAAATAAATAAATGAATACAGTGGAAGTCAATGAGAACTGAAATGTGTTTGAAAAAAGAAAGTAAGTCATACAGATTCTATCTATTTTGTTTTTATCTGTCTGTCTGTCTGTCTGTCTATCTATCTATCTATCTAAATGTATTTATTTTCCCAGTAGTTGTGTTCCATTTTAAGCCCATTTTAGTCATTAGTTCAATTTCAAGGTAATGCATGGATTGAGAAAATGAGTAGCTGTGTAAATGTCTCTTGATGCTGACAGTATTGGGTTTTATGTGATTCTAGCCTTTGCTCAGTTAAAGCTTCCAGCCCAGTGTCATTTGCTTATGTGTGGAATGTTCTTGAGTGTTTGTTTTTCCTTCCATGGTTCTTGGCCTGGCGTTTTTCCTGCCAAAGACCTTTCACCAAAACCTGCTGTCACTCAATTTTGGCAACATGCTGGCACCCAAGGATAAGACGCTAACAAGCTAACAGCTTTTCGACATGTCTGGCTGTCTGTGAGGTCTTGGCGGTAGGGGACGAGGCCACAAAGTCTTCTCTCTGTCAAGCCTTCATTCTCTCTCTCTCCTCTTTATCTCACTTCCTGTCAGCTGACGTACAGCCTGAGTGACAGTACAGTGGCCCCAAGGGGACACTAAGGTGTAGAGATGAGGCTAATCCCACATCCCAACAGACTGTGCTAAAATGGAGAAGGTGGGAAAAAAGAAAAACAAATCGCTCGGAGAAAAGATAAACGCCTTTGCTCACCCGCCGCTCTCGTTTGCTAACCAGGTGGAAAATGTAATGAATGCATATCCCTCCATTTTTTTACTCTTGATTTATCGTTTCAATTATCTGAATCTCTTATTCTTTCACACTTTTTTCTCCTCACGTCGAGGAATGGAAACCCGAAGCTAACGCTTTATATTCAAAATCCCTAAATTTCAATTTTCCGCCTGAGTATGAGAACTATTTATCATCATAATCTGAAGGAGACGGAGAACTGGCGAGCGTTGTGCGTGCGAAATTAATTTAGATTAAGCGGAGGTGTGCGATTATGAAGATTACTGACAGCGAGACAAGCGCAGTTCAATACTTTATTAACTGCCGACGGGAGTTTTCCTCTAAAACTGATCTCAGATGGATCATTTTTGGAGATTCCCCTTTGGTTTTTGGAGACATTTGAGTGTCAGAATAACAGTAATAGATTCAAGGATTTAATTAAACGTTAAAGATGGGGAAAATACAGTATAGAGTATAAATAGAGTACATTTTCAAAATGCAGTACAGTAAATGTTCAAAAATTTCAAATCTCTATCCCCCTCAATGTCTAAGAGAGATGCAGCCGTAAGGGTAGCTGGTATGTTGAAGGAACTACTTTCAGGAAATAAATGTTTCTGTTATAAAAAAAAAAAAAGAAAGAAAGAAAGAAAGAAAATCGATAAATTAAATAAAATTTCACATGATCTCATGTGAGCTTCAACAATGTCTCAAACTGATTAGATTTGATCATTTATTTGGTCATAAATACAAAAAAGGGGTAATATAAAATAATGTAAAATAATTGTTTTCTATTTTAATATATATTTTTAAATATATTAATAAATTCCTGTGATGTCAAAGCTGAATTGTCATTACTCCAGTCTTCAGTCTCACAAGATCATTCAGAAATTATTCTAAAATATTATTCTAGTACATTGGTGCTCAGGAAGCTCCATGTAGAAACCAAAAAATAAATAAAATAAAACAAAACAAAACAAAACAAAACAAAACAAAAAAAAAACAAAATGATCCTGAAAAAAATTGGATGAATACATAAATAGAATTATAAATGCTCTGAAAGTTCAAATCTTTTATAACATCATAAATATCTTTACTGTCACTTTTGGTCAATATAATACGTCCTTACTTTATAAAAGTATTAATTTTTTAATAAAAACAAAAACAAAACATTACTGACCGCAAACATTTGAAAACTTTTATTTTTTTTCAGAAGCTACATTTCTATATATGAAGAGTTCAGATGCAAAACCAGATAAATCCATCTGACATCTTTCTTTAAAAAATGCATATTTATCAGGCTCAGATGTATAGGTTTCTATGTAAATACCGGTACTTCTGATTGGGCTGAGGCTGGTATTTAAGTGAGTTTGTAGAAAAAGTATTTGATGGACGTATAATGTGTGTCAAGAGCATTCACTCAGTATCATTATCTCATTTTTGACTGAGATGGCTTTTATCTGGTTTTGCATCTGAACTCTTCACATATTTTTAAAGGCAACAGCTATTTGAAAGTGAAAAAATCAGTATTTTTTAGCGATATGCTATTTACATTCTGTTAAAATAGCATGATTTTCTGCTATTTATACTACATATTGCAAATAGTGGCAATCATCTGCGCCACAGTATTATAGTACATTATAAAACAGTATGCAGTAATAAAGTTTTGAGTGTAAATTATAATTTTAATTCAAATTATTAAATGGATGCCACTTTATTGGGACAAAAATTGGCAAAAGGCATATTCAAACCCGTCAACAATGATTACGGCGCACGCTTTACCATCTACGCCACTGAAGCTGTTGTTAGACTATCGTCTTTTGTAGTGTTGTCTAGTCCAGTCACACATTGGTGGGTGGAGTTAATGTAAATAGCCTCTGCCAACAAGGCAGGCTATTTGCACTTAGTGTAAATAGACACTCTGTAAATAGACACCAAATCCAAATATGGTACTCCCCGATACTCCAACCAAGAACAGAAGTTCTGCATCTTAAGTAGCTTGAAACATGACAAAAGTAGATGTGAAGTTGACTCTTACCTAAGTTATGGGCAGAGACAGCTCCTGATTGGCCAGGTGGTTGCTGGACTTTAGTGCGAATGATCCTGCAGCAAAGTAAGAGCAAACAGGTATTACCATGTGTTCAAGGTTTACCATGCAAGGTGCCGTGTGTAGGGGTGTGTGTGTATTTTATATCCTTTAATATAAGTATGCATGCATGTGAAATGTGTGTGTGTGTGTGTGTGTGTGTGTGTGTGTGTGTGTGAAGTGGCTCATGCAGGCTGACATGGCAGCAGAGTCTCACACTTCCTGCATGGCTGCTCAAGCAAAGCACCTTTCCCCTCTCCTCCTCGTCTCTCTCTCTCTCTCTCTCTCTCTCTCTCTCTCTCTCTCTCTCCCCCTTTCCCTTTCTTTCTCTGTTGCTCTCTCTCTCTGAGAAAGGTTGTCATTGTACACATGCTGTTGAACCAGTGAGCTGGACACTGCTCATGAATATGTGTTTCTTCTTACGCCACTGACTCAGTCCCGTTGTTTTCCTTTATCTGCGTCTCTCTCCCTCCATTCTTTCTGTCTCTTCTCTGTGTATTGCTCTATCCCTTTTCTAATCTACTGATCACAATGTTCTCAAAAATATAGAAATTTGCACACATATAAAGTACTATTCAAAAGTTTGTGGGTTGGTAATTTTTAATGTTTGTCTCTTACATCTTAAGTCTTTTAAGCACACCAAGGCTGCATTTGTTTGTTCAAAAACAGTGTAAAAATGGTCATATTTCGAATATTATTATAATTTCGAACAACTGTTTTCTATTGTAATATATTTTTAAAAAATGTAATTTATTCCTGTGATGGCAAAGCTGAATTTTCAGCATCATTTTTACATTCTTCAGTGTCACATTATCGTTCAAAAATCATGTGAATATAATTATTTGGATCTCAAGAAACATTTATTATTATTATCTGTACTGAAAACAGTTGTGCTGCTTAATATTTTTGGTGGAAACTGTGATACATTTTTTCAAAATTTCTGACTGATGGTGGGGTTTTGGAAAGTCAAAAAGACTTTCCAAAGACTTTTTTTTGTTATTTTGTTATAAATGGCTTTACTGTCACTTTTGTTCAATTTAATGCATCCATGCGCAATAAAAGTATACATTTTTAAAAAAACAAACAAAAAAAAAACACAATCTAACTGACCCCAAACTTTTGAACAGTAGTAATACTATCAAATGTTAGCAAAGTGAAGCACTACCACATTCTGAAAATACACTTTAAACTATTTCAACCCAATTAAAAAAAAGTCAAAGTAAATTACTGATGATGAAATTGACTGATTAAACGGACATCAAATAGACAGAAATGTTTGTGACAAGTTAACTGGATGATTTTTACAGTGCACACACACCTGTTGATTGAGCTGACGCTGGGCACGCTGTCATTGTCACACACTCTCTCTGCCAGCAGTCTGTCTCGGATCTCCCAGGCAAACATGGTGGGGTTTTGGCGTTTGTAATCAGCGATTTTGTCGACGACTTTGGGTGTAGCAACCTTTGGTTTGGAGCCTCCGATCACCCCTGGTCTGATGCTGCCTGTCTCATAGTACCTGTGGAGCAGACAGACAGAGAGCTGTAATGTCTTGTGGTCAGCGCACAGTTGGTTACTAGTAACACAAACACAGAGAACAACACATATGTGCAAAAGAAATAGCAGTCTATTCAGCCTATTTACAAAAAACAGCTGCAAATGAGCACTATCAAAGCTTATATTTTCGACATACACACAGGAATTATAAAACAGGTCCTGCGGCCAGTTGCATAAACTTAGCCTCTGTGTTAAGACAGTGTCTTAAGAACCTGATCTGACTGACTAGCAGCTATCCAAGTGGTAATTTTATGGATTCAACGTAGACTAATCTGTGTTTTTATGTAACAGAATTAAATGCATATGACCAGTCTTAAAGAAAAAAAAAACTGATGTCTAACTAGATGACTAGTCTAAACCACACATTCTGTATTAATGCTGAATTAAGATACTTGGTAAGTGTGAACAGCCTATATTTAAGCAAATGGCCATGGTGGAATAATCTTTAGTATAAGTTTTTAATATTAAAAACATTATTATATATAATAATATATGTTATTATTCATTTTCATTAGTAATAATACATTTATTAAAATTCTAAAATATATTGAAAATGGGATAATTTGGTGGGAAAAAAATCATTATTTTAGATGATTAAATATTCTAATTGATTTGGTACTCAAGAAACATTTTAATATCATCAATGTTAAAAACAGGTATGCTACTGGTTTTTTTTTTTTTTTTTTTTTTGTAAAAACTGTGGCCAATTTTTTTTTCCCCAGGATTCTTTGATAAATAAAAAGTTTAAAATAACAGCATTTATTTGAAATATTGTAGCATTTTAAATAAGTTTGTAGCATTATATATATTTTTACTATAACTTTTAATACATTTAATGTATCCTTCTCCAATAAAAGTATTTATTTCTTACAAATGAAAAGTAAAATCTTACTGACCCCAAACTTTTGAATGGTAGTGTATATTATGATAGTATATTGATATATGTTATTAATATTAGTTAATTAGTTATACCTTAGATCATTAATATGAACACATTTATTCGAACACTGATAACACACATTGACACATCTATGGAACACTCTCATATGTGACCCTGGACCACAAAACCAATCATAAGTAGTAATAGCCAACAATACATTGTGTGGGTCAAAATTATCAATTTTTCTTTTATGCCAAAAATCATTAGGATATTAAGTAAAAATCATGTTCCATGAAGATATTTTGTAAATTTCTTACCGTAAATATATATCAAAACATATTTTTTGATTAGTAATATGCATTGCTAAGAACTTCATTTGGACAACTTTAAAGGCGATTTTCACAGTATTTTGATTTTTTTGTCCCCACAGATTCCAGATTTTCAAATAGTTGTATCTCGGCCATGAAAAATCTCTATTTTGAAAAAGTGACCATTTTGAATGGTTTTGTGGTCCAGGGTCACGTGTTTTATCAAGCAACAAGCCAGGTTGTGTGTTACAGTGTTTTTTTTTTTTTTACCAAGGTTAAGGGAATTTTAGGTGTCCGCTTAATCTCACATGCCTAACTGCTTTAGTTTAGTTAAGGTCCAACACACAAACATAAACCAAAAGCGCAGCCATGAAAAGCTCACCAAAATGAGCATGCAGAAAATTCCCTCATTAACAAGAGAGCAGAGTTAGTCATACGCCTTATTTACTCAAACCTCACTTGCAGCCCACATATTAGTGTGTTTTCTGCCTGAGCAGAAAGAGGAAGGGAAGATATTACTGCACACACACGGAGCGCCACAGTAACGGTTGAGTGAGTTGGACGATGGCTGGGGGAAGAGGGCTGAGGCAAAGGAGAACAATGGGAAACACATTTTTTTGATATAGCTAAAGGCTCTAGCACTAATCCACACCTTTATCCATTCAAATTCTGTCCTCCCCCTTAACCCCTTCCTCCCTCTCCTTCTCTCTTTCCTCCTCTCTCACCCTCTCTCTGTCCTTCCAGCCATCCCTCCCTCCTCGGGAGACGTATGGTGCCAGTGTCATTTTGATGCAAATGTAAAATGTGATGAATCTTTTCTTTTTTGTCCCAGAAAGACAGAAAGAAAAGACGGCGCTTTGACTTTGGCTTCGGTGCGAGATTTGAGAATTTTTGAATTTCAACGTGTCTTCTTTGAAAAGAAGCGCTGAGTCAGCCTCAACTTGAACCGACGGCAGAGGGAATATCAAGCCAACGGACAGCATTCATCAGTGTATGGATATTTCAGAAATTGATATTTATTATGGATTAAGTAAAAGTTGACCAAAGGAGGGTTGGAAAGCATTTAAAGGCAAGACTCCAAACACATACTGGCCCCACTGTTTGAATGCAATAGAGGACATTAAGCTGGTTTCCCAGGCAAAGATTAAGCCTAGTTCTGGATAAAATAGCACGGGCGATAGAGATTCTCTATTCAAAATCCTTTTCAGTCTGGGACTAGGCAAACTCTGTGTGTGGGAACTAATCCACAGTGTCTGATAGCACAGACTACTAACATGTTTGGCCAGCGTTATATTGCCAGGACATTGTCACACAAAATAATCATATAATATCTCAAAAAACTGTCATTTGAACTCTATAATGAAATATGAGAGGCCCAGGCCCATTGCTTGGTGAAATATGGACAAACTCAGCGATTGGTTTGTTTTGACCCAGCTGTTGGTAGTTTTATTTTACTGAACTATTGCTTAAAAATTACCATATTTTTTGCTTAAAATTACCCAAAAATAGGTTTGAAATTAACATATATTAATATGTTACCCAGCACTGGATGAAATATGGACAAACCCATTGACTGGGTTGTTTTGACCCAGCGGTTGGGTTAAATATTTTAACCCAACCTTGTGGGTAGTGTTATTTTACTCAACTGTAGCTTAAAAATGACTAGATTTATTGCTTAAAATGAATCAAAAATAGGTTGGAAATGTACATTTATTAATACGTTACCCAGCGCTGGATGAAATATGGACAAACCCACCAATTGGGTTGTTTTGACCCAGCAGTTGGGTTAAATGTTTGAACCAGCCTTCTGAGTAGTTTCATTTTACTTAACTATTGCTTAAAAATGACCATTATTATTGCAAAAATGAACCAAAAACAGGTTGAAAATTTACATTTAATAATATGTTACCCAGCGCTGGATGAAATATGGACAAACCCAGCGACTGGGTTGTTTTGACCCAGCAGTTGGGTTAAATGTTTGAACCAGCCTTCTGAGTAGTTTCATTTTACTCAACTATTGCTTACAAATTACCATTATTATTGCAAAACTGAACCAAAAACAGGTTGAAAATTTATATTTATTAATATGTTACCCAGCGCTGGATGAAATATGGACAAACCCAGCGACTGGGTTGTTTTGACCCAGTGGTTGGGTTAAATATTTAACCCAACCTTCTGGGTAGTTTTAATTTACTCAACTACTGTTTAAAAATTACAGTATTTCTTGCTTAAACTGAACCAAAAATAGGTTGGAAATTAACATTTATTACTATGTTACCCAGCGCTGGATGAAATATGGACAAACCCAGCGACTGGTTTGTTTCGACCCAGCAGTTGGGTCAAATGTGCATATTTCACCCAGCGTTGGGTTGTTTTTAACCCAGCATTTTTTTGTAGTCACATGTTTGCCAATAGTTGCAAGAATTATTAATTGTTTATTATAATATTGTGCAGCTCTTGTTAATCTATATGATTACAGCTTTTTAAGCTGCATAAAGTGATTTTAAAAAAGTGGCTACACTACCATTTGAATGTTTTTTTTTTTCAAAGAAGTCTATAATTTTGTGAAATATTATTAAAATTTAATTTAAAAAATACATTTTTTATTTTAATATATTATAAAATGTATCTTTTTCCTGTGATGGCAAAGCTGAATTTCTTAGTATTATCCATTTTGAAAACAGTTTGCTCAGTATTTTTGTGGAAACCAAGAAACAGTTTGTTTTTTTTCCCACCATAGTTCTTTGATAAATAGAATGTTCATTAGAAAAACAGAATTTTTTTAACATTATAAAGGTACTTACCATCGATTTAATTTGTCCTGGCTGAATAAAAATAATAATTTCTTTTTAAAAAATTACTGACCCAAAATTGTTGAAAGGTAGCGTACTTCTCAATGTTTTAAATGTATTACGGACATCATGAGGATATGGAAGTAATAGAAACCACACAAAAAAGTACATTGGTACTATTATAGTACTAAATGGTAACCATATACTTCATGTACCACGGTATTACCATTGTTATTACGTTGCATGCAAAGTACATGGTACTATTTTGACGTAAGCTCAAAAGGCTTCGTCTTTACTTTTCTTTTACGATAAGCAGAACTCACCTGCCCAGTATCTTGCTGACGCAGCCGTGGCTGACCCGGAGCTGGCGGGAGATGTCACACGGACGTACGCCCTGATGGGCCAACTCTACTATCCTCTGCCTCACCACATCAGGCAAAGGCCGCCCGTTTACAAACACCCCACCCAGCTGATTCACCCCTCCATGCCCTGCAGACACAAACAACAATAAAAGGAAACTGAGCCAATCATATCTTCCTTAAATACAGAAGCTGACACATAGTGGGCAAAAAGCATTGCTGTCCCATCCTGTGTGAGTGTGTGTGTGTGTGTTTGACCTGAAGGTTACGATTATGCAGTCTCTTCCTCTCCTCTTTATCATATCACCCCTGGTGGTCACCTAGAGAACTGCATATGACCTCCTCACTCAAGTTAGTATTTGTATATGTGTGTCTGTCTGTAATCGTTGTTGTATGTGTTTTTTGCACAGTGGGTGGTGGGATGGACCTCCTTGGTGGGCTTAGACTTTTGGATACCAATTTTCTTTCATTCTTGTACTGTATATATTCATTAGAATTCAGTATCTTATCATCATTTCAGTGCAGAAGTCTACGTGGTAATCCAGTCAATCTGTCATATTAACATACTGATTGCTTCAGAAGGGGAACACACAAACACACATTTACACACACAAAAGAAGTGGGGGGTGTCTGTTAATCCAAGCTACGGGGTAATGGATCTTAAATACATCCGAGAAGGCAATATCAAACAGACCTAACTGGTCTTGTGTGCCCATCACTAAATACATAAGTTCAGCTAACAGAAAATTAAAACCCAGCTACATGTCATTTTCAGTTTCTCAAGGCGGTAGGCTGAAAAAAAAAAAAACAGCTTTTTTATATTAAAAAAAATACTTTACTGAATGATTTGACCTGTTAGATTTCTGAGAGGTGTATTAGTTAGCCTTCATTTTTTTTTACGAGTTTCGCTTCCTCTTTCATTTCACCTCTATTAATGTTTTAGTTTTCTTTTCTTTCTTTTTATGCATCTTTCAGTTACAGTTTATTATTTGAATACCCTTGAGCAAAATGAAGTCAGAGTCAACTAGTTAAATTGATTTTTAAAGATGTACATTAAAAATTAGATGTGCAAATATTCCTCATTTGTAAGTTGCTTTGGATAAAAGCATATGCTAAATGAATAATTTAATTAAAACAAAATGTTTTGAATGTTTTGCTTAATCTCCTGTTTGAATTAAAAAAGGAATAGATATAGTATAAAATGTTTCTTCCTCTGAAAAAGCCTAAGTTTAAAAATGTGTCAGAATTTTTTGATCAATTTATATTGGATTTCTAAAACTTTTTCAACTGCAGCTAGTTACCAAGCACTGATTTACAGTTATGTACAAAACATGCATAAAATCTGATGCATGGAGCAAGTTAGTGTTGAAGTGTGTATGTGAAAGTAAGTGTATGTGTGTTTGTTTGAATATAAGTGCGTGTCATAGAGAGAGAAAAGGCTGCAGTAGGGATTAAACGAAACAAGCTATTCAGATGTGATCTGACCAAGACTTTTCCCCGTTTCTTCAGCAAATACGGCTGGCTTATAAATCGAAGTGTTCCTAGAGCTTTGATTGATTTCGAGGCAGGTTCCGTTTAGAAATAGCGAGAGCGGCTGAAAGACATTCATGCTCCCCCATCCAGAAAATAAACCCGATTAGAGACGCTGCTCCATTACGATCCGCTATCGGCCGCTCCGATTAAACCGCTCCAAACAGAGCGAACCAAACGCCAGCAAAGCGACGTGACATCAGGCGTGCTTTAACAAACAGGCTCACGAAAAAAAAAAAGAAAAAAGAAAGAAAAAGAAACAAGTAAGGGACTACCTTCATTCATGCGGGGTAAATTTAATGTTTTCGTGAAGAAAAAAAAAATGCAGCATTTGAAAATAAAAGCACAGTTACATTTAAAAAAAAATAAAAAGAGTTTATCTTATATTGAAAAAAAAGTTAAACCATAGGCTAATATTAAAGTATGTACAGTTGAATATAATTTTTATATATATATATAAGTTTTAAATAGATGTTTTTTATTCATCATTTGCTTATACACTTTTGTAGGCGGTGTGAATCATATTATTTGTAACATTATTATTATTTTGTCATATAGCTTACTCAAGTTAATCACGTAGCCTATCATAACCTATTAGTAATTAATACCTCATTGATAGTTCCTGGTTATGTATTTGCTTATTTATTTTATTCTAATAAGACATTTAGCATAATTTACGTATAGTTTTGCCTATTATTTAAATAAAAATAATAGTAATACTAATGTTTTTAACAGGCGACAACAAACAAGCAGGGAAAATCAGAGCACAGAAACAGAACAATATGACACTTTCAGAAATGTCAGCAAAATCGTTTTTTCGTAGCACAAACTACTCCTAAATAAGAACGAATTAGTTTTTTAGTAATTGACAATAAATATTTATATACTATTATATTAGTCTGCATTCGTTGTTTATGACAATTTAGCATAACATTTAGCCAACTGGTGGCCTAATAACAACCGTAACATCTAATTTAGGAAGTGGTAGGAAGTGTTAAATACAGGCCCTGTAGTAACTTACATTTTACAAGAGTTCACACTTTTTATGATCACGCGTTTTTAAAACCTGCAAAGTCTTATTAATATTCATGAGAAAGATAAGTACGAGTTTAAAACATCCTAAAGTCTTCTTCCTCTCTCTGTGTCTTTCCTAAAAGTCTCGCAGTTTCGTGTCACACAGTCTATTCTTAAGGTTTGCACCGTTTGACATTTTCGGTGTAATCGTTTTACCCCGCGGATTGTGTCGAGATATTGTGACGGAGAGGAAACGTGATTCGTTCTAGCTTCTGAAATGTGTATACATCTAATCCACCGTTTCATTCACCGTGCCAATAGATGTCATTTCACATAGATGTGCGTGTGCGTGTGAGTGTACGGGTGGGTGGGTGCGTGTGTGCATATTTGAGTTTTGCTGTGGCTTGGTGTATGAGGTTTTATTCATCGATGAGAAAGAAGACTGGAAGAGAAAGAAAGAATGAGCGAGAGAGGGACGGGGGAGAGAGAGAGAGAGATCACAATTGTATTTTCAAGGTGCATAATATGTGATTGGCAGCTTTTGGGATTTGGTAACAAAGACATTGCGATTTTCCATTTTAAAACAGTTTTTCGTATAAATTGAGGACGTGTACACAGAATTTATTTTTGCATAAATAATTTATAATAAATTATGAAAAATCATTTTGAATTCTAAAGTATTTCTAAATGCCCATAATTAATGATTTTAAACGTGCAAGTGGTTGTTTGCGCGTTGGCGCCAACACGAACAAAAAATAAAGAGAGGGAAAGAGAAAGGGGGCCCTTAACGCTAGTATCTTGGGGGACCACCGGTGTCCGCCATGTCACGAATGAGTGACCACACATCTCGCCGCTACAGTTCTGGGCAACGTCAGCTTTCGTTTTTAACCTCACAAGCGGCCTATTTGCAACCACCCTCAAGCGAAGTATTTAAAGGTTACGGAGCCTGTTTGCCATATTCTCAGCTGCGGTTCAAGTTCAGTTTGTGTCCGCTGGCTGCTGGCCTTGGCCGCGATCTCTTCCCCCCTCTCTTTCCCCCAGGGATTGTCAAACAGAAAGCAAAAGCTCTAACAAAGCAACCCGGTCCTTAATAAAGAGAAAACTCTTAAAATAGTTGGCCTAAACAGCAAAAACTTCACCTTTATTTAAGATATTGTTGCCTTTTTAAAGTTTACCTGCGATCGCGCACAAAGTGCTCTGCTTTGATTATATTTAATTAGAGCATATTTTAGTTATATTCAGAACGGAATATTAGAATAGGACGAAGAAACAATATTCTGAGAACTTTGAAAGAAATGAAACACTTAACAGCAGTTAGCCTGAAGAAAGTATACCGTGAACTTACTGTGCATCGCTGCGAACGGGTCGTGTTTGCAGTGGATTTCCATCGGTTAGTAGAACAGGCCTTCCCGTGAAAAACCACCAAAAAGCCTTTAAAGTCCTGTTCTTGCTGTTTTAAAGGTTTGTGCGTCGTGTTCAGTCCGTTCTGCTCGAAAATGTCTCTGTTAAACACAGTTTCAGCTGTGTGGAAGTCCACAGAAACTTTGGTTGGAAAATAAACAATTGAACCTGAAGACCCAAGGCTTAAGGTCAAGAATAGAAGTAAATCTGTAAATAGTGTTTGTGATTTTCGCGGGGAAAAGGAAAAGAGATAATTCATAAATAACTATTTATCTGATTCATCATTAATTAGTCAAAAATGTAAATGCAACCCTGCAGGGTCACACAACTGCTTCTGCGGCCCAACCTCCAGAATGAACTAACTCAGACATCAGTGGGGATTTATCAAAATTGAATTTCAAGAAAAGTCCTGGCGATATGTACAAATTTTAATATTAGTCCGAACAGTCTTAAGCTTTAGATAAAATGTAGAAGTCTCGTTTCCAAGCTCTATCTTGACATCCTCGCTCCACTGACCGTGACCCGTGAACTGTGACTGAGGTTCGCACTGTCAGAGCGCGTCTCTACCAGGGATCTGAAAATCCTGGTGAGGTTTCTGACAAACCAAAACATTTACTTCATGTTCAACGTTTCTTCACGTAAACGCGATTTCCTTGCATTTTGATCTTCTAAACGCACAAAGCGCGCCCTCAGACTCTCTTTTTTAGAAGAAGAAAAAAAAAATGCAGATCACTCCGACAGTACGAAGATCCCCAAACAATGGACATGCGACCGTGGACATGTGAAATTTAAAAAGTACATGTTATGAACCCCGAATCAAAATGTTTGCCAAAGTTAAATAGAAAATGAAAAATAGCCATTGCGCGAAGAATTTGAACTTGAAGAAGAAAATGTCCAAGAAATGTCCTGAAGAAGAAAACAGGCTTTGTCAAGTTTTGAACCCACTCAGTGCGTGCCTAAAAATCCACGGAAAGTCTCAGACGGCTGATACGGTATTGTAATTTGTCTGTCTCGCCGCATCGGATGTCCGCCGAAAGGTGTTCTTCCAGTGTGAGCGCTCCGGCGTTGAGAAGCAGTGGTCGAGCCTCCGTCCTTACCGCGCAAACACTGCACAAGCGCACGGCGCGTTTCAGAACCTGCTCTCGTGTGGACAGCGCCAAAGCTACAGCGCTCTGAATCTACTACCGAGTCTGGGCGCGACTGTCAATCAAGATAAGCCTACCTATCCGTGCTCTGCACCTCTGCCGTCACAATCGCTCTGAGTCGCGCTCAGATAAAGACGACACCGATTGGCTAACACTGAGCCAATATGAAGGTGACGTGCTGTCCCAATTGTGCACTGACAAATAGGGAGTCTTGAATCGAAGTTGTTTCACTGGTGTCGCTGATCCCATGTCTAATTTCAATTAAGGAAGGGGATAAAATTGAAATTTTGAAATATCCTTTTGCACTCTTTTCAGTCATCCAATTAATAAATAGTAGTAATTAGGGATTGCGTCAGAATGTTTTCAGTTATACGACTAAGCCAATATAATGCATTGAAAATCATCTTAAAATATTGCTTACGGCATTTGACACGTTGTAGCTTTTTACTGAGCTGCATGTGCATATAAAACATTAAAAAATACATCTAATATGCATTTAAGGTTTCTGAAACCGTATTGTATTTGCAAATGATTAGAAATTATAAATATCGCACTTGCACGCGCAATTGCGACTTCTGTTTAGTATCTTCTACAAAAAAAGAGAGATTTTAATTTGTAATTTTGATAAGTTGTTATCTTAATAAACGAGTTGAATAATTATGCATTCATTAAAGCTGTTCAAATGATTCGTTGCTATTTATGCGCCTTCCAAAAAAGATTCTTCCTATCTACATTGTCTCACGGACACGAGCGCTGTTCCACACAGACTTTTGCTCTATTTTTATACCAAATAATTTTTCATTACCAGCCTTACAACACATTATTTAGTTGACTTACTAACTGTGGTGTGTTTTTAAATAATGGTGATTATAATTGTTGTGGTGGTTAGTATCATAGTGATTATTGTAGGGTAATAAGAAATAACAAGCATTTAAAAAAAAAAACCGTAATATTAGGGTTATGAACATTAATGTGGTCTTTAAATAATTTATTTACTTATCTAAGCAAGAACACAGACACACACACAAAAATATACTTGAATTAAAATGATTAAATTACTGAATTAATTAACTTCAAGTATTTTAATTTTAAACGCATGTAGTTGATTTTTTCGATTGATTACCGGTGTATACGTTTATTAATTTATGTCCTTTATTAATGTATATACAAATAACGTAAATCACAACAAAAAAAAAAAAAAAACGAAAAAAGTCACGTTGTTTCTCAGTGTTACATTATGCCGAGATGGTTCTTTGCTTGGATACACCGCAAACCTTAATTCTTCAAAAACTTATTTTATGTTTTGTTTGATAACATTTTAGAGAAAGTTTTCGTGCATCTTCTGCTACTAGCACGGTGTTATCCTACACTTATAGAACAGAGACACAACTATACTACATGTATTTGCCTGTGTGCTTAGAATAACAGAATTTAAGTCGCTGAATCCTGTGGTTCATGCTCACAATTCACGTGCTTAACACATATTCGTCTTATTCTGTAAGTCTTGAAAAGATTCCCGCGCGGTGCGCCATAAGTGCCACGAGGGGGCGAACCTTTGGTCTCTTGTGAAGAAGCTGGATCACGTCAGCTTGCCACACACACACACACACACACACACACACACACACATATTTGTAGGCTACACATACACACACGCACGCTTATACACTTGTGAAATTACAGTATCTAATGATAAACGTGTTGCAGTGTTAAAATAGACAATACCGCTAGGCCTATTTGCAGATATTTTGTATTCCTTTTTAATTTTTATAAGATGTTGAAATATGGAGATCATTAAGTTATTTTACTTACATTAACAATTAAGTTGAACCTTTCCATGAATGTTACGAAGGCCTTGTAGGTTTCAGCTGACACATTTCTCAGTCATTTATTTGTTAGTTCTGTGTCGTTCCTTATATTGAGAGACAAACGTGGGCCACAAATAAACAATAATTGTTTTATAGCGTTATGCAGATTAAACAAATTAAATCTTTCCAGTAAATATCTGAGTTATTTTCTGAGTCTATCTAGTATGCCATCCCCCCCCCCCCCCCCCCCCCCAAAAAAAATTCCAGCCGTGGCCCACGTGATACTCTCTTATTCTTATTGGGAAAATTCTATAGTTTCCCCGAAATTAATTTTCTGCAAATATTTAGCAAATTAAATATACAAAGAGGTCACACTAAAACAGTTAAAATCATGTATACAATTTGCTTTTGGTTCTGGCTTGGATTTTAGGATAAAAGCCATTCATCAGTATCCAAACATTTGTTGTTAAAACAATAACACAATTTATTACGTTTTAACGCTTTGAGAGAATTTTGAAAGCAATGATTTAAGACTCAGATAACTTACGTAGGGTATTCTTAAGAAAAAATAAACACTAAATAGTAAACAATAAAATAACATTTCTATAAATGTGTTCAGAAGTGGGTACAAAACTGAATATTTATTGAATATAATTGAGAATATTTCTGAGTATCAGAGTCAAAACCAAGCACATGGTCTCCAGTTCACTCCAAGTTGGCCTTATGTGCAGTGAATCACATTACTGACAGAAACTCTCATATTCTATTCGTGAGAAGTGGCGATTGTGTTTTAGTTAAATCGAAAGTTAAATCAATTCTATGAATTATGTCCCAGGTGCCATCTTTATAAAAAAGAGCTCTAAGTGAAACACAAATAACATCTAACTAAAGGACTGCAAGACTATCAGACGTTTAAGCTTAAGCGTATTCCCTTAGTTATATGCAGTGGCCTATCTATCAAAGATGTATTTTTGACACAACAGGCCAAATTGAATAACAGTAGGCAAACAAACAAACAAACCGTGCCCCGTAAAAATAACCAGACAAATAAAAACACGAGAACCAAATATACTAGGATGTCGCATAATGATATTATTTAGTCTTCAAGGAAAGCTGGGCGTAGTCCTTTTGAACCAGGTGAGATGAACCACCTTAGCTGGTATAAACTGGTCTATTTAAGGCCCCGCTTTAGTTGGCAGAGCAATAGAGAACGTGTCTCATTTTCATTATGTTATGCAGTGCATGTCCCCTTTATAGCGTTATACTAAATACTGTCCAATTTCCAGATGACAACAATCAATTTTGATTACTGTGCGATTTATCTCACATTTAGCAAAGTAACAAGTAACATAAATCTCAATTGTACGCGCCATTTCATTAGGAGTTCTAAATGTGACGCGTGAACGACGAACTTTTATGAAAACGCAGAACTGTTTGCTATTGAATCCAGTCATTATTTATGCTTTTAGCTGAATGAAAACATCTGTAGTAAAGGCTCACGCTCGGGCTTAAACATTTTCCATGGGAGCATACATCTTTCAGCAACATCACTGTGTGACAGGAAATGTCTTTGGTTTCACGTATAGTTTTTAAAATTTTGTGTTACGGTTTTGAATTTTGATTAGGCCTATGTTCCTTTAGACTGTAATAGTTCGGGCAAAGAGGCCCAAACCCAGCACACTTCAAGCTCAAAATCACAGAAAGCGTACAGAATTTCTAGGCCCGTGATGTTCGAGATTTTTTTTATGTCAAACGTGTCAAAAGACGAACCACCGTAATTCATATTAATATAAGGGTCAATCCGAAAAACAAGCAGTTTTATAAAAGACATATTAGCCCATGTAGTAGCAGGTGCACAAGTTAGTTTTGTAAAAGAGAGACAGTTTTATTAGTAGACAACTTTGAACAAACAATACTAGTTCAAGTGAAATGGAGAAACAGACAAGGCCCTACCCGACCGTCCGATGCGCAGAGATGGACCCTTTTGGTCCAAGTCCATGCCGTGGCTAGAGGTTGGAAAGAGGGATGAGCGGGGGGGTGAGAACAAAAAAAGTTCTCTCTCCTATATCCTCTGTTGCTGTTCTCTCTGCTCTTTTTTTGTAACAGTGGTTTTGACGAATGGTAGTTTGAAATAATGTGACTCTTCCGCTCCCTGTTGCGCCGTTGCAATTGTTCACTGGAGTGAGACTAAACGTTTTAGGTGGAAAAGAGACTCTGAAGGAAGCGTGAAACGATTATGGGGCAAAGTCAAGAAAGGGCCGCGCGCTCATGCCCTCTTTCTTCCTCTTTCTCTCTCTCTCTTTCTTCCTCTCTCTCTCTCTCTCACTCACACACACACATACAACTACTCCCCTCTTCAGATATGGGCCTATGCGTAGTCGCGTATATCTGGTAATTTATTGGTAACACTTTTCAAACATAACTTTCGCTCCCTCTATCTCTGTCTCTCTCTCTCATGCTGACAAGTTTAAGTGCGTCAAGGGATTTGGGGTTCAGGAGATAAGTTAAATGCAGTTAAATACAAAACATGATATTTAGTTTATATATATATATATATATATATATATATATATATATATATATATATATATATATATATATATATATAAAGCATGTGCAAGAATCGTAACCTGGCTAATTTTAGGTTTACTAAAGTCAAATAAGACTAAAATAATTTTTACATTTTGTAGTTATTATTAATGTCCTTTAAAAACAGTCCAGTGAAATTTCAAATATATTATATAGTCTGTTATAAATATAAACATTTTAGATGTGTCAAACAATATAGTAGCCTACAGGGAAAAGTGCTACCTAAATAAATAAATAAATGATGGTGAGGCTTTTTGGTTGCATCGCTTTTACTTTTTTTCAAAGCATCACTTGTTCAATCTAACAAGACTTTTGCAGAATGTTTTTGCTTTTTTTTTCGTAGCACCAACAATGCATGTAAATGCACGCGTTGGATGATGACAGGCGATAATTTGAGGTCTCGAGGTTCATGGGCGACACAGACACAATTGAGCGCTGAACAATGCCATAGACGCGCCGTTCAGCACTCTCTGACCTCTACTCAGAAAACAACAAATGTAGCTCATTTAATCGCGCCTCATAAAGCCATGTTCCATTGATGGAGGGCTAAAGGCAGAATAATGAATGAAGCTTTAGATCTTATTAATTTAATACGGAGTGGCCCGTGGCTTGTTTCAGATAATTTTGGCCCAGAGGTCAATGATTTAATTACAATACTTTTCGCGCATGACGGAAAGTCTGTATTCATTTGCGATAAATAAAATCATTTTAAAGCGAGGCTGTATTTTGGGGATGAGCTCCGCATGCGGCGTTCCTCCCTGAGTTTGAATTGCCCTCTGTGAGTTTGGACTTCTGAAGCATCTGACGAGAGATGAGCGCCAGTGTTACTGTGCAGGTGGCTGTTGTCACGGTGACCTGAGGCGATGTAACCGCATCGCTACACACGACTCTCCGCTCTAAGATCAAAGGCCAAACTTGTCCTACATAAACTTACATCAACGTCCACTCTTTCTTTCCCTTTCTCCCTTCTTGTCACCTCTTCTAACACTTGGGACCACAGGGCTTCTTTTTTCCATCCATCCATGGAATTAATAGTTGACTTTAAAATAACAGAATTAATTTCTTCGGTTGTTACATACGATGGCCAAACCACAGGCAGAATTTTTAAGTCAGCAAGTGCGACAAAATAGTTCTGTGAGTTTTATTCTAATGGATTTTTTTTAGTTCAGTGAAAACGAGCCGTTTCCCGCCTCCTCTTATTTTACAAAAATGAAATAAAATCTCTAAGCGTGCCATATATAAACTGTAGGCTATATATATTTTTTACATGTAGGCCTGTTTAATGTATAATATATAATTAAAGCATAAATGTTATTATTATTATTAGCAACAACAATAGGCTAATTGCCATTATTATTAAAATAATAATAATAATAATATTGCTGCTACTACAGTTTTTATTACCACTGTACCTGGTAAAGACTCTATTAGCCTACATATTAAAAGAAAGAGCCAAGAAACGTCAGATCTTAAAATTTTTAGCAGTATTAAGGTTGCTCAATATAATTTATGATTTAGTGCAATAGTTTGCAGAAACACTGGTTACTGTTGTAAATCTGTAAGGCACAATTTATTTTATAGTTTAAATATGCTTGGAAATATATTTCTGCTCTAAGCAAATTAATACAAAATAATTTAAGTAATGCATTTATAAGAGGGTTGTTGTGTAAAATTGCAAACGTTTTTATACATAACAACTCTGTTGATATTTGCTTTGGCAACATTTCTTCACCCATGCAGTCATAACGTGATAGGATTACAAAATGTGGTGTTTCAGTCTCCTTCTTAATTTAATTAATAAACTAATTAAAGCGCGGAGAGTTTTTGGTAAGGGGGAATTTTGGCTGTTGCCCTCATGGAAGCGGAAATAATCGCTTCAGACCGAGACGCGAGAGTCAAAGCGGACAATTAAAACAAAAAGTCAACAAATACACAGAGAAAATCAACAACATTAATGACGCCTCCGTTTTTTATTCAACTCATTTGGTCTGTGAATGCTGTTATGAATAGAAGTCCAATAAACGAAGTCCAATAAATTCCCCCCACAATATTTACAAGCAAACTCACATAAAACAAATCCAAATGATCCAAAATCGTCTTATCAGCAGACCTTTAAAAACAAAAACAAGAGAAGAAATTCGGACTTTCTGTCTATCATCTGACTCTCAATGTTTATGGCAGAAGCAGACTTTTTTTTGTTTCTTATTAGCACTTAGTATCCCTTTCAAGAATACCAACCGCTGTTTCCTCAAAATACACAGTGGGATTAAAATGATTGTTTCTACTGTGGAAACAAAAGCCAACACTATTATCAAACAAACAAACAAATACAGAAATATTTTGAAAGTTTTTAAATGAGATCTCCTTTTATGATGCCACATATAGCATCTGTAACAATATTTCGGCAAAATATGGTAATTTTGGTAAGCAACTTTCCGTATTAGCCTAATTAATTTACATATCCTACAATGAAATATAAAATGTACAATGGGCCAGAAATAGCAGCCTTTGCTTGGTTAGAATAACTACCTCACAAAGAACAGCTTTTTTTTTTTTTTTTTGCAGTGATGGAAATCTGTGATTTTCCACCTGTAACTATTTAACAATTCAAAATTGTTAACATGGATTTTTCCATATTTAGAGAGAGACATTATAGCCAGTGCTCTGTTATTGTTAATTTAACATGCATTGATAGGGTATCCTTTTCTTATTTTTTATTTTTCTTTAATAAAAGAGTATTATTAAAACATGAATATGTGTTAACTTCTGCAGAGGTTCTCTCTTTGATTGTCAGTATAAGAGAAAAAGAATATTGAACATTTTTTTCTTTAGTTTTTCTTCAGCAACATGATAAGTTTGGTGTCATGCCAAAATCTGTATCAAACGGATTATTATCTAATTGAGTGATTTATTATAATGATGTGTTTTCAGTATTAACCTGATAACAAGTGTGTAAAATGTCTACAGAAGAAGTGAACCCCAAGCCTCAGCAGGAAATAGTGCCAGTTCTAAACCTGTCAACACTTGGCACAACACCAGACCACACAAAGAGGACATGGGTTTCTTCACTGAATGTTTTGTTCCAGATCGTGTGACGTGTAGCGACATGCTGGGGTCAAACTGTGCCTTGATATTCTAAGTGGACCCTCAAAAGGGAACACAATCAAACAGGCAAATGACATCACTCTGTATAATAAATTGACGGAACCAAAGGCTCAGGATCTCCACAAAGAGCAAACCTCATGTGAAAAAAGGACAACCTACTTTATTAACATTTAATATTAACCTATTATTTAGCATACCTCATGGTACACTTCAAGATTGTTTTTCTGCACTCTTGAGCTGTGATTGTTTTCATCAGAAAACCGCCAGATATCTATAGCTTGATTCTTACACAGTAATAAAGCTATTATGTTTGTATATAGCACCCAAATAGACTTATAACTTTCAATGCCATGATAATTGTATGCTCAAATATTGATCATAGCACAGTATGGGTCAATGTTACACTTGAATAACACACTGAAGGTGCAGGCTGTGGAGACATCAGCAATATAAATGCAGGGGTTGGTGAAGGTGGCCATTTGGCTTCATTTCCCAAATGAAAATCTTTCTCATGCAGAACAGCCATGTGGAATCAGATATTGGAATGGGAAAGCCTGCATCCTCGCTGGTGACTCCATCTTCAACACCCGACTGGTTTGAATTTGTGCAGATTAACCGAGGAACAAACGTTTCCCTTTTGCCTTTTAAAACAATAATAGTAATAACGATCAACAAATACGTCCAATACGGCAATTTCTGTAGAGCAGCCAGGCATTCCGTTCTCTAGCTGAAATCCCTATTTCTACTGCGTTCTCCTAAAATATGGTATATGTAGTGGGCTTTGGGCTTCATTTAGGAAATGTAACCTTTTGAAAGAAAACAATCCACTGCTTTGATGGCCTTTTCTGACACTGACACGCATGGAGACGTCTTCAGAATCAGATGGCATTCACACCATGATTCCCACATCAGTCGCATGCTCTGTTCATGTCATAGACTCTGAAGATGATAAAGGTAGGCTGTGATTTCACAAAGAAAGAAAGATAGAAAGAAAGAAAGAAAGAAGGAAAGAAAGAAAGAAAGAAAAGAAAGAATGAAAGAACGAAGGCAAAAATATGAACGTATGATTTATATTTAGATATGTTTCTAACAGATATGCTGCCTGTTAAGATATGTAAATGTGGACCTCTGAAGAGGCCAAACACAGCTACCGATAAAAGAACATTTTGCATGTTATTTCTATTACAGGAATAAAGATAGCAAGAAGTTCACATCTCATAAAAGGCCAACATCTTGAAATGCCAGCTTATGTCTTGAATAACTATTTGGTAGAAATTAAATTCTCTTAAATTTATGTAACAAATAAAATATAAGTATTCATGTTGACAATAATATTGCCTCATAATGTGCTGCAAAAATAAATAAAATAGTGTGTGTACACACATACACGTTGGGTTTTCATGTTTTATGGGGACCCTCCGTAGGTATAATGGTTTTTATACTATACAAATTGTATTTTCTACCTCCTTACTGTAAACCACACAAACTCACACAAAACATTCTGCATTTTTAGATTTGTAAAAACTTCATTAAGGATGATTTACAAGCTTGTTACCTCATGGGGACCGAAAAAAAAAAAAAAAAAAAAAATCCCCATGAGGTCAAAAATTATCCTTTGTGGTATTTTCTATCACCTAACCCCTACCCCTAAACATAAGCTTACATGACATAACACTAGGGGTTAGATATATATATATATATATATATATATATATATATATATATATATATCTAACCCCTACCCCTAAACATAAGCTTACATGACATAACACTAGATTGAAATATATATATATATATATATATATATATATATATATATATTTATATATATATATAATGTTTCTGTAATGATTAATCCACCAGTATGTGTAAGAAGTAGTAAATCTAATGCTGAAATATAAATATTGTTTTTATCCATTCATTTCCTAATTTACTATTTTACAAGAAAGGCAGAAAAAAGAAGTAAAGCACTTTATTTTCTTTATTCAGATGACTAATTACAGTCAATAAATACAGTTTACAAAATTGTTGACCACCTGTCATAATAAAGAGAAAACAAATATTTTAGGAATCTGTCAAAAACTACAAATATTAGTGTCATTCATTCGGCAAATAATTTTCTTTATTCACATAACAATAAAAAAATAAATAAAAAAAATAAAATAAATGAAATAAACTTTAAATAAAAAAAGCCTATTGTTGCCTTGATAAAAGCTTGCAATCTCAATCACATTGTGTACTTTTCCACAGTCTCTGTTGTTATTGACTGTAACTGGGCATCTGAATTAAAAAAAAAAATATATTTTTTTTTTCTGCCTTTCTTGTAGAACAATAAATTCGAAAATGCATGGATAACAACAATAATTATATTTTAGCATTAGAAATACTACCGTGACTAAAGAGCTTACAATACTAATTGATTAACCATTACAGAAACATAAAAAAATGATTTTGGTAATTACCAAAAACTGTGGCACAAACCTTACATTTGGTGGTGGTGGTCTAATACATTTGTTAAGCACTGTATAAATATATAAATAAATGTATATCAATTATTATATAAATGTATTATTTATATATGTATTTTTGCAGCCAGTTCATGAGGCAATGTTACTGTTTATCATTATTTATCATCATTATTGTGTGTTGGGTTTTTACCGACAAGATTTTTTTTTGCCATCTTGTTATGAATTTGACCATTGTTTATACCAATGACAAAACAAATGAATTATTATTATTGTTATTTTTATTGCTGTTGTTGTTGTTATCATCATCATCATTGTGTTTATCATGAAATTAAGAGGAGCCTCTCCCAAATAACAGTCTTTCTATCTAAACAAGGTGTAAAGACCGATATTTAATGCTTGGCTTCCTTAAGTTTCTTGTAAAATAAATCGAGGCTTTATACAAAAGAAAATTTAAGTAAGAGCAGTTGCTAAATTTCCAAATCCTCTCCCATTCACACTATGAGCAAGCATGGTAATAGTTAAAACAATCCCCAGTTTCAGGGTAGCTAAGCTTCGGTCTGTGTGTGTTAAATGTAGCGCTTTTTTTCCCAGGAATGAAGACTAGTTGGCCAACCCTTTAATTTTCCTGTGGAGTCCGGAAGCGGGTGTCCCCTTGTTGCAAATCGGAACTTATAAACAGGTCAGATTTTTATTTAGTCTCGTACCATACCCGATAACACATGTCGTATGGTTTAGGCGAGGTTACGAATGTTTTAAAACACTGTCGTGCTCGTTTATTAGTAATACGTCCTCAGCCGGCGTCCATGTGTACGTGAACACACGTGGGTCAGTAAGCAGCACTTGATAGCACTGAGGCTAACATGTTCATCACATATATGTTATCTAATGTTGGTCTTCATTGATTTTAGGCTGTTACAGTACAAGGGTTTTATTTACTTATAGGTTTTATACAGATATTTATTATTGTGAATACTCTAGGTTTCTTGTTTTTACTGGATTCCTTAGATTTTAAGCTAGCCAGTTGGCATAGTGTCCATAGCTTGTGTTCTGTGTTGTTTATGTCTTAGATATGTTGTGTTCATAGTCATTGGATGTTTTTATGGATTTGACCAGAAACATCTCGCTGTGACTTACGTGCTGCTGTCAAACAGGCTACATACAAAGTGCACACGTACAATGTATCTTTATTTACAGTAGGACTAATTGCCATCCTTCAGGATACAAACTGACAGTTTAACCAAAACTTTATGTTCATGTCATTGCGCTATGGGTTATGAATAAAGAGTATCCTCTTTTGGCTCCATTTGAATAAAAGGTTTGAGCGACTGTTCGTAATGTTGTAGGGGTCAGAATGGGGTTGCACCATATGGGGTGAATGATAATGTTTCCCATGTGGACTCTTTATGGACATAAATTAATATCGTTTATTTCCGGTCCAGCCCTATACATCCGACAATATGTGTTGTTCAATGGCTCATATGATATATAACATAAGATAATTTATTGACAAATTAAATGTTGGCAAAATCCAGTAAGCAGTACATTTGGTCTCCATAATAAAGGAATTACCAGACACAAACAGTGTTTTAAACTGTTGTCAAAAACAATAGACTTTAAAATTGTACTAAACTATACATGTAAAAAAGAGGAGCTCATACGGCTGCAATATTATGACAAAAATCATTATTGTATTTGGTTGCTCTTTATATTGTAATAATGATTATTAATATCGATATAGAAAACAAAGTAAAGCCTTTTTGTTTCGTTTCAGGCACATCACATTCTGATGTCATAGACAAATTTGTTGGTCCAAATTAATCTAATATTGTTTATTATGAGGGAATTCGCAAGTGAGAACACTCATCAACAGCTCCGGTGTTTTCAGCGCTGACTAATCTCAGCGCCTCTCATTGGCCAATGCATTCCCAGATTCAACAGAAATGCTTTTGATTGGTTATAAGGCTCAAACCTGCACAAAACAGCACATAAAAGCAATCTGAATGCAGTGTGAGCGAATGTAAATGTAATTCACAAATTTAAATTTCATTCATTTTCACATTTCATTTTAATCGTGACAGCCGTAATACGCTGTTTATTTGTGCAGAGGAATTTTTTTTTGCCAATTTATGGGGCACTTTTGTTCATTTCGGTAGCGTGGTGGTTCGTTAATTTCCGATCCTATTGGAAAAATTTGCTGAACAGTCTGAAAATTGCTGCTAGATAAATCAGCAACGTCTGCACTGCGTCCTGCTTTGCAAAAGAAGTAGTTTATAAATATTTCTGAGGTTGTCATGAAGTAAAATTCCAGCTGTTTAATTTCCTATTACAGCAAATTAAAACTCTTATAAATTAAACTTGTTTGTTTTGTAAAGATTTTGGGTAATACTTCACAGTAATTTCATTAGTTAACTATATTTAATCTGTTAAGTAACATTAACAGTGAGCAATGCATTTGTTACAGTATTTATTAATCTTTGTTAACATTAGTTAATAACAACTGTTCATTGTTAGCCCATGCTAGCTCAGTCCCATTAAATAACATTAGTAGATATAACTTTTGATTTTAATAATGTACTAGTAAATGTTGGAATCAATATTAAGATTAATAAATGCTTTCAAAGTATTTTTTTATTGTTGATTTGTCAACAAATGTTGTTAACCAATGTTAGCAAATAGAACCTTATTGTAAAGTGTTGCTAGATTTTGTTTTGTAAAATAAACAATTCTTAGTTTGGCACATATAGATGTTTCTAAAAAATTAGGCATTAATAGTAATCTAAAAATGTATGGTTAAACTTTATTTTACAGTGTCCTTTTTAAAGCGTAATTATACATTTATATACTGAGTAATATTAACTAACTACATGTACTTAATAATGGTTAGGGTTAGGATGAGGATTTAGTTTAGGGTTAGTTGCATGTAATTATGCAGAATTTATTGCTATTACTATTGTAAGTACATGTAATATACGTAACAAGGACATCATAAAAAAAAATTACCAACTTTATTTTTTTTATTTATTTGTGGAGCCTGTGCAGATGTTGACAGTGTGATATACTGAAAAACAAAATCATTATGGCCACTGAGTGATGACTCATGTTGATCTTTATGGCTGGGTTGCTCTCTGTTTAGGGCTCTCCTTGAGATGTTCTCAGGATATCAGGAGCGAGATGACTATGAGGACGAGCTGTACCGAGATGATGCGGACTCGAGTTTGTCTGACACTGACAGTGAACTGGAGTTCCGGCTTTATTCCCAGCTGCACTACGGCACTGAGATCCAGGAGGACCGTGAGGACTCGAGAGAAGTCCAGTCATCAGTACCACAGACTCAAACACAGCAGAATTCCTTGCCTCCTGCTTCACCTGTAGATGTTATTGTGATTGACTCTGGCACAGATGCTATCACGGTGTCAGACAACACAGAAGAAGATGATAGCGTCTGTGCTAACAAAGGTCAATCATCAAAACGCAGTAACAGTAAGTTGCAGCCCCATCTACCAAAAGTTCAAGCAGGAAGAGCCTCCCCAGATGATATTGTGGTTCTGGATTCTGAATCAGATGACAGCTCTTCTGAATCTGTAGAATCTGTAGCTCCTTTTGTGGCGGATCTGGATTCTGACTCAGATGGGCTGGAGAACTGGATGATTCTTGGCCAGGCCAAAGAGGATGGAGATCAGAACATCCAGCTCAACCTTTCCTTACCAGGTAAGAATTTTACCTAACTATATATATATATATATATATATATATATATATATATATATATATATATATTAGTTTATTTTAGTGTTGTTCTTATAGAAGTACAGTCACTAATGTTTTCCAAATTATTATTACAAATCCACATTTTCATCTCACAGTGTGACTGTATCCAAATTGCAACTTAAATGAGATGTTTTAGGTGGAAACAGGCTTCCATAAAATGTAAACATAATTAATGCATCTTTAAAGGGATAGTAGTGCCATTATTTGCTCAACCTTATATCGTTCAATACCTGTATGACTTTATTTATTTTGTGGAAACTACTATTTTGAGAAGAATTTGAGTGTTTGCGTAAGTTTTGGTAAACAAAACTGTTTGGTTTCTAACATTCTTCAAAATGTCTTCTTTTGTACTCCATACAAAAAGTCATACAATCATAGAACAACATGAGGGTGAGTAATTGATGACAGAATTTTTACCCCAAAATGAAATGTCATATGTACACCGACATGTGCTTCTTTAGGACTGAGTTCCATGGAAGACAAAGGCATTTCGTAGAACGTTTCTGCTTCTCTTTTCCATACAGTTAGCGATGTTACAATGCACCTGGTTGAAAAATTGATACAGATATGTGACGATTCAAATCGGTTGAAATGTTAATGTAGACATATTATGAAAATCTGACTTTTTCTACGTTTAAGTGCTATAATCGTATCCTCGGTGCATCTACCAACCGAGTAAAATGTGAAAAAGGGCTACCCACTAACTTTGTTTTGGTAAGCCTATGTTTGCAAGCATGTGAAAAACAAAGCTCTCAGATTTTGCTCCCCCTGTGACATAGGAAGGGGATCTTATTATAATATTACCGGCCCTTAATCTGCACGTTTCCACCAACGGCGTTGTCATTTTGTTTTCACAAGTGACAATGGTGTACCAGTTTTAACGCCATAGCAAAAGTTCAAGCAAAGCATGCTAACTGTTCTGTTGTTGGCTGCACAGATTAGCACAGAACACTATTTAGTGTCCCAGCCTCAGAGAAGACAAGAGAGCAGTGGACTTGCTGATTTATTTACTGTATATTACGCCAGTCGTCCCAACAACGTTTGTGGAGGCCCCCCAACATTGCATGTTTTCTATGTCACCCTAATCAAACACACCTGATTCAGATCATCAGCTCATTAGTAGAGACTCCAAGATCTGAAATGGGTGCGTCAGACAAAGGAGAGATGCAAAATGTGCAGTGTTGGGGGGGCCTCCAGGAACGTGGTTGGGAACCACTTTATTACACTGCTGACACACAGATCTAATATAAACGTGATTTCTTTCCCAGCTGTTTACCTTTACAGACATAACCGTTTGTTTTTGTAACTCGTGTGTTTTTAATTTAAACTTGTGTGTATTTGACAGTTTAAGCACAATAACATGTGAAAGAGAAGTTTAGTACTCACATGCCGTGTGATAGCTGCTTTCTGTGAGCATGCTTTGGATGTGTGTGCTCAGAAAAACGTATATCAGAAGTTTAAATTACTAAGGTTTAAAACGTATGATAGACATGATAATCAAAACCAAACAGATGTTTTTTAGCAGAGTATCTGAGGTACTAACTGTAAAGGCACAGCCCTGTTCTGGAAAAGGGGGCGGGGAGCAGCAGCGGCTGATTTGCATTTAAAGAGACATGCACGAAAACAGCATGTTTCTGCTTCCACTCAAAATAGATATTTTCAAAATGATATAATAAATTATCTGTAGGGTATTTTGAGCTGAAACACATTCTGGGGACACCTGAGACGTATTGTATGAAGAGGCATAATAGGTCTTTTTTAAACAAATCAAGATACTGCTGGGGGTAGTAGTTTATATGAAAGTATCTCTGAGAGGAATTGACTGTCTTTAGAAAACTTTAGATGGAATTTTCTTTTTATCTTGCTTCTGTAAAAGGCATATTAAAATAATGTCTGTAAGTGCAGCAATGCTTTGTTTACAGCGGTAACAAAGGAAACGCTGTATCGCTGCTGTTCCATAAGTGCCACCTGCTAGTTTCAGGAGTGACAAACGCATTTAAATGCGGGAGTGAGTCCTGTAAATTATCGTTATATGTATGTATGGAACAGTAGTCACTCCCGCATTTGTAACCACAGCAACATTTTGACATCTTGCGGGAGTGAATAAGAATTTAGCCATTTGGTATCTGCTATTTTTTAAACTAAACTACCGCTGATAGAGGTGCTGTGTTTTGTTTATGCTCGGGAGGCTGTTTTAGAGAGCGCTGTCTTGCAGTGTTCCCATGTCCTCATATTTACAAGCGCTTTTAGGCATGTTGTTTGGTCTTAGCTCATAAAGCAAGCCACTTTATGGAGTTAATAGAGTGGTCTGTTGATGATATGAGATATATGATTTTTTTTTGTGTTATTAAACATGTTTTAGTGTTGTCCTTTTTTGTTTCTGTGAAGATCTAGGAACACTGAAACTTTACTGCAGGGCTTGTGAACGCAACTAGCCCCGTGTCAAAATATACCAAGGTTAAGACTAATTTCACTGTTATTTTCTTGCATCTCACATACAGACAAAGACACGTTTAAATATGTGATTAATAACTAGTTGTTCAGTTCAGTTCCATACACACTGCATAGAATTTCTGTAAATGTGGTTGTCACTACCTGTGTCTTATTGATTTATGTGTGTACAGAATGTGAATAAGGAGTAAAAGGTGAACTGACAACCAAATTTAGCTGCAGTGTGTGCATGCAAAGTGAATTTGTGTTCTCATGCAGCCAGTCTGCTGTTTTTGTTTCCTGCACATATTTTATGTAGTACTCACTAAAGTCAGATCATTCTGTTTTGCTTCAAATATCGAAATTATACTATCTAATTTAGATTAAAAACTGCTCATGCTGCATATTCAGTGACTTTGTTTGGATCATGATAAAAATACAGTGGTTGGCTCTAATTTTAAATGAAAAGAGCATGGGCAAAGCCTTAGTTTGTTTATATAAAGAGATTTCTTTTATTAGTGTTATTTATTTATTTGATTTGGGGTTTGTTTCAAAATTTCCGTTTAGTTTTGTTATTTGAAATATTAAAATTTTATGAAGAAATATGCAGCATTTTGTCCAAGCAATAATAAACAGACACCTTTCCATTTATAATTTGTCATAAATATCAATTAGTTAAAAAAGTGAGAAAATCGTATTGTGAAATCATTATTGGGAATCATTTCGCATTGAGATTTTAGTGAATCGTTACATCCCTACTTATTTACTTAATGAGTTTATTCAATTTTTTATGTTTTTATTTCTTTCTTGGCCAGTGCTTGTACAACATCTGAATCATATTGTGCATAAAAATAATTTTAATAAAGATGTTAGTTTGTTAGTCAGTGTTTGGATGGTCTGCCTAAAGAGCACCTGTGGTTTCCATTTGTGTTAATGTAAGCACAAATTTGTGTTTATCCCCAAAGCTCTTGGCTATATGTGCATCCTAATCAGTGAACCTGATGTCTCATCCTCATGTATTTGTTGTAAAGTTACTGTGCCGATCGAAACGACTAGGTGTGTGCGTGAGCACATGCATTCGACTTCACGTGAGTAAAGTTAATTTGCATGCGTGTGAGAACATGGAGGAAAAGCAATGAGGGAATATTTCTGTGTATGTGGAGGAAAAAAACAAACAAAACATAACAAACCTCCTGTCAGAGAGCGTGAGCGAGGGAGAGAGAGACTTTAATCATAGATGAATAAAAATGTCTTTGCAAATCTCTCCAGATCTACACATTAGGTTAACCTGCAAAGCTCAGCAAAGCATCAAACCCCTCTCTCCCTCTCTCCTTCTCTGTTTCTTTCTTTCCTTCCTCTCTTCTCTTTTTTCCTCAATCCTCCCTGAATGTGTTGTCCTCATTTCCATTCGGAGACTCCTTCCTGTTCCTATTATTCATTTTCTACTCTTTCTCCTTCTCTCTTTCTTTTTATCTAGTTCTCCCCTTCAAATACAGAGTGTTTCATTGTGTCTTTTCTCCCTCTTTCCCTCCATCCATCCATCCTTCTGTTGCTCTCACTTGCTTATTTGAATGGTGGCTGTGGAGGAGTCTGTGGGCTGGTATTTCTGCTCTGTCGGTCATGCCTCTCACACTCATGTGCAGAGGGGGCCTTCTCCTGCCCTGGCCTGCTTTTGTTACCCAGAGAGAGATTCAGTGGAGGATGAGAAAGAGAGAGAGGGAGAGAGTAAGAGAGAGAGGGGAGGGGTACAGAGGGATAAACAGGGGGTGGAGGGAGGAAAGGGGCAGCTCTCTGTCTCTCTTTTTCTCCTCTGTGTCTCTGATCTCTGGGGCTTGACCCCGCACTCCAGAACATGTGGGTCACACAAGGGAGGGGAGCTGGGAGGAAGTGGCTGGAGAGGTTGCCGTCTGCCTGTGCACTTACACGTCTTAAAACCAGAGGTTTCCGTTGCCGGGTTAACTGTGGTAGAGCTTGACAAAAAAAGGTGCTCTGGTGAGGTGGGAGAGTAGGTGAAGGTATTTTAGCAAAAAATATTGTGTGTTGAATGAACTTGACGAAAACCCCTACCATTTTGTTTGTTTTTGACTATTATCAGAGTGTGTGCTTTCTGATAATTTTGTCCCAGGCCCCACAAATATAATCGATGACCTTAATCATATTATATGTTATCATGATATGTGACTCTGGACCACAAAACCAGTCTTAGGTAGCATGGGTATATTTGTAGCAATAGCCAAAAATACATTGTATAGGTCAAAATGATAGATTTTTCTTTTATGCCAAAATCATTAGGAGATTAAATAAAGGATATTTTGTAAATGTCCTACTGTAAATATATCAAAACTTGATTTTTGATTAATAATATGCATTTACTAAGAACTAAGATTTTCTCAATATTTTAATTTCAGATTTTCAAATAGTTGTATCTCGGCCAAATATTGCCCTAACAAACCATACATCAATGGAAAGCTTATTTATTCAGCTTTCAGATAATGTATAAATCTCAATTTTAAAAATTGACCCTTATGATTGGTTTTATGGTCCAGGGTCACATATGTTTATCAAGTACACTATAAAATTTAAGTCTATAAGAGTTTTGATTTTAAAAGTAGTCTCTTATGCTCACCAAGGCTAATTTATTCGATTAAATGTACTCCGAAACTGTAATATTGTGAAATATTACAATTTGAATTAACTATTCCTTTTTAATATATATTAAAATATAAATGATTTTTGTTAATGCAAAGCTGAATTTTCAGCAGCTATTACTCCAGTATTCAGTGTTGCATGATCCTTCAGAAATCATTCTAATATGCTGATTTGGTGCTCAAGAATCATTTCTGTTTATTATCAATGTTGAAAACGGTTGTGCTGCCAAATGTTTTTGTAGAAAACTTGATTTTTTGATGCATGTTCAAAAGAACAGCATTTACTTAAAATTAGGGCTGCAAAATGATTAATCGTGATTAATCGCGTTGAAAATAAAAGTTTGTTTACATATTATATATTAATACACACACATATGTATACATGCAAAATTTGTATATATATATATATATATATATATATATATATATATATATATATATATAATATATATATATATATATATATATATATATATATATAATATATATATATATATTTATATTTATACATGTATGTAATTTATATGTAAATAAAAATCTTTTGTTTATAAATCTAACAATTTTCCTTAATATATACATGTATGTGTGTGTATTTTTACATACAACATAAATATATACAGTACACACACATATAGTATGCAAACATAAACTTTTATTTTGAATGTGATTAATCGCGATTAATCACGATTAATCATTTTGCAGCCCTACTTAGAAAAGTCTTTTGTAACATTGCAACATCATAAATGTCTTTTACTGACACTATCATCAATTTAATGCATCTTTGTTGAGTACAAATATTCATTCCCTTTTTTAAAAAAAACAAAAACAAAAAAAAAAAAACAAACATTTGAATTGTAGTGTTTAACATATTTTATAATATTGATAGACTTAAATGTCAGCCACACCATGTTCCAGTAGCTCAAACAGTAGAGAATGGTGCTTTGAAATTTATATTTTGAATGTAATATTAGTTGCTTTGGATAAAAAAAAAAGAAATTGCGATTACTGGCATTGGGCTTTACTAAGTTGGCCATATTATATGTATTTGAAATCTCAGCTAATTTAAATAAATATTGTCATTTTAATCCAAAAACTACCACTAAAACACAGTATTGTTTGCATAGGGGAAATAAACACATTTTTATCTGTTAACATTTCCTGTCTTGTCATGGCTATATGCACTCTCCATAGGGGATGGCGGAATTTGTGTTCAGTGTGATTGTGTTTGTGATACACTAGTAAAAAGCTTTAGACAGCGGTGACTAATTTCATTTGAGCACACAGACTCACACTCACACACTCTTGCACAAATCCAATTCTCTTCAGTTGCTAAGTCTGAAGTATGTGATGTGTCAGCCGAACAACATACAGTCGTATTGCTACACATACAAACTAAAATCCAATTCTCTACAGTTGTTAGTGTAGCTGTTTCTATATGGCTACAGATGCACACACATGCACTGGTCGACAGAGGTTGATTTAAAGAATGGTAGACTTTTAAAGAACAAAAAACCAAGGGAATGATATTGTTTTAGAATGCACACAAGTTTTTTTTTTTAATAATATTTCAGATCGTCCATGTATAGTTCTTTGACAGACAGGTGGGTGGTTGGAAAAGCATAAAGATGGCACAGTGAGACAAAAACATTCCTAAAATCCCTCCCAAATATCCTATTTGTCCTTACAGTCCAGCACACACACAGGTTGTGTCTCTGAATCTATCTGACTTTAGGATGGAGGGATAGAGGGGGGCCCTTGGACCCCACTCAAACGGAACAGACAAGAAAAAATGAGAGCCTCCAAAAAAAAAAAGAGAGAGAAAAGGAGGGGAAAACTCAGCAAAGGGGGGCTCTAAACTTGAATTAGAGTTGTTGAGCCTTCCTCAGTGGTCACACTTTCTTTTTTCTCCCCCCTTTGTGCCTTTTTAATTTCCCTTTCCCCCTTTTTATCTTTTTTTCCAGTGTTTTTTCCCTCCCCTTTTCGGTTCTGTCTGGTTTTTCGCCCTGTGAACACAAAACTTTGTCATTAGGCTGGACTACAGCAATGGCAGCAGATGGGCATTAGTTTAAGCTGAATGCATGGGTGTTTGAAAGAGAAGTGTCTCTGAGTGTGTTTGATATACTGCAGGGCATATGCAAAGGTAAGACATTAGCTATCCATCTCCCTTCTTTTTTTTTCAAAGGTTCTGAAATAGCATTACAGCTTGGAGTTGTTCACACTTGTGTATCATTCTGTTTTTAGCTCTCTTTCTCTGTCCATTGTGACTCGACTGCCATTTTCACAGTAGCGAACGTGGCCTTGTCACTCACTCTGTATCCTATTGGTTGTAGTTTTCTCTTGCCGTCATCGCCTCGTTCTCTCTCCATCTCCCTCTTTTTCTCATATTTCCCTCTCTCTCTGTTTAATGAGGCCACACCCAGACCTCCACTGATAACTGACAGCTGTCAATCATCTTTGTTTTCCTTTCTCCTGCACTTTGACTACTACATGTAAATGTTCATATTTGCACTATTGAGAAGCAATGGTTATATAAAGTATGTTTATCTTAATGAATGAAACTAAATTGTTTTGTTTTGCAGCCATTTGGCAACAAAGCCTGTTTATTTGATCAAACATACAGTAAAAACAGTAATATTGTAAAATATTACTACAATTAACTAAAATAAAATGTATATAAAATGTAATTTATTCCTGTGGTGACAAAGCTGAATTTTCAGCAGCCATTGCTTCAGTCTTCAATGTCAAATGATCCTTCAGAAATCATTTTAATATGCTGATTTGGTGCCCAAGAAACATTTCTAATTATTATTAATATTGAAATAAATTGCCTAATATTTTTTATTGAAAGAACAGAACATCTTTTGTAACAATGGAAAATCTTTCCTGTCTCTATTCAGCAATGTAATGCCTTCTTGGTGAATAAATTTATTGGTTTCTTTCCCCAAAAAAAGTACTGTACTCACACAATCGTGTGTGTGTGTGTATATATATATATATATATATATATATATATATATATATATATATATATATATATATATATATATAATATATGGAGTTGCTGATATTTCATATGTGTGCATTTTTAACAATTATTTTTGATTTTAAAGCTAAAAATTATGTTTTAGCCCACAAATCAGAAATCTTGCATTCAGTTTTAGTAGAATGAATAATTTTTACGTCAAGGATTTTGTTGGACCACTAAACTCACTAAACTCTCTGTAAATTCACATCAGACTGTGTGTTGAAAAGAGCTTGAAGGTAGTGTGTAAGTGAATACGAATGTGGTTGTTTTGAATACGCAGTCAATAGTAGAGCAAAAGTGCATCATTATGGATGGGTCACAATGCTTTAGTTCAAGACGCTGACGGTCGGGCCGGAGAAATAAGACCGCGTGTTGTGTAACTTGTGTTGCTGAGTGCTAGAGAGTGAAGGTGTTTTATCTGCAGGATTTATGAAGACTGCATAGTGCAGCATGATTCTAGCAGCTGTGTGTGTGAGGCGTGGCAGCTGTGTGAGGTGATATGTGTCTGTAGGTCTGTGTGTGTGAGATTGGAAGGCTTTTTGGGGTGTAAGTTTGTGTGTAAGACAACTGATGTTGGTTTGTGTGTTATTGTGAGTGTGTTTGTGTGGCAGGGATAGGCATCAACTCTTATCTGGGCACAGCAGTGCCACTTCAGCTGAAACACCACACCCATTTCTCCACACGGTGTGTTTGAACAGACGCCATGTCCTCACACAAACACACAGATTCGGCATAAAATCACAGCGCGAGGTTGTTTATATATATATATATATATATATATATATATATATATATATATATATATATATATATATATATATATATATATATATATATATATAATATATAATATATGTGTGTGTGTGTGTGTGTTTTTATTGTATTATCTTATTGTACAAATAAGAAATACATTTTAAATGTGTTCTCAATATCATTATGATTCAGTATATAATAATATAATATTATGAAATAGTCTTTATTGGCATCTGTGATAAATATCCAAATGCGGTGATGTGTTTTGATCATAACGTTCATCAGTTGAGATCAGTGATTTTGGGTTAACACTGATGAAATGTTAAGCCCGAAAACGTTTTGCACACTTTGCACATTTGCCCTTCTGCACTTTATTTGTGGCGTCTGCTTAATAATTAATTCATGAGCGTTTTGGCCTATTTTTCGTGTGTGGATCTTATTTGTTTCTGATGTTTGAGCTGTTTTTTGATCTACGCACTGCCATAAGTTTATTCACTTCATTGGAGATGGAGTCATTGGTGTCTGGCGCTACGCTTTTCCAGTCTCTTCATCAGTGATTTCTTTTTTAAAAATTTGATTTGTATTGATATTGGTATTGCATTGCTTCCGCCTATGCAGAATGTTACATTTTTTTCATGTTTAACCTACGTCATCAAGCCTTTCATTTTCAATGCTAATTATTTTCACTGTTCATATTTGTACAAAATGCATTATGTTTGTTATTTTACCTAATTATGCATGTTTATCTAATTCTTTTTCTGAGCACACACAAACTCTGCTGTATAATTTCCAAAGTATGATTACAATTCATTGATTAGGGACTCTAATTGCAGTCTCCTGTTTTCAAGGACAGTCTAACCAGCTCCCAGAGGTCCCTTATTTATTATATTTATGACAGTATATGGTTTTTCTCTATAGCAGATCTCAAAATAAATAATTATCATGCATCTATCATACTGTATATATCCCTTAATTCACTTTTAGTAAATAAACTATTTTTTAAGCATTTTATTTCAATAACATTGTCAATTTATCAGTTGATATCCTTAACATAAAAAATTATCTGTGCGTCCCTATGGTCAGATTTGATCAGTTTGATCATTGTAAGCTGTTAAATGTTTTACATTTTATTTTTTAACATTCATATTGTCATAATTATTCATTTATTTTTGAATTTGTGAAAAAAAAATTGCATGCGTTTCAGCTACTGCAAATGTGTTTCATATCTTATTTGAAGCATTTTTGTCAGGATAGTTCTTTTGATCAAAAAAAAAAGTAGTAGTAACACGACTCGCTGAGTTTTTCCCTTTAAATCGAGAGAATCTCATCAAAGTTTTCCAAGAGATTGTAATTTTTCATCGGGTCGACATCCGGCTTCTCTGTGAAAAGAGCATTTCCATCAGGCCTTTCTTCACGAATGGCCGGTGAACTACGCTATGAGTGTGGGCAGTGTAATCCTGTTTGAAAGGTCTGCGTGTGTTCCTGGTTGGACGTCTGGCGTTTTGGGTGGGCTCTGCATGGGACAGCAGGTATCCTTAATCATGTTACGGGGTGTGGGGTGTATTTTTGGGAAGGGGTTAGCTGGCAAGCTCCCATCCCAATTTCATACTAAATGGTCACACACCAGGTTTGATTAGAGAAGGCAAGGCTGAGGTACCCAGCCCTGGTCCATTGTCATAGTTTCTGTCAATGGTGCAGAGCGGCAGGTCTGCGCGTTTAAACCGACAGCGCTGTCTGACCGTAGTTATTCTCTTGAAGGAATTATTCACTCCATTTTCTGCAAGGTTTAAAGGTATAAATGAATAAGCATTTTGACCACGGTAACCTGTGATTACATTCAACTTTTTTTTTTTTTTTTTTTTCCTTTCTTTTTTAACTTTTCTCCACATTAGTTCAATACACTATCACACATGTATTTTTACAATAATACATTAATAAATGAGCTGTTTTTGTCAAATAAAGATTTAGCTATTCACAACTGACTTTAAATGCGGTAATGAAGTTATCAGAATATATTCATTAATATATTTTGTAATACTTCAGAGAGTATTCTCCCAGCGTGGTTAAATCTGAATATTGTGTCTGTTCCTCTGTGATTATCTTCACCACACAAAGATGCAGCGTTGTCCCGGAAAACCTCAAGTCCAACATCTGTGTTTGTTTTCGCAGGTGCTCATTTGGTTTGATGCGAACGTTTTTTCAATATAGAATATTTGTGTGGGCTGTTTTCATACAAAGTGTAATGGAAAAAAGTCCCCCCACCCACTAGCTTCTGTTAATTCCACATATCTAATATATTTGTTTTTCACAGAATTATTTAAATATATGACGACAAGATGCTCAGAAAAAAGAAAATGTGTAATTTTTTGTTTTTCTTGAGAAGGGGAATTAAGACCACAAAAATTCTCATTTGACTTTATCTGTCCCGCTTTCATTCGTATGGCACTGTAACATACTATCTATATGATGACGGCAGTCCCGAAATGAGTTATGTAGGTAGTATAGAATGAATATGAAAGATTATTTTTCACATTCCGACTAATATTATGTTAAACCAAGTGTAATCCAAGCCTGAATATTATGGTTAAAATTCCTGGCCTGTGGATATTATCATTCTCTCTTATCTTTTATAGTCAGGCTTGATTATCATTCTGTGGTACCGGCCCTCATAAGTTGTGTCTCTGTGCGGGGGGAAAACTTCAGTGAGGGGGGAAAGGTAATTGCAATTACCAATAAAATTCATTATAATTAAGCAGTCATTTAATATAAAATCAAATTATTGCCTCAGCGACAGAGGACGGAGGCACCCCGGTGAGACCTGATTAATTTTTTTTTTTCCCTTTCAGCACAACTGTAACTTTTAAATCACTCTGTCTCTTTGGGTGGGGTGTTTGGGCAAGGGGTATTTATTAAAACTGAGCCAATATGATGATTACCTAACTGTTTGGGGTATTTATTAGACTGTAGATTATTAGGTTATAGATTATTAATATAATTTCATTAGAGTAGTGCAAAATGAAGCGGGAAAATTCTGCCTGGCTTTTGAATCTTGTGGCCTCTTTATTAAGTTGGCCTATACTATGAAAAATAATAAAAACTTGCATAAAGCACAACTACACTACTACTATAACCACTATACAGCATCCAATCTCAATAATACCACATTTATACAACCACTCTCAAGAGGAATCTGATTTTATGAAGTACAAACGTAGAAAAAAAACTTGTCCTAGTTACATAATTTACTATGATAATAACAGTAAATGGTGCAAATTTATAAGCAACTAAGGCTAAACCTGTTATTGATATTGAGTATTTATGTGTGTAAATACTCAAAAATGAAATTAAATAGTCACCACATTCATCATATGTGCTCACGCTATTCAAAAATATGTAGATGTCAACCTACAATAATATATATATTTTTTTACATTATTCTGTATTGCTTCCCAAATGCATCAGTGATGATTGACATTCATGTGTTCTGTTATATTTTATAAATATCTAGTCTATAAATTCTCTTTTAAGTTTTGAAACTCCAAGTATCATTGGAAAGTCATATTTATGGTATTATACAGTTATAGACGTGTTGGCTTATTTGTTTATCTTAGTTATTTCTCTTTGCTTGTGACTGTACTGATATCTTCAGTTGAGTGTTGAGGTGTTTGTGTGTGTATATAAATTTATGCCAGTCGGTCTGTGTCTCACTGTTACTAATCTCTCAAGCCTTCTTAATTCCCTTAGGGACCTTCCGGAAAACGCCACCTCACTATTATTAGGTCTCTTTTGCATATTGAGGGAGCTGCTCTCAATGGTGTATGTGTGAGGGAGAGAGTGAAAGTGCGCCAGTGTGCAGCAAGAGTTTTCCTTTTTGCTTCGCCAACTGTTAAACCAAACTTGTGACATCAAAAACAACTTCATAACTACATTTGTTTCTCTGGTACGATTACTGAGAGGCAAAATGATGGAAACAAAGAAACAAACAACAAAAATCAGTCATTTATTAATGCTCCCTTAAGAAACCATATTTACCTCAGTCTGTGCATTGTAACTACAGCGCTCTACAGTGCGACCATTTCAGTCGCATTTGCGACTGAAAACTACTGCGTGCAACTATGAAAAAATATTTAGGAGCACCATGTGTGAGTGACCCGATCAGCATATTTGTGTTTGCGCTGAGGGGAGCTTGAAAGGTTTCTACGTGTTTTTGCAACTTTGAGTAATGTATCACAGACGTATCTCAGGAATCCTTTTATAAACAAAGTGTAGAGAGACTGTAAATAAGAGATTCATTGTGCAGTGTAGAGAGCTTCGTTGACTATAATGAAACTTTGTGAGATCACGGTGAACTAAGATGAGTGACAGCTTTTAATGATTTTTAAGGGAGTTTGTAAATGCAAATAAACAAGATGTTAATATTAAGTGACTTACATTGTCTGACATCAAAAATAGTCTGAAACAAGTCACAGCTGAGCCGCTGCACATCTCTATTCAAACAGCGTTGTTTAGTTTATAAATTAACATGCGTTTTTAAATGAATCTAGTGAGTCAATGATTCAATTTCCCATTCATAAAAAGAGTCACTTGCTTTATTCCTGAAGGAATCAGCTTTTCGAACGAATCAAATGAATGATTCAGTAATTAAATCGGTGACTTGCTGCCACCTACTGGCAGTTTTAGTTTCATTTTTAAAATATCTTTTCAGTTATTTAAATCATTTAATATTTTTGTATTCAAAATTTTATATTTAAAACATTAATCTCAACATGAGTTTATGAATTTGATTGCACTCATGCCACCTCTGAGCCTCATTAAACATGAAATACACCTAACAAGCCACTTTTGTGTTCTGTGCCACCCTGTAGTACCAGTTAATTTTGTTAACATTGATTTCATTTGATTGGTAACTTTTACAAAGGTAAAAACAAAATTCCCTTGTAAATCACTTTAAGAAGTGAAAAATCACCTCGTAATGGGAAAGTTAATTTTTTAAAGAGAAAAGTGTAGAGACTTGAACTATAGAGTTATTTGTAGTAAGAATGTAGTACATTCAAGTAAAACCATGAATGGCTCCATATTACCTTTGTTACGTTTTTTTTTCTTTCAATGGTATTTAAAAAATGCAAAAAATTATTTATTTATTTGATATTAGTCATTTATCAATGCTACTTTAAAATGATATAAAAAATATGCTATTTCTTATTTAACCCTTTAACTGTCACCGTCCACTCTGTGGGACGCCTAAGTTTACTTCACCATATTATGAATAAATTCTAATCTAATCATGACAAACTATATATCGTTGGGAAGGTCTAAGACTCCTAAATAGATATTTTACCACTCTTTTGTGTTACAAATTATGTAGGAAAAGTAATAGATTTAATTTATGACAAGAGTGCACCTGAAAAATCTACATCATAACATGAGTTCTGACCTTTGCCACAAAAGACTTTCTTTGTTGCCTTTTTCCCTATCACGCAATAGAAATCTTAAGAAATTATATATCGACTGAAAACTTAAAATCTCAAGATTCATCCTTTGAAAACAGTTTTAAAATCAGACATTGCTTTACAATGGAAATTGTACATCAAAATCATATTACAAAATGTTTTCGTTAACGAATTATAAAAATTGAACTTTGAATAGTGCATTTTCGTGTCAGTGTTCAAGATAGGGAGTGACAGGTAAAGGCTTAATAATACTTGTTTTAATAATTTTTTTTGTATTTTTATACTTTATTTGTTTGTTTGTTTATTTGTGGTCATTTAATAACGCTCCCTTAAGAAACCATATTTACCGTAGTTCTTCCATTGTGTTTACTATATTATATATTTACTATATCCAAGTTAATCCATGAATGGCTCCACATTATCATAGTTAACATGGTTAATCTTACTTTTTAATGTTGGTTAATTTATTTTATTTATTTTTACTTTTTTCATTTCTGAAACATTTAATTTGGGACCTTGTGTTTTGACATTTCCATTTCCAAAGGGTTCTTGTCTCATCCAGTCAGTATAGTGATGGGGACAATATACTGTCAAAAAGCACCGTCCTTCGGATGAGACATGGTTAAATTTGTCCATTGGCCTCTGACCATCACGACCTCCAGCAATCCCCATCACTCTGTCTCCTCTCCATAAATAAGATGGTATGTGGGGGGTGTTCTGGTGCGGCTGCCGTCGCATCGTCCAGGTGGATGCTATCACCTGGTGCTACACACTGGTGGTGGATGAGGATATACCCCCTTACAATGTAAAGCGCTTTGAGTGCTTAGAAAAGCACTATATAAATGTAATGAATTATTATTATTATTATTATTATTATCCAGATGTGTCTGTACTTCAGCCAGTTGTCAAACCAATTTATAGAATTTAATATCTGCTTTTCTTCAGGGCGTCTTTGGTGTTCTTAAGCATATCAAAGCACGTTCCTCCTTCAAATTTTTGGTCACTGTGAAATTAGGGTACTTAGTGTACTACTTACTTTTATTGTGTATTGGACTTCGAAAGTGCTTGCTGTAGCATATAGCCATACTAGATTTGTTTCATTTGTGAATGATTTTAAGATGTATTATTGTTGTTCACTGAAGGCTTTTGAAGCCTTCTGTCCTCTATTTTATACTATAATACAAAAAACATCTCAAATAATCCTCCAACATGCAGAAATAATGAAATCCGCTTTCATCCGCTGGGATTTTAAGCTTGAAAATTTCTAGTCGTAACTTATAATGACATGGAGATGTAAAGCTTTAAGTTTCTTTCACTATCTACGGCCCAAGCATACAGTTGGTTTAGCTGTGAGCTGCGATAGCTGATGCTGGAGCGGAGAACCTGGCTGTGTAGATTTTGGCTTCATTGGTAGAATGAGGCTGATATGTTCATGGGGCGACTGTCGGGAAGCCATTTTTGTGATATCATTCCACCTCTTCTTCTATTTACTGTCAGTGTGATTGCTGCATGCCCCAGACATATTGGCAGTTTATCTTTCCACTAAAATCCAATAATGTTTTTGCCAGCTATCATCCTCATTATCACATAAGCAGGGTTTGTATTATAATATTATATAAGAGGAAACCTAAACATTTCTTGGAGTAAATAATAGCTGCAACAGCAGGAATGCTGTTGAAAAAGCTTTATTTTGTGTGAAGATTGAGAGTGTGAAAACATTTTTTTTTATTTCCTTTTTTAAAGACTTATGTTGTCCGTGTAGGCCTGGTTTTATTTATTTATTTAGTTATTTATTATATCAGTTTTTATGACAGGGCATTATTGAAAAAGTTGAGAAAAGAAATTTGAGCTCTGCAGCTCCATATATGCTTGTACCTGCAACCACAGCGTTTTTATGAATGTATGTATTTTTAAATCTGTGTTTTTCTTCATTCATAATTCAGCAGCCTCTGATCATTTTTATTGATTGTTTGGTTGAAAGCTCATTTGGCAATTGGCTGACCTGGCAGATCTGTTAAAGTTGTCATGAAACAAAAAATGACAACTGTTTTCCCTTTCCTGTTGTGATGCATATCTGAGTGAAACAGCTTCTCAAATGATTTGACTGGATTTTGTCCACCGGGAATTGATTGGACACATTACATTGTTATGTAATCGTTTCATTTGAGTTCAAACTGAAGTCTATATTCCATAATATATGAATAGTCAATTTTGCTATCATACTCGCTTGTGAATCTTGTGAATGACATTGGCTTTATAACTGACATTTGTTGTTTTTTCGTCCACTGATGATTCGTCCACTGCTCTACAGATTTTTGTCCAATCAAATGCTCTCTAGAATGAGAATGTCCCTCCCCTCAAATACCACCTGCAAGTAGCAAATTACAAATAATGGCTGTGGCAGAACTATGCCTATTGGCCATCATTATACACAAACCCAAACTTTCCTTCCATAAAAATCCAAGAAAGCAGAAAAAAACACGCTTGTCAAGTAATTTCACTTGATCTTTCTTGACAAATGTCTCCTATCCCACAGGTCTCTTTTAAAGCATCTTTTAAAAACTGTTTTCATTTTGTGTTTATTTGCCAATTTATCACTAAAACTTGTGGTAATTAAAGGAGAAGTTCACTTCCAGAACAGAAAATTACAAATATTTACAATCTACTCACCCCCTTGTCATCCAAGATGTTCGTGTCTTTCTTTCTTCAGTCAATAAGAAATTTTGTTTCCTCAGGAAAAAAAATGAGGAATTATATATATAGTGGACTTCAGTGTTGTCCCCAAGTTTAAACTTTCAAAAAGTAGTTTGCGGTTTAAATGCAGCTTCAAATGGCTCTAAACGATCCCAGCTGAGGAAGAAGGGTGTTATCTAGCAAAACGATCGGCCTATTTTCAAAACAAATTGACAATTTATATATTTTTTAACCTCAAACACTCGTCTTGTCTAAGCCTGCGTGAGCTCTGTTTTTTTCTGGTTCAATACAGTTAGGGTATTTCAAAAAACTCTCGTCTCGTTTTCTTCCGCAACTTCTAAATCGTCCTACATCGCTGCTGAAGTACCGACCCAGTGTTTATAAAGTGAACATGCAAAGAAGATCAAATGCCCTTTACAAAAAGGCAAACTCTCTTGAACCAGAAAAAAACAGTTCATGCAGACCTGGATAAGACGAGCATTTGAGGTTAAAAAGTATATAAATTGTCAATTTTTATTCGAAAATGACTGATCGTTTCGCTAGATAAGTCCCTTTTTACTCGGCTGGGATCATTTAGAGCCATTTGAAGCTGCGTTTAAGCTGCAAACTTGGGGGCACCACTGAGGTCCACTATATGGAGATAATTCCTGAAATGTTTTCCTCAAGACACATAATTTCCTATCGACTGAAGAAAGAAAGACAAGAACATCTTGGATGACAAAGGGGTGAGTAAATTATCTGTAATTTTTTTTTTTTTGGAAGTGAACTTCTCTTTTAAAACATGATCTAATAGTTTGAAACATTTCACACAATAGCTAAATCTTAAAACCCACAGATGAAAATTCTGTCAACATTTATTCACCCTCATATCATTTCAAACCTGTACACATTTCTTTCTTCTATTGAAGATAATTATTTTGAAAAACATTTTGGACCTCATTGGCTTTCATTTTATGGACGAAAACAGTAGAAACATTGCTTAGAATATCTTCTTTTGTGTTCCACAGAAGAAGCAAAGATTTGCAGGTTTGAAAGTTTGAGAGTAGATGATGACAGAATATTTATTGTTGGATCCCTCTAATAGCAGTACAAGGATTTTGCTGCAGTCAAGGTAACATTGAATTCAAAGTAATGTCGCAGAGCCGTATGTCTTCGTGTAGGGTGTACCAAATGAGCACATAGTAATGCCCTGCACCTTTCACAGTATTCACTCTGTGCGTGCCCTCCAGAGTGAGTAGGGCAAAGTAATGCTCACTTTTGAATGGAATTTGCTGTCTATCTGTCTATCTCCTTCTTCCCCTCGCTCTCTTCCTCTCTCTCGTTTTCCTGAAGTGCGGTGATCAATAGTAATTGGGTTGCCGCTGCTGACCAGCTTAGTGGCCCGGTGGACCAGCGGAAGGAGAAATGGAGAGTGTTTACGAGGTACTGAGCGTGACTGACTTTCCTTCGCAAATCTCTCCATATTTATTCAGCATTAGGCCTAATCTAAAAATCTTTCTTTCTCAACCCCCTGTTTTATATATATTTTTTTTATTTTCCGCTTCTTTCCCTTGCTGTCTCTGTCATGCACCAAAGCGAGAGAGAGAGAGAGAGAGAGAGAGAGAGAGAGGGGTCTGGAATGTAATCCTTTTTGAGGCTAAACCACCGGTACTCTTTGATGGCATATTTAATAGATTTTTCCCATAAAGGCTTTGCCTTAAGTGACTACATTCAAATAGAGAGGTATTAGTGAGGGCATTAGGCATAAGTTAAGGTGTATTAAAGAAACCTCCTGTTGTTCATATAAATACGTTCAATTCAATTTGCAGATCCCTTTGGGTGTAATGGGATTTTGTGATGTATGGTGCAAGGGCACTTTAGGGTTATATATTCACGGTATACCTGCTATTGTGTAGTAGTCACTTTTTAAACAAAACTTCACACAAGCTCTTTTTTTTTGTTTGTTTGTTTTTTTTTTTTTTTTTTTTTTTTTGAAGATTAACGCTGTTTGGAGAAATTTGCATTTCTAAAATGAAAAAGCCAGTGCTTACGTGGTAGCAAAAGAATAGTGTTACATTTTTTTTAAGGCAAGATTACATTTTTGGGTTTAGAGATGCTGTGCATCTGCTGTTGTTTTCTACCATCTGTACACAGCATTCATTGTGTAATAATACTTTTGTGCACCAAATATGTGACCATGGACCACAAAACCAGTCAAACATTTTTTGAAACTGAGATTAATACATCTGAAGCTAAATAAATAGGCTTTCCATTAATATACGGTTTGTTAGGATAGGATAATATTTTGCAGAGAAAAACTGGAATCCGAGGGTGCAAGAAAATCATAATAACGAGAGAATCGCCTTTAAAGTTGTCCAAATGAAGTTCTTAGGAATGCATATTACTAATTAAAAATTTAATTTTTATATATTTACGGTAGGAAATTTACAAAATATCTTCATGGAACATGATCTTTACTAAATATCCTAATGATTTTTGGCATAAAAGAAAAATTGATCATTTTGACGCATACATTGTATTGTTGGCTATTGCTACAAATTTACCCGTGCTACTTGTTTTGTGGTCCAGGGTAACATATTATAGTGATGTTACCAGTGTTAGATTTTGAATGGTGAGCATTTTAACTTTTCTAGCTTTTCTTCAAAAATAATTTCTAGATTCCAAATTACTTCTGAAGTTTGAAACAAAGTTTAAATGGAACGAATTAGTAAAGCTGCATTAGCTACAAAAAAAAAAAACTGGGCAAATATGATGTTTGAGAAATAAATCCAATATTGTTGTATTTATTTTGGCACAAAACTTGTGTATGAATATAGTAATTCATTTTTTTTTTTTTTTTTAGAGAACAGAAAGCTTTGTCTTCTACTCCTTTCAAAAATATCACTATTTGAAAAATCAAGTTCAAAATGACACCAGAAATAAAAAAAAAACAGAACAATAAATATTAGGGGCCTTGTGATTTCCACAATGCAGAAAATGTGGATAGAATTGCATAATCCCGTAATTTAAATGGAATTTACTATATAATGTGGAATGTCATGGAATTTGTCAGATTTTGAATTAATAAATCAAAAGTAGGGCTGTAAAATGAATCAAATTTAAACTGTGATATGGACTGTTATGTAATTTTTAAATCGCAAAAAGAAATATGAACTCTCACATACTGCACATACTCGAACACGCATGATGCTCATGGCATTTTCAGCATGTGCTGTCTCACTATATGAGGACATGCACACGTAAGCTTCAACTCCAGAGATGTTTTGAGAAGTCACTCAGCATTTCACCATTTCTTTTGACAGAAGCTATAGTCATATACACACAAACTCAAAGGTCTTCACTGCAACCTTCCAAAATGTGAAAAAATACTGATGCGCATGTATGCATTGTTTCATATGGATTACATAATCTGATTTGTTTTTCATTTTAATTGGTTCATTTGAAAGTACAGATTTCACTCTCTATAGATAGTGTATATTTTTCACATATGTCAGTGAAGTAGCCTAAATATGGAGTTTCAAAGTTTCATGCTCAAGTTCACAGAGACTGAGATGGCAGAAAGCACATACTGTTTGCTTTCATTATTTTACAAAAGCACAATGTTTTGTTATCTTGAGTGCACACAAATAAACATAGAGTCTTTATAGATTCGAAAGATCTGTTACTCTTATTTGTATGACCAAAGAGAAAGTGACCTCACCGGCACCTCCACTAAGTGACTTAAGACATTTTGGTCAACCAAGCCTCTTCTTGTCAACTAACGGTTAGTCGACTATTAGGGGGCAGCCCTAGATTTTATAGGAACCTATTGTTAAAATTGTAATAAAATATTAAAGTTTTATGTAGGGCTGGCAAACGATTAATCGTGATTAATCGCATACAAAATAAAAGTTTGCCTATTATATGTGTGTGTGTACTGTGTGTAATTACTATGTATATGTAAATACACACAATTTAATGTATATATTTAAGAGAAATGTTATGTACAAAATATTTGTATTTATATATAATATAAATTCTGTAAAAATGACAATAAATACAAATACTTGTGAATATTTCTTAAATATATACATAAATGTGCTTGTATTTATATATACATAATAATTACACACAGTACACATGCATATATTAGGCAAACTCAGACTTTTATTTTGTATGCGATTAATTGTTTGCCAGCCCTAGTTTTATGAATTAATTTAATTAGGCATGCATTTTTCTGATTAAAATCAAAAGGGAATTTTTGGGAAAAAATGGAAGAGATTTCATAGGGCTCTAGATTTTTAAAAGAATAAGGCAAATCTCTTCAATACTTATCTTTTTATAGGTTTAGAAACTATAGTAACATTTCAGTTAATTAAAGGGCAGTCCAAATATTTGATGGATGATATACTGAATTTAAAATATTAAAGTAAAAAAAAAAAAAAAAAAAGGGGGGGGGAGGAGGGGGGCAGACATCACCCCTTAATTAAATTTTTTTTCTTATCTGAGGCTGTTTTAAACACTGATTGATTACTTTGTTTTTTATTTAGAAACTTTGTAATTCAATAGGATTTGTTAAGGGTTTCAATTGGAAGGATGGATAGAGGAGAGAGAACGGAATGCTGTGATGTCAGGTGGGGTTTGAGGACCTACCCCGGTCTATCGTTACCATATTAAACGCACATTCAAATGGGCTTGTCAGTTGGGTTCTCTTTCGGATGTTATTACCTGTCAAAGGCTGAGAAAAACAAAGTCAGATGGAGGGATGACTAGAGTGAGAGATGGATGGGTGGAGATATGAATGGTTTCTGAGAAGTAAATTTAGTCCTGTCTGTCATCGTATGCAAACCCTTTTATCCTTTAATTTCAAATATGCATTAATTATCACTTTAAATTGATGTGTATATATAGTGAAATATTTTACTAAACACTTACTGATGCTAAATAAAAAAAACAACATCAACACAAAAGCCTTCTTCTGTTAATCTGCATAGTCTGACTGTAATGGAGGAAAACAGCTGAAATGAGAGAACCAACATAATGAATAAACAAGAGCTCGGAATAACAAGGGAAGACCCGATAAATGAGAATTACGAGCGAGAGAACGAGCTAGAAGGAAAGGGAGGAATGCCCTGGGGAAGAGAGTGAGGTGAAGATGGACAGGCAAACCCTCTCGTTACACCTTCTCTCTCTTTCTCTGTCGCTTCCTTTGGCCCCCCCCCCGTTACCCCTCTTTCACCCAGCCATAGCCCCGCCATCTGTCTTTCCCCTTCCCTTCGCCTCCTCGCCTGACATCTCTCAGCCTTTTTTAATCTCTTTTTGTTTGATGGAATTTAATGTGACTGTTTAAAAATTAGACATATCGTCTCAGTCGGCGTTTATTAGTAACGCTAAGCTATAGCAATGAAACTGAAATCACCCTTTAGAAAAATTACCTTGGTTTTATTAAAGCAACACTAAATAATAACGGTATTTGGACAGAAATGTTCATGCTAATTCGTAGTAAAATAATCTGTTAGGGAACTGAGAAAATCTGTCTTTTATTGACACTTTAGCCTACTATTTTCTTCAGAAAAACTGTATTTTTATTTAAATTATTTACAATTTTTATTTAAAAGATTTTATATTTTAATGTCTGAGTTCACTACACAGAAAATACCACAAGTAGTTATAATAAATAAACACAAAAAATAAAGAAATAAGAGTATGTGTTGACAATTATGCATTTACAGTGCAAGTTTAAGGGGGAAACTAACATTGTTTCTCCATAGATTTTCATTGTAAATGGATTTTGTATATTTTTAAGTTGTCAAGTTTTACAGTTTCAAGAATTTTTATATATATAAAAATAAAATATTTAGATATGTAAATATGTCTGTAGCTAATGTGGTCTCACTACAAATAAACTGTGGCTACTATTTTTGTTTTATCATCACTAAACTTCACTTCCACTAATAACTTTGTAGGAAATAAAAACTAAAGGTAAATGTGTCTGTCTTTTATGCTTCCTGTTTACCAACAGGGGATTTAGATTTTTGTTGAAATATTCCTTGATGCTCCGTTTGTGGAAACGCCACATTTGTAGTGTTTGTTTCAATGCAACGGTTATTTTTACGCGTGCTGCCTGCTGTCAATCTGGTGGAACTGAACCCCACCCAAACTCATATTTTATTCCAGGTTGTCCGAGCTGAACAGCGCAGTCCTCCCAGTCCCCCCCGTGGACTTTTTTTCTTGGATCTCTTGTGGGAAGAGTAGAAATAATTCCTATTGTCTTTCATTATAATTCAAGACTGAGAGATATCGTTTTTAATAATGCCAGCTTTATGTTTCCTAATCTAATTTGTGTGGTTATATTTAATGCGTGTGTGCGTGTGTGTCGTTTATTCCCACCTGTTTTATATCCATCCTATATTACCACCTATCCTAAAGTCCAATGATGGGCTATGGGCAGAAAAGAAAAAAAAAACAAATTAGAATCTTAAAGCGCTATTATTTAATTACCCCAATGGCTATGGATTTGCAGTATGTGTGTGTGTGTGTGTGACTGAAGAGGGCGATAGAAAGGGCAGGATTATTCTGCTTTTTCAATTTACAGAAGCCCCACTGCCCACACACACCCGCTAACACCCCAGACCCATAACGTACACACAAACACACTCAAACACACACTCTTCATCAGCCCCCCCCCCAACCGCTGGAAGATAAAACAGCATTATGGTAAATTCCACTTAATGACAAATTTTTAATTTGCTGAACACGGCTGTCTCTCGCATCCCTTGTGTGTGTGTCTGTGTGTGCGCGTTTACGTTTTAGTGAGTGAGTGAGTGAATGAAAGGGAGGCCTAATTACAGTGTGGGTTGGATGGGAGGAAGAAAAGCCCTCCTGCCCTCCTCTCCTCCTATCACGGCGATAAGGGAAAGGGAATGTAGCCGATTAATGATGGTGTTTATCTCTTTTCATATAATAACAATCATGAAAAGTCGATCTGCCCCTCAGCCTGATAGAAAAACACTCCCAGAGGAGAATTTTCATCAGAATGAAATTGAAGTCGCAAGCTAGTGGTTTTATTAAGTATTTCATTTTTGTTTGTGCGTACGTGGACGCAGAAGGAAAACTAAAGGTTTGGAATATTAAGTCTGCTTGTTGTTTGATGGGAATGTTTCCAGGGTCATTTCAATTTAAAATGATTTTTAAAACATAGTGCAAGCTGTGGAGACTCTACAGGCAGAGTCTGAGCATTAATTTTTCTTTTAGATATAGGGTACGTTCATATCGAAGATAAAGTCGCCCAATGATCAGAATATTCATATTTTAAAAAGCTAGCCAATATTTTAACAATGCATGCAGTGATTCACATCCGAATATTCATTCAAGAGCCCCTTTTACCACACTTTTACAAACATTACATACATTTTCAATTGAAATGTATATTTTGAAATATATATCAAACATGCTGACAGTGTGGCACACTGGTACCTCGATATATTCAAAGTCTTATTAGAATAGACCATTTTAATGGTAAAAGACAAGAAATGCTACATTTAAAACCTATTATTTACGGTGAAAAACTCTAGTGGGCATTTCATGTAATTTTACTGTAAAGTACTGTTTTTGGAAGTGAAAAAGAATGTATAATTTATAGTGAAAAACCATAAAGTGACATTCCCCTGTGTTACATTTCACATTTGATGTTTTTTCGTTGAAATAACTGTTTCTTCTTAGTTTTTCCTTATCAGATATGTTCATTAGGGATGTATGTTACATCTAATGTAATAATGTAATGTAATCTGAATGTTTATTGCATAATTTCAGTATTGTGTGTTACCATGATGGTGTTTAGTATTTGTGTGAATGACAAAAGCACACCTATATTAATTTTTTCTTTCTCAGCTTGTGGAAAAGCTGCTTGTGATGGGCTTTGGTTCATCATGCTTTTGGTGGCTGTCAGTGTGTTACAAAGGTACGAAACAGATTTCAGTACTTCAGTAGTTTGGTATATTAAAATTATATCAATTATAAATTATATATATATTTAATTATGTATGAAATTATATCAGTTAATGAAACGGAGAGGGGGGGGGTGGGATTGGGAAAGGTCCGCGAGCCGGGACTCGAACACGGGATGCCCGAAAGGCGCTGCATGTCGACTCACTGCCCACAAGGCTATCGGCGCAAACATGAAATATGTTTTTTAAATGTAAATTTAAGTTCAATCTGTAAAATGTAAAATGTTGCTGCTGTATTTTTACAGTAAAATTCTTGCAATTCTTGCAGTTTTTTACTGTAATTTTTCCATATTTTTTTTTTTTTACAGTGTGACTGAAAGTTTTTCTTCACAGCAAATGTGCTTGCAACATGAATGTGATTTGAATGCAGTTTGACCACACTTTTACAAACGTTAAACCATATGCTCCAGGAAAACCACCACACTATAAAATTATAGACAGTTTCCGTTTGAAATGCATGTTTTGAAATATATATAGAATATGCTGACATTGTGACAGATTGGTGACTAGTATGATGTTCTGCATCTTGCATACATTCAGTATCAGGCTATACATCCCATACTAGCTCCAAAACTGACTAATCAAGTGACAAATCAATAGTATTTAGCATATATAGGCATATGCATGGTGTTCTAGTGCTGTTATGATTTGTATGGCAGGGCAAGCTGTGGACACTTTTCTTTGATGGGCTCTTGAAGCAGGTTTGTCACAGTCTAGCGCTGTGACGACTGACTGATCGAGACTGAGATGTACATCTGCAGCTGTTTTTATCAGTGCACGTGCAGTCTGATTGCCAGTACTTTCCTTACATCAAGTATATTTTATTTGCATATGATTTCCTCTCTTTCTTGCATTACAGGATTCAGATAACTTCAGTCACTCTTGAAATTAGATGTTCATACTTGTTCATACTTGTTTTGAATATTTATATTTATTTTTTTAATGGCATTTAAAACCTTAGAGTTGTAAATAATTTACAGTGCATAACAATTCTGTGCATTATGTCTTATGTATTTACTTTTTAGCTTCATGTCATTATAAAACCTTTAAGACTTTATTCTGTGGAACACAAACTAGAGCTTTTTTGACTATGCAAACAACAGGGTCTATTTAGCTCATAAAAACACAAAAGCAACACAAAACTAGTACAGAGCACTTAAAATAATAATTATTTGTGACCCTGGAGCACAAATTGATGTATGGTTTGTTAGGATAGGACAATATTTGGCCGAGATACAACTATTTGTAATTCTTAAATCTGAGGGTGCAAAAAAATCAAAATATAGAGAAAATCACTTTTATAGTTGTCCAAATGAAGTTCTTAGCAATGCATATTACTAATCAAAATTTAAGTTTTGATATATTTATGGTAGGAAATTCACAAAATATCTTCATGGAACATGATCTTTACTTAATATCCTAAAGATTTTTGGCATAGAGGAAAAATTTTGATCTGTACAATGTATGATTGGCTGATGCTACAAACATACCTGTCCTACCTAAGACTGGTTTTGTGGTCCAGTATCACATTTGTTATAATTATTTTATTTTAATTTTTTTTTTCTTTTTTTTTTTAATAAATAAATAAACACAATATATTTTGAGTCTTCTAAAGCTGAAAGCTTTGTGTTGGTAACAGACCAAAACAGACCGAAAGTTTTATTCACAGAAAATATTGCGCTTCAAACATCAATGCAATTTGAGAGTTGTAATGTGGAGATTTTGGAAATAGAAATTTGGATTTGTTTTTAGCCTATTATGGAGCTGGACAGGCCCTTCACTGTAAAAAATGACAATGATTTTAACAGTAAAATACTGTAAAAATGCTACAATAAAAACCTATTAATTGGGTAACGAAAAATTTTCCTACTATATACAGTAAAAAAATTCAAAATGTATTATTTTTTACAGTAAAATTCTTGCAATTCTGCAATTCTTGCAGTCTTTTACTGTAATTTTTCCATAATTTTTTTACAGTGTGACTGAAAGTTTTTCTTCACAGCAAATGTGCTTGCAACATGAATGTGATTTGAATGCAGTTTGACCACACTTTTACAAATGTTAAACCATAAGCTCCAGCAAAACACCACACTATAAAATTATAGATAATTTACGTTTGAAATGCATGCTTTGAAATATATATAGAATATGTTGACATTGTGACAGATTGGTGACTAGTATGATGTTCTGCATCTTGCATACATTCAGTATCAGGCTATACATCCCATACTAGCTCCAAAACTGACTGGTCAAGTGACAAATCAATAGTATTTAGCATATATAGGCATATGCATGGTGTTCTAGTGCTGTTATGATTTGTATGGCAGGGCAAGCTGTGGACACTTTTCTTTGGTGGGCTCTTGAAGCAGGTTTGTCACAGACTAGCGCTGTGACAAGTAACTGATCGAGACTGAGATGTGCATCTGCAGCTGTTTTTATCAATGCACGTGCAGTCTGATTGCCAGTACTGTCCTTACATCAAGTATATTTTATTTGCATATGATTTCATCTCTTTCTTACATTACAGGATTAAGATAACTTCAAAAATAACTCCTGAAAATAGATGTTAGTTCATACTTGTTTTGAATATTTATATTTATTTTTTAATGGCATTTAAAACCTTAGAGTTGTAAATAATTTACAGTACATAACAATTCTGTGCATTATGTCTTATGTATTTACTTTTTAGCTTCATGTCATTATAAAACCTTTAAGACTTTATTCTGTGGAACACAAACTAGAGCTTTTCTTGACTATGCAAACAACAAGGTCTATTTAGCTCATAAAAACACAAAAGCAACACAAAACTAGTACAGAGCACTTAAAATAATAATTATTTGTGACCCTGGAGCACAAATTGTTGTATGGTTTGTTAGGATAGGACAATATTTGGCCGAGATACAACTATTTGAAAATCTTGAATCTGAGGGTGCAAAAAAATCAAAATATAGAGAAAATCACTTTTATAGTTGTCCAAATGAAGTTCTTAGCAATGCATTTTACTAATCAAAAATTAAGTTTTGATATATTTATGGTAGGAAATTCACAAAATATCTTCATGGAACATGATCTTTACTTAATATCCTAAAGAGTTTTGGCATAAAAGAAAAATTTTGATCCTTACAATGTATAATTGGCTGATGACTGGTCCACTATCACATTTGTTATAATTATTTTATTTTAATTATTATTGTTATTTTTTTTAATAAATAAATGAACACAATATATTTTGAGTCTTCAAAAGCTGCAAGCTTTGTGTTGGGAACAGATCAAAACAGACCGAAAGTTTTATTCACAGAAATTATTGTGCTTTAGACATCAATGCGATTTGAGAGTTTTAATGTGGAGATTTTGGAAATAGAAATTTGGATTTGTTTTTAGCCCATTATGGAACTGGACAGGCCCTTTACTGTAAAAAAAAAAAAAAATACTGTAAAAGTGCTACAATAAAAAATCTATTAATTGGGTAACGATAAGTTTCCCTACTATATACAGTGGGAAAAAAAACTGTAAAAAAAAGTATAATTTACAGTGAATAGCCGTAAATTCCCAGAATTCCCTGTGTTACATTTCACATTTGATGTTTTTTTTTTTTTTTCTGAAATAACGATATTTCTTCTTTTTTCTTATCAGTTGTGTATATTAGGGTTGTATGTTACATCTAATGTTGTTAAATTAATGTTCATTGCATTATTTTAGTTTCATGTTTGTTACCATGATGGTATTTAGTGTTAGTGTGAATGACAATGCACCTTCTATATATGTTAGTATTTAAAAGCTGCTTGTGATGGGCTTTGCTTTATCATGTGACTTTCTCATCATCACCTGCTTTTGGTGGTTATCTGTGTATTAGAAAGGTACAAAACAGATTTCAGAGATCAGTTAATGAAATTACAGTATTTAAAAAGTAATTTAAAATAAATCCGTAAAACCGAAAATGTTCTGGCGACCACAGCTGGCAGTTTTTTTACCGTAAATTTAATGGAAATTCTACAGTGTTGGTGACTGCTCTTAAACGAGTAGCATCAGCATCCTTCAGAATTTCCCCTTTTGCCTTCCATGGAGGAAGGAAAGTCATACAAGTTTGGACTGATATGAAAATAAATAATGGCAGAATTTAATTTTGGTGAGCTCTTGGATGGACTGTATCTTTTTTTTTTTTTTTTTATGGTTGAAGGCTTTGTTTTTGTTTTTTCATTAACTTGACATCAGATTACCAAGTACAAAGAGTCATGTTGAGTGTGTGCATGTGCTTTTCTCAATCCCATGTGACTCTCTTCCCTTATCTCCTGTCACTTACCCGTCTGCCACTCTGATTGGAGCGTATGGTTGCCGTGTGGTTGCCATGCTGTTGCCATACCGCGCCCCGCTGGGCAGTAATTGGGCCCCCTCTGGGTTGCAAGAGGCATCGGTACGTTGACAGACAGGTTTGGCCACCTGCCCCACCTCCCCCTTTAAACGGGGAGTCAGGAATGCCAGGAGCATGGCAGCACGTACCGAATCTTGGGTAGGGGGCACCGGTTTGGCCACATGCCCCAGTATCGTGTTGTACTACCTGCAGAGTTGGTGTAATATGAACTGATTGTCAGCTTGTTTGGCAGACTTGGGGGTGTCCTTACTGTACATCTTCATTGACAAGCGTTTACCTGTCTGTCCAAATGTGGACTTTTGTTTTTATATTCCATTTTCCATTTTCATATAAAGCTGTAATTACTATTGACTAACTCAAACCTTTAAAAGGTTTTAGTTTTAGAATAAAAAAATGATTTACCATAAATTATACAGTCAAACCAAACATTATTCAGACACGAGATATCATTTTTGATATTTTTTTTACTAGTGGGTGCAGGACACTATAGTTAATTTATGTAAGTGAGAATAGCAAAATAAAGTAAACTGTGACCTCATACCCACAAATTATTCACACCTTGGTTGACCACGTTACCTTTTAACACCACAGACTGAACAAAATTTGGCATTGCTTGGTCTGAATTTTTGGTTGATTGTAATCCATTACCCATTACCATTGTTATCTGACATTATCAAGATTATTTTTTTCTGGCAAAGTTTAACTCTGAGTTCTTGTCATATTTTATTACCATTTTATAGCAAATACACTGTGAAAATGTGAGAAATGTTAAAGGTGTCTGAATAAATTTTGGTTTGACTGTACATTTCTTCTCAAAATCTGCAAGATCTTTATTGGTTAAAAGAGGAATCATAAAGTGATAATAAAATTTATTTGACACATACTTCTGTATATTCCACAAAATATATATTCATAACATAATTAACACAAATCATCCTGTTTGAAAGTCTGCATACCTTTGGTTCATAATATTGTTTTTGATTTTGATGCTTTTTGTGAAGAATTTATATATTATTATTCATATTTATTTATCTATAAATCATTCCATAAACTCACCCTCTTGTTGCTCCAAACATCTTTGATGTTACGTTTTTCCTGGGACTCAATTTTTAAGGAATTGTTACACTTTGCTTGTCATACTTATTCCAGAATATTCCAAGTCATCACTGGTGAATAATGACTTAAATGTTGGCCTTGTGTCACATAGAGTTATTATATGCCTTCAGAATTGCAATATAGTGCACAAGTCATATGGACTACATTTATGATATTTCCATACACTCAAAATAAAATTTCCAAGGTTTTTGAAGCAATGCCAAACCAACCTTCTGGGTAGTTTTATTTAACTCAACTATTCAACCTGAAATAAATCAGACTCGTAATTACTAGAGGCATCAGCAATAACCAAAAGGCGAACATTTATTAATAAGCAATTAAAAATGTTTATTATCTAATTATTATTTATTCAGCTTATTAATAAATGTTATTTTGGGTTAATTTCGGCAAAAAAAGAGTCATTTTTAATAGGGCTGTCAAACGAATAATCGTGATTAATCACATCCAAAATAAGTTTGTTTACATATTATGTGTTTGTTTACTGTGCATATTTATTATATATATTATTATTGTATATATATGTATATTAATGTGTGTATATACACACAGACACAGACATACACACACACACACACACACATACATGTATATATTTATAAAAAATACATATAATTTGGATTACATATAAATATTTTATATATAAATAAAAAAAAAATTTCCTTATTATATACATGTATATGTGTGTATTCATATATACACAGTAAACACACATATCATATGCAAACATACATTTGTTTTGTTTTTTTGGATGCGATTAATCGTGATTAATCATTGGACAGCCCTAATTTTTATGCAGTAGTTCAGTTTAACCCAGCACATGGGTTGTTTTTAACCAAGCATATATATATATATTATATATATATACACACACACTAGGGCTGTCAAACAATTAATCGCATACAAAATAAAAGTTTGAGTTTGCCTAATATAAGTGTGTGTGCTGTGTGTAATTATTATGTATATATAAATACACACAAATTAATGTATATTTTTAGGAGAAATGTTATTTTTGTACAAATTATTTTAATTTAGTTATAATATAAATTATATTAAAATTATAATAAATAAATATACTTGTAAATATTTCTTAAATATATACATGAATGTGTTTGTATTTATATATACATAATAATTACACACAGAACATACACATATATTAAGCAAACTCAAACTTTTATTTTGTATGCGATTAATCGTGATTAATCATTTGACAGCCCTAATATATACCATAGATGCCAATAAAGAATTTCTGTAATTAAGAGTGTATTTCTTTAACTTTGTTTTTTTTATTTTTTTTTTTAAACAGCCCTTGGTCACTATGAACCTTCCTATGGCAAGAGTTACGTAATGATTATTTAATAAATTCTGCTTTTATGTTTCTCTGATAAATTGAGGCATGAAAGTTTGGAATCACATGAGGGTGAGTAGCTAATGACAGAATTCAGATTTGGGTGAACTACCCCTTTAAAAAACTACATCGTTGCAGTTGCAGTGTGTGTGTGTGTTGCAAAGGTGGTCCAAAGTTGTGTGTATGTGTGCAATAGAGATATCAGTGTAATCCATGTTGCAAGGCTCCACAGCAGTGCTGCAAACATGAAGACTGAGCATGAAATGAAATGAAATGTGCCACTGTAATCCATAATCGACCTGTACATGATGTATTGACCGAGAGGGAGATCTCTCTCTCTATCTCTCTCATTTCATCTCTGTCTCAACATGTCTGTCTCTTTCTGCTTGATTTCATGTCCTGGTCGTCCCTTCCAACATGTTCTGTTTGTGATCCAACCGGATGCTTGAATTTAGTCGAGTGTGAAACGCTAGCGAGTATGTTTGTAAGCACGCGTATCTCCAGTCTCTTGTAGTGAGGTACCCTTGTGTGTGTGTTTTGTCTTTGAAGTGTGCCGTTGTTACACACTGTTTGGTTTTCACACTCACATTCACCACTGCTCACCTAACTCACTGTGGTCTGTTCACGGACCATGATGCATTTCACTGCACCGCTCATTTGAATTCTGCCTTCCGTCTCCTCCGTCAAGTAGAGTTTAATTGCCCGTGTGGATGTAAATCTGGCATCTCTGATACAAAGACAAAAGTTTTAAGAATACAGAAAGGCATGAAGGAACAGAGAAAACAGAGTTGTGGCTTAGTAGATGGTGATCATGTGGGGAAAAAAGTGTTTGAATCCAGCTTGCAACATTTTATATTCCCATTCCCCTATTCATTTCCTGTTCTCTCTCTGCTATCATTTCCATAAAAATGGCGAAAAGACCATAAAAATAATGAAGAGAGTGAAAGGGCTGCACGGAAGGTATGAAAGCGATTTGGAGGGATGGATTCTGACAGGAAATGAGAATGAGCGAGGAGATTATTTAGCTGATGAAGGAAGTGAAGGAACAGGAGAATGGAGGCCAAGAGGAGAGAAAGACATGCCTTTGGTCAAGCAGGCGCGAATGCTGTGTGTGTGTGTGTGTGTGTGTGTGTGTGTGTGTTTGATCACTCTTTGATTGGATTAAGGTCTGCTCCAGGCAGGGTGAATAGGGACGTAATGCATTTGCTCCGTGGTCCATGTCAAGTATTTGTCAGGGGGTCTGTGAGGGCTGCTGACCCCCCATGTCTGCCCTTCTGTGGGGCATCTACCCTTCTCTGTATCGCTAGTCTCGCGTAGCCAGACCTTTGACTACACGGCAAAGGGTCTGGTCCACATTGCAGCTTATTCTGGCCAAGAAACGCCCACTTAGACAGGAAGAGAAAGCGACCAGCCACAGTTCGTTTTGCATGCCATTTGGAGGCGGGTTTATCCAAAACAGATTAAACCAGAGTGGCCAAAAAAGTAATTAAAACAGTGCTGTAGTAGTTTTTATAGTAGGTTATATGAAAAACACTGGACATTGTAATATTCAGTACTGCTTGTAAACTTATTACTTAATCAGTTGAGGTCAGAAGTTTATGTACACCTTGCAGAATCTGTAAAATGTTAATTATTTTACCAGAATAAGAGGGATCATATAAAATGCATGCTATTTTTTTATTTAGTACTGACCTTAATAAGATATTTCACATAGATGTTTACATATAGTCCACAAGAGAAAATAATAGTTAAATTTCTAAAAATTACCCTGTTCAAAAGTGTACATACGCTTGATTCTTAATACTGTGTTTATACCTGAATGATCCACAGCTGTTTTTTTTTTTGTTTTTTTTAAATAGTGATAGTTGTTCATGAGTCCCTTGTTTGTTCTGAACAGTTAAACTGCCTGCTGTTCAGGACCCACAAATTTTTTTTGTGTATTTAAACACTCCCTGATGATTCAGTAGGAAACACAATGCATTAAGAGCCAGTCTTTTATGTGAAATATCTTATTCAGTCAGTAATAAAAACAAAAAAATAACATGCATTTTTAATGATCCCTCTTATATTGATAAAATAATTAACATTTTGTAGATTCTGCAAGTTATACATAAACTTTTGACTTCAACTGTATATTTACGTATATTTTATTTAGTGCTGTCAAATCGATTAATCATGATTATTCGCATCCAAAATAAAAGTTTGTGTTTACGTAATATGTGTGTGTGCTGTGTATATTTAAATATTTATGTACATATAAATATACACAGTACACATATATTAAGTAAACAAACTTTTATTTTAGATACGATTAATCGTGATTAATCGATTTGACAGCACTAATTTTATTTTATAGTTCTAAATTATACTAAACTAGCTCTGAAGAATATGAATTTACACAGACAAAATGTATCGCATACTTTCTGTAAATATTGCTGATCTGTTTTGATTCTTGAACTTTGATACAAGTGCCATTTTTAGAAATTTGATAAAACCTCATTTACACTACCATTCAAAATTTTGGGTTCAGTAAGATTTTTAAATGTTTTTGTAAGAAGTCTGTTACGCTCACCAAGGCTGTATTTGATCAAAATACAGTAAAAACAGTAAAACTGTTTTCTGTTTTAAAAAGTGTATTCCTAAATGTGTAAAAGTGTAAAAACGTATTCCTGTGACAGCAAAGCTGAATTTTTAACTGTGTCACATGATCCTTAGTAATAATAATAATAATTTTAATATGCTGATTTGGGACTCAAAAACCTTTTTATTAAATTAAGATTCTTGGATGAATAGTTCTAAAGAACAGCTTTTATTCTAAATAGAATTTCTTATTGTAACAGTGTAAAAGTGTTTGCTGTCCGTTTTGATCAATTTAATGCATTTTTGATGAATAAAAGTATTTATTTCATTAAAAACAACTTTTGAATAGTAATATGTTATCCAAATAGGTCAAGTTGTCCCGAAACATTTACATTGACCCTGGTCCATCGCGCTATCCATATTGTTGAGCCCTGCAATAAGAACCAAAAGTGGGACTGAACATGAGCAACTTCTCCTGTCCCTCTTTCCCTCTCTTAAATGTACACCCTCACACACAAAGGTACACGGGGTCGCACACACTCGGTCTCCATTGTTATGTATGGCTGTGTTAATCTGACTGCTGGCCTCTCTTCCGCTCTCTTTGTCCCCTCCGCCAGCCCAGTGGCAGAAGTCAACAGCACTGCACAAAGGGCCCGCAAAACTGGTTAACGGCGGGGCCTGCTTGAGGCTTTGATCAGCTTTTTTTAGGGTTCAGTCCCATGTTCCCCCTCCCTGTGCTGGGGAGTCTGCTGGAGGAGGCTGAATGGTTACACTTGAGGGAGGTTGTTAAGGGAGACGAGTGTGGAGAGAGGTGCTCAGGATGGATGCGTGTGTCACTGGTTTGGTACGGGATGTTATGTGCTGTCAATACAAACACAGTACCTCGATTGCTTACTTAAAGGGTTAGTTCATTCAAAAATTAAAAAAAAGTTTATAAAGCCATGGTAAAAGTAAACCATATGATTCACCCAGTTGGTCCCACTTTATATTTGGTTGCATTAACTACTATATACTTACATTAAAAAAAACAACCCAGGCTAATTGGAAATACATGCCTCTATATAAATTTCTGCAACACCGTAATTCGTGCCTTTCTGCACGTTTCGCAGAGAGTGGCGCTAAAACACGTTCAATACGTGACTTTTATGTTGGTACAGGCATGTTTTTATTACGCTGCTTGAGGTACATATTGCGGCTGTTCAGAATTCAAATACCCGGGGAGTGTCACTAAAGGTTAATGCTCTATCTTATTGGAAATATACAATACACCAAGCCCAACCCTAAACCTAACCGATAGTGTTAACAAATGCAAAAGTGATATAAAAACACGTGTTGAGGCAGCCATGCTATTTTAACTGCAGATTTGAGCTGTTTTGTCCTACTGAATTATAAAGCTCATTCATATGAAGCTGTATATGACAACATTCAGAAGCATCAGTTTTCAAATCGTGCAGGATGTTAAAATTTCTTTTGAAGCCATAATGTAATAATCTGCAAGTAACTGTGAAAATTAGGCTTTATTAATTAAAACTCTGTGTAAATCATACTTTGTGTGAAAAGGAATAAAAGTTGTTGTAGTTTTACTGCCTCTAGTGTTCAAACTGCAGTGATTCGTACATATGGATTTAGTTTTTTCAGTTTTGCTGAAATGTCTATAGAGGCTTGTATTTCCAATGAGCCTATGTTGCAACAAAAAAGTACATTTTGTGTAAATGTAGTGTACATATTGTGTTCATATTGTATTTCAAAACACTTCTGCTGCTATTGAGGTGGGATACAGGTAAGGTTAGGGACAGGTTTAATGGTATGGGTGGGTTGAGGTGTAAGGGATGGGTCAACAATATAACTTAAAATGTAATTACAGTAATTAATTGCATGCAGGTATTTTTTAAAAAAAAAAAATAAATAAAAGTACAATGTAAAAACAAATATACAATAATTGCATTGCATCAAATGATTCATTTAAATGTAAGTACTTAGTAGTTAGGGCCACCTAATATAAAGTGGGACCGCCCAGTTTAATTAGAGTCTGAAGAGACACAAATGCTTTCTAATTTAGGCTTTTATTCACATATAAACAATTATTAACACACATCAAATATGGTAAATATAAGTTTAAACCTGCTTGCTAAAAAAGTTTATAAACGTTTTGAAGCATGAATGTTTTGAGGGAATTCATATTGTGTTTTTTCGAAGAGAATTTGATGACACAATTTGTATTTTTTGGTGAACTATCCCTGTAATACACTTTCTGAATCGGTGTACGTTATTCCAAATAAAAGAAAATGTTTTTTGTAGTTATTGTTGCAATATTGTATTGATATGTAATATGTTTCTCTGCCTCTAAAACGACACCTAGGCCACATGAGCAGGAAAAATAATATGCCATTTAGCATTTAAAGCATTTGAAGCTACTGTTGTAGGTGATTAAAAAACTGGTTGTTAATGCAGAAAATGAATGCCACTTAACAGTAATATAACTGTGAATAACCAAGGAACTTGACATACTTGCTCTTGTGGGTGAACTTGATTTTCAGAATCCATATTAGGGTAGACACTGTACTGTTTTCACTATTGATTACCTATTCAAAATCAAGATCTGGGTCCTTTATGGTATTGAACACCCCCTTTTCTTGATCCAGTCAGTTCCAATTAATCAATAACATTACCCCGCCCCCCGTTGAATATTTGGCTTCAATTGGAAATACGTCTCATAATGAATGCCTTGCTCAATGGTGGTAGCCTCAAATTCCTTCAAATACATGGTGCATACAAAAATGGCAAGCTGTAAGCAACAAAGTTGACTAAATTTTAGGCCAGTAGTCAGGTCGAGTGAGCCTGCAATAATGGTATTTAATGGATCAGTCTAAACAAGTCCATATACACTACCAGTCAAAAGTTTTCGAACAGTAAGATTTTTAATGTTTTTTAAAGAAGTCTCTTCTGCTTACCAAGCCTGCATTTATTTGATCCAAAGTACAGCAAAAACAGGAAAATCTTGAAATATTTTTACTATTTACAGTAACTGTTTTCTATTTGAATATATTTTAAAATGTAATTTATTCCTGTGATTTCAAAGCTACATTTTTAGCATGATTACTCCAGTCAAATGATCCTTCGAAAATAATTGTAATATTCTGATTTGCTGCTTAAAAAAACAATTTTTATTATTATTATTATGTTGAAAACAACAGAGTAGTTTTTTTTTTTTTTTTTTAGGTTTCTTAGGAAGTTCAGAAGAGCAGCATTTATCTGAAATATAAATTTTGTAACATTATAAATGTCTTGATCAATTTAGACCATCCTTGCTAAATAAAAGTATTAACTTTTAGCATTTCTGCCCACCCCCCAAAATAAAAATAAAATAAAATAATTACAGACTCCAAGTTTTTGAATGGTATAGTGTATAATGTTACAAAAGCTTTTTATTTCAGATGAATTCTGATCTTTGGATCTTTCTATTCATCAAAGAATCCTGAATAAAAAAATGCTTTAAATATTGATAATAATAATAATAATAATAATAATAATAATAATAATAAAATGTTTCTTGAACAGCAAATCAGCATATTAGAATGATTTCTGAAGGATCATGTGACACTGAAGACTGGAGTTCTGATGCTGAAAATTTAGCTTTGATCACAGGAATAAATTACATTTTAAAATATATTCAAATAGAAAGCAATTATTTTAAATAGTACAAATATTTCACAATATTACTGATTTTGCTGTATTTTGAATGAAATAAATGCAGGCTTGGTGAGCAGAAGAGAATTCTTTAAAAGACATTAAAAATCTTACTATTCAAAAACTTTTGAGTGGCAGTGTAATTCCTAGAGAAAATGATCCTGTTAGCATTCGCATATATGTCAAAAGCTCCCTATAGAAGTATTCAATCTCAAATATGCCATATTTGCTCATAGAATGGTCAGATCTGTTTTTGGACCTTAACCAAATGCCATGTGCCGCTAGAATCAGAAGACATGACAGCGCCAATTTGCTTTGGATCATGGAGTTTAAAGGAGAAGTCCACTTCCAAAACAAAGATTCACATATAATGTACTCACCCCCTTCTCATCCAAGATGTTTATGTCTTTCTTTCTTCGGTCGTGAAGAAATTGTTTTTTGAGGAAAACATTTCTGCATTCTTCTCTATATAATGGACTGCTATGGTGCCCCGATTTTGAACTTCCAAAACGCAATTTAAATGCGGCTTCAAACGATCCCAAATGCGGTTGTAAATGATCCCAGCCGAGAAAGAAGGGTCTCATCTAGCGAAACAATCGGTTATTTTCATTAAAAAAATACAATTTAAATACTTTTTAATCTCAGACGCTCGTCTTGCCTTTCTCTCCCTGAACTCTGTATTCTGGCTCAAGACAGTTAGGGTATGTCAAAAAACTCCAATCGTATTTTCTCCCTCAACTTCAAAAATCATTTAAAAATCATCCTACAGTTCCGACCCAGTCTTTGCAAAGTGAACTTGCAAAGAAGATCAAACACTCTTAATAAACAAGGTAAAACAGCGATACAGGATGATTTTGAAGTTGAGGGAGAACATGAGATGGGAGTTTTTTGACATACCCTAACTGTCATGAACCAGAACAAAAACAGTCCAGGCATAGTGAGACAAGACGAGCATTTGGTATTAAAAAAGTATATAAATTGTATTATTTTTATGAAAATAACCAATTGTTACTTTAGATAAGACCTTTCTTTCTCGTCTGGGATCGTTTACAACTGCCTTTGGGATCGTTTGAAGCCGCATTTAAACTGCATTTTGGAAGTTCAAAATGGAGAAAAATGCTGAAATGTTTTCCTCAAAAAACATAATTTCTTTACAACTGAAGAAAGAAAGACATGAACATCGTGGATGACAAGGGGGTAAGTAAATTATTTGTAAATTGTTGTTCTGGAAGTGGAGTTCTCCTTTAAACCTACATCCTGACTAAATCTTTAACCAATATGCCACACCAACCTCATATCAATTTACAATGTATCACAGTTTTCAAAAAATTAAGCAGCAACTATTTTCATTTGACAATGACAACATCAGCATGTTAGAATAATTTTTGAAGGATCATGTGACACTGAAGACTGGAGTAATGATGCTGAAAATTGTATTAATGTGTATTAAAATAGAAAACGGTTATTTTAAAATAACTCTTTTTACTGTATTTGATCAAATAAATGCAGCCTTGGTGAGCATAAGATTCTTCTTTCCAAAAAATTCTGAACGGTATTGTGCATTGACTATGAAATGCTTTGTGGCCTCTTGTTTGCTTCCAAGGAGGATCCCATTAACAAGTTTTAGCAGCAGTTTAGTTCAGGACCGTGATTCAGCTGTGAGAGGAAACACTCAGAGAGAGTCCCAGACAGTTTGTGTTTTGAGATATGCCTTCACATGGCCTGTTTCCTACACTCTTAAAGTCAGAATAGTGTCTCAGTCTCATTCTCTCTAATGGGAGCTTGTGTTCATGGTTAATTAGTTTCTCCTACACATCCGTTTTGTTCTCCACGGACCCGACGCTGGTGGCCGGGCGCACGCCAGCTTTCTTCTCTCTCAGACTATTAGTCAGCTGGAATTCATTAAAACACACACACACTGATGAAGTTGCACCCTGTGTGCACACCTCTTATTTTTATTTGTTGGGTCTATGTTAATTAGCATACCTATGAGACGTACAAGTAGCATCTGTCGCTATTCCGCTATTCCCCCCTCCCTTGCTCTACTTTTCATCCTTCCATCTCGCTGTATGGAAAGCGAAAGCTTTTTTGTGATGTTGAATATGGCTTACTCTCTAGCGCCCCCTCTGGCCGTGGTGTATAGTTTGTGTTGATGCCAATTGGTGAAAAACTCCACATACTGTTTTATTTAAGTGTATAAGGGGGATTTGATGTGCAAACTGGGAGGATTTATGAAAATATTCCTAATATTCATATGAGAAGTACATTATAGTATCTTTGGTGTGTGTGTATGTGTGTGTGTCATTGTGAATAGGCCTGGCAGGATTACCATAGTGAGGTCCTCCTTTCTCTGGCTTTGTGTGATTGCTGGGCCGTGACTGACGAGGCATTTCCCCCACGTAGAGACACGGAGGTGTGTGTGTGTGTCTGTGAGAGAGAGAAAAAAGGGGGGCATCAGGATTAAAGGAAATGTTTCCTGTTTATTGTACTGGGGGTCCTCGGGGATGTTTGGGGGGCATTGTTGCGATGTTGGGTGGGTTGATTAAAAAAAGCAAACGCGTTAATGAATGAACATATATGTTTTTTTAAATATAAAACCATTTAAATGATTTCGTGTACATGTACGTGTGTCTCTGAGTGTTTCTTTTTGCCTGTGAAAATATGAATTCAAAGTTTCTTTCATGAATCAGTATCATTTTTCAGTATAATTAAATGTGACATGCTAAATTCTTGGTATCATGCTGAATTTGATGACCCTGCTCAGTTCTCTGCAAGGTGTTTTGTGTATTTTCATTACTTTGGACTGTATGTATGTGTGTGTGTGGTGTATTTTAATGCAGTGTGTGTTGATGTGCAGCTGTGTATTGCTGTAGTAACTGTCTCTCTGTCTCTTGAGAATGAGTTAAAAAAAGGTCAAATTAGGGGAGTTGGCCTCTTGTACTATCCCCACACACACATATTCACAAACAATCTCTTATTGAAGTTTTATCTATTTTCATGTTGATGGTTTCAGTTTGTTTTTTTCATGTACTGATCTTTTTTTTTTGTAGAAAATGCAAATTATGGAGAGAATGAACAGAGCTGGGCTGTATCAGATAAGGATAAACGGGTAATGTTGCATTTTTGTCAAATCTGACATTAAGATTAAACTGGAATTTTCTAACATAATTTTTCCAAGTTTTTTTATTAAGCAGAAAATAATTATTTTTAAAGATTGTCTTTTTTATGATGTGATTACCATTTTGTCTGTGTGTGTGTGTGTGTGTGTGTGTGTGTGTGTGTGTAGGCGCAGATCTGTAATAAAGGGGTTGGCCCGAGGCGTGTCTCAAACCGTTACTACGCTGAAAAAACCATCACGTGCCACAACTGTGGAAAGTCTGGTCATCTCTCCAAAAACTGCACTATACCACGGGTACATCATTTTCCTCCCTTTACTCTGGCTACAGCAAAGATCCAAAATCCCTCATTTCCACTCAATGAACTGCTGACACCTATAGTACCGCATTAGCCAAACAAACTGTCAACTATACAATTTAGCCACTTTTGCAAAATGCTGCGTTTGACCAATCAGAATCGAATTTCAGACAGTTGGATGTAAAATAAAAAGTAAAAACTCCATTTTTGATCAAAGGTTTTGTGTGAGTTAAGTGATAAACATTTGCAAATTATAGTTCACTGGATGGTCAAAATGAGCAAATACTCAATGGGTATTTAATACACTACAATTTTGGGGGGTCAGTAAGATTTTAAGAAAGAAATTAATACTTTTATTCAGCACGGATACATTCAATTTCAGTATTTTAAGTTAGGGCTGTCAAACGATTAATCGCGATTAATCATATCCAAAATAAAAGTTTGCGTTTATATAATATATGTGACCCTGGACCACAAACCAATTAGCATGGGCATATTTGTAGCAATAACTAAAAATACATTGCATGGGTCACAATTGTTGATTTTCTTGTCAAAAATCATTAGGATATTACATAAAGATCATGTTCCATGAAAATATTTTGTAAATTTTGTACCATAAATATATCAAAGCTTAATTTTTGATTAGTAATATGCATTGCTAAGAACTTCATTTGGACAACTTTAAAGGCGATTTTCTCAGTATTTGGATTTTTTGTGCACCTTCAGATTTCAGATTTTTAAATAGTTGTATCCCGGCCAAATATTGTCCTAACAAACCATACATCAATGGAAAGCTTATTTATTCAGCTTTCAGATGGTGTATAAATCTCAATTTTAAAAGAAAAAATTGACTCTTATGACTGGTTTTCTGGTCCAGGGTCACATATGTGTGAGTACTGTGTATATTTATAATGTGTATATATGAATACATATACATAACAGCTAAAAGCCATCTCGGTCAAAAATGTGATAATGATACTGAGTGAATGCTCCTCACACATATTATACGTCCATCAAATACTTTTACTTCAAACTCGCTAAATTCCAGCCTCAGCCCAATCAGAAATACCAGTACTTAGATAGAAACTGATACAAAGTAGCCAGAAAGAAATGCTAATTTAAAAACAAAATATGTCAGATGAATTTAGAGGCTTTTGCATCTGAACTCTTCATATACGTAGTAATATCTTATATATAAATGTAACATTTTTCTTACAGTCAAACCAAAATTTATTCAGACAGCTTCAATATTTCTGACATTATTGCAGTTTATTCGCTATAGTTTAGAAAATGGTAATAAAATATGACAAGAACTCAGAGTTTCTCTTCTCTTGAACTTCTGTTAGACTGTCTAACAGCTGACAGCTATTCAACCTAGAATGAAATAGGTGACCAATTACCAAGCAATGCTTAATTTTGTTCAGTCTGTGGTGTAAAAAGTTTGCATTAGCAATTAAAGTAAAAAACACTTAAGCAGAACATGGTTAGGTCAAAGTGTCTAAATAATTTTTGGTCCCAATTTTTTATCAATTTTACTGGTAGTCCACTGTGTGAAGAATTTTTGGGTATAATATGTCACAGTTTATTTTGCTATCCTCACTTGCGTAAATTAACTATAGCGCCTTGCACACACTAGTAAACAAATATCAAAAATTATATCTGGTGACTGAAAAATGTTTGGTTTGACTGGTCATGCAAGTGTGTGTATTTATATATACATAATAAATATACACAGTACTCACACATATATTATGTAAACACAAACTGTTATTTATTTTTTTATTAAATGTGATTAAAAGTTTGACAGCCTTATTTTAAGTATAATATTTTGTAGAATATCATAATATATGCTGTTACCATACTATTCTGTCTGCTTCCTTAATTAATATTAAAAAAATGATATAAAAATTGAACATGAACCTTATGGCTAAAAGGTTAACTAAAAGGTAAGTTTGTAAAGTGGATTATTTTGTTCTTTTTTACTCCTTTTGTTTATTTAATCTGTTTTGAAAACTGTTAATATTACACATGCAGACTTATTTGCACAAACCTGCTGTAGAAACTGGACTATTTAGTGTAGTTATTTTATTGCTGTTATTATTATAATTACGTATCTTTGATATTCACCATAATAAAAGACACTTATAATTTTTAAAAGACAAGAAACCTAACCTAAAAATAAAATTTTCTGATTTTAATGCTTTAAAGACAATGCCAACTTAATAGTGTCAGAGTTGTCCTTATTGTGACTTGGAATGTGTGTGTGTTTATGAGCAGAAGCTGCCGTGTTGCTCATTATGTGGGCTTCAGGGACACTTACTGAGGACCTGTCCGAACCGTCACTGTTCTAACTGCTCGCTGCCCGGCCACACCTATGATGACTGTCTGGAGAGAGCTTACTGGCACAAGCGCTGCCACCGCTGTGGCATGACTGGACACTTCTTTGACGTGAGTAGTGCTATGTGTGTGTTGGTGTTGTGTGGACCATGGAGATGTGTCTCTGTGTGTTGGGTTCGGAGTGTATTGTGTTGCAGTGTGTGTGTTGCTTGTTTGTTTGTGTGTGTGTTTGTGTGTATCTATCTCTTGGGCCATTCTTTCTCTCATTAAGACAGACGCTTCACAGGCTGTGAGTGGGACACACGCTCCACTCGTCACCCCCAACAACAACCCCACAGAGAGAGACAGAAATGGGGGAGGAAGAGAAACAAGTCGAAATGTTACTTTTAGAAACTGCAGGAGAGATGAAAGAAAAAAGATTTTATAACTAGAGATGAGTTGCGATTGAAGTATTTTTTTTTGATGTTGAATAGTTTTTTTTTTCAGCATCTCACAGAATGAGCGTTCAGTTTTTTTAAGATAGTAGCCCTGCATTCTGTGCAATGGTGTTTTTGAACACAAGAACACATTTCCTCACTATGAAAGCTAGTGATTTGGAAACAGTTTTAATATAATTTTGGCATAGTTTTAATTGAAACGGAATTGGTCCCATTCATGCATAACATGACAAACAAATACATTTAGGATTCGGGTGAAGTTAAACAGTCCTGCTTCAAGATATTCTCTTGCATTCTGTTAGTCAAAGTAAGTTGGTGTTCTGATCATCTTAACTCAGTAATTTCTCATCAGAAACATCTCATGATAACAGTCATCCCCATCATCCCTCTTCGCCCACTAGTTGTTTAAGAATCAAGAATAAGCACTAAATATAGAATGCAGAGCCTAGTTGATCTTACTGGTTAACTGAACAAACAATTCTTCAGCCGCCAGCACAACATGACTTTTAATTATGCTTATAATCTATAATTACACCAGTCTCAAAAACTGCTATGTGGCGTTTATTAATGAACTCTGAGAGTTAACAAATATCAGTCCATTTACTTTACGGTTTCTGGTTTGCTGTAACGTACTTCTTCATAATGAATGACCGCGGTTATTCATATTTACATATTTGTTACATGTTTGGGGTGTGTAAATGGCGAGCACTAAATTTAGTCTGAACACAGTCGTCTTGTTTGCCAGATGTTTACTTATTATGCATGACTGTTGTGTGACTGTTTTTGTATTTTTGATTTTATGTTTTATGTTCTTTCCTTATCTGTGACCCTGGACCACAGTCTTAAGTGGCACGGGTATCTGTAGCAATAGCCAGAAATACATTGTATGGGTCAAAATTATGTTCTTTTTTTATTTATTTTTTTACGCCAAAAATTATTAGGATATTATGTAAAGATCATGTTTGATTAGTAATATGCATTGCTAAGAACTTAAAGGCGATTTCCTCAATATTTGACCCTTTTGTCTGGTTTCGTGGTCCAGAGTCTCATATGGTTTCGCTCCTCCCATTATTTTATTCCTTTAAACCATTTTTTATTTATTTTCAAGTTATTTTCTATAAGTCATTCTAAGTCGTACCTTTTTTTTTTAAACTTTTTTCTTATGTTTGACAATTTTGTAACACTTCTTATATAAATAAAATGACTAATCACCCTGATAACATGTTCCCTTGCAAACACCATTTGTGTTTAGTTTGCCACAAAGCTAATTTGGATGTAAAAATATGAACTTGCTTCAAATTGGCTTCAATATTTGTTTGATGTTTCTCAGTGTTCAAAAGACCTCTGTTTTCCCACTATCAAAGCAAGCCCTATATTTGGGTTTATAAAAAGTTAGTCATTTTGTCAAAGCTTCTGTGGCTTTAGACAACCAATAGTTGTCACTTTAAGCCATCACTTTAAAGGGTTACTCCACCCCAGAATGAAAATTTTGTCATTAATCACTTACCTCCATGTCGTTCCAAACCCGTAAAAGCTTTGTTCATCTTCAGAACACAAATTAAGATATTCTTGATGCATTCTGACAGCTCTCTGACCTTCCCATAGACAGCAATGTAATTTTGTACATGATCAATGCCCAGAAACGTAGCAAGGAGATCGGTAAAGTAATCCATGTGACATCAGGGGTTCAACCATAATTTTACGGAGCTACGAGAATACTTTTTGTACACAAAGAAAACAAAACTAATGACTTTATTCAACAATTCGTCTCCTCCGCATCACCCTATAGAGCCATTTCCGAGTGCCATTATCCACTGTTCTGTGTCAGCCGCACCACAGGGATATGTTGTTTTTATTCAAAGCAAAGCGTAAATAAACGTAGAAAATGTATCCGCGTAGCACAGCTGACACAAAACAGCATATGCTGTTTGCATTCAATAGATGCTCTCGAAAATGGTGCAAGGGTCAATTATTGTTATTGTTGAATAAAGTCGTTATTTTTGTTTTCTTTGTGTACAAAAAGTATTCTCATAGCTTCTTAAAATTACGGTTGAACCCCTGATGTCACGTGGATTATTTTAGCGATCTCTTTGCTACGTTTTTGGACGTTGATCGTGTTAATTACATTGCTGTCTATTGAGGGTCAGAGAGCTGTCAGAATGCATCAAAAATATCTTAATTTGTGTTCCGAAGATGAACAAAGCTTTTACAGGTTTGGAACGACATGGGGGTAAGTGATTAATGACAAATTTTCATTTTGGAATGGAGTAACCCTTTAATTCATACACAGAAAATTTAAAAAAGAGATTCTAAACAAGTCTCGAAGTTAAAAGCAACAGCTTTGGTATTTGGCAGTATGGAAATGTGTTTTTAATAGCTTTACTGCTGTATCATCTCGTCACAGCCAGTGAGGGAAAGGAAAGCAGATTCTTAAAGATTTTGAATGTTTCCTTCAATACACTCAGCAGGGTAAACCCTACAGGGGGTGTTGAAGCCTCTGCCTCCCTCTCTGACCGGCTCTCAGGTGGGGTTAAATGAAAAGCTAACTGTATAAATGAGTCCAGCTGCTGTGCCCTCAGCAATTTTCAATTTTCAGAGAGATGTAAGAAGCTCAAAGGGCAAATGCACTAACCATCCTCGCTCAGTGTCTGTTGAGGCGGCTTGAGCCGTCAACACTGCACCTTTTTCTTATCCTACTATTATGCTTTCCTTTTCAGTTTCTTTTCCCTGTTCCATTTTCTTTTTTCCTTTTTCATATTCCATTTTTTTCCTTTTTTCTCTTCTCTTCTCTTCTCTTCTCTTCTCTTCTCTTCTCTTCTCTTCTCTTCTCTTCTCTTCTCTTCTCTTCTCTTCTCTTCTCTTCTCTTCTCTTCTCTTCTCTTCTCTTCTCTTCTCTTCTCTTCTTGTCTCTAATCTTGTCTGGTTTTGCTTATCTGAGCATTTTCATAGTATATTTACACATTTATTTTCATAAACTAGTTTACTTTATCAAGCCTTCCAAAATTATTAACCAGTTTATGAAAAAATAAACCATAAAAGGTTTCACTTTTTACTTCTGCACTGCATTTAATTAATGATAAAACAGAAGCTTGGAAATATGTTTATATTTTTTTTAATGAATGATCATAAACCTTTGTGTAATTGTATTCACTTGAGTTTACGAACTCAATTACGAACTTTCATTTCATGTAAATAATGGGTTTTTACAATGTCTTTTTTCTCTGTTCTCAACAGGCCTGCCCAGAAATCTGGAGACAGTATCATATTACGGTAAGCTTCCATGTGCTTCTATGTTTTTCATATAAAATGTAAATACAAGTTATGTGTGAATTCATACTGAATCTGCTAGGGAATTTCAGGTGACCTAACATGTTAAACATCTCAAAAAATACAGTCATTTGTGACAAAAGCAAAGATAACGGTCAAGCCAACACACTTGACCTCACATGTATATAAACACACATGAACATTCATCATGAGCACTATTAGTCATGATTGTGGCTTGCAGAGAAAAGGCTCCATGCGTCCTGCTGGTTTTGCCTTTGTGTGAACGTGTATAAAAGGTGGACTCCTGACGGTGTGTCTAAGCGGAGGAGAAACCAGCTTTCATTCACCACAAAGGGGCTGCTTTAAAAACTAGCCTTGTGTTAAAGTGTATAAAGTCACTTAATACACCGACTTTAAAAAATGTCTCCGAGATATTTGCCATTCTTTAAAATTACACCATTTGTTTACATGAGTTTTATTGGGTCGTTGTGCGCTTTTCGCAGTATTTGCATCTGTGTGTATGTGTTTTGTCAGCGAACAATCTGAAAGTGGTTAATTGGCAAACTCACTGAGCATTTTCTCCCCAAAGATCCACCAGGGTGAGAAGGCATGTGACAGTCACACACACAGCTAAACGTCAAGGGGCGCGCTGGAACATCTGCACGCGCACACACATCCGCTCAGACTCCTGGAATATAGACCTCAGCCTAAGAGAAAAGAGCAGGTTGTTTGTCAATTAAAAGACGTGATAAAGCATGAAATGGGCTGCCAGCATCGCGCTGCGCCGAGCAGTCACTCGACCCGTCACACACACACACAGTCTAATTAGCTAGGCTGCCTAATGAAAAGGCCAGATCGTTAGCGCTAGCCTGGTGCGCGGGGTGGCAGAGTGGAGACAGAGGAAAAAAAGAAAGGTGGGATGAAAAGAAAATGTTGCCTCTAGGGCTGTTAAAGAGCTGCGTTGGAGGACTATAAGTCTTTTTAAAAATCGTTCTCACTTTCACTGCTTCTGAGCTGTTTGGTTTCTTTCCTCAGTGTTGAATAAAAATAGTGTTTTCTGAGTTTGTACTGATATTATTATCTTTCTTTGAAAAGTGTATCTCATAGTATTGGTTGTTTCTGCCAAAATACCATAGTTATTACAGTTATTGTTTGTGCAGTCTGCTACAGTAAAATTGTGGTAAATTGATGCCAGTGGCTCTGGTGGGTCACAGTTTTATTCTTATTAAGGTTGTGGACTGCAAGGAAATAGTGAAAATTAATAAATATAATTCAGAAATAAAATGTAATTCACTAAAATTAAATATATTTAAAAATAATATCCTACAGTTAAACACAAATTTAGTTTTACAGGCTCTGATATTAGCTTCCACTGCTGTTCTATAATATAAAATATAAAGAAAATATAATCAAAAAATAATAATCTTCTACAATTAAACACAAATTTATTTTTACAGGCTCTGATATTAGCTTCTGCTGCTGTTTACTATAATTGTTTAATAATAATGTCATATAATATAAATAAACAAAAATATAATATAATATCAGTTTTCATATTCAGCACATGGATCATTTTACTGTTGACAGGCATATGGTTGGTGATATTAATTTTGGGACAATATATTAATTTTGGGATAAACAGAAATTGTCTAATTTAATATTACAGGCTCTGATATTAGCTTCTGCTGCTGTTCTATAATATAAAATATTAAAAAATAATAATGATTTATTATTTCCTACAATTAAACACAGTTTTAGTTTTACAGGCTCTGATATTAGCTTCCGCTGCTGTTCTATAATATAAAATATAAAGAAAATATAATAAAAAAATAATAATTTTCTGCAGTTAAACACAAATTTAGTTTCAAAGCCCCTATTAGCTTCCACTGCTGTTCTAATATAAAATATAAAAATAATATAATTCAAAAAATAATAATATTTTACAATTAAACACAAATGTATTTTTTCAGGCTCTGATATTGGCTTCTGCTGCTGTTCTATAATATAAAAAAAAAAAAAATAAAAAAAAATTCCTACAATTAAACAAATTTAGTTCTGCAGGCTCTGATATTAGCTTCTGTTTTCATATTCCGCCTGTGAATAATTTTCTGTGTTGACAAGCTTATGCTTGGCAATATTAATGCATGTCTGAAATGCATTAATTTTGGGACATTTTAATTTTTGTAAGATAAAATACTTGGTAACATAGTTAAATGTTACATGAACTTACTACAGTAAAAACAGTAAATAATACATTACCAGCAACTAACACTAACACTGTTTTAAAAAAAAAAATTATTTGCATAATATTAGACTGTAACAAATAACCTTTAAATAAAGTGTAACCCAGTTTTGATACTGTGTTGGTACAATTTAATGGATGTGATTTAATTCTTTGTTCTTAAAATCTTAATTCTGAATCAAAAACAAGATGAGACACACCAAATAAATAATAGAAAGAAAGAAAGAAAGAAAGAAAAAAAAGAAAGATATGGTATTAAATATTTTACAGTAGTGTTATTGAAATAATTATTTCAGAGGTAACTATTGTTACACCCCAAAAAATGAGTTATATCTAGGCTAAAAGACCATTTGCTGTTGCAGTGAATTGCTGTCCGGCACCTTGTGCCTGTGTGGACGGCATATGTGGACTTTCGTGAGTCTGTAGGCTTTATAATGGCGTAAAATAGCGTGTGATGGTTTCCTGCGGGTCCACTTGGTTCTGCTGGGCTGAGTCCATCTGCTTGTGCATTACTTTCATCCTCTGGGTCCTGCCCTGGTTCTGTTTGTGTGTGTAGGTACTTAAATTGAGTCACCCTCAACAGACGGTCTTTAAGGCCTTTAAACTATCCTGGAGTCTGGAGGGCTCAAAGTTAAATACAGTACAGATACCCCTGTGTGTGAGTGTGAGTGTGTGTGTGTGTCGTGCTTTGGGAGCTCTGGCCTGTCGCCCTATGCTAGGCCCAGTCAGGTGTGAAAAGGCATTCTGTCAGACCAGTCCCTTTCTACTGGGTCTGTTTATACTGTGTGTGCGTGCGTGGGTGCGTGTGTGTGTGTGTGTGTGTGTGTGTGGGTGGATTGGTGAGTGAGGCCTGCACCTGTCTTCACTAACAAACAACCACTCAACTCTACTAAGTTTGCCACAAAACCCAAAGGAGACAAACACAGAGAAGTGCGAGTGTGAAGTGTTCACAGAAGCTATGCAAAGAGTGAAAGTTTTACAAAGCAAATGTGGTGTCTGGGCCATATTTTCTGTTTGGTGCAATTATGCTGTTCTTCTTTATGGCCACATTATATTATATATAGTCACAACTTGTTTTACCTCTATAAGGGCATCAAATGTTCTCTTAAAAAAAAAAAAACATTTTAAGCATGTTCTATACACACACACACACACAGCTGGACACATTTTTTGTGATGGCTAGGTGCATTTAGCAACACGCTGCGCCGCTTTTATGTTTTGGTTCAGATATTACGGGTCTGAAGGGGATACGGATTCCAAACCTTTTAAGAGGATATTGGTGAGCAATTACCATTTTTAAAACTTCTTTTTAAAATCCCTCCTTTCCTCAAACTGATCAGCCTAGTAATCCTTTACACTGTAATGAAAATTAATTGAATCATTAGCATAAGTGAAATGTATGAGGGACATACAGTTTTAAAGTGATCGAGTGATTTTTAGAAGCAAGTCAACAATAAAACATTAAAGAGAAATGGTTTTGCTCTCAATATAAACACTTCTGGATATTATTTTGTAATCCTGATATTCCAAGACTGAGCCAAATGTGACCCTGGACCACAAAACCATAAGTAGCACGGATATATTTGTAGCAGTAGCCAACAATACATTGTATGGGTCAAAATGATCAATTTTTCTTTTATGCCAAAAATCATTAGGATATTAAGTAAACATCATGTTCCATCAAGATATTTTGTAAATTTCCTATCGTAAATGTATCAAAACTTAATTTTTGATTATTAAAATGCATTGCTAAGAACTTCATTTGACAACTTTAAAGGCGATTTTCTCAATATTTCGTTTTTTCAGATTTTCAAATAGTTGAATGTCAGCCAAATATTGTCCTATTTACCCTTATGACTGGTTTTGCGGTTCAGTGTCACAAATATGTTCTAAAAACCTAATGATGAATTCAATGTTAGGGGAAATATTACTTATTTAGTAAATGATATTTTTGCAGGTAGATTGTATATTGTTACACCTTTATGCCATCAGGAGATAGAAAGGTCTGGAATCAGCTTGTGCAAATGTTTAAATGGAGAGCAAATATACAGTTAGTAAATGTCTACATATAGTTCTGTGTGTTGGTGTGATAGACACACGGCACCATCTACTGATATAGATGATGTACTACAGCAGTACTTCAAGGACAAATGTTGGTTAAATCTTCACAGAAGAAAAGTGATTCACATATGAAGTCAATAAAATACTCTTTTGTATTTTTAGGTATTTTTTTCTTGCTTGAATTTAATAACATGGCATGCTTTTTTAACCCTTATAGGTGATTTACATAAGATTTTGCCTGATATAAAATGGACGGAAGTAATCCAATAGACTTGCAATGAGAAAGGGCCCAAGCCATATCTAGGGATCAGAATGTTATCGAATTATGAGGGTTTTGCTCTTTTGATCTGGCTAGTTTGATAAATGTAAAAATGTAATTTACGATTTCACTGATTTCCAGGTAAACATTTGTGACCCTGGACCATAAAACCAGTCATAAGTAGCACAGGTATATTTGTAGCAATAGAAAATCATTAGGGTATTAAGTAAAAATCATGTTCCATGAAGATAATTTGTAATTTTCCTACCATAAATATATCAAAACTTAATTTTCGATTAGTAATGTGCATTGCTAAGAACTTCATTTGAACAACTTTAAAGGTGTTTTTCTCCATACTTTTATTTTATTTTATTTTATTTATTTTTTTTGCAACCTCAGATCCCAGATTTTTTCAAACAGTTGTATCTCAGCCAAATATTGTTCTATCATAACAAAACAAAGCTTATTTATTCAGCTTTCAGATGATGTATATATTTCAATTTTTTTTTTTTTTTTTTTAAATGACCATTATGACTGGTTTTGTGGTCCAGGGTCACATTTGTGAATGTGTGTGCTGACATTTGCGTGAATGTAATGAGCTCTCTCTTATAGTGAAGAGGAACTCTGTCTGTGAGACAGGGAGAAGGATCTGACACAGTTTATTTAGAGTGTTTGTATCGATTAGACTCCCATGGGAACAGCTCAGTGAAAATGTCAAAGCACAGCGCTCAGATAAAGCTGTTCTTTCTCACATTGATATGCTGCTGAATTTTTAAGAGTGTGATTTCTGTGTGGAATCGTCAGTACTAGATATCAGAGGAAGTTCAGGGAAAGAACAGTGTGAATCAGTTGAGAAGTTAACATTGAAGTGTGCTTGTGAGCTTGAATTGAGGATTTAATTTGAATGCATTCAGTGAATTTGATTCTGATGTGTGAATGTGCTGACCAAGGCTGCATTTATTTGATCTAAAATACAGTAAAAATAGCAATATTACAGTATTCAGCATCACATGATCCTTCAGAAGTCTAATTCTAATGTGCTAATTTGGTGAGAAAGAAATGTTATTATTAATAACATTAAAAATAGTTGTGCTGCTCAGTATTTTTGTGGAAACCATGATTCATTATTTCGCGATTCTTTAATGAATAAAATTTAAAAGACCAGCATTTATTTGAAATACATCTTTCGTAACAATGTAGGTTTTACCGTCACTTTTAATGCTTGCTTAATATTTTCTTTCAGACAAATGTGTTTGTGTAAATATTTTATATTTTTATTTTATCTTTTTAAAAAAATGTTTTATTTTATATGTATATATTTTTTTCTGTTCCGTTTTTCACAACTGTGACCGTTGTGATTCATAGGAGTCGTCATGATGTGTGAATGTTGTGTGTTGTCGCCACCTGGGGGAAAAACCTCAAAATGTTTTAGTAGATGTTTGTTATTTTGGCTTGTAGCAGTGTTGTGATGTTTTTACTTTGTCATACCATCTCTGTGTGTGGCTTTCAGCAAATATTTTTTTTTTCTTTCTTGTTATGTCTTGTCTCTTCTGAGTCATATGTCATGCTCTTTGAAATTCAGGTATTCATTTAAGCAGAAGACTTTGCTAGTGCTTTGTTTATATACAAATTATTTCATTTCAACTGTGAGATGAAGAGCTTTTTTTCTGTTTATCAGACCGGAAAGTGAAAATTCAACTAGTAATATTGGGAAGAAAAGTATATATGTGACCCTGGACCACAAAACCAGTCATAAGTTGCATGAGTATATTTGTAGCAATAGCCAACAATACATTGTATGGGACAAAATGATTGATTTTTCTTTTTTGCCAAAAATCATTAGGATATTAAGTAACATCATGTTCCATCAAGATATTTTGTAAATTTCCTACCATAAATATATCAAAACTTAATTTTTGATTAGTAAAATGCATTGCTAAGAACATAATTTGGACAACTTTAAAGGCAATTTTCTCAATATTTTATTTATTTATTTATTTTTTTTTTGCACCCTCAGATTCCAGATTTTTTAAATAGTTGTATTTTGACCAAATATTGTCCAATTCTAACAAACCATACATCAATGGAAAGCTTATTTTTATATTTAAATCTGAATTTACAAAAAATGACCCTTTTGACTGGTTTTGTGGTTCAGGGTCACATATGACAGTGGTATCAGTGCAATTAATCCTATTCATTTTTTAAAGCAAAATAGAATTTCTTCTTTTCTTTCTTTTGATTTTGTGACAGAAATATGAAAAAAAAAAAAATACTGGAAAATTTTCTTCATAGGCTTAGTGAGAATCATCCCAGGAAAATTTGATTAATCATGATATTGTGACCTTTTTAGATGATACAAACAGTTCTTATGCTTTTTTTTTTTCTTTTTTCCCTTCATTTCCGTCTGTCTCTTAAACTCACAAACCCACGCACGGTCTTTCACTCCTCCGTTGGTTTGGAGGATGGCTTCTGGTTATCAGTTGGAAGGCAGGCACAGAGAGACCGGTGTGTGTGGCATTGCATGACAGGCCAGGGGTCGATAGCATTACAAGGCGTGTGTGTATGGCCGCACATCCGTGTAAGAGTGTGTGTGTGTGTGTGTGCGTGCCTTTTGGCTGCCAGTTTCCTGTGTCTGCATTTGAATTACAAAAGCAAGGGGAGCTGGCATGAAAATAGAAAAATGTTTTATCTGTTAGCCTCTCTCGGCCTTACGTATACACACACTTCTTACTGAACTGAGAGAGACAGAAGAGTAAACGGTCTGCAGCTGAGACCAGAAATGGGTCAGAGCGTCCTTCGTAGCTTTTCTTTGCATCCTTTTATTTATGGAATATTTAGCGTGGAACAAACATGGAAATAGGTGAAGTTAACAGGTGTGTTGACATAGCATTACTACACGCTCTTAAATATAAAGGTTAGGAGAAGGGATTTCAAAGCAATGGATTAAAAGAATCATTTTGAGTTTCCTAAAGAACCTTTCAATGAACAGCTGTCAAAATAGCAGTGTTTTATAAAAGACATTTCAATAATCAAAAGACGATTTTTCCACCGGGTTAGCATGGATGCTAAAGGTTCTTCATGGAGCCATCAGAAGAACTTATTTTTAAAATTCCACATGGGTGGTAAGACTAATTGTTCCATGTCTAATAATATTATGCAAAAAAACAAATTTTGTTTAACATATAGGGTTTAAGTAAAATAAAATGGAAGACCATTTTGATATTTTCATGATTTTTGAAAAATGGTTACACACAGGTTTGCACACAAAAAATAAGATTTACCTTATGAGAAGCATTTTCTTTCTGAACATCAGTGAAATGGCTACAAAAGTCCCACATTTAGCCTAAGTGGACCATTACTGGACTGGTATATACGTTGGGTATGTGCATTGGCCCCACACCTTCGTTCAAAGCTCTGTTTGTAAATTACATCACAGGAAGGCAGTTGACCTGGCCAAGGCTCTGCTGAGCTACAGCAGCTCTGTCATGTCAATCAGCACACGTTTTGTTTTCTGTCAATTGTGCAGAAGAATCAACAATCAGCATTTGAGCATGATACATTGTTTCCTGTGATTGTGTATATACATTTAGACCACAATTTTAAAAATGTCCACGTATGCATTTTTAACCATAATGCACTGGTGTTCATTTTGACAGTGCATGGCAGTACATTTTATATAAGCCGTTGCAAGTGGGACATTGGCATATTAGAGGTTATATATTATGATGTGCTACATGTGTATATATAGAGTGTATATATGGGCCATTCTACAAAATTGGTGCAAACTGCTGCCCCAATCCCAATCCCCCCCCCCCCCCCCCCCAAAAAAAAACAAAAAAAAAAACACATTTAAAAAGCATTTAAGTATTCAAATCTTAGATGTTTACTAAGATCCTTCTGTTATCTGTTGAAACCCACAATAATATTTAAAATATCAGTAAGCTTAATATATATAAACTCATAATTTATTGGGTACTTTCAATAAGGAGATGGCTGTCACGAACTCTAACCCCTAAATTTCAGCTTATGAAAATGATATTGAAATGATTTTTGTATTTTATCCCATTTTTGTTTTTAAAAATGTATTTTTGATTTTTTTGAAAAAAAGTGAATATATATATATATATATATATATATATATATGTATGTATATATATATGTATGTATATGTATATATGTATATGTAAAAAATGTCACTACTGAAAAAGTGTATGTTTAAGTCCATTGGCTGGGACTGATTTTAACTACACCCCTACATTTATGATCAGGAAATGTTCATGTGTCACTCTTTCTCTCATAGCTACATAGTGAGTAGATGAGTAGGTCCCATCATTTTGAGGTAAATGTGTTCAAAAATCTGAAAAATCTGTGTGTAACTTTAAAGAATGTCACTACCGAACACCATTTTTCTATAATTAAACACTTTTTTTGGGCGTTATTCCATACCTTTTAGTTATTATGTGTGTACCACTGTTCAGACCTGTGCTAGCTAACCATTTGCTGATTAGCATCTTTGAGCTAGCTTCAAAAGTATCTAAAGTTGTCATGACCAAAACATTTGATGAAGTTTTAGTATTGACATATTTCGGGGTTTTTTTTTGGGGGGGGGGGGTGTTTTCCCATAAAATTGTCATTACCGTAATAGTCACAACCAAAACATGTCATCATTGTCTCAGTAGTGACAAAAGTGAACACACAATCCTTTATTTGTGGAAAATAAACAAAAATTCTGTAATGTGATGTAGGGCTGGGCGATTTTTCCGATTTTATAGATTAATTCGAATTTAATGTTTTACCACGATTTTATTTTTTAGAAATTGAGGAATTGCAGTTTAGAATAGAAATATTACCAAAAGTTAGAATTAGACACTGACAGTATGCCAATGATAACAGTAAAAAGAAAAGAACGATCCAACCGCATGTCGGTGCATATAATGACCTTTTGTGTTGACAAAGATGCGACGCGGGCAGTAGAATAAGAAAAATGTGAGAAGATGCGTATGAACAATATATTTAACAGGTAAGATTTAAACAAAAATTAAAAGGTCAATGTAATAATTTTTATGAAATTATATATTATTGTGTTGCAGTAGTGACAAATTTGGGGAGAGGAAAAATATTCCAAAACATTCTGAAAATGCAATACGAGAATTAACTGCACACAAAATCTTTAGAAAAACACTTTTTTTTTTTCCCAAGATGTTTACAACTCTGACTTTTAACCAATTCTGTACAATGACCCATATATATATTATATATATATATATATATATATATATATATATATACACACACACACATACACAACATAATACGCTTGATTTTTTTAAGAATCATATCAGATTTTGAAATGAATGAGGGTTCAGGAGGTTCTGGATCCCTCTTCATCTTCATTCCTCTCTCTCCATCTCGCTCCCTCTCTCTAAAGAGGCATATTGTAGGCAAATTATGGTTTCTTAATCCATAACCTCTATTATTTGTCAACTGAGTGATGTGATTTTGGTGGGACGCCATATATGCATGTGTGGAGGAAAATGGTGTATGTCTTTAAACGATTTCTCTTTACCCCCACCCCTTTCCGGTCTTTCTGGGGGGTTCTCTAGAGTTTTCTATTACGTATGCAAAATGCACCCCAAATCTCCCACCTCTCCCTAATCCACCAGGCACACAAAGACTGTTTACACTGTGTGTGCATGTTTGAATTGTGATTACACTGGAAACAGTTTGAATTTGATGTGGGTTTAAGGATTAAGGTTGTGTCCGCCTGTAGCCAAGGTGTGAAGTACTGTTGCCAGGATCCAGTGTGTGTGTGTGTGTGTGTGTGTGTGTGTGTGTGTGTGTGTGTGTGTGTGTGTGTGTGTGTGTGTGTGTGCGTGTGTGCACGCTTTATTTGCTTAAACGTGTGATTGTGTGAGCACGAGAGCTGTTTTCTTTGACTAGAGAAGGGAGGCGGTGTCTCTTAAAAATATTGGATGAGAAAATAATCAACAGTACAGTAATAAAATGAGAAATATTACGAAATATGAGAAGAAATACTGAATAAAGCACTCATCTTTGTAAATCAACGCTCTCCAAAAGCAACACCAGCAGATGAGCTTAAAGGGAGAGGCAGTGTCTCTTTGGCCTCCCTTGCGCACATTATGTTCTCATAGAAGCCCTGAAGCATGGTGTGAACGTGAGGGGAGAAATAGTCGAGAAGTCACGTGAGAGTGCCTCCGTAGCACTACGATTGGCTTATTACTTAATGCAGTAATGCCCGTAAGTCAGAACATAAATATTGCACGAAATGTTCTTTTTAGACCAAAATAATCAATTTTTTTAACAGAAAAAATGGTGCAATGCACAGATATTTGCATCTACGAATACAGTTTTGCACAAGGTCATATGAATGTGTATGTGTGTGTGTGTGTGTGTGTGTGTAAGAATATGCTCTGTGACTCTTGGCCCTGAAACACAAACATATCAGAGGCCACCCTCTGCCCCGATAATCCTTTCAGATAGAGGTGATACACACACACTAAAGAGAGGTAATTAATAGTGCCACAGAGCAGCTCTTATGCACAGAGGATCGGATGAAGGAGGGGTCGCCCTGTCGTCTTTTTTTTGTTCCCCCTGTCAGTCTTCCTCCCTTTTCCGTGACATTCGAGCACGAGTGTGATAACAGGAGCTCAAGGTCAGGGAGGGGGGCACAGCGTATGTGTGATGAAGGGAGGGTCTTCTTACACACCAATTTGCATGAGATATCAGCAAGAATGAAAAAGTGTAGAGAAAGCCAAATAGATAGATAGACGGGTGAAGGTACAGTAGAGATGAAGAAATAGACAGGGGTTAAAGGACAAAGAGACGAATGAGCAACAGAGAGATTCCGAGGTAGTGAGAAGGAAGCAGTATTAGAATGGGAAGTTTTGGAAATCAATATAGGCAAAATGAATTTTACATTTTCTGAGGAAAATATGAGTGCTGCAGTTGTTACATTATGTGATTGCTACAGTAAGTGGTTGTTGGCGGTTTTTAGCAAATTGATGTGTAGTTGTTAGTGGGATTGGGAATGGAGAACCGGATCTTCTCTTAACTGTTCTTAAGTGTCTGCATTCTTCCACGGATGTGGATGGAACATAATAAAATACTCAGACAGCATGTCCTGATTCTGTAGGAAAATGAAGTTTTAGTTTAGTTGTAGTTAATGGTAGGAGAGAAACTGCAAAACAATACAAAAATAAGGAATATACACTACCAGTCAAAAGTTTTTAAACAGTACTATTTGTAAAGGTTTTTTTTTTTTTTTTTTTTTTTTTTATATAAAGAAGTCTCTCTCACCAAGCCTGCATTTATTTGATCTGAAGTACAGCAAAAACAGGACAATTTTGAAATATTTTTACTATTTAAAATAACCGTTTTCTGTTTAAATATATTTTAAAATGTCATTTATTCCAGTGATTTCAAAGCTGAATTTTTAGCATCATTACTCCAGTCACATGATCCCTCAGAATTCATTCTAATATGCTGATTTTCTGCTAAAAAAAAAACAATTCTTGTTATTATTATTGAAAACAGCTGAGTATAATTTTTTTCAGATTTCTTTGATGAATGTAAACTTTAGAAGAACAGCATTTATCTGAAATAGAAATTTTGTAACATAAATGTTTTTAGCGTCACTTTTGATCAATTTAAAGCATCCTTGCTAAAAAAAAAAAAAAAAAATGATACTTACTCCAAGCTTTTAGTTTATATACTAGTGTATTATGTTACAAAAGCTTTTTATTTCAGATAAATGCTGATATTTGGATCTTTGGAACTGTTTTAAACATTGATGATGATAATAATAATAATAATAGATGTTTTTTGAACATTAAATCAGCATATTAGAATGATTTCTGAAGGATCGTGTGACACTGAAGACTGGAGTAATGATGCTGAAAATTCAGCTCTGAAATCACAGAAATAAATTACGTTTTAAAATATAATCAAATAGAAAGCAGTTATTTTAAAGAGTAAAAAAATATTTCACAATATTACTGCTTTTTGCTGTATTTTGGATCAAATAAATGCAGGCTTGGTGAGCACAAAACATTAAAACTCTTACTGTTCAAAAACTTTTGACTGGTAGTGTACACCTTCCTTCTGCAACCAGTATGGTCCAGGTTGCAAACAAATGACTCGTATGAGCTGATTCTTTTTAATGAATCAGTTTTAAAGACTCTGGAACTCATCAGAGCTCTGTTGGAACCAGTCTAACAACAGTGATTCACTCACTGAATCAGCCATAGTTGGTTGTGACTCACTGAACCACGAGTCATTCATTTTGTCTTGCCTAACTGAAAATGATCAAGAGCTGTGTACTATTATGTTTGCTATCGAGATAGTTCACCCCAAAATGAAAAGTCAGTCATTAATTACTCACCCTCATGTCATTCCAAACCCGTAAGACCTTCGTTCATCTTCAGAACACAAATTAAGATATTTTTAATGAAATTCGAGAGCTTTCTGAACTTGCATAGACAGCAATGCAACTACCATATTCAAGGCCCAGAAATGTAGTAAGGACCGTGTTAAAATAGTCCGTTACATCAGTGGTTAAAAACATAATTTCTACGAGTATACTTTTTTGTGCGCAAAGAAAAGTGGCCTGAATCAAAAAAGCGTACAAGTTTCTCTATGAAATTCTAGTTCTTAGATATGGCTTAGATCACTCCTTCAGTGTGTGTGGGATGTTTTCACTCATTCTAGTGTCTACCGTGGAAAAGTAACAGCATATCTCTTCTCAACAAGCCAAATGATTCGAGCCGAGTTGTTATTTGTGTCCATAGTTGCACCGAAGTTTAAGACGTTTGTTCAAATCCGTAACCTCTGTATTAACGTGATTAGCAAGTATATCACTAATAAATGATGGTGGATGGCAAACCTTACATTGAGTTTGGGGGGCTAGAAAGAGTGAGTGAGTGATGGAGAGAGAGAAGGGTGGGCGTCTGGGGGGTAACCGGTGGTGTCTTTGTGATGGAGATGGAGCAGTCTCCAGCGCTGAGCTGATAATGACCAACGGTTCTAATAGCATTCACCCCTCCACCCTTTAACCACTCAAGCGGAAAACGGACAGAAAGAAAGAGAGAGAGTGTGTGGAACGGAGGAAGATATGTTTAAAATATGACGTGGTGGGACCGCGTGTGTCCCGGCTTATTGAAAATGCGCGTATATGAGTGTGTGTATGTCTCGACGCCCCCTTGAGGAGACATTAAAAGACAATATGTGTGTAGTTTTGGGCCACGCACACACACGCACGCAAACACGCTCACACCAGTCGGCTTACCCTCTTTATCGTGCTGTATTTACGGAGGGCGATGGAGCGTGAAACGCCTTTGGGCTCCCCGGGACCAGATGGAGAAACACACACACACATACACACACTCCAAAGGCGGCCTTATCACCAGCGCATTACTGGGATTTATTGATACCCTCGGTAATCACTCCCTTATATCACCTCAAAGAAAAGAAAAATATACAGATTATATGAATGTCTGTGAGAAAGAGTGGGAGGAGGAGACAGACTGGATGATGGGAGAAAGAAAGTGTGAATGGGGGTCATCATTCACTAGCGAGATGGGAAATGTAAGTGAGGTTTATAATAACCGAACAGAGTGAAAGGAATTGAGTGAAGTCGAGGAACAGAACGCAGGTAGTCGGCTGACATACGCGCACACAAAGGGCACGGCTGAGGGACCGAGTTGCATTTACACACTTGACATGAGCCGAGTTGTATTCTTGTGTGTGTTTAGAGAGTGTTCTGGTACTGGTTGCGCCCAAATTCATGTCACCCTAATTGGAGGTTTCTTGACCTTACTGCTTTAACTTGTGACACAGTAGATGCTTCTGCTACAAATGGGCTTATCAACCTTTACTGTTATGAGTATAGCCTGCTACAAGATATTTAGTAGAATGTCAGAGCTGCTCTTTTTCACACTGTGAAAGCATAAAGTGACCAGGGACTGTCAAAAATGCACATTAAAGTTTCATTAAAAGAGTCCATTGTTGAAAAGGAGCAATGTTCTGCTAAACTACCTCTTTGTGTTCCATAGAAGATAAAAACTTGAATGGTTTTGTAATGCAGAAGTGTATGTAAATAATGACAGGATGTTCATTTTTAGGTCAATTATCGCTTTAAATGAGTGGTTTTTAGCCAGGGGACTGGGGCTTTCAAAGGAGCCTTAAAGGGATAGTTCACCCAAAAATGAAAAATCTGTCTTTAATTTCTCACCGTCTTGTCATTATTTCGTGTATTTGGTGTAATGCAATGTGTTTACGCGGTTTAAGGTTTAAAAAACACATTATTTTTCTACATACTGTACATTATTGTTGCTCCTCTCTGCCCTGCCTTTCTGAAATGCATTGATTTTTACAAAGCTCATTGTTCTGAAAAGCGTGGTGTGCTCTGATTAGCCAGCTATCCAGTGCGATGTGACCGGCAGAAGTGTTACGCCCCTTACCATATTTTAACGCTGTGTCCCGGCACGACGAGACAAAGACAATAAAACCTATTATAAATGAGGCATTTGTTGCATCCATTGAGGACATAATTACTGATTATACAGTAGTCAACATTTGACGTGGATCAAAAAAGTTCATCAAAGTTAACAGTTAATGTTTTTGGTTTTAGGACAACTTTGATGAAATGTTTTGATCCACTTCAAATGTTGACTACTGTATATGACTTGTACTGTATTTTTATGCGTTGCATCACGGGGACAATATCTAAACATAAAACCATGTCAGCATTTGTGATCATGGAAAAGACAAACAATAAGCGCTACTCTACACTGATCAAAACTCATGTTTTAATACTCAATAGCAAATTAGTAGCAAATTCTTTAAATATAAAAGCATACTTACAGGCTGCGAGTCAGAAGCACCAGACTGTCCTTGCAAACTCTCCCAGTTTCAGGAAACAGTCCTTTGTAAAGTGCGTTGCACACACTCAAATATTAGGGTTGTGCTGTTCTGGAACAGCGTTTAACCACTGATTTCTAGTTGTGTCCTCTTTCGGAAGCCCAAAGAAAGTAGTTTTGCTTTCGCAAGAAAACACACAGCGTCTCTACAACATAGCGGCGGCTGCAACAATACTACAGCAAGAATAAAAGTTATGCCTTTGTTCTTTGCATATAAATTTGGGTGGTGTTATGCAAATCTTCCCACACAGTGACGTAGATTTGTGGGGGCGTTTAAATGAGCTGTTTTAAGAAGGCAAGGCTGAGTCTTAACTTTTATAAAGAATATCTCTTTGGGTTTCAGACTTCAATCTTTGTGACTTTACGGCTTGTAAGCACTCCAAAGATAAAGGAAAACATGAAATCACACCATATGACCCCTTTCAATTTTTTTCTTTCTTTCCTTCTTTAGTTTAAAGAACTCAGGCAAACCTGTAGATGAAATATAATTAAAAAAAAAAAAAGATTTTATGTTTTTATGTCCTCAAAGGAGGCATTTAGACTCTCATTCTGAAGTTTTCTGCTCTGTTAGTCATTTAAAAGTTGGTAATCAGTCTCCTTTCTAAATCCAAGTCTTTTTGTTTCTTTGTAGACCACGATTGGACCTCTCTGCCAACCCAGTGATCCAAATGCCTGCAGGAAACCTGCCTACTGTTATAACTGCTCTAAGAAAGGACATTTCGGCCATGTAAGTGGATCAGCCTCATCCAAGGGTCTCACATAGCTGTTAGTTGCTTTCCACAATGAATAACACAACAGCAACAACCACACAGCAAAACATTTTAAAAACCACATTTACACACACACACACACACACACACACACACACATGAAATGAGAATCCATTATTGATATGTTTGCCACTGTTACTTCAAATTGCTCTATTTGTCTTATTGAAAACAAATTGTACGGAATTACAAAACATACTCTGCATTTTTCTTTAATGCTTGCAGTTTGATTTATCACAAATCTTATTCTCATATTTAAAATTACATTTTAAATATAAACATTAAAATTGAAAACAGTTATTTTAATGTGTAAAAACGTTTTACAATATTACTGTTTTTACTGTATTTTGGATCAAATATGTGACCCTGGACCACAAAAGCAGTCTCCAGTTTTTGAATTTTTTTGCACCCTCAGATTCCAGATTTTCAAATAGTTGTATCTTGGCCAAATATTGTCCTGTCCTAACAAACTATACATCAATGGAAGGCTTATTTGTTCAGCTTTCAGATGATCTCAGTTTCAAAAAAAGGGTCCCTTATGACTGTTTTTTTGGTCCAGGGTCACATATATGCAAGCCTTGGTGAGATTGTGATGTGTCCTCACTGATGTCTGTGATTTGAGATGTTAAAGATGTGTGTTTTCTGCAGGAATGCAATGAGAGGAGAATGTACAATTGGTCGTATCCCACCCTGCCATTTATTTCCTATTATGACACAAAGCATGACTTTGAAAGCCGGAATTTTCGAATCAAAAAGAAAGCCAAAGGTTTGTTAGACTGTTTCTGATAAGATGAATTGATAAAAGCTGATCATAGACCTAATGATTTAATGATGTGTGTCTCTTACAGAACTTCAGGAAGCCGGATTGATTTCACCTGACGGAGCTGTCGTTACAAATACGACACAACCGCCCAGGAAGAAACAAAAAACCAGCCACAACCAGTCTCCATACCCACACAACAACCAGCACACACCGAAGAGACGCATCGCACACACACCCAAACACCATCCGCAAGCGCACAAACAGAACACAAACTTGAATTTCAAGCAGAACTCACAAACACCAGGGAAGCACGGCAAACACACCCCTCAGAGCAAGTCCAAACCGCAAGAGCAAAGCCAGAAGGAAGCCAAAAAGATGAAAAAGAAAACACAATCTCAAGCTATAGTTTTAGATGAAGATGCAGACTTTCCTAGAGGCTGCAAAAAGAGCCCTCACACGACAAAAGCTTTTTCATCACATCGGAAAAGCGACGTGAAGCCGAAGAAGCCCTTTGGGATAGAAAAGAACAATAAAAAGAAAACAGACAAAATATCGAAAAAGAAGGAGAGGACATGGAAAAAGAGACAACAAAAAGCTGCAAAAGATTCGTCCATGTATCCCTCAGATGAAAACCTTTTTCTGATTAAGCAAAGAAAGGTGTAAAGATTGTGTGAATTGGACATCAGCTGATTTAAAATGAGGGTGAAAAGATGGTCGGATGATTACACCCCCTACTGGTGGTTGGTTTTGGTCCATCTTTCTCCAATCCACACGGTTTTGTGTACAGAACTAGGGCTTTTTAGAATTGTTTTTGGGAAAATAAAAAATTCTACACAAATAACCTAAATATAATGTTATTCATATACTGATTGGACATTAAAAAGTGCATAATTTCATGAAAAAATTCATATGTTTAGCAAACATCAGGTATTTTAAAATCAGGTGTCCTGCTTGTACATGACAAGTGTATAGAGCTTTTTATTTTATGTATATGCTCGCTTCTGTAACCTCATGCTTAAATTAAAGTCTGTTTGTATTGATATCCTGTTTGAGATCTTTTGTATTAAAGGTTATTAAGACTTGTATAGCTTAATATACAGTTGAAGTCAATAGTTTACATCCCCCTTTATTTTACCAAATTAAGAGGGATTATTCAAAATGCATGTTACTGTTTATTTAGTACTGGCCTGAATAAGATATTTCACATATGTGTGTGTGTTTTCTTTTTAAGTAATAGTTGTTGATGAGCCCCTTGTTTGTCCTGAACAGTTAAACTGCCTGCTGTTCTTCAGATAAATCCTTCAGTTCCCACAAATTCTTTGGTTTTCCAGCATTTTTGTGTATTTGGACCCTTTCCAGTAATGACTGTATGATTTTTGGATCCATCTTTTCACACTGAGGACAACTGAGGGACTCATGCAACTATTACAGAAGGTTCAAACACTCACTGATGCTCCAGAAGGAAAAACAATGCATTAAGAGCCAAGGGGTGAAAACTTTTGAACAGAATGGAGATGTGTACATTTTGCTTATTTTGCCTAAATATCATATTTTTTCATTTAGTACTGCTCTTGAGAGGCTACAGAAGATAGTTACATGTTTCCCAGAAGACAAAATAAGTTCAATTTACCCTGATATTCAAATTCAAAAAAAGTCTGTGGATCATTCAGGTAACAACACAGTATTACAAATCAAGGGGATGTAAACTTTTGAATAGGGGCATTTTTATAAATTCCACTATTATTTTCTCTTGTGGACTTTATGTATACATATTTTATGTGAAATATCTTATTTAGGTCAGTACTAAATAAAAAATAACATGCATTTTGTACGATCCTTCTTATTTTGGTAAAATAACTAACATTTTGCATGACCACAGCTACTGAAAGAGCTTACAGGTGGCGATGGATATAAGCGTAGGTTTAAACCAAATGCTGTACCACCAATTTTCCCCACAAAGAGTCTAAACACATCAGTATATCGAATGAAATTCGCGCTGTGAAACTCTTTCAGTGGCTGTGGCGTGTTGATAATAATATTTTTACCGCAACACATTTTGGAATACACAACTTGGCGAATAAAATACAGATACGACGCCACATTGTGTGGCTTTTGGTTGTAATTTTCAGTTAAAGGGCAACAAGAGAAGCGATGTAAGTCTTCACTGCTTTCCTAGCGATAAGAAGAGGAGAAAAGAATGGGAAGATGCCTGTGGATGAATTAAGCTTCTTAAAGACCTGCGTGTTTGTTCTTTCCACTTGAGCCCTGATGCCTTTGTGGCTTTTAGTAGACTACAGCTACTGAAAGAGCTTATAAATGATGCAAACATGCCACTGTACGGCGCAGCCACTGAAAGAGTCTCTCAGCGCAGTTTAGATTCTTTGTGGGAAAAAAACGATGGTACAGCATTTGGTTTAAGCTTACACCCATTGCCACCTGTGAGTTCTTTCAGTGAGTAGCTCACTGAGTGCAACTGTTCTGTTGATGTAATCAAAATAATGGCGTCCCCCATAGTCCAAAAATTAATTTTTGATCTTTCATGGGTTTTCTACTAGCCTGCATATTTCAGTAAGACACATCTTTTACGTTATATGAAGCTATACAAGTCTTAATACACAGGGTTCCCTTTAACATTTTTAACAAACATTCAGTTTTTTTAAGGTAAAATGTGTAAAACCCCAGCTTAATATCTAATGAAAACTAATAGGTTGAAGACTGGCACCATAACAACATCACTCAACATCATTTAGCATCCCTCCAGCACGACCAATGGTGTGAGTTTGGGGGCGGGGCTATCTGTTTGACCAGCCAATGGCAGATGTGGGAGTGAAATCCAGTTTAAAAGAATTATGTCTGCAATTTTGTTTTAAAAAATTAAATACGGAAATTCTGTGGTTGTCTCTTTGTTTTCCAGACAGGATGTGTATTAATATTATGTTGATACTTTATGAGTCATGCAATCGTTTGCAAAACCGATTCATTCAGAAATGAAACACCACTACAGGCTTTTGTTCAGAGATGCTGAACAAGCAAGTCTGTTTAGAACTCTTTTGTTGGCAGATCAAAATAGGTTAGAAACTGGCAATATTACGCCCATGTTAAGTTTCTTGTTTATCGAACACGCAACTGGTCTTGATCTGCGTGGCTGTGAACGAAAATCTCGCTTTCACACAAAAATGTGCTCGACCTTTCTCCTCTTTTCCCGTGATTATCTTCTTGAGCTCCAGGTGTTGTGTTTAGGGCTGTTCAGCTTAAAAGTAATAACAGACAGCAAACAGCTGGTTAAGTGGTTAACCATTGCCATTTCCTTCACTTTCCCTATTTTTCGCTTTTTAAGATCCCGCATTCCTTCTTTTTATTCCAAGCAATTCCTCTTTTTGCTTTCATGGGTTGTGAAGAACAATATTTGAGCTCCAAAAGAGCCCAGATTTGTTCAATTGTTCTGTGAATGCGTGTAATGTTGTTCTGCTCTGCAGGGCCGTCTGTGTGTGTGTGGACATTTATGTGAAAGTGTATGCCATCAGGCTTTTATTGCCTGAAAAGTTTTTCAACAATAAAAGAGGAGAGATGATTTCTGAAGCCAAATATAAATCCAACACCAAACATGGCAGTCCAGCCCACATGTAGAAAGAAAAATCTGATTTTTTTCTGAAGATTTGCAGACTGTATGTAAACTCAAAGGTCCCCTAGGGCTTGGCTGGGATGTGTAAGAGAGATACAGTACAATTTGAGGGAAGAAACATGCAATCACTATTGAAAGTGAGTCACACAAGATCACTCACGCTGGTTTACTTTGACTAATTCCTTTGAAATGATTAATCAGGCTTTTTACTGGTATAGTTGGCCACAACACATTCCCAGCACTTTGACTCAACATTAAAACATTCACAGTCATCCTCTTCAGTGTAACTGAACCATGCTCATCCCTGATTTACTTTCAAGGACAGTGTTTGCCTGCAAAATCTGTTTTAGGTCAAGCTAGTAAGTACTCTTTTTAGTTTCCTCTTGAAACTGAATTTGCCTGCAGGTCTGAATCTTGCCCTCCACCACTGTGGTCCATTTCTGTATGTGACATGTCTTTTTCATTAGTCCAGTTCTCAGTGCGGCCCAACTAGGGCTTCATAAAATCTATATATATATATATATAATGGGCACAGGCTAAAGAAGCATATAAATATATCTATGAATATAGCTTTAAACCCATGAAAGTAATAAAATAATGAAAAATGGGAAGAGTTTGTGGTTAAAATAGATGTTCAGAGCTTTTACAGTACTTTTTATGGTCCCTGCATATGTGCTGATTGCTTGCCAGAAAATGTCATTCAGTGCTGAGCATGGCCGAGTTTATGGAAACCATGACAGAGATGGAGTATGATAGAAGAAGAAAAAAAAAAAAAAGTTTGAACTAAAAATGTAATTGAGATCCCCAAACATTTCTGTAGCAGTGTTATTTTAGTAGCCTATTATACTATTATAGTACATATTAATATTTTGAATGAGCTTTTATTAATTATAGTTTTAATTTAATTTTAATTTGTCATTTTAAGCCAGTTTTATTACTTTTTCTTAGATTTTTTAAAATAATTGCATACATTTTTTTTCTTTTTTTTTTAGTATTTTAAATGAGCATCTAATGTTTTATTTTGTTTTAATTACCCACAAAAAAAAAGTTGTTCTAATTTTAGTCAACAATAGCAACACAAATTATCTAATTATATATAGATGCTCCTCATAATTACTGTTTTAAACTGAGTCCCTTCAAAACATCTGATGTATAATCAATCCACGACACAATACTTTTTTTTTTTTTCCCAAAATCATTGTACTTTTATAATATAATATAATATAATATAATATAATATAATATAATATATCAGTCAAAGGTTTTTGGACAGTAATATTTTTCCGTTTTTTTTTTTTTTTTTTTTTTAAGAAGTCTGCATTTATTTGTTCTAAAATACAGCAAAAGCAGTGATATTGTGAAATATTTTTACTATTTGAAATAACTAAGTTTTCTATTTGAATATATTTTAAAATGTAATTTATTCCTGTGATCAAAGCTAAATTTTCATTCTGTATTACTCCATTCTTCAGTGTCACACAATCCTTCAAAAATCATTCTGAGAAATTACAGAAATTAATACTTTTATTAAGCAAGGATGCTTTAAATTGATCAAAAGTGATGGTAAAGACATGTATAATTTTACAACAGATTCTTATTTCAGATTAATGCTGTTCTTCTGAACTTTCTATTTAACAAAGAAACCTGAAAAAATTCCACTCAGCTGTTTTCAACATTATACTAATAAATGTTTTTGAGCAGCAAATCATAATATTAGAATGATTTCCATGTGACTGGAGTAATGGTGCTAAAAATTCAGCTTTGAAATCACAGGAATAAACTTAATTGTAAAATATATTCGAATAGAAACACTTTTTTTTTTCATTAATAATAATATTTAAACATTTTCCTGATTTTGCTGTACTTTGGATAAAATAAATGCAGGCTTGGTGAGCAGAAGAGACTTCTTTTAAAAAACATTAAAAATCTTACTGTTCAAAAACTTTTGACTGGTAATATAATATAATATAATATAGCTGTTTCATCCTGATGACATCCTAATGGCTGCATGGGATGACGATAAATTCTTCCATTTTATAGAATGTTTTATGTGTTTGTTGCTCTGTTGCCTCAAGTGGGATATAAATGTGGTATAAATTAATTCATTTTCAGCATCTTTGAAATGGAAGAAATGCTGGTAGTATGAAGCCTTTACAGAGTCCCGTTACTGCATTAAAGTCTTAAATCATACTGGTCATGTCAACATTTTATGTTTTCACTGCCTAGTAAAGAAATACACATAAAATGAAGGCCTGGGTTTTTAATGCACCCAAGTGAAATAAGACATTTAGACAAGTTTGTATGTGATCTGCAAAGCATGAAGTTGTATTTGTTGGGATTTTTTATCAGCTTGTGTCTGCACAAGTTCTTTGACCTATGATGTACTAATGACCGAAAAAAAAAAAGAACCCTAATAAGGATGTATTCGAATACCGTGTTCGGAAAGGAAATGATGTGTATAGGCCTACTACGGAACCCCAAAAGGTAATAAATACAAGATGGGAGTTAAAAAAATATATATTTCAATGCTTTCTCTCGCAATTATATCGTCGGGTAATTATACTGTATACATTAAGAAGCCGCCATAAATATGAGGAGCATTTAAATCGCTTTTGAAGTAAAAACCGCGCTCGCGTTTTAATTTCACTTTTGAGATTCGCAAACATGGGTACTCTGTGTGTATACTATGGAGTGGCAGTACTTACCACACATTTTGCAAGATTAGATGTTTGACAGCTCGGTATCTGCAAATCATTCGCCATCGTCCTAATAGTCATCTCTCCCGACTGTTAATGTAGTATGTGAAGTTTTATGTAAGTTACCGGTAATGTAACAGTGTAGCAAGCGGCTAACCATGTCCCTTTAATGGCTCAGTAGAACGCCTTATTCGTTTTCCGTGCCTTTCCGAATACTGAGGAACAACTTTCTTGGTACCCATCACTTGAAAAGAGAAGCTGAACTTACAGTTTTTTTGCCATTTTGCTGCTGTGGCTACGCACTTAAAGGAATAGTTAAGCCAAAAATGAAAATTTGCTAAAAATGTACTTAGCCTTAACAAAATTGCATCTTTTTGCTTCACGAGACGTTAAATGACGGACTGGTGTTGTGTGGAATACGTGTGGTTTATTGTAATGTTTTTATCAGCTGTTTGAACTCTCCTTCTGATGGCACCCATTTACTGGAGAGGATCTATTGGTGAGCAAGTGATGCAATGCTAAATTTCTCCTAATCTGTTCCGAAACAAAAAAACAATCATCTTGGATGGCCTGAAGGTGGGTACATTTTCATTCTTTTTTTTTTTCTTTCTGAGTGAACTATTCCTTTTTGTTTTTCCGAAAACTGTATATTACAACATCCTTAGTATTTGACATTGCACTGTGCATAAGGAAGAATGAATATTTGTACAGTGAGAAAGAGACAGGAGTTACAGGGTTCCCACGGCCATGGAAAACCTGAAAATAACACATTACAATTTTGATTTCCAGGCCTGGATATATCATGGAAAGACAGCATTTTTTATTTTTTTTTTTCTATTTATGCTGCTCTCTCAAGTATTTCATCAGTTAGACATTAGTGCTTGTGTGGAGTAAACTTGCCCTCAAGGTAGTGTGATAACATCAGTCTCGTCTGTCTGTTGACAGTCTTATTTCTCTGTTCTAATTTGTACTCTAAAAGTCATTTAAATTTGTCTAAAGTCATGAAAATTCACTTGGTGTCCCTCTGCTAATGTCAAAACACAGGCTGTGATCTCTGTTGACAATGCTGTATTTGTATTTTGCAATTGCATCCTCTCAACAGAGTCATTCCACCTTTAGTACTTTAGCGAAAAGATTTCGGGTTGTTTGATTTAGTACACTTGGGAGGCATCCACTGCTATTATGTTATTTACTGTCCATACTAATCCACAGCGGGCATGTAGAATGCAGGGCTCAGAGCTGTTATTAAGTATGCTTAGTACTGACATTCCTCTCCAAATCCCCGTACTTTTGAACGGGTCTCTGTCGAGTTTCCAGCTATCTGTTTCTGTCTTAAAAAACTGTCTACAAAGACTGTCAGGGCCTTGTCTGCATTTAACATGACTCAGATATTTCCTCCAAACAGTCACAGAATAGATTTCTGTCTATTTACAATTCAGAAGGATGAGAAAATATGACTAGTGACCATGTACTACACTATCCGTACACATATACGTGTACAGATACATGTCATCTAAATCACTGCACTGCAACAGGTGTGCAGTCAACAGTGTGTATATTGGGAATGTGTCCATTTTATGCCTGTAAATCAGAGTAAAGCCTCACGATACCCCTCCTTCCTCCTCAACCAGTGCTTCATATTGTAGTTTATAGGCAAAAATTAATTTTCATAGAGTGCTCTAGTTGTAGTTCAAAACAAACAATCTCAGTGGTGGTCACTTAGTCTAAGTAAATCTAATCAAAATGGGAGTAAATTAATTTTACTGCCAGTAAGTGGAATTTTTTTAAATCTAATATTGCTCACAATGATGATGTGCACTTTAGACAAATTATGTTTGGTCTTAAATCACACTTAGTCCTAGACAATGTTTTTGCTATTATTTTTGTGTTTTTTCATCAGAGTATGTAATCCATTCTTTCATTCACTTTCGTTTGTATGAACTTCAAATTCTGTGACAGACTCAAAGCCTTACTGTAATTTAATATCAGATCTTCCATCGCAACCAAACTTTGGCTTAAGATGATTGTTATGACCCCAAAATGGTCTAGGGAACATTAAACCCGATAAATACACAGATTAATCCACATTTCCCTTGTAAAAAAGAAGTGCACTTAATAGTGTTTATGTGTGGCTGTACTTGCACATAGTATTATAGAGGGGTTTGCGCTTACGTCACGATTTGGTCAGTTACCCGGATGCGGCACCATATTGGCGATACTCAGATGTAAACAACAGCATTGATTACACGGTTAATGTACTACTAAATATGTTGTTCTGCTAATTCATGCTGTCTAAACCATGGAAAAAATTTGTGGAAGCTGCTAAATCATATAGAGAAGGACTTAGTAAGCAGGAAAGGCCACAATATTTTGACAAACTAAAGTTAACAGGTGGTAAAGATAATTATGAGCAGTATTAATTAAGATATTAGCCTAATATTTTACGTACCTGACTGGAAATGATAACACAAATGTTGTCAAGATTGTTGCACTGGAAATCCTGGTTCAACCACAAACAGCTTTTGTTCCTCAGACAGTTTTTTGCACTCTTCTCCTTGATTTGTTATAACTTTTGGCAGTCTAAAGTACTCCAAATATTTTTCCCGGTCCAAACGATTAGTACAGCCCAAAACATTTGTTAAATTTTATTAGTTTGGCTTCTGGTATCATCCGTGTCCAGCTATTTTTAGCTGTACAAAACAGCTTGTTTTACTGCTTGATATTGCAAATTGGTGTGTCTTGCCATATTATTTAAATGTATTATCTTAATTATGAACACACTGGTTTGTAGTGCAAACCACTTTACTGTTTACTGCACTTTGTTATTCTTCTCATTATTTCCATATAGCAGGTGGCTAATGAACCGGAAGTCTTGTCCATAGGCTTACTTCAGCGTTGAAAAATAAGGTGGGTAAAAACCAGCTGTATAGTTTTATATATTTTTGTGACTGTGGAGCCCCCTACAGTTAAATCAATTAAATGCACTGTTGTAATTACAGTGGATAGCTGTACTTGTGTATTTATCTATGTTTGTGCGAATCATTCGTGATCCAGCTTCACTTACAGCAGAAGTGAGTAAAAGGGTTTTTTTTATGAATCTTTGTGATCGTCTTCCTAATAACTTGCTAGTTAGCAAGTTTAGCGGCTAAACGCGGCTAAAGTAAACAGGCTCGTCACTCCACAGAGAGAAGAGAGGGGCGGGGCGAGCAGAGCTCATTAACATTTAAAGCATTCTCGACCAGAACAGGATGAATTTTGCAGAGCTGATTTTGGCACGGTAAAAAGGGTGTTGTTTTACACTACCATTGAGAATTTTTAACCAAAGTATATTTTAGACTTTTTATTAAGACCCTAAAGAATCATATCAACTTTTGAAAAATGGGCATCCGATGACCCCTTTAATGAGAAGTCTATAACATACTTTGGTTAAAATTTCTCAGTGGTAGTCTAAAACAACCTTTTTACCTTTGTCAAAATCAGCCCTGTTTAGAGCGAGCCATTCTATTGCATGTTCCTTTAAATGCTAATGAGCTCTGCTCACCCCGCCCCTCTCTTCTGTGGGGTGATGAGCCGGCCTGTTTACTTTAGCCGCAATTAGCTGCGTTTAGTCACCAAACTTGCAGACTATCACATTTTTAAGAAAGGCAATTTGCAAAGATCCATGAAAACCCTTATACTCACTTCTGCTGTGGGAGAAGCTGCATCATGAATGATTCGCGTGAACATAGACGCATTTATGTAGGTCACTGGGCACATTTCCTTCTAAAACGAAAGTAATGTTAATCCACTGCGACTTCAGCGGCTCAGATGTTGGGAGTAAATGATGACTGCTATGATCATTATTACATCCAACAATGGAACACCTCAATCACACAATCTGAGACATTAGCTGTGTCTCATTTGGAAGGATGCGCCCTCCGGAGGTCGTATCCTTTGGAGGTCGCATCCTCTGTAGGATGCGTATGCAGAGTGTCCTCAAGCCTGGAATTAAATGAGACGGCCTTCGTAGGACGGACGGAAAAGGAAAGCAAGTATCACGTTGCTATGAAAACACACTTACACCTGACTCGACAGTTGTTGTGTCACGCCGCGGCCGCCTAGTTGCGCTCTAACACTAAATAAATGAAGGAACATTATTTCTAATTTTTTACTTGTTTTATTTTATTGCATATTTGAGGAGCTGCAGCACAAGTACAACTGACATCTGTTACAGAAAAAAGGAGGACAAAAATGTATTAGTTTTACTTTTTATATTTAAACACCACATTGTCGCTTGTGTTTACATTTGCCGGCGTCGCAATTATTTTCAAATAAACGACCGTTGGTTACGGCGACGCAAAGAATTGTGGGTTATCTGTAGCAGCGAAGGATACACCACATGCATCCTCCGAATTCCTGTGAAAGAAGGATGCATTCGAAGGTCGCATTTGGAGTGTCCTACTTGCTTTTCTGAAACGAGACAGCCTCTATGACGTATGTAGCCTTCGAATGCAGCCTCCGGAGGGTGCATCCTCCGTAATGAGACACAGCTATTGTTGTCTTCCCCTGCACCGGAGTAGACCCAATGACGGTCGGACTGTTACAGCTCAGTCAAGGCGGGTCTAAGGTAAGACGGTCATGAAAATCAACTAAAGTGGGAGTGGCCTCTGTCGGTGTGAAGCTGAAAATGGCTTGATTTGAAAAAGGGGATATTTCTTATAAACTTTACAAAAGTACCACTGGGTGGATTTTTTATCATTATAGGGTGGTTGTGTACACACACTGTCAACACACATTTATGTTCAAACAACACGTAAAAGTGAGTTTTGCATCCGATGACCCCTTTAATAAAACACAATCTAATAGAAAATGTTATGTATTGTTAGTTCATTGTTAGTTTCCGGCCACAGCTGTATCCCTGCTAGCCACAACCCATGTGGGCCATCAATCGGCAAAATATTAACCCTTTCACACGTGAGTTTAAAATATTCTAGCTGAGCCCCCAGGGTGAGTTTTTTAGGCGACCGTTATTTTAGAATGTATTGCCTTATTGTTTCCATGGCGACGCGTCGTGTTTGTCACGCGTTTTTCTTGTTTTATTATTAATATTCACAAACGTGCTCACTGTATTATGAAATATCTGATATTCTGATTTTGAAATATGTGCAAGTAATGTACTTGGAAGTTTAAACACTTTTATAATGACGCGTTAGTTGATATATACCGGGTGATGGGCGCCGCCATGTTAGTTCGCGCTGAATCCGAGCTGTGGGATTTACAAGACGCAAATTCATCTTCTCCTCCCGAAAAAAACATTAAAGTAAGTCTCTGGTGAGCTGGGAGAAGAGCAGAGTAAACTTTATAGTTACCTACACAATGTATATGTGATATCAATAAAACATGTCGTCGGATTACATTTGTAAGGATCGTTATTGCCGCTTCCATAGACATAGGCGTGTATTTTGCAAACTATAAATGCATCGTTTTACTAGGACTTATGTGTATTTAAATGTCTGAAACCTAAAATAAGCATTATATGGTTAAAAACACTGAATAGTTGCGATAATATGACAAGCGCTCTGCGCGTCTGATCTGGTTTAGCGCCAGCCAAAGCAGATTTGAATTCAGCAGTTGATCACGTGATGCGCTGAACGTTCGAATCACACCGGTGTGATCGTACGCTTCAGGGACCAGCCAAGAATGATCACACCGGTGTGATCTAGGTAGGTGAAATATTAAGCTAAAATTTTAATTAATACTGCTTGTATGTGTCTATACCACCTATTAACTTAAGTTTGTCAAAATATTGCACCTTTTCCTGCTTACTAAATCCTTCTCTATATGATTAGCAGCTTCCACACATTTTTTCTGTGGTTTATAAAGCATAAATTAACATATTCAGTTGTACATTAACCACGCAATCCATGCTGTTGTTTACATCCGAGTATCGCCAATATGGCTGCGCATCCAGGTAACTGACCAGATCCAGACGCACAAATCACCATGACCTAAACCTCCGCAGTAATGCACGTTAAGTTTAAATGTGAAATGCCTCAGATTTGGCCCAGCTGTCTTCAAGAAAAAAGTTTATTTATTTGAGACAACCGTCCTTTCTTCGTCTTCTTGGCCTCTGTTCTTTACCTCCAAACGTGACTGACCTGTGTCACTGTTCATTCATCCTGCAATTAGATTTTTATGTAAACAATTTTTCATCTGTGTTAATCCTGAGTGAATCATACTGAGTGCTTGGGTCTCCTGAATAAGAACATGGTTATATCTGTGCTGCATGAGAACAATTTTGCGAGGAGTTCTGCAGAAACACTGAATAAATTGGAACGTGTGTGAAAACAGGTGAATAGAATTTAAAGTATTGAAGAATGTGTCTTTGTTTGGATAGCTGAAGTAATGCTCTGGGCTTGTATGCTAACAGAATTAGTTTTATTTTGTTTGCAATGAAGAAAAACTGTAAGTCGCTTGCATTATTGACCTGGAATAAAGAAACACAAAACCATTGCCACAAGAAACATTCCTTCGCGCTTCTGTCCGAGCTCCAGTAGTTTATGTCCGTGAAAATATTTTCTGTGAACAGAATTGACCAAATGTTTCAGCACAGGAGTTCTAAATGCTCTGTTTTCTCTTAGGTCTGATGTCTTGATATTCTCCTTTCCTCTACCGTTTGACGAGGTGAAGATCATGTGACCTCCACAAGGTGTGCAGGTCATAGAAAAACACACACACACCATCTGGACACGAGTGACATACACCCTCATTACTACAAAATTACACACCACAAGACACACTCAAGTATGCAAAGAGTAGGCTGGGGACTGCATTACAAAATGGGCCTGTTTTACATTTGTTTTTCTGTTCTAGTGGGTTTTAGAGAGAGAGAGAGAGAGTTTTTTTGCTCTAATTCTCTGATTTAGTTCTGGTTAGGTCGGAATAAGCCTCTCTGAGTGCTAGGAAGAAAGATAGAGAGACTGTGTCTGTCCATCAGAAAGTGATTGTAATTCTAAGCATTTTACAGCTTCTCTCACAGAGAGATTTCTTGGAAGGAATTCTCACTGCTTATGAAAGAACAAAAAATGGGGTGAGTGGAAAGAGAAAAGAGAAAGTGAAAAAAGGAGAGAGAGAGAGAGAGAGAGGAGAGGAGAGGAGGGAGATGTGTGCCAGTGTGTATATGACTCGCTGTCTGGGGGTGAGAGAGAGAGACACACATATACACACACGCACAGTTAAATACCAAAGAGAGAAACCCCCTTTCACTAAAACATTCTCTCACACAAACACACATCTCCATTCACAGACGCCACCACTGCTGTACTTCTTATTAGGACCTGACATACACACACATTTCCAAACATATTAACTCTCTTATTCTCTTCATGGCTTGTGGGATGCAAATGCCGACCTGGAGCGGACACCGCTGGAGACTCATCCAGCATTTCCTCCAGATGACCCTCCTGCTCTCCCTCCTGTGCCCACCCACAGAGCCTGTTCCCTGGGACAGCGGCTCCAGCAGCAGCCCTGAAGAGGTAAGAACCGCAGAGAATGACAAATGATTCCAGCCGGGAGAACAAGAATGCATGCAAATGACTCAGGCAAACCATGCTTACCCAGTACAATATTTTATAGTATGTTGGAGTGCTACTTAATTAGAATACCAACATAGTATGCAGTATACTTGTAAAAATGTTTAAAAAATCTAATCTTATCTTAAATTGTTTTTAAAAATGTTTTTTCTAAAAGTTGAAAATGGTTGAAATTACAGTAACAAACACTTTACAAAGTATAGAGTAAATAAGAAATATATTGTGCTGTAAAACTACGGTAAGATTTTCTGCAGTTTGATTATAAAAATTAAAAAATTAAAAATTAAAAAAATTATTGTTTAGAAATCTACATTAATATGTAGTGTGCTTGTGAAAATTTTAATCTATTTTTTTTTTTTTAAATATTCAATATCTATCATGTTTTTGTAAAATTACTTCAGATTAGTCCTGTAAGCATTATGAAGTGCAAAAAGCAAAATATTCAAAAATATAAAATCAATAAAAATCTAAATAAATTAATAAAAAAATAAATTTGATTTTTTTCAAAGGTTATACTATTTATTAGGCAGAATTGGACAAAAAATTAAGTGTAAAATGTTTAAAATTTTAAGTATACACTACCATTCAACATGTTTTTGATTTTTTTTTTTTTTTTGAAGAAGAAGTATTTTCTGCTCCTCAAGCCTGCATTTATTTGATTCAAAGTACAGCAAAAAAAAAAATAAAAAATTAAATTTTTAAATATTTTTACAATTTAAAATTACTGTTTTCTATTTATATATTTTAAACTGTAATGTATTCCTGTGATTTCAAAGCTGAATATTTAGCATCATTACTCCAGTCACATGATCCTTCAGAAATCATTCTAATATTATTTGCTGCTAAAAATTTTATTATTATTATTATTATTATTATTATTATTATTATTATTTATTATGTTGAAAACAGGTGAGTAGAATTTTTTTAAGGTTTCTTTGATGAATAAAAAGTTCAGAAAAATAGCATTTGTCTGAAATAGAAATCTTACATTACATTATAAATGTCTTTATCATCACTTTTAATCAATTTAAAGCAGCCTTGCTAAATAACAGTATTAATTTCTATCATTTCTTTTTACAAAATAAATAAATAAATAAATTATACTGACTCCAATTCAACTGTTTTAAATATTGATAATAATAACTACAATAATAATAATAATAATAATAATCAGCATATTAGAATGATTTCTGAAGGATCCTGTGAAATTGAAGGCTGGAGTAATAATGCTTCAAATTTAGCTTTGATCACAGGAATAAATCCTATTTTAGATATTGTACTGAATTGTACTGATATTTCAGAATTGTACTGTTTTTGCTGTACTTTGGATCAAATAAATACAGGCTTGGTGAGTGGAGGAGACTTCTTTAAAAAAAAACTTCCTATTTTTTTTTTTAATTCTTACCCTGTTGAGTCATAATTGTGAGAATGTCATGTGAACAGATTACTCATACTATGTCTAGTGTAGTAAACGCTGCAGGAAGCATTGATGGCTCTTGTAAAAATCAGCTGGGGTATAAAACATTGTACAACTAACCACTGTGCATGTATGTGTGTGGGGCTCAGGGGTCCCATATATTGTGGGGACCAAATGTCCCTACAGGAATAGTAAAACCAGAAATCACCTCTGTTGTGGGGATCGGCCAAAGGTCCCCATGAGGAAAATGGCTCAGTAAATATATTAAATAACGTATTAATAACATTGTAAAAAATGTAGAAAGGTTTATGTGAAGGTTAGGAGATAGAAAACATCATGAACTTAAAATAAAAACAAAAGAAGTCACTGGAAAGTCCCAACCATGATAGAAACACAAACATGTGTGTGTGTGTGTGTGTGTGTGTGTGTGTGTTTGTGTTTTAGTGTTAGGAAGCAGAATTTTTCCAGTCTGCCTAGTATGATATTCTTAAAACTACGTCTGTTTCTTATTGTAAGCCTGACAAACTGGGAGACAAGGTGTGTGTGTTTGCATAGTCCTAATCATTCCCAGTTCTTATAGATTTCTTTGAACTAACAATAGAAACAGTTGTTTACAGATTGAAATTTGCATTCGATGGCTTGCAGTGTGAGTAAGATTGAATCATGAAACAATCTGGCCCCTGTATGACCATAAAGTATGTGTATGTGTGTGTGTGTGTGTGTGTGTGTGTGTGTGTGTGTTTCTCATTACAGTGTTATGTTAAAAGGGACTGATGATGCTATGAATGAGAAATGGCTTACGATGTATCATTTTGACTATAGTAGCATTGTTTCCAAAATCTGTGAATCTCAAACGCAAACAATCCCTATCCTCATCGATCAGTTAAAGCCTTTTTCTGTATTTATCAAGTGTGGGTGAACATTGGCTTTGGTGTTTACATGTTCATATACTAAGTGCTGATTCATATAAAATGAATGAAACCAGCAGATATGCACACGTATAAATGTTTAAAAGCATTTTTAAATGTACTGGGATATATATAAGGCTTAGTGTGTGAGCCAAATGTGAGTGTGTTTTGAGTGAAAGACAGCAGTGTCCTATTGAAGAGCTACATGTGTTTGCTTTTTTGATTAACTCTTGCCAGATAAGACAGTCCATGTTGATTAATTTTCTCAAATCTAATCATCTTAGCCGTTCAATTTTGATTTTAATCTTTTTATTAATAAGATCTCAAGCAAACACATCTGCCCAGATAGTCTCCCATTTGAGCTGGTGAAATCCCTGTTTTCATCTGTGTGGTGAAAGAGTCATTACTCAGGATTGAATCTGCTCTGGAGGTAAAGTCATGTGTGTGTGCTGTTGTTGTTGTTTTAAAGCAGGGCTGTGACGGCTTCCAGGTGGATGTTTGCGGTGTGTGTGCAGGGGATGGGAGCTCATGTGAGCTGTTCAGCGGGACACTCTTTCTTTCTGTGCTCTCTGTTGGCTACCACAAGATCCTGGACATCCCCTCTGGAGCTCAACGAATCAAAATACAGGAAACACAGAAGACCAGAAACTACTTAGGTAATTGCACTGAATTCCTGCTAGCTCTTCTTTTTAATTTACTTCAGGGCCATTACCATGACACGTTCCGCAAATAGGGTACAATTTAGTGTCCCATTAAGACATAAAATGTGTTTTGTGTTCCGAGAACTCTGAAAAGTTGTGTTAATTTTTACACTGCATTTGTTGTCCACAGCCATTCAACCCTGTTATAAGAGCGTAGGATAAAATAATGTACTCTACCGTTCAAAAGTTTGGGGTCAGGATTGTTTTTGAAAAAAGTCTCTTATGTTCACCAGTGCTAACAAAAAAACAAAAAACACTAATCAAATAATATTATTACAATGTAAAATTGTAAAATATTTTTAACTTATTCCTGTGATAGCAAAGCTAAATTTTCAGCAGCCATTACCCCTCTCTTCAGTGTCACATGATCATTCAGAAATTATTTTAATATGCTGATTGATTTAGTGCAAACATGACTTATTATAATCAATGTCAAAAACAGATGTACCGCTTAATATTTTTGTGGAAACCTTGATATGTTTACTGAGTAATCCACTATTTTGTTGGTAAAGTGAAGTTTCACCTAAGATTTAGAGCAGGGTTGCCAGGTTTTCACAACAAAACCCGCCCACTTGCTACTCAAAACTAGACCAAAAGCGTTTTGAGGGTGGTCCCCCCTTAAAAATCACGTTCCAGAGGGTAAAAAAAAAAAAATGTTTTTTTGGCGGTGGTCCCTTGGTCAAATTAGCATTCCAGGGGCTAAATATTACGTTATTGGGGTCGCTTCAACCCTTGGACATGAAAAACAACTGGCAGCAACAGTGTTAATGTAGACCAGTTCTGTGGGAAAACCGCAGACTTGGCAACACTGATTCAGAGCGAAATTACAGGGGGTAGCATCTTTGATGGTAGTATCTTTTGTTATTTTTACACAGAGATTGGTAGGTCCATAAGTGAAATCAGTTGATTTTAGCTTTATCTTTGTTGAATTATGTGCCAGTGGTGACCATTCAAAAATGGAGAAAGAGCACTTTGCAAGTTTTTTTCCAAAGTTTGCATAACTCAAGAAGTATTAAAGATATCCCTGTATGATTTCCCTGTAAGGCCCTGTATGGTTCAGTTCCAGAGATACTGGGATCTAAATATGGCTCCAGGAGTAAATTGTTAAATGTGTTTAGTGGTCAAAAACCAAATGTGGATCACTTTGTACGGATGATACTTCTTTTCTTTCAAAGAGGAATGTCTGAAGAACAAATGATGTTAAAACGAGAAATGTATCTTGTTTCCTTCTGTCAAAACAATTGAATTGAACATACCTGTCTGAGTGCCGTAAATAATCTTTTTCCATGCCAGTTACAGTTTGCATGCCTGTAACTCAAGATGTATTAAAGATATCTGAATATAGTTTTAGTTTCTAGTTCTTAATAAATATTTAGTTTTGAATCTTCATTTTTCAAGGCCCTATATCATTCAGTCACAGATATATGGGGACCTCAGTGAGGCTCCATATTCATATTGTTGAATATTAACCATTTTCAGTGGTCGAATATTGGATTACACTTTAAATATTTATGCCTTTCCTCACTATACATGTTTATCTTTCTTCAGATTTTTATTTATTGTATTATTTTATTTTATTTTATTTTTTTTTTACAAAATCAAAAAATTGAACCGGGACCTCTGGTTGAGTTTCTTTCAAATAAATAAATAAATAAACACATATTTAGAATACATAAATAAAATTACCAGCCTCAAATTTTTGATCGGTAGCGTGCTTAATTGGAAATTGGAAGTTTATCATTGACTACAAATCAGCGTTTGGTTCCAGTTCATCTTAATTTAGACTAAGAGCCAAATTTACTAAACAGGGCAAATTAGCGTTAGAGTGCAATTTAATAAATGCGCCGATGGGAGGGGAAAATTTTGCATGTGATATACTGACAATGCGCAAATTAAAAAAGACCACAGGCCAGTGTTGCCAAATCTGCGGTAATCCCATGGAATTGGGCTACTTTAACACTGTTGCCGCAGGTTGAAGCGACCCTGATAACGTTATATTTAGCCCCTGGAATGCGAACTGTATTAAGGGAACCCCTCTAAAAAACGTGTATTTTACCCCCTGGAATTTTTACTGGGGCACGCTAGTTCTGAGTAGCAATTGGGTGGGTTTTGTTGTGGAAACCTGGCAACCCTGACACAGGTGCAACCAGATCATTTCCATAATGACCAGCGCAATCTACCAAGAGCATCTACCTGCTGCTTTTCAGACATGCTTTTTTGGGCGTTAATGGCGCAAATACCAGTATTTTGATGAGTGCAAATGTTGCGTGATTCATTTTAATACTCTTGCACAAAAATAACTATGTCCACACCTTTTCAGCGCTAATTCTTCACTGCGCATCTTTAGTAAATTCTGACAGTACTATTTTAATGCCAAAAGACGGTTTGCAGTTTGCAAGCTGTTAGTAAATCTGGCCCTAAATCTGTAATCCTATTACTTGCACCATTATTACACAGTAAAAAAAAAATCTGAATATGTTTGTTGGTAGAAAACAAAAATAATAAAAAATAAATAAATAAATATCATATTAAATGGAATATATAAAACACAGCCTAAATTATTTAGTTTCATCCTGAAGCTTAAGCACCTCCTTTTACTTTAAAAAAGAAAAAAAACCTTCCTTTATTCTTTAAAATGCCATATCTTAAGGGAGTAGCTGGTTTTACTGTACATGGTTTCTAGCTGGTCCAAGCTGGTAGACCACTTTAGAATAACAGCTACCACATTCCAGACGCCAGCTGGTGTAGCCTGGTTTTTCCAGTAGGGTTAATATGTGGTGTGGACCCACCAGGTGTCCTCCTTCCATCCGTCATCTTTTTTTTTTTCTCCTCCTCTCTGTTTCTTTAAGCTCTCAGGACAGCGACTGGTGAGTCTCTGATAAATGGTGACTGGGTGATCGACAGGCCAGGACAGTTCTACGCCGTGGGGACTGAGCTCACTTACAAACGGCCCAATGAAATCCGCAGCAGAGCAGGAGAATCCATCACTGCTCCTGGCCCAACCAATCAGGAGCTGCATCTCTTTGTGAGAGACCACTCCTACTGTATGATATCACAAAACTGCCCTGACTAAAGATACATATAGAAAGTGGTCTAGTGTGGCTGCACTTAATCTGAAATGTGTTAATGTATGAAGGAATTTTTTGTATTCAATTTGTATTTTGAATTACACGTTGTATTGTGTTGTGTTTTAGAGATCAAGGAAATGTCTTAACGCATAACATCCTGGCAGAAAATGACCACTACTTTTTTTTTTTTTACAGTGTGATGTATTGTTTTTCGAAAGTAAGAAGTATATACAGTATTTTTATGATTACTTGAGCTTCTGATTAAAAAATTAGTTCACTTCCAGTTTTCCTGATGATTTACTCAGCCCCATGTCATCCAAGATGTTCATGTCTTTGTGTATTCAGTCACAAGGAAATTAAGGCTTTTGAGGTAAACATTCCAGGATTTTTCTCCATATAGTGGACTTCAGTGGTGGTCAACAGGTTGAAGGTCCAAATTGCAGTTTCAAAGGGCTCTACACGATTCCAGCCAAGGAATAAGGGTCTTATTTAGCGAAACGATCTGCCATTTTCTAAAAAAAAAAAAAAAAAATGTATATACTTAACCACAAATGCATTAGCTTGCACTAGGTCCATGTGCATCTATGACTTAAAGCATTACGTAATCACGTTGGAAAGGTCACGCATGGTTTACTCTTTGTCTGTGTACTCTGGTTCAGAAAGGTCGGGTTTTACCTCTTTTTGTAAAGGGCGTTTGACTTTGACATTTGCTTTGTAAACACTAGGTCGGTATTTCGGCCTTTCTAACCTGACTATGTAATGCATGAGGTCAAGAATTATTTTTTTTTTTTGAGAAAATGACTGATTATTTTGCTAGATAAGACCCTTATTCCTCGGCTGGGATCGCGTAGAGTCCTTTAAAGCTGCACTGAAACTGCAATTTGGACCTTCAACCCATTGATCCCCTTTGAAGTCCATTATATGGAGAAAAATCCTGGAATGTTTTCCTCAAAAACCTTAATTTCTTTGCGATGGAAGAAAGAAAGGCATGAACATCTTGGATGACATGGGGGTGAGTAAATTATCAGGAAATTTTTATTCTGGAAGTGTTATTATTCTGGAACTAATCCTTTAAGTCCGTATGAATATTAATATTGTGGATTTTCAGTTTTAAACTCCATATTTTTCAGGTGATTTATCAGCAACCTAATCCAGCAGTGTATTATGAATACATTCTACCCAAAGACCCCATCACCGACAGTCATTCAGATGCATATTCTTACTCTAGTGTACTACCTCTGGGTAAGTATTTTCAGTCATTTTGTCATCATTTACTCACCCTTAAGTTCCAAACTTGCACGAGTTTCTTTCTTCTGCTGAACACAAAAGAAAGGTATTTTGAAGAATGTTGGTAACCAACAGTTGGTAACCATTGACTTCCATAGTTTGAAAAAAAATTACTATGGAAGTCAGAGAAACCACCAACTGCTGCTGTTCAAATGTTCAAAAATTTTGAGTCAGTAAGATTTGTTTTAGAGAAATTAATACTTTTATTCAGCAAGGACACGTTTAATTATTTAAAAATTACAGTAAAGACTAATAAATCATTAAATTAATTTAACAATGTAAAATAAATACTGTTAAACCTATTTAACTGTTTTTGACATTGACAGTAATCATTACGAAAATGAATAAATCCCACACATTATCAGTACTTGCAAAAGTATCAAAAAGTAGATTTATTTTAAGCAACTTTTCAGTCCCATGACCTTCATCAGGTATATACAAACATATACAACACAATCCATTTTAAAATCAACACATGCAATGACTGTGATGCATAAATACATCATCAATCACAATAAGAAACAATTTGTCTTTAGAATGAATAGAATGAATTATATTTGTTTTCTTTGAGCACAAAATGTATTCTTGTAGCTTCATAACATTACGAGTGAACCACTGATGTCACACGGACTATTTTAACGACATCCTTACTACCTTTCTGGGCCTTGAACGTTTCAGTTGCGTTGCTGTCTATGCAGGGTCAGAAAACTCTCAGATTTCATCAAAAATATCTTAATCTGTGTTCCAAAGATGAACAAAGGTCTTATGGGCTGTATTAAAATCATTTACCTTTTTTTTCTTGCACATGTTCTAAAATCTTATACAACTGTCTTACATTTCTCTTTCTCATTCTGCAGTAGAGAGTCATGGAATATTTCCTGAACCTGACAATAGTGACAGTGAAAATTCATTAAGCAGCTCTAATGCTAACCAAGTTTCATCAGACGCAATAACCCCTGAACCAGTTCCTCTGTACAGCTGGCTTGCCATAACAACAACGCCCTGCAGTGCCACCTGTGGGACAGGTACTTTAGTTGTTAATCATTACACTATTTATAAAAACCTTACATTAATGTGTGTTTGTGGTTCCTTCTTCCTGTTTAATTCATTTTGAGTAAACTAAATGGTCTGTTAAAAGATTCCTAGAATATATCAGAAGACAAAAATAGAAATTAATTGTTAGATTTTCATTCTTTTTGGCCCTGAGACATATAAACACATTGTTGTGTCTAATAAATGGTGTTCTGTATTATAAAATAATGACACACACAACATTCCAGGCCATTGCAGAGGTTTCAGAATGTCCTCACTGTTTAAACACTAAATCAAATCCAGAGTAACCATACTTTTGTGTCTGCAAATAAAACTAAAACAGATTGGTGTTCTCCCAGCAGCAGACACTGTACTTGTAAGACATCGCAATGACAGTGTTATGTCTTCCTGTCTGTCTCTGTTTAATCTGTTTGTCTGATCTGTGGGTGTTTATCAGGCAGTCGTCAAGTTCTGTTCGGCTGTGTGGAAAGAGCCACTCAAACTACTGTACCAGGAGACCTCTGTAGCTACTCCAGTCATCCTGGCCCTCAGATAGAAGAGTGTCAGTCGCAGCCTTGCCCGGCCTTGTAAGTGAACGTACACAATACTGAATTAGTGAGATTAATTAATGCATGTTATCATTTAGTGTAGAACTACAGTAACATCATGTTTATACATGCATTACATGCAAGTAACCCTAAGCCAAACCCTAATTGTAAACAAAACCATATAGTAAGTACATGTAGTTAATGAATATTACTCAGTACTTAAATGTATAATTACACTGTAACAAGGACACCTTAAAGGAGAAGTCCACTTCCAAAACAAAGATTCACATATAATGTACTCACCCCCTTGTCATCCAAGATGTTTATGTCTTTCTTTCTTCAGTTGTAAAGAAATAGTTTTTTGAGGAAAACATTTCAGAATTTTTCTCCATATAATGCACTGATATGGTGCCCCGATTTTGAACTTCCAGAATGCGGTTTAAATGCGGCTTCAAACGATCCCAAATACGGTTGTAAACGATCCCAGCCGAGAATGAAGGGTCTTATCTAGCGTAACGATGAATGTCAAATGCACGTCTTGTCTTGCTCTGCCTGGACTGTTTTTTTCTGGTTCATGACAGTTAGGGTATGTTAAAAAACTCCCATCTCATGTTCTCCCTCAACTTCAAAATCACCCTATATCGCTGTTTTACCTTTTTTGTTAAGGGTGTTTGGTCTTCTTTTCATGTTTACCTTGCAAAGACTGGATCTGTACTTCTGCAGTGATGTAGGATGATTTTGAAATTATTTTTGAAAAAAATTTTCAACATACCCTAACTGTCTTGAGCCAGAATACACAGAGTTCAAGTAGAGCAAGACAAGACAAGCGTTTGAGATTAAAAAAGTATTTAAATTGTATTTTTTAAATGAAAATAACCGGTTGTTACGCTAGATAAGAACCGCATTTGGGATCATTTGAAGCCGCATTTAAACTGCATTTTGGAAGTTCAAAATCGGGGCAGCATAGCAGTCCATTATATGGAGAAAACTGCTGAAATGTTTTCCTAAAACATAATTTCTTTTCGACTGAAGAAAGAAAAACATGAACATCTTGGATGACAAGGGGGTGAGTACATTATGTGTGAATCTTTGTTTTGGAAGTGGACTTCTCCTTTAAAATAAAGTGTAACCTAATTTGTATAACTAAGTACTTTAAAAGTACAAGAAGTATACTAATAGAACGCTTGAATAAACATTTTTTGTAAGGGTAGTTTTGAGCACAACACATGACAAGCAGATGTACATGCCTGCAAATCTTAAAAGACCAAAAAACTGTCCATATGCGCTGAGGAGACATTTATAAACCTTTAAAGTTGTTGATTTCCAAATGGTTCAAATAAAAAGCACATGCGAGAGAAAATAAAGCAGTTGTTCTTCAATCAGAGTGTTTGTTTGTTTATTTGTGTAGTTGGGATGTTGGAGAGTGGTCTGAATGCAGTAAGACCTGTGGTCCAGGGTTTCAGTATCGTCAGGTGATTTGCCAGCAGGCGCAAGGACACCATGGCAATAGCACAGTTGTCGTGGCAAACAGCCTCTGCGATAACACAGAAATGCCAGAGACCACCACTGTGTGCCAGCTCAAAATCTGCAGTGAGTGGCAGATCCGCTCAGAGTGGACAGAGGTTTGTCAGTGTGTATGTGTGAGTGTGGAGGGGACGTTTGGCTATGAGATTAATATTCATAATTTATTTTTACGACACCTGATCAATAAAAACAATAGTATAAGTAGTTAATATTAAAGGAGAACTCCACTTCCAGAACAACAATTTACGAATAATTTACTCATCCCCTTGTCATCCAAGATGTTCATGTCTTTCTGTCTTCAGTCGTAAAGAAATTATGGTTTTTGAGGAAAGCATTTCAGGATTTTTCTCCATATAATGGACTTAATTGGTGCCCCGATTTTCAACTTCCAAAATGCAGTTTAAATGCAGCTTCAAAGGGCTCTAAACGATCCCAGCCGAGGAAGAAGGGTCTTATCTAGCAAAACGATCTGTCTTTTTTTTAAAAAATAAAACTATACTTTTTAAGCACAAACGCTTGTGTAGCACAGGCTCTGGGATGCGCGTCCACGACACTACGAATCACGTCTAAGTTCATCGTCCGTGTACTCCGGCTCAAAAAGGTAGAGTATGGCGAAAAACTCCATCTTATTTTCTCTTACAACTTCAGAATTGTCCGACATCGTTGTACCTTTTTGCTTGTAAACAGCATTTGACTCACTTGCACTTCCTTAGTCTTTCCGCGTTCGCTTTGTAAACACTGGGTCTGTAGATCCGCCTACATTCCGTGTGACCTTTCGAAGTGATTCCGTAGTACATAGCGTCATGGACGCGCATCGCAGAGCTAGTGCTATACGAGCTTCTTTGCTTAAAAAGTATACAAATTTTTATTTTCTAAAAAAAATGACCGATCATTTCGCTAGATAAGACACTTCTTCCTCGGCTGGGATCGTTTGGAGCCCTTTGAAGCTGCATTTAAACTACATTTCGGAAGTTCAAAATCCATTACATGGAGAAAAATCCTGAAATGCTTTCCTCAAAAACCATAATTCCTTCACGACTGAAGACAGAAAGACGTGAACATCTTGGATGACAAGGGGGTGAGTAAATTATTTGTAAATTGTTGTTCTGGAAGTGGAGTTCTCCTTCAAGTAATAAAAATGTGTACAAATAAGAATAAATATTTGTACATTCACTGCCATTCAGACGTTTGGGATCAGTAAGATTTTTAATGTTTTTAAAAGAATTCTTAAAGAATTAATAAAAGTATTAATTTCTTGAAAGAATAAAAATTTACTGACCAGTGACCACAAACTTTGTATCACAAGTTTCAACAAAATATTAAGCAGCACAACTGTTTTCAACACTGATAATAAAACTGCATATTAGAATGATTTCTGAAGGATCATGTGACACTGAAGACTGGAGTAATGATGCTGAAAATCCTCTCTTTCTCTCTCAGTGCTCAGTGCCATGTGGAGTAGGTCAGCGTACAAGAGAAGTTGTGTGTGTGGATAACCTGGGTGACATAGTTGCTGATGAGGAATGCAACATGGCCCTTCGCCCACTGGACCTGCAGAACTGTGATAAAGGAGTATGTGCCAGCAGCTGGTTCTACTCTCTGTGGAGTGATCGGGTGAGAAATCTGTGCACTTTTCTTTGGTATTTTACTGTAGCACTTCTAAAACAGTTGTTTATGTCTCTCTTCAGTGTTCTGCAGACTGTGCGGAAGGAAGTCGCAGCAGGACGGTGGTGTGTATGATGAGTCATACCAACTCACTGCCTCTGGACAACTGCGATGATGAGGATAAACCTGACAACCTCATGCCGTGTGACCTGGGACCCTGCATGCAGCGACTGGAATGGTACGCAGGACCGTGGGGACAGGTACATGAACGCACACAAACACACACATGCAGAGAAGTCAAATACTCTGTGTTTCTGTATTGAAATTCCTTTAATAGTTTGGTGCACCTGGTGAGATATGACCAGCATTTTAAAAATTGCTTGTAAATCTCTTTATTTGTGCTATATTATCACCAAATCTTGGATTTATTCTTTTTTGTCAACTTGTTTTCTTTCAATTAGCACAGGTTTTGTATTTTTGTATTTTTATTTTTTAAACTGAATAGTCGTAGTCCTCATTGACCTAAGCTTATGCACTTCAGATTTTGAGTGAAGAAAGCATTATTTGTGGATAATTTTGGGAATTTTTACTCAAAAAGAGGTACATAAGCTCAGATCGATGAGGCCTACGATCAATAAGTTGTAAAAATAAATACAAAACCTGTGTAAATTGAAAGAAAACAAGTTGAATCTAAGGTTTACTGATAATAAGAACATTGAGAAAGCCATTTTTTTGTACCAGTCAAAAGTTTTTGAACCGTGAGATTTTTAATGTTTTTAATGAAGTCTCTTCTGCTCACCAAACCTGCATGTATTTGATCCAAAGTACAGCAAAAACAGTAACGTTTTGAAATATTTGTGTTATTTATCCTGACCTTGTCATTGTATGTCTTGTATTTTATGTTTTTATTTTATTTCATTTTACAATCTCTTGGATGTTCAGTCCTTTGGCCTACAAAGTAGCATAAAGGGCTATATAAATAAATGAGACTTGAGACTTGAGACTTGATTTAAATGAACTGTTTTCTATTTGAATATATTTTAAAATGTAATTTATTCCTGGGATTTCAAAGCTGCATTTTTAGCATCATTACTCCAGTCTTCAGTGTCACATGATCCTTCAAAAATCATTCTAATATGCTGATTTGCTGTTCAAGAAACTTTATAGATTATAGAAATTAGTGCTTTTATTAGTAAGGATGCTTTAAATTGATCAAAAGTGATGATAAAGACATTTATAATGTTACAAACGATTTCTATTTCAGATTAATGCTGTTCTTCTGAACTTTCTATTCATCAAAGAAACCTGAAAAAATTCTACTCAGCTGTTTTCAACATAATAATAATAATAAATATTTTTTTCGAGCAGCAAATCAGAATATTAGAATGATTTCTCAAAAATTCAGCTTTGAAATCACAGGAATAAATTACATTTTAAAATATATTCAAATAGAAAACAGTTATTTTAAATAGTAAAAATATTTCAAAATTTTACTGTTTTTGCTGTACTTTGGATCAAATAAATGCTGGCTTGGTGAGCAGAAGAGAAATTAAAAATCTTACTGTTCAAAAACTTTTGACTGGTAGTGTAGGCTGGGCATTTTTGACCCGGAACACCACAAGTGTAACAAATTGTGAAAAAAAAAAATACCAAAAAAGCGCAAAACTTTTAGAGAGGGAAAATCCTTTTCAGGTCAAAATGACTGGATCACAACATGAGGTTTAATATGTATGTGTGTGTCACAGTGCTCATCTGAATGTGGCAATGGTACACAGAGTCGAGGTGTAGTCTGTGTTGTCCAAAACAGTGGCCAATTAGAAGTCACCTCGGATGACCATTGCTCTCATCTTGCCCGTCCTCCGAGCGCACAGACCTGCTTTTTGAAGAGTTGTGGAGCACAGTGGTACATGACGGAGTGGAGCTCAGTAAGTTTTTCTCAAACACAGCACAATTTCAAGCAAGTTATTTCACTCAATTTCTCTAACAAGAATGTTTCTTTCTGCCTCAGTGTTCTCGTTCTTGTGACGGAGGCTTTCGAGTGAGGGAGGTACGTTGTTTGCAAGATGATCTGACCAACAGCCATGACTGTGATCCTGCTCTTGAACCTGCAAACAAGGAGGAGTGTAACACACATACTTGCACACCACTGATTGGTATGATTTTCTTACTTTAAAAAATACATTGTCTTCATCTGGTGTTGTTATACATTTCACACACCCAAAATGATAATTCTGTCATCTGGCATTCCACAGTAAGGCTGTGTATAGATACTTTCCCTATTATTCACAAGCTCAATTTGATTAAATTCCAAATCATTTGTATATATTTCAGTTATTTCCATTTGTTTACATATTCTTATTATAGAAAGATTTCTCTCTCGTCTAAAGTTGTAAATTATTATGGCCCGTCTTTCACAAGTAATTTAAACTAGTAGCTTGTCTTTTTGACAGTCTTGTAATTGTTAACTAAAACTATTAAAATAATTTTCAGTAACTGAAATAAAGCTTAATTAAAATAAAAATTAAATATCACATGACAAAAATCATTTAAAATGAGAATTAGAAATGTTGTCCTGGCAAATACATGAAATATGTTTAAATATTTTTGAAGTACTAACATTACTAAAGTTCAGACAGAAATAAAAATTGATATAGAAAAAAGTAATAAAATTTACTAAAATTACTAAAAAATTAAAACTAAAATTATATAGATATATATATATAATTTACATTTTATATATATATATATATATATATATATATATATATATATATATATATACATATATATATATATATATATATATATATATATATATATATATATATATATATATATATATATATATATAAATAAATAAGTTAATTAAAATTTATAATAAATGTCTTGTGCTGAACATGAATTGCTCTAAAGCTATCAAGATCCACAAATATAGAGATAAAAATCTATATAGAATATATATATTTTTATTTAGATTAAAAATGACTAAGAAATTAAACTAAAATAAAAAAGAAACTTGAAAATATAAAAATAAGTTAATTAAAATTAAAATATCCAATGAAGAACTTAATTTTAAATAAAAATTACAAATGCTGCCTTGGCTAATAGCTGAAATATGTTTCAATATGTTTAAAGTACTAAAATGAATAAAGCTAAAACAGAAACAAAAATCTATATAGAAAACAACAAAAAGTAATAAAAATGACTAAAATTATTAAGAAATTAAAGTAAAATTAAAAAGAAAATTGAAAATATAAAATAAGTTAATTCCATAATATGAATTAAAGTGAATGGAGACCATAGCTATCAAGATCCTCAATATAAAAATAAAAATCTATATAGAAGATATAGATTTCTGTATATTTATATAGAAATAAAGTCTACATAGAAAAACACTAAAATTAATAGAAAATGACTTAAAATGACTAAATTGAACTGAAATTAAAAAGAAAATTGAAAATATAAAAATAAGTTAATTAAAAATTATACGTCTTACGCTGAATACTTTAATTGCTATTTTCCATAATTTGAATAAAAGTGAATGGAAACTATAGCTATCAAGATCTACAGTATAGAAATAAAAATCTATATACAGTAGAAGATATAGATTTCTATATACTGTACTTATAAAGAAATAAAAATCTATATATTTAAAAAAAAAAGTAATAAAAGTGACTAAAAATTACTAAGAAGTTAAACTAAAATTAAAAAGAAACTTGAAAATATAAAAATAAGTTAATTAAAAAAATATAATAAGTGTTTTACACTGAACACTTTAATTTCTTTTTTCCATAATATGAATGAAGGTGAATGGCTATCAGGGTCCACAAAATTACAATAAAGCACAAATGAAGTGTAAATTATGTGGTACTCCATATAAAAAGTGAAAAAAAAAAAAAGAAAAAAAAAAAAAAAAACAGACATGATCTAAAGATAAGAGTTGATCACTTTGATATTTGGGTGAACTGTACCTTTAAGATATCTCTCTCTTTGTCTTTCTCTCTGTAGATGAGTCCTGCAAGGATATGTACTATAACTGTGTGGTGGTAGTCCAGGCCCGTTTATGTGTGTACTCATACTATCGCAGCACATGTTGTGCATCATGTACTCGGGTCACTCAGAGAGACTCACTGCACAGAATCAGGTGATCTGGTTACCTTGTTCTTGGAATGTGACACCACCACTCACCATTCCTGAATTATGCTGTCCTTGTCTCATTTTGGCATCATCCCCTAAATGTTTTCAGCTGGATCTGACCCTGAGATGACATCACTGTTCATCTCCATCACTGTTTAAAGACTTTTAGATGTATGTTCACTGCCCTTTTTTAAAAAAAAAACACAAAATGATAATGCTCCATGAGCAAATGAGTATTTATTGCAAATAAAAACATCCGAGCCTCTTTTACTTCATTTATCATGTTCAGTAATGTCTACAAATGAACAATGACAGATTTTAAATTAATCTGGTCATTTAAATGTCTAATAGTTTACATCTACAGATTCTAAATGAGCTCTTTACATAATAAATATTTAGTATTTATCTAAATATTGTATCTAAAAGTTTGCTTGATCCTATTTCTTTTTTTTTTGTTGAATTTTTCAGGAATTCCACATGTAATTGTTAGTCAATGTTGTCCTGATATGACCCCTTTAAAAGGTCATTTCAGTATGAATAGAACAGACTAGCCTGCCATTTCATACATGCTTCAGAATGTTGCTCTCACACTGATCTGAGATTATAAAAATGATACAAAACCTGATGGTGAAGGTGAGTTCTAAAATGTAAAAAAAAAAAAAAACATTACTTCAGTGAGACTTTCTATTTGGAAAAAAAAAAAAAAAAACTTTTTTAAAAATGCTGTATATTCACAGTGGTGCTCATACTGTGGAAAAGGGAATAGAATGAGCCCATGTTTATTTTTTAATTGATAAAGTCCATTATTAATAAAGTTTTTATTGTTAATAATAGTAACTCATTTATAACAATTTGGCATTTATGGGAACACATTCCAATATAGAAAAACACTGTTCCACTGAAAATATTGAAAAAGTATCATATTATTGAAAATAATAATAATAATAATAACAATATATTGAAAGCCATTTCTGTCATAATAAGATTAGTGCTGTCAAATCGATTAATTGCATCCAAAATAAAAGTTTGTTTACATGTTTTTCCATATCAGGACAAAATTAAAAAAAAAAAAGGTCCTTGGCTGGTCTTAAAATTTCAAAAAAATAAAACCTCAGATGAACAACACCACATGACAAATTGCACCACGTCATTATTTACTGAACAAAAATAAAGCCAAAATGGAAAAGCCATGTGTGACAAAGTTAGGACACCCTTACTGTTAACATTGGAATTAAGAGGGTAAATAACAGTCAAGCACTGCTAATCAAATACCTTTGATTAACTGATCATTAGCAAATCTGAGCGCCTCTATAAAAGCATAAGCTTTGGCAGTTTGCTGGTCTGGAGCCTTCAGATGTGTGTTAACACAATGCCAAGGAGGTAAGACATCAGTAATCATCTTAGAGAAGCAATTGTTGCTGCCATCAATCTGAGAAGAGTAATACAGCCATCTCCAAACAATCTGAAGTTTATTCACAAGTGGAAGATGTTTAAAACAGACACCTCTCCTTCCAGGAGTGGACGTCCCAGAAAATTCACCCCAAGATCAGACCGAGTAAAGCTCAGAGAAATGGCAGACAACCCAAAAACTACACCTCAGACTCTATAGGCCTCAGTTAACATGTTAAATGATAAAGTTCATGACAATACCATTAGATAAATATGGGACAAAAATGTCATGTTTGGAAGGCTTGGCAGAAGAAAGCGTCTTCTGTCTAAAAGTTGCATCTGAACAAAACACAAGTCTTCTAGAATAATGTTCTTTGAACAGATGAGACCGAAGTGGAGATGTTTGGCCATAATGCACAGAGACAAGTTTGGTGAAAACCCAAAGAGCATATCAGCACAAACACCTCATACCAAAAGACAAGCATGCTGGAGGAGGGCTGATCATTTTGGGCTTGTTTTGTAGCCACAGGACCTGGACACCTCACAGTCATTGAATCTGTATATCAAAGTATTCTAGAGTCAAATGCAAGGGCATCTGTCGGACATCTAAAGTTGGGGCAAAATTGGGTCATGCAACAGGACAATGATTCCAAGCACACCAGCAAATCTACAACAGAATGGTTGAAAAGAGCTCATCCTGACTCAAATGCTGTGGTGAGAGCTGTGCATAAGCAAATGCCCACAAACCTCAATAAACTGGAGCAACGTTGAAAAGAAGAGTGGTCCAAATTCCTCCAGAATGATGTGAGAGACTGATAAAGAATGCTTCAAGTTATTGCTGCTAAAAGTGGATCTACAGGCAGTTGAATTATAGGGTGTCCTAACTTTGTCACACATGGCCTTTCCCTCTTGGCTGTATTTTTCTTAAATAAATAATGACACTGTGTGATATGTCATGTGATGATGTTTATCTGAGGATTTATTTTCAAAATTTTAAGACCTGCCAAGGACCAGATAAATTTTTATGTCCTGATACTGAAAAACATGAAATTTAATAGGGTGTCCTAACTTTTTTATATGACTGTATATATATATATATATATATATATATATATATATATATGAAGAGTTCAGATGCAAAAGCCTCTAAATCCATCTGACGTATTTCTTTAAAATCAGCATTTCGTTTTTGGCTACTTTGTATAGGTTTCTATGTAAGTACTGGTACTTCTGATAGGGCTGAGGCTGGAATTTAGCGAGTTTGAAGTAAAAGTATTTGATGGACGTATACTATGTGTCATGAGCATTCACTCAGTATCATTATCTCATTTTTGACCGAGATGGCTTTTAGCTGGTTTTGCATCTGAACCCTATATATATACACACACACACACACACACACACACACACACACACAGCACATGCACATGCACATATATTATGTAAACACAACCTTTTGTTTTGGATGCGATTAATCACAATTAATCAATTTGAAAGCACTCACAATTTTCATTTGTGTACTAAAAAGACAAAACATTCCAAATTACTTTGAACCATGCTTGGCATATATCATTTTAATCTTGGTCTAAAGTATTTTGTCACTAGAGTTCTAAAGTAATAATTAGGGTCATTGCAAGAAATAAAACCATTCATAATTAATCCATGTACTGACTCCAGTTTTGTCATGAAATGGCTCTGAAAAAGTAAAATCACATCCATAAAATCATAAAAAGTACATTTCTGTTTGTTTGCACATGTAAAAAAAATTTCAATTTCAGTCATATGCACAGTCAGAAGTTTATCAGAAATAAAAAGCTGGGGAAACCCATCTGCTCAGGTTTAAATTTATACAGCAACATACAATATATCCGATCATGTGCTGCATCTCTGCTCAGTTATAGACCACTGCTGCCCTCTACTGGAGGAAAGAGGACACGTTTAAATTATGTGTATTACCAGTTTAATATGCTACATTTGACTGAATACATTATAATTCTTTATCATCAAAATGATTCATCATGATGAAATGATGAATCAGAAAGCTAACAAAATCAGTTTCAGAGTTTTCAGTTTCAAAATTAAAACTGAATTAAACTGGTTGAAAAGGTACTTTCTGGGAACTTTGGCAGCACTTATTTTACTTTGAATTCCTTTTACTTTTCATTTAAAGCAACAGTCAAATTTAAAATGGAAGATTTCTTTTTAGTTAAAATCATTTACAGTGCCTCAAATTACATCAAATCTATATGAGGATCCTGAAGGGGGTCAAAGGTGTCCACAATCAGACCAATACGGCTGTTGTATAATTTACAACAGGTGTATTGTATTTTACTTGAACATATGCAATATTTCTTAGCAATAAAAGTATACAGGATGATTTATACACACTTATACACACTTGTAAAATCCCAAACCATATAATCTAAAATAAGTTATGGAAATAAATCATCTTTGAACACAAAATATAGTTTGTTAAGAAACAGATTTTAAGCACATATTTTACAGTTTAATGTATACAAAGAAAGAATGAAGGAACTTTGGGTATTGCACTATAGATTGTTAATAATGACATCCCTCCATCCAGAGACTTTCAGGCTGCATTGCCATCATTCACACTCACTCACTGCCTGGAGCAGAAGCTCATCAGGTACCTCTTCAGCGGCCCTTTCTACTTCCTGCAGAGCTTCCAGATAAGCAGGATCATCAGGCCACTCTCCCCAGTCCTCAGCTTTCTCAGCTTGAGCAGCCGAGGACAACTCTTTTGAATCAGTCACGGATACAGAGCGCTGGACAAGCTCAATGTTCCCCAGTTCATCTGTTATATATGCCTGATCCTCTTCATCCTTATGTAAAGAAAGGTGCACAAGTTAACACAAACATACATTCAACCGAATGTGTAGTTACGTAAATTACAGTTGTGTCTCCAGATGAGAATCCTGACTGACCTCCATCAGCATGTTGCTCATGCAGACTTCTTGAGGCAGTGGAAAGCCTGTAAAACAAAATGCCATAAAATTACAATAATACATAATTTTACAACCCTCACAAGTTCCATATCTAGCCGCATCTGAGGGTTACATTATTTATATTGTATTATAACGTTATAGAATTACTATTTTGAATTAGCTTTTATTTTTATATTTCCATTTTAATTTTACTTCAATTTTTTTGTAATTTTCTGCTTTTGTCATTTTTAATAGTTTTTTTATTTTTATTTTTAAAATATTTTAGTACTTCACCTTGAACTTAATTTAGTTACTTGCCAAGGTAACATTTTCCTCTAATATACATATTTTATTTTAGTGTTATTTCAATTACCAAATTTATAAAAATATTTTCACTACTGGCAGTACAAGCTATAGTAGTACACACTACCAGTCAAAAGCCTGCATTTATTTGATCTAAAGTACAGCAAAAACAGTACAATTTTGAAATATTTTTACTATTTAAAATAACTGTTTTCTATTTGAATATATTTTAAAATGTAATTTATTCCTGTGATTTCAAAGCAGAGTTATTATTATTATTATGTTGAATTTTTTAAAGGTTTCTTTGATGAATCGAAAAATCCAAAGATCAGCATTTATCTGAAATAAAAAGCTTTTGTTACAAAATAGTTATATTTCAGATAAATGTTCTTTTGAACATAATAATGAATGTTTTTAAATAGAAAATCAGCATTTCAGAATGATTTCTGAAGGATCATGTGACTGGAGTAATGATGCTAAAAATTTAGCTTTGAAATCACAGGAATAAATTACATTTTAAAATATATTCACAAAGAGAAGAGTTTATTTCATATATTTTAAAATTGCTGTGCTTTGGATCAAATAAATGCAGGCCTGGTACTGTAGCTATATAGTTGCTAAAAATAAAAGGTTTTGTACTGGAGGATCTGTAGTTCTGTCTCCTGCACTCAGGGTCATGGCATCTCTGATACCACACTTCTTCTTTGAGATCCACCACAATTCTGTCAAAAAGAAAAATAAAGAGCATTCATAATTGTTACAGACCATCAGACAATGTAAAGCAATGCAAATTAAAACCATACAGACTCACATGATGTTATTGCTCTTGTGAAAGCGCTTCACATTGTGGCACCAGCGGAATTTCTCAATATCATAAACCAACAGCTGTTCAGATGCAAAGTAGTTCCAGCGCCGGATGCCTGTTTGGTTTAAATGTGACATTCAACAAAGCATTCAGCTAAAATAATTCCTTTCATGAAAAAATGGTTTTGTGAAAAATTCAGCTGAAAGAAACTGAAGTACAACGAATCTCTTTTTGTTACTATCGCTTACTTCCTTGAATGCCATCCTTGCACACAAGCGTCAGCACAAATTCATCCACCTCTTTAAAAGGAGACAGCTTATGATCACCCAACAGATCTATATGGAGAGGGCAGAGTGAGAAGTCTTTACTTGTAGTGAACAGTAAAACATTTTTCCCCAACAGCCACAGGGGTGGTGAATGTTCAATTTTATATATATAACAGCACATTTTAAGTGAACCACACTGCAGCACTGGCTTGAGATGGTTAATTCATTAATTTGCTCACAAATCCTGTTCTTAGAAACCACTGGGGGCATGTTAATTTGTATTTCTCATTACCAGAGCTGTGTGACTCTCTCTGAAGGGTCGAACACTGAGATCCTGCTGTACTCTTCTGTGGCGTATCGTAAGTCAAAATCCTCTGTCCTGTGAAACTGGTGCAAAACAGATGTGTGTTAGTGTGTGCGAAAGCCAATTTTCCAAAACGAAAAAACGATTACAGAAAACCTGGCCTCACTATAATGTGGAGAACAGGTTTACACATAGGTGTAAAGATGCATTTAAATAACCTGATATTGGTGATTAAGGAAGCTAAAAATATGCATTCTTCTTTTGTGGTGTGCTTGGAGGGCTTTGGGACAAACTTGTTGTCTTCTGCCACACAGAAGGCTGCATTCTTTCCCAGTTTGGAAGATTTGTAGAGACGGAAGTTTCTGTTCTTGGTGTAGACACCTTCAAAAGAGGAGAGAATGTTATTAAAATGAAGTATCGGTTTCTTGTCACTTACCTTCATTTGCAGTTCAAAATTTTAAATCTTCAAAATATAGATTTAAAAAACTACTTTTTGATAATATTTTAATAAAGTGTGATTGAAGAGAGTTGTCAGGGTTTGGTTTAGTACTTATAGCCCTGTCTTTCCATAGTTTCTTTGTCCTGTCTCTGTTATTGTAAGAGGTTGTTTTCGCCTTGTTTTGCTGGATTTATTAAATATTTTGTTTGTTTGGACATTCTGCCTCCTTCGTGCTCCTTCGAGTTCCTCACCATAACCGCTTGTGACAAGAGTACACTTTCATGGCTTTTTTTTAATACACTACATGACATTTTTATAACAATGTCAATGTAAAAGTTGTACTTCAAAGTTCATTTTAAGTCATGTTTTAATCTTTTGTCTTGATTTAAAGAAGTATACTGACTTTGACCTGTTGACTAATATAAAGCACACTTGATAATAATTATAACTGTTGTGTTGTTTTAAATGTGCTAAACTGCAAGCTCATCATTACCAATTAATTAAAATTACAAATATATTTCAATACATGCCATAAAATGACATTAAAGTATGTTGCAGATTACCATAAATTAAATTTGCTTGTCAGTACATTTGACAATACACTTTAACCATATTTCAAAGACAGTAGAAATAATTGTGAATTGTAAAAGTATTCAAATAACTAATTGGATTTAATATAAATTTAAATTATTCTGCTTTTTCATTTTAATTGTAAATAACAGGCAATTAAGTGTCAGAAAACATAACATTCTGTTCACATTTAACTTTTAAAGTATATTTTTATGTAATAAGTCCAATGTGTCATCAAAACAATCAATTTTTCAAGATTTTGTAGACTAAAGAACAACCTGTTAATTCTTACCCAGGTCAACAAAAAGTTGTTGTTCTCCATTTTTGCTCTTCACTATCAGAAAGTCAAGATCCTTCTCTTCATGTTTTCTTTTCTTGGCCTGAGAACCATCCACATCATCTCTGTTCTCTCTTGGACAAACTGCTGTTGTAGGTGCATCTGGTTTGCTTTAACAGAAACAGAAAGATGTATAAATGTAGAACACTGCATCAATATAAAAGAAAAGCCTGTGAGAAACAGAATGAGGGTTTTTACATAAAACAAGAGGGACGATAAAAAAATCAGTTCTAAGTCCCGAGTTTGATCACAGCTTCTTGTTTGACATCTCACCTTTTTTGAAGGCTTTTTAGAGCAGGATCCAGGATATCATGAATAAATCGCCCTGCAAACACACACACACACACATCACTATCAGACTGTGACACATACATATGCATCAACCACCAAGTAGTCACTCCTGATACGTGTTAATGACATGAGAATGACTTACCCACATGAGAGTTGTCTTTGAATGCAGCACTGGGAAGCATGAAGATAAGATGGCGACTAAACTTCTCAGAGGTGCTGGAGTCTAGATTAAGGACGTCTTTTGCAGAGCCGCGTAGACCATAAACCTCCCCTAGCTTCTCACACACATACTGTTATTGTATATTGAGGAAAGTTTTGAAAAAAAACATTTTTCCGGCTCTTTTTATTATAACACACTGTTCAAAAACTTAGGGTCAGTAAGATTTTTGTTGTTTTTAAAAAAAAGTCTTTTGAGCTCACTAAAGTGGCATTTATTTGGCCAAAAATACACTATAAACAGTAATATTGTGAATTATTATTACAATTTAAAAGAACATTTATTTTAATAAAGAAATAAGCCCCAAGAAACCGTGGTTTACAGTGAATTTATAACAGCTACGGGCGCGTTATTAGACAAGACGCTCAACCAATGAGAATCAAAAATCGTAACTTTCCGTTTTATAAAATGTATAATCCACCTTTTTTTTTTTTTTTTGAGTAATCAATGAGCAGTGCCATGAAGAATTCTAACTTTCATTTGGGTGCTTTTGTGTTCCGGTCTTGCTAGAAATTCATGTTAAAACAAAAAGTTTGACTGAATTGAAACTTTCTCAATAGACCTTAACTAAATATAAAAATGATCGCAGGTTTAACATTATATTATAGAAACATCAGGGACCAGAAATGTAAAGCATCGCTCCAGTCGGGCGAGACTTCCACATTTAGAAAAAGGTGGATAAAACGGATAGGTCTGGTCCTTGATTCTGACTGGTTGAGTGATGTGCCTAATAACGCCCCTTAGCTGTTATAAATTCACTGTAAACCACGGCTTGCTGGGGCTTATTGCTTTATTATAAAACGGATAATTCCGGTCCTTGATTCTGATTGGTTGAGCCGCGTTCAAAGCTGTTGTGAATTACTCTACAAACATACACTTTGTTTACGTTTGTGTGTTGCTTGGCAACCACAACTACATTGTTTGGCGGAACAATAATGTTTTTATTAATATCATTACACTTTATTTGCTCTGTTTTATTTTGTGAAACCTTAGTACGTGTATGGAATAACTGTTTTATAAAAGCAATAAGCCCAGTGAAGCCGTGGTTTACAGTAAATTTATAACAGCTTCTTGGGGCTTATTGCTTTAAGTTATTCATGCAGTGGCAAAACTGAATTTTCAGCAGCCATTGCTCCAGTCTTCAGTGTCACATGATCCTTCAGAAATCATCCTAATATGCTGATTTGGTGCTCTAGAAACATTTCCTATTATTATCAATGTTGAAATCAGTTGTGCTGCTTTATAGTTTTGTAGAAACTGTTATACATTTTTTTAAAAATATGTTCTGAATATTTTCATTTAAAAGAAATGTTTTGATATTTAGCTAAAAAGCTTGAATAAAAAGTGCATTTATTTGCAATAATTTGAAATCAAAATCTTTTGTAATATTATTAACAGCTTTACTGTAATAGCTGTTCACATCAATATGCCCTTGCTAAAAAATATATTTAAAAATATTACTGACCCCAAACGTTTGACAAGTAGTTACCTGAATTAGTTTTGCCACCATCATCTTGCCGTCCAGTTGTGTGTTTGAAGCTTTGTCGAATTCCAAGTCAAAGTAGAGTTTGCAGACGGACCCTTCCAGAATTACCTCATAGCAGTGCATCAGAGATTGTCTGTGAGTACTGAAGAAACAAAGATGTCTCATTCACCTACAGCAATGCCACTAAGTGCACGTACATTGTGTTACAAGTGAAGTAAATAGGTAATATATAAAGTAGCTACTGATTATAGTTGTATAAAAATTCTTCATCTGTAGTAGATTACTTTAAATAGCTTCCCTAAAACTGATTTATCCATATCATTATGTGTCGCAGGTACCTGTAATAATGCCAAAGTTCACTGTAGCTGGTCACTAGGAAAATCCTCTGTCCAGCATCACTGCCTTCCTTCTCCAGTGAAAATATATGCACATCCTGACAAATACATAATAAGAGAAAAACATTTTTAAAACAGCAGAGGTTAAACCTCATTTAAACAGATATCCAACAGCTTCTGTCTAGACCTGTTTAATGTGCTGAGTGAAGGCGATGGCTGCATTCTGCCGTGGGAAGAGTCTCCAGATAGAGGAGGGCTGCCATGGACGGGACAGACGGGGCTTGTACGGAGAGCTCAGAGGAGAAGACTGAAAAGATGAGGCTCTCTGCTCCACAGACTTCAGCCTGTCCTGCCATTTTTCTCTTGTCATCCTTGCCTCAAAACACTTGAGTATGATTAAATCTCACTCATACTCTGCGATGTGATCAGCAGAGGACAGTAAAGAGTCTAAGGAGAACTGAAGTCACCTGTAAGCAAATAAAAGTACATCAACAAATAACGTTACACAGATTTCTCTAATACAGGGATATTATCAAGCTGTAATATGGTGTAACGTTACACACTAACTGTCAACAAATTTGGAAACAGACACACACACACACACACACACACAGAGAGAGAGATACAATTTTACTGGTTTCAGAGGGGAGACACTAGATATAAAACAGACAGCGGTTATAACATATACAGTATGGTATTTATATACGTTTCTGGCCCTGTATAATAAGTACATTTAAAAAAAATCAGTACTCCACCTTGTTTAGTCGCTTACTTGTATTTTTCCTTTATAGTCCTTTGTTAATTTGTTTTTGTATTATCACAGTCTTTAGTATTTTCCCTATCGGTGCATATTCGCTGTTTTGAGGAACGCGCGTAACTAGGCGTCATAGAAATTAAGCTTTGCGCATGCGCTGGATTTACCGAGCGCGAAACGGAACTGCGTTGAATCATGAATATTAATAAGTCAACACCCACCCTCGTCGTTTTTGGACGTTATTTTCGTCTTTTTGTGTAATTGTTTTCATGTTAATTTTTGTAGATTAATCCTATTTATGCAAGTTATTGTACTTCTATTATAGAAAGTTTAAAAAACACGAAAAAAGAGTATTTACCTAGTTAATATTCATGAGCTCTCCTGCGTATGTCGCCGTGCATGCCGGGATTGCTGTCCCCCAGTACAGCGGGTGTTGGCGCGTTATTTTGAACGAAGTATGGAGTTGATACGTGCGTTGCAGTTATTAAAATTAAATAGTGTGTCTACAGGTATGGTTTTATTTTTGTTACGAGCACGTCATAGAAACAATGGTTAAATGATTTTTAAGATGGACTGTGTGTATTATTGTTCTAAACCTCGAAATATGTTGAGCTGCAACTGTCGCTGTCATTCCGGGGGATTGTTTTGGTCTCGGATCGTGGTTTGTTATGTGTGATATTTTGATGCAAAACGTTTTTGTTTTTCCATAACAGAGAAAGAGGAACTAGGAGCTTTACGTATCCGTTCAAACTGTCATAATGTTTATAATTAACTGTAGATTAAAAATAATCAGGGTCACTATATCATTATATAGTCACAGTGTATATCGTATTATCATGATCTGTGTTTCAACTCAATGAGCACACTGCAGCACTTTGGGCACTGTTAACGAGAGTGTAACGTTATATTTATGACTTTTTGACATTATTTAGCCTGGGTGGATGCTGTATGGGATTTCGAGTTCACCCACACAGACCCTCTTGACCCTGTCATTGAAGAGGAGATAAAGGAAGACCCTAATGTTTTCAAAATAATTTACATGCAACTTTTACCCTTCTCCAGTGAGGATGATGATAATACACAGGTATAACATGATGCTGTTGTGATTTCTTTCTGCTTCATACCACAAAATAGTAGATCTGTTTGTGATGCAGTGTAAATGTAACTTGCTTGTGATGTATGTTTTTCTTGCAGAGTGTCTGGGTGGTTTTTGGTGAGAATGGTGTCTCTGCAAAAACTTTGGTGGCTGTCCTTTCCTACTTCATCCTTAGTGCTAAAGCCAAAAGTCCCAATCTTGAACAGAGACTGTGTGGTTTACAGGCAGCCTCTCTATACTTGTTGCTACTAAAAATACCAGGTCAGCTTCCATCCCTTGCATCTGGCTGAGTTGCAGTGCGGAATTCCTTCCTAATGCATGGCATGACAATGCTTTGAGGTTGTTAGGTCCTCATGAGTTTATTTAATGTTTTTTATTTGTGTCCATCTTCAGGGAGTGTTGCAAATAAAGTGTACCATCAAATTCTATTTGATACTTGTCTGAACATGCCACTGAAATGCTGGCCTCAAGAATCTGGCAAGAAACGCAAGAAAGATTCTTTGAAAAGCTCTCAAGGTGATCCTAAAACTGGCAAACGATCCAAACCCCCAAAGAAAGTGTCAGAAGAGGTACAGAATTAAGATTTTGTTTCCTTCTCTGACATATTGTTGAAAGAATTCCAGTCTATCTGTCAGTGTGACAGTGGTGTCATGTATTTTGGTGTTTTGTTTCCCAACAGATGGAGATTGATGAAGATGAAGATGATGAGGAAGAGGGGATGTACTTTTCTGCACAGGATTTGCTGAAACTAAGAGAGGGCATTGTCTTGCTGGTTCGCACACTTCTGAGACTTCTCGAGAGATTTTCACTTCGAGACAAACCTCAGAGTGCTGACAGCTGTGTTCAGGTCAGTAAATGATGATCAGAATGATCAGTAAGTCTCTCACTCAGCACTTGTGTGCTGCTTGTGGTTGTGTTGGGGATTTAGGTAGTTTTAGGTACAGCTGTTCATTTTTTTTTCCTGATTTAAAAAAACAGTTGACTCCCTTTGCCATCTTGAGAGTGTTAGGTCATTAGATAATAATTGTTAAAGCATTTAAAACAATGTTGATGTATAGATCTGATTCTGAATGTGATTAAATACTTTCACACATTGATAATAACCTTTGAAAATGTGTATTTTTACAATTATACTTACAGAATGCTGAGGTATTTATATTATTTTCATTTACTTTCAGCTTTTCACTGAACTTACCAACTTTGAACCAGTCATTGGGGATATGTCATTCTCTCAGGAAAGGTAAATGCAGAAGAAAATTAGACAGATGAGGAATTGCATTTCAGAACTACTTTTAGTATTATTTTTTTAGATAAGGTTGTGTTATTTATTAAGATTTTGAGTTGGCTTTTTTATTTCTATATTTTAATTTTATATTTTAAGTTTTAGTAATTTTGTTGTGTGGTTATGTTTTTTTTTTTTTTTTTAACTATTTAACTTTCATTTGTTTTTAATTCATTTTTAGTTTTTGTAAATGTAGTGTTTCTACTTAAACTTATTTTATTTCAGTTTGTTGTCAAGGCAACATTTCTAATTTGTTTTTTTAAGTTTAATTTTCCATCTAATATTGATCATTTATTCATCTGAAACTATTTTATAATAAGCTATTCTAAACTATTCTCATAAATTAAATGGTCCTATTTTATATTAGGTGACATTAACTACTATGTACTTAAATTTTAATTTATAATTTGATGCAATGCACTTATTATGTACATACATGTTTTTACATTGTACATATATTTTAAAAATACCTGCATGTAATTACATCTGTAATTAATTTCTGTAATTACATTTATAATTGCACTTTTGATGCATCCCTTACATCTTAAACCACCGTTAAACCTACCCATACCACCAAACCTGTCCTTACCTGTATCTCAGTGGCGACAAAAGTGTTTTACAATATGATATGAACACATTATTTTTTGGTAGTAGTTAAGACCACCTAATATAAAGTGGGCTGATTCAACTATTTTAGAAAACTATGTTAGTATACTTTTAGTTTACAATATCAACTCCAATGCATTTCTTAATTTCTTTCGCACGAATGAATTTATGTCCGGCATTGTAGCCTTCTAAGTATTTTTGTTTGTCTTCAAGGAATGTCGACCAACTACAGAGTCTGCCTGAGCTGTCCTACCATGGACTGGGACTGCTTTGCTCAACCATTCATGGTGAAGGAGATGAGGTGGGTGGGGTTACTCCAAAAAGACCACTGAATTTTAGTTGCATAAGTTACATTACATTGCTTGATCTTTGTGGGTGTTGCATTTTACAGTGCCGTCGCCGAGTGTTCCGCAAACTACTGTATGTTATTCTAATGATGAAAACACAAGAAAGGTCCAAGCCGAGTCTTCTTGCTCCATCTCAGGCTGTCTGTGGCGCCAGAGACCAGGCCATCCTTTTCATTAGGTTAGTGACTGCTTATTCCCTGCTTTCTTGGGTTGTAGTAATATTTCATGTAGGAATATTTGTTTTGTTTTGTTTTTAAAATTGCATGCAATCTCCAAAGTTTTTTTGTCCCATGCTGTGTGTTCAACATTAATTCTGTGTGTTGTTTAAATCTGAATAATGTGTGTCCTGTGTTCTAGTCATATTGTTGATAAGCAGAGGGAGGCCACGTTGCCGCTTTTACAGATCCTTGTGCAACACATCTGCCATCAGGTATATTTTATTTTACATGAATATTTCACTAAAAATGAATTGCTTAATTTCACTTATGTACTTATTGAGCCCTTATGTCGTTCCAAACCTGTATGATGTTATTCTTTTCATGGAACATAGACATTTTTTAAAGAATCTGCATACATATGGTATTTTACAGTGACCACAAGCTCCAGTACAAAAAAGTTCTATAAACATAGTTCATATAGAACCTTTATATTCTAGTATGTGATGCATACAAGCTTCCATGATTACCATATACAGTTGAGGTCAAAAGTTTACATACACCTTGCAGAATCTGCAAAATGTTTATTATTGTACCAAAATAAGAAGGATCATACAAAATGCATGTCATTCTTTTTTTTTTTTTTTTTTTTAGTACTGACCTTAATAAGATATTTCACATAAAATAAGTTTACATACAGCTTGCAGAATCTATCTTATTCAGGTCAGTACTAAATAAAAAATAACATGCATTTTGTATGAAAAAAAATTATATATATATTTATTTATATATATTTATATAATATAATATTTATATTTATTTTATTTATTTATTTATTTAAAATATGTCTAAAATATATATTTTTTTTACTTTGTAATTCTGTGCACATGTTTACTCTGTGCTTGTGTGTGTGTTTCAGATGGTGGAGAAGTCTGAATATCGAGCTAGTGGAGCACAGGCTGTTGGGAAGCTGATGGCTAAGATGCCATGTCAGGACTATGCAGCCATTGTTAAGTGGCTCTTTAGCTATTCCCGAAACAATAAGGTGAACTGCGTGACTCGTCATGTCACAGACCTATGACTATTTTAATTTAATTACAACTTGCCAAGTGCACAGATTATTTGTTATTTATCAACGCTCTTGTCTGTTCCTAATGATTAACAATAAAAACCTCTCTTCAGGTGGCATTCCGAATGTTTGCGCTTGATGTTGCCATGGTTCTTCTGGAGCAGAGTGAGAGGGATGTAGATGATACAGTGGACCCTGAGCAGGCTGTGTTCCTGTCTCACAGGTTTCTGGTGCACAACATCATCTACAATCATCGCAATGATGTCTCACCCACAGTCAGAGGTCATGCGTTGCACTGCCTGGCACAGTGTCTGGAGCTTGGTTCCCAGAATGCCACAAAATGTGTCCATGAGCTCTTCTCCAACAGTATGTACATTACTACTGCATAATAACTGTATAGCTAAAATGTGTATATATATGAGTGAATTATATTATTTAGTTGCAACAAGCAGTATGCTTTAAATACTGAATATGCTCATTCTTTCTCAATAGGTGCTCAGACTATGCTGGAGTCGGGCCGCTCTGATCGTAAGATCATATTTTGGTATTTAAAATGAAATTTGTCCGAGTCATTTTTATAGGCAGTAATGGTTCAGTTTGAGTTTTGTTTTTCAGAAACTCTAAAAAGAAGAGACACTGTTCAGAAAACTGCTCTGACCTTCAGAACCATTGAGCTTACAAAACATAAGAGCATTGCCACGACCCACAGGAGCGGCATAAATACTTCCTTACAGAGTAAGTTAGTCTCGTATCGGACTTGTCATTTAAGTTTAAAATTTTGTATGACAGACTATTTCCTTATGTTTTGTTGTTTACTTTTAGATGAGGAAACTATGACTCTATTTAAAAAACATGTCAGTGATCCAAAAACCAACGCTAGAAAAAGTGCACTGGAGGTATGAAACGCAATCTACTCTTTGAAGCATTTCAAGTTTTTCCTATATATGTTTACCTCTAATATTCAAGTAATAAACGTAATAAATGTTTGTGAGTGACAAACTTTTGACCACAGTAGGGTTAGATCTGGATGGGCAATTAGTCATCCAGCAACTTAATGCATGGTCAATTAGTTTTTTTTTAGCTTCTGTTTTATATTTTAGTTGTTGTTGTTTAGTTATTAGGTGATTTGTACTGTAAGATAAGACCCTTTTAAGAAAGTTACTTTAGAGCACTGTTGGTGTAGTCATACACAATCAAATGTTGGTTTTGACCCATTTTTGCTTCACTAGACTGCAAAAAAAAAAACTTTTCCATCAGTTTTTTTTCCCCATCTTTTCTAACAAAACCATTATGTTCATTGTCAAAATAGTAGAAAGCAGCCGTAACTGATTGTGTGTCTTTAATGTGTTTGTGTAGACCGTCATGAGTCTGCTGAAGCATGGGGTGATCACATGCAGTGCGGAGAATCTGAATATCCTGTCAGATCGCTGTAGGGATCCTGCTGTCTCTGTGAAGAAGAAAGCCATGCAGTGCCTTATGGATCTCCTTGCTGTGAGCAGCCCTTCCCAACCTCACGATACTATGTCTATCTGTTATGACCAATAATATGATTAGCTTTTCAAAACAATCAAACTTTTACCTCTGCCTCAGCATTTTAGTGGTTACCACCAAGGCCAGGATTGAATTCTAATTCTAGTTTTTTGAAGGAGACTTATTATGCCCCTTTTTACAAAATGAAATACAAATCTCAGGTGTCCCCAGAATGTGTCTGTGAAGTTTCAGCTCAAAATACCTCACAGATCATTTATTATATCATTTTGAAAATGCCTATTTTGAGTGGAAGCAGAAACGCTCTGTTTTCGTGCATGTCTCTTTAAATGCAAATGAGCTGCTGCTCCCCACCCCCTTTTCCAGAATAGTGGTTTACCTTTTCAGCTCATAGCTCAGATAATCTGCCAAAAAACATCTGTTTGGTTTTGATTATCATGTCTATCACACTGAAATCATGCGTTTTAAGGCCATATCAGTTCAAACTTCTGATTATGTGAGTACCAAACAAAGTTCTTTCAAGTCTTATTGCGCTTAAACTGTCAAATACACATAAGTTTATGTTAAAAACACAAATGAGTTACAAAAACAGTCGGTTATGTCTGTAAAGGTAAACAGCTGGGAAAGAATCACGTTCATATTAGATCTGTGTGGCAGCAGCGTAATATACAGTAAATAAATCAATAAATCCACTATTCACTTGTCTCCTCTGAGGCTGGGACTCTAAATAGTGTTCTGTGTTCGTCTGTGCAGCCAATGACAGAACAGTTAGCATGTTTTGGTCAAACTTTTGCTATGGCGTTAGAACTGGTACACCGTTATCAATTGCAAAAACACAATGGTTGCACTGTGGTTGGAAACACGCAGATAAAGGGGTGGTAATATTATAAGATCCTCTTTCTATGTCACGGGGGAGCAAAATCTGAGTGGCTCGTTTTTTCACAAGTTTGCAGAGAAAGGCTTACTGGAAAAAATTTACTGCGTTGTTCTTTAACGTTTTCTGAGTTGGTAGATGCACTGGGGGATCAGCTTCTTAAGTCTTAAGTATAGTTGCTTCACATCATACTTGTTTACACATAACTGCACAATTTTACTGACAAAAAAATAAAGAAATAGATTTTCTTTTATGGTGATGGCCTGTCCACTTTCAATCATTATGTTTCCAGGCTCTCCCTGAGAATACAGAAGTGCAGGAGGCCTGGCTGAGAGGAGTGTTACCAGCTGTCATGGACTCTGAGAGCTCTGTGCAAGAGAAAGCTCTAGAGTGTCTGGATCATGTCGTCATCGCTCACATTAAGAGTCAAGGCAAATATCGGGATGGCGATACCTCTCAGAAGCTGGCCTGGGAATTACTGGGACTGATGTGTGAAAAGTGTCAAGACCTCAGGTGAGTAACACGTGACCTAAACGTGTGACTAGCGGTGTGTGACATGTCTACCGTTTTTTTTCTTTTCTTTCATTGTTTTAATTCTGTCCCCTGCCACATATTTCTCTTCTGTAGCCGTTATTTTAGCAAGGCTTTTAGCGTGTGGGCTCCACAGCAGAAGTTCACTCCTGCCTTCGTGAATGGCTTGCTGTCTCATACTGAGGGAGAGAAGGCTGCTGCTGCCTGGCTGCTGTTAGCAAAAATTGCCAGTTGCTCTCCTAAACTGAACTATGGCACTGTGCTGGAGACCTGGGAGAATACTGTCAGGTCAGAAAATAGAGCTAAGGACATGATTTTATTGTTTTGTTTTTTTTCCTGAGCCTCATAGTACAGTATTACAGTATAAAGGAAAAAGGTTGAGGAATGTGTAGTTTTTGTTCTGATAATTTAGATTTGGACTGATGTACACTAAAAGGTTGTTCCAAACATATTTGTTTTTATCTTTTTTTTTTTTAATTATTATTATTTTTTTTTTATCAACAGGTCACCAGTTGTTTCAGTTACAATGACCTGTCATATCTTGAGCGTTCTGGGTGACATTGCCTCTAATCTCAATGATGACACCAAAACCAGAATAGTAGGTAAGTGTAGTGTGTCAGGACTGAAATAATTGCAAATGCATCAAAAAAAATTATTTGTTAATATAATTAAAAAAATAATTCCCATAGGTGACAGATGATGTGGTTTCATCATAATTGATCTAATGAGGTGGCAGTAATTTACATTTTTAAGGAGCAAACACATTTTTAATATACCTTCTTTTTAAATATATTTTATGTATTATACAGTTGTCAGTTTCACATGATCTTTCAGAAATCATTCTAATATAATAAGTCATTTGTGACATTTATAAATTACCTACTGGATGTCAGGTGATTCATTAACTTTCGTGTTCACAATACGGTTTTATTAGTAATGGTATTTTAATTCAAGTCCATTAAAAATATATACGTTTTACCTGTGTAGATGATCTGATGGGCTGGTTGAAGACTTTCAGCCTGCCTTTGGAGGTGATCAGCTCCTGTGTGGATACGCTGGTTAGATTTGCAAGATCAGACAACATTCAGGAAACATTGGTAAGATCATATCATTGCCAATAAGCTTTTAATAAAATGTCATATTTATACTATAATACTTTCTTGTGTGTGTGTTTCAGAGGTTCCTGGATCGTTACTGTGGAGAGCTGGTCTCTGTATGTGAGAGTTATCTGTCCGGTGTCATTCTACAAGAGAAGGGAGCCGAAAACATCAACGAAAACCTGCTGGTATAGACCAAGATGTTATTAAAGGGGTCAAATTCAATGTTTTTTGAAAGCCTAATTATAACGTTATTGCAGTTTTTGCGGAATTTTTTTAAATTTAGTTTTACATTACTATTTTATACAGCCTCTTGACTCTTACAACTGAACAGGTTAAAAGAGTAGTTCACTTCCAGAACAAAAATTTGCAGATAATGTACTCACACCGTTGTCATCCAAGATGTTCATGCCTTTCTTTCTTGAGTCGTAAAAAAGGAATGTTTTTTGAGGAAAGCATTTCAGGAATTATCTCCATATAGTGGTCTTCTAAACGATCCCAGCCAAGGAATAAGGGTCTTTTATATCTAGAGAAACGATTGGTCATTTTCTTAAAAAAAAAAGAAAAAAAAAATCCTTTTTAACCTCAAATTCTCATCTTGTCTAGCTCTGTGATGTGCATGCGTACTCTGTGTAATCCGGGTCAATACAGTTAGGGTAGGTCAAAAAAACTCCCATTCCCATTTTCTCCTCCAACTTCAAAATCGTTTTTGTTTGTTTTTGTAAAGGGCGTTTGACCTTTGCATGTTCACTTTGTAAACACTGGGTCGGTACTTCTGCAGCGATGTAGGACGATTTTAAAGTTGGAGGAGAAAATGAGATGGGAGTTTTTTGACATACCCTAACTGTATTGGCCCAGATTATACAGAGTACGCATTCGCATGGCAGAGCTAGACAAGATGAACATTTGAGGTTAAAAAGTATATACATTATTATTTATTTATTTATTTTTTAAGTGACAGATCATTTCACTATATAAGACCCTTATTCCTCGGATGGGATTGTTTAGAGCCCTTTGAAGCTGCACTTAAACTGCGTTTTGGACGTTCAAACTCGCAGGCACCATTGAAGACCACCATATGGAGATAATTCCTGAAATGTTGTCCTTAAAAAACATAATTTCTTTATGTCTGAAGAAACAAAGGCGTGAACATGACAACGGGGTGAGTACATTATCTGTAAATTTTTGTTCTGGAAGTGAACTATTCCTTTAAACAAATGTTTTTAATTTACATTTTGCATTTTTAAATGGCAATGTGTTTTGTTTCCTTTTTTCAATCCATTGTGTATATCTCAGGTGAAACATCTTTATACACTTGGTGCTGCTTCTCTCCATTGCCCTTCTAAAGTGGGAAAGAGAATTTTCCTTCTGGTTCAGTCTGTTCTAACTCCCTCAGAGCAGCAGCCAGGTGTGTCCATGCATTTTTTTTGTTTTGCTTGGTATGGATGTGCATCTATCCCAGGATTCTTATGTGCATGTGTTAGTTTGATTAATAATTAAAAAAAAAAGACAATCAAGTGCCTTACAAAAAGCTGTTGTAGTTATCTGCCCAGACTAAGATGCCAATATCAGGTTTGATGTCAATGTCAGGGACTTGGAGAAATGTTGCAAAACCATCTTTCGTCTAATGAGCTGCATGTATTTATCATTTTTTAAAATTCTGTTTTCTTCCAGTTCCTGCTGATGGAGATGAGCTGCCTGCTAGTCAGCCTCTGTCTCAGTTCAAACCCAATTCCATGCCAACAGTGGTGCGAGCACAAGCTGTTATCACATTAGGTGTGAAACATTTATAAATGAATCGTTTACTTTAGACATATAAAACCCAGCAGGCTTAATGTGACGACATCTGTTTTGAGTTTGGTCTTGTTCTCTTTCTGTCATAGGTAAGCTGTGTCTGCAGCACGAGGAACTGATGTTAAAGTATCTGCCTGTGTTTGCACGGGAGCTGGAAGTGGGCACAGAGCTGGCCGTGCGCAGTAATGTGGTGGTGGTGATGTGCGATCTTTGCGTGCGCTACACTAACACAGTGACCCGATATATCCCAAATATCTCAGCATGTCTGAGAGACAAAGAGCCCATCGTCCGAGAGCAGACCCTCATTATGCTCACTAACTTATTGCAGGTACACACGCAAACCTGTGATCAAACCTTTAGAACATCTTTTTATCTGGCTGTAAATGTTCTGCATTGTGGTGATGTTTTGCTCTTTAACAGGAGGAGTATGTGAAATGGAAAGGTGCGTTGTTTTTCCGCTTCGCTGTTGCTCTTGTGGACCCAGATCCTACCATTGCAGAGTAAGTAATATGGCCAAAGAAAAGCTCATCACAGTGCAGTTTCTGTTGCCATTTAATCTAATGTTTTAATGTGATTTAATTTGTTTGTGTTGTTTAGTCTCTGTGAGTACTGCTTGGTTGACCTCCTGCTCAAGAAGAGTCCCCTCATGTTTTCCCAGCATTTCATCGAATGCATTTTCCACTTCAACTCTTATGAAAAACACAAGAAATACAATAAATTCCCTCAGACTGAGAGGTACATAGTAAAATTATGCATCATATTAACCTGGATGAGTTTGGTTTTTGCAGTGGTTTGCAAAAAAATGTAAATTTTCCTTCAATTTATGGGAGGAAACTGGTCTGTTGAATGCTGTGAATTTTGAATATGTGTTTGTTTGCATGTTTTCTGTCAGTGAGAAAAGCAAGTTTTCTCTGAAAGGACCACAGAATCAAGGCAAACGATTCAGGATCTACAGGTTCCTGTTGAAAAACTTTACTGATGAACAACGATTCAATATCACAACCAAAATCTGCCAGGACATCCTTGGTAAGAGCTGTGTGTGATTGACTGCTTGCGGTGGTGTTTGCAGTGTGTAGAGTGTGTATAGATTGTGGGAGTGAAATTTAAGCACTTTCCCAGCACTTTCAAGGGTAGAAAAGCTGTTTTTAATAAACTATTATAATTAGAAATTTAAATCCATTAAGTTCAAATTAAAGAATTATGTAACGAATGATCAATTTTAAAACATTTAAAGGGGTCATTGGATGCAAATTTCACTTTTACATGTTGTTTGAATATTAATGTGTGTTGGCAGTGTATGTACACTTCTGCCCTATAATGATAAAAATCCATGCGTTTTTAATTCATCTCAAATTGAGCCATTCTCAGATGCCTGTCGGTGTGGCGTCAGACCGGCAGAGGCCGCTCCCACGATAGTTGATTGACGTGAGCATCTTACATCAGCTGTAACAGTCAGACCTCCATTGTTTTGATGCCGGAGCAGGGATGCAAGTTAGACAAGAATATCACAGATTGAGCGATTGAGGAGTTGTTTTGCTGGATGTAATAATGAACGTAGTGGTCATCATTTACTCCCGACATCTGAGCCACTGAAGATGCAGTGGATTACGTTTGTTTGTGAAGGGAATGTGCCTCCTGATCTACATAAATGTGTATATGTATGTGAGTATAAGGTTTTTTTTTAATGAATCTCTGCAATCACCTTTATTAATAAGGTGCTAGTTAGCTAGTTTCGCTAAAGTAAACAATCTCTCAGAGCACAGCTCGTCACTCCACAGAGAGAAGAGAGGGGTGGGGTGAGCAGAGCTCATTTGCATTTAAAGGAACAATCCATCAGAATAGGTTGATTTTTGCAGAGCTCATTTTGACAAGGTAAAAAGGGTGTTGTTTTACAATACCATTGAGAAGTTTTAACTAAAGTATATTATAGAGTAGAAAAGGCTATAATAAGGCTGCACAATAAATCGCATGCGATTGTGAGGCGCGTTTAGTCAGTAAAGCCGGTACTTTGATTACCGGGTTTACTGACTAAATGCGCCTCACAATAGCATGCGATTTATCGTGCAGTCCTATTATAACCTTTTCATTAAGACCCTAAAGAATCATATCAACTTGTGAAAAATGGGCGTCCGATGATCCCTTTAAAACATTAAGGGTTCCATAAAAGCGCCAATGGGAGGGGAAAAAAAATCTGTGTGTGATTTACTGACAATGCGCACATTAAAGAACGCAGATTCAGCCAGATCATTTCCATAATGACCAGTGCAATCTACCATGAGCAACGCAAATTACCACCTGCTTTAAGACTGCTTTATGCTTTTTTTGGGTGTTAAATAATGGCGCAAATACCAGTAATTTGACGAGCGCAAACTTTAGTAGATGTTAAAACTTCTAAACATTTTTAATAAAATTGTAATACTCTCCTCCCATAAATTTTGTGTCTGAAAGAGAAACTCTTACAATGCTAATTCTTCACTGCGCGTCTTTAGTAAATCTGACAGTACTATTTTAACGACAAAAGACGGTTTGTGTGCATGCAAGCTGTTAGTAAATCTGGCCCAAAATTATTTTTTAAAAAAGAGAAGGAAAAAAAAGAATCTCATACAGATGGTCCTTTTACACTAAGAGCAAAATTCTGAATCTGAATAAAACTCAAAGTAGACGGTGTAACGGGAATGCCTTTCATCACCAATTTACTGTTTAAAGCTGTAGATTCAGCAGAAGTTCAGAAAAAAATGGTGGGTTACCCTTATAGATTCCTCACTTCTCTTCTCCAGCCACTTTTGTGGACTCTGAGCTGCCTCTGGACTCTGAGGGCGCAGAGTTGCTTGCAGATACTTTTGACATCCTGTCACTGAAAGAGATGAAACTGACAGCCATGAGTGGCCCAGCAGCAGGAGAGGAACCTCAGGAGGATGAGATGGCCATGGCTAAAGCTGTTTTACAGGTGGCTCAGAAAAAGCTGGTTTCGCAGGTGAGAAAATGCCCTGATGGTGGATTTTGAAGAAAGTCAAAAAACTATAGTCTGATCTTTTTTGAACTTTCTGTCTGTTTTACGTTCAGGTCCAAAAGAGGAACTTTGTGGAGAATGTTATTCCTATCATCATCAGTCTGAAGAACATGCTGGAAGAGCAACACTCACCTGTCCTGAAACACCTTATGGCATACCTACAGGTGATGCATATAGACATGATAAAAGATGGGCTTTTTTCTTACATCTTTGAATAAATTAGTTTTAAATTATTTGTCTATGTATATATAAACAACAGACCACACCACCTCAGACCATGAGTGCCTTTTTTTAAGAAGCTGACATCTGTCAAGTTACACTTACTAAAACACTGCAAAAGAGGTCTAATAATGTACCTCAAGACACCTGAGTTCTGTTGCACTTGATTTAAGTTCAATCAAGTAGTGCTGTAGAGCCATTCAGTTCCCATTTGCTCCAAGAAAAAAAAATCATGATAGCATTTCTGTGATTTCGCAGAAGAGAAAAAAATATTCAAAGGCTGATTTTGGTGGTCAGAAAAGAGAAAGATTGCTGTCACTCCCTCAGCAGCAGCATTAACTTTAATTCATTTAATGCTATTGTAATGTAACACAAAGTATAGTGTTACATATGTAAACAAAAAAAAAAAATACTTGGCTAGATTTGCAGTGTTAATAACATGAAAATGTGTCATCACCTTCTATTAAAAAGTGTGCATTAAAACATTTGTCTGATTTGTCAGGCATGTAAACTCATCCTTGTTTTAGTTTTGGTACTTTTCTAGCAACATTTTAAGCAACTGACAATTTGAAAGCACACTAGAAATTGGAAAGTACTGTAATGTTAACCACTGACCTTCATTTACTCGCACATTAAAAAAAAAACACACACACACTGAGTATCTGAGGAAATTGATCATTAATTTAATTTTATGAGTAATCTTGTCCTTCATTTTAGAGACCAAACGAACTTAAATATACAGGGGTTGGACAATGAAACTGAAACACTTGCCAATATAGTATTGGAGGTCTCATGGCTATATTTGCGCTGTCTGGTGCCCAATCTTCACTTACTGTACATTACACCAGTTAGAGCAGAGTGTAAAGTTTCATTATGTGCACCCAATGGTTCAAACATTGTACCTTGAAGGTAGTGCTCTGTATCAGGATAATAATGCACCAATACACACAGCAAGACTGGTGACAGACTGGTTTAATGAACATGAAAATTAAGTTGAACATCTCCCATGGCCTGCATAGTCACCAGATCTGAATATTATTGAGCCACTTTGGGGTGTTTTGGAGGAGCAAGTCAGGAAACGTTTTCCCACATCAGCATCACACATGACCTGGCCACTGTTCTGCAAGAGGAAAATGGCTCAAAATCCCTCTGGCTGCTTTGCAGGACTTGTATTTGTCACTCCCACAATGAAATGATGTTGTATTGGCTGCAAAAGGAGGCCCAATATCATACTAATTGTGATCTAAAACCAGGTGTTTCAGTTTCATTGTCCAACCCCTGTATATATATGTGTATATATATATGTGTATAATATGTGTGTGTGTGTGTGTGTGTGTTACAGGTGACCATGCAGGATTATCGTTCAGAAGTGAAGGAGCTTTTTGCTGCTGATGAGCAGTTGGCTGCAGAGGTGGAGTATAACCTCAAGCAGTTTGAAAAGGAGAAACAACAACAAGAACAACAGCAGATGGAAAACCAACTAGGCAACTTCACTCTGTCTCCCCGGCGAAATGTGAGTCAAACATACGCATGCATCGGAAAGTACCAGAAGTTTGACAGCAAAGCCATAAAGTGTTACTGCTGGTTTTCTTTCTAACCTCTGTTTCCCTCTCTTTTCCTTTCTTTAGAGCAATGCTGTGGCTTCTCCTGCCCGGGCAGCAAATGTTGGGGGGCAGACAGGTTTTGCCACCCCTCAAAATCGTCATGCTGCTAAAGGTCCTACTCAAACCCCTAAATCTGCTGATGCTCTAAGGTAAATCTGAGCCATATCCAAGTACAACAGATCTTTTTTTTTTTTTTAAACATCACCAGTGTAATAATGCTATCATCAAGAAGCTTTATTTATAGAGATTATATGTATGAATATTCATGTTGCATTTACAATTATTCTTTCTCTCAGGCGCCGCACTTTCGCAGGCATGGTAACTCCAGTCAGGACCCATTCCTCCCCTACAGTGTTTTCAACAGGTAAACCAAATAATGGCCTTTTCTGTTGTCAGATACAGAACAGTAGTATCGCTTATACAGAGTAATAAAGGTAATTTATTTCTTATGTGAACAGCTGTGATTTAATTAATTACACAAATTCAAAGGAATTTTAAATAATTAGTTTTATTTTCTATAATATTTTCCATATTCGTTAGACTAAGAATAAAGGCCTGCTGAGATTAAACAGAGAGATTTCATATTATGTCTCTTTAAATTCAAACTGCTTTTTATACCGCTCATATATTAGGGCTGGACGAATACTGAATGATAATTCTTGACATTAATTAATAATAAATTAATTAAATTAATAAAATATTATTAATTTAATTATTATAAAAAGTATTAAATTATAACTTATAAATTATTATTATAATAATACATGTATTTAATTTATTAATAATAAATTAAACTATTATTTTATATATTATGATTATATATATTATAATTATGGTTACAAACTTTAGGCAGTCTACAGGGCTCTACGCTTACTTTTCTTTTTAGGAGCACATGTGCTCCTAATTTAAAAATGTGAAATTTGATACCTTAAAGTGATTTTGTAGGTTTTTTGTTTGTTTGTTTTAACCTTTGTAATGGCATTTTTCTCATTTGATTAAAAGTGACATCTTTTATGTCAAATTCAAAAAATATATATTTATAAGCTTTTTAAAATTTCTAATTAAAAGAGTAGAATAAGAACAAGGAAAATAATATTAAGTTACAAATTGTATAAAAAAAGTATTAGCAAAATTAATTTGTATTACAGAGGTGGCACAGAGAAAAAATGGCTTGTAGGTGTATTTTCAGATGTTTAACAAGGCTCAGAGGTGGCAATTACATTTATAAATTAATGTTGAGATTAATGTTTTAAATATAAAATTTTGAATATAGAAATATTAAATGATTTAAATGATTGAAATGATGCTTTAAAAATTTTAAATAAAACTGCCAGTAGGTGGCGGCAAGTCACTTGATTTTATCACTGCATCATTCATTCAGTTGATTCGTTCAAGGCTGATTAATTCAGGAATGAAGCAAATTACTGTCTTTATGAATGGGTAATCATGAATCACTGACTCACTAGATTCGTTCAAAAACACGTTCATTCATAAACGAAACACTGTTTACTTTTAGAGATGCGCAGCTGTGACTGTTTGAAAATATTTTTGATAAAATATCACTTAATATGAACTTCTTGTTTATTGAACTGTTGTATTAAATCAGTATCGCATTTGCAAACGCTCTTAATAATCAATAAAAGCTGTCACTCTTCATTGCGATCTCACAAAGTTTCTTTATAAACACAAAAATACGAATGAAATGGTCGCACTGTAGAGCCCTGGTCTAAAGTGTATTTTGCTTCCATTCTGGGTGGCAAATAAAATAGTGTGCAAGGAAAAGCATAGGCAATAATAACACAAAATGCATTGTTTTCTGTGTACTTTAATAAAGAACGTCTATATTATCAGTTAAACATGATTTTTAAATGCGCTCCCTCTCTCTCTATCACTCTCTCCTCAGGACGAGGAAAACAGGTTGGGAGAGCCATCAGTACTCCACAAGGTAAGATTCATTCATTTGTATGTCTCCCATAAATACAAATGTCCAACCTATAGGGGCTGCTCACACACAATACAGTTTTGCATTGGAAAGAGGAAAAAGGTCTTTTCTTGTTAAAAGTATTTCAACTTAAAACTAGACGTTCAATTGCCCTGCATCTCATGTTTTTAAATGCAAAAATGCTTTGTATGTGAATGGCTTTCATATAAGCACCGCGTTTTTAGAATGCAGAAAACGTGCCTTGAGACACTGCAAAAAACGCAAATGTGACAGTATGTGAATGGCTTTGATATATGGCACCTGAATTTGATGTCTGTAAGTAAAAATAGAAGTAAAAATGTTTGTGTATTATAGATATTGCTTTCTTATGAGGAATGCAAGGAAACTTCAGTTGAAATGAGCTCTCATTTTTTATATTTTTTAAAGCGAGCATCAATGAAGTGACATTTGGAGAGCAAGTCAGTGCCATCTGCAATGAATCTAGAGGAGGTATGTTTTTCACATTTTCTTTCACACTTAGATTAAGTCTTAAGTTCAGAAATCTCATTTATGACCGCATAACCCAATTCTGTCAGTAGTTGATTGCTAATAGCCTGAAAAAGTTTAAAAACGTGCAGGTCCATATTATTCATCTGACTTCATTACAAAAGCCTTCACATGTTATTTTCTTTGCCCCATCAAATAAAATAATTTGAAAAGCAGTATATGATTTTGTGTCATAGACTGCAAAAGTACTAAATGGAAAGTTGTAAAATTTGTACCTAGTTACAGGAAACAAAGCCGCGGATGAAGAAGAGAGTGTTCTGCATCTAATGTCACCAGAACAACAGTAAGTTTATACATTTCAGATGAGTCGAGATGAATTTACAAAGTTTAATTTAATTTAACACAAACATCAATAAGCAAAATATTTTTTTTAAAGATAAAATGAAGCATGAAGGTTTATTGCTGCTTATTTCTACTAAATATTTTTATTTTTATCCCAGAAAACCAGTGCCCAGGCAGTGGAATGTGGAATCTCCTCTTGTACAAAAACCGAGATCTAAAAAAAGAGTCTAGGGAATGTTTGTGTCCATGTATTTTGATTGTTAATTATACCTTTCACTTCATCATACCTTTAGAACAAACCCTCTTTATTTCACGGTTGACTCTTGATAACTTTTTTTTTTTCTTTTACTGTTACATCTTGTCTTATTTGTTAAAAGCAATGTTATTAAAATCTTTTGATACTTTGGATTGTCTCATGTGCATTTCCTGGTTATATTAAAATGTATTTGTCTGAAAGCCACATTCATCATTTCTTAAGGGTTCACATCTATAGAGAAAGCTGACAATGGCTGTATTACTTAAAAAAACAACAATGTTGTTTGTTTATGGTGTCTAAAACATAAAATTAGTCATAAAGTTAAAGTATTTTTATGGATATCTGCATGTGCACACACATACACACAAACACATGCTTGTCCTTGCAAAAGAAAGAGTAAGCATAAAAGAATTATAAAAATATTTATCTGAATTTTCTTTTAGAATGAATGTGTTATGCATGTGTCTAGCAGTTAATGTTAATGTTTAATTACTATATATTCCAGTTGTAGAACTGATAGAAATCAATCAACTGAGCTAAGTAAAAATCATATGACATGAATATAAAAGTGTAAGAGTACTCCCTTTAGTTTTAATAACAGCAGCACCAGAGCTGGTGTGGCCAAAACCTCATGACCATGTTATAAAGCACCATTTGAGAATATTCCAAAATATTGCATTAATTACAAAGTTCAATGTCACAATGCTTGCGTTTCTTTCTCTCAGTGCCACATGAGGGCGACAGACGCCTTTTGATAACTGTCTTGATCATACATACTTCAAGCTGTCTATAGCAGGTAATCAGAAATATGTAACCACAGCTTCAAGCTTAAGATATACGTTTCAGATTTGTCTGAAAGAAAAATCATTTTATATATATATTTTTATACCTTGAGTAATTTTATCCATTGAAACATTTTATCCCTGTTGCACATTTTGTAATATAGTTGCAAAATTTGAAGGTTTAAACAAAGGAGATTTCCTATTCATAAATCTATGAATCATGCTATTTATAACTTACGTTTATAAAATGCTTCACATATATTTAGACATGTATTATTTTCCGTATGGAATAATCTCAATAGTATACTTTCTTTCTCTGTAATAAATAAATTCGTTTTGTCAGTCATGTCTTGCTGAACGCTGACTGGCTGTTGCTATGAGGTTGCTAAGAGAGATCAAGACGCGTCGGAGTGAAGCACCCTGGGAAGTGTAACGTTTTCGACATACAAATATGAAGGTACGTATGTTTTTACATATATAAAACAACTTAATGTCACATTGTATTTATAAAACTGTCGCTGTTTAAAGTGCACATGTGCTTTCGCGAAGACGAATGTTTTTACATGCTTTTTGGAGCATCACAGCGTTAGCACGATGGCTAACTTAGCTAAACAGCTGTTCATGTATTTTAGCATAGAAAATAAATGCACGTAAATAAAATATATAAACTGCGAAATATTGATTAACTTGGCTATATTTGTTCGTCTCCTAATAATAATAATAATAATAAAAATGCTGACCTAAAAGGCTGGACTGTTATTACTTTATTTTTGTTGATAGTATGTCGTTTGTGGTCATTGTATACTGATATTATATGACTTCAATTTATCAGCGAACTGTATTGATTTGAAACTTGTTTTGTGTCTTTTCAGCGTGTTTTCACGCTGTCAGAAAAGTCCTGGACTGGATCATGTTTGCAGTACAAATGGCAGAAAACAGTAGGGAACTATCTTGCAGTTGCAGGGTGAGTAACTGCGCTTTGTTGGTTTAGCCATGAAATGTTAATCTATTTAGGCAACATGTGAGGTAAAAGTTATACATGTCATATTTTATTGATCCGCAGGCCTGACAATTTTGTAAAAATATTTGATCGGCATGGACAGAAGGTGAATGAATTAAATCTCCCTGGGTAAGTGTTCTGTCTACCTTGGATTTAAATTAAGAGAAGAACATTTTATGTGATTTTGTTTATGCATGACTAAAGAGTTTCTCTTTTTGTTGTTGCTCATTCTTCTTTCTTTGTTTGTTTGTTTGTTTATTTATTTATTTATTTTTGCATGCAGGATTTGCTTATCTCTTGACTGGGATAAAGATGGCGATATCTTAGCTGTGATTGCTGAAAAGTCCAGTTCTATTTACTTGTGGGATGCAAATGTTAACAAAACCTCACAGCTGGATAGTGGCATGAGGTGAGTGATGTGATGAGAGAGCGAACATGTGTTATTGAAAATAAACTCTTTGAATTGGATTGTTTTTGAGATGCCTTTAGGTTAATGTTTATTTTTTTCCTGGTTGATACAGAGATCAGATGTCCTTTCTGCTCTGGTCTAAAACCGGGCCACTATTGGCTGTTGGCACATCTAAAGGAAACCTGCTCATCTACAACCAGCAAACCTCACGCAAGATTCCTGTTCTGGGTAAAATTAAGCAATTAAAAAAATATAAATAGAAAATAGAAATATAAAAAATAGATATAATTAAATAGAATGCTGTATGAATAGTTTCCACATCATGCATGTGTACATGTAGGTAAGCACACAAAGAAAATTACATGTGGCTGTTGGAGCTCTCAGAATCTCCTGGCGCTGGGCAGTGAAGACCGCAGCATAACAATCAGCAACCATGAGGGAGACACTATTCGACAGGTACATGAGGGTCTGTCAGAACAAAATCCTTAATACTGTAAATGTTGATGCAATCATATAAATAGTATAGTTTGAAATGCTGTTTACTGCTGCTTTTTTACCTTCAGACCTCTGTGAGAGCAGATCCTGCAGATGTTCAGTTCTCAGTGATGAAAACAGATGAGCGATCATCTCCAGGGGAAAGCACTGTATGTTAACATGCTCATTTTAATTCATTTTTACACTGATTTACACTGATTTTCTTCTCATCAAGGCTGCATTTTTTAAATTAAAAATACACAAAAAACGGTAATGTTTTGAAATATAATTCCAATTTAAAATAGTGGGTTTATATATATTTATATATATATATATATATATATATATATAATTTTTTTTTTTTTTTTTTTTTTTTTTTACCTGTGATAACCTGATACTTTTGTCAAGGTTCTTTGATGAATAAAATGTTATAAGAAAAGCATTTATTTAAAATGGAAATCTTTTGTAACAATATGCACTGCCGTTCAAAGTTTGGGGTCATTAATTTTTTTTCTTTCTTTGTTTCTTTAAAAGAAATTAATATTTTTATTCAACAAGGATGTGTTAAGATAATGAAAAGTAATAGTAAAGGCTTGGCTGATGAAAATTCAGCTTTGCATCACAGAAATAAATTACATTTCAAAGTATATTAAAATGGAAAACTTATTTTAAATAGCAATAATATTTTATAATATTACTTTTTTCTATATTTTTGATCAAATAAATGGAAATTTGATGAGCATAAGAGACTTCTTTAAAAAAATATTAAAAATCTTACTGAACCCAGACTTTTGAAGGGCAGTGTATATTAAAAATCTGGGATATATTATTATTATTATTATTATTATTACTATTATCTTCTCTGTTTTTTTTTTTTTTTTTACTTTATGGCATCACTGTACAAACTGTAATTTTGTAAACCAATTTTGTTAATGCTTTAAGGATTAGTGCATTTGAAGCCTTTGTGAAATAGCTGATGCATGTTAACCTGTGAACACACATCAGCTGAATTCTGTGTTCAACCATCTAGTTGCAACATTGTTTGCCAACCACAACTATCTCATCTTGGCTTCTGTTGTGCTTAAAAGCATCCCTACATAACAGCTTGAGCCACTTAATCCAGCTCTGCTTTTTCTCATTGTTTCTTGAGAATGCAAATACATCTAAAGAATGACTAAATGGTCTTTAACTTGCAGGTTAGTGTTGCTTTGGGAAAGAAGACCCTGTTTCTGTTTAATCTAAATGACCCTGATAACCCTATAGAACTGGCCTTTCAGCAGCGTTATGGCAACATCATCTCCTACCGCTGGTACAAACACACACACACAATTTTCACCAACATAGTTTTTTAGTTTTAAGAGTTTCAACATGCATGTCACAGCCTTGCTCTTTAACCATTGTGCTCAAACAAGATGTTTAACTACAGTTTGAATAACCACAGTTTCTTCAATGAACTTCAGTGTTTTTCCTTTCTATCTGTAGGTATGGAGATGGCTATATCATGATTGGATTTTCACATGGCTACTTTGTAGTCATTTCCACACATATCCGTGAGATTGGCCAAGAGCTGTTTCAAGCCCACAATCATAAAGACAGCCTGACTAGCATCGCCATCTCACAGTCCCTAAACAAGGCTGCGTCCTGTGGGGACAACTGGTAAGTGTTCATTAGTATGCAGATGTCATTACAATAGATGTTTGCAATGCTGCCATATGCCACATTTCCCAGTGGGTGGATTGGCTTGTTGGCCAGGTGTCAAAACCAATTTACATATACAAAGTCATTATATATTGATTTAAAGGATCGAAAAGTTGCTTATTGCAGTTACAAATTGCCTTCAGCTCTCCGACATGCATTCTACCTTTTTCTCTGCCAGTCGTGACAGTTTTATCCACCACTCATTGAAAATAACATTTTCTTCCTGTGCTTTAAGATAACGCTGTTATATCTCTCTGTCAGTATTAAGATACATGACTTGACTGATCTGAAGGAAATGTATGCTATTGTCACTCTGGATGAAGAGACTAAAGGTATAAAATCTTTTTGTTGCATATTGATGCACTTTTTGTGTGAAAAGCATTAGTTCTTAGTTCTGTGGGTGTCTTTCTCAGGCCTTGATCAGATGTGTTGGACTGATGATGGACAGCTGTTAGCTGTATCTTCTCAGCAGGGAACTTTGCATGTGTTCCTTACCAAGCTGCCCATATTGGGAGACAGCAGCGGCACTAGAATCGCCTATCTTACGTCTCTGTTGGAAGTTACAGTCGCCAACCAGGTGGAAGGGGTAAGGAGATGATACACAGATATGCACACATCAAAAAAACAAGTTAATCATAATGCACATGCTAGCAAAGCCTATGGGTAGGTTGTACCTGATTAGTGGTGCTTACAAGCTTCACTATTACTGTTGTACACCTTTTTCCAAAGCCTGAATGCTGATTGTTAACTATGCATGTAACCTGTTTTGCACTACTTTTCTAAGCAATCAGACTTGATAAAACATTTGAAAAAATTAATTTGACTATTGTTGAAGGAAAGACCTGAGCCATCCTAGATGTATTTGGGTTTCTTCTTTCAGCTGAATACAATCGGAATTATATTAAAGGGGTCATATGATGCGATTTCATGTTTTCCTTTGTCTTTGGAGTGTTACAAGATGTTTGTGCATATATAAGATCTGTAAAGTTGCAAAGATTAAAGTTCCAAACCCAAAGAGATATTCTTTATAAAAGTTAAGACTCAGCCACGCCTTCCTAAAATGGCTCATTCAAACACGCCCCCACAAATCTACGTCACCTTGAGGGAAGATTTGCATAACACCGCCCAAATGTATACGCAAAGGAAGAAGGTGTAACTTTTATTCTCGCTGTAGTATTGGTGTTTCTGCCACCACGTTGTAGAGACGCTGTGTGTTTCGCTGTGAAAGCGAAAACTACTTACTTTGGCCTTCGAAATGTATGTTTTCATATTTAAAGAATTTGCTACTGACTATTCAAATGTGAGTTTTGAGCAGTGTAGAGTTGTTATTTCTATGATCACAAATGCAGACATGGTTTTATGTTTACGCAGCACAGTGCGACATTACACGTAAAAAGACAGTAAAGTCATTATAATCAGTAAATACGTCCCCACTGGATGCAGCAAATGCCTCATTTATAATGGGTTTATTGTTTTTGCTTCGTTGCGGCAGGACATGGCATCAAAACATGGTAAGGGGCATAACATTTCCATCACACTCTTGAGGTATTCACCCAATCACAACGCACTAGATAGCTGTCCAATCAGACACACCTCGCTTTTCAGAAAGAGGAGCTTTGTAAAAATCGACACATTGCAGAAAGGTGGGGCAGAGAGGAGCAACAATAATGTACAGTATAAGGAAAATAATGTGTTTTTTTTTTTTTTTTTAACCTTAAACCACGTAAATGTGATTCTATCAAATACTCAAAATGTCTTTTTAGCAACATCATATGACGCCTTTAAAAAATGTCCTGGCTCTTCTAAGCTTTATAACGGTGTTCCAGCGGATGACATAAACATAGCGTAAGCTCTGGAGAGAATATGCTAGTCTCTCGAGAACCAAGTTTTGTTTACAGCAAAGGAAAACCAGTCTTAAAGGCTTAAATCAAAATCCTCTGATGTTTTGTACATCTGTCCGCTGGTACGCCACTTTCTCGTGAATGCACGTAAAACAGTTAGTGGAAGCTAGAGATTATGGTTTAGAAAATGTTACATTTTAAAATTTTTCTTAGACAAATGCATCGAATCGCTTCAGAAGGCATTTATTAACCAACCAAAGCCACGTGGAGCACTTTTTATGATGGATAAAAACTATTGAATTTCAAAAAATCAACAGCCATTTACTACCATTCATTATAAAGCTTGGAAGAGCCACAGGGTTGCCAGGTTTTCACAAAAAAAATCTGTCCAACTCTGTTTTAAAACTTGCCCAATTGCATTTCAAGGGGGGGTCCCCCATTAAGTGCATTCTGGGGTGTAAATTACACATTTTTTGTCGGGGTTCTCCTGGTAAATTCGCATTCCAGGGGTTAAATATGACATTATTGGGGTCACTAAAACCCGCGGACATGAAAACAACCCACGGCAACAGTGTTAAAGTACCCCAATTCCGCTGGAAAACCGCAGAGTTGGCAACACTGAAGAGCCAGGACATTTATATAAAAAAAAAAAAAAGGAAAGGAAAGGACGTGACGTATGACCACATATGGTGTCCCATACTTGGAATTTATGCTGCGGCACACAGGGAGCGGTTGAGGGTTTAGTGCCTTACTCAAGGGGCTCATCTCAGTCGTGGTACTGAGGGTGGAGAGAGTACTGTACATTCATTCCCCATTTTTGCCAGAAATGTTTACAGAAAATGTGAACATATAATTTGATGTCTTTTCTTTCTTCTCAGGAGTCCCCTGTTGCTGTTGCAGTGGAGGTTGAGCCTAGTTTTATAGCTGTAGGACCATATCATGTTGCTGTGGGCATGAATAACAGAGCGTGGTTTTATGCATTAGGAGAGAGTGGTAAGTGAGAAACAATATGAATTCACACTACAGAAAAAAGGAATATTCTGACTTGTACTACTGACTCTCTGTACTGTTCACCCAAAAATAAAAAATTCTGTCATCATTTACTCCCCCTATATGTAGTTTCAAACCCATAAGACTTTGGCTAATCATCAAAATAATCTTCAAGTCAAGAATTTTTTAATGAAGAGGTTTCTGTCCCTCAATTAAACTTAGAAGGTCTGAAGTTGTCTTGAGATGAATCCATAAGAATCAAGTGGTTTAATCAAAATCTTGTGAAGAGATATGCTCACTTTATATGATGAACAGATTTTATTTAGCCTTTTATTTACATTTGACAACAATTATTTACAACAATTGACACACATACATATAGCACAATAACTAAGGCTTGTTCTAGCATGTGACACATACAAAATGCTTAAGTTATATGGTTTACCATTGTGTTTACCATTTGTGAAGTGCTTTGTGTGTTTATATGTGAATTAAAACCTACAGTAAATCTATTTATCATATTAACCAATCATAGACTGCTCAATTCATATGGATTCGTTTTACAGCACCTTTATTAATTTGTTTTGATTACCTGGACTTTCAGTGGAAGGACAGAAAGCTGTCAGGTTTCATTAAACAACTGACAGACTCTTGAGTTTCTGGAACATCATGATATAAATAAATAACTGATGACCGAATAGTCATTTTTGGGTGAACTAACCCTAAATGTGTATGTGTATGTTTCAGGCGTGGAGCGTGTGAAAGACACTGAGTATTTAGGGACAGTGGCCAGTATGTGTCTGAACTGTGACTATGCTGCTGCCTTGTTTGAGGGGAAAGTCCAGCTGCATGCGGTAAGAAGCGAATCATGTCTAAAAATATGACTGTCAGCTTTTTCTACTTTTTGTTTTAAATTTGTGTGGATTTATATTAAAGATCGACGGAGATGAGCAGGTTGTTCAGGAGGACAGACAAACGAAACTGTTTCCAGAACCTGACCAGAAATACCGCATCCTCAGCCATGCTCTCACCTCTGAGTTTCTGTATTACGGGACGGATGTGAGTCATTCACATTTTTTTCACTGTTATCTCATTTTATTAAACGGATAAGTATGGTGATGGATGCTGATTGGTTGTGTTAAAATATATTTTATAAAACATCACCTAATTCATTACTGTGCAGTATGCAAAAACTAGTACATCAAATAAGTAGTATGTATGTCCAAATATGCAGCATTCATAAAACATTAGATGAAAGATACCTGGGTGACCTTCTTTTGAGATTCACATTCTTCTCATCCAATGTCATCACATTCATAAATGGCGAGGAACAGCGACACAGCTTTATGTCATAGTTCACATTAGTAGAATGTTAGTTTATAAATAGTTAGTTCATATATAGTTCATATTATTTAAATGATTAATATATTAAAAGAATCTAACTTCATTTAAATAATGGTAAAAAAATAAAAGTGCGGTCAAGCAATCAAACTGAAATCACATAGTATTTCTTGTTCCTCTTTACAATTACATTTGTGCCCTTAACATTTTGTAGTTTTATAAAAGCAATAACGGTACTATAGTGTTAATAATGTGAGCCTTTTAGTGTGACTGTTCATGATACACTGTAACATGGCCTTATGTGCCTTATTACCTAAATTTGTGTAATTGTTGTTTTTTTTTTTCTCTTTCTTTCTGTAGACTGGCTTGATTCAATGTTTTTATTTTGAAGACTGGCAGAGTGTGAATGAGTATCGCCATACAGTGGGTATACGCAAAGTCTTTCCAGACCCCAATGGAACACATCTCGTTTTTATTGATGAAAAAAGTGACGGCTTCCTTTACTGTCCGGTACACACAAATAAACACATTTCCTCTCTTAAAGGATTGTTGACCTAACAACAACTTACCCTCACATCGTTGCAAACCTGTGACTTTCATTTTGAGATAATTTGGTAAGATATTTGAAAGGAGAAGTTAAGAATAAAAATGTACAAATAATTTACTCACCCCCTTGTCATCCAAGATGTTCATGTCTTTCTTTCTTCAGTTGTAAAGAAATTACGTTTTTTGAGGAAAGCATTTCAGGAATGTTCTTCATATAGTAGACTTTCAATGGTGCTCCCGAGTTTGAATTTTCAAAATGCAGTTTAAATGCAGCTTCAAAGGGCTCTAAAAGATCCCAGACAAGGAAGAAGTGTCTTATCTAGTGAAAAAAACAAAAAAACAAAAAAACAATTGTTTCGCTAGATAAGACCCTTCTTCCTTGGCTGGGATTGTTTAGAGCCCTTTGAAGCTGCATTTAAACTTTTTTGAAGTTCAAATTCGGGGGCACCATTGACGTCCATTACATGGAGAGAAATCCTGAAATGTTTTACCCAAAAAACATACTTTCTTTACAACTGAAGAAAGACAGACATGAACATTTTGAATGACAAGGGGGTGAGTAAAGTATCTGTAAATTTGTGTTCTTTAAAGGAACTTCTTTAAATGCTGTTAATGGTAACCAAACAGTTTAGGTGACCGTTAACCTTCCACTGACAAAAAAATAAAATGACACTTGGACATTTTCAAAATGTCCTCTCTTATGTTCCACAGAAGAAAGTAAGTTATTTAGGTTTGGAACGACATGAGGGTAGATAAATAATGGCAGAATTTTTTTATTTTTGGGTGGACTATCTTTTAAATGACCAGTGGTAAAAATGTGACATTGCTGAGAGACTCATGTCAAACTTTAAACCAAATCTGTATTTCCTACAGGTGAACGATTCAGTGTTTGAGATCCCAGACTTCTCTCCTGCCATTAAAGGAGTATTGTGGGAAAACTGGATCAGCAATAAGGGTGTCTTTGTGGCGTATGAGGAGGACAAAGTCTACACATATGCCTTCCACAAAGACACCATACAGGGTAAAACTAATGTCTGTTAGACATTCTTTTAATGATTTTAAAGACAGCATGGACAGTGCCTTGGAGAGATAAGCCTCAAATTGTCAAATTATGAGAATATCAAAAGTACAGTAATGTCATGTGCATGTGAAAAATAATATTTTTTTATTGCAAGAAACCGTGCTAGAAAGTTCACATACACAGCCAACAGAAATCAGTTCACTTAGTTGTGATGCTTATATGAAATATTTTGTTTAGTACAGTGGAAGAATGCAGATGTCCAGAGCTTTGTTTAAGCATTCACCTATGTTTAAAAATGGAATTGGATCTGAAAAAGTTCTCGATTTCCATTCCTTATCATCAGTGTCCTGTGCTAGACATTTTGTTTTATTTAGGCAATGAAACAGACTTTACAGCTATGGAAATTTTATTCATTTGTGTGGGGGGGTTTTGTGTGTATGTTTGTATCTAGGCTCTAAAGTGATTCTAGTTGGTGCCACCAAGTTGCCGTTTTCCCATAAGCCCTTGCTGTTGCATAATGGGGAGCTGACATGTCAGACCCAGAGTGGGAAGATTAATAGTGTGGTTCTGAACACACATTCATTCCTCAACAACCCACACAGTGACACCAGTAAAGACAAACTCCAGTTGTTACTGCAACAGGCCATTATGCTGAAAAGGTATTTTCATGCTACATTACTTTATTGTGCAGGCTTAACTAAATTAAGCGAAATAATACAAACCTAAATGCTTCTAAAAGCATGGTTGTTGGATGCATAATGTATCAATAATCACAGCCAATTTCACTTCAGCACTTCAGATTTATTCAGCAACATTTATTACAGTATGTTTGTGTGTGCAGGTTTTCTGATGCATGGAATATCTGTAAAGCTCTGAACAGAACCGAAGCGTGGGGTGAGCTGGGAAGGGCATGTCTGCATCACATGGAGGTGGAATTGGCCATCAGAGTATACCGCATGATGGGAAACGTCGGCATGGTCATGTCCCTAGAGGACGTCAAGGTGTGACCACATGTCACTAGCTCTTGCCTCAGCAGGCAGCATTTTAAAGCTGGCATAGAATGGAAATTCGCAATATCTGTTTTTTAAATGCATGACACTGATATTATTGTGAATAATTCATCCATGTATAAGTTTCATTTTTAAAAAATTGACCTTGTATTTTTTAATCAAAATGTCATGAAACGACCGAATTTTCTCTGGTGAAGTATGCCAGACTACTATGGTTATTTTGTCAATATAAACCCCACTGTTTTCTTACAATGAAATACAATCTCACATTAAAGCAGAGCTTCACTTACGAAATGAAAATTTCCTGATAATTTACTCACTCCCGTTTGATCCAAGATGTTCATGTCTTTCTTTCTTCAGTCAAAAAGAAATTATGGTTTTTGAGGAAAACATTCCAAGATTTTTCTTCACATAGTGGACTTCAGTGGTGGCCAACGGTTGGAAAGTCCAAACTGCAATTTCAGTGCAGCTTCAAAGTGCTCTACACAGTCCCAGTCATGGAATAAAGGTCTTATCTAGCAAAACTATTGGTCATTTTCTTAGAAAAATACAAATTTAGATAATTTTTAACCACAAATGCTCATCTTGCAGTATGTGCATGTGTGACGTAGGCCGAAGTACTGACCCAGTGTTTACAAAGCAAACATGCAACAATGTTTAACTTTACAACAATGTCGGACGATTGTGAAGTTGGAGGAAAAAATGAGATGGGTGAGTTTTTCACTGTGAAGTACATAGAACTAACCACGGCAAATTTTCCAACGTGATTACGCAATCGCAGAGCTAGTGCAAGACGAGCATTTGTGGTTAAAAAGTATATTATTTTTTGTATTTTTTTAAGAACATGACTGATTGTCATACAGCATCATTGCGCTACGGGCGTCCCAAGTTCGAATCCCAGTTCGAGGACCTTTTTCCGATCCCGCCCCCTTCTCTCTCTCTCTCCCACTTCACTTCCTGTCAGCTAATGATCTGTCCTATCACAATAAAGCCAAATAAATCTTTAAATAAATAAATCTTTTAAAAAAAAGTACACGAGTGATTGTTTTGCTGGATAAACCCCTAATTCTTTGTCTGGGATCGTGTAGAGCCCTATGAAGCTCTATTGAAACTGCAGTTTGGATCTTCAACCCATTGGCCACCATTGAATTCCATTATACGGAGAAAATTCCAAGAATGTTTTCCTCAAAAACCTTAATTTCTTTGCGACTGTATAAAGTAAGACATGGACATCTTGGATGACATGGAGGTGAGAAAATTATCTGGAACTTCTCTTTTAAGATCTGCCTCTATCTAATTGACAACCAATGAATTATTTTTTGATCATTCATTTTATTTAGATATGTGTCACAATGCAAAAGAAAAGATCCAAGAAAAGGTTCCATTTAGGTAGTTAGCAGCGAAACAGCTCACTAATTTTTTTTTTTTTTTTTGTCTGGAGTACAAGGGAGCTTTGAGCTCTAAGACAATGAAGTGCTTTTCCTTAACTGTGTTTGTAGGGAATAGAAGATCAAAATTTGCTGGCTGGTCACTTGGCCATGTTCTGCAATGATTACAACCGAGCACAGGACCTTTATCTGACTTCTTCGTATCCTATGGCAGCTCTGGAGGTAAAATAGACACACATTCATGAAAGTTTACATGTATGCATCAGAGTATATACTGTATGTATATCGTATGTGTAGATGAGAAGGGACCTGCAGCATTGGGACAGTGCGCTACAGCTGGCTAAAAGACTGGACCCGGATGAGATCCCATTTATTTCTAAAGAATATGCCATACAGCTGGAATTTGTGTAAGACAGCTACCTTATGTTAGTAAATTACATGTGTTTTGGAAATATCAAATGCTCATACACATTTTCATGTGCCTGACTGTAAATGACATAGACTTGTTTTCTGTGCTGGATGTGTCTGTTATCACTGTTGATGTAATGTCATCTGTTTTGTGTCGCCCTCTAGTGGAGATTATACGAATGCACTGGCTCACTATGAGAAAGGCATAACAGGAAACAACAAGGTGAGTGTCTGCATGTTTGTGAATTGGTGACCTACAAATTTAAAGGAAATTCTCATCCAAAAAAGACTTTCTTTTTTTGAATACGGCATGGATTGTAGATTTTACATTACATTTGTGCATTTAGGAGACACTTTTATCCAAAGCTACTTCCAAAAGAGGAACAAAAGCAATTCGTCTAAGAGCCAACAATAGTCATATTGTAAAATGCCAGGTTTATTCAGCTGCTTCTTGAAAGTTGTGATAGTCTCAGCAGTTTAAGTGGAGGCTGGCATTTAATTCCACCAGAAAGGAGCAGAGAGAGTGAAGGTTTTGTAGAGTGACTTTGTGCCTCATTGTGATGGAACAAGGCATTGCTCATTCAGTGACCGTCGCTGGCGGGAGATCCTGATGTGTGTGTGTTTGTAGTTCCAGGATCATGATGAGAGCTGTCTGGCAGGAGTAGCTCGTATGTCTATTCGTATGGGTGACATTCGTAGAGGAGCCAACCAGGCTATCAAACACCCCAGCAGAGCTCTGAAGAAAGACTGTGGAGCTATTCTGGAAAGCATGAAGGTGTGTGTTCATTAACATACAAATCACTTTCATTTTCCTCTGTTAGAGAGCAGTATGCTGTGATTCAGAATTTCTCGTTGACTGATTCTGTGTGCAGCAATATTCAGAAGCGGCTCAGCTGTATGAGAAAGGCCAGTATTATGACAAAGCTGCATCTGTCTACATACGCTGCAAAAACTGGTAATGCAACTTTCTAACAGTACATAACAACTACATCACAGATTGTAGTATTTTGCTATGGAAACAAATGTGATTTGTAGCTAATTTGTGACTAATGTTATTCTCTAAACTCAGGGCAAAGGTGGGCGAGCTCCTGCCTCATGTGACGTCCCCAAAGATTCACCTGCAGTACGCTAAGGCAAAGGAGGTGGATGGCAAGTATGTACCAAATACAGTTCCTCCTAGAAACAAACAATCCAACAACATAAGCACTCATTTACAGAAGTCACTTCATAGCATTTTATCTTTATTTATTTATTTAATTATTTATTTATTTATTTATTTATTTATTTGATACACTGCCATTGAAAAGTTTGGGATCAGTGTGATTTTTTTTTTTTTTTTTTTTTTTAAATAAGTTTCTTATACTCATTAAGGGTGCATTTATTTGATAAAAAAACAGTAATGTTGCAAAATATTATTGCAATTTAAAATAACAGTTTTCTATTTTAATATACTTTAAAATGTAAATTATTCCTGTGATGTAAAGCTGAATTTTCTTCAGCCATTACTCCAGTCTTCATTGTCACGTGATTCTTCAGAAATAATTTTAATATGCTGATTTGTTATCAATGTTGGAAACAGTTGTGCTTCTTAATATTTTTTTTTGGAACCTGTGATACTGTTTTTCAGGATTCTTTGGTGAATAGAAAGTTCAAAAGAACAGCATTTATTTAAAATCTTTACATCAAAATCTTTTGTAACACTATACAATACCTTTCAGAGTTTGGGATCAGTACATTTTTTAATTTTTTTCTTAACCCTTTAACTGTCACTTCCTATCTTGAACATAGACATGAAAATGCACTATCCAAAGTTACATTTTTGTAATTCATGAATGAAAACATTTTGTAATATGATTTTGATGCACAATTTCCATGGTAATGCAATGTCTGATTTTAAAATGGCTTACAAAGGATGAATTTTGAGATTAGAAGTTTTCAGTTGATATATAATTTCTTAAGATGTCTATTGCGTAATAGGTAAAAAGGCAACGAAGAAAGTCTTTTTGTGACAATGGTCAGAACTGCTGTTATGATGTAGGTTTTTGAGGTGCACTCTTGTCATAAATTAATCTATTACTTTTCCTACATAATGTGTAACACAAAAGTAAAATATCTATTTAAGAGTCTAAGACCTTCCTAACGATATATAGTTTGTCATGCTTAGATTAGGATTTATTTGTAATATGGTGAAGTAAACGGGTGTCCCACAGAGTGGATGGTGACAGTTAAAGGGTTAAAGAAATTAATACTTTTATTCTGAAAGGATGTGTTAAATTGATAAAAAGTGATTGTAAAGACTTTGTTGTTGTTATAAGATTTCAATTTTGTTGAGAAAATGCTGTTCTTTTTGCATTTTTATTTATCGAAGAATCCTGATAAAAGTATTACAGGTTCCAAAAAAAAAAAATTCAGCTCACAGTTTCCAACAGTGATAATAAATCAGTATATCAGAATTTTCTGAAGGATCATGTGACACTGAAGACTGGAGTAGTGTCTACTGAAAATTCAGCTTTGCATCACAGGAATAAATTATATTTTAAAAAATATTAAAATACAAAACCATTATTTTAAATTTCAAAATATTACTGTTTTGTCTATATTTTTTTTTAAATCAAATAAATGCACCCTTGGTGAACAGTGTATATAATGATAAAGATTTCACCCACAATGCAGAAATACATTTTCCATAATTGTTTTATATATATATAAACTGATAAACAATTTATCAGTTTACCACCCATTAGAAATAAACAATTGTTTCACTGTTCACTGTTGTGTATAGTACAGCCTCTTCACATGTAAAAAGAGGTACAGGACTGTGCATTGTTTCACAAGGAAAAAATTACTTGTGAAGTATGGAATGTTTTTTCAGCTCAGTTTAATAAATTTAATAATCTTTTTCTCTCTGAGTAGAAATATTTAAATTCTGAAAGTTAGCAGTGTTTATCGAGGAAAATGTGTCTTGTGTTATGAACACTATTGTAAAACTACATTCAAGAAACACTTAGTCCAACATTTCCCAAACTGCCACTACAAATTTTGTGAATGTGTGTATAGATATAAAGAGGCAGCAATGGCCTATGAAAGTGCACGAGACTGGGACAACGTAATTCGAATCCTACTGGAGCATCTTAACAACCCTGAAGAGGCCGTCCGCATCGTACGAGAAACTCAGTCTATCGAAGGAGCCAAAATGGTGGCCAGGTGAGTAAAGAGAGAAATGTCAAAAATCTGTATGCCAAATAAATGAAATTATAACATTTCTCTTTTATAAAATGTATTTCCAACCAGTGAAAATGTTTTCTAGATTTTTAGGGTTAAACACCTGTTCTGCGCTCCTCTTGATGTTCTGTGTGATAAATGTTTGGTAACTGCACAGGTTTTTCCTGCGTTTGAGTGATTACGGCTCAGCGATCCAGTTCCTGGTTTTGTCACGTTGCAGTGATGAAGCTTTTCAGCTCGCTCAGCAGCATGGGCAGATGGAGGTCTACGCTGACATCATTGGTGATCTCTCTGATCATTTCACACTTCCTCATTCCTACTACGCAGTACAATTTCATGTCCCCATTATACATGCTAATAAAATATTAAATTCGCACTTTTAGACATGTAAAATCTTAGTAGATTTCAGAATGTGACAATCAAAGGAGAATTTCCAAATTTCCAAAACAAAGATTCACATATAATGTACTCACTCCCTTGTCATGGAAGATGTTCATGTCTGTTTTTCTTCAGTCGTAAAAAAAATATTGTAAATAAAATAGTTTTTTAAGGAAAACACTTCAGCATTTTTTTTTTCCATATAGTGGACTGCTATGGTGCCCCGATTTCAAAGTTCCAAAATGCAGTTTAAATGCAGCTTCAAACGATCCCAAATGAGGTTGTAAACGATCCCAGCCGAGGAAGAAGCGTCTTATCTAGCGAAACGATCAGTTATTTTCATAAAAAAAAATACAATTTAAATACTTTTTAATCTCAAACGCTAGTCTTGTCTTGCTCTCCCTGAACTCTGTATTCTGGCTCAAGACAGTTAGGGTGTCGAAAAACTCCAATCGTATTTTCTCCCTCAACTTCAAAAATCATTTCAAAATCATCCTACATCACTACAGAAGTACTGACACAGTCTTTGCAAAGTGAACATGCAAAGAAGATCAAACACCCTTAACAAAAAAGGTAAAACTAGGATGATATAGGATGATTTTGATTTTGCAATAAAGGATGATTTTGAAGTTGAGGGAGAACATGAGTTGAGAGTTTTTCAACATTCCCTAACTGTCATAAACCGGAAAAAAACTGTGCAGGCAGAGTAAGACAAGACTAGCGTTTGACATTAAAAAGTATATAAATTGTATTATTTTTATGAAAATAACCGATCGTTACGCTAGATAAGACCCTTCTTTCTTGGCTGTGATCGTTTACAACCGCATTTGGGATCGTTTGAAGCTGCATTTAAACTACATTTTGGAAATTCAAAATCGGGGCACCATATCAGTCCATTACATGGAGAAAAATGCTGAAATGTTTTCCTCAAAAAACATAATTTCTTTATGACTGAAGAAAGAAAGACATGATGACAAAGGGGTGAGTAAATTATCTGTGAATCTTTGTTTTGGAAGTGGACTTCTCCTTTAAGTGAAGATATGTGTCTATTTTAAATCATGTGCCTATTATTAAGAAATATTCTAGATCACTTTTTTCTCTATTCAGAATTTTTCAAAATACAGTTTAATTGATTATGAATATATAGGTTTTTTATGTACCTTATAGGATTTTCCATTCAGTTGATCTTTTGAAATATTTCTTTAAAGGGATAGTTCACCCGAAAATGAAAATTCTGTCATTAATTACTCACCCTCGTGTCATTCCAAACCTGTTAGATATTCGTTCATCTTGGGAACACAAATTAATATATTTTTAATAAAATACGAGAGCTTTCTGACCCTGTATAGACAGCAATGCAACTGACACGTTCAAGGACCAGAAAAGTAGTAAGGACGCCGTTAAAATAGTCCATGTGACGTGAGTGGTTCAACCTTAATTTTATGAAGCAACGAGAATACTCTTTGTGCACGAAGAAAACTAAGATAACGACTTTATTCAACAATTTCTTCTCTTCAATGTGAGTCTTTGATGTTCCTTCATGAGAGTACCACACTGTATGGTAGGCTGTGATTAGGGCTATAATTAATCAGTTAACTGACCAGAGTGTTTTTCTAAAAATATGGTAAAACCTGTTATAGAAATACTTACTTCAATTACTGCACAAGCATTTTTTTTTAAGTTGTTGAAAGCATAATGCTGCATAGTGGAATGACCTACTTCATTTAACCACACAGCACCTAATTTACAAGACTTATTCATTCAAATTGTTTTGGATGAATACGTTCATTATGTCAGTGTCTTTTTGTCATGCTGTGTGTATGTATTTAGGTTCAGAGGCTACAATAGAGGACTATCAGAGCATAGCGCTGTATTTTGAGGGGGAAAAGAATCATCTTCAGGCTGGGAAGTTCTTTCAGAAGTGTGGACAGTACAGCAGGGTACGAGAACTGTGTGTGCAGTTTGTGTAGAATCCTTTCTTTCTTTCTTTCTTTCTTTCTTTCTTTCTTTCTTTCGCATGCCTGAGTGAACTAACTCTGTCTTTCAAGCTCTCACTTTTGGTCACACTTCGTTGCCTTTCCCTCTTTGCTCATTATCTCTAAAGGGATTCTTTACTCAACTGACTGTGCTAATTACATCAGTCATTAAATGCTTATTAATGTATTTGTATCTGTCTGTCCACACACAGGCGCTGAAGCACTTTTTGAAATGTCCTAGCTCTGATGACAGTTTGGCCATAGAGATGGCCATTGAGACAGTGAGTACAGCTGGGGAGCAATTAATTCACTCTTTACTACACTACAGTTCACATCATTTGTCACAAAAGGAGATGCACAATGATGATATATCATTAAAAATCAGTGGTTGATACTGGAAGGGATCTTTCAAACAATTGGGATTTTGTAGCTCAAAATGTGTGAATATTCTTTTTAAACGTTACATTATAAGATTGACCACAATTCAGAAGAAGTCTGTGAGATATACTGTGGAAAAGAACAGTATCATGACCCAGAGATCAGTCATAGTCATATCACCAGATCTCTGCTGACATAGTGACCAGAACTAAACATAAATGAATCTTTTATGTGAATCTGAATTCACTTTCCTTTCACCTTTTTCCTTTCTTTTTTATTTTTAATCTTTTAAGCCTGTATTTTTTTTTTTTTAATTGTATAATCCTATAGTTTATCCATCATTCTTACCAGATAATTATAATTTAATTCTGTGTTTATGCCCTAATCAGATACAAGATGTTTAGCAAGAATTATGGTCAATATGTCTAGTTGTAAGAAGCTTATGCTTATGATGATGACGATGATGATGATGGTGATGATGATTTTGTTTAACAGGTAGGGGAAGCCAAGGATGAATCTCTAACCAATCAGCTTATTGATTACCTGATGGGGGAAAGTGACGGAATGCCAAAGGTAAAATTGAAAACATTGCACAGATCTTAATAGAGCTGCAAATGAAAAATATCTATATATTTCTGGAATCTATATCTGGAATTAAATTGAAATGGGAATTTTGTGGAGTTTAATATATTAATTTCAGTTTGTTTTACTTTGTTTTAAAAAATGAATTGCAAAAAAAGATCATTTTATTTAGCAAGATGCAATAAATTGATCAAAAATAGCTTTCAAAAATGCTTCTACATTGTTACATAAAAAGTCTGTTTCTCAAATAAATTCTGTTAATTCTGTTCTGTGGGAAAAAAAAATTGTATCATGGTTTCCACAAAAAAATATTAAGTTACACAAACATTTTTATAGCATCGATAATACTAAGAAATGTTTCTTGAGCATCAAATCAGCATATTAAGGATCATGTGACACTAAAGACTGGATTAATGGCTGCTGAAAATTCAGCATCATAGAGATAAATGTAATTATACTTCAAATTATTACTTTTTTACTGTAGTTTTGATCAAATAAATACAGCAATGGTGAGAGAGACTTTTAAAAATATTTTTTAAATCTTACCGACCCAAAACTTTTAAACAGTAGTGCAACTTGCCGCATTTGTATAGACCACAGAAGATTTTAATATAGATATGTTTCTATAGCTGAGCACAACAACTGAATCCATAATTGCTTATTTCCTGTTTGTTCCTGAGTTCATCACCACTCCTTGCTCTGGACCTTTCACTGTCCTAGTAAAAAATAAATATACTAAAATGTATTTGAAATACATTTATTTTAAGCTAAGTATACTACAAATATATTTACATATTTATGCGCTTAATAAAAGTACCTTGCAATTGTACTTTTAGTGTACTAAACTGGTACACTTAAAGTCTGCTAAATTGGGACAACTAAGTTTGCACTTTAATTGTGCAGAAGTCCAACTAAAGATATACTGAAGTATATCTGATTATGCAAAAGTGGAACTATTGCAAGTATACTTTACATCTTGCATTTAAAGACCGATATTATTAAAAAATCATACAATCCTCATCAACAGTGACACTAAAACACATTTTAGGCTTAACATTAATAAATGTGCATTGTGCACAAATAGTACTCCAAATAAACTTTATTTATATTTTTTATATCAGGAAGTCTCCCGTGGTATGTCAGTAAATATGTGAATAGATTTCAACTATATGTAGTATAAAATAAATATATTTTGAATATATTACTTTTTTACTAGGGTAAATAGGACTTTCTTCCATAATATTTGATTAAACTAGACACATGAGGATTATCTAGTGGCTCCAAGCAGCTCTAACATTGCCTGTTACTTTATAATTTATTATCAGCCTTTCTTTTGTAAATGTGTGTGGGTCCTCTTTTGAAAATCAGGGCACTGAACCCTTTAATTGCCTGTATTACAAACAAACATCTACTGATATTTGCAATTATGTACTGTAAATATTTTATTGCTCTCATTATCTGATTGGTTCCTTTTATCCATGCACTCATCATCTCTCACTCATCCTCTCTCTCTTGCGTGTCACTGCATGTGTGTAGTCTCTTGCCGTGAGTAGCTCATTGCATCTGCTGATATTTCTCTTTGTGGTGACCCAGCAGAAGGCACTTCTGTGTGTGTGTGTGTCTGTATGTAGTGTGAAATTGTGTTTGTGTTTCAGTAGAATTCCTCTGATTTATTACTTCAAATTCTGACTATGTGTGTTTAGTAGTTAGGTTAGGTTAAAAATGGTTTGATTCAGAGAAAATCATTTGTATGGGGTGGTCTACCTTATTTGATGATATTGGTATGTAGCATCAGAAGTGTGGTATCAAAAAAAGTGTATTGACTAGATAATATCTGTTGGTTCTGCTCTTTCCTAGGATGCAAAATATCTGTTCCGGTTGTACATGGCTCTCAAACAGTACAGAGAGGCAGCAAGAACTGCTATTATTATCGCCAGAGAGGAGCAATCTGCAGGTCTGGTTTCGGTTCTTTTTGGTTGTGGCATACATTTTTGGGAGTGTGTTGCGACTCAGAGTGTGAAAATAAGAAGATAATACATTCTTAGGGAATTCCCACCCTGTGTTTTTTGTGAAACACACTTAAAGTGTGTGGGTTTTATGTTTTGTAGGAAACTACAGGAATGCCCATGATGTTTTGTTTAGCATGTACGCTGAGCTTCAGACACAGCACATTAAAATCCCAGCAGAGATGGCCACAAACCTGATGATCCTGCACAGCTACATACTAGTGAAGGTGGGAAACACATTAACTAATTTCACTGTTTTCACAGCATTTATTATTATGCTAAAATATTTTATGTACAGTGCCTTGCAAAAGTATTCAAACCCTCAACATGGTACTTAGTTGAAGCACCTTTACAAGCCTCAAATCTTTTTGGGTAGGATGCAGCAAGCTTTGCACATCTGCATTTGGCAATTATCTGCCATTCTTCTACTCACTTCTTCAGCTCGCAAGCTCTGTCAGCTTGGATGGGGGCTGGCAGACATTTTCAGGTTGGGTTCAAGCCAAGGCTGTGGCTGGGCCATTCCAGGACATTCAGAGAGCTGTCTATAAGCCACTTGCTGGGTGCTTAGGGTCATTGTCTGTTGGAATTTGAACCTTCTGCAGAGTCTGAGGTTCTGAATGCTCTGTACTGGGTTTTTATTAAGGCTATCTCTATATATTTGCATCTAGGTATATTTGATCTACAGAAAGCTTTTTGACCTCAGGGCTTGGTTTTTGCTCTGATATGCATTTTAAGCTGTTAGACCTTTTATTGTGAGGTGTGTGCCTTTCCAAATCATATCCATTCAATTGAATTTGCCACAGGTTAACTCTGTTGGAAATGTAGTAACATCTACAAGCGCTATGAATGCTCCTCAGCTAAATTTCAAGTGTCCCAGAAAAGGGTATGTATTCTTAGAATGGAATCATTGAAGTTTTTTATTTCTAATAAATGTGCAAAGTTGTTACAAACTTGTTTTTTGCTTTGTCATTATGATGTATGGAATGTAGATTAATGTTGGGGGAAAAAATGAAATTTATAGCAGTTTAACATACGGCAGCAACATAACAAAACATGAAATAATGAAGGGGTATGAATACTTTCGCAAGGCACTGTAATGGGCCCAAAAAGTAAAAATCAATGAATGTTTCTCCATTCAAAGGTTTGGTGTTAATTTTTTTGTTATAATATTTTATTATTTAGCATGTATGGATTAAATTGATTAAAACTGAAGGTAAGGAATTTTTACGTTGTCATAAAAAATGTCTATTTCAAATAATTGTGGTTCTTTGGAACTTTATTTGTTAAAGAATCCTTATTAAACTTTTCATGGTTTCCACATATATTAAGCAGCCCAGCTATTTTCAACATTGTTAATAATAAAAAATGTTGAAAATCGAAGTAATAGAATAGATGGAAAAAATTATAATTATAATAAGAAACTTAAGCACCAAATCAACTAAAATGATTACTGAAGGATCATTATATGACATTAGGTAGTGGAGTAATGACTGCTGAAAAATCAGCTTTACCATAAAAACATATTAAAATAGATAACAGTTATTTTAAATTATAATAATTCATATTTGACAATGTTCTGCTATGTTTGTATCAAATAAATGCAGTTTTTCAAATCAAATACATTTTAAAAATCTTCATGACCCTAAGCATCTGAACAGTAGTTTATATAATTTATTTTAGGTATAAAATGCTAACAAATTATTAAGACATAAGTATTGTGATACTTTCCGGTTTTCAAACATTAAAGGAATAGTTCACCAAAAATGTCTTTAAAATTTTGTCATTAGTTACTTACTCTCATGTCGTTACCAACCTGCAAGACCTTTGTTCATCCTCAGAACACAAATTACGATATTTCTGATGAAATCCAAGAGCTTCCTGACCCAACATAAACAGGAATGCAACTACCACATTTAAGGCCCTGAGAAGTAGTAAGGACATTGTTAAAATAGTCCATGTGACATCAGTGGTTCAACCTTAATTTTATAAAGCTACAAGAATTTTTATAAAGCTACTTTTTGTGCGCAAGGAAAACAAAAATAACGACTTTATTCAACAATTTCTTCTCTTCCGTGTCAGTCTTCAACACACGTTCACGAGAGTACCATGATGCACGTGTTTGATATTTTAAACATTTTAGCTGTGGTTTAAATGACCAAAAGTGGTCCCAGCGGCCCCAGTTTATTATTTACATTTCATATTTATTTAATGAAGAAAACTGAATAAACAAACAAGGTTAATATTCTACAAAGTCTGTGTAGCTTTCTTCTCAGTTTGTCCTGTGATTATATGTGTGTGTACTCGTAATATATTCACTTTTCTGTAAAGTTTTAGATGTTTGTTTTTCATTCATTTTTCAGATCCATGTTAAAAGAGGAGATCATTTAAAGGGGGCACGAATGCTTATCCGTGTGTCCAACAACATCAGCAAATTCCCATCCCGTGAGCCTCTTTTATACACCTACCCACACATACATACAGTACACACTTCAGTACTGTTATAGCTGTCAGATCCACTAGACATTTTCTTATATAGAGAGAAGATGACAGCCTCTGAGTTTGTATTGCTGGTTTAACAGTCAATAATAGATCACTTGGATCACTTGTGCCTTGTAAGCTAATTATATAATGACCCTGACATCATTGAAACACTGTAAGAGTTTTACGAGAGTGATGAGTAATGAGCTGTTTCCACACAACAGCAGTTTATTCAGCGTATCGAGGCATCTCCCTCCTAGTCTTTGTGGTCTCTCTGAGCATTATGCCTTTTTTAACTAACACTGTAGGCACTGAATCCACCTTTAATGTAGCATAAAGCAGTGTGTGTTTATGGCCTACAGACATTGTCCCCATCCTCACATCAGCGGTTATTGAATGTCATCGTGCTGGACTAAGGAACTCTGCCTTCAGTTTTGCCTCTATGCTGATGAGACCAGAGTATCGTAACAAGATTGATCTCAAATACAAGAAGAAGATAGAGGCCATGGTCCGGTAAGACACAAGGATTAATTGTACCCTTTAATAGTGTAGTTTATTTCCACACTCTGTCTGTGGTGTTTTAGCATTTGATTCACTAAAAAAAGATGCAAATACGGTAGAAGCTATAAATGGTGCATAATGGCACAATTTCTCAGAATTGTGAGTTAAGTCAAAATAGTGAGATATAAACTGCCAACTCGCAATTTTCTCTTAGAAATGTGATATAAACTTACAATTCTGTCTCTTTCTCAGAATTGTATTTATACAGTTTATATCTTGCAATTGTGACAATTGTGAATTGGGTTTATATGTCTCAATTCTGACTTTATAACACGCAATTGTGAGTTAAGTTGGAATTGTGAGATAAAAACTAAAGATAAAAAAGAAATTCTGAGAAAATATCAGTATTTTCATCCTTTTTCTCAGAATTGCATGATACAAACTTGCAATCCTGACTTTTTCTCCACAGAATTGTAACAAACTCACAGTACTGACTTTTTTCTACGGAACTGATATAAACTCAATTGCGATATATAAAGTCAGAATTATGAGAGATGAACATGCTGACTTTTTTTTCTCAGTACTGTGTGACATAAACTCAATTGTGAGATGAAAAAAGTCAGAAGTGTGAGAAATAAACGTCTAGTTCTGATTCTTTTTCTCAGAATTGTACGTTTATATCTCGCAATTGTGGCTTTTTTCTCAGAGTTGCAAGTCTATATTAAACAATTCGGACTTTATAACTAGGGCTGGGTATCGTTCAAAAGTTTTCTATACTGATACTAATACCAATACAATACCCTTGAATTCGAGGTTCCTGAGCTGTACTTTTTTCAATACCAATTTAATGAAATTAATTTTAACCAGATTACATTATCTAAAAAAAAAACAAAAACGTAGGTTTAATTTTTTTTTTAGCTTGTCATTTTTACAGACTCGAATACTCATCTCCTGAGCCACTGCACAAAGGAACAAAATGTAACCAACACAATTCAGCACTGGTTAGTATGGAAGCCCGTTTCTGCCACTGAATAAAAAAGAAAAAAAAGAAGATTATTACGAGACTCACAATTCTTACTTTTTTCTCAGAATTGTGAGATATAAGCTCACAATTGCGAGTTATAAAGTCGCAACTGCATGATATAAACTCACAATTGTGAGTTAGAAGGTCAGAATTCCAAGATATAAATTGGCAATTCTGAGAAATGAAGTCAGAATTGTGTGATATAAACTGGCAATTGCGAGTTAAGTCAGAATTGTGAGATATAAACTCGCAATTCTCTGAACATATCAGTCTTTTTTTCTTCTCTTAACTGAACTTTATAACTTGCAGATGCAAGTTTGTATCTCATAATTCTAAGAAAAAAAGTCAGAATTGTGAGTTTATATCTCTCAGTTCTGACTTTATATCTAGCAATTCTGACTTTATAACTCCCAAATGTGCGTTTATATTTCACATTTCTGAGAAAAAAAGTCTGAATTTCGAGTTTATATGACACAATTCTGAGAAAAAAATTGCGAGAAAAAAAGTCAGAATTGTGAGATTAAAAGTCGCAGTTACCTTTTATTTTTTTATTCATTGGAAGAAACGGGCTTCCATAGGTTAGTGATCACCACAGCTTTAAAAAATGTTGCAAAAGTGGGTGTGGTGCGCTGCGGAGCGGAGGGGGAAGAGGGGAGAGAGTCAACCTCGGGTTCAGACAGTTAAGACAGTTTCATTTCACTCCCACTGAGTTAACAACACAAATAAATGCACAGCCATTTGTACTCTGAATCGAAAACATATATTTGAACGCTCTGTTGCATCTCTTAACTTTTAAGGCTTATTTTGCGGCGTTTGTAATCTTTTTGATGGGTTGCGTCATGGAGTTGTAAAAAACGGCTATTATACTCACTCTATGAATGAATCGTGTTTGTGCCGAACTATTACAAAGCAAACAAAAACAAACACTCTCCTTCAATCCATGAAACGTTTCTCTCAGTTAATATACGCAGTCTCACAGTGTGAAGTGTCTGTGTCATGGCAAATCAGCATACACTGTCTTGAATAATTAGGCGAAGCGCCTTCTCATAGGATTAAGAACACGCAGCCTCATGAATAATTATGAGACACCAACGCATCATCGATGTACTATAGTCCGTTGCCACGTCACAAATTGACATCAGCACAATGGAAGATGAAAATAGCGCAAAAAAGCTCAAAATTAACCAGTTTTCTCCAACAATTAAAATTAACGGGTGCTAACATTGTCATTTATGATGTGCAACACAAACACCTCTGCTAAAATCTCAGAAAAAGTAGTCTGGGGTTTCATGAACCTTTAAGTTTCCACATCTTTTAGGCTACATTTACACTAGTGTATGTTCGTTTTAAAATGCGTGGCTCAGACTGAATAATACTTTCTATTCATTTTTCCACTGTTTCACTGATGACTGCTACTACTATACACGTGGCTACTAAACGCACAGTAAATGCTTTGTTTGTGATTTTCATGAGATTCTGCCTATTTTAATATTAATACAGGTTGTTTACATCAGAAATGCTAAGATGTAGCGGTTAGCTTGATATAAAAGATTACAAATAACATATTTCAGCAACATTGTATGACCAAAACACACATTAGACCGCAATCGGTCTAATTATTACAAACACTCAGTGGTGATTTAAAATGAGTAAAAGCAGAATATAATCTTATTTATTGTCTTATGTAGCATGACGCTACAGTGTGCATGAATGGTCACGTAACACATGTTTTCAGTTGTGTAGTTTGGACGATCTTTTCTGAATCGCACTATAAAAGCCAGTATGGGTGAGGATCGTTTTCATATTAAAAAACTAAATTTTAAAACAAAAATGCTCAAGTGTAAATGTAGCCTTACATCTATGGGGGCTGGGATGCTTTCAACCTGCATAAACTAGTAGGTGTGTTCGATTTGATGTAGCGCTTTGCAGACTGATCGGTGTATGACATCAAAATACCGCAAGAATTATAAAGAGCAGACTGCTCTATATGCTTTCGAATCGTTCTCGCTGTACTCTGGTGTCAAATACTGATTGATCTGCGCAGCGCCACCTTGCAATTCTGACTTTCTCAGGATTTCACAGAAACCCAAAATTGTGAGGGAAAAAGACAGAATTGTTTGTGAGAAAAAAAAAGTCATAATTGTGAGGTATAAACATACACTCTGAATTGCGAGACTCTTTTATCTCGCAATTCAGACTTTTTAACACACACTTGTGAGTTAAGTCAGAATTGTGAGATATAAACTCAAAATTCTGAGAAAATATCAGGATTTTTTCCCCTTTTTATCAGAATTGCGTAATACAAATTTGCAATACTGACTTTTTTCCCACAAGAATTGTGATATTAACTCGCAATTCTGACTTTTTTTCCTCAGAAACTTGCAATTGTGAGGAAAAAAAAAAAAGAATTGTTTGCAAGGAAAAAATATATAAACGTGCAATTCTGACTCTTTTTATCAGAATTGTTAGTTTATATCTTGCAACTGTGAATTTTTTCTTTGAATTGTAAGATTATATAATAGCTAATTGCAATAGCAGTATTTATTTCCTTTAAATTAGAATTTATAACTTGCGATTGTAAGTTTATCTCACAGTTTTGAGGAAAAAAATCTGAATTGCGAGATACAAACTTGTAATTCTGAGGAATTGACCTTTTTCTGTTTTGCATCAGTCGGCCAGATACTTCAGAGGTAGAGGAGGAGAGCTCGCCCTGTCCCTACTGCGGCTTCAGCCTGCCTGACTGTGAGCTGCTGTGTCCCGGGTGCAAAAATAATCTGCCCTACTGTATCGCCACAGTGAGTACAGACAACTTAATTTACTTCATTGACTCAACACAAGCAGCTCTTGGTCTGGTGGAGCGACCTGCAGCTTCAGTTCCAGTGTAAACGTCACAGAGAACCGTTCATCAGCCTCTTTCTTTGCCAGAAAAAACCCAGACCCTATTTTAACTATATATTTCATTCTTGACATATCTGTGACTGTAATGAGAGGAATGACAATAAACTTGACTTGACCTTTTGGTGTGTATATGCAGAGTTACGCAGTCTGTCTGATAGATGTGCATGTCATTATTTTCAGGGTCGTCACTTGGTCAAGGAGGATTGGTGTGTCTGCCCACACTGTGATTTCCCTGCTCTCTATTCGCAGTTCACCCAGTAAGTCTCATCCATCCATGGTCCATCTATCTATCCACCTATCTAGTCACCCACCTCTCCATCGATTTTTCTGTATTTGTATGCGTTTGTTTCAGGCTCTTAGAGACCGAGTCGGTTTGCCCCATGTGCTCTGAGACTTTAAATGTCAGTGAGGTGAAAAAGGTTTCGGACTGCTCCAGATATCTGCAGCAGGATCAATTGGAGCGCTGAGATCCCGAGAGCAAGAAAAGAGAAATGAAAGGGTAATAAGAGAAAAATCTCTTGCTTCTTTTACTCATACAGTGGGTACCAAAATCTGAGACCACCATGAAACTCTAAGCCTGTAAAAATGTTTTGCATTTTGCATAATATGCATAAAAATGTTTTAACAATTACAGTATTTAACTAATAGTTCACCCCACAAATGAAAATTCTGTCATCATTTACTCGCTCTCATGTAAATCCAAATCTGTATGACTTTCTGTCTTTCTGTGCAACATAAATGTAAAATATTTTTAAGAATGCTGGCAACTGAACAGTTTTTAAGACTATTGATTTTCACTGGAAAAAAAAAAAAAAAAAAAAAAAACATAAAAAAGACATATCCCAAGATACCTTCTTTTATACTTTCATGCTCCCCTGAAGAAAGAAAGCCATTTCCCTTGATGTATTTCTTATTCATTTTACATGATTTTGACAGTTCTTTTACATTTTTCAAAATCCTGAAACTTTTTTGGTTTTCCAAAAACACGCAAGACACCGATATGGTATATGTCAGTGATTGCATTTTAACACTTATTTTTTGATTAATGAAAACCATTTTTTATTAAAAAATATTTTTATATGTAGTATTTCTTATGCAGTGTTTCTTAGTTGTGTATTTGACACAACTGTAATTTATTAAAAAAAGCATATCCTTCCATATTTTTATATAAATTCTGTGTTTAAATTGATCTTATTGACCTTATTGTTTCATGATTATTTGTGTGGACAAAACTAAAATGGATGATTTGTATATTTTTGCCTCTTATGTTTTCTCTTTTCAGATTTTTCCTGTTTACAGAAGCCAGGACTGATACTCTTTTATTGAAAATACAAAACTATTTTTATTTATTTATCAAGATTGTAGCAATTTGCAATCATGGTATATTAATCCTAAAATACAGAATGAAAAAGAAAATAAATATGATATTTTTTTGTACATTGTAAATGTTTATACATGTCTGTACTCTACCAGTCAAAAGTTTTTGAACAGTAAGATTTTTAATGATTTTTAAAGAATTCTCTTCTGCTCACCAAGCCTGCATTTATTTGATCCAAAATACAGCAAAAGCAGTATTATTGTGAAATATTTTTACTATTTAAAATAACTGTTTTCTATTTTAATATATTTTGAAATGCAATTTATTCCTGTGATTAAAGCTAAATTTTCAGCATCATTACTCTAGTCTTCAGTGTCACATGATACTTTGTAAATCATTCTAATATGCTGATTTGCTGTTTAATAAACATTTATTATTATTATTATCCTCAATATTTAAAACAGTTTAGTACATTTTTTCAGGATTCTTTGATGAATAGAAAGATCCATAGATCAACATTTATCTGAAATAAAAAGCTTTACACACTATACCATTCAAAAGCTTAGAGTCAGTATAATTTTTTATTTTGGTCTTTTGGGAAAGAAATACTTTATTTAGCAAGGATGCTTTAAATTGATCAAATTCCACTTAGCTGTTTTCATAATAATAATAATAATAATAATAAATGGTTTTTGAGCAGCAAATCAGAATTTTACAATGATTTCTGAAGGATCATGTGACTGGAATAATGATGCTAAAAATTCAGATCACAGGAATAAATTACATTTTAAAATATATTCAAATAGAAAACTAATACTATTTCAAATTTTACTGTTTTGCTGTACTTTGGATCAAATAAATGCAGGCTTGGTGAGCAGAAGAAACTAAAAAAAACATTAAAAATCTTAATGTTCAAAAACTTTTTGGCTGGTGGTGTATAGTTAGGCAAAACTGTATTTCTACACTCTTTTATAGATGAAGTGTATGCCTTCAGATGCAACTAGCACATTTTTAATAATAAAAACATGAAATTCTCCCAAACCCTTGCCATTGGTCAAACAAACAGATATTCCCGCCCCAAACTCATTGGTCAAGTCAATGTTGCTATGTTGGGCGGCTCAAACTCACAAAGCAATGCATTTGCACTTTTGGGGGAAATCAAACTATGAATATTGTCTCTGCACATTAAATTGATAAAGTAGAAAATTGCACATCAGCTTTAGTCTGAGTGGTTTGTACTGCTGTTTTATAGCTTGGCCACAAGAGTTCAGCACTGCAGTGTGAGCTAATGAAAGGAGAAAGACAGTTAATCTTACCACCCAAGTGCTGACATTTATGTTGAGCTGGACTGTCCGTTCACCTTACATGTGGCCTTAAATTTGTTTTTACAGATTTAAAGTTGGTGACTCTGTCTTTTAAAGTTTAGCATCACCTCACTGCTTTTGACATTTAGGCCCAATGTTATGCATTTTGAATAGCTTTTATGTACTAAAATAATGTAATTGTAATTGTGAAACCTGATTTATTTGCTGGTTTATCTGTACTTAAAGTTTGTGCTTTAAACGAATAGTTTATCATTAATTATTCACCTTCAATGCTGTTTCAAAACTAGTATAACTTCCTTTCTTCTGTGTAACACATGAATGTTGGTAACCAAACAGTTTTGGTGACCACTGACTTCAATTTTAGGACAAAAATGTCCTGCCGAAGAAAGAAAATCCATACAGGTTTGAATCATTGGTCCTTACATCTATAGCTTAGTTGTCCCTGTTTTATTAGAGTGACAGATTTTTCTACAAATGTATTTTTGAGTACATCAATTGAAAGCAATAAATCAGGCCAACACTCTTAAGATACAAATGTATATGTCATATTTAATACATATCACAGTGTGGATTAAAAATACATACCCTTGGTCTGTTTTTGGACATGGCATCCAAACAGTGAGCTTCATTCTTCATTTGTTGTGGTCAAATTTGCCCGAGCAGAAGATGAATTGTGTTCCTGTCAGCCCTGGACAGATGGTGTGTGTGTATGTGTGTCTGTATATATGTGTGTGTGTTGTATATGTGTATAAGGCATGAAATCATGTCCCATATTTGGCATAGCATCTGTCTTGTTTTGTGGTATCTGAGCGGATGATGTTGTGTAATGATCACTATTATAAGAATGATAGTCACTCACTGTAATTGTATTCTTTAAAGCATAATTCACCTGTGAAACTACCACAAGTTTGTGTGTGCGTGACAGGAGTGAGAGCTGATGTTTTACAGCATCTGAAGTGCTGAGGTAAGTTTGTAATTCGTAAAGACCATCATGAAGCTGTCCAGTGTGTGTGTGAGCGAGAGTGAGTTTGTGTGTGTCTCCTCTGCAGCATGCTGGCGTTGTGCCACATTGTGAGCAGAATGGCTTCACAAATTCTGAAACACAATTGTAGGGTTTTATTTCCCAGTTGCGCTGTATATGTTCTGGGCTTTCTCAGACCTATGCACCAAAGTTTTATATGCTATAGCTTCATGTATGTATAGAGAGAAAATGAATTTTATTTGATCAGAGTATCTTATATTATTATACATAATTAACCTATCAATAATATATTAAAATAAGATTCTTTAACTCTTACACGCATATATATATATATATATATATATATATATATATATATATATGTATATATGTGTGTGTGTGTGTGTGACCCTGGACTACAAAACCAGTCTTAAGGAGCATGGCTATATTTGTAGCAATAGCAAAAAATACATTGTATATTAAAGTAAAGTTAATGTTCCATGAAGGTATATTGTAAATTTCCTACTGTAAATATATCAAAACTTAATTTTTTTGATTAATGATATGCATTGCTAAGAACTTCATTTGGACAACTTTAAAGGCGATTTTTCTCAAGATTGTAATTTTTTTTTTTTTTTTTTTTTTTTTTTTTCAGATTACAGATTTTCAAGTAGTTGTATCTCAGCCAAATATTGTCCTGTCCTAACAAACCATACACTCTTAAAAATAAAGGTGCTTCAAGATGCCATAGAAGATTTTTTTGTTTGTTTAAATGGTTCAATGATTCCTTTCTGTTTCACAAATGGTTCTTTGCGTTGAAAGGTTCTTCAGATTATAAAAAGGTAAGAATAAGATGGTTCTTTAAAGAATCTTTGACTGAGTGGTTCTTTATGGAACCAAAAATGGTTCTTCTGTGGCATCACTGTGAAGAACCTTTTAAAGCACCTTTATTTTTAAGAACATACATCAATGGAAAGCTTATTTAGTTTTTTTTTTTTAAAAAAACAAAAAAACATTGACACTAATGACTGGTTTTGTGGTCCAGGGTTACACACACATATTAAATATATATATATATATATATATATATATATATATATATATATATAAATTTAGATCAATATTTATATATGTATATTATTTATATTTATATAAATATATATTTATATAAATATAAATAATATACATATATAATTATAATTACATAAATATTTATATGACTATATATATTTTAAAAATATACCAAATAATATATCAATAACATATTTAAAATATTTCAATATGTATTTAGATAAGATTTATATTATATAAAGAGAGACAATAACGTTAATTAAATTTGACCAGCATATCATGTATTTTTACATATATGTGTTATATATCTTAAATAATTTAAAGATATATTTAAATAGAATTCATCTTATTCTCAGGGTGCCTTCATATTGTTTATGTGAATCTTATTCTCTCTCATTCCCATTCTCACATGGGATCATTTATCTTTCCTGCCTCTTTCTTACACGCACACACACAGCCCATCCCATGCCCTCATTTAGTTCTGTGGGCTCAGTGTAAATCTGTTAAGAGAGAGGGCTTGTGATTTAATGTGACACAAAGGACAAATCGAGGTGAGGAGGAGCTGTTCACAAAACAACTAATATCTCTTGAATTCTTAAGCCTCCCTCGCTTAATATAATCAAATTGAGCTGCTTTCACTTAGACTATAATTTGTATGTGCTGCGGTACGATTAACAGCATCAGCTTGTTCTGCTCTTGATTTTGCATAACACAGGTTCCGTATATCTTCAAGTTCACTTAATGGTATTGTAGCTCGGTAGGTTTCGTAACTTAAATCCAGGAGGAGAAAGTGACGCCGGTGCGGGACAGCGCTTGCTTCATCACGCGAGAGCACAGCAGCAGCCTCACTGCAGCGGGACAGGTGCATGCACGCGCAATCCATCACACACATCGAAACTGAGCCCGGAGTGTGGATGTACATACAATGACAGTCATGTGTGTTTGCTGGAAGCTTGTTTGAGCGGGGGACACTAACATCAGCTGTGTTTTCTTCGTGAGGTAAGGCTACGTGTCTTTATACTGTCATATCTCCAGATGTTCTCACGGACACGCGCTTTTTTTCGGTTCAACATGATTTCACAAGTTCTCTGAGTGACTTATTACGGGTATCTTCATTTATCTTGCTGTGTAAGTCTGCGCCGGGAGGTCTAGAAGAGTGTTTAACGGTGTGATGAGTGCTCTCTCGTGTTTCCACTGCGGATCTGTAGTGCTGGATTGAGTCCCGGGTGTTTTTCACTCCGCCGCTGGAGCGAGAGCTCTTATTAGCGTTAATTAATCTGAACGTTATTCTCAAGGTCTGATCAAGGCGCGAGTATCAAGATGTTCCAGGGGTTTTGTAAGAGACCGTGTTAATGTGTTTAAGCAAGCGACATTTCTCTGATGATATTCAACTAAACACTTTAATATAGGCCTGTATGTGTATTACAAAGCATTTAGTTCAGAACTGTTTACACGCTGGGATAATTTTTTGTGAATTCTGTTCTCCAAACTGAAAGTCAGTTATTTGTGACCCTGGACCACAAATCTAGTCTTAAGTAGCACGGGTATATTTGTGGCAATAGCCAAAAATGCATTGCATGGGTCAAAATTATTAATTTTGTCATAAGGATATTAAGTAAAGATCATGTTCCATTAAGATATTTAGTACATTTCCTACTGTAAATGTATCAAAACTTCATTTTTGATTAGTAATGTGGATTGCTAAGAACTTCATTTGGACGACTTTAAAGGCGATTTTCTCAATATTTTTATTTTTTTGAAAGCTTTAGATTCCAGATTTTCCAACAGTTGTCTCGGCCAAATTTTATCCTATCCTAAAAAGACCATACATTAATGGAAAGCTTATTTATGCAGCTTTCAGTTGTTGTATAAATCTCAATTTAAAAAAAAATCCCCTATGACTGGTTTTGTGGTCCAGGGTCACATTTTTGCTATAGCACTAGCGTACATGAGTCAACTATATACAGTTTTTCTCAGTCGCTTTGGTGCATTACTCAGATCAGAAATGAAATTCTTAAAACTACTTATTCAACCACATCATCTAGTCACTCGTGCACATCGTAAAAGCAGTTTCTCATTCTTTTGAGCAAGTTTCTAAATGCTTTGGTACATTCATACAATTGATTATGTACATTTGTCTGCGGTTTCCTACATTATCATTTGCTTATGCTCAAAATGTATTATATAGTTCTCTGTGCAATAGTCTTAGCCCTCAAAACATCTAGTCATTAGTTCATTGTGTAAGTCATTACAGTTTTTCTCAGTCACTTTGGTGCGTTTCTCGAATCATCCTTAATATTTGTAAAATAAGTATGTTCATTTCTCAAAACAATTTGTACAAACAGCACCACACAATGGATTACCTGTAAAAGCCTGTAACTTACTCAAAACCTTTAGTTTATCTCTTAAAAGTAAGTATTTATGTCAATGAACATATCAGTGCCATCAGAATGAAAAGTTCTTGTGTCATTGTTCACAAACAAGATAGCCAAATCTTGTAAACTATGCCAACAGTTTGGATGACAGTTATTCTTTTGAAATGCAGAAGACTGCACTTCTTATGTATGCCATATATCTATTTCAAAAATACAAATTTACACATTACTGTATGTGGGATATTGATTGAAATAGACAGGATAGGATTCACAGTTACACTTTGAATAGTGGTCTGACAAAAACAAACAAAAAAAATAAATAAATAAATAAATAAATAAAATGCATTACAGTGTCATTGTGATATAGAAAAGAAAAAGAAATATGGGCACAAAAGCGAAAATACAAAATTAGAAAGGCAAACACAGGAATCACCCCTGAGGAATTTCAGAGAACTGGTTTATCATTTATTGATATAAATTCTCTTCATTAGTGAAAGTCAAGATTCACCTGCACAATGCATGGCAAATGTACAAATAGACTAATAGAAATGTGTAGAAAATATGCTTGACAGCTGTTTATGACAACTAGCTCAACCATTTTGCATTTAATGACTTATAGGATGAACTACTGACTAGATGTTTTGAGGAGTAAGACTATTGTACAGAGAACTATATAATACATTTTGAGCAACATGACATTGGCAACTGATAATGTAGGTCAATGCAGACAAATGTACATAATCAATATGAATGCACCAAAGCAATCTGAACTTGTTCAAAAGAATGAGAAACTGCTTTTATGATGTGCGCAAGTGACTAGATGATGTGGTTGAATAAGTAGTCTGAGAATTTCATTTCTGATCTGAGAAATGCACCAAAGTGACTGAGAAAAACTGTAAATGCAAAATAGTTGATCCAGTTGTCAAACTGTCAAGCATAATTTTTAAACATTTCTATTAGTCCTTGTAAATTTGCCATGAATTGTGCAAGTGAATCTTGACTTTCAATAATAGAGAATGTAGATCAACTAATGATAAACCAGTTCCCTGAAATTCCTCATACAGTGCTACATGCAAAAGCAAAGTTCTGCCTGTGTTTGACTTTCTAACTTTGTATTTTCGCCTTTGTGCCCATATTTCTTTTTCTTTTCTAATCACAATGACGTTGTAATGTGTTTTTTTTTTTTTTATGTCAGACTACTAGTCAAAGTCCTATCCAGTCTCTTTCAATCAGCATCCCACATACAGTAATGTGTAACTTTGTACTTTTGAAATGGATACAGTATATGGCATACACAAGAAATGCAGCCTTCTGTATTTCAAAACAGTAACTGTCATCCAAACTGTTGCCATAGTTTACATCAGATAATACTAACACTGTGCACTGTCATACTGACAACATGACTAAGCATTTTGACTATCTTGTTTGTGAACAATGAAACAAGAACTTTTTTTTATTTTGATGGCACTGATATGTTCATTGACATAGGCATAAATACTTACTTTTGAGAGATGAAAGATTTTGAATAAGTTATAGGCTTTTGCAGGTAATCCATTGTGTGGTGCTGTTTGAATTGTTTTGAGAAATGCACATACTTCTTTGCAAATATTAAGGATGATTCAAGAAATGCACCAAAGTGACTGAGAAAAACGGTAAAGAACAAAAACTGAATTAGGACAAGGATATTTCACAGTTATTTCAAATTAGGGATAAGTTTATATGTTTTGGCCAAAACAATATGCCATTTGTATTTCTTGATTTGATATTTGATATGCCTTTTTTTTTTTAATGAATTGTTTTCTTTTGCAACTGTTGTACTCTATCTATCTATCTATCTATCTATCTATCTATGAAAAGCCTATAATGGGCAATTTAATGTTTCATTGTGACAACCTAGACCATAAAAACTATGACAGCATGCCTCCAGGTGAACTTGTGTTCAGTGAACTGTTTCTATTTTCCTGGGAAATCATAGTCAAAATGTTCAATAGGTCAACAGCTAGCCTTGGTCTCCTATCTAAAAATAAGTGGATATATCTGTGGGAGAAATGTAATAGAATACAACATATAGGTTTCATTCTGTTTGTAAGTTTTGGTAATGAAAAATTCAGATTTGTCTTTTCTCACACTTTCTATTCAACCCTGCTGAATAGATCCTGCATTCATCTTTTGTATGTCACATTTAACGGATGATTTAATTATATTGTTAAGCAGTAACTGAAATGAATGAAGGAATAGTTGCCCAAATTGCTAAAACTTACCCTCAGGCCATCCCTGATCAGAACAGGTTTGGAGAAATTTAGCACTTGCTCACCATTGGCTCGTCTGCAGTGAATGGTGCCGTGAGAATGAGAGGCCAAACAGCTGATAAAAACATCACAATAATTCAATAAGTAAACCACACAATTACAGTTCATCATTTAACATCTTTTAAAGTGAAAAGCTGTGTGTTTGCAAGAAACAAATTCATTCAAAGGAATAGTTCACTCAAAAATAAAAATTCTGTCATCATTTATTCACCCTCATGTTTCAAAGACCTTTGTTCAACTTTGGAACACAACATGCATGGCGTCATGATACTCTCGTGAACGTGTATCTAGATTCACCTGGAAGAGAAGAAATTGTTGAGAAAGTCATTATTTTTGTTTTCTTTGTGCACAAAAAGTATTCTCATAGCTTCATAACAATAAGGTTGAACTACTGATGTCACATGGACTATTTCAGTGATGTCCTTACTACCTTTCTGGGCCTTGAACATAGTAGTAGCGTTGCTGTCTATGCAGGATCAGAAAGCTCTCGGATTTTATCTTTATCTTTATCTTTGTGTTCTAAAGATGAATGAAGGTCTTAGAACCGTGAGTTATTAATGACAGAATTTTGTTTTTGGGTGAACTACCCCTTTAAGACTATTTAAACCATTGCTTCTAAAATATCCTCTATCCATAATACTGTCATCTTGATATGAGGGGGATGGATATTTTCCACTAGGAAGCGTAACTCATTATGTTATTATAAAGTTAAAATGCTCTAATGATGGATCTGTTTCTTACAAACACATAGCTTTTCACTTTACAAGATGATAATTGATGAACTGGATTATGTGTAATGTTTTTATCAGTTTTTTGCACTCTCATTATGATGGCACTCATTCACTGCAGTGGATCCTTTTTTTTTTTAAATCTATTCCAACAAAGAAACAAACTCATCTACATCTTGGATGTCCTGTATATTTTTAGCTAATTTTCATATCTGGGTGAGCTACTCATTAAAAATTAAATAAATAAATGCAATATTCACATCTCTTTATTTCAGATCTGACCTGATGTTTTATGGTTTTTGGCAATGAATGCTATAATTAAATTAATGCCACAGTTCCATTCAAAAGTATTTTTGCTGACTAATGTGTTTGTGTGCATTGCAGGTGTGCAGTCATGGTTCTCAAAGGGCTGATTTTGTTGTTGCTGTTGGTACAGTTCTCTGTAGAGAGCAGTGCCAAAGAAGGAGGCAAACCCAAGAAGGGGAAAAAGGGCAAGCAAGTCATCTGTCCCTCGTAAGTCTCCTAGGCAGTTTCACACATATGTATGCTGATCCCATAATCGTTTAAGGTTGCCAAGGATGCATGGATGTCAGTCATGAAGAATTACAGTGCTGTTAAGCAGAGTGAAAGTCTGGTGATAAATTTTGGAGCCTGCCAGACTGGCTGGTTCTGTTAGCACTGGTCCAAGACCAGCTGTGTCCTTGTCAACACTCTCTGTTACATACTAACAGATCCAGTTAAACTGGCCTCAAGCCATAGAGAGGACCAGTGGTGCAAATCTATATGACTAAGCATGAATAAGTGTCTGTGCTTTTTACTGTGTTTTCTGATAGCAGACATTATTCCAGAGGAATGATGTGTTGAATAGTTCTTGAATCTGAGAGGGCATTGACTCTTTGCCAGGGCAAGTATGTCCTAGTATGACTTTGATAAGTGATGTACTGCCAGTATAGTGTGTGTGTGTCTGTTTTGACATTGCCAGTCAGTTATCAGCAGAGGACTTGGACAGAGTCCCAGCCAACTCAACCAGCAACATACTCAACCGCTTGTTGATGACCTATGATTCACGAATACGACCAAACTTCAAAGGTACTGAGATTTCACTATACAATCTTGATATACTTTCTTTCTTTCTTTTTTTTTATAAAAGCGTTTTATTTCATATTTTTCTTGCTAAATAAACCCAGCTATAATGAATATATATAATGAATTACCAAAATGATCAACTGAAAAATGCACAAAAACATTTACAGCCAAAAAATATAACACATGAAATAAAGTAAAAATGAAAATATTGCTTAACACTTTACCTTTACTTTACAGTGAGGTTCAGTTGGTGGAAATAACTGTAACTATAAATATAAATTGTAAAATAACAGAATACATTTGTTAATGCATTAGGTATTATTAACTAACGATTAACAGTATTTTTACAGCATGTATTACTATAGGTGAATGTTAATTTCTACATATACTAATATATATATATATATATATATATATATATATATATATATATATATATATATATATATATATATATATATATATATATATATATACACATGTGTGTGTGTGTACCTTGTATTTATCACGTTATGGGGACCAAATGTCCCCACAATGATAGTAATACCAGTAAATTTTGACCTTGTGACCATTTGTGAGGTCCCCATGAGAAAACAGGCTTATAAATCATGCAGAATGAGTTTTTTTGAGAAAGTAAAAGTGTGCACAGTCTCCTGTGAGGGCTAGGTTTAGGTGTAGGGTAGGTGTAGGGCGATAGAAAATATGGTTTGTACAGTATAAAAAGCATTACGCCTATGCAATGTCTCCATAAAACATGGAAACACAATGTGTGTGTGTGTGTGAAATATTATGAAATATTAAGTATGAATGAACATATACTACCAGTCAGAAGTTTCTGAACAGTAAGCTTTTTAATGTTTTTAAATAATTCTCTTTTGCTTACTGAGCCTGCATTTATTCGATCCAAAATACAGCAAAAGCAGTAATTTTGTGAAATATTTTTACTTTTTGAAATAACTGGTTTCTATTTGAATATATTTTAAATTGTAACTTATGCCAGTGATCAAAGCTAAATTTTAGCATCATTACTCCAGCTTTCAGTGTCACATGATCCTTCAGAAATCATTCTAATATGCTGATTTGCTGTTCAAGAAACATTTTTTATTATAATAATAATAATTATTATTATTATCAATATTTAAAAAAACAGAGTAATTTTTTTTTTTAGGATTCTTTGAGGAATAGAAAGATCCAACAATCAGCATTTATCTGAAATAAAAAGCTTTTGTTTTTGGAAATGAATACTTTATTTAGCAAGGATGCTTTAAATTGATCAAAAGTGATGAAATAGAAAGAGTTATTTTAAATAGTAAAAAAAAAAAAAAAAAAAAAAATCTAAATTTTACTGTTTTTGCTGTACTTTGGATGAAATAAATGCAGGCTTGGTGAGCACAAGAGACTTTTAAAAAAAAAAAAAAAAAAAAAAAAACTGAAATACTTACTGTTCAAAAACTTTTGACTGGTAGTGTAAATTACCAAATGAGCAATCATGTATTTATGCGTTTAACATGGCTTGGTTAAAAAAGTATATGATTTCTTGTTAGTTGATGATACCCGACATATTTTATCTTTGAGTTATGCCCTTCCTTTTTTGCTGGCATGGACTATTGGGTTATGACAACCAATTTAGGCATTAGCTTTCCTATTGATTTTTTTTTTTTTTTTTTTATATCCTGTTTCACTCAGAAATGCATCAGATTAAATTTGTAATTGTGTGTGTGTGTGTGTGTGTGTGTGTGTGTGTGTGTGTGTATATATATATCTAACACTGAAAATAAACCTCTCTCATGCTATTTTTTTCTACATTTTTGTTGTGTCACACCATAGGACACAGTCCAGTTTTTATTTGTCAACTACCCATATACACACACATACGCACACAAATATATATATATATATATATATATATATATATATATATATATATATATATATATTTATTTATTCATTCATTTTTAGTAAAAAAAATAAAAATAATAATTCATGTCATACTCTGATTTCAAAGACCTCTATTATCTCAGACCTCAAGTAAGTTCATAAAACAACTATAAAATGTAATACTTGCACTTTTTTTCACAAAAAAAGTCACAAATAACATAATGGATGACCTTATTAGAATGATAATTTAATCACAGTGTCAGAGAATGGCAGAGTGTGTATTGTACAGAGTAATTGGAAATTCTCCTCCGTCATGTTGCTGAGGATCACAAGACCCTGTGGAATTAGAATGTGTCATTCTGAACCCGGTGGAATAAGAATATGTCAGAACGAAACTCTATTAGATCAATGGGCATCTGCTATGGTCCCGAGTTCTCACATCCAGCAGAGCACAAAGTATTCTCACATTTGAGAGTATTTATTCCACACTTTGGGGAATCTAAGAATAGCACACATCTTCTATCCTACACACATGGCTGATGTCCATGATTATATTCCTCTAAAAGACATACTATCATGTGTTTGCAGGTATCCCAGTGGAGGATAAGGTAAACATCTTCATCAACAGCTTCGGGTCAATCCAGGAGACCACAATGGTAAGAAAAAATATTCTATCCATCGACTGTAGTTTAATTTAGTGTAATTTACTATTCGTTTTCTGTTCTTTGCAGATTTTTTTGTTTCATAATAGTCATTTATGCACACAACCTTGTTAAATGGTGTACGTTTGATTTTCAAAATATATTTGTCTGTTTTTATACTATGTTGTACCAAGACAACTTGTATGTTTCACTTCCAGGATTACCGTGTTAATATATTCCTGCGCCAGCGCTGGAATGACCCACGGCTACGGTTGCCAGCTGATTTTAAGTCGGATGCATTGACCGTTGATCCAAAAATGTTCCAGTGCCTGTGGAAGCCAGATTTGTTTTTCGCCAATGAAAAAAATGCTAATTTTCACGACGTTACACAGGAAAACATACTCCTGTTTATTTTCCGCAATGGAGACGTCCTCATCAGCATGAGGTAAGCCACAGTCAGATACAGCTGAAGTCAAAAGTTTACATACACCTTGCAGAATCTCCAAAATGTTAATTATTTTACCAAAATAAGAGGCATCATACAAAATGCATGTTATTTTTTATTTATTACTGACCTGAATAAGATATTTCGCATAAAAGACGTTTACATATAGTCCACAAGAGAAAATAATAGTTGAATTTATAAAAATTACCCCATTCAAAAGTTTACATACGCTTGATTCTTAATACTGTGTGGTTACCTGAATGATCCACTGCTGTGATTTTTTGTTTTTTTAGTGGTTTACTTTCATGCTTCATAAGATGAATAAGAGCCAGGGGGTGAAAACATTTTGAATTTGAAGATCAGGGTAAATTTCACTTATTTTGTCTTCTGGGAAACATGTAAGTATCTTCTGCAGCTTCTGAAGGGGAGTACTAACTGAAAAAAAAAAAAGCTAATTAGGCTAAATAAAAAAATGTACACAAATTCATTCTTTTCAAAAGTTTTCACCCCTCGCTCTTAATGTATCGTGTTTGAGCCTCCTGTAATGGTTGCATGTGAGTCTCTCAGTTGTCCTCAGTGTGAAAAGATGGATCTCAAAATCATACAGTCATTGTTGGAAAGGGTTCAAATACACAAAAATGCTGAAAAACCAAAGAGTTTGTGGGACCTGAAGGATTTTTTCTGAAGAACAACAGGCAGATTAACTGTTCAGGACAAACAAGGGACTCATGAACAACTATCATTAAACAAAAAAAAAAAAAATACACAGCTGTGGATCATTCTGGTAACAACACAGTATTAAGAATCAAGAGTATGTAAATGTATGTACTGGGTCATTTTTATAAATTCAACTATCATTTTCTCTTGTGGACTATATGTAAACATCTTTTATGTGAAATATCTTATTCAGGTCAGTACTAAACAAAAAATAACGCATTTTGTATGACCCCTTTTATTTTGGTAAAATAGTGAACATTTTGCAGATTCTGAAAGGTGTATGAAAACTTTTGACTTCAACTACAGTTCATTTGGCTGTTTGTAGCAGCAAAGCAGCATATCTCTTTTAGCATATTTTTAGCATCAAATAATCATATTAGAATGATATCAGAACAATCATGTGACACTGAAGACTGGAGTTATGGCTGCTGAATTGTTCAGCTTTGCTAACACAGGAATTAATTGCTTTTTAACATATATTTCAATAGAAAACAGTTATATATACAAACAATTACAGTTATATATGCAAATAAATGCAGCATTGGTGAGCATAAGAGGCTCTAACATTAAAAAGTCTTACCAACCCCAAACTTTTGAAATGGTAGTGTGGATGAATGACATTGCTGCATTTTGTGATTAAATTTTAAAGTAAGCCAGGCTTCCCATGCAGTCTTAAAGCAGTCACCATCCTTAGATTTTGTTTCATATCATATGGGTTCACTTCCAAATCTCCTTATGATGTTTCAGAAAGTTTTGAATCAAAGAACATCAGTGTTTAATGCATTATTCACCAGATGGTTTGCATTAGATTAAAATTGTATTTGTAGTTGTATAAAAAGATAAATATGAAGAAAAACTGTTCATACTACTTGTATAATAGAAACATAAAAGCATGTCAAATGTTCAATTTCAAGTTTTTACAGTGCTGTTTCCCTCCATTTCAAATCTGGCCCTGGAGTTTATTTACTTCACAGATACAAAATGCTTATTGCACCTCTGGCAATGTGTCCTTGCTACATTTGCTTTGCTGAAAGAGCTGTTGAAATGATTCTTCTCACATTCAAATTTGTTTTGTTTTTCTTGCTATTTATTCTGTTCTGATCCTTAACCGCAGCATAATTAGATAGCAGGATGTTTGAAGCTATGGCTACTTGCTCAAGCTGAAAGGGTCTTTGTGGCAGATGAGAGAATATGCTTCATCTTTGCTTTGCCGTGTGTGTGTGCGTGTGTGTGAGAGAGCCTTAGAGTGAGATTCTCGCCCCACAGCCTCCTTTACTGTCTCTCTCTCTCTTTCTTTCTCCCTTTCTCTCTCTCATCTGCTACTGCTGCTCCACATGCAACCAGGACTAATGAACCTTGCAGTATGTGTGTGTGTGTGTGTCTATCCTCTCTTCACATACTCTCTCATACACATACAGTCTGTTCTTAACTCTAAAAAACGGGCTGCTTATTCACGTAAATACTCTTTTTTTCAGGTTGTCTGTCACTCTTTCTTGCCCTCTGGATCTAACACTGTTTCCTATGGACACCCAGCTCTGCAAGATGCAGTTAGAGAGCTGTAAGTGAAACACATGCACACACAAACCGGTACTCCTGCAATAAAACAAAACTACTGTATAATATTTTTTTTAAAGAAATGTAAAAAAAAAAGAAAAAAAAAAAGATACGAATGAGGTGAACTGTCTGTGTTAATGTTGTGTGGTTTTTGTGTGTGTATGTAGTTGGCTATACCACAAAGGATCTGGTGTTTATGTGGCAGTCTGGAGACCCTGTTCAGATGGATGAGATTGCTTTGCCACAGTTTGATGTAAAGCAAGAGGACATTGAGTATGGAAATTGCACAAAGTTCTACCCGGGAACAGGTATGGATTGACATATAAATATCCACTTATATTTGCATACATATTAAAGGAGGGCAACGCAGAAAGAGGACATAGTGTTCGGGAAGGCAACAGCTCAAGAATAGCACACACACTCACATGCAAGTGAGAAAACGCTGACCTCATACCTCTTTTACACTCCTAATTCAGACTCAAATGAATCAATACCTCTGAGATGGGTAGCTTGGCAGAACAACCTGAGTATTAGAGCCAGGGTCTTACTGTAGCATTAAACTGTTGGAATGATCACGCGTTTCTGTTTTAATGAATGTTTTGGTTATGAAGTGTCTTGTTAAATGGTAAATGTTCATGCCTGAGCACCTTCTGTTCTCTCATAAAGCTGTGAACACCTGATCCATTTCTTTGTGTGTGGGAGCTGTATGTTCCCATCCACTTTCCTTCATGTTCCCACACCCTAGCTATGATTGAAACCATTAGTATTTCTGCAGCATGTGAATGCATAGGATACTCAACATTTTGCATTAGATATTTAAAGTGAATCATGAAGTCGAATGAAATCAACATGAAATCAAAATTGAAGTTTTTTGGCTTTTAGTATGAATATGTTAGCCTTAAAGGAACACGCCACAGTTTTGAAAATAGGCTCATATTCCAGCTCCTGTAGAGTTAAACAGTTGAGTTTTACCATTTCGAATCCATTCAGCTCATCTCTTGGTGTGGCAGCAAAGTTCCTTGATTATTACGCCGGAATGAGAGTAAAGTTCCTAAACATATCAGCCTAGAAAATCGCAACTTTTCATTTTTCCTCGGTCTTAGTACATGATGTAACCACAGAAGAGTCAAGTTTTAAATAGGAAAAATCTTGAAAGTCTTTGGTAATTTTTGAGCGAGATGCTAACGGACTAATCAGATTCAATGATCTATGCTAAAATATGCTAAAAGTGCTACCGCCAGACCCGGAGATCGGCTGAATGGATTCAAAAACAGTAAAGCTCAACTGTTAAACTCTAGGGGCGTTGGAAAATGAGCCTATTTTCAAAAATAGTGGTGTGTTCCTTTAAGGTTGTGTACAAGCTAGTATGCTCCAAAACAAAAACAAAATTTGCATTTATACTTACTCAAGATATAAGCATTCAAAACTTACAGTCTCTAACTTACCACCAATATGGATCAATGACTTTGATGACATCACCCTGTACTTCAGCATCTCATCAAACCTTCTGTCCAATTAAATGCTCTCTAGAATCCAAAGCGTCCCACCCCCTACACTATAAATACACGCTGAAGCACAGCTGAAACAGCCTCATTTTTGAACTATGCAGAGCTGTAGCTGAATAGTTAGGCCTACTACTTTACTGTATTTTAATGTTGGTCATCATGGTGGTACTTGGAGTGCCAAATATTTTCTGAGGTGGTACTTGGTATAAAAAGTTTGAGAACCACTGATATAGATAATGCGATATGGATGAGATTGTGGCTGTTATACGCTGTCAAATGCAGCTTTACCGAGCTCAGCGGCTCTGGCCCAAGTGATATAAACGAAACACTACTGGTTATTTAAAATGGGCGGGACTGCTGGATATTTCCCACCCTGTCTTCCTGTTTCAGTTGAAATTACGTCAACACAGAATAACACTGCATGTTTCAAGGCACTTTAGTGGAGCTTTAACAGTGGTAACACCATACAATAAGGTTTCATTAGTTAACATTAATTACATTAGTTAATACGAATTTACAATGAAAATACCTCTAAAACCTTTTTTAGTCATAGTTAATGTTAATTTCAGCATTTAGTAATACATTATTAAAATCAAAAGTTGTGTTAATATTATTTAATGGACATGAGCTAACATGAACTACCAATAAACAATTGTATTTTTTAACTAAGATTGACAAAGGTTAATAAAAACTGTAACAAATGTATTGCTCATTGATAATTGATGTTAGTTAACACATTAACTAACTTTAACTAATAAGACCTTGTTAAGTTACCCTAACATTTGGCAAAAGGTGCCATGTACAGCTATAGTCCTGTCAGGGTTTGGACTTTGTTTTCCATGTTTTTGCCCCAGCCTTAGTTCCTGTTCTCCTTGTATGGTTATTTTCCTGTTCTTGTTTAGTTAATTAGATTCCTTGCACCTTTCCGTAGTTTCTTTATCTCGTCTAACGTTTTAGAGGTTGTTTTGCTGGTTTTCTTTTGGATTTATTAAAATACTCAGTTTGTTTTGAAATTAAAACGATCTGAGCTAAACATGAAATCCAATTTTTTTTTTTTTTGCCACTATTTGAAAGCTTAGGCCGGTGACACACTGGATGCGTGGCGTAAGCGTCTCAGCTGCGTGGCGTGTCCGTTTTTATTTCGGCTCCCATGTTAACAGGTTAGAGCTTGCACACTGCCTGCGTGAGACATTTTTCACGTGACACGCAAGCGTGTTGGAAGCGTTTCCAGGCAAAATAGAATAGGAAAATATGTTTATATGTCATTTTGTACACAAATACATATTAATTAATGATATTTTGATGTTGGAAAGTTTATAGGTTGACATAAATTCAGATATATATGTAATTTAAATCTTAATACAAATTTTGGTTAGAGAAAACCTGAAACCCCCAAATTTATTGGTGACTTAAAAAAAAAATATCCCATTATTTTTGCCAGTAATTTCATGTCATTTTATTTTTTTAAACAATCGAGTCCTGGTGTCCAATACAGAGGTCATAGCATATAAAATATAAAAAAAAATTCCCATTTGTTTCTTAATTTGATTACATGAAAAAAATAGGACACACTACAATAACGTAGTGTGTATTCTGAGTGACGGTCCAACATCAGGTAGGCTAAATAAGCTCTTTAAAACTACACAAATTTGTAAATGTTATTGAAATAAACAGACAGCCCACTTACCCATTTTTCGGATTTTGGAAGGTGTAGGTGTGTGAAAAAAGTTGAAAATGTTGTCGTGAAGACAAGAGCCTGGTCTGTCGGAGGCCTCCCTATGTCACCTACAGCAGCAGCAGCGCGCCAGCGCCGCGTCTGGCATGGTTCTGGTGTGTAAAGACACAGAAAACGAGACGCAGCCGCCACGCAGCTGACACGCATCAGAAACGCCACGCTCACGCCACGCATCCAGTGTGTCACCGGCCTTAGTATTGCATATTGCACACTGCTTCACATACTATTTCTAGTATTTACTCTGCAGTAAATAGCTAACAGTATGTATTTCATTCTGAATGTGGCTGGTTTCTTGCTTTATTCACAAATCTTAGATACAGCTATATAAGATTCTGCTGCATTCTGAGCCTGAGGCAGGCTGGCAGAGATGTTAGTGATAATGACACTGTTAATGTTGCTATTGATTGTGCACAGCATGTTTGCCATGTGATCGGAGTAGTTATGTTTGTGTGTGTCATTTTAGGAGACTCTGGTATGAATACCTTGTTTTAGTACTGTATGTATCCCCACCGCCTTATCAGTAAGGTAGTCAGTAAGGTAACCTGAAATGTTTCATTCAATTCATTATAAGGGATTGACTTTAAAATGTACTTAGTGCTGTAAGTCTTTTAAAAACATGAATATATCTTAGTTTATTTTTAGATTTAGTTTTTAAAATCTAAATCTTTTCTAGAAACCCCTCTGCTTAAATGAATTGTCCATGCAGAAATGAAAATTTACTCACCCTCAGGCCCTCCAAGATGTAGAGGAGTTTTTTGTTTGTTTGTTTTTTGTTTTTTCAACAGAACAGAATTTGGGGAAATTTGGCATTACGTAACTTGCTTACCAAAATATCCTCTGCAGTGAATGGGTGCCGTCAGATGAGAGTTTGAACAGCTGATAAAAACATCACAGTAATCCACAAGTAATCAATACGACTCCAGTTCATCAGTTAATGTCTTGTGAAGTGAAAAGCAGCAAACCACAGCTTCTGGCTAAAAAGTCATCTGTCCATAATATTGCGTTTTTCCAGTGAAAAAGTTGTATGAATCAGGAGAGAAATATGCACAGAGCAAGCACCTTTTACAACTGCAAACAGTCCAAAATGGTTCTAAATAAATGTCAGTGGATTTTGATGTGAAAGAACAACAGGGGATGGATTTTTTCGATGGAGGAAGTGTTATTATGGATTATGGACTTGTATTTATGGCCAGAAGCAGAAAAAGTTAAAATGCCTTAATTATGGATTTGTTTCTTACAAACATGCAGCTTTTCACTTCACAAGACATTAACTGAGGGACTGGTTCCGTATGGATTACTTGTGGATTATTGTGATGTTTTTTTAATCAGCTGTTTGAACTCTCATTCTGACGACACCCATTCACTGCAGAAGATCCACTGATGTCTCTTTGTTCTCACATGATAATTTGACATCAGAATGTTTTATATACATTTAATTAAATGTAGGGGGAGAGTGCATAGTCAGCAAGTCATTGCTGCAAAATAAATCCCTTCAGAGTGATAAAAAAAAACTTATTTTGGAATAATAGCCTGCTGACTGTACGTTATCCTTTATTTTGCCCCCCTCATTAACATACATACTCACATTTGTACCTTTAACATAAAGTATAGCTTTAAAAGTATTGAAGTGTATTTCTCCTGTGGGAATCTATTACATAATACAGTATTCACTTCTTATATAAGAGAACAGAACAGCATGAGCGTAACTTGCTAACATTACACACACACCACACACACAGAGCAAAAAGTACCTTCACACACATTCAAACAAATAATCAAACACAGTTTCAATATAAACAAGACAATAAAAAGAACATCTGCAGCTTGCTCGTAATGATCTCTTTTACGGCAAAATGGTCACACAGAGCTCAAACCCTGTTGTGCTTCCTGAGAAAAATCAAAGGTTTATTTTATACACTGACAATGGTATCAGCACATGATGTACAAGTCAGAGGTTCAGCACTTATTTCTAAATGCACTGTTCAGTTCTTCATTTCTGTGAGTGTTATCTATCGCACATAGGTAATAAATGAACTGAATACTGAAATGTTATAAATTATCCCACAACTTTGTTTATCTTGGCATCTTGGCCCTGTTATAAGCATCATTCATTTTAGGGCTGTCAAACGATTATTCACGATTAATGGACTTGTATTTATGGCCAGTTGGACTTTTCACTGGAGGAAGTGTTATGTATTATGGATTATTGGTATTTTGGCCAAATGCAATAGTTAAAAGTTTAAATTGTCTTAAACAATGCCTTAATGATGGATGTGTTTCACACACACAGCTTTTGGCTTTAATTACTTATGGATTATTGTGATGCTTTTATTAGCTGTTTGGACTCTTATTCTGATGGCACCCATTCACTGCAGAGGATCTACTGGTGAGCAAGTGATGTAATGCAAAATCTCTCCAAATCTGTTCTGATGGAAAAAAAAACTCATCTACATCTTTGATGGCCTGAGAGTGAGTGATAATTTACTCACCTCCATGTGATTCAAGATGTTAATTTCTTTCTGTTTTCAGTCGCAAAGAAATTAGGGTTTTTGAGGAAAACATTCCAGGATTTTTCTCCATATAGTGGACTTCAGTTGTGGCCAATGGGTTGAAGGTCTAAATGGCAGTTTCAAAGCAGCTTCAAAGGGCTCTACATGATCCCAGCCGAGAAATAAGGGTCTTATCTAGTGAAAAGATTAATCATTTTCTTAAAACAAACAAAATATAAAAATGTATATACTTTTTAACTACAAATGCTTGTCTTGCACCTGCCCGACCTCACAGATTACATAATCAAGTAGGAAAGGTCATGAGTGATGGAGTTGGAAGTACCGACCCAGTGTTTACAAAGCAAACGTGCAATGAAAGTCAAATGCCCTTTACAAAAAAAGGTAAAATAACGATGGCTGGTGATTTTGAAGTTGGAGGAGACAATGACATGGAGTTTTCCTTCTACCCTACCTTTTTGAACCGAAGTGCACAGACGAAGAACTAACCACGTGTGACTTTTCCAAAGTGATTACATAATGCGTGAAATCGTAAATGCGCATTGCAGAGCTAGTGCAAGATGACCATTTGTGGTTAAAAAGTATATAAATTTTTATTTGTTTTTAGAAAAATGAAAATGAAAATGCATTGAAACAACTAATTTGAATGTTCAACCCATTGGCTCCCATTGAAGTCCACTATATGGAGAATAAACCTGAAATGTTTTCCTCAAAAACCATAATTTCTTTGTGACTGAAGACAGAAAGACTTGAACAACTTGGATGACATAGGGGTAAGTAAATTATCAGGAAATTTTTATTCTAAAAATGAACTATTTCTTGTACCCTACCGCAACCACAAAGTTACACTATTTGTCCACCTGTTAATATTTGCGGTGACTCAAAAACAACAACAACAACAACAACAAAACACGACAACTGTGTGAGTAGGAATGCACCTAGCAGTTTGCAAAACCTCTTATTTTTCCCCTATTGAAAATAATACGTAGAAATACATTATATGCCAATTGATCACTGAAGTTGGTGTATATTGTTCAACATCATTATTTATTATCATATACTTGAGCTTATAATATAATTTGCAAAAGAACATAAATATGTATGGCTATATGCACAGTATGTTATTCACAGTATGTGAATAATTATGTGTAAGACAGCTAAATATAGACATTAATAGATTCATTTCTGCTCCACTTAATGTGGCAAAATAGAGCTTGAGCTCCTCAGATTTAGTGATATTTTTTCATTGTTTTGTTTTTATTGTAATTTATTTATTTATTTTTTTTCTTGACAGATGTTCAGTGTTTAACACTAATTTCACAGTGACCCCAGGAGACAGATGAACTCCTCTTAGGGAATCTGCAAATGCACACACACACACGAGCACTGGACCAAGAATGTGTACTGTGAACATGTGTTAGTGAATCAGTAGTTTGGTGAAGTGTACAGATAGATGGTGTTTCTTCAACTATAGGCAAATTTATGGCCCTGTGGAGTTGTATAAAACACATTTTTCAAACTCACTATTTTAGTTTTGACATTTTGTGTAAATAAGAAATGACATTTCCACCACAAAATTATGTATTTTTCTTGATAACATTCTGTGGTGGAAATGACAATGATGGAAATATTTTTGGAATAATATGGCAGACTCCTTTGTCTCACTAAGGCTAATTTCATAGCCAGGATTTTATGTATCCTAAAAACACAGAATTTTAATTTTTTGAATGTTTTGAGAAAACGATATCTTAATTGGAAATGACATGCAATAAAAATATTTTGTTCAGAAGTGACATTTACAATATCTTGAATTTTCTTCACACCATCATCTCATATTTCATCTCAAGCTCCCCACTGACACAGCTGTCTCCTTGGTAACCAAGTGCAGTTACTTAAAAAAACTGTAAGGAGCAAAATGATTAATTGTCATGGAAATAATACTGTTATATTGTTGTAATTAGTGTAAAATTGATTAAATATTTTACAATAAATGTTTAAATGTTTTATTTCACTCTATGTTAAGATTACTGATGTAATATTTGAATGAGATTTTCACATTTTAAGATTCAAATTCTGAATCTAGGGTGATGGTAAAAAAGCATTTTGTAGGAACGTAAATGATGAAGATATGCTACAACACTTTTAAGATGTTCATATAACTTTTTAATGCATTCTCTCTTGTTCTCTCTTTAAAATCTCTAGGTTATTATACATGTGTGGAGGTGATCTTCACTCTCAGGAGGCAGGTGGGCTTTTATATGATGGGTGTTTATGCTCCCACCCTGCTCATTGTCGTCTTATCATGGCTGTCCTTCTGGATCAACCCAGACGCCAGTGCAGCTCGAGTCCCCTTAGGTGAGTCAGCTTTTAAATGAAGCTGTCAGTTAAAACAAAAGAACACCTCATACAGTAGCTGTTATTGGAATTGCAGTCTTGTGTTTGATGGCCCTTATCAGAGTTGCTACAGCTCGGTCTTTGTTATATTGCCCATTTACTGACTTTAATAAGATAAAATTAACAAATAATTAACAAATATGTCTAATACACTACTGTTTAAAGGTTCTCTTAAGTGCTTTGAAACATGCTGCGTTATTCTATTTGTTGACGTAATTTCAACTGAAACAGGAAGAGAGCGGGACATATAAAGCAGTCCCGCCCCATTTTTTAAATAGCCAATAGTGTTTTGTTTATATTAGCTTGGTCCAGAGCCGTTGAGCTCAGTAAAGCCGTATTTGACAGTGTATGACAGCCACAATCTCATCCATATCGCAAATAAAATATACCATTCTGTGTAGAATTCAAATGGATTTGATGCGTTTTATTTCGTGCATACTGTATAATACGTTCTGTGTTCTTGGACCGGAGCAGACTGTGCGCGCTGTGGCGGTTCATGTGACCCAGCGTGAAACCGGACTTCTTTCGCCCCAATCAAAAGCATAGCATGCTATTTACACTGTCTGAATCGTTCCCTATCCCCTACTGTATATAGTGCACTACGTGCCATTCAGGAAATACAAATTCTGAGAACAACTGACTGATTGCAGCAGCAGCTTCAGAGTCTATTTATAGTTTAGGGGGTGGGACACTTCGAATTCTAGAGCGCATTTGATTGGACAGAAAGTTTCATGAGAAGCTGAAGTGCAGGGTGATGTCATCAAAATCGTTGATCCATATTGACAGAAGTTTGAGACTAAAAGTTTTGAATGCTTGTATCTTGTAAATGCAATTTTATGTCATTGTTTTGAAGTACACTAGCTTATAGATAACCCTAATGGTGCGTTCACACCAGACGCGAATGAAGCGTTAAGCGCGAGTGATTTACATGTTAAGTCAATGCAAAGACGCGAATAGACATCCTGCGGCGCGATTCGCACGAATGGAGCGTTTTGAGCGTTTGACGCGTGAACGCGTGATTCGCGCGAGTTGAATAATCTGAACTTTGGCGAATATTCGCGCCGCGTTAACCAATCAGGAGCTTGCTCTAGTAGTGACGTGTTACGACGTAGCGAGCGGAGGGAGAAATCCGAAACAACAATGGAGGACAAAATCATCTGAGCTGTACGATACATCTTCGTACTTTTATAGAAACAAGAATAAAAAGGATCTTGCTTGGAAGAAAGTGAGTGAGGAGGTCGGACAATCTGGTAAGTTGTAAAAAAACACTCTTTACCCAGTTTGAGCAATATACATATTGAGGACTGATCTGATGGACCCAGACACGGCGCCGAACGAGTCTACGCCGTTTTTCAGCCTTCCATAGCACATAAAGCGCAGCTACCCTCTTAACAAAATCCATGTCAGCCGTCCTGCAACAAGACTGGAGCCGCCAGGCAGAAGCCACTCCCATGACGCGAATTCGCGTCTGTTGTGAGGTGAATTTCATGTGCGAATGAAGCGAGTAAACTCAAAATGTTCAAGCGTCCAACTACGCGCGAATAGCGCGATTTATTCGCGCAAGTCGCGTCTGGTGTGAACGCACAGTAAGGCCTGCAGATTCATACTTAAAGCCAAAAAAAATTCAATTTTGATTTCACGGGGACTTTAAATCTTAGGGTCTGTAAGATTTTTTTTTTATATTTTTGAATGTCTCTTGTGCTTACCAAAGCTGCATTTATTTGATCTAAAATACAGCAAAACAGTAATATTGTGAAATCTTATTGCAATTTAAAATACCTGTTTTTTCTTTTTCAGCATATTTTATATGTAAAATGTAATTTATTTCAAAGCTGAATTTTCAGCAGCCATTACTTATCAGTTTCCAGTGTCACGTGATACTTCAGGAATCATTATCTAAACACTGATAATAAAAAGAAATGTTTCTTGAGCATCAAATCAGCAGGTTCCAGAAGAGCATTTATTTGAAAAAGATTTTTTGTAACTATTATGCATAAAAATTCAACACATTGTTGCAAAAATTATTAATTAATGTTCAAATTGAACAATAATAAAAATGTTTAGATTAGATTCTAAATACCCTAAGATTTAAATCCTATAGCCACCTCTGTTTTTTTCTTTCATTTGCCTATAATCATTTCCAAACAAAAAAAAAGCCGTTCAATATATTATGCTATATAATTTAAAATGAAAAATTACTCCAATATAATGTACTGAAATGAAAATCTGTACTATTTTTGATGAAGACTTTGATAATCTTTGATAAGTTTAAAAAATTAAATAGTTCTAGGATTATTTGTTTATAAACATTTCAGTAACACTTTAGGGACCAATTCTCACTATTAACTTGTTGCTTATTACCATACTTGTTACTAGCATATTGGCTGTTTATTAGTACTAATAAAGCACATATTAATGCCTTATTCTGCATGAGCATATTTTAGATCCCTTAATCCTACCCCATACCTAAACTTAACAACCACCTTACTAACTATTAATAAGCAGCAAATTCGAAGTCTACTGAGGCAAAAGTCATAGTTAGTAGTTAGTTAATAGTGAGAATTGGCTCCCAAACTAAAATGTGACCAACATTATTTGAAATTTATATGAAACATCTGGACATACAAATGGGTTAGAATGTTAAAGAAAGAGAGACATTTTTCCACTTACACTGGGAACTTCATCCCTCAATCATTTTCATGATTACCCAAAATCCAACCCGTTTTTCCTCTCTCATCTCTTCATATTCCTCCTCTCATAGGCTCCACCTCTCCTTCATTCCTTTCACTCATTTGTTCATCTGTCCATTCCAAGGATGGCTGTTACTTCCAGGTCAGTTTTAACATTACAGCAATATCATATCTTGTGATGAGAACTGAGAAGAAACTCAAGATTCTGTTGAAGATCAGGGCAAAGTATAGTGATTTATGAAGTTACAGTGCAACTATATGAGGAATTTTTCTTTTTCTTTTGTTTTCTCTCCCGTCTGTCTCTCTCTCTTTAGGTATTCTGTCTGTTCTGTCACTTTCATCCGAGAGTATGTCTCTAGCATCTGAACTTCCTAAGGTCTCCTATGTGAAAGCCATTGATATCTGGATGATTGCCTGTTTGCTGTTTGGTTTTGCCTCTCTTGTGGAGTACGCTGTGGTTCAGGTGTGTATGCACATGTCTGCTGTCATCTTGTATTGAAAGATTTACATTTCCTTGACTCAGGACATTGCAGAACTACAGTTTTAGCTGCTTCGGCACACTGTATAGATGTTTCACAATTTGGGCCCTGTAAATAAACTTTCTTAAAATACACATTTCGCACTCTCAGTTTATTTAGCTGCTAACAATATCCAGCAGTGGACAAACAGTTATTTTTGTCAATTTTTAGCACAGCGAACATTTAGCTGCATAAAATGATGTGCTTTTAATACCATTCTGTCAGAATTCAGAATTTTGAAGTAAAATGACAGATAGCTTTGTCTTGCTAAGTTATCATTTCAGAAGAATCAACCTTTTTCTTCCCTTAAGAGTTGGCCTGGCCATTCGTAAGTTTTATGGGTCTGGCTTCTGGTCTCATCTGCCTCCAGCCATTTTTAGCTGTACAAAACAGCTCGTTTTGTGGCTTGATATTGCCAGTTGGTGTGTCTTACCATATTATTTTTTTATGTATTATCCTAATTATGAGCACACTGGTTTGTAGTGCAGACAGTTTTACCGTTTACCGCACGTTGTTATTTTTCTCGTTTTTTCCCTATAGCAAATAATGAACCGGAAGTCTCACCCATAGGCTTTCTTTCATGTTGAGGAAAAACGTGGATAGCATTTTATGTATCCTAAAACATAATTAAATGCTATTTTAATACTTTTTGCATAATTTCACAAACTTACAGCTAGAATAAATAAAAATTACATTAGAAATTGAAATATTCTTGTGTACAATATAGCAGCAAAGTGTTATTTACAGTTCTGGGAATTTGTGACCTTTATATATATGAAGTTTGATTTTTTTTTTTTTTTTTTAATTGTCCGATTTTGAACACTTACAGCCTATCTATTGCTGCAAAGACAAAATGATATCGCTAAAAGCAATAAACCAGAGAGAGGTTGTTCATTACAGTGATTTTACCACAGGTAAGGAGTTTTCTTAGGCCTGACACTATCCTAAACTATATGTTTCGTAATACATTTCTGCTCATGTAACAGTACATTGATGTGTTTTTGGCCATATCAGCAGGATTTCTAACTATGTTTGACTTTGACTCTTAAAACTTTATCCCAATACCCAACATTTCTTATATAGCTGTTCCTTAAATAGGAAGAGAAAAGGCTGATGTGGAAATGCACTCTTTCCGAGAAAAGAAAATAGATCTGTAATCAAAGCCTGAAAACTGAAAACAGAACAGAAACCGCAAGAAAAATGCCTTAGTAAGGAACAATGAACTCCTCCTGAACTATGAAACAGATATACAGTTCCTGTGGTTACATTGTCCATCAATCCTAGAAAACTGGGGTAAGAGCTCTGGGAGCACAGAGCTGGATAACACTGCAATTTACATTCTGCAATTACTGAACAATGTATTCTTAATTCTGTGCTGAAAATGCAGAACTATAAAAAGTGTATGAAAGTGACCTGAAATGATTTTGTGTGCAAATCAATATTTACTTTTAAATATAAATTCCCTCAGGGAAAAATCAACAAAGCAATATTATTTCTTTGTTTAAAATGGCCATTTTCTGTCTATTTGAGTGCAATATGATTTCTACCAGTAGAGAGATGTTTGAGCAATCAGTACAACAGAGAGAAAAGGCTACAAAATTGCTACTGTACATTTTATTTGGATGAGCAGCATCTGTTACTAGGACACTTAAGCTAAACTTAAAAGTGTATGAATTTCATTGCATTAGATAACAAAATGTCAAACCAAGTGGTGTCTGGATCTGTACTTAAGTCTTGTTTTCAGTTATTGTTCACAATATTATTAAGTTTTCCCCAGGTTCACACTGGTGTAACTGCATAAAAGGCATTGACTATCTCTTGTGTAGTCATATTAATGTGGATAGTTTAACTGCCAGAAAGTACCCAAATATCAAACTTATTTCCCCTTCAAAGGAACTCACACTGCATCCTCTAGTGGAGACTATGGGGACGCAGTGTCTCATTCCCTCTTGGAGAGCCATAGCCTCAGCTTGAGATATCATGCCCACTGACTGTTGGCTGAACGTCTGATGCATACGGCACACTTAGTTGGAAACGCTTCAGGAGTTTCGAAGTCCTCATTGGATTGTTAGATATTGTATAAATATGTTAGAGAGTTTTACACACCGGTCTGTTATTGTGGCGACATTTCCATGCCCCTAAACATGATGCACCACAAAACAAAACATGATTGGTTGCAATTCAAGGCCAAAGTTCCCAGAGTTTCTGCCGTCAGTCTAAACTTCTGGCTATGCAGGACTAGGAGAACCATGGTTACATGCGTAACCCAAGACATTCTCCATTCCAAGACAGTGTCCACTAGAGGACGCAGTGTCTGGTTCCCTCTCAGGGAACCATGGTAACATGCATAACCCGAGATACTCCCCTTCAAGGGAACGTGCATGTGTCCCCGTATTGTCTACTAGAAGATGCAGTGTCCACTAGAACAGTGCTTCTCAACTTCAGTCCTCGGGGCCCACTGCTCTGCACATTTTATATGTTTCTGAATCTTACATACTCAGTTCAGTTCATGGATTTTTATCCTAACGAGCTGATGATCTGAATAAGGTGCGTTAAATGAGGGAGACATACAAAATGTGCAGAGTTGAGAACGACTGCACTAAAAGATTCCGGTCCTGGGGGACTCCTGCTCTGCACATTTTGCATGTCTCCCTTATTTATCACACCTGACTGAGATCATTAACTCATTAGTTCGGTTAATGGATCTCTCTGCTAATGATCTCTCTCATAATCTCAATCAGGTGCGTTAAATAAGGTTAAAATGTGCAGAGCAGGGGTCCCCCAGGACTTTAACTGAGAACCACTGCACTAGAAGCACAGTGTCACGTTTCCTCTTGGGAAATCATGGTTACATGCTTAACCCGAGACATTCCCCTTTAAGGGAATTGCACTGTGTCCCCATAGTGACCACTAAAAGAAGCAGTGTTTCGTTCCCTCTCGTGGAACGATGGTTACATGCGTAACCTGAGATATTCCCCTTCAAGGAAACTTGCACTGCATTTCCATAGTGTCCACTAAAAGACACAGTGTCTCGTTCCCTCTCGGGGAAACATGGTTACATGTGTAACCTGGGACGTTCCTCTTCAAGGGAACTTGGGCTGTGTCCCCATAGTGACCCTCAAGGGAACTTGCACTGCATTCCCATAGTGTCCACTAGAGAACGCAGTGTCTTGTTCCCTCTCAGGAAATCTTGCTTACATGCGTAATTCGAGATGTCTCCTTTCAAGGGAACTTGCACTGCATCCCCATAGTGTCCACTAGAGCAGTGGTTATCAATTCCAGTCCTGGGGAACTCCTGCTCTGCACATTTTGCATGTCTCCCTTATATAACACACCTGATTGAGATCATCAGCTTATTAGAAGAGTGATCCATGAACTGAACTAACAAGCTGATGATCTCAATCAGGTGTGTTAAATAAGGGAGACATGCAAAATGTGCAGAGCAGGAGTCCCCCACTGCACTAGAACCACTGCACTGAAGGAGAAAGTGTCTCATTCCCTCTCGGGAAATATTGCTTACATGCATAACTCGAGATATCTCCCTTCAAGGGAACTTGCACTGCGTCTCCATAGTCTCCACTAGAGGATATAATGTCCCGTTCCTTCTTGGGGAACCATGGTTACATGCCTAACCCAACATGCTCCTCTTAAAGAAAACTTCCACTGTATTCCCATAGTGTCCACTAGAGACACAGTGTCTCGTTCCCTCTCAAGGAACCATGGTTACATGTGTAACCCGAGACGTCTCCCTTCAAGGGAACTTGCACTGCGTCCAGTCGAGCACAGTGTCCACTCGAGCAGTGGTTTCCAACCATGTTCCTGGAGGCCCCACAACACTGCATGTTTTTCATGTCTCCTTAATCAAACACACCTGATTCAAATCATCAGCTCATTGGTAGAGACTCCAAGACCTGAAATGTGTGTTAGACAAAGGAGAGATGCAAAATGTGTAGTGTTGGGGGGCCTCCAGGAACGTGGTTGGGAATCACTGCTTTAGAGCAGTGGTTCTCAATTCCAGTCCTGGGGGACCCCACATTTTGCATGTCTCCCTTATTTAACACATCATCATCAGCTTATTAGGAGAGAAATCCATGAACTGAACTAATGAGCCGATGATCTCAATCAGGTGTGTTAAATAAGGGAGACACGCAAAATGAGCAGAGCAGGGGTCCCCCAGGACTGGAATTGAGAACCACTGCACTTGAGGATAAAGTGTCTCATTTCCTCTCAGGAAATCTTGCTTACAAGCATAACCTGAGACGTCTCCAAAATGGAACTTGCACTGCATCCAAATAGTGTCCGCTAGACAATACAATGTTTCGTTCCTTCTTGGGGAACCATGGTTACATGCCTAACCCGACACGCTCCCCTATTAAGAGAACCCAAAGTTAGGGCTGTGATGGTGGCAGATTTTTTCCACCGCAGTGGTAATGGACCAACTACCGTCGGTGGCGCGGTGTTGAGATATATATATATATATATTTTTTTTTTAAACATAAAAAATGAGGCTCAAAAATTATTAACAAAGGTGCGTGTTCATTTCAGCCTACAAAACACTAAAGTAAATATCAAAGAAATTTTACAGTTAAATAAGAAAGTAGCCAAAATAAGAACGGTAAATATTAAGCAAACATTTGTTGCATAAGTTTGTAACAACCTCGCCCAACCCTTGTCCGATGGCTCATCAAAATTACCAGCCCGAGTCCGACTGAAGCCTGAGTCTTTTCTCTCTCTTTCCCATTACACTGTTGCATCCATTAAAATAGCTCAGTTTTGTTTTTAATAGGAACGTAGTTATATTTCTTTTTTTTCTTTTTTTATAAAGTTAATTTAGAAATATGTTTGAAACATTTTTTTGTTCGTTAAATTAAGGTTTTTGGTTTTTTAAAGTAATGACCAAGTGGCCAGAGGCAGGCAGTGAGTTGATCACAGCCTATGTTTGATCAATTTTGCCTTCTCAAATCATCACGACTTGCCTAAAATTAAATCTTCATGCATATCACAATGTTATTTTAAACGTTTAATAAATGCATGCTATTTTGCGCATGCAATCATTTGTTGAAGAGTGGAAGCTAAATGTGCTGTGCAGGACATGGAGGCGCCAGCGCAATCACTTGCAAATAAATTTAAATACGCCATAATCTTTGCTTATAAAGGTAAGTGTAATATATCATCCGGAACTGTAAAGGGTCTAATTTTATTTGCGTGCACTCACAAAATCAACAAAATGTTGTGCTTTTGTAAAAATAAAGAAAATAAACAAGATGCGCTTTCTCGGTATTGAACAGGAGCGCTGCACAAAAATGAAACAAAAATCAGCGAATACTTTCGTTACAGTCAGGATAAATATATCTATAGAAAGTTTTACTACTTTAAAAAAATTAAAATCGAACACAAAAACTGTTTCATTATAAAATCCGTAGAGATGCATTTCTCTCTAAAGGCGCGTCCAATGAGCAGATGGCAACTCGGGATCGTCATCTTTGCGACACTGGCTCAGAAAACACTAGTTTATTAATAATTCATTCGACTATCTCCTTATTTCCCCCTGACGCATTTATGGTAATTAGTTTTCCCAGAGCTTTGCAAGCTTTAGCCTATTGTGTGTGTTTGAACGCGGATCTCTTCCAGTAGCTGCGAAGGCACTTGCGCTCTCTGCTGCTGCCGGCAGGGACACTAAAAGTGGCCACGGCAGAGAAATTGTTGCAGAAACACTGTATTTTATGCTTGTTATAGATTATGTGATGTCACGTGCAGTATTGCCGGTGGCAACTGACCACCACGGTGGCAATCGACGACCGCGGTGGTGCAGTTGTCATTGCGACGGTCACAGCCCTACCCAAAGTATCCACTAGAAGATGCAGTGTCACGTTCCCTCTCAGGAAACCATGGTTACATGTGTAACCCAAGACGTTCCCCTTAAAGGGAACTTGCATTGCATCTCCATAGTGTCCACTAGAGAATGCAGTGTCTCCTTCCCTCTCTGGAAATCATGGTTACATGCGTAACCTGAGACATTCCCACTTCACATAGTGTCCACTAGAGCAGTGTTTTTCAGTCGTGGTCCTGGAAACCCACTGCTCTGCACATTATGTATGTTTCCCTTATCTGACACACTCAGCTGAGTTCATGGAGCTCTCACCTAATGAGCTGGTGATTTGATCAGGTGTGTTAAATAAGGGAGACATACAAAATGTGCAGAGCGGTGGGTCCCCAGGACCAGGATTGAAAACAATTGCACACAGTGTCTCGTTCCCTCTTGGGAAATCATGGTTACATGCATAACCCAAGACGTTTTGTCAAAGGTCTAGATACTTTATTTCTTTAAAACAAATGCCACTTAATTCATGGAGTCATATAACATCTTTCTATTCACATTGATGTTTGCATTGCATGAATTTGCTCTGCCTGTGTGCTGTGTCCCAGGTGATGCTGAACAGTCCCAAGCGCATTGAGGCAGAGAAGGCAAAGATGGCTCAGAAAGATAAAGCAAGAGAAAAAGAGAACAAGACACCAGCTAAAACTAACAGTGCCAATGGCACTGGTGGGACACCTATACATGTCAGCACACTCCAGGTCAGTGTGTGTATGTCTGTGTATTCCTTTATATAAGATGAATGTGTGCATTCATGTGTTTGTGCTCTCTTTATGAAAAAAATGTGTGTTCGTATGTACTAGTATATATGTGACTGTGTTCTCTCATGTAGGGTGTGTGTGTGTATGTCTTCTCTTTATGTAAGATGAATGTGTGTGTGTGTTAATGGGTACATGGGGAGATGAAATGGCTGTAATTGAGTCTACTGCTCAGAGTGCGCTCAGTGGGACATGGGTGCAGAGAAGAGCAGAGAATTCTGGGGGACTGAGAGTAATGTGACCCGACAGCACAGAGGCCTGAAGCTATGACAGAGCAGCACAGGGGTTCACAAGTGTGTGTGCACTTGCATGTGTGTATGTGTGAAGGGGAGAGGTCATATTACAAACAATATTTAAGAGAAATGTCTTGTGAGGATGACTGCAATGGATTCCCTGGAGATTAGAGTTCATGAGAACCTGGTCATCTTTAGAATAAAATATAGGGCTCCAATCATACATTTATCATTTAGCAATTAACTAACTGAAATGATAAAACAGTTCTTGTCAAGACAGGTTTTAAATCATTCTATACTTTGTTAGATTAACACAGTAAAAGAGAGAGAGAGAGAGAGAGAGAGAGAGAAAGAGATGAAATGATGGATGGAAAGACAATAGTTGGATGGATGGATGGATGGATGGATGGACGGTTGGATGGAGAGACAGACATATGGTTAGACAGATGAATGGAGAGACGGATGGATGCATGGATGGTTGGATGGTGAGATGGATGGACAGTTGGATGGAGAGATGGACGGACGGTTGAATAGATAGATGGATGGAGAGAGAATTGGATGGATGAAGAGACAGAAGGATGGATAAATGGATGAAGGGACAGAAGGATGGAAGGAGAGATGGATAGATACTCAACTGTCTGCGAAATGGAGCTTTGTGCTCTTCTCTCTCATTCGCCACAAATCCAAATATTCCATAATATTTCCATATTTGCGATGCATCCAAATGCTAAGCTATTATTTATTATGTAAATTATAGACTGTACTTCAGTCGCATTCTAACGGTGACAGTTAGGTGGGAGCGCTGATGTTTGGTTCACTGTGTTTTATTTTGATAAAGTACCAACTGCGCTGTCAAGTTAGCAATGCTAGAAGCCTGAAACTGATATGTTCTGTGTTTGTGTGCGCCGGAGCGAATACTGCAACTTCCTCATACCAGCAAAATCAACTTAAACAAAAAACAAATAGAATGTCGCTTTCTGCCATTTGAGTTTCCTTTCTGTCACAAAACTGAACTGAAACTCAGCAAATATAGGCTACGTTACATGTTGCATGTTTTTTCCCCTTGTCTATCAGTTAACTAAATTAAATATATTTCAAGTATTTATTCCTTGTATATATGTACTGCAGATTTTAGAGCCTATATATGACATCAATTTGATATAATATTTAATATTTTCACATGTAGGTGGAAAAAATTGTAATTTGTACTACTGTCTGTTTAAAATAAATTCTGTTGTACCGAAATTGTATCGAACCGTGACCCTCGAACCGAGGTACATACTGAACCGTGACATCTGTGTACCGTTACACCCCTAATAGATACATAGATAGACGGATGGATGAAGAGACTGACGGATGGAAGGAGAGATGGACGGGTGGATAGATAGATAGATAGATAAATAGATAGATAGATAGACAGATAGACGGATGGATGGATGGATGGATGAATGGATGAAGAGACAGATGGATGGAAGGAGAGATGGACAGGTGGATAGATAGATAGATAGATAGATAAATAGATAGATAGATAGACAGATAGACGGATGGATGGATGGATGGATAAATGGATGAAGAGACAGATGGATGGAAGGAGAGATGGACAGGTGGATAGATAGATAGATAGATAGATAGGTAGATAGATAGATAGATAGACAGATGGATGGATGGATGGATGAAGAGACAGATGGATGGAAGGAGAGATGGACAGGTGGATAGATAGATAGATAGACAGACAGACAGACAGACGGATGGATGGATGGATGGATAAATGGATGAAGAGACAGATGGATGGAAGGAGAGATGGACAGGTGGATAGATAGATAGACAGACAGACAGACAGACAGACAGATGGATGGATGGATGGATAAATGGATGAAGAGACAGATGGATGGAAGGAGAGATGGACAGGTGGATAGATAGATAGATAGATAGGTAGATAGATAGATAGATAGACAGATGGATGGATGGATGGATGGATGAATGGATGAAGAGACAGATGGATGGAAGGAGAGATGGACAGGTGGATAGATAGATAGACAGACAGACAGACAGACAGACGGATGGATGGATGGATGGATGGATAAATGGATGAAGAGACAGATGGATGGAAGGAGAGATGGACAGGTGGATAGATAGATAGACAGACAGACAGACAGACAGACAGACAGATGGATGGATGGATGGATGGATAGATAAATGGATGAAAAGACAGATGGATGGAAGGAGAGATGGACAGGTGGATAGACAGATAGATAGATAGATAGATAGACGGATGGATGGATGGATGGATAAATGGATGAAGAGACAGATGGATGGAAGGAGAGATGGACAGGTGGATAGATAGATAGATAGATAGATAGATAGACGGATGGATGGATGGATAAATGGATGAAGAGACAGATGGATGGAAGGAGAGATGGACGGGTGGATAGATAGATAGATAGATAGATAGATAGATAGATAGATAGATAGATAGATAGATAGATAGATAGACGAATGGATGGATGGATGGATGGATGGATGGATGGATAGATAGATAATTGGATGAAGAGACTGCTGGATGGAAGGAGAGATGGACGGGTGGATAGATAGATAGACAGATAGATAGATAGACGGATGGATGGATGGATGGATGGATGAAGAGACAGATGGATGGAAGGAGAGATGGACAGGTGGATAGATAGATAGATAGATGGACGGATAGATAGATGGATGGAAGGAGAGATGGACAGACAGATGGATGAAGGGCATCCGACCCTCCATCTATCTATCCATCTCTTCATCCATCTATCTGTCCATCCGTCTGTCCCTTCATCCATCCATCCATCCATCCATCCATCATCCATCTAGCCAACTGTTCAACTGTTGGATGGATGGAGAGACGGATGGATGGAAGGAGAAACAGACGGACAGATAGATAGATAGACGGACAGAGGGATGGATGGATGGATGAAGAGACTGACGGATGGACAAATGGTTTTTCTTGTATGTATTTGATTGTCTTTTGTGTGGTTTATGTTTGTGTAGGTTGTGGAAAACCGCTGTAAGAAGGTGTGTACTTCGAAATCTGATCTGCGCTCAAATGATTTCAGTATCGTCGGTTCTCTCCCACGAGATTTCGAACTCTCAAACTTTGACTGTTACGGTAAGCCCATAGAGGTCACAGATGCTGCCGGCAAATCACAAAACAAGAACAACAAGAAGCCGCCACCTCCAAAACCAGTCATCCCTTCTGCTGCTAAACAGATTGATCTCTATGCACGAGCTCTGTTCCCTTTCACCTTCCTCTTCTTCAATGTTATTTACTGGTCCGTCTACCTGTGACCATGACAGAGTGTAAGTATGTGTGTGTGTGTGTGTGTGTGTGCGCTTTTATGTTGAGGAGGGTGATAATCAAGCATGAACAAAGCGTTAAAATATTCATTGTTTTCATCCTGTAATGTCTGTAATTTTGGTCTGTCAGTTAAATAGTCCTGCTTATTTGTACTTTTCCTTAAAAGTCGCTTTTTTGAAATGTGTAGCTTTAATACAGGCGAACTTTGCAGCATGACTTTACAGTGTGTTCAGCCATGTTTGGCCCAAAGTGCTAGATATTGATTCACTCTATGATGTTCCATGCCAAAACATCCATAAATGTCTATTGTTTATAAACTCAGGCAAAAATTGCTTATGGAAAGAAAGACTGTATCAGATTTTGACACAGACAGCATGCAGTATTCATAACGGGCTTATTGCATATGAGTCTGTAACATGAAGTGATTTAACTGCTGTTATCGAGCCATACAATAAAGATCCTTCATCAGCTACATTCTGATGTCTCTATTATTTTGGGTGATCAGATGAGTTGGTTTTAAACCCCTAATCCTAAACTTCTCCAATTATTTCAAGCAGCTTAATGTACAAACTAATACAAACCTAACATAAAAACATTTTATTTTAGTCAAAATCTCCCATTGACATGCTTTGATACAATGCTTAATACTCAAACTGTAACCAAATGCAATCATGTCGTTGTAATATTTCCATACTGAATTACAAATGATTGTCTTTCGAACAGCTATTTGAGTAATTTTATCACTCTTGCATATACAGTATTTAGCCATATTTAGCTGCTTTTACCCTGCATTTGTGTTGACTCTTGTGTGCAGTCGCCTGAAAACAAGACACATGGTCAGTGCCACGACAACGGCTCTGTTGCAGCATTTCATTTTATACAGAAAGAAACAGAATACCTACAATTTTACAGTACTGCTGTCTTGCAAGCACTTTCCTTGATGATACAAAACTAGTTAAATACTTCTATATTTGTAGGACTGGAATTTTAGCATTTTAGAATATTAATATTGACCTATGTTCACTGTGCAACACTTTTGGTTGTGCTAAATATGTACATTGAACTCTTTGCCTTATAACATGCACTTTGCAAAATATCACATCTAGACCTACTCAGATATAGCAAACCGCTTTCGTAGCAAAATTAACACATCTGTAACAATGAATCCCACTTCTACATAGCCTATACATACAAACACTTGAAAAGTGGGGAAATTGAGTATCATGGTTAATCATACAAATGGCTAAATCGTTTTGAGCCTAATTTGCCTAATTTTCAATTTGATTGAGGGAAATCACTGCCTCAGCAAAACTGCTGCTTTATATGGCTTTAATAAAGCCTACATTTATCTAACTTATACAAAAATTGCATACTGTCTAAACTTTATAATAATTTGTATATTGTATCTGGCTCCGCCACTGAGTGGCAAAAAGGCTGAGTGTCAGCATTGGTTTCAGCGTGAATGCTGCAACAGAAAGACAAATCGCATCTAAAACAAGAAAGAGCTTTACGATTGATTGTACAATGAGATTTGACAAGAAATCTGAGATATATTTTTACAGACTGCTGAAAGCTACAAGAAAAGAGAAGCAAATGAATCGCTGCAATTCGCAGAAACAAATGGACTTCAGGCAGCGAAACATGGATTTACAGTTGCCATTTCATTTTAATATGTTGAATTTTGAGGTAAAATCGTACCCTATATATTGTATTAAGTTTCATACTGACAACTCAACAATTACATATTTACCATCTTAAATTCTGCATAACTGGATGTTTTTAAATAAATACTGACAAAAACTATGTAAGTTTTTGGGCTGGACTACGATAAATAACATTGATATAATTGATCACCCAGATTTACACCAACCTATTTAGTATTTACAAAATGCGTTCACAGGCAAATTTGCTTTATATTCCCTGGCGTTGAAATCAGGCATGTATAAATGAACGAAAACAATGATTTCTGGCTGCATATCAATATCCATGGACCACTGGATATTTGATAAGTAGTAAGCACCATTATATAGAGTCCAACAACCTTTACTTTAAACTGATTATCGTTTGTTTTACTTGCGTTTTTGTAGCTGCTCTATTAAATCCATTCATGTGGCTGCCTCTTTTGCCACTCAGTCAATGCGGAAGTAAGCCGTTGTCTGTGAATGTGCAAGACTTCCTGTTCATTAGCCGATGTAGGGAAATAGCAAGAAGAATAACAAAGTGTAGTAAACTGTAAAACTGTTTGCACTACAAACCACTGTGTTCATAATTAAGATAAAAGATTAAAACAACATGGTAAGATATGGCGAAGTGAAGCGTTCTGAACCAGCGAAGCTTTCTCGAAGCTTTTCAAAACGGTTCACGTTATGGCCATCTAGTGGTCATAAAAAAATGAATAACACACCATAAGTGCTGTGCTCCATTACAGCCGCTGGTTTCACATCTCTTTCTACAAATGATTCTTTGTTTTATTTTATTGTATCTAAATAATTGTTATTGTCAAATTCATTCATTTCTGTTGGTTTACTAGCACTAAAATAAGTAAAAATAAATGAAACATAAAATCATAAATTAAATCTATTATCTGTTTGCCTTCATGGGCAAAGTTAATTTTGAGCTCACTATATAAATTACGATTAAAAAAAAAAAGAAATAAACAATGCTAACACATTAAAATGTAATATAATGTAAGGGAAACGGCACTGAGATTCGCTTCGTTAGAACCAGATACTGAAGCAGTCACGTGGTTTTCAGGCGAATGACGCTTCGGATGTCATAGATCACGTGCTTTTCTCAAAACGAATCAAGCTCCGATACAGTCCTTCAATGTGAAATGTGTCGGGTTTTTTGATACAAGCTTTGGAGCTTCCGCGTTGAACGTAACATCACTATAAGACACACCAGTTTGCAATATCAAGCTGCAAAACAAGCTGTTTTGTACAGATAAAATAGCTCGAAGCGGATGACTGGAAGCCTCGTACGTTACATAAAATTTACAAATGGCCGCGCCCGCTGTTACGAAAAAAAAGGTGAATAATAAAGTTAAATTTGAAAGCTTCATAGGCTATGTGAAGGTCATACACACTGCAGTCTATATAGAGTATATGAATTAAAATAATTAAATTTTGATGGATGGATGAATGGATAGATAGACTGACAGGTGAGTGGGTAGATAGATAAGAGTTAGTTTGTTGGTATGGTGCAGGAAAACACAGACATAATTTGAATACTATACATTTTTGTGTATAAAAAAATTAACTTTTAATATTTCAGACTATGTATAAGTCTGGTACATTGCATATAGCCTATAACATATATGTATTAAAAGAATTAAACATTTGCATTATGTACTAGACGATTCAGCATTTGTAGGGTTAGGCTTCCACAGCACTTCACTGCTCTCTGCTGGTCATCCGGGAAACTACTTTGGCGTTTGTAGGTTTTGAATAGCCAGATTGAGCAGTATTGGATAAGTGATGTACAAACGGCATAGACTCTCCTTCAATATCTAAACCTATCTTGTTTTGTTTTATGGTTCGTGAAGTCAATGGTTTATTTATAATTGGCTGTATACTGATACTATGCCATACTCTTGGCTTAAAATATATACTCTTTGATAAATGATAAATGCCTTATAATTGTGACCTAAATTATAATGTTGTTAATCAGAACTACACTTTTTTTTTTCAGTTTTACTTTTGTTAAAAAAGTAGGTATCTCAATTTACATGCAGAAGGCTCACAATTTCTCTATCTAAGGATAAGTGTTCGACTGAGATCTGCCAATAATTGGCCATCTGAGATGTCGATTGAGTTTGTTTTATCTTTGGAACAGATTTGGAGGAATTTAATGAAAAATTCAAGGAAAAAGTCCATCCTCTGTTTTCCTCTCACATCAAAATCCACCAGCATATCTGTTTAGAACAGTTTTAGGCTGTTTTTGCTTGAAAACAGTGCTTGATCTGTGCATATATCTCTCCTGATTCAGACAAGACTGATTAAGTTAAACGGTTTAAGTTAAAATGCCTTAATGATGGATTTGTTTATTACAGCCTCACAACTTTTTCCTTTACAAGACATCAATTGATTGACTAGAGTCGAGTGGTTTACTTGTGAGTGAATTACTGTGATGTTTTTATCAGCTTTTTGAACTCTCATTCTGATAACACCTATTCACTTCAGATGATCCATCGTTGAAATGTAATGCTAAATGTGACCCTGGACCACAAAACCAGTCATAAGTAGCACTGATAAATCTGTAGCAATAGCCAACAATACATTGTATGGGTCAAAAGTATAGATTTTTTTTTTTTGCCAAAATTCATTAGGATATTACGTAAAGATCATGTTCCATAAATATACTTTGTAAATTTCTTACCGTAAATATATCAAAACTTATTTTTGATTAGTAATATAATGCATATAATGCTAAGAACTTAATTTGGACAACTTTAAAAGGGTGATTTTCTCAATATTTAGAATTATTATTATTATTATTATTAATTTTTATTTTTATTTTTTGCACCCTCAGATTTCAGATTTTCAAATAGTTATTTTCAAATATTATCCTATCCAAACAATACATCAGTGGAAAGCTATATTTATTTAGCTTTTTGATGATGTACTTTCAAAAAATTTACCCTTATGGCTGGTTTTGTGGTTCAGGGTCACAAATATCTCCAGCTCTCCAAGAACAAAACTAATCTGCTTCTTGGATGGCCTGATGGGCGAGTACATTTTTATTTATTTATTTATTTATTTAAATTTTGGGGTGAACTATTTCTTTAAGACACAATTTTATACAGGAGTCTTGGCTCCATCTCTTTATCCACCAAAAGGTCTGTGTTCTGAAAAAGGATACCATTCTTGATAGTAATATATGTAATGGCTGTATGTCAGTTATTGATTAGGCCAAGTGAAGGTGGTTAAGCTGTTCATTATGTATTTCAGAAGATGGGGGAGCACAAACCTATTGGATTGCAAGGGAACATCTGTCACCACTCTGCCTATAGTGGACACACATTAGGTTTCTTCTAATTCGATAAATTCATAACCAAAAGAAATCATACGACATGTATTAAACTAATGAATAAGATCGACTAATCGTAATCCTATTCCCCAAAGCAGCTGAGCCAATGTTCCATCGCGAGCGCGCACCTCTCTCTATGCGCGTTCAAAATTAAGAGCAGCTTCGGCTCCGCTCGGCTTTTTTCGTCTTCATCAGTATTCTTACCGTGTCCTCTGAGTTGAAACGATTCTCAGGGACGGAGCCGCAAAGGAGGAGGGCAAGACTCCCGCATCATCGCGCCCGCTCTTTCCCTCATCAGCACCACGGTCTATCGAGAGCCTCTGCGTTTTAACTGTGGTCAATTTTAACATGTGTCGACTCTATATCGTGCCCGCTGTTTTGTGAACAGTGCGCGTTTGGTGGATGTGGTCGCGTGGATAAGCAGACGACGATGATTTTGTCGGGTCTCCTTTTCCCCGCGTTATGGGGACTGGCGCTCGGCGGATCTCCAAGCGTCCAAATCGGTGAGCGCACTTCACCTGTCTACGCCTTTAGATCACGGGAATCAAATCTCGACTTGATAACAGAAATGACATGCCAAACATCCTCTTTACTTGTGTGCCTTGACAGATTTATCATAATTAAGCGATATAATGTGTCTATTTTTGGAATATGAGACGTGATTCGTCTTATGATTTAATTATGAATCATTTTAATGTATTATTTTCTCAGGTGGCCTGTTCCCCAGAGGAGCAGATCAAGAGTACAGCGCATTTCGGATCGGAATGGTTCAGTTCGGCACGGCCGAATTCCGCCTCACTCCTCACATTGATAACCTGGAGGTGGCTAACAGCTTCGCCATAACAAATTGCTGTAAGTCAACATGGAGTTTTTACCACTTGAAATGTTTTTCCCCATGTATCTGGGTGCTGATGTGAATTAGCTTATCCACGCACAGGTGTGATCATAAAGCAGCTAGTTTCCCTCCCTATATTATTCATTCATTCTCCAGTCATGCTTCAGTGTTAAATATTACAGGAGCCTTTATGGCAGGTTCTGTGCGTTATTCCTATTCGAGTGAAGACGGAATAGCTATCGCCTGAATACATGTGTTCTATTATTAACGCTGCTGTGTTATCCACTCGTTTACGCAACCCTTGAAAGGACCGGGGGCTGGATGTTGGCAAACAATCGGTTTATCATTCAAGCACGTTGGTTCTAATGAGTCTGAACTGTGGGACATTTTGGTTCTGGCTGTCTAGATGTGCAAACAATGTGTGGGGAACATTGTAGTTATATAAACCAGTTTTTTGGGGGATGTGATAATTGGCATTCGCGGGAGCAGCATGATGATGGTTTCCACAGTAACGGAGGAGGAGAGGAGATGGCCCCGTTTTACCAGCATCTGCACAATTCGATAGCAAATGAAACAGCAGGTTGCCTCCCTCGAAAGTAACCAAGTGCCTTTTGTCGTTGACGAATGTTTTGCGATCGAATTTCTTTATTTTATTTTGCGATTTATATAATTTAAGGGTTTATGACAAGCGAGGCACGAGGGCGTAAAAATGGACCTCTTGCGCGTCCCTCCCCCACGCATCTTACATCTGAGGCATGAAGACCAGCACTGAAGGATGAAACGCTTTAAAAATGCGATTAATTATTAGTGCGTGTGAATAGAACAGATTCTTCAAAATTGTTGGCCTCACACAGCATCCAGATTCGTTCTAGCCGGGTCTGTTCAATGGATTCACAAAGCCGGCCTGAACGATTCATTCAAGAATTCGACTGAATCGGTCTGAGCAGTTCCGAATTAACAACTTAACTCATTTCGAACGTGTCCGATTCGTAATGAGCCAATGAGAACTAATGAGTGAACTGATACCGAGAGCATTTGATGGGGTGAAAAGTTACTTGTTTGGCAAAATTGGAAAAAATGTTACGAATAAAACGTCTTGGAGATTTAAAGTCGGCTGTAGTTAATGATGTAAATGCTATTTATATTCATATGAAAGCATTTATAATTTTAGGAATTGAATCATGTTTGCAACAGACTGAACTGGAGGAAAACGTAGTAAATAATACAGTATGTGTTACATAAATTTATTTTTAAATGTTTTAGAGCATTTATAATATGTCACACCAGCATGTCATGACACATTTTTGACAATTATGTGTGACACAGTGAACAATTAAAGAATTTTTTAACACTTGAAACAGATTGATCTCAAACGCAGTCACAGAAATTAGTCATCTTCCATCACTATTTATATTTATACAAAAGCATTTATATTTATATAAATGTATAAAAAAAATTGTATTTAAAAGAAAAAACAAGCTTATGCGCATTTGTGATATGTCACGTTGGAATGACAGAAACAAAACTATGATGTCTTGATGCAAATAAATAATTTTACATTTTTTAACCTCTTAATGCTTTGAAACCGTTCTCATTTTTAATGTTACTGATTACAAACTACATGACAAAAATTGTGGTTAGTAACATAATCCATTACATTACACATTTTAGGTAATATAATCTGACTGCTTTTTGATTATTTTTACATTACTTTTGACCTATCTCATTTATCACATTGATTTAAATAGGATAATATTGTACCATATTAATATAAAAATATAAAAATATAAAGAGTAAGAAAATATAGTCCATTCATTGTTTTTAACAACATGAAGTGCATTAAACATTATATTACGTCAAGGTTTCCCAAATTATGAATTAAATAAAAAAATGTAATTATAAAATGAACCAAAATAAACCTCTTACTAATAAATAAATAAATAAATAAGTAAATATTTGATTTGTTTTTCCCCGCATGTCATGTGACCATAACCAATGTCAGAGAACCTTGAACATGCAAATGTGACACTTTATTATTAATTTTTTTCTATTTTAAAATTTAAGGGGTACTTGAAGTAAATAAATTAGGTGAAAGATGATCAGATGAGAAAAAAAAAGCTTGTGAATTCATGAATTTGTGCATTTTAATGTGTTTGAAAGACAAAAGCCTTCTAAAGACAGAAATACATGGTTAACCTACAGTGATAGTTCAAATAAAAATCAGTGTTCATCAGTAGTTGATACAATGTTAAAACACTTCTTAAACCTGAAATGTTTTTTTGTAAATTACTGGTCAAATGCTGTGTCGCCACCTGACTAATGACTAATCTTTGTGTGAATGTCCAAAAAAATTTGCAAGACTTTCTGTGTATATAAGCGGTAGGCTATTTCAGAAAGGAATATTTAAAAGATGAAAAAGAGGAATCAGGGAGAATCAAACAATTTCGAATAATTTATTACTATTGTGTGAATAATATGTAATCATGTAACCCATAAAAAAGTAACTGTAGTCTGATAATGAGTATTTTAAAATGTAATTTAATCTAATCATGATCTAGATTACATGTAATTAGTTACTTCCCAGCTCTGGATATAAGTCAGATCTCCCATTACTTCTCTGGAATCTAACAATTATTAATATTAATATTAATATTGTACTTTGTAGATATGTTCAATTATGCTTTGTTTAACAATTGCATATTATAAGACATAATTCCTAAATAAAAAAAAATCTATGCAAATACATGAAAATTTGAATATTTTCCTCTAGCAAGCAAACACATTGCTTGACTGAGGTCTCTGAAGACGAGGTGCGCAAACCTGAATGGCCTCTTTAGTTTTCACCCAATCCATTAACCTGAATGAGTTGTCTCTCGGTGTGCATGGCTCCTTTTGATGTCGAACACTGATGCTCCGCGATGTGAGCTTCACTGCGACAAGTCTGTGTTTCAACAGCCTGAACTGCCGCTGATTCATGCGAATGGCCTGCCCACCCCCACATGCCCCTCCCACACATGCACACATCATGCACTGAAAATCTCAATGATACTTCAGGGTACGCATCCTTAACATTTTGAAAATAGCTTGAGAAGGTGTTTGAATGGGGACTGTTTTTACTGCTTTGGGCCTGCAAGTACAGAACATATGCATCTGGAATATATATAGGCCTATTATTTTATCTTGCTATATGCAAACATGCCTAGACCTACATAATGTTGTATGTTTAATTAATGCACACAAGAGATTTCCTTTGCTGTTGAATTTACCCACATGCAGATAAGGGGTGTTTCCTTCAAGGAGACAAGAGAGGTGGGAAAAAATGGGATGGGAAAATATACCATAACCATAAATATTCTGTAACGCAAAAAATAAAACAAAGCAAATATTACAAAAATATGTGTCATTTAAAAAATGTATAAATCACTTGCTTTTCTAAAGTAACACTGTCCGAAAGCAACACCAGCAGGTAAAGTTAGAGTGGAAGGCTGTGTCAGTCTTGCCACTCCTGAATCCACTAACAGACCCCCTAAATCTTGTGGTGGGTAATTGAGAATGAATGGGATAAAGTCACATGAGAGGAGTTATGATTGGATATGATCATATGATCAGAATTTGTGGTCAAAAAGTATATAAATATTAATTTTTGTAACAAAATGACAGATTGTTTCACTAGACAAGACCCTTATTCCTTGGCTGGGATCATGTAGAGCCCTTTGAAGTTGCGATGAAACTGCAATTGGACCTTCAACCCATTGGCCACCATAGAAGTCCACTATATGTAAAGTTTTCCTCAAAAAACTTTTTTATTTACTGAAGAAAGAAAGACATCTTGGTATCAGGAATTTTTTATTCTGGAAGTAAACTAATCCTTTAAAAACACTAACATTAATTACATTGTAAAAACACAAAATCATATTGCAATTTGGTTTCTTTATCTTTATATATATATATATATATATATATATATATATATATATATATATATATATATATATATATATATATATATATATATATCAATGACTCTATGAATATATCAATGACTGTCAGAAAATCCAACTGTTTAGACAGTTTATGGTCTGCCATAGCGAAAAACACATTTTCGTTGTAGCATACACACTCCGTTATCACTTGTTTGTGGCCTTGAGGTGGTTGAAGTGACTCATCGGAGACCCATCCAAGTCTATTGACAGATATGTGCCCGAGAAAGCTCTCAGCATTGTTGTTGCTGTTACGTGTTGTATCAGAACAGTTATATTCTTTAGTGCGCAGCCGACTCTGTCATTCTGTTTTCAAACATTTTCAAACGCATGTTTTTTTTTGAATACTCCCATTTTCTTATGTATATTACTTGATAATAATAGAGTTTGTGTTACTGGAACACAACAGCTTTTCTTCAACTGTCAGATTGAATAACACATTATTGTTAACACTATGCATACTATGCCTCCAGCGTGCCGCCAGTTATGCGATGCTATCAACATATAACAACAATCTATTGTGACGCACCAACAATTGGAACACACCACAGCTCTGTGGGTTTTTTAATTCTGGTTGGTGAATCACAGCATTAATGTGCTCAGGGTTTTTTTTTTTTTTTTGTTCAATGATAAATCTGTTTGTTTTGCCAGACAACTAAATTAATTTCTTGTCACATTATAACCTTTTATTATATACATTTTCAACTCAAATCAAATCAATATTTCATTTATATATGAACAGGATAATGTACAATCAGACAGCTATTAATGAAAAATAAACCATTTTAGGATGATACAAGATTACCATTTCCGGGTCTTTTTTCAATATTGACAGGCTGACTGCACATTACTGCTTTTATTTATTTGATATAATGCCCCAAAAATGAATTTTTGTGAGGGACCCAATTAATAATGTGAAAAATAATAATGTTTTACATATATGTGAAATATTGTGAAGACTTTATTTAATTTCTGTTCATTTCACTGGATGGGCTGGGTAAAAAATATTGATTTCTCGATTTTAATTGATTATCATTTTCATGAAACAATTATTGATTCTTAAATTCCAAGAACTGCTTAGTCTAGCCTGTTTTCAGTTAATGAATGGAACATTGTAACACACCTACCATCAAATAAATTGCAATAAGCTTTGTGCTTTGTTACTTTTGATATGAAACAAAGTCTCAGATTTCAAATTCTGTCCATTTTATTATGGTATTCAAACAATAAATGCTGTTTTGGCGCTGTTTAATGTGTACACAGTATTGATATAAATACTTTAGCTAAAATAATAATAAAAAAAAATATCTAAGTTAATACTTGTTCAAAACAGTCGCTTTAGCAAAGTTTGTACTATTTATTTATTATTATTATTTCTCTTCAATAAATATATTGTAATTAAAATATGTTAACATAAAAAATATTTTTTAAAATACAGAAACAAAATCATTTTAAAAAGTAAAGATTCTGAAAGCATTGAAGGAGATCCCATAACAATTTAATATAGATGTACAGAAGTAGCAACAAATGAGATTTTATTATATGATATTATTAATATCATGTTTTTAAATATGATGGTTTCATTCTAAACATGGTGATTATCTCTAAGTTGGACACCCGACATAATATATGATTTTTACCATCTGAATCTAACCATGTTGTGTCAACAAATGGAAAAGTCAGCCATCTATTAATTGTCATGTTAATTATTGTGGCTTTTAGCCCCACCAGCAGGGGGCTAAAACTGTTGCTTTAATTATGCTAAACAAAAATGATAATTATAAAGAAGACATTTTTTCTCAAAATATAAGCATCCATTTTAGTGATTCTCGTTTGCTACTTAAATCTACAACATTTAAAAAAAACATCAAATATTAGATCAAGTAAGCACAAAATCAACTTTACGCTGCTGCCTGCAATCACGTCAAGGATCAGACAAATTTGCACGTGCCTATGGAAAAGCGAATGTTTTAGAAAGTGCTGTATGCCATGTTTTTGTGCCATCTAGTGGTTTAGAGGAAAATAAAATCAAAAGCGCCTTTAGCCCCGTTGTACCCTATACTGTATGTTAAATACTATAGGGACTATATTTAGTGTCTGTTCAATTTACATTGTATCTATAAAGTAAATATACATAAAAAACACAGAAATGGTAGTTTCTGCTGGCACATGTATAATGTGATCAGCATTAATACAGTGATCTCTCAGTCACTTCGGCTATCTAAATCTGTCTCCCTCTCTCACATGCATAAATACCAGCACGTTGAAGGCAGTATGATGATAGTGTGTGTGTGTTATATGCGTGTGTGCTATATTAAAGATATTCACATCAGCGTGTCCAGAAGGGGGTGTGGAGGATTTAGCGCTGAAGACAGGATGAAAAACGAGTGACTGAGCATTTTCTCTGCTTTACTGACAGTCCCTCAATCCCAACAATCTGCAATCACCTTGAGGAACAGAAAGAGGGGGGGGGGGGGGGGGGGGTTGGTCAAGTAAAGCGGGGGTTTATTTAAAGGCATTAGTTAATCAGGAGAACGCAGTCGACATTTGAATGAGGAATGTGTATGCGATGTGATGGTTTGGTGCTCTGCAGGGAAAAGGGCTGTTTTAAAGTCATTAATGTGTAAGTGCCTGCAAGGATAACCTGATCATTACAGAGGAAACATGTATTTGAAGGTTAAAGGTGATTGTGTGTTGTTAGAGGATGGATGAGGCCATAAATCAGTCAAAATTGAGATGATAAGAAAGTAGTGGGTGACATGACACTTAGTTATTAAGAAGTGAACTTGTTATTATGGCATGTGACACAAGCAGATAGTTGTTCATGGGTGCAATGTCGGAAATTGGCACATTAATATAAAATTCAACTGATGTGCTGTCACATGCATGTTTTGCCACATTTGTGAAGAAAAATCATGTTTAGTTAGCATCCATCAAAAAAAGAAAAAGATAAGAGTCAGATTTAATATTCTCATTTGTATTTTCAAAGTACCTGTCTGGATTATCTGAAAATAGGCATTATCACATTTTTTCATTAGATTTCAAGCTAAAATATATATGTTTAATCATATCACAGAAGCAAGAGTGTCAAGTCACGTTTATAGCGCTTTATGCAATGCATATCTTAAAAGTCTTAAAACAGCTTCACAGCGATAGAAATAGCTGCAATGTTTCTCAATTATGAAGCAATTACAATTTCAGCAGAGAATCAGCTCTGAAAAGACAATAGTGACTTTATTCATCCCAGGTTATTGTTAATTATATTTAGTTCATTAACAGTATGAATGTTGCAAAGTTCACTATTAAGTGCCATAGGCCATGTACATACTGCAGCTAAATTCAGTTATCAGTTCACCTTCTACTCTGTATTCGCATTCTGTACACACCTAATTCACTAACATACAGGAGTGACAACTGAATTTGAAAACTGCATTAACTCTTGTAAAATACAGGTAGTAATAACCACATTTACACAAATTTGTCTGTATGTGAGATGCAAGAAAATAACAGTGAAAGAAGTCTTAACCTTAGCACACTTTGATACGGGGCTAGTTGCGTTCACGAGCCCTGCGGTAAAGCGTCAGTGTTGCCAGATCTTCATAGAAAAAGAACAACAAACTAGGACAAGTACAAAATACACAAAAATGCTTTATGCTTTATAGCACCCCCCCACCCCCCACCCCAAAAAAAAAAAAAAATCTCATAGACCACTTTATTAATCCCATAAAATTTTTAACGCGTTATGAGCTAAGACCAAACTACATGCCTAAAAGCGCTTGTAAATATGAGAACATGGCAACACTGCAAGACAACGCTCTCTAAGCAGCCTCTCGAGCATAAACAAAACACAGCACCTCTATCATCGGTAGTTTAGTTAAAATCGACGGACAAAAGGAGTTTTTAGCCAAAAAATGGCAGATACCAAATAGCTAAATTCTTATTCACTCCCGCATTTGTTACCATAGGAACATTTTGGAGTCTTGCAGGAGTGAATAAGAATGACTGCTGTTCCGTACACACATGGAACGATAATTTACAGGACTCGCTCTCGCAATTAAACGTAGTTTTCACTCCTGAAACTTGCAGAGTGTAAGTGGCCACAGAATCAGTTTAGTGTTCAATAATAGTACATCGATAGTGCTAGTTAATGGAATTATAAAATGACGGTGATTATGTACTTTTTGGGAAAGGAAGAAGTTTTGTGTCCTTCAAGTGGAGGTCTAAGTAGTTCTTGGTGATACAGTAGATTTGTTGTGATGTTGAAGGGGAATGTCTATTTGAATTTGGTGAAAATACTGATGAATAATAGGTTAATTTCATATTTTATATATATAGAGAGAGAGAGATATCAGTAAGTGGAAAGCAATTCTTTAGCAAAAAGTGAGTCACTCAACTTTTGTGGTTTGCCGTATGTAACAAAAATATTTAGTTGCAACACTGTGTTTAAATATGTGATAGAAATGAATATTTTTCAGCATTTTGAATTCAGATGTAGTTTTTTTGGGATTATTTTTGACAGTATAATTCTTTGACTATTTTTGTGTTACTTTTCCAGACTTAAATGTTTGACATCATAAGAATGAATGCTCAAATCTGAAGTATGATTTTTCCAGGTGCACTTGAAGGCAGCATATGTGTACTGACACATATGTGACCCTGGACTACAAAACCAGTCATAAGGCTCAATTTTTTAAAATTGAGATTTATACATCGCTTAAAAGCTGAATAAATAAGCTTTCCATTGATGTATGGTTTGTTCGAGATAAAACTATTTAAAAATCTGGAATCTGAGGGTGCAAAAAAATCAAAATATTGAGAAAATCAATAGAGAAAAGTTCTTAGCAATGCATATTACTAATCAGAAATTAGGTTTTGATATATTTACGGCAGGAAATTTACAAAATATATTTATGGAACGTGATCTTTACTTAATATCCTAATGATTTTTGACATAAAAGAAAAATGGATCATTTTGACCCATACAATGTATTTTTGTACTTATGACTGGTTTTGCGGTCCAGGGTCACATGATATCACGTTCCCTTTTGGTATGTGTGTGAATGCAAGCACACAGACTACTGGTTTAGTAAATTTTCCCAAATCACAGATGATGCGAAGCGAAATTAACTGTAAAACCGGAACTTGCTGCTGTAGTCAATCAATGGTACGATACAATTTGATTTTTATTCACCCCTACATTGTAGTGTGCGTTTATGTGTGATATTCATGAAATATTCACTCTGAACTTATAAGGAGAGACTTTGAAGCTTTAACAAAGTGCATTTTCTGTCATAAAGTCTTAATAACATCTGCATATTCAAATTATAAATGACAGGAGTGATATGTTAATGCCCTGCAAAAAAATGCAAATGTGGGTGCATCTCTCTCCCGTCCAAGGTCAAATGCAGAAACACCCATGATTTCTGATTGACGGATAGGCTGTCTTGTCAGTTGACTTTAATGTCTATGCCAATAACAACTGACAGATCCAATTAGTTGACAGAGTTTACCTTCTTCTCAGTAATCTGAAAATCCATAAAACAAAAATGCTATACACTATAGAAAAATAGTTCAGTACCAGAACTTTGGCTTGTAACAACAGCAGAACCCCTTTTGCTGCTATATGAAACCCTTTTTACGGAAGAACTGGAAGCTGGAGAGAACACTGTTTTCTGGTCACGATTCCCAGTATGAATATGGCATACAAATTGCCATACTAAAATTCCCTAGTGTACTGGCAACACGTTTAGACAGCTAGAGCAATTGACACACAAATGAATCCCCAGTGCATGTATGTGTGCGGCCCTATTCACACACAGGCATGTCCCATAAGCCCTGATGTGTGGCAGTGCCAGCTCAGACACAGCAGCAGGCTCTCTCTACTTTTCTGTGTGACTGCTGATCAAAGTCTCATATTTAGCTTTCCAACTGCATGCAGACTGTCTGCAGATCACTATATGTTTCATAGTTCGATGAGCACAGACACTACATGGAATTACATACACAAAGTAGAACACACACGCACACACACACACACACATACATACATATATATATATATATATATATACATATATATATATATATATATATATATATATATATATATATATATATATGTGAAGAGTTCAGATGCAAAACCAGCTAAATCCATCTGACGTCTTTCTTTAAAAAATGCATTTTTATCAGGCTCAGATGTATAGGTTTCTATGTAAGTACCGGTACTTCTGATTGGTCTGAGGCTGGTATTTTAGCAAGTTTGAAGAAAAAGTATTTGATGGACATATAATATGTGTCAAGAGCATTCACTCAGTATATATATATATATATATATATATACTGAGGGACACAAGTTGTTCTGATATTCACATTAGCAGCCAGTATTTAATGACTAATAATACCAGGGTCAGAGTTGAACAATGTTTGGCATTTTTTAAATCAGTTCAGAGTTTAAAATTGATCAATTTTCTGATAATATTGATAAATTGTTTCCAAAAACTACTAGATCAACTGACCTTCTCCAACGTTAAGTGCATGTGCATAGATCTATAGTCCAATCTTTCCTCCATACTGGCATAATTTCAGTTAGACTAAAAAGATTGCATGATGCTTTAAAAAGATGATTTATTGCTTTAATCTGACTGGTAATTGAACTTTCAAAGTGCAAGCAAACACACTTAATTCTCCAATTGATTTCTGTCCTGTTGTTTAGAGTGTAGATCATTTAGTGGCTTCTGTAAAAATAACAGACTCTATATATCAACTAAAGATTAAATACTTTAGATTGTTGGCAGTGGTTTGAGTTAGTGTGTATATCATGTTTGCATAGATTTATTGTGTTTAAAAAGCCAAGTTGGCTTTAGGAGTGGGCGTTATCTGTGTCTAATCCATTTCTTTCTCTTCAATGCTCAGTCACACGTTCTCAGATCAGATTAAGCTCAATACTCTCAGACTAGTCTATCAACCAATAGAACTACAGGCACTGATTTAGCTCTTCAGTCCCCATCCTAAGTTTAGCATAGAAGAACTGACCTCACACCAGTGACAATGAGCTTACCACTCTCAATAGTTAAAAAAGTTACATTTGTATGTAAGTTAAATATTTTCTGGAGTGTCAGTCAGTGACGAGTCCTGGAAAGCTTCATCTTGAGCTTTATGAACTGCTTCCCTTTCCTTAGTCTATATGACACTTTTCCTCTATATATTTTTTTCAAGGCTGCATAATTTACTTTAAAACATATTTAATACCAATAAGGTTTTGCAGCATGACAAATATACTGTACCATGGAACAGTAGAAACTAGTAGATATATTGCATACAGTTTTTTAATATCTATATATTTGCATGTTAGTGCTGGATTGCAACAAAGAAGCATAGAGTAATGTGAAAATACAGAACTTATTAAGCGGTTTAACATAAAGGGCCAAATTTACTAACAGCTTGCGTCAGCGCAAACTGATTTACTAAAGACGCGCAGTGAAGAATTAGTGCTGAAAAGCTGTTATTTTTGCGCCTGACCTTATTGAATATCCATTTGTAGGAGTTTTCCTTACAGACACAAAATTTATGGGAGGACAGTATTAAAATTAATCATGCAACATGAATTACTAATGTTTGCGCTTGCCAAATTACTGGTATTTGTGCCATTATTTAACGCCCAAAAACGCACGTCTTGAAGCGGGCGGTAATTTGCGCTGCTCTCGGTAAATTGCGCTGGTCATTATGGAAATGATCTGGCTGCATCTGTCTTCTTTAATGTGCGCATTGTCAGTAAATCACACGTAGAATTTCTCCTCCCATTGGTGCTTTTATGGAAATGCGCTCTAACGTTAATTTGCCCTGTTTAGTAAATCTAGCCAAAAGTGTTGGTTGCTGTCACGCTCAGTCACTACAGACACTGAAGATAAAGTGTATAAGTGAGTTTATTCCAAACAGACAGAGTAAACAGGTTTACTGCAGGTAGGTATTTTGGTAAGCACTCCAGCAGGTCACAGACGAACCCATCTTCTCCTTTACAGGTTTCTCACAGGTAAGTATACAGGTAAGTATTCAAGTAGACACACATTAATCATCACATCTTTCGTGGCAGGATAATCACAGGTGGGTGCTCAGGTGAAGTCAGTACATATACGTGTCACACAGATTCTCTGCAGGTAAATACGAGGCAAGGTAAGTATACTCAGTCTTTCAGGGCAACGTTCTCCGTATAGAAACGTGAACAGCGAAAGTCCTTTCAACAGGAAGGTAGCGGGCAAGCCAGTAGAAGATCTCAGGACAAGAGAGCGTGTCGACCTTGAGCTCAGCCATCGAATGAATGGCTGAGCGTCTCTTTTAAAGGGAGCTGCAGATTGCGACCAGGTGTTAGTAATCCGGTGATTGCGAGCGTGTGACCGATGCTGATTCAGGTGCAGGTGATTGCGTGACTTCGGTAGAGGCTGTTCCCGGATCAGGTGAGTGTGACGGTGTGACATTACCCCCTCCTCCACGAGCGTCTCCTGACGCTCGTACCCGACGGCGAGGGCGGCCTCGACCTCTTGGGGCTGGACAGTTAGGATGAGATTGGTGGAACTCTGTGGTGAGAGAGGGGTCGAGTATGTCATCTCGGTCGACCCAGCTTCTCTCCTCGGGGCCGTAGCCCTCCCAATCTATGAGGTATTGGAGTCGCCCGTTCCGCCGCCGGGAGTCGAGGATCTCCTGGACTCTGTAGATGGTTTCCGTGGTCTCAATTTCAGGCGGAGGAGGGGGTTCCTGGTGGTCTGCAGGGGGAGGAAACATAGGATCAACGTGACGTTTAAGAAGTGACACATGGAAGCTGGGTGCTATACGGTAGTGAGGTGGTAGTTGGAGTTCATAGGTCACTTCATTCAGGCGTCGGACAACTGGGAAAGGACCTATGAACTTGGGGCTTAATTTGCGACAGGGTAACCGTAAGTTGATGTCGCGTGTGGAAAGCCATACCAACTCGCCCGGCTGGTATTCCGGAGTCGGGGATCGGCGAGTATCTGCCCACCGTTTGTGTCTCCGCACTGCCCGCTGAAGGTGGACGTGTGCGGAATTCCACACCCTTTCGCTCTCCCGGAACCAGTAATCTACCGCTGGGACAGAGGAGGGTTCGTCGTTCCAGGGAAAGAGAGGTGGTTGGTAACCTAGAACACATTGAAAGGGTGTTAGGCCAGTGGTTTCTTGTCTTAGTGAGTTCTGGGCATACTCCGCCCAGGGTAGGTACTGGTTCCAGGATTCTTGATGACTGTGGCAGTAGGATCTCAGGTAACGGCCGATTTCTTGGATCTTGCGTTCTGTCTGGCCGTTCGTCTGCGGATGGTATCCCGAGGATAAGCTGATGGATACTCCGAGTAGTCGAAAGAACTCCTTCCACACTCGGGAGGTAAACTGCGGTCCTCTATCCGATACTATGTCCTCAGGGATTCCAAAATGCCTGAAAATCTGAGAAAACAATAATTGAGCTGTGTTCATGGCTGTGGGTAGTCCCGGTAAGGGAATTAGTTTACAGGCCTTTGAGAAACGGTCTACAACCACCAGAATAGTTGTGAACCCATCAGATGCAGGCAGGTCAGTAGCAAAGTCTATTCCTATATGGGACCAAGGTCGTTGAGGAATGGATAGAGGAACCAGCTTACCCTCGGGCAGACGTCGAGGGGTGTTATTAATGGCGCAGATGGAACATCCACGGATATAGCGGTGTACATCGCGTGCCATCTGTGGCCACCAGTAATGATTGCGGAGTAGCGAGAGGGTGCGTTTACTGCCGGGGTGCCCGGAACCTGGGGATGTATGTATAGAGTCCAGAATGTAATGACGGAGAGAAGATGGTATATATTGTTTACCTTCTGGACCTCCAGGTGGCGCCGGTTCATGAAGGGTGGCTTCTTGGATCTGGTCGTCCCATGACCATTTAATGGGAGCGAGGAAGACGGACTGAGGTAAGATGGGTTCAGGTTCCTCCAGGCTGGGGTCAGGCTGATGGACTCGGGACAGAGCATCGGCTTTAGTGTTTTTGGTACCTGGTCTGTAGGAAATGTGGAAGTTAAATCGGGTAAACAACAGTGACCATCTAGCTTGGCGTGGATTCAATCGTTTAGCTCCCCGTAAGTACTGTAAGTTTTTGTGGTCAGTGATTACAGTAAATGGAAATTGTGCACCTTCTAACCAATGGCGCCATTCATCGAGGGCCAGTTTGATGGCTAGTAACTCACGATTTCCCACGTCATAGTTTTGTTCTGCAGGTGATAATTTCTTCGAGAAGTAGGCGCAGGGATGCAGCACAGGCGGTTTTCCGTGCCACTGGGATAGGGTGGCGCCAACGCCCGTGGTAGCGGCGTCCACCTCCATGACAAAAGGCAAATTTGGGTCAGGATGCTTGAGGATGGGTGCGGTGCAGAAGGCTGTCTTAAGCTGTATGAAGACAGCTTGCGCCGCAGGTGTCCAAGTGATAGTTTTCTTGGCTCCTTTGAGGAGAGAGGTGAGTGCAGAGGTTATTTGACTATATCCTTTAATGAAACGTCGATAAAAATTTGCAAACCCCAAGAAGCGTTGCAGTTCCTTGACCGTGGTAGGGATTGGCCAGTCCTGCACAGCGGTAATTTTCTTAGGATCCATTTCGATCCCTTCTGGGGAGATGTAGTATCCTAGAAATTGCACTCGGGTCTGGTGAAATTCACACTTTTCTCCTTTCAAATAGAGGTGGTACTGTCGGAGTCGTTGGAGAACCTGTGTGACATGGAAGATGTGAGATTGCAAGTCATTAGAATAAATGAGAATATCGTCTATATAGACAACCACGTATTGATGTAGCATATCCCGGAAGATTTCATTCATGAAATTTTGAAATATGGATGGAGAGTTGGCTAGGCCGTACGGCATGACCCGATACTCGTAGTGGCCGCTAGGGGTGACAAAAGCGGTCTTCCATTCATCACCACGACGAATACGGATCAGATTATAGGCACTTCTAAGGTCTAATTTACTGAATACCTTAGCTTGCCGTAGTTCCTCCAAGGTAGATGGTATGAGTGGAAGGGGATATGCGAATTTGACTGTTTGTTCGTTTAATGTCCGGTAATCAATACATGGCCGAAGGCCTCCATCCTTTTTGGCTACAAAGAAGAAACTAGAGGCAGCTGGTGACGTGGATGGTTGGATAAACCCCTGCGCTAAGGCCTCTGCTACATATTCTTCCATAGCCTGACGTTCCGGTAAGGAAAGTGGGTATATTTTGCCTTTAGGGAGAGTGGCGTGCGGTACCAGGTCTATAGCGCAGTCCCATCGTCGATGTGGTGGGAGTTGGGTTGCTGCGGTTTTGCTGAATACGTCATGAAATTCAGCATATTCCTGGGGAATTAGAATTTCCTTCCGTACCTCCGGGCTTTCGATAGTGGTGGAATAGCAAGTCAGATTTTGGTACTGTGGAAGGGATGACAGACAATGATAATAACAGTGGTCACTCCATTTCAAGATTTCACCTGTACGCCAACGGATCTGAGGATCATGAGTTTCCAGCCAAGGCCGTCCCAGCAAGATGTCCACTGTGGCTTCAGGGAGCACCAGGAAAGAGATGGACTCCTTGTGGAAACAACCTATTTGAAGAGTGATAGGGTAGGTACATGAATTGATAGGTCGAGAATCTAGAGCCTTTCCCTGGATTGTAGTGATGCGGTAAGAAATGGAACTTTTGTGTTTAGGGATCTGCCACTCCTCCAGACATCGTGAGGAGATAAAGTTGTCGGCGGCTCCCGAATCCACGAGTGCTTTTACTGGAAAGGATTTAGACTCATAGACAAGTACAGCATCAATTAGAGGTATCGTATGTACATTATGAAGCATATGACCCACACTCACCGTAGCTTTAGCGGGTCGGACTGGACATTGCAGGAGGAGGTGAGATGGGGCACCGCAGTACAAACATAACCCTTCTTGAAGCCGTCTGGTGCGTTCTTGAGCAGTTAAGTGGTAGGTATCTGTATGCATAGGTTCTTCGGTCGGGGTACCTGATGGACTCAATTCAACAGGTGCATCACAAGCGGTTAAATGTTGGGATACAGTTAAAGCTCTCTTGAGGAATGCATCGAGTTCCACATTATCATCATAGATAGCCATGTGTTGGCGAATGTTGTTATTGAGACCCCGACGAAATACCGCCAGCAGAGCGGAATCATTCCAGCCGCTTGTGAGGGAGAGAGTGCGGAAACGCAGAATATACTCGTGAATAGGTAGGTTACCTTGACGAAGTTGCAGTAATTCTTCCTGTGCAGTAATAGGAGTGATAGGTTGACCAAACACCTGGCGAAAGTGTTGTAGGAACAGCTTCAAGGATCCCAGGTGAGGGCTCTCTGCCGTCCACAGCGCTTCAGCCCATTGTAGGGCTCGTCCCGTTAACAGCGTGATAATCAGGGCAATCTTACTACGATCAGTGGGAAATTGTCCCGGCTGTGCCTCAAAATACAAAGAACATTGTAACAAAAATCCATTGCAGGACGCTTGGTCACCTGAAAAGGGAAGGGGACGAGCCACTGGGCTTGATGAAACTGGTGGGTTAGAGCGTACCTCATGTAATACTTGGAGAAATGCCGCGTACGGATTTACACTCGCCGCGGCTTCCCCTTGTTCCATTTTGTCGTTGCTGGGCTGAGCTTCTGTCACGCTCAGTCACTACAGACACTGAAGATAAAGTGTATAAGTGAGTTTATTCCAAACAGACAGAGTAAACAGGTTTACTGCAGGTAGGTATTTTGGTAAGCACTCCAGCAGGTCACAGACGAACCCATCTTCTCCTTTACAGGTTTCTCACAGGTAAGTATACAGGTAAGTATTCAAGTAGACACACATTAATCATCACATCTTTCGTGGCAGGATAATCACAGGTGGGTGCTCAGGTGAAGTCAGTACATATACGTGTCACACAGATTCTCTGCAGGTAAATACGAGGCAAGGTAAGTATACTCAGTCTTTCAGGGCAACGTTCTCCGTATAGAAACGTGAACAGCGAAAGTCCTTTCAACAGGAAGGTAGCGGGCAAGCCAGTAGAAGATCTCAGGACAAGAGAGCGTGTCGACCTTGAGCTCAGCCATCGAATGAATGGCTGAGCGTCTCTTTTAAAGGGAGCTGCAGATTGCGACCAGGTGTTAGTAATCCGGTGATTGCGAGCGTGTGACCGATGCTGATTCAGGTGCAGGTGATTGCGTGACTTCGGTAGAGGCTGTTCCCGGATCAGGTGAGTGTGACGGTGTGACAGTTGCAAAACAATGTTGACATTTTACAGTGATTTTAAAACAATTTTACAAGGACTTCAATGTCCTTTGTACAATTCATTTGTTATGAATAATCATCTTTTGTTTGCTCTGTCAAGTTTTTAACTCATTCACCGAAGTCAGATTATCCAAAAAGCATTATCACGTGGTTATTTCTAATGTTAGATGGTTATATTCATTTTTTTTGCATTGAATTTACAGCAAAAATAAAACTGCAAAATGGTGCCCAGCCATACCACCCATAATCTAACTACTGTCACAGTATCATTGGCTGATAATTAAGAATTTTTTAAAAATAAACTAACTGTATTTTTTTTTTATTATGACACTGGATATTTAATTGGGAACAGTAATTTCAACATTTTTACATTTAGATTACCACTGGCATCATGTTCACTTAAAGTCTGGATTAAATGAAATCCCACGTTATGTATTTTGTAAATGCATTAATTGCATTGTGAATGATTTATCAGTGCATATGTTTCATTTTTAATCAGCAGAATGACAAATCTCAATCCAATCTTGCAGTTAAATAACAGGCTTCTCTCTGGTAATGTAAGCAGGTTTTCTCTAGTTATTTAGTCCAATCATTTGCTTGCAAATAATCAACAACCAATGGATAGAAGCCTATTTAAACTATTTTATTTGTGAACTTATGTTTAGTTATTCTTTTTAATAGTTTTAATAGTTAATTTTTTAAATATTGGTCACAGACACAGAGATATACTTTAAATTTCACCTAGCTAATTACTCACTAAAAACTCCCACAGATCATGTTTTTATGCTATTTCAAGTCTCGTTTTGATGTAAGAGTGCGAGTTGCTTACTTATTTTTTTTTAAATTAGTCTTCCCATTAAAGGAGAAGTCCACTTCTAAAACAATAATTTACAGATAATGTACTCACCCCCTCGTCATCTAAGATGTTCATGTCTTTCTTTCTTCAGTCGTAAAGAAATTATGTTTTTTGAGGAAAACATTTCAGGATTTTTCTCCATATATTGGACTTCTATGGTGCCCCGGGTTTGAACTTCCAAAAGGCAGTTTAAATGCGGCTTCACACAATTCCAGCCGAGGAAGAAGGGTGTTATCTAGCAAAACAATCGGTTACCTTCATTTAAAAAAAAAATACTATTTAAATACTTTTTAATCTCAAATGCTCGTCTTGTCTTGCTCTGCCTGAACTCTGTGTATTCTGACTCAAGACAGTTAGGGTATGTTAAAAAACCCCAATCGTATTTTCTCCCTCAACTTCAAAAATCATTTCAAAATCATCCTACATCGCTGCAGAAGTACAGACCCAGTCTTTGCAAAGAAGATCAAACACCCTTAAAAAAAAAAGGTAAAAAACAGCAATATAGGACAATTTTGAAGTTGAGGGAGAACATGAGATGGGAGTTTTTCGACATACCCTAACTTTCATGAACCGGAAAAAAAGTTCAGGCAGATTAAGACAAGATGAGCTTTTAACATTAAAAAGTATATAAATTGTATTTTTATGAAAACAACCGATCGTTTCGCTAGATAAGACCCTTCCTCCTCGGCTGGGATCGTTTACAATCACATTTGGGATCGTTTGAAGCCACATTTAAACTGCCTTTTGGAAGTTCAAACTCGGGGCACCATAGAAGTCCACTATATGGAGAAAAATGTGCAAATGTTTTCCTCGAAAAACATAATTTCTTTACGACTGAAGAAAGAAAGACATGAACATCTTGGATGACAAGGGGGTGAGTACATTACCTGTAAATTTTTGTTCTGAAAGTGGACTTCTCCTTTAACGCCTTTATATCGTTCATTCAGGCTAATTTACAAATGTGGAACACACACAAACATGAGAGGCGGGATTTATTGCATGAACCAATCACAGCCAAACATAACCAAATCTTATCCAGTCATATCGCGATGGAGGCATTGCCTCCTCTCACGTGACTTTTCCATTCATTTTCAATTACCCCCCACCAAAAACTCACCGCACGCTTTAGGGGGTCTGTTAAAACTCAGTGGTCTCAGGGGAGGTGAGAGAGACACAGATTCCCACTGAAACTTTACATGCTGGTGTCGCTGTTGGACATTTCTGTCGCTGTTACATTTAATTATTAAATGTAAAATGTTAATGTTAAATTAGTTAAATGTAATGTTTAGCAAATCTGAAAATGAATATCCATTTTTCATTTAGACAAAAATGTACTTTTAAACTGTAATATTGGCCATATATTGATATTGGCCAGAATTGTAATGTTGTTATAATATTTTAGCTGCTGTATATTGATATCTGTCTGTTTTTTTGTTTGTTTGTTTTCAGTTTGCTCACAGTTTTCCAGAGGAGTATATGCCATCTTTGGCTTCTACGATAAGAAGTCGGTGAACACCATCACATCATTCTGTGAGACACTGCACGTGTCCTTCATCACGCCCAGTTTTCCAGCTGATGGACTAAATCAGTTTGTTCTGCAGATGAGGCCTGATATCAAAGGTCCTCTCATCAGCCTGGTGGAGTATTACAAGTGGGAAAAGTTTGCTTATCTGTACGACAGCGACAGAGGTAAACACTCTCTCTCTGTCTTTTTAGAAATGTATGCATTTTTTATCTTTTTTTCTCAGCCAAGACTCTTTCAGAGCTGCTTGCACACACACTTAAACACACATACACTAGAGAATTCAATCAATAGTCCTATTACTTTGCGGTGAAATGCCTCTCGGAGAAAGAGCATGTGAGTTGGGAGTGCTTACAGATAAGCACATTACAGTCTCTCTCTCTTTCTTACTCTCTCTCTCTTGCTCTCTCTCTCAGTCTGTTTTTTTCTTAATTTATACATCTTTTAATTTTTAAATTTAAAATTAAAAGATGTAACATGATAGGTTTCTCTTGACAAGCAATTTATCGGTACAAATTGCCGATCAGTTAATATTTTATGTGTAATGCACTGCTATATGAAGTACGACAGCGCAAAAGTAGAAACATTTGACAGGTTTCTGTTGTCACTTATCATAGCCACAGTTGGTTAGGACACAGTGTTGTTTATTGCATAATTGCATTGCAGTTGGCCAATATATTGAATATTCACACTATTTAGTGACAGATTTGCTGGTAAAATAAAATCAAGTAACATTGCCAATGCTCTCATTTTTATTTGCTGAATAAGATTCCTCAGAACTTGTTTAACAAAGCTTCCCTGTCTCAGGATCATGACTTCAAAAAGTTCACGAAAGTCTTTGTGTGATTTTTTTTTTTTTTTTTTACATATTGAAATGTTTCCCACATCTTTTGACCAATGAATTTGACTTTTCCAGTTGTTTCTGGAATCCAGCTTTATTACTGGATAATAATTATTATTACTAGATTTTATTAGCATTTTATAGATATTCCACTCATAAAGAGCAATTTATGGGCAATAAAATATTTTAGAACAAAGCTAGAAAAATGCATATTCACTGTAAAAATATCCATTACTTTTCCAGATTTGGAAGTCATTTTATTTTTCTTCAGATATGTTTAGGTTTTGAATTAATGATGGTTCCGGAAATAATTAATAATAAATCTCTTTTAACCCTTTAACTGTCACTCCCTATCTTGAACATAAACATGAAAATGCACTCAAAATTAAATTTTTATAATTCATGAATGAAAACATTTTGTAATATGATTTTAATGTACAATTTCTATGGTAATGCAATGTCTGATTTAAAAATGGTTTTCAAATTATGAATTTTGAGATTTTAAGTTTTCAGGTGATATATCATTTCTTATGATTTCTATTGTGTGATAGGTAAAAAGGCAACAAAGAAAGTCTTTTGTGACAAAGGTCAGAACTCATGTTATGATGTAGATTTTTGAGGTGCACTCTTGTCATATATTAATCTATTACTTTTCCTACACAATTTGTAACACAAAAGAGTGGTAAAATATCTATTTAGGAGTCTTAGACCTTTCCAACGATGTATAGTTTGTCATGATTAGATTAGAATTTATTTGTAAAATGGTGAAGTAAACGTAGGCGTCCCACAGAGTGGACGGTGACAGTTAAAGGGTTAAATAACATTTAAATACATACAAATTGTGATGTAAAAGGGTTAAAAATATCACTGTATTGTCTTGGACATATTCTGTAAGCTCTTACCTAACATTTTTTGGCAGTCTCAGAATTTCTGATATTGCAACCATGTTAGCTGAATGCTTCCTGAATGTTTTCACTGTTGACTGGAGTGTCCGTTATGTGCTGCATCTCTGGTTTGAGGCGGCGAAATAAATCTCTCCCCCAAGACCTAGATATGAAATCAACCGAGAGAGATAGAGAGAGGGAGTGAAGGGAGAGATGTGCAGTAAGGAGGGAAGCTTAAGAGAAGAGGAGTATGAAAGGGCAAATGACCAAAAGAGAGAACGCTGAAATAAAGAGAGCAGGGAGGAGAAATGATAAATGAAGGAAAAAAAGTGTCCCAAGGGGCCTTCTAGTGCAATAAAAATACTCCTGATATCAAGGTCTCTGGGTGTAATTTGGAGTAGTGGTTGATTAAAGTAGAACAGTGGTTAAAACAGAGAGTAACCGTAATTGAGATTGAATCTCATTTAAAAAGACACAGTGAAGCTAGTAGACATGGGGTTTTAAAGCAATTACACTTTAGGAAGGTAATTAAAGCTTGAGCAGATTGATGAAAAATTTTATGAAGACATTTGATAGGAGGCACTCACATGCACACTGCTGTGTGTCTCCCTATGTAGGTCTGTCTACCCTGCAGGCAGTGCTGGACACAGCAGCAGAGAGGAAATGGCAGGTAACGGCCATAAACGTTGGAAACTTGAAAGATGAGTGGAAAGACGAGGCATATCGCTCCCTCTTTCAGGACCTGGAGAACAAGAAAGAGAGGAGAGTCATTTTAGACTGTGAACAGGACAAAGTCAAGGACATTATGGAACAGGTGAATGACGCACTAAAAACACATTATGGCACACGTGTAAGGTCAGCAATGTAGTTAAAGAATGATGTACTGCGTACACCTTCAACATTCATTATGTGACGCTTTAATTAAATTGCTCTTGTGAACAATGTTTTTTGCCTGCTTCTCCTCAGGTCATCACGATCGGTCGACATGTGAAAGGATATCATTACATCATTGCAAATTTTGTAAGTTGCCAAAGATCATTTCTTTTACTGTTGTCGGTTAAAGAAATGGTTCTCTCAAAAGTGAAAATGTTATCATTATTTACTCACCCTCTTTTGTTCCAAAACCATTTGATATTCATTGTTTTGAGGAGAAATAAAAAAAAAAACCCATATAGCTAAATTATACAGTTAGCAGCAGTTGTCAAGCTCCCAGAAGTTTAAAGGGATAGTTCACTCAAAAATGAAAAGTCTTTAAAGGAGAAGTCCACTTCCAGAACAACAATTTACAGATAATGTACTCACCCCCTTGTCATCCAAGATGTTCATGTCTTTCTTTCTTCAGTTGTAAAGAAATTGTTTTTTGAGGAAAACATCTCCGCATTTTTCTCCATATAATGGACTGATATGGTGCCCCGTTTTTGAACTTCCAAAATGCGGTTTAAATGCGGCTTCAAACGATCCCAAATGTGGTTGTAAACGAGTCCAGCCGAGGGTCTTATCTAGCGTAACGATCGGCTATTTTCATAAAAATAATAGAATTTATATACTTTTTAATGTCAAACATTCATCGTCTCACTATGCCTGAACTGTTTTTTTCCTGTTTATGACAGTTAGGGTATGTCGAAAGACTCCCATCTCATGTTTTCCCTCAACTTCAAAATTGTCTTATATCGCTGTTTTATCTTTTTTGTTAAAAGTGTTTGATCTTCTTTGCTTGTTCACTTTGCAAAGACTGTGTTTGTACTTCTGCAGCGATATAGGATGATTTTGAATTTTTGAAGTTGAGGGAGAAAATACGATTGTTTTTCGACACACCCTAACTGTCTTGAGGGAGAGGGAGACAAGACTGACGTTTGAGATTAAAAAGCATTTAAATTGTATTTTTTAATGAAAATAACCGATCGTTTCGCTAGATAAGACCCTTCTTTCTTGGCTGGACTTGTTTACAACCGCATTTGGGATCGTTTGAAGTCGCATTTAAACTGCATATTGGAAGTTCAAATTTGGGGCACCATATCAGTCCATTATATGGAGAAAAATCAAAATCCTGAAATGTTTTCCTCAAAAAACATAATTTTTTTACGACTGAAGAAACAAAGACATGAACATCTTGGATGACAAGGGGGTGAGTACATTATATGAATATATATGAATCTTTGTTTTGGAAATGGACTTCTCCTTTAATTACTCACCCTCATGTCGTTCCAAACCTGTAAAACCTTCGTTCCTCTTCAGGATACAAATTAAAATTATGATTACCAGGGTTCGAGAGATTACCAGGGTTCAAGCGTTTTAAGGCATATGAAAGCACATTTGAAAAAAGACATTATTTAAGAAACCTATAATCATCAAATCAATGATTTAAAAAAGCATTTTTGGCAAATATAGGTAATTTACCATAGAACATTTTTAACGTGTATGAATGTTATAGTGCCTTATAGGATTTGGGGTAAATTTGGACAGGCCCCTTTTCTAAATGATCTGTCCAAATGTTATAGCTTCTCAAAGGGTAAATTTCTGTTTTTGATAATTATTGACCTGGAGAGTCCAGAAATTTGTACAGCAATGCTTAATTTTGCTTTTCCAGACCTAGAACCTAGGTTTTTTTACATCTTCTCGATCATTTAACAAATGATTTGATTGACAGCAGTGGTTCTAGAGGCAAAGTTGTCAGAAATGAGGAGTTCTATCATATGATAAGAATATTGCATGTATGTGCGAAAAAACACACAATGTACAATTGTTTACACCCTTGAAAAATGCGATATCACCCCCCCACGCCCGCTGTCGGCAGTGTGAGTACTACCATCCCTTCAAGTTTCAAGTCTCTACGACTTATGGTTTGGTCTGCACTATCATTTTTACGTGGAGATTGGTACGTGCTTGAATCCCTAAATAATTTTTGATGAAATCCAGTATTCTGACCATGTAAAGACAGCAACTACCACGTTCAAACCCTTGAAAGGTAGTAAGGATCATCATTAAGAAAGTCCATGTGACATCAGTGGTTCAACCGTTATTTTCTGAAGCTATCATATCATCAAAATCCACTATCTTCTCTTCTAACACAGAAGAGAAGAAATGGTTGAATAAAGTCATTATTTTTGTTTTCTTTGCGCACAAAAAGTATTCTCGTTGCTTCATAAAATTAAGGCTAAACCACTGAGGTCACATTGACAATTTTAACAATGTCCTTGCTACCTTTCTGGGTCTTGAACATGTTAGTTGCATTGCTGTCTGTGCAGGGTCAGAAAGCTCTCGAATTTCATCCAAAAATATCTTAATTTGTGAAGAAAAAAAAAACCCACACAACTCATAACTGGCCTTTCACCAGAAAATTACTTTTCGATTATAAAGTTGTAATATTTTGAGAATAAAGTCAAAATTATGAGAATTAAGTCATATCAGTATGAGATTAATGTCGTAATATTAGCTATGATAATGAAGTTGTAAAAAAAGTGGAGTCAATTTCAGATGGCACAAAAGAGGCAATTTCCTGAATGTCTGTCTGTTTTTTTCTCCTGAATAAATTCAGTTTCCTACCTAACCAATGCAGTGTCCAGAAACTAATGATAAACCACTGCTTAAAAGCTGCTTTGTTGGTAAATCCTATCCTGTATATGTAAGATTTAACTAAATCCTAAACATCCATTTCTTGACTGCAGAAGCCCACTGATGCAGGCCTATTCCCGTTGTTATAATAACACCATTTCTTTTAATAATGTTAATTTTTTTTCTTTAAATATTTGTCATTTGTTCACACAATATTTTGCCTTTTTTACAATTTTACCAAAATTTAAGGTATGATTTTTCTAAATGCGTTTGTTGTTTGGAAAAGAGCAACTTGGACATTTTACCAAGCATCTCTTTTTGTTTTATATGAATGAAGGAAAGTCATATGGGTTTAGAACATTGCAATGGAAATAATGACAGAATTTACATTTACATAATTTTACATTCATGTTTGTGATACCAACTATACAGCAGCTTACGGTTTTGTGTAGCATGAACAATGTTATTAAAAAGTGTATGTGTGTTTCAGGGCTTTGTGGATGGAGATTTGTCCAAGATTCAGTATGGAGGAGCGAATGTATCTGGATTTCAGATAGTGGATTTTGATGACCCGCTTGTTGCTAAATTTGACCAGCGCTGGGAGGCACTGGAGGAGAAGGAGTACCCTGGAGCAGACAGCAGAATCAGGGTGAAGGAGTGCAAATATTTAAACTATGCTGAAATAAAAATGCAGCTGACAGAATTTTGAACATAGTTATTATCTCTATATATTATGGATGTTATTATATCTATCATAAAACACCAAAAAGACATTTTTATGGTCTTCATATTTCTTTCCCTTGCAGTACACTTCCGCTCTCACATATGATGCCGTGCAAGTAATGACCGAGGCATTCCGCTTTCTGCATAAACAAAGGATTGACATCAGTCGCCGTGGCAACAACGGAGACTGCCTGGCCAATCCTGCGGTGCCGTGGGCTCAGGGGGTGGAGATAGAGCGTGCTCTCAAACAGGTCTGCCCTGCCAGCGCATTATCAAATCCTGTTGTCTGTGTGTGACAACTTTATAACATTTAACATTTGTGCATGTGTATGTGTTTGATCAGGTACGTGTGGATGGATTGACAGGAAACATTCAATTCGATCAGTACGGCAGAAGAGTGAATTATACAGTCAATGTTATGGAGCTGAAAAACAGTGGCCCTGTGAAGGTAACACAGACATTTTCATGAACTTGAGTACTTGTGGTGGGGTTGGGAATTGCAAGAATTTGTACTAGAGATTCTGATTTCAATACTACCTAATGATATCAAATAATGAACATTGCACTTCTGTCCTACAATTAGTTCTAATTGTATAATAATTAAAATCTGAACTAAAGCAGTACTTTTTTAATGTTTTCATCAAGAATGCATTAAACTGATAAAAATAAAATATTTCAAATAAAAGCTGTTCCAAAAAGCTTTGGAACTATTCAAAATTCATAATAATAACAAATGTTTATATATATATATATATATATATATATATATATATATATATATATATATATATATTTTTTTTTTTTTTTTTTTTTTTTTTTTAAGGATTTGTAATGTTTTTAAAGAATTCTCTTCTGCTCACCAAGCCTGCATTTATTTAAAAAGCTTTTGTAACATTATGCACTAGACAATTAAAAGCTTGGAGTCCGTATAATTTCTTTTTTTTTCTTTCTTTCTTTTTTTTATTTAACAAGGAGGCTTTAAATGGATCAGAAGTGATGATAAAGACATTTCTAATGTTACAAAAGATTTCTATTGCAGATAAATGCTGTTCTTCTGAACTTTCTATTCATCTAAGAAACCTACTCTACTCAGCTGTTTTCAACAAAAATAATAATAATGTTTTTTGAGCAGCAAATCATAATATCAGAATGATTTCTGAAGGATCATGTGACACTGAAGACTGGAGTAATGATGCAAAAAAATCAGCTTTGGAATCACAGGAATAAATTACATTTTAAAATATATTAAAATAGAAAACAGTTATTTCAAATAGTAAAAATATTTCAAAATGTTACTATTTTTGCTGTACTTTGAATCAAATAAATGCAAGCTTGGTGAGCAGAAGAGACTTCTTAAAAAAACTGTATTTTTAATCAAAAACAGATCTGCCTAAAAATCTTAATCTTACTCTTATGTTATCATCTGACAAGTATCACAAGCTATAAGTTGATATGAACTGACATAAACTGTTTCTGAAACTGATCTGAAATGACACTTTCTTTGGTAGCCGAAAGCTTAAAAATATGTTTTCATAAAATACTGAATTCGTTAATAAACAGTTAATAAATGAATGCATAATGAATTTTATAAATGATGGGCATGAGTTCGAGAATGATTCTAAAGTCTTTGTAATTCGTTACAAAGAACTAGTTCATAAAAGTAATTAATGAACAACATTGTGAAAGATGTTTGTGCAGCCAGTGTGGGTATAAAGGTGTGCTGACAATTTATCGTCTTTGTCTTATTTCACTGCACACAGTCCTTCTCTTTCATCACATTCAAGTCAGACTGCAAGCAGACAGCCCAGCAACATAATTTCTTTTTCCTTGGCACTGTTGATTCAGTCGTACCACAGCACCACTGCTGAATAGTGATGTAGGAAACACCGTCAGAATATTTAAGTGCAGCGTTCCATTCACATTTAGGAAAAAAATCATTATAGAGCCCTTAACTGAACTAAAATGTCCAGAAGAACAGTTCTGAGTAAGATTCTTGATTCCTAACCTCAACTTTTAACACTTGTCAAAGTGAACATTTGATTATTAGTTTTGTTTTCTCAACAGGAGTGTTCAGAAAGTTCAATTTCATGAGTGTGTGCTCTTTCTCAGATTGGTTACTGGAATGAGGTGGACAAAATGGCGGTGACAAAATCTGACCTTTTCCCCAACGACACCATGGGAATGGAGAATAAAACAGTTGTTGTAACAACAATCCTGGTAAGAGATATTCCATGATATCAAGAGCAACTGAAATTGCATACATTCAAGGATATCTCAACATACTGTGTTTCCCTCCCTGCCTGTTTGGTGTAGGAGGCACCGTATGTAATGCTGAAAAAGAATGCAGAATTATTCACCGATAATGAGCGTTATGAGGGATACTGTGTGGACCTGGCCGCCGAGATCGCAAAGCATTGTGGCTTTAAGTATCAGCTAAGGATTGTAGCAGATGGAAAGTATGGTGCACGAGATGCTGAGACCAAGATCTGGAATGGCATGGTTGGGGAACTGGTGTATGGGGTGAGAAGTAAAACATACACTCGCTCACAGAGACAAGAGTGTACTATGTACTACCAGTGTCAGTATGTCATTCAACTAATTCCTCCTCTTTTCACTGTTGACAGAAAGCAGACATAGCTGTAGCCCCTCTAACCATCACTCTGGTCAGAGAGGAGGTGATCGACTTCTCGAAACCATTCATGAGTCTGGGCATATCCATTATGATCAAGAAACCACAGAAATCCAAGCCGGGTGTCTTCTCTTTCCTGGACCCGTTGGCTTACGAGATCTGGATGTGCATTGTATTCGCCTACATCGGAGTTAGCGTTGTGCTCTTCCTTGTTAGCCGCTTCAGCCCTTACGAGTGGCACACTGAGGAATTTGAGGATGGGCAGCTGGGCCCTAGCGAATCTACGAACGAATTTGGGATCTTTAATAGTCTGTGGTTTTCTCTGGGCGCTTTTATGCAGCAGGGATGCGATATTTCGCCAAGGTTGGTGCGTGCAGTGGGCGCTAATGCTAGCTGGCTAGCGCGTGGGGTGTGCTTTCGGCTTTGTGCATCGTCAGTTTTCCCAGTGATGCCGTGGTTTGTGTATGTTCATGCTCCTGCAGCTCGTGCTTCGTATCCATTTCCTTTGGAAATAATTTAAGAGTTACATTCAACTCCTTTATCCCCAACTTAAGTATTCCATGGGTAAGAAGAAAGAGCTAACACAGGATTAGAAATGTTTAATCAATGTTGTGGTTTAAACTTTGGTTGAACATTTCTTCTGTGAACATGTACTCACCCGGCTGGGAACAGTAAGATGCACAAGGTCGCCGTTTCCTGCCCTCTTGGAGTGGTACCGTGTTTCGGCTGCATATTCCCCATTTTCTCCAAAGTGAAAGGGTTTCCTTTCTTTTTCTTTCTTTCTTTCTCTTTCTTTCTTTCTTTCTTTCATTCTTTCTTTCTTTCTTTCTTTCGGATATTACAATAACAAGATGCTGGTTCTGTTGGTGGAACATGTGAGGGTTTGTGTGTGGCTGACTGTGTTTGCTGTGTGTAGGTCCTTGTCTGGCCGTATAGTTGGTGGTGTGTGGTGGTTTTTCACCCTCATCATCATCTCCTCCTACACGGCTAACCTGGCTGCCTTTCTTACTGTGGAGAGGATGGTTTCACCTATTGAGAGTGCTGAAGACCTGGCCAAACAGACTGAGATTGCCTATGGGACATTGGATGCAGGCTCCACCAAAGAGTTCTTTAGGGTAAGTGGACCTGCCATGGCCCAACCATCAATAAAAAAAAATGGTATATTTTTCTTTGACCTTTAATATGTATGAGTGTACGCATAATTTTCAAAAAATGTTTTGGATGCTTTTTTGAAGATACAATGTATTTATTTTATTTTTTTTACTAATCATGAATTATTAATTCATAAATTACATTATTTTTTGTGGGGTTTGAACTGACCTTATTATGTCATGCATAAGATGAACGTTCTTCAAATGTTTATAATATTTTAGAAAAAAACTCAGTGCTCAGTGCCAGTGCTTAAAGGGATAGTTCACCCAAAAATGAAAATTCTGTCATTAATTACTCATGTTATTGCAAACCCATAGGACCTATGTTCATCTTTTTCCAATTAAGATATTTTTGATGAAATCTGAGAGCTTTCTGACCCTTAGTAGACAGCAATGCAACTGAAATGTTTTTGTTTAACCATAATTTTATGCGGCTATGAAAATACGTTTTAGTGCCACATTAAAAAAAGAAACTAAAGTAAAAATTATGAGAATAAAGGCGAAATGTTTTGAAAATGGTTAAAATATCTCGAGAATAAAATCTAAATTACAAGAATTAATTTGTAGCAATAACGAGATTAAAGTTATAATATTTTATACAGCGAAATACAAACAATATATCTATTACAATATGTTTTTCACGCTCTTTACTGTGCTGTGACAGATCGCTGTATTCGCCTCAGTTTAAGCGTCATGTGAATCAGTCATCTTTCCGATTACAATGAGACATTAGCTTCATTAAATTAGGCTAAACTGTTTTTACATTCCCTCTGATGTTCCTTCATGTTTATATCATGCTAAAAACTTGAAATAAAGAGGAAAAACGCATTTATAATTTATATTTCATGATAAAACTGACAGAATTTGAAAGCTGAGCTGTGTTATATTAAAAGCAACAAATAAATAAACAAATAATGAATGGAAGGCATAAATATTATTTCCAATCATTTACTTTATTATACCGTGAATAAAACAGCTTGTGAATAGTCACAGGACACAGTACACAGGAAAAGACAACAATATAAAGAAAATACAACAATATAACTTATGCTAACTCATTGTAATTGAAAAGTTGATTAATTCACATGAATACAGCGATCTGTCCCACCACATTAAAGGGTGTGAAAAGACACATTGTTTGCATTTTGCTGTACAACTGACAGATTTTGAAAGCTGAGCACAAAACTTATTGCTATTATTGGATGGCTATAATAAATAAATAGGCCTAATGAATGCAATAAAAGACGTGAAATATTATTTCCAAGCATACTGTTCCTGCAAATATAACACATGGTATGATTTCTGCTAATAATCCCACATATATTCAAATCAATTCTGGTTGCCTGGCAACTTCTTCCGGTGCTCCCAATACAGGCGATATATTATAACTTTAATTGCTACGATTTAATTCTTGAAACATTTCAACTTTATTCTCAAAACATTTTGTCTTTATTCTCATAATTCCAACTTCTTGCTTGAAACATTTTTTATTCCTATAATTTTGCATTTATTCTCAAAACATTTATATTTTATACCCATAATTTTGACTTTATTCTTGAAATATTTCAACATTATTCTCAAAATATTGCGACTTTAATCTCAAAAAAAAAATTTCAAGTGGCACTAAAACACCAAAGTACACATATTGTCATGGTACTCTCGTAAATGTGTGTTGAAGATTTACATGAGAAGAAATTGTTGAATAAAGTGTTTTTTTTCTTTGCGCACAAAAAGTATTCTTGTAGCTTCATAAAATTACGTTTGAACCACCCACTGACTATTCAACTCACACAGACTATTTTAACAATATTGTTTCTGGGCCTTGAATGTGTCAGTTGTGTTGCTGTCTATGCATGGCCAGAAAGCTCTGATTTCATCAAAAATATCTTAATTTGAGTTCTGAAGATGAACAAAGGTCTTGCGTGTTTGGAACAACATGAGGGCGAGTAATTAATGACAGAATTTTCATTTTTGGGTAAACTATCCCTTTAAGAGAATATATGAAAATATGCTAAAAAAAAACAAAAACACTTTACTCACCCTTAGGTCATTCAAGATTCGTATTCTCATCTGATTTTTAATCGGATTTAAAACAGATTTGGAAAAATTTAACATTACATCACTTGCTCAGTAATGGATCCTCTGTAGTGAATGGGTGCCGTTAGAGTTCAAACAGCTGATAAAAACATCACAATAATCCACAAGTAATCTAAACCACTCCAGTCCATCAAGTGATGCCTTGTGAAGCAAAAAACTGTGTTTGTTATTAGCAATTCATCATTAACGCATTTTAACATTAAACCATTGCTTATGGCCATACCAGTCCATAATTCTGATGGCACCCATTCACTGCAGAGGATCCATTGGTGAGCAAGTGATATAATGCTAAATTTCACCAAATATTTTCAGATGAAAAACAAACTCCAGTATTTTTTAATATGTCATGTCATTGATTTATTCTTGACATTGAGATCTACAATGAAAACACTGATATAGCTAACCATCATGTCCTTACTAACCTGAATCTAAACCTGTCCCTTTTTTCTCTTTATCTCTTTCTTCACTTTAACCAGAGATCTAAGATTGCACTCTTTGACAAGATGTGGCAGTACATGAAGAGCGCAGAGCCTTCTGTGTTTGTTAAAAACACAGTGGAAGGCGTTTTGCGTGTCCGAAAATCCAAAGGCAAATATGCTTACCTTCTGGAGTCCACTATGAATGAGTACATCGAGCAGCGCAAGCCCTGTGACACCATGAAGGTCGGAGGGAACCTTGACTCTAAAGGCTACGGCATCGCTACACCCAAGGGATCTGCTTTAAGGTGGGTGGAGTAGTATAACAATATGGCCCATGTTGTTATAGTATCCCACCTACCCTGATGTAGGCCGGGGGTCCCCCTTTAAAATGAGGTAAACTAGGTAATAGCAGTGCTGAGTGTAGGGATGAATGGCAACCTAGGCAAAAGCAGCAGTGTAGAGAGTTACCAAGGAAACTGCAGATAGTGAGGGCTTTAAAAAGCCTAGCTGACAACTGACAAGCAGGTTACCTAGCAACCAGTGCTCTCCGAGACTGATGGTGTAGAAAATGGAGTATAGTGGAGTCTAAAACAAATAGGTAATTTTTTTTTTTAACATAAGCTTAATAACAAATTAAGTTTTAAGATTTTATATGAAGTGAGTGAGTACCATAATAAAATGCAAAGTGAATTATAAAAATATTAGGGCTGTCAGATGAAAATATTTGACTGTGGATGGTTTCGTAATTTTTTTGCATTTAACACATTAACGCATTCATTTGACCCTTTGCAAAAACCCGCCCTCCTAAGTTACTCTTGCTATGTCCCACAAACCATGTGCTCTTATACCGTCTTTGTATTGACTTTATCCACTCGTGCAAATAATGAAGTTCGCTTTTGGTGTGCAGTGCATGGACCATAACAGTGCTGTAAGTAGGGCGGTCACTAACGATTATTTTTACTCTGACGATTAATCGAGTAATCGGGTAATTATAATACATTTTTTGTGGTAATAAAAATAGATTAAAGCGAAGAATAGCCTTTAAAGTGACTTAAAATACATGAAATAGCAATGAGGCTACAATAAGTAGTTCAAAGTATCAAAAGCAAGTAATCACATGGTTTTATTGAACAAAACTGTTAAAATTCATAATGCATTCTAAACAATACGTATTATAACAAATGACTTCAGAGGGCGCCAACAGCCTGACGACTGTTTTTAAACTTTACTGTGTGATCAAATCCTTGTTTAATATTGACTAAACTACATTTCATTCAAATGTCCGCTTAATCTTTAATATTTGGCCATTTCTTTATGACAGAAATGCTATAGCCTCTGTAATTTCTTGAATATGTGGACATCAAAACAAGTAAACTCAGAGCAAAGGTTTAAACTTTTATTCTGAAATCGCGATGAACAGTTAGCATTAATATAATTGAATCATAGTCCAAGCTACATACTCTGGTACAGTTGGTGGTGGTATGCACCTGATAAATCATGGTTGTAATCTGCCATAAAACTAAAAGAAGAAGAAGAACACATAGCATTACAGATCTGATAAAATGGCACACATTTCCCAGATGGAGGTTATAATAAACCCGAACATGCAACAATATGCAGAGGTAGAGTTTGAGATGGTCCACACATGTAATTGATAACAGTTTGTGTGGAGCATCATTTACTGTGAACAGAGTCGCTAAGACACGGAAGTACGGAACCTACACGGATGTAAATAATAAAAGCGCATATATTAAACCTGCTTTTGTTTTTTTAATTGAATTTGTGAATTCGCACTAGCATTATGCTTTATTATGATTTTTAAATGGGTTTCATATATCATTTAGCCTTGGAAAACGGTCTAATAATGCGTTTTATGGATTCTCGTCCATGGAGTGCACCACTTCCAGTATTTTGCCGGTTACTCAACAGGGACAAAATCCAGTCTAGGATTTTTTAAAAACAAGTGCTCAAATCGAGGAATCGTGACAGCCCTAGCTGTAAGCAATTATTTTTTTGGAATTCCACTCGTGAATTGTTCCTACTGAAAAAGCTTCCTGCATTTATCGGTAGATCTGATATTATGAAACCGATATCTGAGTAAGGGAAATACTTATCTCTATAATGAATGATGGGAATGGCGATTAAATAGAAATGCTCTCTCCCTGTCAATAATTTTGTTGGTTCTGGTTTGTAAAAAAAAATGCGTTAATGGTGTTAAACAGTTAAATAAATTGCTTGTGTTATCATTCAAATTTTGACAGCCCTAAACATAATAGATTAGTTCATGTGACTCTTTTCCAGGAATTAACAGATCTACTCATGGAGTTCAGTATATAACTGTAGAGAAGGTTTAAGATGTGTTTTATCTAATAGTTATCAAGTCCTAAAGCCTTTTTTCCACCTGTTTTTCTGATAATCAACTTCCTTGTGTTCAGCGAAGCAAACATCACCAAACATTAAACTATTGTTAAACTAGCAGCTCTAAAGCAAAGCATAGTGCAGTAGTGAAAAACTAATAATATTTTTGTTTCTTTGTGGTTAGTATGACCCATTCTACTCATGTTTGCCTTTAGTATCTGTTTTATTGAATGCATGTCTGTTCTTAATGACTGAAGCAATGGCCTCTTGCAACCAGACTGTGTTATGACAAAAGCTATTTATTGATAATGAGTAATAATCAATGCATGTGATTAAGCACTTGAATTTTGAATGGTCGCCAAAAGCATTAAAGAATGATGACTCAGAGGCTGAAAACAGTAACTTGATTATGAATGCATTTGATGATGCACTGTTTGAACTATGCATGCTGTCTCTCTTGATACTTCTAACCAGATTTGTTTGCCTCAATGCTTAAAGTGTTTTCTGCTAACTGATTTGAGGATCTGTATGTGCGGTTGTGTGATAACTGATACTATTGCTGATCCTCCTCTGTTCTAGCCTCCTGCCTCAAAAGTTTGAGTTTAAAAAAGAACTCTTAAAGCTCGACCACCTAATATTTTAATGGGTTGTTTAACGTCATTTTGATTGGTTGGTTGATTTGATTGATTGATTGATTGATGGATTGTCTAACCCAATGTTCCATTCATTCTATGCAACTTGTGGGGGGCGTGGCCCGCTGCAGCCCCGCCCCCCCCTAATGCTGTCTGACAAGTATGTTTTATCGTTTGTTTAAGAAACGCGGTAAACCTTGCAGTGCTAAAACTGAACGAGCAGGGGCTTCTGGATAAATTGAAAAACAAATGGTGGTACGACAAAGGAGAGTGCGGCAGCGGAGGCGGGGAGTCAAAGGTCAGACTCGTGCTCGGGATTTATGGGTAAAAAATGAAATGAACAAAATGCAAATGAGCAGGAAGCACAACCAGCCGTTCCAGGAAACAAGCCGAGGCACCGACAAATTTAAACATACCGTCAGTTGGTCAGCAGGAGCTTTCAGTCAGACACATCTGCTCCGGAACAAAATCGAAACTACCTAAAAAAAAAAAGACATTCCCAGAGGTACATGGCTCGTCGGCGGGCGCTGTTTCTGCTTCCTGCTCACGGCGATGAGTCTGTGCACATCTGGCACGGCAAAGCCGCGTTTGCCGACTGCCAAATGGAGCGCAGACTGTCGATCGCCACCACGCTCAGGGCTGAATCATTACCAGCGCTGTTAGCGAGTGCAAATGTTACTGACAATAACATAAAATAACATTGGTAATGTTATTTATGTTATTTCCCATACGCGAAGAACGCCAGTAAACCTTGCAGTATTGAAACTCAGTGAGCAAGGCATCTTAGACAAGCTGAAAAACAAATGGTGGTACGATAAGGGAGAATGTGGAGCCAAGGACTCTGGAAGTAAGGTCAGTCACTGCAGGGAGCGTGTGTGTGTGTGTGTGTGTATGCGCGCGCACGCGTGTGTGTCTGGCAGGGCTAGAATGTGTGTGTACGCATGAAAACTTGTGAAAACACTGTCTCAGTTTGGGAGATCCAAACCCAAGCGTTAGCGGACTGTGTATGTGTGTCTTTGTGTGTGCGGGAGGAAAAGAGTATGAGAGTGATATGAAAGGAAGCTTGTGCAAAAAAAACAAAAAAATGAATACAGCCTATGATGATTGTGTGTGTGTGTGTGTGTGTGTGTGTGTGTGTCAAAGCAAGTCCCCTACACAGATTTACCACCGCATGAATCAGAGCCTGACCTATGTATACAATCAATGATGCCTATACGAACAGGGATGTAATATAAACACATAGTAATGCATGCGAGTGACACATAGCGTATTTTATGTACGCTTAAGTGAGTAGTAGATTCACGCACCAACACGCATACCTGTATAGGCTCAGAATTTCCTTGTGCTCCTTTGTATTTCTGTGTGCTTTATTGACAACTTGTCCTGTTCCTTTTCATTTATTTATCTTTCTTACACTCTTTCTTTCTCCCTCCTATCTCTCTTTCTCTTTCCCATGCGGTCTCTCCTTCTCCCTCACCAATGCTGTAAATGTTGTTTGTATATTTGCCTTTTACTTCAGCTGTCTTTAATTGCAATTCTGTAGGTGGCGTCTTTTTTCCTTCTTTATGTGCACACACTGCACCGCATTGTCCTGTTGTACTTTTGTAGCCGTCTGTGTATTCTGTGTGATTTACTGTTAGACACTCACATATACACACTTAGTACTGTACTGTTTTTATATCGTAATTAAAGTCTAATGTTTTAATGATAATCAGTAGTATTGGCATACTGTCATCCGTTATCTCCCTCATCTTTGACCTTTGACCTTCAACCCCTTGCAGGAGAAGACTAGTGCCCTCAGCCTGAGTAACGTTGCGGGCGTCTTCTACATCCTGGTGGGCGGCCTCGGGTTGGCCATGCTGGTCGCTCTGGTGGAGTTCTGCTACAAGTCTCGCGCGGAGGCCAAACGCATGAAGGTTGCCAAGACTCAGGCTCTAAATCCCTCCTCTTCCTCGCAGAATTCTCAGAATTTTGCTACTTATAAGGAAGGGTACAACGTTTATGGGCTGGAGAGTGTTAAGATCTAGTGGGGTAGGAACGGCAGAGGCTTTATTTTTGTCGTTTGATCACTGTTTTTTGTTTTTTTGTCTTTTTTTTTATCGTGTACCAAACGCTTCATCGCCACTGCACGATTCTTCAGGCACCATGCTGACACGCATTTGTCAAACATTTAAAGGGGTCATATCATAATTTCTTTGTTTTTCCCTGAGGACCACTAGTAAGATTGTAATTTAGTTTTCCGTAATTTTTTCACCCTCTTTCTGACTCTCTGAGAATTACACTACCAGTCAAAAGTTTTTGAAACAGTCAGATTTTTAAAGAATTCTCCTCTGCTCACAAAGCCTGCATTTATTTGAGCATTTGAAATAAAAAGCTTTTGTAACAATATACACCATACAATTCAGAAGCTTGGAGTCAGTATTTTTTTTTAGCAGTATTATAGAAATTAATACTTTTATTTAGCAAGAATGCTTTAAATTGATCAAAAGTGATGATAAAGACATGTATAATGTTACAAAAGATTTCTATTTCAGATAAATGCTGTTCCTCTGAACTTTCTATTCATCAAAGAAACCTGAAAAACTTCTGCTCAGCTGTTTTCAACAAAATAATAATAATAATAATAAATGTTTTTGAGCAGAAAATCAGAATATTAGAATGATTTCTGAAGGATCATGTGACTGGAGTAATGATGCTAAAAATTCAGCTTTGAAATCAAAGGAATAAGTTACATTTTAAAATATATTCAAATAGAAAACAGTTTTTTTAAATGGGGAAAAATACTTCACAATTTTACTGTTTTTGCTGTACTCTGGATCAAATAAATGCAAAAAAAAAAAAAAACTTTAAAAATCTAACTGTTCAAAAACTTTTGACTGGTAGTGTAAATGGGGCCTTTTTCCCAACAATTAAATCAAAATCAACCAAATTTAATTAAATAATGTTTTCAGGTCCTATTAGCTATGTTTCCATCCAAAGATGCAAAATTAACTTGTGCGCAAAACTGGATTATCGCATAAAACATTTGCAAGTAAAGCACTGTTTCCATCCGACGAGTCAAAGAGAACAAATTTATGACTTCCTGATAAACTTGCACTAAATAGCAGTGAGAAAAGTAGGAGAAGCCACTGAACAGGCCTATAATATTTTTCATATTAGTTGCACCTCAGAGCAAGCAGGCAAAACACAATAAATATGGTCATTGCTTTCGGAGGTGGATGGCTGTAAGACCGTTATACAGAAATACTTTGATGACAGACATTGCTCAGGCATTTCAGAATGATCAAAACAACATTTCAGATGCTGTGCAGCGAGATCAATCCATTGGTTAGTGAAGTTATCCCGTCCGCATGACTTTTTTGATGCGCATGGTGAAACTATAAGAAAGTTTATCCTTCTCAGTTGTGCGCATACATTTTTTTAAATGCGTATTTTTAGAATTTATTCGCATCTTGGCATTTCCATACAGCGTTTTTATGTGGTATTCCAAAATGCACATAAAAATAGGTGGATGGAAACCGCTATTGTAAACGATCCAAGATTTTAAGAAAAAAATATTTGTGAAAACCAAAAATCGAGTCATGTATAGTTTGACCATCCTTCATAACAGCCTCTTAGCAAAGTCTGTATTATACTGTGATAGGTTTACAAAGCAGCCAACAAAGGAATGTGCTACTTAAAGGGATAGTTCACCCAAAAATTTTGTCATTAATTACTCACCCTCATGTCGTTCCAAACCCGCCTTCGTTCATCTTCGGAACACAAATTAAGATATTTTTTTATGAAATCCAAGAGCTTTCAGACCCTGCATAGACAGCAACGCAACTACAAGGCCCAGAAAGGTAATAAGGACATCATTAAAATAGTCTGTGTGACATCAGTGGTTTAACCTTAATGTTATGAAGCTACGAGAATCCTTTTTGTGCGCAAAGAAAACAAAAATAATGACTTTATTCAACAATTTTTTCTCATCCGCGTCAGTCTCCGCTGCACGTAAAGTATTGTGAATGGCACATCAAAAGATTAAAGAAAATTTTTTTTTTATGATATGACCTCTTTAAAAACAAAAAGTGCACAGTTTTGGTAAACTGTGGCTACACACACACCTTGTGTTATTAAGATTAAATAAAGTTAGACAAAGCATAAACAAAGGGAGAGTAAAATGTATGGATAAATATAAAAAGATGGATGGTTCAACAAGAAATCATTTTCTGTTTGTTTATCATCATTGACGTTTGTGGTTGTTTGTGAATTGGCTGCACCGCTTGCTTTTGATATAAAGCTCCGCCATCTTAATGCGAGACCCATTAGCTGTCAATCATTCTCCACCCCATCTGCTCTTCATAAACATTTACAGTTTATATAAATGTTATATATAATATAAATCTGTGTTTCAGACAAAATGCACAGTATAACATTAATGAATGTTTATGTTTTTCTCTTTTTGTCTCCATGTGTGTGAATTTGGGTGTGAATCGCTGCGTATTCATATATTCTGTTTGTGTGGGTGTGTGTTTGGTAACAGATGACGTTCACAGATGCTATGCGCAGTAAGGCCAGGTTGTCTATAACGGGCAGTACAGGGGAGAACGGGCGAGTGCTGACTCCAGACTTCTCTAAAGCCGTCCATGCTGTGCCGTACCTGAGACCTGGCATGGCAATGCCTCTGAGTGTGAGCGAGCTGTCCTGAGTGCCTTACATACACACACACACACACATACACACTGGTGCAAGCATGCTGTACCTCCACTTTCACACATATGCACACACGTGTACATATTCTTACACACACAGATATATATATATATATATATATATATATATATATATATATATAAATATAATAATAGTTAATTATACCATATACAATGAATTACGACATCTAAAAAGAGGATGTCAGATACATACATGCATAGACACACTGTTTACTGTTCAGTGCAATCATATTTTGACCAGCGGTGATGTATACAACCAACATTTGCAAAAAAAACATGCTGACAGACACATTAAAAAAAAGTATACAGGCACATTGCTGTGTGTACATATGCAGATAACTTCACAAACCTTGTGTAGCCACAGTTCTATACAGTTTCTTGTTGTGTATATTTTACATAACCGCATTTCCAAGTTCTCGTTTTGTCACACACTTGAATACGCACATATAATATGACCTCATTTCGCTCATGTATTCACAAACTTGCCCCACTTTGGTTTTCATAGACGTTTTCACAATGTAAGTGATGACATTGCAATGCTGCACTGATGGAACAACGTTACACATTGAAAATAATTCCTATGGGAAAATCTTGACACCTGTTTCCATAGCAACGTGTTTTTGGAATCTCTGATTCTCAAGAACTCAAGCACACGAAACATCTGCATCAAATGTGATTTTGTTTACTCGATCTACATGATATATATAAATATATAAAAAAATGTTTGACGAATCATTTCTTATTATATGAGATATGTATAATAAATTATGTATATAATTACACTTTTTGTTCATTTGATGTTAATGTTACCATGCAAATGCTTGACTTAAAGAAAAAAACGAAATGATTTGAGTAGTTTTGTTTCTCCTCCTCACTGGTTTGATTTGTTGCGATGTTAATTTTTTTGGATCACTGTGTTCGGATCCGTTTTTTTTTCTTGCCTATGGGCGATGCAAGCAGTAGTTTTATAATTCTGTCTTTTAATTAAAAAAAGAAAAAAACCAAGAATATTTTACCTTCTGCGTTTCACAATTTAGATGGTATATTGGTTAAGATGGATCTGTATATTAATATATGGACTTAATATATTATGATACCCCAAAATGCCAAATATTGATGTGTGCCAAAATATGTCAAGGCATTTCAGATGCATTTATTAATATTGTCTCTATATGGGGAAATGTGAAGACTGAAAATTAGCACCCTGTAATCAGGGGTTTATTTATGTCATCTTTGGCTCTTTTGTTTTGTTTTTCATATCAAATGCATTGTACTTTTAATAAGGTGCACTACGATATGCAGTTTTAACTGTGAAAGCATGACAACCTTTAGTTATGTTTGTTTTATAAAAGCGATGATTACGTATATCACTAATATTAGTTAACTAGGACTTTAATTTATGTAGTCCAGTTATGACCTGAAGACTAAGAGATGGAGATGATTATTACAGATAGTTATATTGATAAAGTATAAGCCGATCACCCTTTTCTATGCCATGCTGTGTAACTGAAATCTTGTTCATTAGTTTTATATGTATATGTACTGTACATGTAAATAGAAACCATTCATGTGTATAACTTAAAATCTTGGATGACACACCAATTTCACACAGACGCACACAAGAGGATTGCTCATATTGTGCATTTGGGAGCACGTTTGGGAACCTGTGACCGTCTCCCACACAAATGGACTTGTCATCACTAGCATCATTTCAGTTGGAGAGTCTGCCATGGGATGAAATGGAGGACATTTTTCTAAATGGAATGTGGACCGATTGCTTTATTTTTTGGAATCTTTTGGAATAAACAGAGACTGAGAATCCTCTGATATTCTGTTTCACTCTCTTTCATGGGAAGGAGAAAAGTGCCGCAGGAGGGGGTTGACAAGCATGTCAGCTGTTCACTCGTAAATTCACATCTTGGGTCCAAATTCACACAGAGAAGATGAAAATGTTGAAACGGCTTTTTTACAGAACATGTGACAACACATATGTGGAATATTCCTCACATTAAGCTACCAAAACGAAACTGTGAGCAACAAAATCTGTGTCGTCATGTTTTTGTGACAGGTGCAGCTTCACAGAAATGCGGTGACTGCTGCAACTCAGTGACCTGGACTGATATAGTAAAAAGCTAAATAATTCCATTAGGGCAAAATGTATTTTGAATAAAAATGTAAAAATAATGTAAAATACTAAATAAATGTAAAGTAATTTAAAGTACATTTTCATGGTCAGTAAGAAGGTACTAGAATTCTCAGTTCATCTTAAATACATCTCATTTTGATAATTGTATAATATCCAAGGTGCACATTTGTAGTAACATTCTCCCCAAATCTGTCACTACTGAAACACAGTAATAACAATTTATTTAGAAAGGTTATATTGACCTATTAAGATTTAGCTTACATCTGCATTGCAAATATGTTTTTTGCTATTTTATTATATTTTTGAGATTTGTGGTATTTTTCTTTGTAACAGACAAAAAGTTGATCATACTGATTTCAAACTTTAGGAATTATTACTTTGAATATACACTGAACCCAAAACTATCATAGCATCTTAGATGATAATTCATTATACTTAATTTTAGACAAAACCCATGTTTCAGTATTGACTGCACATTTTCGGTAGTGACAGTAATGCTGTGGTAGCGACCACATCACAGAATCTAAACTTGCATACTAAAACATCCCATAAAAACCTCCCATAAAACTGTCACTACCGAGTGACAGTTTTATGGGAAAACACCTAAAAAACAAGATGTCACTTCCGAAACGCCAACAAATGTTTTAGTATTGACTGTTTCGGTAGTGACAATTTTATGGGAAAACATATCAAAAAACAAGATGTCACTACCGAAACGCCACCAAATGTTTTGGTAGTGACAATTTTATGGGAAAACACCCAAAAACACAAAGATGTCACTACCGAAACGCCACCAAATGTGTTGGTAGTGACTGTTTCGGTAGTGACAGTTTTATGGGAAAACACCTAAAAAACAAGATGTCACTTCCGAAACGCCACCAAATATTTTGGTACTAGTGACAATTTCATGGAAAAACACCCCAAAACACAAAGATGTCACTACCGTAATGCCGCCAAATGTTTTGGTAGTGACAATTTTATGGGAAAACACCCAAAAACACAAAGATGTCACTACCAAAATGCCACCAAATGTTTCCGTCATGACTTTCGGTAGTTTTAAACAATTTTATGGTAATTTTGTTTTTTTTTTTTTTTTTTTTTACATAAAGTTTCATCATTTACAAAAAAAATACAAAAATTATTTAAATATCATTTTCATAAGTTGAAATATAGGAGTTAGGGTTCGGGACAGCCACCTCCCAATTGAAAGTACCCAATAAAGTATGTTTTATATATATATTAAGCTTACAGATATTTCAAATATTATTATGGGTTTCAATAGATAATAGAAGGATCTTAGTAAACATCTAAGATTTGAATACTTAAATGCTTTTTAAATGTGTTTTTTGGTTGTGAGACAGCAGTTTGCACCAATTCTAAAGAATGGCCCGTATACAAATAGCAGTTGTCCTTCTTTCACTGTTTTCTCTGCCTTTTACCAATAATATGCTGTGCACTGACAGAGCTCTGAGCCACTGAAAAGAATTTGTTGATTTGTTCAAGCTAATGTGCTTTAAGCAACTCAGTAACACAGGAACAGATGTAGCCCTGCTCAGTATGAACTGGGGACACATTAGTGTTGTGCTTCCATGTAGTCATAAACAAGCTACGGTATTTTAACCAAGCGTTTCTGATTGCCTGGTAATCTTTTGGGGTGAGGAAAATTGCCAAAATGTGTGTGTGTGTGTGTGTGCGCTTCCCTATTGATTTTGTTAGTGGAAGTCCAGCGCCTACTACCTGATGTTCAGTTGATATCATGTTACTGTTCTGGAACACACACAAACACACACAGTCTCTTTTTAGTCTCTTTTTAGGCAAGGCTCCCAGGCAAACAGACTGACATAGCATCTGCAGCTCAGCAGTTGAGTTTCCTCTTGCTGTGTCTAGTTCCTTATTAGCTTTATCAGCCAATAAGAAATCAGTATTCTCCTGTAGCCAAACATAGTTGAGTCTGTTGCAGCCAATTAGCGCTCAGCGTCAAATCAATTAATAAAGGACATTCAGATGAGTTTGTAATCATGGTTGTGTTTATGATTGCACATTTTAACATGCTTCCATTGCACTTTCGTTGTTTTTATTTGTTATTAAGCATACTGTAGTTAACCCTCTAATTTTTAATAACAAAAATTACAGCATTGGAAATTTTATCTAGTAGAAACATTTGGAACTGCACCCAAAGAAAATCTTACTGAAAGCTATTTTTTTGTGATATCAACCAAAAATTTGGAACACAACATTTTTAGATTTATAGATTTTATTTTATTTTCATAATAATAAACATACATAGTTCTTCTATAAACTTCTGTAGTTAGTTAAACTTTTCAAGTTTTTTAATAATAATAACCATTTTCTATAACACCTTTAAGAAGCTTCTCAAAGCACTTTACAATGTAAGATTATACATGTAAAATTAAAATAGGAAATGTACAAAAGCGCACAAGAAGATAAAAATAAACAAGAAACAGCAATGATTATCACAATCAGTAATAATCACAATTTTTAAAAATGCCAAGAGACTGTGCTAAGAGCACAGTTGGTTTTTCAGCAATCATCTGCCAAGTGTCTTCTTTAAAAAGAGACTAAACTAAACACAGACTAAAGTCTGTGCTCCAAAGCATTCAAGATTTACCACAGTTTTTATTTTGAGATTTCATTTTCAGCTCTATGCACAAAAAGTGGTTACAGGTAATAAATGGATCATAACTATTCCATAAATATAATTTAACAGCAGAAAGTCCTCTAACAATAAAAAATAAATTAATTAAAAAAAAATTTCAAACTAAAATGAAGTGCATTCATTTAATTGAAATTAATAAACAACGCCAGAGGGTTAATGGGGTACCTCTGGGTTTAGTGCTGGGCCCAAACCTATTCTCAATAGCTGAGAACTAACATCAAGGTACATTATTTTTCCTACATATGTGGAACTGACACACAGCTCTACTTCTTATTCCAGCCTTACAATCCCACAGGGACTGCACAGATTTTGGCCTGAATGAAAGAACACCACTTCCAGCTCAGCCTAGCCAAGAGAGAGCTCCTCATCTTCCCAGACAGCTTGGCAATTCATCACAACATCATTAGCTAGGCTCATCAACAATAACACCATCCAGGATTATGGATGGGGCCAGTGCCTTGGGGCATCAGACTATTAAGGCCTTCAAAGTCTTAAAGTCTGAGAGTTCCAAAGGAAGCTGAGCTATTGGTACACAGAATATCACAGAGTAGCTGAACACCCCTGGGTCGCTCTACACATATGGCACGTTCCCACACAAGGATCCTTGCTCCCCTCAGCATAAAATGCAAGACAGGCCCCCGAATTTTAGTCTAATGTTATCTACCAACACATGCATTGCTCCTCACTAGCGAATTTTAAATGCAAATAATCAGTTTAATGGCTCAATCTGATTTAATAGCCTTCAAGCAGACTTAGACCAAATAAAATTTCTATCAGGTTGGAAGGGATGGTGTACAGACCTGAAATAATCTGAAGATGTATGTCTCACTCCACTGGCTTCCAGATGATCCATGTGAGTTCAATGCACTAATGCTTGTGTACAGAACAGTCACTGGATATGCAGCCTAAGCAAATCTATGTTCCCTTCAGAAATCCGCGGTCAGTGAGTCAGTTGTGTGTCATGGGACAAACACAAAGAGGCACAAAATCAATACTGATTAATCACAACAGCTGATTTTCTCTCTAGCTTTGAAAACTGCAACTTTTTGTGAGCTCCTGGCTTATAAGTGATAATGCAATACAAAAATCTGTGCATTTTACAAAAATACATGCACTTTAGTTCAAAATGAAGCCTTTTTTTGTTGTCTTACTGTGTCCCAATTTGTACTGAAATAGTTTTCTGGACAATTCTCGAATTTTTTTTATTGCTTATATTATTTTCTCCCTAGGTTGAACCAGTTTTGTAGTATCAATCATTTGTAAGTTGCATTAAATAAAAAATAAGTGAAATCTAGGAAAATTGTCAAATCCTTCATTTTCATTGTCTTATCCATGCATGAGACAATTATGATGGTGTCATCTTTTTATAGTTTACATAAAAAGGAATGATTGATCTGTGCAGTGAGGTTTCTTTACTGGGTGGTTTGAAATTCCCCTTCGATTAGAGGCCTTTTGAGCTGAGAAAGTGCTTTAACTCTTTTTCAGTGTCCATACAACATCCAAATGCCTAATAAAGCATGGCCTACATTATTAACTGTAATAGCTGCACTGGGATACAACAGTCATTCCCTTGGCCCATCAAATAATCAATATTTTCATGTTAGGTCACTAAGGCACTCATTCATTCTTATGGTCGAAGTTGTTTGTGGCCATGATTAGTTGTGATTTGTGTTTGTAGCCTGACCATTTTAAATGAAGATTAATGAAAATATTTTAAAATAATCATAATAAATAATAATTGTAAAAGAATTTTACTTTGACCATGCAAACGTGACTTGCAGCCATTGCTTTACCCACATGGAACAACTCTTCAGGAAACCTGAATGCACACAATGTGATTTCTGATAACACAGCAAGGGCCCTTTGAATCTTTGTTCTGATTTCTCAGGACAGTTATTTCAGTGATATCAACATTATGTGTGGTATTTTAAAAAATGTTTACAGCACCTTGGAGATAGCTCACCTAGCGATTAAAATTCTGTCATCATTTACTCAACCTAATGTCATGACTTTGGTTCATCATTGAAACAGAAATGTGTGTTGATCATTGTTTAGATGTAAATATAGCTTAAATCTGTTCATGAAATAAAGTGATCGTCTCTCTTCACTCGTCACGTCTTTATGACCTTTTTGGTTACCTGGACTTTCAGTAGAGGGACAGAAACTTAAAAATATTTTATTTTGTGTTTCAAAAATTAACCAAAGTAAACAGTGCAATTTCTGGGTGAACTATCTCTTTAAGGGACAGAACTGAAACGACAAGTCTGATACAGATTATTTTGGGGCTGACAAGTGAACAACATCAACAAAGATCACACAGAAATTTTCAAATTCTGAGCAGGTATGGATTTATCTTACTGGGTCATTTTATTCATTAGCCCCTGCCTGGCTACCATACATTTTTTTAAAAATTGACAGGCTCAAAAAAGAGAATATATCTAGGATTATCAATGTTTATTCTGTGAATGTGTAAAAGAATATGGTAGTCTGCAGAGGTCAGTGAAACATGTTTGAGAATGCGACTGCCCTCTAGTGGTGGTGATTGTACACCGATAAGGCTGTTGACAGACAAGCAAAGCTTTTAAAGGTTTTTCCAGAAACATTTTTTTGTTATACAGGTTGAAAGTCTCTTCACATCCTGACAGCAATAAATAATTAAAGAGATCTACATATAAAATATATAAATATTCTGTGGAAGTCGACCCAGGACCATATGTTCGTCCAATCATTGCATTCAGTCCTGTCAACCTATGTATTTGGATACTTACATGGCTACAGTAGCAGGCTGAGCCAGAGTGTTTAGCCGGTGTGGAAAAAGGAAATTAAATTCCGTTACAGAAGTGCAAGTAACTTAAAATAGCCAGAGAACTTAAAATATGCAGAGAAAACTGGGTAAAAGAAAGGTAAACACTGGTAGTGATTTTACAAGATGTTTTCGATGGACACAGTCATCTCTCAAGGATGTTTCTTCTCGACAGGTAAGCTAAACTTCAAGTTAAAAGTATTCCTAATATGTTGGACCTTTTATTGAAAGTGTAATTGAAAGTTTTACCCGATGAGACATGACTTCACTTTTATAGACCTGTAAGAGCTGTGTTTGTGATTGAGTTGGGGGAAGCTTGACTCGCGAAAGGGGCGTTTGCAAAGACTATTTAAATACGTGCTTTATTTTTGTAATTCCGCTTGGTGACACTAGAAACTGCATTCCCTTATTAATGCTCATTCAAAAATAATCGCATTGGGGTTTGGAATGACATGAATGTGAATACATGGTTTAAAATTTTAATAGGTAAACAATTCATTTAAAGGGGACATAAAACAGAGTTTCTGCCAATCTCATGTTACAGTTTTTTTCATCTGCTTACACACAAAATCTCTGAATTTCTGAAACCTGACACTCAAACACCAGAACCACACACCAAATCTGCAAAACCATATGCTAATTCTCAGCCTTTGACTTAATTTTCAATTTCATAAAACTCTTTTTGCAAAACACAACACACAATTCTCTATGTAACACACAAAAATCTAACAGGAATTATCTTGATTTCCTTTTTCAAACACATCAAATCAGAATATTTGAATCATTTCTAAAGGATCATGTGACTGGAGTAATGATGCTAAAAATTCAGCTTTGAAATCACAGGAATAAATTACATTTTGAAATATATTCAAATATAAAAGTAATTTTAAATAGTAAAAATAATTAAAACTTTTACTGTATTTGCTTTGGATCAAATAAATGCAGGCTTGGTGAGCAGAGAGACTTATTTAAAAAACGATAAAAATCTTACTGTTCCAAAACTTTTGACTGGAAGTGTATTTCTTTTCTTTCGTACTGTGTAATTCTTTATTCACAACCACAAATGCTTACAGTAAAAAAAAAAAAAAAAAAAAGAATCTTGGTTTTAATCTTGCTTTCTTGTTTACTGTGAATTTTTCAACATCTCTCTGCCAATTACTTTCAGTCTTGTACAGAAATGTACATAGTAGCTCATGAAAGAAGAGCTTTAGGTTTTGAATAACTGTGTGCCTATGATATATGCAAAAATATAATATTATGGCATACGTGTTTGCAAAGTAAGACAAATGTTTACTCTTGAGATGTGTTTGTGATATTTTGAATGCAGAGCTTCATTTTGCAAGAGATGTAAGGCATTTTGCATTTTGTGTGTGCAATTCTTGGATTTGTGTATAAAGTTTTGAAAAATAGAGGCAAAGTTTTGAAAATGTGTGTAAGCAGTTGAAAAAAACTGTAATCTTGAGTCGCCTGCATAGAGTAGTATTGCGTCCTTCACATCTTCGAAGAATCTTTAGTTTGATCAGATTTATAAAAGCCAGATAAAGCTGTACCACTTTTTGCACTCTGCTCCTGGCAGAGCTAAGGAGTCACCAGCACATGAAGCCTTAGAATAGCAAAGGTTGTGGCTAGTAGGGATACAGCTACAGCCGAAAAGTAACAATAAATTTAAATTTGCTACCTATTAGACTGTGTTTTAATAACATCTACATCTGTCCCTTACAATAATGCAAATGCAGTATTTATTGTTGTTCAGCATAACAAAAATGACGCAATATTGATGTGTGCATGCCCAGTAAGCCCTGGTGGTCATAGATGTATCCCTTCCTTAAAGGGGACCTATTATGCAAAAATCATTTTTAGAAGGTGTTTGAATACAGTTTTGTGACTGTAGTGTGTGTAAACAACCGGTCTATAATGGTAAAAATCCACCCACTCATTTTTTATAATCCCAATAAATCATAAACAGTCTCTCTGAGCATGCGATTCCAGACTTCTCCCTACATTGACATCATTGTAGGGAGAAATCCCGCCCATTTGTGACAATCTCTGTCCATTAGCATAGCCCTGAGTGAGAAGCAGCAGTCCGCCATTACTGTTTTCTTTCTGTAACTGCTGGAGATATACAATGTCACTGCCAAAGAGGCATTAGAAGTGTTGTGTTTTGAGATGCACCAACGAACATAGGAGTCTCCATAGCTTCCTTTCATTTTCAATGTAAATGTTGTGGAACAAAATCGGTAAAGTCTTATATGTTTGTGCCCATCATTTTACGCTGGACTGCCTCACAAACGGGGGTCAGTTCAACACTGGATTTTGGCAAAGGCTGATTCTGAAAGAGGGATTAAGACCCACGCTTCATACGCAAAATGTCTGCTCCAGACAAAGTATCACAGCACTCTGTATGGCTAATGTTGCTAAAGTTACCATTGTCTCTGCCTGTTTTCACTGATGCTGCCTTCACGTGCTACCAGAATGATCATAAATAGGAATGTGGTAGTTAAAAATTGCATATGAAAGCCATGTGAAGTCGACTGCTTGAATTTGTTGAGCTCATAATCACAATTATTGTGCTTGTGATAGCACGAGAAGGCACCGTGAAACCAACTATGTTGCTATTTTTTTTATTTAAAAAACATATGTTATTTAAAACATTTGTCACGGAAAAGCCCGAAAACAAACAAACACACTTGCACTGACCCGGAGAAACAAACTGCATCCTGTTTCCTTAACGCTGGGTTCTTTAGGAAGCTGAACAAGGTTATCTTTTCCTCACAGCTAAAAACAAATCCTTCTCGAGCAAGTCCTGTGCAACGTAGCTAAGACTTTTGTAAAAAATTGAAGCATATTGATGGCGGGCTCTTGCTCTCGCTCTGGTTGATGTGTGCGCGCGCTCTTCCGGGAGAAGTGTCTATACAAGGAATTTCACCCTTTATGACGTCATATAAAAAAAAAAAACTTTTTGAAACTCATCTCATATTAAAGGATCATATTTAACAATGTAAATACTGTTATTCGTACAATCTGTGGTAATAGTATACAAACAATATAAAAATAATGTCAACATACATGGTTTCCCAACTCTGGCCTTTAAGGTTTAGCTCCAACCCTGATCACCTCACATGTCTGTCATTTTTTAGAAATCCTGAAGACCTTGATTTGCTTGTTCACGGTTGATCAGGGTTTCGCTATAATTTTTTTTTCAATAATTATAAAATATGTACAATATACTTTGCTCTCTTCTTACAGATAGAAATATCTTGTTACAGATAGAACCAACAGAGAAAAAACTTGCTTCAGTCATCAGAAGTAACAATATGAGATATTAATTCCTTGCAGTTGCACATTTTGGGCACTAGGATCTCCTCACTCAGTATCTCTGGGAAGTATCAGAAAAGATATGTTAGTACACAAGAGACTAAAAAGATTCACACGCAAGAGTGAAAACCAGCAGAATTGTCTCATCTAGATTAAAGTAACTATTAAAATAATTGCTTTTTAGGATAAAACTGACTGGAATTCTAGTTATAGAAATTACAACATCACTAAGTCATTTACTTGGTTTAGTGCCACGCTGACCACTGTAGAGTCGTTGTTGCTGGTGGCTTTGCAGGCAAATACTCCAATACAGATGGAGATGATGAACTGAAGGCTGGAGAACACCAGGAATAGTATAAGGGTCCCCACAACAAATCCCTAAAAAACGCATTCAACATGCCCGTATATGAAAGCAGTTCCAAAAATAACATCCCAGCAATTATATTGAGTTTATCAAAAGATATATTGAAAAATTATATTATACAACAAACAGATATTCTGATGATTAAGGGTTTATCTCAGGATATAAAGTTCACAAATTATGTCATCATTTACCCTCTTGTCATTCTATCATTTATTTTTTCTTGGAAAGCAAAAGAAGGTATTTTGAAGACTTTAATGTTATGCAGTAACAATGAATGAAGCTTGAGCTTCCACATTTTAATCAATCAATCAGTCAGTTAATCAATCAATAAACATAAAGCTTTATCAAACTGGTTCAGAAAACTTTTTATGAACATTATATTCTGAATTTTTATAAAACCATCCAACAGCTTTATGTAAAGAGCAAACTGAGGATTTTTTTTCAGTGATTAATGACTTAAAAGTAAATGATGACAATCTTAATTTTGGGGTGAACTTTTAAATAAATAAAACAGCTAAAAATACACATTAAAACTACATATTGCACATTTAGTACCTCAGATGTGCGATCACAGTCACCACTATAATAATTGTAGGTGCAATGGTAATAGGGTCTGCTGGATAAGTCCAAGCCCATCAGAAAAATGGCTATTGCTGCAGTCATGGCACTGAACACATTCATTCCAAGAGAGGCTTTCACCTACAGGGAAGAAAAACCTTTAAAGTGACAGGATTTGTAATAGCTTGAATGTAAGTGGTCATTTCTATGCTAAACTTGGAATTTATCAATATGTACGTGAGTGGGTACAATCAAATCTCTCGTCAGGTCTCGTGTACACAAGTTTTTGAGTTAGCTGAACCAGCGTGCAGCACAGTAAATCTGGCGGAGAATTATGACAGCATTTTGTTCATTAGATTGTGGATGAAAATAAAATCAAAGTGGTCTTTTACCCCGTAGTCCCATTGTACCCTATTACATGTAGTCTCTACTCAAAGAACGGATAATTCAGAACTTGCAGAAACTTGTAACTGTTAAATATCAGGTGAGTTTGGCAAGGTCAGTTGTGCACCTGATGCAAATCTCAATCAGAGAACCCTGTAAAGCCACAATGAGGGCTTTCCTGCTAACAGTTATGATGTCTGGACTGTTGCTCAAATGTTTCTTGAGTAATATAAATAAGTAGTGACAGCGGAGTTATCACCTACAGATTTCAGCACATTATCTATACATACCACACACGGATTAAGTTTATTCTGCGCAGCAACAGACAGAGATCCAGCACTGATGTACTGAGAAAGAAACATAGGACATGTTAAAATTCATACTGGAAAATAAAATTAAAATTAAAAGAGAAATAAATCAAAACTAATAAATTAAACTTACAATGACGGATCCCCAGTAGTTGATGCCAGTAACTGTACATATGAGCATTCTTTTCACATTTGCGTTGAATAATATACCAAATGAGAAGGCCATCACTCCAATCATTATCTGTACAGTCTAGAGAGCAGATATAGGTCAGGTGTTTTATTCATGATGGCCTACCGTTTATGTTTGGATACACAAAAGTAGAAGCCATTGATTTTATTGCAAGGGAATCAGAGCAACACATATCTTTGCACTTTGCACTTACGACAAGAGACTTCTGTTGTTTTAAACGATCTAGAAATTAAATGCTAATAACATTCGCTAAACTACAAATCATTGTAATTTATCATTAAATGCATTACCCCCAGTGCCTTTGGTTGTCCTTTGAAAAATCCTTTAAGAGCCGAATTCTGATATGTTCCTCTGGCCTCCTGTTCATCAGCATAAATTACACTGTCTTTTGCCTGTGGATTTATTTGGATGACAATTGCAGCTTTGTTGGTTGAGATAACTTCGCTGATTTCCATTCCAAGTTAAGCTTTGTATTTCCCTGTAATTAAGCATTAAGCATTAAATTTCACTTAATAATAACTATAATATAATTTAATATGCATATAATGCAGAATTTTCTCTTCTTTTATGTACATCTACATTTATATTTAAAAAAAGCTAAAATGTTGTCACTCTAGTCATTTCAAAATCTTTTGATTATCTGAGATAAACAGTTGTAACAGCTGTAAATGTATGCCTTTGAAGTTTTTCCTCTATTCTCAAAAATCATAATATAAAATGTGAACTTGTTAACAAATATTTTGCATAATTGTACCTCATGTTTCATTTGTTTTTGACATTTTCAAAAATTATGTTTTTTTTTTATACTGTTGTTGTACCCGGTTATCCAAGCAAATCTCTAAACCTTTACATGGAATTTTATGTACCAGAGTATTACAAAAAGAAACAACAAATTACACTAAAACAGTCACTGGTGTGAAAGAACACGAAAGTCAAAATGTTTATTTTTAATTGATGTATCAGCATGTATATAAATGTAGGCACTATAATAAGAAAAAACTATAATTTTACCTGAAAATAAATGTGTTGTGGTGATGTGGATGGTTGATCACTCTTATGGTGTATTTTTGTGTGTACGGACTGTGAAGAACCGCTAAGGAGGAGCTTGTGTCATATGAACTTAATTGCTTTACACTTTAAAGGATTGTGTTGATATACTTAACATAAAGATATTTCTTGATTAAACGCAAAATCAGACTGTCTGTGTTCGAAATACACTTATTTTGTAGTTGGACACTTTTTTGGCAGTATTGGCAGCTCAAGTCAGTTTAGTGTTGAGATCAATAACTGTACAATTCTCCAATAATGAAATATGAGTGATGTGTAACACAGAGAGACACTGTTTTTACACTGTTTTAATGAATCTAATAGTAAATAAGGATGCCTTGTTTTGAGTTCAGACAGCTACAGCAGAATGCTGTTTTACACCAATCAGGTGACAGTTTACCACTGTGGTTGTTTGATATTTCCTTCCCATTCCGTTAGCTGTAACTTTGCTCTTTTTGACAGTGTGTAGAGACTGCTGTATCTGACATAAACAGTACTTGTTCACTCCAGAGGTTTTAGGTTGTCATTTCATGAGCATACATAAATATAAAATCACCTGCCATCCAGGTTAATGTTTGTCACAACAACACTATTACCAAAACCACTCATTTTATCTTGTGAAACAATGGTCACTAAAGGCAGGCGGCTTTGGAGATACTGAGACCAGATGCAGAGGATGAACTGACCACAAATGCTTACCATTGATGTGTAGTGTCATGTCATGTGTGACATGTCTAGTGTGTTACACTGAACCTTGGTTTTAACTGATAATATAACATCAGCTTTCTGATTCCAAGCATTACAAATATGCCTGGTCCCCCAGTTGAGTGTAAAAATGTGCTGATAAAGTATAAACCAACAGCTGAACTTAATCTGTTTTAATCCCAAATGTTTCCCAGACATGAAAATATCCAAATGGTGTGTCATTAGTAACCCTTTGAAATAATCAAGAATTATCTTTTGAATTTTTTTTGGAAAAGTGTGTGTAAATTTGTGTTTTATGGTCGGTCACAATTGTGACCGGTGGGACAACGTGTGTACTGAATTGAAACATATTTCTGCAGTCATAAAAATTATGTATCTTAGCCCAGCTATTTTAAACTGTTTGATCACATTCTAGGGTTGCTAGTATGAATAAAAACTTTATACAGCATTGATAGGAACACTGAGATAAAAGACAAAAAAATACACCCATCAACGTATTTCAAAATGGTCACTTTTTTTGTAAAATATAACATGAATTTTTTATATTAGTTCTACCAGTATTACAACATCAATATTGTATATTTTATAACATTTGATTTTTTTAATTTAGTGCAATATTTTGTCATTGCAATATTTTAGTGTAATTTTCACCTGCAATTGGATTGATATTGTATACCTAAGTTCACTGTTATCTCACTGGTCACTATTGTGACCATCAACATGTTTACTCATTCTATGACCACACTCAACAAAACTGAATATATGTGAATTCATATATTGATACAAGACACCTTAAATATTATGTGTACCAAAAATCTTTGTCATATCTTTATGTTAACATTCACTTTCATTTTGGAGCTTTGATGCAGCCATCATCTGGGGCACATTCAAGCTCAAACCGGTGCCCAACATTTTGCTATGGTTTCTGGGTTGAACAACACGTTTCCTGGAAATGGTGTGCAACAGGGTTTGAGATACGTTGTTTGGTTGGTGTGTCAAAAATGTCAGCAAAATCAGCTGCAACATGTATACAAACCACGTGGTATTAAAGTGATACAGCTCGCACAATGCATGCATTTATAGTAGAATTTGCCACATCCCCTATGGTGCTGTAAATAAGCTGACACAAATCTTGCTATGGCTGTTGTTTACACATTGATGCACATACTGCTATATACAGTGGGAATTTGTAAGTAAATGTAATTAACATCAAAATAAAATTCACAAGAGCAGGTATATTGTTTGCACATTTATTTACATTAAAGGCAAAATAACTAAAATAATAAGAGCACAAGTATAGATCTGGAACTTCTTTAAGTCTGTAGTAATTGCAGTGTCTCAATTCATGTAGTAATTGCAATGTCTTCTGGTCCATATTCTTTCCTTAGGCAGGTGTGCTAGACACTGATTAATGTAACATAAAAAATACTATACATATTTATATATTTTGCTATTGTATTGCAGAGTGACGCTTTCATAAACTTTCATTAACTTTTCTATACTCCTCTAATTGGGCTATATAATAGTAAATATTACAGTATCATAGCACGACAACAGTGATCAGCAATAATGATAAGCCTAACACTCACATTAAAAATAATAAGGCCATATAGATCGTAACACAGTCTCGAAGGTAAGAAGTGGATTATCCTTTATCAGAAATTTTTGTCTTATCATCCTGAAATGCGAGGCAAATGTTGGATCACAATAATTAAGAACCACTGTTTACACAAATCCCTTCACTTGACTAGGATGTTCTCTTTTATTCTGGATGGCAAGGGCAGTGACTATAACATCGAGCATATTTTGCAGTATTAAACACGTATTTATACTGATTTCATCAGGCTCCGAAAATTCTTCAAAAAGAACACAAAGAATGGTCTTCTCAGCTGCCATAGTTGCAACGCTTGCGTCATCAGAACAGGGTGTTCAACGCACCACCGTTTCCATTTAAAAAAAGTTTTGCATCATTTTGTCGGGGCTAAACGCAGCCCTTCTCAAGGTGCAAACAATTTGCATGTGAAACTGCACATATTTCATTGAGACCCTTTATTTTTTCCATATCTGCAGGAAGTGCACTAAAACAGTCAGTAAGGTTTTTAGAGCTTTTTAAATGAAAGCCTTTTTTACGGTCACTATTGGTCATGATTAAATGGGTTAAAGGCGTCATTGATTACGAGTTTCACCTTTTTAAGTTTGGTTAGTGTGTAATGTTGCTGTTTTATCATAAACAACATCTGCAAAGTTGTGACGCTCAAAGTTCAATGCAAAGTGAGAAATTGTCTTTTACAGAATTCGCTTTGGCCTACAACAAACGGCTGGCCCAGCTAACAAAGATGTGTTCCAAGAATGTTTTGCTAACATTTCCTCTAAGTTATGAAAACAAAGTATTTCTGAATGTTTTATAAATGTTCAAAATGTCCTTTTTTTAATGTTTGAGGAACATTCTAGTCTACCATGTTTTCTCTATGTTTGAAACAGCCATATTTTATGTTATGAGAGTGTTTTTTACTGACTATACAAACATTGGACATTGGACTGATTATACAGACATTCAAAGCTGGGTCAGGAGGTCTTTCTATGTAAAGTTTGCATGTTCTCCTTGTGTAGCATAGGTTTACTTCGGTTTCCTCCCACAGTCCAAAACAAAAAGATGTGAAATTGCCCTTCCCCCAAAGTGTGTGTATATATTAACTTGTTCTCACCATGAATATAGCCATAGATTCTGAAATGTTGTTAAGCGAGTTAAGAAGAAATAAACAAAAGGACATTCAGAGATGCAAATTTCATCAAAAGGATGTTTTGAAAATGTTGTTTTAAGAACGTTTTCTTTTACCATTACGAGAACCTCAATTTTGTAAAAATAACATCAAAAGAACGTTCTGAGACTGTTGATACAGGAATGTTTTAACATTACAAGAACCTCAATTGCGTACAAATAACATCAAAACAACGTTCAGAGAATATTTTCTGTTAATGCCAAGAGAATGTAAATCAACCATTAATAGCGTTATTAGAACATTCTATAAACATTTTAAGATTGTTCTGTGCTAACCTTTAAATACCTTTGAAAAAACTTTCATGAAAGTAGTGCGAACGTTCCCTGTTAGCTGAGTAGGGACTACAACAAGCTACTTCCTGGGTTAGTGAAATCACAAACCCTGAAATTTACATAAACCCTTATGTGATCAGTGTAAACTATTCTTTTATTGTAGCTTTTATGCTTGTTTAGCTACAGGCATGCTAAATATTGATTTGGCCACTGTAGTAAAGCCATGGTAAGTCTTCGCAATGGGCTCATAATTCTGACAACAGATATTTAGCTTCACTCATTCTACAAAGACAAAACTGATGGTGCTATACAGTCAGTAGCGATCACTGTATATCTATAGTTTGTAATGAAATAATCCCCTTGAGGACTGTAGTAAAATTTAGTACTAATGCTTTAGCAAGGATAAAACCATATAAGACAACATAAACAGCAATAACATTTACAAATAACAGCTTATCTAAAAATTATACCAAAAACAAAAAACATACTATTCTGAAACGTCCTGTAAGAGTTGTACTTGAATATGTTCTGCTCAATCCTTTTCAATAAATGTCTCTGGGTCACCTGATCCCTGAAGGGAGTACTGGGAACCTTGGGCATATAGCCAGCCTGGGGCATTCACTCCAAACCTTGCTGCAAGAAGGACAGCACGACTCTGATTGGGCATCTTTGGGGGCCCTCTCAGTGAGAGGAACACCACTCAATGAACAGGTTCCACTTCAAGGTGTCAGCATGTGCTCTTGCCAAAGTTATGGTGTCTGCAACCCATTGGGTTAGGTCACCTAGAACCTTTGTGTCCTGTCCACGGACCAGACATGAAGTTTCCAGAGGTCTGGATGTGGGTGCCACAGGGTGCCCCCTCTCTGAGTCAGTAGATCCTTCCTCAGAGGAATCTGCCAGGGAAGGGTTGTCAGGAGGAGCATCAGTTCTGGGAACCAGGTCAGAGTGGACCAGTAAGGTGCCACAAGCAGGACCTGCTCCTCGTCCTCCCTGATCTTGCACAGCATCTTTGTGAGAAGACTCTCCGGGGGAAATGCATACTTGCGCAGGCCCCATGGTCAACTGTGTGCGTCCGTGCTGAGTGTCCCCTCGGTCAGAGAGTAAATAACTGGCAGTGAGAGGTCTCTGGAGAGGCAAACAGGTCTGCCTGAGCCTCTCCGAAACGTGGAGTCTCCATTCTCTGTGAAGCACATCTCATGACAGCATGTCGGCTGCACGGTTGTGCAAGCCCGGAATGTGAATGGCACAAAGTGACCTCAGATGCCTCTGACTCAAGAGGAGGAGGTGGCGGGCAAGTTGTGACATGCGACAGGAGTGCAGACCACCTTGTCAGTTGATGTACGCAGCGGTCGCAGTGGGCTGTGCGGACCAGCATGTGCTTGCCTCGCAAGTGCCCATTGCGGCAGTTCAAGGCAAGGCATACTGCTAACAACTCAGTTGATGTGCCAGTGCACTTGGAGGCCCTTTCAAACCCCCGACACTGCATGCCCATCATACGTGGCCCCACAGCCAGTGGTGGAGGCAACCGTGTGAACCACAGCATACCTGTTCCAGGGGCACTCCTGCCTGGAGAAATGCAAGGTCTGACCATGAGGTGAAGGTTGAAGTGGTTTCATATGAAGCAGCCCCAGTGGCATGACTGCTGCTGCAGCTGCCATATGCCCCAGGAGCCTCTGAAACTCAGTGGGCTCTTGAACATATTCAAGCAGTTCAACACCAACGTTCCTGTGTGAGGCGTGCTGTCTGTTTGACCGAATCTCTGCGTCGGGGAGAGTTTGCTCTTTTCCCATTTGACCCGAAGGCCCAGCCCGCTGAGGTGCGAGACCACAAAGTCCCTGTGTTTGCACCAGACTATGTGAGCGGAGAGGAGTGGGAGCGGAGCGTGGAGTGGAGCGGTGCGATATTGAATGTAGCGAGGAGTGGATTTTTTAAAAGCCGGAGCGTCATGCTTTTCACTCACTCCAAGAGCGCTCCACTACCACTTCATCACGAGTACAATTCATGCCAACGGCCCGTAATATAACTGCGTATTTAGCAAGAACTCACGTTAAGCATAGGCAGCTAGCTTGATATAGATGGATCACTGAGCTCAGAAAAAATGTGAAGATTATAATGACAGCAATATACATGAGCGGGAGGTTTAGGAGGATAGTTTCCGAGGAATTTGTTTGCTCCTTCTAGATACTGAATATTTTCGGATGAAAACATGATTTAAACAGGTACAACACTTATTTACACACACAGTTGCTATCTCAGTAATGGATTCAATCAAATGTAATTTACAGCGCTGTATCTGATTTCGAAAAGAGCAGAAATCTGTAGGAAATGAAGCAATCCATAGATGAAATAACTGACAAAAATGAACTATTATTTTCATTCTTTACAAACTAAATCTGCACTGAAAAAAAGCAGATGATACTTTTTAATGCTGACAACCACGTAATAAGCTTGATAGGAATGTGGTAGAAAAGATAGTTTGCACTAGTGGTCCAAGCCACAAAACTTCTCTCCTAGTATTTAATTTTATTTTATTGTAATATATGTTACGTGATATTTAAAAACATACTGAAATACTTTAGCCATAAATTTCCTCGGAGCGAAGGCGGAGCGGTGTTCCTGATCAGCTGAGCGAGGAGTGGAGCGGGGAGTGGGAAATAGTAAACCCGGAGCGGAGTGATTATTGAATGCTTGGAGTTCTTCCCTCTTTGTCAAGAACAAGATGGCGCTGCGGATGGCTGCCTCGGTTTGTTGCTCCTTTGTACTTTTTCTGTTTTTGTTTGTTTGTCCTGTCTTAAGCAACATTTTTCTGATCAGCTTCTCTAGAAACGAGCTCTTGGACATAAGAAATAGCACACCAGATAACTTTTTGCCAAAGTTTGAACATTCAGACGTCTTACTGGACATTTTAGTCGGAGGGGCTGCGTTCCTATACAAGCGCTCCAAGCGACGCAAGCGAGGAAAATGCGCCGGCGCGCTTGTGAAATTCCGACAGCGTGGTTTTAGGACTCCGTTGCCGAGTATTCATCTGGCGAATCTCCGCTCCCTTGCAAATAAATCAGACGAACTACAACTCCTCACCCGCACAAACAAGGACTTTTTAAACTCTGCTGCGCTTTGCTTCACGGAAACCTGGCTAAACAGAACCATTCCGGACAGCGCGCTTCATCTAACGGGCTTCCAGCTGATCAGAGCGGACTGCGTCACTGAGTCGTCGGGGAAAACGAGAGGCGGTGGATTATGTTTTTATATCAATGAAGGCTGGTGTACAGACATCTTTATTAACTGTAAGCCTTTTTATTCGCTGCGGGAGTTTTCCTCTTTTATTCTGGTGAGTGTGTACATTCCTCCTGACGCGCGTGCAAGCGCGGCGCTAGAACTGTTGGCCGATCAGATCACACACACAGAACAGCGTTACCCGGACTCTTTTATTATTGTCCTCTGTGATTTTAATAAAGCTCACCTCACCCGCGAACTGCCTAAATATAGACAGCACATCACATGCCCCACCAGAGACAGCAACATACTGGACCATTGCTACACTGTTTTAAAGGATGCATATCACTCTGTCCCCCGTGCAGCGCCGGGACTCTCTGATCACTGTTTAGTTCATCTTCTACCAGCCTACAGGCAGAAACTTAAATCTGCTAAGCCTGTAGTAAGAACTGTAAAGAGATGGACTGTTGAAGCAGAGCGGGACTTACAAGCCTGCTTCGAACTTACTGATTGGAGTGTTTTTGAGGCTGCAGCTACTGATCTGGATGAGCTCACTGACACTGTGACATCCTACATCAGTTTCTGTGAGGACATGTGACTTATTTAACATTTACAACGACAAACCTTGGTTCAGTGCAAAACTCAAACAGCTTCGCCAGGCCAAAGAGGACACCTACAGGAGTGGGGATAAAGCCTTGTACAAACAGGCCAAATACACAATGAATAGGGAGATAAGAGTGGCAAAGTTAAACTACTCAGGAAAGCTAAAAAAAACAGCTTTCAAGAAATGACTCCAAATCAGTGTGGAATGGCCTGAAAGCCATCACCAGCTACAAGAGCCCATCCCCCAGCCCTGAGGCCAATCAACAACTGGCTAATGACCTGAATGAGTTTTACTGCAGGTTTGAAAAACAAAATACTGGTCTGACCTCTAAAGACCCCTCTGTCAAACTTCTGAAGTTTGCAGATGACACCACAGTCATCGGTCTCATCCGGGATGGCGACGAATCTGCTTACAGACAGGAGATTGAGCAGCTGTCTCTCTGGTGCAGTCACAACAACCTGGAGCTTAATACGCTCAAAACTGTAGAGATGACAGTGGACTTCCGAAGAAAGTCCCCTGCACTCCCCCCTCTCACCATCATGAACAGCACTGTGGCTGCAGTGGACATCTCCCAGGACCTGAAGTGGGACATTCACATTGACTCCATTGGGAAAAAAGCCCAGCAGAGGTTGTACTTTCTTTGTCAACTGAAAAAGTTCAATCTACCACAGTCACTGATGACAGTTTTACTCCACTGTCCTTGAGTCAGTTCTGTGCTCTTCTATAACTGTCTAGTTTGGGGCAGCCAGTAAATCAGATATAAGAAGACTGCAACGGACTGTTAGGACAGCAGAAAGAATCATTGGTGTGCACCTGCCCAACCTTCAGGACTTGTACATCTCCAGAGTGAAGAAACGGGCAGGAAACATCATCCAAGACCCCTCTCACCCCAGACACAACCTGTTTGCACTTCTCCCCTCAGGCAGACACAACAGATCCCTGAGCACTAAAACATCTAGACATAAAAACAGCATTTTCCCAAATGCCATCTCCAGCTTAAACAGATAAACATAAATCATCACCTGGGTTCTACAATTCATTTCTGTATTTCTTTCTCCATTTCAAATTATTGACTCCTTGTGTAGTATTATTATGTAAACTTCTGTAGTATTTTTATGTAAATACACTTGCACATCTCTTATTTATAGCTGTATATAGAGGAATAATGCACAAATCTGTACATAAATCTTCTGTTCCAGATTCATACATTATTATTTATTCTAAGTTTTTATTTTATTTAAATGTTTTTTCTCTGTTCTCATGTCAGATATGTATGTATGTATGTATGTATGTATGTACCAGGATCACCTTAAAAAACCACAACAAATTCCTCGTGTGTTTGCACACACTTGGCGAATAAAGCTGATTCTGATTCTGATTCTGAAATTGTTGCCGCTCCACTCCACTCACATACTCTGGTTTGCACAACTGAACCTGAGACTGAGCTAGTATGAGCCAGTCATCGTGGTAGTTGAGAATGTGAATGCCCTGCTCTCCCAGGGAAAAGAAGACTTGGGTTGACAGGGACAGCCCAAAGGGCAGGACCTTGTACTGATATGCCTGTCCTTCAAACGTGCACTGCAGGAATGGTCTGTGGCGCGAAAGGATTAAAACATGAAAGTATGTGTCCTTCAGGTCGATTGCTGTAAACCAATCTTGGGGACAGATGCACCTGAAGATGTGCTTCTGTGTAAGCATCTTGAACAGTAGCTTGTGAAGGGCCCGGTTTAAGGCAGATCCAAGATCGGGCATGACCCACCGCCTTTCTTGGGTACTATAAAGTAAGGGCTGTAAAACCCTGTCTTCATATCAGCTGGAGGGACTGGTTCTATCGTATCTTTCACCAGTAGAGCTGCAATCTCTGCAAGCAAAACAGTTTGTGAAGTGGACACCCTTGAACTTGGGAGGGTGCTGGGCGAACTGAATCACATAGCTGAGTCTGATAGTCTGAAGGAGCCAACGAGACATACTGGGGAGTGCAAGCCAAGCCCCCAGATACCATACAAGCACCAACATAACCACTGATGCACCTGCAGTAGGTAAGCGAAGAGTAATGCAGGGACCCAACTCGGGCATTTCGTAGCCAGTCCGAAGTGGGGTCTGAGTGTCTGTTTCTTGAGTGTGTGCAACACTTCCCTACATTCGGGCAGAACATGCATGAGTAGTACATTTGATAGCACTCTCGAACCACCCACTGCTGCTCACTGGCGAGAGAGGAGGGTGAGTGCGGTCCAGGACTGTCCCATCCACAACTCTGTGTCCCCTCTGGGGACCCAGAGATAACAGAAACTGCTCTTGTTTTGAGATTTTGGGGACAAAACGAAAACAAAAATTCTCCACCTGGCCCTCCTCCAGCTGCCCTGCTGCCAGCTCCACAATGCTGCTTTGCTCACTACTGACTCCATGTACCCCCGCACTGTGCCCCACCATCAAGAGTGGTAAGTGAGGATGAATCCCTGGAGCGGATTCTGGCAGTAAAAAGTGTTGTCCATATCCCAGTGAGCTCGTCATACAGTTCCAGAAAGAAAGGTACCGGGGTGGGGCCCTGAGAACCAGTGCGAGCAACCCCGAGACATCAGTTGTCCAGCCTCGAGGGCTCAGGACACAGTGCCGGTTTCCACTTGAGGCCAACCCTCTCGGCGGCCCGGGCAAGCATAGCCACCATCTCCAGATCTGAATCCGGTATTGCTGACTGCCCAGAGGACTGCAGCGCAGCCGGACCATCCTCTCCGAAAAGGTCTGGCTCACCCTCCAATGCAGCGATCGTCATCCGATCGTCAGGGGGAGTGCCGAAGGATATGAGTGGTACCCCTCGAGAGTGTCCAGCCTGTTCCTTGGCCAGCTCCACTGGCTGCAGAGTGCCGGTAGAAGGAGGAGCCCTTGGAGGTTGGTTCCTCAGAGGGGAATTCCTCAGCATCACTGTAAGACCAGTCAGGACCCTGCCAGAAGTAGCTGATCAGCTGGACTGTCTGGGGATGGAGTCCCCATTCTCCGGGGAGCACAGCTCGTCGGCTGCACGGTTGTGCAAGCCCAGAATGTGATTGGCATGAAGCGACCTCAGTTGCTTCTGACTTCAGAGGAGGAGGTGGCAGGCGAGTTGCGACATGCGATGAGAGTGCAGACTGGCTCCAATTATCAAGGGGAGCAC